>JARJIL010000005.1:71660362-74060362 GCA_038502395.1 Dittrichia graveolens | reverse complement strand
TTGAGATCCTAATCGCGGTGGTTCCGCTGCATCACAAGGAGCAATTGTCAGAAATAGCCATTCTAGAACAAGCTTTATCACCAAAATTCACAACTCATTCCGACTGATAAAATTGAACCTCCCATGGATAAAAAGGAGGAAGTCAATAAAAAAGAGATGTTAATGAATCAAAGGTCCAACTGATCGCCGCACTAGTGGTACATCTTGATAAAAAAAAGTAGCAGCGGACATAAGGGAGAATAGTAATACATAAGCCTAGCCTAGGGAAGAGAATTAATAGAAATACAAGAGTCTTAAGCGAATACTAATGCCATCCATAGACAATTATACACTAAAGTCGGTCAAAGATATAGATTCGATACAATCCCCATAGGATCATAATCGTGATATCCTCTATCTAACCCTTAGACTCATTACGTTTAATGACTTCACTTGTTGGTTTTCTCTTTAGGCGCATGTATAAGCAACATAAAACGAGGGTCTCGCTCATTATAGGACTTGACCAAACATCTCATGATATGAGTTGACGACAACCATGTAACACCTGTACGATAGTCAGTACCATCACTTGTTGGTTTTCTCTTTAGGCGCATGTATAAGCAACATAAACGATGGTTTCACTCATTATAGGACTTGACCAAACATCTCACGATACGAGTTGACCACAACCATGCAAAAACTGTATGACAGTCAGTACCATCCCGTTAAGGACGGGTTTTTTTCCTAAGTAAAGTAACTAAATAGTAGCTCTTAGGCATATGAAATGACTTTTAAGTAAAACAAAATAGATGTTTCAATAGTCTTATGGAGTGGCCAGCCTCACGTCCAATCCTTTGATCTCCTACAAAACCAACGTGATGCTCCCTGGTCACATGACCAAGATATTGGCGCATACCATATACAATTGAGAAAAGAGTACCTATAATCGCATCACCATAGAGCATGGCAAAGAGCATTGTTGTAACACCCAAATTTTAGAAAGTTTTTATTTAAAACTAAAAGGTTTTATTTGTGTAATTAGAGTATAGAGGGTTGACCTCTTGGATCAAACTATGAATTTTTTACAATAATGTAAGATGGGTGTAAAAGTTTCTATCAATAGTAAGCTGTAAGCAGGTAAGGGGTATTTTATACCCAACTTATGTTTTAAATATAAATAGGGAAACATACACTAACACACTTTAGTGTGTGTCTAGCCTTGTGTGTGTGTGATGGTAGAGAAAGAGAGAGAGGAGAGAGAGAGAGAGAATGTAAAGATTTTTAAAGATTAAGCCTAATCAAGCAAGATTAAGGGGAGATCAAGCTCAAGCAAGAAGATTAACAAGAGAATTGCAAGATTACAACATCATTTGAGTAAGAAAATCAAGGTTAGTATATCTAATTTTTGTGTTTATATGGTTTTAGAGAGAGAAACTAGATATTTTCTAGAATTATGATAATATGATGATTCACTTTATGTATTTTGAGTTATAAAGTGTTTATACAGGTAAAAGATCACTTGGAAACCATTCTATGATGATAATTCAGAGTTTATATGAGTTTTAGGGCTGGATAGGGATGTTCACGAAGAATAGTCTGCTGTTCTAAATTCAAAACGGGCCGTGTAGGTATTGGTAGGCTTATGTAGGCTAAATACAAGTATTTAAACTGACACCAGCCGTGTAAAGTTAACACAGGCCACGTAGGTTGACACATGCCTCTATCGTATTATAAGTTTGGTTTTATGATTTATATAAAATATATGAGTGTTATACTATCATTACTTAGGTCTTTGGGGACTTAAGGAAACAACAAGAGAAGACATTGGAAGTTATGAGCCACAGGTTAGTACCTCGATCCGGTACTTGTTAAGCAATGATTCATAGATACGAGTATCAAAATATTGATGCACTCATATTAAATGAATTGAAAGTTTATGCCATGGAATTATATAGCAACTATGAGTTGTATTGTATTATGTACAAAACTAAAGAGGTATAAAGTATTTAACTACTTATATACTTAAAGTATGACGAGTATATGTAAGAAGAAATTATTGTGCATATTGAAGGTAAAGTAATGGTAAGTATTGTGTACATGAAAGTAAAGTAATGGCTAAGTTAATATATGAAAAGTATGATAGTTTAATGACATTAGAGACGAATTGCATGAGAAAATAGAGATTGGTATAATGCGGTAATGAGATTTGAATTATAATGTGTGCATACATATGCATATCATTTGGTGATACATAATATTGATGTAGGTTAAGTAATTTATGGTCTGATAAAATATTACATAATCATCCAAGTATAAAATGTGCTGAGATAAGAGTTTGAAATAAATATGAGATAGAAGAGAATGAGTTTGTGGATATTTATATATTGAAAATGCAAAGACTGTAAACAGATAAATAATATGAGTATGTGTAATCAGATGAGTTGAAGTATATCCGAGAAATAATAAAGCTAGAACAATGTTATGAAATAGTGTCAGGCACCGGTTATAAAATATTATATTTGTGCTCCTTGTGAGCATCAGGATTATATTTGTACTCTTTGTGAGCATGTGGGTTATATTTGTGCTCTTTTGTGAGCATCTGGATTATATTTGTGCTCTTTGTGAGCATCAAGGTTATATTTGTGCTCTTTGTGAGCATGATGGTTATATGGGTCAATTATTGGTTCATACGGAATTTGGAACTAAAGTAACAAACTCTAATATATGGATATGAGCACATATCTAGTACGATGGATAAGATCAGTTATAGAAAGGTCTATTTGTGTATGAGAGCATGTTATTACTAGATCCTGTAATTGGTGCGGGACGTATGACACAGTTTTAAGCTATAAAAAGTATTGTAGTTCAAATGATTAACTAGATAAATGTGAATTTTATTTATAAGTACCTGTATTGAGTTGCTCACTAGGCTTCATAGCTCAATTCAGTTGATTTATCCTTTCGGGAACCTCCTACAGATGTATATGGAGTTTTGTGCAACTTTTATTGTATTTGAAAAGTCTATACGCCAGTTGTCCCCTAGTATTATATTAAATGATTTTAAATATTATGTTCGTATTTGACTTTTGAAAAGTCATTAGTCACTTTATCTCATGCTTCCACAAATATTTTAAAGTAAAGTTTTAAGTTATACAATTTTTAATAAAGAATTTGCTCCCTCTTTTTACTTAGGCCGTGATTTCTACTTTTTCCTTCTTATTTGTATGTATGAACTTGTGTGTTAGTATTATCATCCTTTTTGGTTTATAATGTGTATGAACATGTGTGTTAGTATGATCATCCTTTTTGGTTTATAATGTATATGAACATGTGTTGTTCATTTATGTTAGTCTTTTTGGTTGATCATGCATACAAACTCGTAAGGTTTGTTCTGGCTTGAACACAAGTACGAACTCGTGACGTTTGGTTTTTTTTGTTAGTCTTTTTGGCTTAATGTATGTACGAACTAGCAAGGTCCGGTTAGCTGTTAGTCTTTTCGACGTCACAGTTGTACGGACTTATAAAATTTTGTTTATCCGTTAGGTTTTGGCCTGACAAATATACAAATTCGTAAGATTCGGTTTAGTACGAACTCGCGAAGTTCTGCATTCTCAGTTAACCTTTGTGACCGAACATGAGTGCAAACTCGTAAGATCCAGCTTTAGCTGCTAGTCTTTCTGACATCATAGAAGTACAAAGTCGTAAATTTTGATTTTCTCTACTAGTCTTTGTGACTAAACATGAGTACGAACTTGCTAAACTCTATTTTTTTGTGTTTGTGTTCTTTCATGCTATTACGTAAATTTTGTTCTATGGGGATAATGAATAAGAGTGCCAGCTAATGGTTTGGCTAATGTAATTCTATTTATAAGTGTTCCAATTGATGGTATGTTACCGGTTGAAGTGATTTAGTCGAAAGTCAACTTTTATCAAACCGCAAGATATATTTTGGTGTGTAACCTGCACCAAATTGTTTGTGTGTATTGTCTTGAGAATAGACATGAAAATATGATTTCTTTTTTATTTGTTAGATACATATGACTAAAAAATAATGACAAAGGAGATGATATATTGTTTCCTATACAAAAGCAACAAAGTTTTACTTCATCTTCACACAATATAGTGGTACAATACTAATGTAGCCCCCAATTCAGTTGTACTAGCTGATTAATATTATTGAACTCAAATACGTTAATTTCCTGCATATATTTACCCGCTAGGGTTTCTTTCTTCTGTTTGTACACTATATAGGCTTTATCGAGTTGTTCATGCTTATCTAAATTGTTGTGAGTGTGTGATCATCTTAATCATAAATGTGTTGTTTATAGGATATTGACAGAGAGTAGTGAAAAACCAGAAACGGTTAGTGTCATCATGAGCTTCGGTTTGTGACCAAGCTTATGGCAGGACATATGCAAGGTATCACCAAAAAGTCTAAGTTGTGGGTAGAAACCATGAGTTATAGCAGTGTTGTAAGTAAAATGATTCATGCGAATAGTCTAAGCCAAGGAAAAACGCTAGAGGATCACATGATGAGACATATGCACAAGAAACTCCTTGTAATGTGCGATGAGGAGAAATTTGAAAAAAAAATATAGTAGGATGGTTTAGTAATATGATATGCATTTTGATTTTGAGATAAGTTTTCTATATTAAATTGAGTTAATCTTAATTAAAATATGAGTTCAGATATAGATGTGAATATCATAGGTTTTGTAATGATTGTAGATATAGTTTATAAGATTGTAAAGATATTGAAGTAATAAGTTAATAACGAAAGTTTGTCATAAATAAAATTCTCTCTTAAAATATATGATGCTAGTAGAATCAAGTTTTACTACAATTAGAAAAAATGTACCTATGCTATTTGTCAATTAGCCTACAACATTTTTTTTGATGCATTTGACAAATATTAAAAAAGTCACAAAGAACTTCTCGTGAATGTTTAGAAAAGTTTTGTCACATTATGATTCAAATTTATGATCTCACAAATTTAAGAAAGTATATCGCCTAACACATACAACGTTTATACTAAAAAACAAGAGCAAATTCGTGCTTATCCTAGCATGTTTGGTAGCATTGCCTAATTGCATTAGTGTGGCATGACAAAGTCAATACCATAGAGTTTATCGTGATGCCTTTAATCATGCAAAGCCATGGTATCATATGATCGATGGATCTTGCATGCATTTATTGGTGTTAAAGGTGCCAACAATGATATTAATGTTCTTAATCAATTTCCGTTGTTCACAATCTCATCAATTAAACAACTTTTGAGTTTCCATTTGAGGTAAATGGAGTTTGGTACAAAAGATGCTACTATCTTGTAAATTGGATATACATGGAATGACTTACATTTCATAAACCATTTTCAAACCCTATAGACCACAAATGAGCAATGCTTAAGAAAAAACCAAGTGAATAATGAACATTTGTGGGAAGATCAAATTGCATTACATAATATTATATACAACTCCATAACTTTTAATTATATTGCATTATTTTTTTATTAGTTTTAATGTATTCTAAGTAATTTTTAATTATTTTAATTTTTAGTTTATCAAATAAAATGTTTATCTATATTAATTGTATAATATATTTTGATACATTATTTGTGTATTGATTAAAAGTAATAAATAAAATAAAAAAATATTCAAGATCACGATTAGGGGTAAAAAATGGCTTAACCTGATCAATCCGATCCGAATAAAACTAATAGGGCCGGGTAGGGTCAAAGAGACTTAATCGGATTGATCCGACTAATCCAAATACTATTTAAGGTCGGATTTCAAGTTAAAAGTCACACCTTTGTTTGTGTTTTGGTCAACCTGACTAATCCGTTTAAAAGTTTTGTTAAGTTAAAATTTTATATATCTATAAATCATTTAACATTATTTCTTCTTTATAATTCTAAGAGTTCTTAAAATTCAATCAAGACAAAATCTTGATCTTTCATCCTATTTAAATTAATCTCATCCACTCAATTTTTAACCATTTCATTATCTCTTCTAATTTTTTTTAACTTTTTATTTATTTAAAATATACTCTCTCACACTAACACACCATCTAACACAAATACAATTATCCACATGTATCAACATAATTTTCAAAATCTTATTAACATTACTATCCTTATTAACTTCACTATCTTTTAGAATTTAAATTTAAAATTAGTAAAATAGTTGATGCTAACAAAAAAAAATGGACATGTTGTAGAAAACTTTTTCGTGATATTGAATCGCACGAATAACATATCATTACATTCTTAAAAGCAATATGTTTTAAAAAAGAAAGTATTTATCACCACAATATTATGCGGATATGATGCTAGTATATTATATATACACATGTTCACTTGCACAATTGTATTTGAGTTAAACTTGCATACGCACCGTAACTTATGCATTTATTTAAGGGCAAAATGAATGAAAATACAATTAACTTTGTCTTAATTGTCATTGTATACAACTAACTTTAAATTCTTAAAAATAATACAACTAACTTTCAAAAAAAAATTCATTGTATGCAAACAACTTTTTTCTATGTCTAGTCTTTAGCTACCATTGTATACAATAAACTTTTTCACAATTTTCATTGTATACAACAACTTGCATACAATGGGAGGATTATAAAAGTTGATTGTATTGTTTAAAAAAAATAAAGTTGATTGTATACAATGATAATTAAGACAAAGTTCATTGTATTTTCATGTAATTTACCCTTTATTTAATCAGTTGGTGAGTAACGTATTTAGCAATAACTTAACAACAAAAGTGGTGGAAGAAAATATTTTCTACTTATTTTATAATTAACCCTTACCCCACTATCCTGACCCTATAAACCCAAAAGCCGATTGACTCGAATCGACTAACCCAAGGCTTATTAGGGTAGGGTTTTTGTTGAAGTTCATTTATAAAAAAACCCGACTAAGTTAACCTGCTTAATACCCCTAAACACGATTAATCATCGTAAAAAAATCTTGGTACGAAGTTGGCAAAGAGGGCGGAATGATTTAACACTTAACAAATGACGTCTAGTTTGTGTTCAAGTGCAACATCCACTCCTCGTACTCTTAAAGATAAAACAATTAATTTTTTTATAAAATAGCCAAAATAAATAAAAAATGTTGAGATTAAACCAAATTTAATCTTTTTAAGTATATACACGTAGGCTTGGCAATTCGGGTCGTGTTCGTGTTAAATGGTTCGTGTCGTGTTCGGGTCAACCATTTTTGTGTCGACCCAGTTTAGTTTCATGTCGTGTCTGGGTCGTGTCACTTAATTCGTGTTCGGTTCGGGTCGTGTTTTCGTGTCGACCCATTTTTTGAAGAGAAAAATCAAATTATGTTTTGGGTAAATAACTTGATTTTCATGCCGGGTTTCATATCGAAAATCAAAATTATAAAACCAATATAATAGTTCTAAAACACAAATACAAATAAAATTCACAACATATGTTTGGAAATTCAAACATACGACTAAAAATCCTCAAAAACACGAAAATTAAAGGGGGTTGCAGCCTTGTAGGCAATTACCTTTTAGAAAGATTGAACCGAGAGGCGACCGAGTCTCTGGAGGTGCAACGATGGAGGCATGGACTGACGGACGAGGGACGACTGGACAACGGACGACGACGATGGAGGTGGGCTGTTGGGCTGTCGGCGTCGCAAGGGAGACTAGGGTTCCATTTCAATTTCACGGCTCACGACTCACGAGTTCCTCTTTTCTTCTCCAATATTTTATTATTTCTATTCTTGTAATTTTGTTATATATTAATTTAACAAATTCAAAATGAAAATTTAAATGAAAATGAAAGTCTTTGCAGGTAAAAACTAAAAATTGTAAAATATGAAAACTTAAAGTGTCGCCATTTAGTTATTAATTTATTATATATAATAATAATAATAATAATAATAATTTCAAATTAATAAAGTTAAATGTATTTTGGGTTATTTTTATTATTATTATAAAAAATCGTGTTAAACAAGTTATCTTCGTGTCGTGTTCGTGTCGATCAGTTTCATGTCATTTTCGAATCGACCCATTTCTGACCCAATTCAGTTTCACGTCATGTTCGTGTCGACCTAGATCATGTTTGGTTCGGATCATATCAGGATTTGCCAGCCCTATATACACAAAGTATTAAACTAGTTTCGTTAATAATATTTGGCTGTGAAAAAGCGTGACGCGACGCTTCCTAGGAGCGCGTGGAGATTTGATACCCCATTTTCTCCCTCAAACTTCTATCTTACGTACTCTTTTCTTTCACTCTCTAGAAACGAATACCGTAGAGCAATTGAATCCATAAATTCCTGTTTCTCTCTCATGATTTCGCGTTAGCTAGATAGAAAATCGAAATGCCCGCGCCCTCGATCACTCTCATCGATTTCACCGCTCATTTCGTCGATTTATACACACTAACCCTAGTTTGATCTCCTCATCTGTTTCAGTAAATCGACCCTTCCATTCTGTAAGAGTTTTCTTCCAGCAATTATCAGGTATGATTTTGATTTTCATTACTTTTTATCGTTTTTACTGGTTTAAGATTGGATAATTTACTGTTTGATGATTTTCTGAGATTTGTTTCCGAGGATTTGATAATTTTCCGAGTATTTTAAGCTCGAATCTCAGATTGGGGGTCGGTTAGACGTCAAAGGCATGTGCTTTTCCTTTTTTTAATATTAAAAAGAAGTAAATTGTGATGCCTTCGACTTTGTGATGAAAAATACTTGTATTAATTAATTCATTTCTAACTGTCGCTCGCGTGATTGTTCGGATATAGCATGTTGTGTAGCTTTCTAGCTACCTTATATGTGTCTGACTTAGTTTGTTATTTGAAAACACACATATCTGCGTACATCTTATCTTCATTTGCTCTCGGATCCAGATTTGATTTCAAGCGTAAGTGGTATGATTAATTTTCTTTTCTTTTATTTTGTAGAATTTAGATTTGTTGAATCATTGCATGTAATTGCAGTGAAGTTTTCTGAGTTAGGTTAATTATCATCTTGGAAGCAATTTTGCAATTTTGACGATCTTGAAATTTACTTGGTCATGAGAATGGTCATACTGATTAACAAGCTGAACTTTTCTTAATTGAATTCAAATTACGATGAATTTTGCTATGAGCTTGGCAAGATTCATCTTTTTTGAATTGGATAAGACATTCTTATGTGTTTGGCAAATTGATTGATGTGTGGTTAGACAATCTGGTTGTTCTTAATTAAATTTGATTTATCATTTAATTTAGTTAGATTTCATTTGTTTGGTGGTATTAACATCCTCTAAGAGACTATGATTACTTTCTAGAGGTGATCTATGCGTTTTAAAATCTTAAGTGGCATCATCAGCTGCATCTTGTTGATTCTCGTCTATATGGTACAATGGTTTGTATGCTGATGGGACAACAATAATTCTACATATCATAGATCGTATCCAGTCCAATCAGACATTTTGGTTGTAGGAGAAGAATTTTATCTTCAAAGCTGGCACTTGTGAGGTAATATTTTGGTGGGGTTTGGGGGGTAGAATCTTGCATTCAATAGCTTTGAGAGCAACTTGTAACCAACTGATTTTCAGCCCACATTTGAACCTTTTTTTTTTTTTCTCAAAACATGTCTTACAACCAAATTTGTCAACCAATTAAAACTTTCACCAAAACTTTGCGGAGCCATCTTACTCTTTCAATAAAAGACATCTCAAAAGTACAACCCAAATCAACCATTTTTGACTATCTTGGGCAATTGCTTTTGAAAAACCTGATTTTCCTTCAGTTCTTGTACTCCCTTTGTTTAGCATGATGAGTGGAAATATCGAAGCCTTTCTTTTGTGTATTGAACTAATACTAAGTCAGTGTAGGGAGATTGCATAGTGGTGATCACTTGTTTAGTCGGTTTTCTAAAACTGAATATGCTTTTAGGTTTAAATTTGTCTAAACTCTCCTTTCTTGTCTTAGAGTATTCTTTTGGCATCTGTTTCACCATCCAATGTCATGTTAACATGGCTATCTTATATTCTTATGTAATGACGTTCCTTAGTCGTATCCTGAAGTTTTCTTGCAAAAGAGTTTTGAACGTATCATATGTGCATACATGTGTGCATTAAGAAGTTTTACCAATTCCATTTGAAGAATTGGGAATGGTCTCTCAATAAAAAGGTTATTTGGTTATGCTGTATCTGTAATCATAATTAGCATGAGCTATTTATAAGAAAATTAATAAATGGACCAAGAAATGTTTGTAGCCAACCCAACCCGACATGCTACGAACCCGAGTCCGTTCTGATTTGTTGCCCGACCTTGCCATCCTGCCACCTCCACCCATCAAAGATGGTCGTGTCTCTGTATCTAGACAAAATACCAGTGACGTCATTTACTAGGTGTTTGGCTTATTTGTCAATCTTGTCACTCTGGGCATAACTTGTTTTGCTCTTTCTTGAAACTGTAAATCACAGCGATTGTAAAGTATCTTTTCTTGAAAAAACTTTAATCATTCCAATTCCTGTCTTGTATTTGTTCACAACAGGTTCATTTCAAACATGGCAAAAGGTACCAGGGGAAGACGCAGAATGGCTTCAAGAAACAGCAGGGCAACCCCATATCCAGTTGTCACTTGTAAGCAGAATTTATCAAACCTTAATGAAACGAAATCAGCAATCAGCATGCCATTGCTGAAGAAAGATTTGGAAGACATTACCTGCTCAGTCTGTATGGAATATCCTCATAATGCTGTTCTTCTTTTATGTTCTTCTCACGATAAGGGTTGTCGCCCATACATGTGTGGTACTAGCTCCCGATATTCTAACTGCCTCGATCAGTACAAAAAAGCCTACACCAAAATAACGCTTTCGTCCCCACATCACCCACCACCTTTGACAACCATAGATAACGGTCCTGTTTTGGAGTCGTTATCAGGTTGGCCTGTTGAGAAGTATGAAGAGGTGGCTGAGCTGGCATGCCCTCTTTGCAGAGGCCAAGTCAAAGGGTGGACTGTGGTGGAATCAGCCCGGGAATATCTTAATTGTAAGAAGAGAACATGCACACACGATAACTGCTCGTTTATCGGGGCTTACAAGGAGTTGAAGAAGCATGTTAAGTCAGAACATCCTTGTGCTAAGCCACGGGAAGTGGACCCTGATCAGGAACAAAAGTGGAGGCGGCTCGAGAGGGAGAGAGAGCGACAAGATGTGATTAGCACAGTCACTTCATCGATGCCGGGCTCGGTCGTTTTTGGTGATTATGTAATCGAAAGGAATCCATACGGGTCAGATTCAGAAGATGAAGACGGATTTGATGTGGGTGGTTTAGGGCGGGGCAACAATGGTGGATTAGATGTGGCAACTGATAACAGTCTTGTGAATGTATTCCTCCTGTTTCATGCATTTGGTGCAGGCGGAAATGAGGGCCCTTTCGGACGAAATGATAATGATGATAGTGGTGATAGTAACGATGACGGTGGTGGTGGTGGCAACGGCATGTCATTGGTGAATCGACTGCGCCGCCAAGGTAGGGTTTTACTGGGAAGGTCAGGGAGGAGAAGGCGAAATGGTCAGACATAGATACACATATGAAATGGGATGTAAAGAAGGGAATTAGGAAGATGTTAAAGTTAGTTGTTTTAGTAGGGATAGGAGAAGAAATGGTAAATGGTATTCATCTATGCACATTAGCCTCTTAATTGCCATTGGCTCTGCTCTACTTCAGATTGGAAAAAAAAGAAGTAAGTTTTTTTTCTTTTTATTTTTAAAAATCAATTCCTGACACAAATTGTTGTAATTGCTGTTTGTAATTTACTAATTCCCTGCCCATGACTTGTTTATGTTTTTACTGAAAAGTTATTGAATTTGAACATTCTTTAGAATTTAATTAAACCCTGTAAAGATTTAATCTCCTCATTCAATCTTTTGTGTTTTACATCTCTTCAATTTTTTCTACTTGTGTTGCTTTTCTGTACTAGTGTTATTTTTTGTTAACTTAAATTTGATGTGGGATATTATATTATTTAGATGAAGATGATGTTATGGATATTGATTATTTGATTCTGACACCATCATATCTCAAAGGTGTTTCCAATAGTCGATCTAGTTGTTTATTGATTCTGACAACATCATACTGGGTACCTATTTTACCTAGTCGGTTCGGTACTAGTCTCGAATAATGAGTCTCGAGTACCGAATGCTTAAGTACACTTATTTTCTGGGATTAAGCACGCTTAAGCAAAAAGTAGGATTTGCTTATGTGACTTTAAGCAAAGAATGATTAAGCATAGGTACTCCCTAATCCCATGCTCTTATCTACAACTACAAGTGAAGTTCTTGAAGTACAAAACTTTAAGCCCAACTTTAAAAAAAGTACTACCGATCTATCATTACTAGAATGGTATTCACATAATGCGTCGGTGATAAATAATTCATATTTGATAAAATGTCTGTTTTTGATAACGTAGAGGTATGGTATTTACGAATTATAACGACATCAAATAATCTTTATTTGCAACATATCCATTTTCTTTCTCTTTTTTTCATTTCTTTTATTTTTATTTTCTCTATCAACTTTTTTTTTAATTTTAAAATAGCTTTTAAGAAATAATAAAACAAGAAAAAGTTATTTACTTATAAAATAAGATGATAAAAACATATAATGACTTTGGGAATCGTAGTGATGTGGATGAGAAATTGTGTTGCTATGAG
Organism: Dittrichia graveolens; assembly: GCA_038502395.1. Lineage (NCBI taxonomy): Eukaryota > Viridiplantae > Streptophyta > Magnoliopsida > Asterales > Asteraceae > Dittrichia > Dittrichia graveolens. Next base: position 74,047,697 of record JARJIL010000005.1, on the reverse strand, counting down.
AAAGTGTATTGGTTTGTTTGTGTGTTTAAAAAATGTAATGATATATAGAGTATATTGGTTATTTTTCATTACATCAATTTTAAGAGTTTAAGTGATGTAAAAAAAGAATGTTAAATATATTATAATTAAACTTTTTATGTTAATTATATTATATGAGTCATTTATAAAAATTCAGAAATATTTATAAATTCGGGTAACATGTTATTAAATTTATGAGTTCTAGTTATAAAGGAAATGCTAATACTTAAATAAAAATATTTGCTGATAGAATATTTAAACTATTACTTTTATGGAGAGTTTTTGTTTAATTTTAATATGTATTTAATATTTTGTAGGTTAAAAACTATTTTGTATTGACTTGACATTTTTTAACATTATTTATTATGAAAGGTTTTATTTATTAAAATAGTATTTAAGAATCTAATTAACTTTATTTAATGGTTTTCTTTTATGTTTAATTGGGTAAATTAGTAATTTTAAATGAATAGATTAAGTGGTTGGTTATTTGTTGCTTAATAGAATCGTTCATTATTTAGCGTTTTTGATTGCTGCCTCTTAATGAATACTGTGCCGAATGAAACAAAAGAACGTTGCTGAATCATTCTACCTTAAAGTACATTCTGAATCATTAAGCACCAAATATTTAAACCTAATACTCATTCTTTCAAACATTGTCTTGTTAAACAATCATATTATATTTTATAATATAATATATCACTATTAAGGTTAAAATGGTAATTTGCATCGTTTAGATTGTTCATTCAAAACATTTATCAAACAGCAAGTCACATTCAGAGACGTATTCTTTAGAGCTTTTGAATTATTCAGACCACAGAGTCATTCAGTGCTTAATCATTTTGTTTTAACAAACAGCCCCTAAGACTTTTAGGTAGGGATGACAAAAAACCCCGTATCCGACGGGAAACATGTTCTCCGACCCCGATTTGATCGGGGAATCTCTGAGTTGACCGGGAATGGGGATAGGGACGGGGATTCCCCGAACTTAGAAAGGGGGATGGGGATAACCTTTGGTTCCCTGAACCCGTACCGACCCCGACCCCACACATATTATATATATATATATATATATATGTATGTATGTATGTATAATTTTTTAAAGTCAAGGTTCTCATATAAATATGCATTTGTATCCAATTTAACTTTCTTATATTAATATGCATATCAATAAGATTGTTTTTTGTTTAAACTGTAACATCCCCAAATTTTTTTAAACAATTGAATATAGAAATATAAATGCATTCAACAAAATCATACGAGGCCCCGCATCCGGGACTACCCGTCATCAAGTGTAATTAAGTAATATTACAAATATTGTTCTGGCAAATGTTGAATAAAATTAAACAGCGGAAACGGTTTGAAGAAATGATGAGCCATCTTCACACTGCTGGAGCCTTCCCACGTTCAGGTCCTGAAAAGGATAAATTCAACAACAGTAAGCATAAAGCTTAGCGAGCACTCTAACTTACTCACCACACTAGGCATGTACATGTCACATCATAACACAAATCCATGATCACATATCATAACACATACTACCGACGCAGTGCACTGACGACGATTTCACACTTTGGGTCACAGTTGACTATTCAAGCCGTACCAAGGATTTCACACTATGTCTGACTGTGCCCGAGTTTACGTTTTCACCACAATATAACGTAACCCTTCACTTCACATATATCACATCAGTTAAAACATCACATAGAATATAACATATACATTTCACACTAATATCAAGTATAAGGTAGGGTAACTCAACCGATCTGCAACACAGACAAACGCAACAGATTTCACAAGCGGAAAGTTAACAACTCCAGTCGCAAGGACCTACAATACAGATATCTCCACTGATTAGCTTTGGGTATACTGCAGACCCTAAGTCGGACCACCCTAGGCCGGACCTAACACTGAAAGTCGCATGGACTTAGACTGAAAGTCGCATGGAACACCCACACTCATGCAATCCGACAGTCGCATGAACACTCATGAATCCGACAGTGGCATGACACTTAGAATCCGACAGTCGCATGACACTTAGAATCCGACAGTCGCATGACACTTAGAATCCGACAGTCGCATGACACTTAGAATCCGATAGTCGCATGACACTTAGAATCCGACAGTCGCATGACATTTAGAATCCGACACTTATGCAAATCTGATAGTCTTATGGCACACACCCAAAAGTCGCATGGACTAACAAAAGTCGCATGAATCAAACAACTACTCCATCCGAAAGTCGCATGGACCTTTATGGAAGGTCGCACGACTTATATCCTCCCCCGCCAGTTCATCTTTTGAAAAACCCAGAACTAGAAACTCCATTTTCAAAATCACAACCTTCTCAAAAATTAACCAAATCACTTTATTTTTGTTTCAAAACATTTCTCCACTCATTTAGGCACTTCATTCAAGATTTAAACACATCTCAACAAGTATTAAAGCTCGTAGCTCAAATTCTTTATTCTTGTTCTTCATAAACCCAAAACCCCAAAAACCAACTAAACCCCATAAACAGGTCAAAAACCATATCTTACAGCTTCTATACGACAACATAGAGTTTAGAAACATTACCTGATGGTTCTTCTTCCAATTCCTTAAGGATTTAGCTAGAGAGATCAAGATCCTAGCCTTCCTTTGTTCCTGCTTCACGTACTCAAGAACACACCCACTCTCTCTCTCTCTAGGAATGAAACAGTGATAAGCCTTTCCTTGGAGGCTGCACCCTAATCTTCCATTTATACTTATTTCTAACAAGGCTTTGGGCCCAACATTAGCAAACTCTCTAAGCCCATAAGGCTTATTCTTTCATACTTATATTTTTACCTTTCAATAACAATTAGCCCAACACTTGTTTACTTAATAGATTAAATAGCCCAATTCTCGATTACAAGCTAACTAACCTACCAATCCAATAACAACTCCAATTCCATAAATAATTAGCAACCCCAATATACATAAAAATCGTATCATCCAATAAAATATTCACTTATTTATTGTACGGAAACAAGATATTACAACTCTCCCCCACTTAAATACGATTTCGTCCTCAAAATCTTCACTCGAACAATCCGGGGTAGTTCTGCTTCATCTCGTCCTCTGGTTCCCAAGTCCACTCAGATCCTTTACGGTGCTCCCATTGAACCTTGACCATTGCTATCTGTTTGTTGCGTAGCTGCTTAACTTTTCGTTCCAATATAGCTACTGGCCTCTCAACATAGTTCAGCCCCTCGTCCACTGTTATGTCCTCCAATGGCACAAACGTGGACTCGTCCGCTAGACACTTCCGATGATGAGATACATGGAACGTGTTGTGAATCCTAGACAATTCGTCCGGTAGCTCTAACCGATACGCAACCTTGCCAACCCTGGCAATAACTTTGAAAGGCCCTATGTACCTCGGGTTCAGCTTCCCTCGCTTCCGAAACCGAATCACTCCTTTCCATGGAGACACTTTTAACAGTACAAAATCTCCAACCTGGAATTCTAGTGGAGACCGCCTTTTATCTGCGTAACTTTTCTGTCGGCTCTGTGCGGCCTTCAACCTTTCTCGCACTTGTTGGACGTATTCTGACGTTTTTTGCACAATCTCTGTGTTTCCGAGCTCCCGCTGATCCACTTCTCCCCAACAGATGGGGGTTCTACACTTCCTTCCGTACAACATCTCTTACGGAGGCATGCCGATACTTGCGTGGTAGCTGTTGTTGTAGGAGAATTCTGCCAACGGTAGGTAAGAATCCCAACTTACCCCGAAGTCGATCACACACGCTCGTAGCATATCCTCCAAGGTTTGTATCGTTCTCTCGCTTTGACCGTCAGTCTGCGGGTGATAAGCCGTGCTAAGGTTCACCCGGGTCCCCAAATCCTCATGAAACTTCTGCCAAAACCTCGAAGTAAAGCGTACTTCCCTATCCGATACGATGGTCACCGGCACCCCATGTCGTGATATTACCTCCTTGACGTACACGTCTGCCATTTTCTCTGCTGAAAAAGCTTCCTTGATCGGGATAAAGTGGGCGCTCTTAGTCAGTCGGTCGACGGTTACCCAAATCGCATCAAAATTTCTCGGAGTCTTCGGAAGCTTAGTGATCAGATCCATAGTGATGTGTTCCCATTTCCAAACCGGGATCTCTAAAAGTTGTAGCTTGCCGTGAGGTCTCTAGTGCTCGGCCTTAACTCGAAGGCAAGTTAAGCACTTTTTTACGTATTTCATCACGTCTCGCTTCATCCCTGGCCACCAATAATCTGTCTTAAGGTCTCGGTACATCTTAGTCGAACCTGGATGGATAAAAAACTTAGATTTATGAGCCTCATCGAGTAGTGTAGCACGCGTGTCCGTGATCTTTGGTACCCAGATACGGCCGAAACGTGTCATCAGCCCTCGACTGTCTTCGGAGAATAACGCTTTCTGCCCCTTAATCCGTTCCGACCTGTGGTTCTCATCCTTCAGTGCCTCATGCTGAGCGGCGCGAATAAAGTCTAACAAGGTCGTTGTTACTGTCAATCTCATACACTGTGCTGGCAGCAGTACAATACTGGCCTTCCCACTCAAAGCATCGGCCACGACGTTGGCTTTCCCGGGGTGATAAAGAATCTCGCAGTCGTAATCCTTGACTAGGTCGATCCACCTCCTCTGCCTCATGTTCAGATTCTTCTGGTCGGCGAAGTATTTCAGGCTTTTGTGGGTCGGATAGTTGCACTCATGCGGTTTCAGCTGTCGCGAAGCGTACGCAATTACTTTACCTCGTTGCATCAGTATGCATCCTAGTCCCACATGTGATGCGTCGCAATAGACCACCATATTGTCCACTCCCTCCGGCAGGGTTAAGATCGGTGCCTCGCATAACTTCCCTCGTAGAATCTCAAATGCTTGTTGTTGCCCTTCACCCCAAACAAAGCGCACATCCTTCTTAGTCATCTTTGTCAAAGGTACTGCGATCTTAGAGAAGTCTTGTATGAATCTTCGATAATACCCGACTAATCCCAAGAAACTTCGGATTTCGGTAGGACTCCTCGGTACCTCCCACTTCATCACGGCTTCAATCTTAGCAGGATCCACCTTAATACCTTCTTGGTTCACTACGTGCCCTAGAAATTGCACTTCCCGCAACCAAAACTCGCACTTGGAGAACTTGGCATAAAGCCTTTCCCGCTTCAAAGTCTGTAGCATCATCCGCAGGTGATTTTCGTGCTCTTTCTCTGTCTTGGAGTAGATCAAGATGTCGTCTATAAATACAATTACCGACTTATCCAACATTGGTCGGCAAATTCTGTTAATCAAATCCATAAACGCAGCTGGTGCGTTCGCCAATCCAAAGGGCATCACCACAAACTCAAAATGACCTTATCTCGTCCTAAATGCCGTTTTCTCGATGTCCCCTTCCTTTACTTTTAACTGATGATAACCGGACCGTAGGTCAATCTTTGAAAACCAGGTTGCACCTTGCAGTTGATCGAATAAATCGTCGATCCTGGGTAGAGGGTATCTGTTCTTGATTGTTACTTTGTTCAGTTCGCGGTAGTCTATACACATACGGAACGTGTCATCCTTCTTTTTGACGAATAAGATCGGTGCTCCCCACGGCGAACTACTCGGTCGGATAAACCCTTTGTTCAATAGTTCTTGCAGCTGAGACATCAACTCCTGCATCTCTGGTGGTGCTAGTCGATACGGAGCTTTCGCAATTGGCGTGGTACCCGGCACAAGGTCGATTTTAAACTCCACCTGGCGGTCAGGAGGAATCCCAGGGAGATCCTCCGGAAACACTTCTGGAAAATCGCACACCACGGGTACATCCACGACGCTTCTCTTACTCTTTTCCAGCTTGCTATCGACCACATGCGCTAGAAATGTTGTGTATCCTTTACGAATATATTTAGCCGCCTTAACCGCTGTACACAGTGTCGTTCTCCCTTTGCGGTGCTCGCCGTAGATTAGAATCTCTCCCCCACTTAGGGTTTGAACCCGCACGACTCCTTGCTTGCACAAAATACTGGCTTGGTGACGACCCAACCAGTCCATACCTACTACCACTTGGAACTCCCTCATCTGAATCGGTATAAGATCTATAGGGAACTTCTCTTCTCCTATCTCTATTACATTGTCTTTATAAATAACGAATACATTGACAACTTTCTCGTCTGCTATTTCTACTTCTAAAGGTGTCTCTAACCTTACCGATGAAACGCTAAAACTTTTACAGAACGAAGCAGAAACAAAGGATTTACTTGCACCCGAGTCAAATAACACTAATGCAGGCATAGAGTTAACAATGAAAGTACCTGCAATTACATCCGGTTCTGTCTTCGCTTCCTCCACAGTCATTTGAAAGGCCCTGCCTCGAGCCCTCGGCGCTTGCCCCTTCTCCCCATTCGTGATCATCAGAGGTGGTTGTTGAGCAGGCCTCCCACCTCCCACAGCAGCTCCCGGGCATTCTGCCATACGATGCCCTGGCTGGTTGCATCTGAAACACACGCTCATACTAGACCGGTAGTCTTTGCTCACGTGACCCGGTCTTCCACACTTGTAGCAGTTCATCTGCCCCAGACGGCACTCACCCGCATGCCCCCTTCCACACTTGGTGCACTTCACCTGGTCACCTTTTCCCGTGGGTCGGGAACCCCCAGTTTTGAACCTCTTCTCCGGCGCTCTCCCTTGCACATTACCCCCTGTAGCTTGACCCGTAGTTCGCTTCTTAGCCCGTAGTTCCAAATCTATCTCTCTCTTCCTGGCCACCTCAATCATTTCCTCCAAACTGGTGCACCTATCCGTCGTCACGAACTCGCGGATCTCTTCCCACAACATCTGAGAATAACTGTGCATCTGCAGACTCTCATCTGCCACGTAGGCAGGGCAAAACAAGACCTTCTCCTTGAAGATGGCGGTGATCTCATTTACCGTTTCAGTAGTCTGTTCCAGCTTCAGAAACTCATTCATCAACCTCTCTCTTTCCACTTTAGGGGCGAACTGGTCGTTAAACAACTCTTTTAATTCATCCCATGTCATGGTAGAAATCAGTTCTCCCTTCCTCTGCCTCAAAAGATTCCACCAAGTCTTAGCCGCTCCTCGAAGGAGGTTTGACGCGAACCACACTCTGCTCCCATCCGCGCATCGACTAGTGTGAAAGGCTCCTTCCACCTCAGAAATCCATTGAGCACTCTTAATGGGGTCCATAACCCCCTCGAAGATCGGTGGCTGACATGCCGAGAAGTCTCTGTAGCTGCCACCCTGCTGTGTCTGGTTTGCTGTCGGGGTAACAATCGGAGTGGCAGCCTTCCTAGCTGCCCATAGGACACTCAGCTTCTGATCCATCATTTTGCCCATATCCTCCTTGATCTCGGTAACAATCTGGGGCAACATCTCCCTCAACTCTTGTTGGGGTTTGTTCGGTTTTTTTTTAAAAATATATTTTAGCAACGGAAGCATGAACAACAATTTTAAACTTTTAAAACTCCCCACCAATGATCCATATGCAAGCCTTAAGAAACAAAACAACCATAGGGTGTTTAGAACTACAACCTTTGTAGCGTGAGTAAACCGTTGATGAAGTGGTTGATCTATGAGAAGCGAAGAGAAGACTTCCTCCAAGGTATCCACAAATCAATGAGTCCAACACCTCCAAGATGCTAGTCTCTCCAACCCTTGATATTCAAGAATGCAAGCAACAACCTTTGTTCTTCTTCTTGAACAAGATGTATGTATTGTAGCACCACACTTGACTTACTTGAAGAACACCAATACAAGAATGTAGAGATGTTTTCAAAGCTTCAAGAATACTTAGAACTTTTCTAAAAGAAGCCTAAAGGTGGTAGCATGCAATAGTTAGAACAAAGAACCATGCATGTACTAAATAAGATCAAGAAGTGAAGCAACAAGAGGGAGGCCCCCTTTGGCTCCCATTTTCGGCCGAAAATAGGTGAGGGGGGAGGGTCCCCTCTTGCCTTCCTTCCATGCTTGTACATCTAGTCCATGCCTTGGTTGATTGCTTTCAAGTATACACAACATGGCCCCCATTTGAATTAATGAGGGATTTTCTAGTTTCCTTCATAAATACATATATAAAAGATATACTAGATGTGCCATACTATGTATAAAATACATCTACATGTATTTTATATACATACTTGATTGTTACTAGTAACTCTTTACTTGTAACAAGGATATACATACATTTATATAATTTGTTATTAGTAACAATTTATATGTAACAAATATATATTTATACATATATATACATACATACATATAAAATCATATGTTTATATCTATGTATTTGATATGCATTATCTTGTATCAATATACAAGAGTGATATTATTATTTCACATAAATAATAATATGCAACAATGCATATATACTTATATATATATATATAATGAATTGGAAACATATTTAAATCATATTCAAATATGTAATTGGTGTCCATTGATTGTAAATGTGTGACCCCATGGGTTTATTTATTATCAGTAATATCGTATTAATTTGTGTCTTGTGCACATAGAACCAACAACTCTTTCATCACATCAGCCGTCACCTTGGCAGCTAGAAGAGCCTCTCTGTCTGTCTCTTCCTCATCAGTAACCGGAATCGCGTTTTCCGGTGTCACAATCCTCGGGTTAGGAATCATACTCCTCGTTTAGTATAGGCTGTTGGCGGGGGTCTGTCTCCCCAGTGACACTGGTCTCTAGGCCTTCGGGCCCATAACTGGTTCCAGTTCTAGCAGTAGCAATGAGGTTGCGGTTCCTTCTTGTGTTCACCATTCTGGAAGTATAGATAACGCACTTTTAAGCAGGTGGCTTTATCATACTATCTTGCTCACACCATAGTCTATATCCACATCACATACAATTTCTAGCATGCCGTTCACCTTATCTGAAGTAGCCCTACTCACTAAGGCACTCCTATTCTACAGGCATACTACAGTCCCACAAGTACCCCTTACCTGATTCACAAGAGTCCCTATGACGCCGGCAAGTCTTGACATGTATCATGTGCTTACAATAATATGGACCCTTATATTATTATAAACACACCACACATACCAAGTCTTATCGTCATCATCCGAAATCTTGATTCAGAGGCTTGGGTCATGCATCACATAACATTCCACACATAGCATTTGCATATTATCATAAAATCATGCAAACATGTAAGATTCTACATACCAGTCATCATATCCTAGTCTAGCCATATCACGAATACATCCACGTAGAATGCTAAGTCATATAAGTCTTTGAGCGTCTGATCCTACCCTACCCCAACATCAAACAAGAACATGAAATAAGGCCAAATCACCCGTTCTAAGCCCATATGGTTACCATTATACATGGTGTACAGTATTCACGATATGTCTAAACATGGATACAGTTAGGAACTACTTTAGCATACATCATGGATTCATCTGCACAGTATATTTCACCAACTATATATATATATATATATACTATGCTTCACTTTGTGCTCACCAGGACCAAGCTCCAGCTGACAGCTCATCGTTCGGTTTTAAAAATAAATTTTGTTATTTAAAATGTTTTAGAACCAAGGTTTAAGTCCAAACACACCTCTTGCATGCTCGAATCCCTTAAACCAAGGCTCTGATACCAAGTTGTAACGTCCCAAAATTTTTTTTTAAAACAATTGAATATAGAAATATAAATGCATTCAACAAAATCATACGAGGCCCCGCACCCGGGACTACCCGTCATCAAGTGTAATTAAGTAATATTACAAATATTGTTCTGGAAAATGTTTGAATAAAATTAAACAGCGGAAACGGTTTGAAGAAATGATGAGCCATCTTCACACTGCTGGAGCCTTCCCACGTTCAAGTCCTGAAAAGGATAAATTCAACAACAGTAAGCATAAAGCTCAGCGATCACTCTAACTTACACACCACACTAGGCATGTACATGTCACATCATAACACAAATCCATGATCACATATCATAACACATACTACCGACGCAGTGCACTGACGACGATTTCACACTTTGGGTCACAGTTGACTATCTGACTGTGCTCGAGTTACGTTTTCACCACAATATAAAGTAACCCTTCACTTCACATATATCACATCAGTTAAAACATCACATAGAATATAACATATACATTTCACACTAATATCGAGTATAAGTTAGGGTAACTCACCCGATCTGCAGCACAGACAAACGCAACAGATTTCACAAGCTGAAAGTTAACAACTCCAGTCGCAAGGACCTACAATACATATATCTCCACTGATTAGCTTTGGATATACTGCAGACCCTAAGTCGGACCACCCTAGGCCGGACCTAACACTGAAAGTCGCACGGACTTAGACTGAAAGTCGCATGGAACACCCACACTCATGCAATCCGACAGTCGCATGAACACTCATGAATCCGACAGTCGCATGAAAACTCATGAATCCGACAGTAGCATGAACACTCATGAATCCGACAGTCGCATGAACACTCATGAATCCGACAGTCGCATGAACACTCATGAATCCGACAGTCGCATGACACTTAGAATCTGACAGTCGCATGACACTTAGAATCCGACAGTCGCATGACACTTAGAATCCGACACTTATGCAAATCCGATAGTCTTATGGCACACACCCAAAAGTCGCATGGGCTAACAAAAGTCGCATGAATCAAACAACTACTCCATCCGAAAGCTGCATGGACCTTTATGGAAGGTCGCACGACTTATATCCTCCCCTGCCAGTTCATCTTTTGAAAAACCCAGAACTAGAAACTCCATTTTCAAAATCACAACCTTCTCAAAACTTAACCAAATCACTTTATTTTTGTTTCAAAACATTTCTCCACTCATTTAGGCACTTCATTCAAGATTTAAACACATCTCAACAAGTATTAAAGCTCATAGCTCAAATTCTTTATTCTTGTTCTTCATAAACCCAAAACCCCAAAAACCCAGACAACTAAACCCCATAACCAGGTCAAAAACCATATCTTACAGCTTCTATACGACAACATAGAGTTTAGAAACATTACCTGATGGTTCTTCTTCCAATTCCTTAAGGATTTAGCCAGAGAGATCAAGATCCTAGCCTTCCTTTGTTCATGCTTCACGTACTCAAGAACACACCCACTCTCTCTCTCTAGGAATGAAACATTGATAAGCCTTTCCTTGGAGGCTGCATCCTAATCTTTCATTTATACTTATTTCTAACAAGGCTTTGGGCACAACATTAGCAAACTCTCTAAGCCCATAAGGCTTATTCTTTCATACTTATATTTTTACCTTTCAATAACAATTAGCCCAACACTTGTTTACTTAATAGATTAAATAGCCCAATTCTCGATTACAAGCTAACTAACCCACCAATCCAATAACAACTCCAATTCCATAATTAATTAGCAACCCCAATATACATAAAAATCGTATCATCCAATAAAATATTCACTTATTTATTGTACGGAAACAGGATATTACATAAACATATATGATCGTTTGATACGATTTATTAAACATAGAGGACGAAAAAAACTAAAACGGTGAAATTACTAATATAGTTTTTGTAGAATCATCTTTTAAAGTATTATAAGCGTCTTTTATGGACATATATGTTAGAGAAATAATCTATTTGATTGATAATGTAATTTGTATTATATAACGATTTAGAAATATATTATGTCTTTTATCAATAATATTATCTATCTTTCGTAACTATTAAAATACTTGATTGATTACATTTTGATGTGAACCGGTTGAAAGGGTTAAGTTAGATTTGTAATTCTAGTTTTATATGAAAACTCTCTCATGTATATCTATTTAGAAAAATTGATTTTGTAGACGAAGAATATCTCCGACTTCCCACGGGGATCCCTGATACCTGACGAGGATGGGGGCGGGGATGGTGGGAAACAGGGACGGAGATGGGGAGAGCGATCCCCAATACCCCAGACCCCGTTGCCATCCCTACTTTTAGGAGAAAGAGCTAAATACTTTGCATATTAGTATAAATAGAAAAAGTAAGAGACACAATAGTTCAACAAGAATAAAACCTGCAACTAACGATACATGTTGATTTGAATAAATCATAATATGCCACATGAAAAGGTCTGCAACACTATTACAATGACACCATTGATTGCATTGAAGTTGTTTTAACAAAATAATTACATGGTTTAGTAGTAAATTCTGAAGAAAATTCCTTTTAATACCAATAAACATTTCATGCTAACAAGGAAAGTAATCTACAAGTTACATATCTTGCTATGAACTAGAGAAGAGTTCTATAGAAAAGAAATACTAAAAACGGTAACCAGATAGAAAAGCTGTATAATTTGGATAACTTAAATTACGAAGAAATAGTAAAAGGAAAAAGATCCAAGAAATTTGTCATTCTACAATGCAGGGATGACTTGCAAGACCAAATATTTCGGCAATATAAATTCCAAAGAAATAGTTAAAAAAGTAGATTCAAGAAATTTGTTATAATCTATAATGTATGGATGAATTACAAGCTAGCAACAGAAGGCTGTTATGTTAAAATTTGGATACCTGACTCTACATGTTTCTTCTTTTCAATAAATAAGGGACGCTGATAAAAGAATAAAATACTTTCCACAACTTGTAATGCAAAAGGGAAAATATATTTCCCGACTACATTATGAATAAAATTCCAAACACTATTTAAAACTTATGAAATATGACTAAAGTAATGTCTGAAATATGGTCAATATTTCAAGAAGACTTTGGTTATGTTGTAAATGACAAGAAAAAAAAAGTGTAATTTGCATGATTGCATCCAGTTCCAAGAATAATTTTGATTTTTGAACCTATACAAATTCTATAATACAAGTTAAGAACGAGTAAATGGGCTCAGGCCCAATCCAGATGACGAAGCCCAGACAATAGAACGAAAAGCAAAACGATTTTAAACCCTAGAAAAGAACATCAAATTTTCAGGGTTTAGTTCTGTCTAAATTCTCGCAAAAAAAATCGACAACATTTGGAAGTCTTGAGGTACATAAACATGCCGAAATCGAAGAGAGATCGAGCAGGTAAAGTGTTTAATTTTTATGTATTATTGTTCGAATTACTTGGCTTGTCTTCATTAGAGTAATTGAATAATTTGATTACGATGTGGAAAGGATGTGCAACTCGTTTGATTGATTTTAGGTGTTTCCGGAGTGTGCATGACTTTGAAATTCAGGAGTTGGTGTAGAAGATCGTCTTATCCAAACTTTTTTCTTTCAATTCATGCTTTAGAAATTAAATTGCAGCTCATTAAATTTGAAGAATTAGTTTTGTGTGTTGAATCTTCTGGTTATTAGGAGGTAATCAAAGTAGGAATAAGAATCAGAACTTATATTTGAATACCATCTTTGCAAAATTAGAGTCAGGGTATTCGAGTTCATTGATATCATGCATATGTTAGTTCTGTGTAGAAGTCTCAGTCAATTAACTAAAAGGATATCAATCACATATTTGTTCTCTTTAACGCCATATTGGCCAGACCCATAAAATGTAGATACTGAATTGTTATATCGTGTAAGATTTTTATTTGCTTGCAAACTCTAAGTTAGTTGCATAGAACACAAAAGTGTTGGACCTTGCATTGCTGAAGGCATCATATGAAGCTTCAAGTTTTCATTTTGTGTAGTGTTTTTAAGTTCTGCACTTTTGGCTTCATTATTTTGACTTGCATATGGTTAAATGCAGTGACATTATCGAAGACAAAGAAGAAAGGGAGGGAGCATAAAGAGAGCATTGTGAACACCATTCGGGAAGCTGTGGAGCAATATAATTCCATTTATGTTTTCAGCTTCGAGAACATGAGGAATCTTAAGTTCAAGCAGTTCAGGGAGCAGCTTAAATCCACCAGCAGGTACCTTAGATTTAACACAATTGAGTCAGTGATTATTTGACTATTTGAGACTTGACATTTTCTCCCCTTCTAGTGGATATGTGAAAGAACAAGAAACCATACAGGAACAATTACAAACCATATATACTTGGAAAACTATAATGATGTAACTTAGTTTTTCGGTGTGGATGCATTTTGAAAGTTATGCATATCCAGGAACTAGCATAATTGACCTTTTACAACAATTGGTGTTACTTCAAGTCTAGCGTACGATCATTAACCACAAAACATAGTTTATGTACCATTGTAACCAAACATGCCATCCAGAATAATCAAAAGCTATTCCCCACAAGTTGCTACCCTCCTCACAAAGGCCATGTAATTACTTGTCACCTGAAAAGGGAAAACATCAATGTGGGTCAGCTATTTACATAGCTAGTGAGTGCATCTAGTTCCAAAAAACAATTTATAATTGGCATCTATATAACACATAATCCTCCCACAAGGATGCGGGGACAGTTTATTGAGTTGATGCATCCACATGATATCTAATCATGGCTTCATGGGGGAGAACCTACATCACCTGTGAAGGTGGGGGAGCACAAAGCATTCCGCCATACGCCGTTAATGTTCACATAAAGTAATACAATGAACAAGTGAACAACCGTGTATCATCAAGCCACCACAATATGCATTTTCATCTTACAAGGAGCATTCCATCACATCATGTTTAGAATATCATCTATGCATAATCATATAATCAATCAATGACATTGTACATTTCAACTCACCTTGAGCATTTAATAAGAATGTCAATCAACTTACATTATTCCAACATAATGACAATGGTCAAAGGGCAATTAAATATATGCCAAACAAGTAGTTTTAAAATCAGGTGTACGAAAAAGGATGCACTCACCTGTGGTGCAATGGTGATCACTACTTCAGTCGTATGTAATTACGTCCACATTGTATTTCAAGAAGATACCAGCCCTGTAGAAGAATTCAAGAACCTTGACTTAGTCATTCATAGTTGAACCTTAATCAGGCTCAAGTCATACTTTAGATTCTATATATGACTTATTTTGATCATTTGAGATCATTAAAACCATGCTCTAAGAGATCAATCAAGTTTAGAAGATATGAAGTTGAAGTCAAACAGTGCAATCGTGCCACGACCAAGGGCTGATCACGTTGTGATGAAACATGTTGAAAACTCTGGAAATTTTTGCCATTCTGCCGCGACGTGACCACTACAGGATCTTGTCAGGATAGGCATTTAGGTTTTACAAACTCAGCCCATTTGACACCAATCCAACTATATGTCTGTTGCAGCTTATTTCCAACTCAAATGTACATCAAAATATGATTTAGACATACCCAAACGCATATCAAGTCTTTGAATAATCAAACCCTAACTTAACAATTTTCATTTCAAATTGACTCATTTCACCCAATAACAATTATTATCATCAATGGGTCTCAATTCTACTTACAATGTCCTGCTATAAATTACTGGCAATTGAACAATAACTTACCGGATGTTAGGATCTCTTCCTTGAGGGCTTCAGGTATGGAATCAACTCACCATGTGCAAGAATTAGTTATAATTACCAAAACCGTCTTCAAATTTGGATCATGCAATAACCGAGAGCCAATATTTCTCCTTAATCTCCCTTCTCACTCTCCTGGTCGATGGATATGGCAGGAAAAGAGGTTCTAGAATGTCAATTTGACCAAAAACCAAGTTAAAGAGAGTGTTGACCTAATCTACAACCAACCCCCTTGAACTTTTTATTTTTATTTTGTGCTGCCATATACTTTAACTAATGTTACCCAAAGGTTTAACAATTGATAGTTGATACCAACATTTTTGAAAACCTTAGCATAAAATTTAGTACCAAAGCTTGAAGTAAACAAATTGAAGTATATAAAACCTAAAAGCAATAATAACCATAATTTGATTAAAATTACTATCCACCAAAATGATTTCATATTATCGATCCTAATAATTAGTCATTACTCAAATACAATTAAAATGAAAATCGGGATATTACACATATCAACATCATCACTTCAATTTCCTACTTCATCAACAGGTACTAATATTTTATTTCTACTTTTTCCTCTTCTCTTTTACTCAAGAGTCAATCTTCTACCTGACTTACCTCTATTTCTATCTTCTACTCATCCTCAACTTTGTCACATCAACCTTCTACTTCTCTTTATCCATTGTTTAGCTGCTACAATATGTTTGTAAGAATACTTTCAGTGATTAGTTGATTTCTGGTTTGATTCACTTGAATTTTTGTTTGACTTATAGAGTTAGTATACTTACAAATTTACTGTGCGTGTTTTCTGGTTTGATCCACTTGAATGGTTTGGTTGATATTTAAAGTTTGCAAAATGAACTTTGCCTCACCTTCGTGAAGTTCGCAGTTGCGCCTGCACTTTGTGCCTCTGGCTTGAGGACTCCTTTGCGCCTTGAGCCCTGGACAACTTTGTTATTTGACACTTACTGTTGTTTTTTTATCTATCTGTTATTGAGTTATTGTATTGTTTCACATGCCCATTTTAACATTTTCACGGTGCTAAGTCTACTTCATGTTAACATCTTTCTCTACCCAGGCCCCATGGGTAATAAAGCTAAATTTAATATTGTAATATTACCTTATTATATCATGAATAATATACTTTCGATCTCAAATGACTGATAATATCTGCTATCTATTCTTTTTGGTGTTTCAGATTCTTTCTCGGATCAAACAAAGTCATGCAGGTTGCTCTAGGTCGCACTGATTCTGATGAAATTAGATCAGGACTTCACAAGGTGTCTAAGGTACATAAATATTCAGCACCTCGAGTTTGATGAGTTTACTCCATTGCACCTAATGTATTCTCATTGATTACCTCTTCTCTCGTTTTGTATGTGCATCCAGCTTCTACGTGGGGATTCTGGGCTTTGTGTAACCAATATGCCTAAAGAAGAGGCACAAAGGTGACCACTAAACATCATTCTTTGATGTCTTTTCAATGGAAAAGGTTGAATGACAAGATAATAATCGAGAAAAATCTTTTTTCACTAAAGAGATATATGATATATCATTACTAAATGTATCAGCATTCAGCAGGCTTGATTGCTCTTTTTTGGTATTCTTATTACATACATAATAACTCTTTCCTGCTTATTTTTTGGCAGAATATTCAACGAGTATGAAGATTATGATTTTGCTAGGACGGGAAGTATTGCTACAGAAACGGTTAGTAAAATGCTTATTTAATTCATAATGTTTGTGTATTTCTAACACATTTGTCGGGGGTCTAGGACATAGCTATTTCATGAAGTCATTGCCAAGAACTGTGACGTATTTGCATGTCTTGTTAATCCTTTCTGCTATTTTTTACGTATCAGTTTTTCACATATGCTTACAAGCATATTAATCCAGCCTTATGCTCCGTGTATCTATATAAGTTACATCATTCGATCCTGCACTCATTGTAACAGCATTTCCTACTGGTCAAATATCTGAAATATTCTTCCATCACGGAAAAAGTGGTTTGCAAACAAAAGAAGCCATCAAGGCCAAAGTCAATTACTTTTATAATAATTACTATGGAAGCAAATTCGGAAAAAAATGACAACTGATACAGGATGTCACAATATAGAAATTGTTACTATTTTTTAGGGAAAATGTCTTAATAGTAACCAAGTCTGCTATAGTCGCTCAAAGTTTATTTTTGTTGCATACAACTACTCAAGTTTCAAAACTGCTCCATTGTTGTGAAACTTGGTTACTAATGTGGGAAACTCTTATTTTCCAACTTTACCTACTTGAAAGAAAAAGTCACTAAACAGTAATCAAGTTTCAAAACTATTCCTTTTAGGTCACCCAGTTTTAAAAAGTTCCACAACAATGGAACAATTTTGCAACTAGTGGTTTTTGTAACTGAAATAAACCTTGAGCGGCTTTAATGGAATATGAACAATTTTGCAACTAGTGGTTTTCAAAACTATTCCTTTAGGTCACCCAGTTTTAAAAAGTTCCACAACAATGGAACAATTTTTCAACTAGTGGTTTTTGTAACTGAAATAACCCTTGAGCGGCTTTAATGAATAGGAACAATTTTGCAGTTAGTGGTTTTCATAACTATTCCTTTTAGGTCACCCAGTTTTAAAAAGTTCCACAACTATGGAACAATTTTGCAACTAGTGGTTTTTGTAACTGAAATAAACCTTGAGCGGCTTTAATGGAATAGGTATGAAACTTGGTTAAAATAATGACTATGTGCTTGAAGTTCTTTCATGTGTCGGGCTTTATATGTATTTGAATTTATTTTTTGCATGTTTTTTTAATCCATTTTTTATGTTGATGCTTTGATGTCTCAGGTGGAACTTAAAGAAGGTCCTCTGGAACAGTTCACACATGAGATGGAGCCATTCTTGCGCAAGCAAGGGATGCCTGTGCGTTTAAATAGAGGTGTTCATTAACTCTTTTACCCCCCCAACCCCACACAAGTAGTAGAGGTGGCAGTTTCAACCCATTTGCTTATGAATGGGTTCAGGTTATGTTTTATCTCTACCAGGTGTAAGAAGTAGAATAAAAAATGAAATTTAGCTAAAAAGAAACGGGTTAGAAGTTGTCTAAAGTGTATTGTTAATGCCTAGAACCTCCTAATTTATTTTATTTAAGTTACTCAGTTTGTTATTGAAAGTCTGAAATAATATAATCTTTGTGAATTGTGATTATATTAAACACAATTTACCACCTATATAGAAAATTAATGATCTGGACATAAATGTCTAGGGGTTTGTAACCCATTTCAACATTAATCAAAGAATTACTCGTTTTAACCCTTTACCCAATCTGCCTAACCCGTCCATTTCTGTAATTACTCTCCATCCTTCTTGATATGGGTCTGTTAATATTGAGCAGGTGTGGTGGAACTTGTTGGGGATTTTGTTGTATGTGAAGAGGGAAAACCCATATCACCTGAATCTTCTCGTATACTGGTTTGTTCTCAGTCTTGCTTGCTGTTTACTTGAAATTCAATTATAATTATTATTTGTTGTGGCTATGGTTTTGTCAGAGGTGACCATTTTGACTCTTTCACTTATGAACTTGTGTTTATTTCTCATGAGTCAAACATGTAATTTAAAAATGTTAGGCGGAAAGGAAACGGGTCGATCAGGTTCAAAGTCGACCAAAATGTATTACTAATGCATTCTATTTAAGAGTCAGATATTTATTGTATTTGACACATTTTCTATAGCATTTAATAATTTTGGTAAAAAGTTGTTTCTTTATAACCCTAGTAGCTATGCCAATTCGACATGGCTAACACGTGCACTTGACATTGGTATAAATGCAGCGTTTAATGGGCATCAAGATGGCTACTTTTAAGTTGCACTTGATATGCAGATGGAGTCCTGAAGATTTTGAAGTTTATCAAGAAGGTTTGGAAGGTTCAGATGTTGAATCTGCTTAAATTCCATATTGCTGTACCAAACTACCTAGCTATGTTAGAGCAGTTTTAATGTCTTGAGTCAAGACAGTTTTGTAAGATTTTCAGGGGTACTATATATCTGGTAAAGGCTTCCATGTGTACTCCTTTTTCATTTTCTAAAACTTGTAATGACGATGGACAATGTAAAAGTGTCGGCAGAAAGTATATCGAGATTTTAAGAGGTTTATGAGTTGGAAACAATCAGTTTTCAGGCACAATATCGTTTTATCTGTCCACAGCAATATCAGCATCTTTACTTTGGATGGTCTTCAGACTATGTACTTCCATTTGAGAAGTACCCACTTTCTTTAACCTTTCTTCCAGGAACTCCTTGTCCCATTTCCACTTTTTGCTCTGCTCATTCAACTTTCCCACTTCCATTTTTAGTGTGCCGACTGCCGAATTCACTCGAGGCCTTTGTTATAATTTCAGAACCCTTAACCCCAGCCTCATAGTTATGAACCCTGGACGCAATTTCAGAACTTGCTGAAATGATCTCAATTGCACCATGCATTAGAGATCTCAATGACTTCGTTTGATGCCTTTGAAACCGTGTTACTTATCTGAAAAGGGATCGAGTTCGATACGAAGTCTAGGCACTCCTTTTCTGATTTAAAATCACATCCCCGAGTGATTGACCAGTTAGGAACACAAGTCAGCAGGCTCATCAACAATTGTTTCGGGATCCCCAACAGGTATAGGTGATGTGTGGAGAGATCATGAAGGAATATAATTGGTGATTTTTCGAAATCAGTTGATGTTGAGCGGACAATAGGTTGTGAATTAGAGGCCATATATTTTGCCCTTTGGGTCATAAAAGGATGGAGGAAATGGTACGTGAAGGTGATTATTGAATCCGATTCATTACAAGCAGTCAAGATGCTACAGAATGAGTACGATGTCCCTATGGAGTGCAGCGAAGCGGTGTATAGAATTAATATATTGAGAAGTAACTTCGATGGCACCAATCCACGTTTCATCGAACGAAGGGATAATGGTGAAGCTGACTCTCTCGCCAAGTCTGGTATTAATAGATCTTCCTTGTGGCTAGCGTGGTCTCAGATTTAGTGAATAAATTTATATTATGTTACTGTCCTGGGGATCAAGCAATTACTCTAATGTCCTATGGGCCCTTTTGATTTGGGCTGGTGTTACAAGAGTGCGATAAGGAGTTTTGCTATTCGCATTCAATTTGGTGTGATCACGTGTCTGGCTGAATGAGTGTGTTGTCGTCCTATGAGTGTGTGTAACTGTGTATTCCTCATGCGGATGGTACCAAGCCTTTGTATATAACGTGATAAAACTCACCCGCGCGTTGTGACGGGATGTAAAAAATAAGGATTTATACTTAATGGTGTATCATTCACATAGTCCGCAAATTAAATCTTTATTATTTATCATAAACTGATTTATATTTTGTATAGTAAAAACTACTTCATATGATAGAATAGAATGCATGAATAAAATACAAATAGTCAATAGTAGTATTAATGTTTTAAAATATATAGTTAAATAAGAATAATAAAATATAATAATACAACCAAAAAGATAATATTTTAAAAGTATAAAAGAAAAAAAAACGTTGGGAAAAAACGAAGCGAATTTTTAAACCAAAAAAAGCTATTTCAGAAGGAAAAAAAGGTTTATTTAAGAAGAAAAAGGGAGGGGGAGGCACTGCCATTAGAAACAAAAATAAGTAGAGAGGAGGAGGTAAACCTCGTAGCTTTTAGTTAAGAGAGAGGTGTCTTACCAATCCATCTATTTAGTATTTAGCTACTTTCCTATGATATCTTCTTTATATTATATAATATGCACAAAAAGACAAAATTGGTACCATCCATAACTCCTTGTAATTGTTATATATATAATGTGTCCTTGCCATAGTTTTCTCAGTAATGTGCTTTGTGGTTTTGTTTTCTTTTTTAGTGTCTTGCTTATCAAAAGGGGAGTGAGTGGTGACATTCCCTGTGCAAGTTAATGGATGGGTGCTGGTTTTGGTTGAAGTCTTAGGTTGGACGGTAGAGTATTTTGGTGATTGAGGTGGCCATCTCTAGGACTTTATTGGGTGGAAGGAGGAGCGGAGGAATGGTTGGGATGTGTTTCTCTTTCCCTTTTAAGTTTTAACCTATGTGAGTTAATTCTTTCACTTATAAATTTGATTCATTCACTGAATATACAACACCTTATATTACAAGTTAGTGAAACATGGTTTGTCTTGAATAAATCAACTTGTAGTGGAAAAATCATCTCCCTTTTGACCAATAGAGCCGTAGAATCTTTTCATAGTAGTGTCTGTATTAATTCTCGTGGGTACCATAAATGCTAATGCTTTTCAGTTTTATTATGAGCGGTGGGAGGAAGATATGTTTTCACACCATGAACCTTTTGCTTTTTTGTAGGATACCCTTTTGAGGCCCTAATTTTTGGTAAAACCATCGAACAAATAGATCACAACACAATTAAAAATTATTTAAAATAATAGTAATTATAAAGCAAATTATTGTTTCATGATGAAGTGCACCATATCACCGGGACCCATGCAAACCTGGGTATTTTTATTTATGTCTATTTGATTGTCTTATCCTCGATCATTATATATTTGCATAATTCAAAATATAGTCAAGGTGTTTATTTCAGTCTGCACTAATGTTAGGAGGGAACTTGTAACACCCTAATTTTTTTTTGAAATAACATATAACCATATATCCTAGAGAAAAATGACAACCATACAATTTCAACAAAACAAGTTTTCAAAACCTAAACAAACATTTAATTACAACTATAGCTTTATCCATTCAAGGTTTGTTAAAATAACAATATAAAATATTTTGAAAATGGATGAGTCGTCTTCACTTTGCTGGAGCATATAAGTTTGTAGGGTTCAAACATAAAACTAATTGGTTACGAAAAAAGTAGCTCATGATCCTTATTAAGTAGATTACAAAGTCACTTTCTGTCCGATGTGGGACATTACTCAACACGCCCCCTTACGCATGACATTCTTTTTCGCCCAACACGTGGATACTTATGGGTTACGTGGAGTCCGTGTGGCCTTTGACCAATCACGAGTGAACCTTGCTCTGATACCATGTAAGTTTGTAGGGTTCCAACTCAAAACCAATTGGTTATGAGAAGAGTAGCCAAGGATTCTTATTAAGTAGATTACAAAGTCACTTTTCTATCTGATGTGGGACATTACTCAATATTCCTACGATCGAACCCTCAAAGGATTTAAGATAATAACATTAAGCATAAAGCTTAGCGAGCACAAAACTTACACATCACACTAGGTAAGTACACATCACATAGTCACCCATGATTACATAATACCGAAGTAGTGCACTAACGACGATTTCACACTTTAGGTCACAGTTGACTATCCAAGCCGTACCAAGGATTTCACATGTCTGACTGTACCCGAGTTACGTTTTCACTACAATATAACGCAACCCTACACTTCACATATCATCACATTAGTTACACTCTCACATAAAACTACACATGTACATTACATACTAATATAATGAGTATGGTAGTGTAACTCATCCGAGTGCAACACATAGTAACAACAATTCACCAATTAAATATCCGAATTACTCACACCTACTACCAATCACCTACAATAAAAGTTCTCACGTAAATTTGTGATTCTATTGTTCAAGCCAATTTACGATTTGAACCCATCATGTGATTTGCGATTCAAAGCCCATTATGTGATTTGCGATTTGGGCTTGGTATATATAACCTATGATTTGCGATCCCATTAAAATTGAGTTTTGTGATTTCCATCCACGAAGGTTTTCGATCATATACACGCAGGTGGACTTTCCTATTCAACTAGGCCCACTTTTTGGCTCCTATGACCCATTTACATTCTTTGATTTTATAAGCCCAAACTTTTGATTGATATTGAGGCTAAGTTGCGATCTATGGTCATTATGTGTTTATGTAATTTGCGATTCACTGAATATATATATATATATATATATAATTTGCGATTCTATTATTTGCATGATTTGAAATTCCAAGGCTATTGATGTTCTCGATATGTATTTTCAATTCAGTGTGGGAAATTTCACAGAGAGACGCAAGACGCACCGATTTGCGATTTCAACCACCCAACATATTTTTTGACTGGGTTCAATAGACAATTTGCAGTTACATCTTTAACTCAATTTGCGATTACATCATTTACTCAATTTGCGATTTCATTAAGCACTGTTTTTAATTAATACTACCAAGAACATTTGTGATACCTACAATATAGCCGATGACAACAGAATTCGAACTCCTTTGATTCATAACCAAAATAGAAAATTCCAATAAAAAGAGATCATCACTACCCTTGTACTAAACCCTTCAACATTAATTACAAATTAAAGAAGGTTTAATGGACTAAACCTCCATTTTTGTTTCTCGTTGGGCAACATGTTCGAACAACACAAAAAAACCCCAAACATCCTAACAATATTCACTAGTTCACAACAGAAACAATCATAAGGATAAAAAGAATCATACCTGATGTCTTCTCTTGAGT
This sequence comes from Dittrichia graveolens, assembly GCA_038502395.1. NCBI lineage: Eukaryota > Viridiplantae > Streptophyta > Magnoliopsida > Asterales > Asteraceae > Dittrichia > Dittrichia graveolens. The sequence goes on along the minus strand of JARJIL010000005.1, from coordinate 74,023,816 downwards.
AATGGATCAAACCGAAGTAGTATATGCCGATTTGCTCCCCCTTTTGTTTCCGTCTCTCACGCACCAAACACACACAGAGAAATTAAATCCTTCAAAAATCAGCTGCGAAAGGTTTTCTTGGCCTTGTGCCCTAATCCCATCTTAAATACCTTTCCCTAGTTCTAAATAGTCAAAAATGGTTCCTCCCGTCTAGTCTTGTCATACATTAAACACTAAACTATGAGGTCTCTTCCAAAACAAACATTAGTATATTACAAATGAGATAATTATTACACGAAAGGAAAAACGGGTATTACAGAACTAACGTATTTATTCAGGGTGCTTGAACCATTCTCTGTCAGTGAACCACTCATTTTTTGAATTTTCTTTTCCAATCTGAATATCTTTCACCGTAGAGATGGATAACCTCTTGTCTAATCATATTAGCATGTGGCCCTTTGAAGTGGGGTCACTTGTCAAAATAAGTCTGCAATTTTAAAGAAACACACACACACATATAACTACATGTTTGTGTGTGGAATCTCTATTGTAGGGCAAATGGCGGCTTTGTAATATAATAATGTGATTATGAGGGGGATCACCAACTACATTCTCATCATGACCTCGTTCAACAACTAACATCTATTAAAATACTAGTAACATGCACTGTATTATCAACATAGCTAAAGATAATCTAATAATTAGATATAACATATATAATCACATTAAATGTTCAATATTAATTCAAAATGAGTATTTAATTTTACAAATAACAATTTGCGAATCAATAAAACTCATCAATAGAAGAACCATGTGTTTCGTGTTGATCGTTATTAGACTCCACATCATCACTATTGGAATCATCAATAAAATCAACGTAGTTGTGGACAGAGGTGGGAATAACATGACTTGTGTTACTTACCCACTTTTTCAAGCTTGTATTAGTTAATTCATCCAAATTAGTAGACAATACAAAATCAGATGAATTGCTATCATGTATGATAATATATTAATACATTGGTTCTTCCTCTTCCAACTCAACTAAACAAACATACCTTAACAGCTTAAATCAACCAAAATAAGTTAATATGGGTAAAATATATAACAAAAGAAACTTCCAAACTATTTTGAGTTCATTAAGACTTGGGTTTATTACTATCACAAGTAAATTATATAATATATGCAACTCTAAAACCATTTTGAGTTAATCTCTTAAACTTACACTCAATTAATACCTATCATACACACAATATGCTAACCTTAAAGGATATATTTCAACTATAATAGAAGACATAAATTAGATTTACATGTGTGTATAATATATAACTTGTATATTTTACATTATCAAAGTAGCCTTTAAATATTCTTATGAATATTTATAAAAACTAACCTTATACAACATTGTACATTGCATGCATATCAAACATGATACCATGGATTTTAGACTATGGGTGTTCAATATTTGGATGCGATTTGTAAAAACCTAATTCAAACCAAACCAAATTCAAATAGTCCGATTTGAATTGGTTTGTTGGATTTTCAAACTGGTTTTGGAGTCAAAAGTTTATATTGGTTTTCGAATTAAATTTCCTATCTATAAAAGATTCGTAACTCGACTCGAAATTTGAATATATATATATATATATATTCAAACATACCTTAACAACTTATATTAGCAGACAATGCAAAATCAGATGAATTGCTATCATGTATGATAAATTGATAATATATTAATACACTGGTTCTTCCTCTTCCAACTCAACTAAACAAATATACCTTAACAAGTTAAATCAACCTAAATAAGTTATCACAAGTTAAATATATAACAAAAGAAACTTCCAAACTATTTTAGTTCATTAAGACTTGGGTTTGTTACTATCACAAGTATATAATATATGTGACATCAAAATCATTTTGAGTTAATCTCTTAAACTTACACTCAACTAATACCTGTCATACACACAATATGCTAACCTTAAGGATATATTTCAACTATAATAGAAGACATAAATTAGATTTATATGTGTGTATAATATATAACTTGTATATTTTACATTATCAAACCAACCTTTAAATATTCATATGAATATTTATAAAAACCAACCTTATACAACATTGTACATTGCATGCATATCAAACATGATACCATGGTTTTAGACTATGGGTGTTCAATATTTGGATGCGATGTGTAAAAACCTAAATTTGAATAGTCCGATTTGAATTGGTTTGTTTGGTTTTCAAACTAGTTTTGGAGTCGATTCGAAAGCTTACATTAGTTTTCGAATTAAATTTCCTATCTATAAAAAGATTCGTAACTCAACCCGAAATTTGCATACACACATGTGTGTGTAGAAAAAAGTTCAAATAAGAATTGTTTTTCGTAACACCTGTTTCTAATACCATTAATGACTCATTAAAAGAGGTATTTTGGTTATTTATATATTTTTTCACCTGTGAATTGCTTTCGAGTGGACGAGTCATTATTAAATTGTTTCCCAAAAATACCCCTCATTAATGAACCTTTAAAATTATTAGCCATTGATTTATTTTGATTAATAACCAAGATTAGTTCTCGCAGTTATTGTATGTAAAAAAGTTCTCGTTTGAACCTTACCTATATATGTATATGTATAAATATAGGTGTTATTACTCTATTTCAATTCTACATATTAATTCTAATTTCTCTAATTAACATATTATTTTAAGACTACTAAATACCCGTATTAATATTCTTTCCTTAAAAGTTTCAACTCCAATTAGATATTCAAAATCACAAAGTTTTTCGATTAAATTTGGTTTAAACTATAAAATTGTTCAAATTGGTTTTACTAATAGTAATAAGAATTCGAATAGAATTTTACATTAGAGTGAAAAATTGTTAAACTCGAACAACATGATTTGAATGATGAACCCTATTTCAGACCCAAGGAACATACGATCTTTAGAACAAGGAAAGAGATTGATTATCCATACCAATATACGACGACAATTATTTTTTGCTATTTATATGGAATCCATTCTCCAAGTGTTTTAACTTCAAATTAAACGATCGAATTCGTAGGATAATTGGATTTAAAACCATTTAATAAAAAACGTATATTAATAAACGACGAACAGATGAGAACATTTTTGTAATAACCAAAGGATACAAATTAACAATAAGTTTGGCAAACGATAATACACATTGCAATGCGTCACACATATAGAGTTTAGGAAACTCACCTCAGTAATTAATACCACACAGAGATATGCCAGATATATTCAGAACACGTCAAACAATAATTCCTACAAATATATATAATCATAGTATCAGTCACATAGTTAAACTCAACACTTAACAAACTGAACAAGGTAAGGCACGACCGTACCCCTAGAGGCACGCCCGTACCTCATAGCCCAGGCCCAGAAATAGAGCCCAACAAACATGGGCGTACTAGGCCGAACACGCCCGTACCCTACCTAGGTACGTCCGGACCTCAAGAACAGAGGTGGTCACGACCACTAGGCCCCTCAAAGGCACGTCCGTGCCTTTCTACTTCCAGCACTAGTTCGCCGACTGTCTGCTGTTAACTCCGACCAAAACCATAAAACACTTAATCTAAATTCATAAAAACGCTACTGGGGTGTTTTCCTTCACCCCAAACAACTTCTAAATAATAAACAACAATCATAACATCACTAATCCTTGATTCACCATGAATCAACTCAAAACCCACTAAAAACTTTAAGAACATGACTAGAAGTCTTACCTGAAGCTTGAATCTATGATAGGCTTAGTTGTCACCACTTGTATCTCCTGATATTGATCAAAAGTTCAAAGAAAATATGGCTGCTCTTAAGTGTACGTGAACTTGTTTGAGTGAAAATGAGAAGTTTGACTCTCAAATGGTCAAAGCTAGCTATATATAAGTACAACTTTGAGAAATGACACAAATGGTCCCTCTACTTCTCTTGTTTTATTTTGACAACTTTAACCCCTCAAGTTTCTAAACACCACCTAATCTTAGTTAGGCAATCTCTAAAACATATCATTTATTTATTTTATTAAATCACTATATTTCGAACTTCGGGTGTTACATAAAATTGACAAAATATTAAATATACATAAGATTGAGAACTAAGATTTTGATCCAAATGTGATTATAAGGAGAAACAACTTAAAATTACTTACAACAATTAGCAATATCGACATATCGTGTTCGTAATTCTGCTTTCGATTTCTAACTGCCAATTATGACTTGTGAGACTGATGAAACGATGATCGCCGATTGCGACTTGTGATTCTGGTTTTGATTATCGTATTGCCGATTGCGAGTTTTTTTGCGATTCTCATAATGTATGTGGGCGATTTAGGTAAGAGACGGGGAAACATTTAGGAGAATCGGTAAAACAAAATCGAGAACATAAGAGGCGACTAGGCTAGTGGTGAGAGACTGAGAAGGAGAAAAAACAAAATTGAGAACCTAAGGCCATGCGTATGGCCTTCGGGTTGATTCAGGTTTTGCCGGATCCTTTGGGAGCACCGTTACGGTCGATTTCAGGTTCCACCTTCTTTTTCCATTTCGGTTTGGTTAACCCGAGCAACCCGGTCGTTCTTCTTCTTTTTTTGGTTTTGTAGGGAGAGTAGGAGAGATAAAATGTTTGGGTTGAATTGGGAATGGTGCTACTTGGTTTTTGGGTTGATTTGGGTTGGGAAGGAAAAAGTAAAAAAAGTTGATGTGGCATTTAGGTTGATTTGGGTTGGGGAAGGGTGCTACGCATGGCCTAAGAGGCAAAAGGTGATGGACTGACAAGCCGTCGTTTCCAATTTCAAGGTGTTCTTGACTGAAGAGTCGTCGTTTGCATTTAGGAGATGAAGATAGATGCGTGTCTTTATTTGGGCCTCCACGGTCCTGCCACCTTCTAAACTTGTTTGGCCTTTAATATCTTTAATTTCAGTGGGCTTACACATACATTATATACATATGCAAATTTTTTAGAATGAGCCCTTAAATTTTGTGGGCCCGGGCAGCTGCCCTTGTGGCCCAGGGCAGGGCTAGCCCTGCAACTAAGTCCACGTCCGTTGAAGCCCAACAACCATGATCGAGTCAGGTATTGACCATGTCCGAGTTACACCTCAAGATTCACCCCCCTAATCCTGACCTGAACCACCAAGACTCTTTAATCCCAAGAGTTCTCGCATCTCTTCAAATTTAATTGACCCGTCTAAGTGCTTTTGTTAGAATGTCTGCCCGCTTTTCTTCTCTACTTACTTGTTCCATGCATATCGACGACCTTTCTTCAATACATTCTCTAAGGAAGTGATACTGGGTGTCTATATGTTTACATCTCCCGTGGAATACTGGATTTTTCATTGGTGGTATAGCAGATTAATTTGTTATTGACTTGAAGTAGTATTAGTGAGTAGTCCTCTGAATCATATAGCTTGAAAGGAAGCTACAGTTGCAGCCATAAACTTCGCCTCGCACGATGAAAGTGCAACCGTCCTTTGTTTCTAAGAGCACCTGACCAAACAACTGGCCTTCTTGAGAAATAAAACACCATCCCGTTGGTGCTTTTATGATCGTCAATATCACCTGCTAAGTTGTTGTGTCACTGCTTGCATAAATAGGTGTTCCTTTCACATATCGAATGATATGTTTCATTGCTTGCAGGTGGCTTTCTGCAAGTACCTTAAATCCTCTTAATTGTTGTGATTAATGACTCTAACGTTACTCTTTTATTTGGGAGAATGTTGTATGAGTGTTAAGATTAGATTTAGGGGTTTAAATGTTAAAAGGACTTATTGGGTTAATATATGAGTTAGGTGAATTTTAAGTATGTTTGAGGGCTTAATATGTCATTTAGGCATTGTTAACTCTATATGATGGAATACGGGATTAGGTCTTTATAAACCCTAATTTTTATCCCTAAGCAGCCCTAACTAGAGAAGAAATAGTTCTTGAGAGGTTGTGTGCGTTAGATAGGAGGAAAAGGTCATGTTTTTGAAGACACAAATGCAATATTTTTATGACCCCAGAGATTGAGCCATTGGATTGTCATAATTTTTGGATACGAAGGCATTCACCGTTGGGATTTCGATTTAGAGTTTTGAAGATCAAGATATCGAGTGTCGATGGGAATTGAATTTTCAGGAAGAGTTTTTGTAGACTTTGAAGAGTTGAAGCAATCCGTCCTTTGATCTTAGGCTTCGTTCTTAGTTCTCTTGTGGTTGATCTTCAGCTCAATTTCATGCCATGACTTTGTTGACTTTTTTGTTAGAACGTGACCATTAATTCTGAGTGACGCAACTTAACATTTTCTAGGTTATGTTGTAATTTGTTGGTTGTTTGATTTTCTCTTACGGTCTTGGTTTATCATTTAGGGTGCTCATTAGCATTGTTTGGGAACTAATTGGTTGTTGAATGTGGACTTCAGGTTAGTTCAATAGAATTTACAAAACCGAGTACATCGACAAATGGGTATTTAATAAAGGTTTTCTTGATAATCGTTTAATGGTGATGATTACTTATACATGAATTCAGTAACTGATCTTGATGACACACGACTAGGGTTTGTTGCTAATTTGTCATTACTTAACATGAGTTAAAAGTGGAATATAATCTAATTCGCACGTAGGTTCTAAAAATATAATTTCTATGATTTAGTTATATGTTATGTCAGAATTAATATATTACATGCTCGATGATTTATGCTTTATGGTATATTAGCTACTCAATTACATATACCTTATGTGCATCTTACATGTTAATATATTACATGTATGGTGGTTTGGTAAAGTATGTGATACAATATATTGTTACTTGATATGCATGCTATATTGGAAGTGTGTGAAGCAGATTGTTGCATGTATGATGACTTGGAATTAATTTTATATGATGTGATTAATTGGTTAGTTGAACGTTAATGAACAGTTTATGGTTTACTTGTGCTATAAGAGTTAGTGGGTGAAGATACACCTAATTTGTTCACATACGGATTTACGGGCCTGGTAGGTACTTCATTTCCTTCTAGGTATAAGTATTAGTCACAAACGGAGTTGCGGGGTTTCTAATAACCTTTGCGACACATGGTATGTGGATTCATATGTTTTCGTGTACTGAAGTGATGTCGAATGAATGGTGGACTTGATCATACATCACGTGGGTGTAAGGAGGAGACGAGCAGTGGTTTCCATCTGTACTTACATCTAAATAACAACATAGTACTTGTACTCGCATCGTCGAAGTAGCGAAAGCATTGTGTAATGTATACTTATGCATGGATAGGGAGTATCTACATCGATGCATGAGTTACTTAGCGTGTGATTAGTGAACTGAGTTACCTAGTTGGTCGGGGCAAAATGACCTGGGAAAACTTAAGAGGGTATATATACGGACCACAGTATACGGTTATGGATACGGTTAGGAAACGGTTAATAATGCGGTTAATGGTTGGCTTATGATGTGGTACATTTCATGGTATTTGTGAAATCAATATGATCGGTTTGTATCACGGTGTATGGAATTATATAAGTTTGACTTATGTGATTACTCCTCATGCTAGTTTGGTTTGAAAAACAAAAGGGCAAATAACTCATGTAATGGTTATGTGTCTATGTGGTATTTGGTGTCATTAGTGACTAATCAGTTTGATTGTTCGATATATATGTATGGTTCTTGACCCAAACGTGTAAACGCATATTCGTTCATCATTAACTACTTTATGGATCTCTAATAGGCTTAATTTTATGTTTACTTCTATTAACTCATGAGGCGTTAGCCGACACTAAATGTGTTATGTACTCATGTAGGTAGCTTGCGGTTAGCCTAGTGAGATTGGATTACTTCTGGGTAGTCTTTCGGTTATAGTTTTTTATACTTTAATAGCTTGGTACACCGGTTATTTTCATGGTATGGTTTACGATTTTAGTGTAATATTATTGTTTTATAAGGATAGACGTGAAAGTTATAGTTTTATATTCATGTATTTTCATGGTAAGTCTTCCGTTGCTAATATTGATTAAATATTTAAAAGTTTTTTATAAATTGCAAAATTTTGGAAACCACACCGTTACACTTTCTTTTTCTTTTGGTGATTCCTTAAACCGACTAACTATTCCAACTGAATAGCTAAGGTCTAGTCTCGTGTGAAGCAAATATCATAGGCTACCTAAGAGTCTATGATACTCTGCCTTCGATTCATCTTTGAATAAGGACAACTTTGATTCCATTGGATACCTTGATGCGTTGCAGCTAACCATACCCGCAAGTTACAAGATTAATTTTTTCGCATACCAGGTCTATTTTTATTAAAATCCCATTGAACTTTGCTGCACCCTCAATCCCAAGATAGTAGTTTAGCTTTCCTAGGTCTCATATCATATTCTTGCTTCATTTGATCCTTAAAATCAATGATCTCTCTTTCACAATGAGATTAACTACATATACAACCATAAGAAGAATACCTTTACTCGTTCATCATTTGTAGACATCTGGCTCTTATGGACATTTCTCCAATTTGAGTCGCTTCAAGGTTTTGTCTAGACATGTATTACAGGCGCTTGGTGCTTGACGCAACCCCTATAACGCCTTAGACAATTTGTACACAATCTTCTCCTTCCCCACCATTAAACCCCCTGGTCGTTCTTTAAGATATCCTTTAAGAAAAGCCAATTTTACATCAAAGTGTGTTGGATCATAAACCTGATTTGATCGGATTAATATTGGAATATCCAATACCTAAGCCCAAGTCCATAATCCAATATCACATGCTCGACAATTTAATTATGATTTCTGCTTTCTAGCTATTTGGTTATGTATAGCTTTTGTGAAACTTGCGTGTTAATAAATTAAGTTCATGTCGATTTGGGTAAGTACATGATATCGTGAGATGTATGCTATATTGAAAATATATGAAAAGGTGTTTGCATCAGCTTGACATGCTTAATAGGGGTCTTATTTGGTAATTTTGTATGGTTTTGAGGTTATTCGGGTATTTTATTTTTGTAAAATAACTGATAACCAAACTGAATAAGAAATCAGGTTATTCAGGTCGGTTAAGAGAGAATGTCAATCTGGTATAATTGAATAAGAGTTTGTTGGGTTTTTTGGGCTGCGCTTTTTCCGGCTCTTAGGCTCGTTGCCTACATGGTTTTTCATAATAAAAATGTTACAAACAATATAGTATCAATTGGTAACTTGCAGGTATCATTTATTTAACTTTCAGATATTACAAATGCAAACTTTAATGGAGACGCATTAATTAGAATGATTATTTTTTTGTTTTTATTTTTCAAAGCACGTATATTGTTCAAATGTAGTACACACTCTAGATAAAAGAAAACCCAGAATGTGAATGCACAAATATAAAATCACAAATAAAATAGTAGAACCACAAAAACAAATCAAGTCAGCTTATATCATATTAATGAACTCAATTAATATAGTTTTAGTGTTTATTGATACTAGTTTGATCTAGATATGTATAGAATGTTAGAGGATAAAAAAAATATTAATTGAATACAAAGTATAAGATACATTTTTCATGTGTATTTTATGTTATATAATGACCTTTATCAACAATTACTATTAATGGCTAGTCTAAAAGCACAAAACGTATAATCATATATAATTTACAATTATATAAAAAAAATACAAAATCTTAGTCGGGTTATTCTAAGTATTTTGTCTTAGTCGGGTTATTCGGGTTATTTGGTTTGGTTAAGAGAGAATCTTAACGAGGTATAATTGAATAAGAGTTTGTTGGTTTCTTTAGGTGCGCTTTATTCGGTTGTTAGGCTCATGGGTGCATGTTTTTTCATAATAAGATGTTACAAACAATATATCATCAATTAATAACTTGCAGGTATCATTTATCTAACTTTCAGGTATTACAAATGCTATATGGAGACACATTTATTAGAATGATTATTTTTTTGTTTTTATTTTTTAATGCATATATCTTGGCTTAAATGTAATGCATAGACTCTAGAGAATAGAAAACCTTGAATTTGAATGCACAAATATAAAAGCACAAATAGAATAGTAGAACCATAAAAAACAAATCAAGTTGAGGCTTATATCATATGAATGAAATCAATTAAGATAGTTTTAGTGTTATAGATACTAGTTTGATCTTGATCTATAGATAACGTTAGAAGATACAAAAATGTTAATTTAATACAAAGTATAAGATATCTTTTTCATGTGTATTTTATGTTATATACCGACCTTTATGCACAATTACTATAAATGGTTAGTTTAAAAGTACTATATATGATCATATATAATTTAAAATTATATGAAAAATAAAATTTCTTAATCAGGTTATTCAGGCATACCCGAAACCCGAATATTTCACTCGCTACCCGAACTAAATTGAATACGGTTTATCCAATTAGCCCGAATTGCATATACCTGATAACCGAATAAGCCGACCTGTATTACCCTATTGTTGTTCTCAATTCGATTTATTCGGGTTTGGTTTTTTCCAATACCCCTAATGCTTAATGATTGGAAATAAAAAATATAATAAGAGGTGTGGTAAAAATCGGAGATAAAAATTGACCCCACTAATTTCTCCCCTAATCTATTTTATACGATTAGAGTCAAAATTAGGATAATATCAAAACCTCCAAGGATCCAAGTTACTCAACTAATATTAGCTTCAGCGGAATATGATCAAACAACCAATAATAATCAACCACGAACAATAAATAATAAAATAAGTAAAAATGAGAGACACGAAGATTTACGTGGAAAACCCAAAACGGGAAAAACCACGGGCAGAGGAGGTCGAAAATCAATCCACTATAATACTGCAGTTCTTACAAGCTTGAAAGGAGAAGAAATTACAAAGCTTTAATGGTGAATGATGATTAAGGATTAAACCCTAATATTTGCCGTACGTTTCTGCCGTCTGCCGTCAACGAAGAAGAAGGTAATTGTGAATTTGTTTTTTGTGATGCTTATGATACGTACGCCTCAAGGGATATATATATACACTTTATTTAATTTAAGTTTGGCACACATGGCAAGAATGGCCCCTTGACTTTGAAGCATAATATATTTGAAGGCATTTATGTATCAACAATCTCCACCTTGACTTCAAATGAATAAGCCATAACAATGCAAAACTTCTTCTTCATAATTGAACGAAACGACAACACCAACAGCTCGTCAAACTCCAAAGCTTCAAAAAGAATACCTGCAATCATCTTATACAGAAAAATTGATTCCAAAAAATAATAATAATACCTCCTCCACCAAAAGCCCATCGGGCTCACTTGCGATTAGAAACACCCACCAAGTCCAAACATAAGTCGAACTTCGCCACCAGAAGACTTTTAGTAAACATATCAGTGGGATTATAATTTGTATCAATCTTGCTTAGAACACAATCACCTTTAGCAATGATCTCCCGCACAAAATGATATCGAATATCAATGTGCTTTGTTCGTTCATGAAACATCTGATCTTTACTCAAGAAAATAGCACTTTGATTATCACAGAACACCGTGCTAACCTTAATTGCATCATCGAGTTCACCAAATAACCCCTTCAACCAAATAGCCTCCTTAATAGCTTCTGTAACCGCCATATACTCTGCCTCAGTAGAGGATAATGCAACTGTAGACTGTAACTGGGCTTTCCAACTAATAGCACAACCATTCAATGTAAAAACATACCCCGTGATAGATCTCCGTTTATCTAAGTCTTTGCCATAATCTGAATCAACATAACCAAGCACCCCATCATTTGATTTACCAAACCGTAGACACAAAGAAGACGTACCTCGGAGATAACGGAAGATCCACTTAACTGCATTCCAATGTTCTTTCCCTGGGTTCGCCACATATCTACTAACCATGCTCACTGCATAAGCCAAATCAGGGCGCGTGCAAATTATAGCATACATAAAAGATCCAACGGCACTAGAGTATGGATCACGTGCCATATACTCCCTATCAGTCTCAGTAGTAGGACTCAAAACGGATGATAACTTGAAATGAGCTGCAAATGGTGTGTTGACAGGCTTTGCTTCATGCATATTGAAGCGACGTAGGACTTTCTCGATATAACTCTTTTGAGAAAGATGCAAGGTCCTAGAATTCCTGTCACGAACAATTTCCATACCCAAAATCTTTTTGGCAGCTCCTAAGTCCCTCATTTCAAAATCAGGTTTTAACTGGTCTTTTAATTTCGAAATCTCCTTCATATCTTTCGCTGCAATCAACATGTCATCCACATATAAGAGTAAGTAGATCATTGAACCATCGCCACACTTCTTATAATAAACACAGCTATCATAGGTGCACCTGCTGAATTCGTGACTGGTCATAAATGAATCAAACCTCTTATACCATTGTCTAGGAGATTGCTTGAGGCCATAAAGAGATTTATTTAATTTACACACATAGTCCTCCTTGCCAGGAACTACGAAACCGTCAGGCTGTTGCATAAATATCTCTTCCTCAAGCTCACCATTTAAGAAAGCTGTAGTAACATCGAGTTGTTCTAACTCATAATCGTTAGAAGCAACTAAACCCAATAATGCACGAATAGAAGTGTGTTTGACCACAGGAGAATATATATCAGTATAATAAATACCTGGAATCTGACTGTAACCTTTAGCTACTAACCGAGCTTTATACCTTGGTTTTTCATCTGGGTTAATAGGTTCTTTGAGCTTGTAGACCCACTTGCATTTAACTGGCTTTTTCCCTTTCAGAACAGGAACTAGATCCCAAGTGCTATTTTTCTGCAAAGACTCCATCTCATTATGCATAGCAATCATCCAATCACTCGAGTCTTCAGACTTGATAGCCTCATCATAATTCACAGGCTCCAACACAGACTCAATTTCTTCAGCAACAGTAAGGGCATATGCAACAAAATCAGCTTGAGCATACCTCTTTGGAGGTACAATTTGTCTTCTCGGCCTATCTCTTGCAATGCTAGGAGTAGAGCCTCTGGTTGTGACGGCGTTGAATTTTCACTAATAACAGGCTCATCGGTCGAGGAAGGTTGTTGATGCTCAACTGTATTTGGAATAGTAGTAGATGAGGTAGGTAGCTCCACCTCCACTTGAGCTTTCTCCTTACTTGCTTTGGATGATCTATCCATATTGATAGAAGAGTCATTAACTCATTGAATCATAGCGGTCTCATCAAAAGTGACATCTCTCGAGATAATAACCTTTTCCAACTCAGAACTCCATAGTTTGTAACCTTTTACCGCTGGATTGTACCCAAGAAATACACATTTAATTGCCCTCGGTTCTAACTTCCCTTTGTCAACACGTGCATAAGCTGGACAACCAAACGGTTTCAAATATGTATAATCGGCAGGTTTACTGGACCATAACTCAAACGGAGTTTTCTTTTCAGTTGCTCGTGATGGTGAACGGTTAATAACATAACAAGCGGTAGAAGCAGCCTCTGCCCAAAAGGACTTTGGCAATTTGGAGTTTGAAAGCATACACCGGACCTTCTCCATAATGGTGCGATTCATCCTTTCGGCCACACAATTTTGTTGAGGTGTATGGACCACCGTGCGATGTCGAGTGATGCCTTCCTTTCGGCAATAGGCATTAAACTCTTCAGAACAAAATTAAAGTCCATTATCCGTACGAAGATACTTTACCTCCAATCCCGATTGCTTTTCAACCTGCACTTTCCAATTTTTAAAAGTAATGAAGACATCTCCTTTATGCTTTAAAAAGAATGACCATACCTTTCGAGAGAAGTCATCAATTATAGTAAGCATATATGAAGCTCCAACTTTCGAGACAACTTGTGCCGGTCCCCATAAATCCGAGTGAACATAATCAAGTGGTCCTTTAGTCGTATGAATACCAGTCATGAATCTCACTCGTTTAGCCTTGCCGTATACACAGTCTTCACAAAACTATAGATCAAATATGTTTTGCCCTCCAAGTAATCCTCTTCGACTTAATTCGGACATTCCTTGAAAGCTCATATGGCCCAGTCGAAGATGCCAAAGACGAGACTGATCTGGATCGGATAAGGACTTTGAGACAACAGCTGCATCACTCGAAATTGTTTGTCCGTCAAGAAAATAGAGATTAGAAGTTTTTCGTTTGGCCCTTAGAATGTCAGAACCATCCTTGAATACCCTCATAACTCCACCTTTACCAGCAAACTCATACCCCTTTTCATCAAAGGAACTGAGTGATAATAAGTTACGTCTGAGGTCAGGAACATATTTAACATCCTCCACGGTTTGGATAACTCCATCAAACATACGGATCCTTATTGAGCCATGCCCCACAACCGGACATGTAGAATTATTGCCCATCATAACATAACCCTGATTAACCTCTTCAAATGTGTAAAACCAATTTTTGTCGGGACACATATGAAAAGTACAACCGGAATCAAGAATCCAATCTCCAGTAGATTTTACATCATCTGGATAGACTGTTAGAAGTTCTCCAATACAACCAACCTCAGCTACATCAGCTTCACCTGAATTACTAGCTTGACCACCCTTAGCTGTTGTTTTCTCTTTTTCTTTATTCTTTAATTTGAAGCATTCATCAATAATATGTCCTTTCTTACGACAATAATTGCAATACTTTCTTTTGCCCTTAGATTTAGATCTCGCCCTATTGGAGGATTGAGATTTCTTACCTCTTTCAATTGATCTACCTCTAGCATTTAAACCCTCGGCTTTCGTGTCACCTGAATCACCACATGTAATCTGTTTCATCTTCTCTTTCGAATCCAAAGCAGTTAAGACCTCATCCAGGACAAGAGTGTCACGACTGTAAATAATAGTATCACGAAAATGAGCGTAAGAGTCGGGCAAAGATGATAATAAAAATAGAGCCAAATCTTCATCATCATACTCAACATCCATATTCTCTAAGTTACCGACTAATTCTTTGAATGTGGATATATGATTAGCTAAAGAACTCCCTTCAGTCATCTTCAGATTGAACAATCGTTGCTTTAAATGCAACTTGTTGGGTAAGCTCTTTGTCATCAACAATTGCTCCAACTTTAACCATAAAGCAGCCGCAGAAGTTTCCTTCAACACATCTTGCAAAACATCGTTAGATAAATGTAAACGAATTTGAGATAAAGCTTTTAAATCTTTTATCTCTTTTTCTGCCTGGGTCCATGAAGTTGGCATTTTCTCAAAGCCTAAAAGTGCCTCATGTAAATCCATCTGAATAAGAATATCTCTCATCTTAACTTGCCATAAAGGAAACCTGGTGTTCCGGTCTAGCAATGGAATATCATATTTCATTGAAGACATGGCTAATAAACTTGATAGAAAAATTAATCCAAATAAACCAATATCAAGAGCAACCTGGCTCTGATACCAATTATGGTAAAAATCGGAGATAAAAATTGACCCCATTAATTTCTCCCCTAATCTATTTTATACGATTAGAGTCAAAATTAGGATAATATCAAAACCTCCAAGGATCCAAGTTACTCAACTAATATTAGCTTCAGCGGAATAGGATCAAACAACCAATAATAATCAACCACGAACAATAAATAATAAAATAAGTAAAAACGAGAGACACGAAGATTTACTTGGAAAACCCAAAATGGGAAAAACCACGGACAGAGGAGGCCGAGAATCAATCCACTATAATACTGCAGTTCTTACAAGCTTGAAAGGAGAAGAAATTACAAAGCTTTAATGGTGAATGATGATTAAGGATTAAACCCTAATATTTGCCGTACGTTTCTGCCGTCTGCCGTCAACGAAGAAGAAGGTAATTGTGAATTTGTTTTTTGTAATGCTTATGATACGTACGCCTCAAGGGATATATATATATACACTTTATTTAATTTAAGTTTGGCACACATGGCAAGAATGGCCCCTTGACTTTGAAGCATAATTTATTTGAAGGCATTTATGTATCAACAAGAGGTAATTGGTATTGCATGATAAGAATGGTCTACGGATTGTGTGCATGTTATCGGACTTCACGGGCTGGGGTAGAGACATGTTCTCATATATGAACTTCGGGCTTAGTAGGTTAGTTGTTACCTTTTAGGATATCTACTTTAGTATAAACCTCGGGCCTAATTGGTTGTTTACTATATTCAATAATTAACTGCAACCAAGTTGCTTGGTCTTTGTAGATGACTATCGTGACACATGGTAGGTGGACACTTCGGTATTTGTGTATTGGAGTGATGTAGGCCAACGTGACTAGATCATGTATCACAAGGGTGTGAGGAGGATCGGAGCTGAATCTCAGTCGGCTCCTTTTGCACTTATTACACTTGAACCACAAAGCTGTACGTGTACCTACACAATGGGAGTAGCGAGAAAGCAATGTCAAAGGAAACTTATGTATAAACTTGGAGTAGCTACCTAGAGTGTACACGGGTTGCTTGGCATGTAATTAGTGAACTGAGTTTTCTTTAATGGGTTTAGACTCATTTTAGGGATACCTTCTCGGTGCACGGATACGATTACGGAACGGTTTATGCATAGATTATGGTTCGGTTAATGGTACGATTAATTGCATGGTAATTTGTATCGTACACGTGTGATAAATATGATCGGTTTGGTATATGATATTATATAGGATCAGCTTATGTAATACTATTATGGTTCCATAAACGAAACGTTAAATAACTAGTGTAATGGATATATGGTTATCATTACTTGGCTGTGTACGTACGTGAAGTTACATTACGATAAACATGATCTATATGAATTAAAGGTTATAGAACAGTAATTTATATGGTTAACGATATAATTATGGTACGGTGTTGAATGTGGTTTATGAAATGGTTTAATGGTTAGATATGGTATGATTTGGTTGATTCTTACCCATGTTTATGTTATATGGTTGCGGGTTAACGGTGGCCGATCAAGAATACGGGCAGGATGGAAGTGAGTAATAGTATAATTGTTCAACGTTAGTTGTCTCAAAGTTATTTTGTGGGTTATGTTTGATGTTTGTAGGTTATTTTGTGAGGAATTGCGATGAGTCACGAGACGATATTTGTTTCTTTGAAATGTGTCATGTACCCGTACAGGTTGCTTTGCGGTTGGCCTTGTGAGGTTGGTTACTTTCGGGTAGTCCTATGGTTGTATTTTATATGTATATTTACTAGTTTGGTACACCGGTTATTTTAAGGATATGGTTTTCGGATTTGGAAGTAACGTTGTAGTTTTATACCGGTGGACATGAATTTTATAGTCTTATATTTACGTACTAGCTAAGCGATCCGTATACTATACGGATGACGATAAATATTTGATGTAAATAATAAGGAAATTTAAAAAAAAATAGTATTTTTATTATTGTTGAAATCAAATATTTTGTAGGACTTCTTTGTAACTATTAATTATATTTTATAATCTTTAATTTAATTATACATTAAGAGAAGATAAATAAACATTATTAAACCATAATTATATAGATGTTCGTTGGCACCTAAGTTTAAACAGATTGAGGTTACATCGTATATAAATTGTTTAAGATAAGATAAATAACTATGTAGGTTGCCTCAATGACGATCATCAAAATCTTTGTACATAAATATTTAAAAATTTTAATGTATATAAATCGAATAATATTAATATATTTAAATTTATATTCAAAATAACGATATAATTATTTATAAAAGTTATTTATTTAGATATACATGTATCAAATAGTTATTCACATCCAAATGAATAATATTTGTTATATAAAGTATAACATCCTGATTTTGGGCCTAGTTATTACATAGACTTTGGTAAGTTCACCTCTGTTATTTCATTGGTTGAATGCTAATTAATTGTTGATAAACTTTAATTTAAGTTTATTATATATATATATATATACATATGTAAATATGCAAGTATATGTGTGTACGTTTGCAGCATGTGCTTTGTGTGTGTGAAAGTCAAGATATGATTGCTTTAGGACACCTCATGCTAGGCTTGTATTAATCATTGCATAGGTGGCTTATAGTAGATAAACTTCAGCCACTTTCCTCACTTTGAATATCTTGAAAAGTGTTTGTGTGAGAGTTGAGAGAAAGCTAGTCAACTTGAAAAGTGAAAGTGAAGATCTAGGTGTTGTTAATTCAAACTAAAGGTAAGGTTGTATTCCTTGTATGATTCTGAACATTTTGATATGCTTTGTTGTTAAGTTCATGTTGGTTTCATGAGAAACACCATTGATGAGCTTATGTGTAAACTTGGTAAATGGGTTTTGCTGTTCTTGATGATTTTGATGTTATTAACATGTCCTTGATGTTTCTACGCATGCTAAATGAAGTATACGTGTGTACGTTTGCTGCATGTGCTTTGTGTGTGTGAAAGTCAAGATGTGATTGCTTTAGGACACCTCATGCTAGGTTTGTATTAATCATTGCATAGGTGGCTTATAGTTGATAAACTTCAGCCACTTTCCTCACTTTGAATATCTGGAAAAGTGTTTGTGTGAGAGTTGAGAGAAAGCTAGTCAACTTGAAAAGTGAAAGTGAAGATCTAGGTGTTGTTAATTCAAACTAAAGGTAAGGTTGTATTCCTTGTATGATTCTGAACATTTTGATATGCTTTGTTGTTAAGTTCATGTTGGTTTCATGAGAACACCATTGATGAGCTTATGTGTAAACTTGGTAAATGGGTTTTGCTGTTCTTGATGATTTTGATGTTATTAACATGTCCTTGATGTTTCTACGCATGCTAAATGAAGTATTTTTTGAGTTTAGATGTGTTAGAAAGTGATTTCCAGGAGTATATGAATATTTGGAATATTATATGGAGCTGGAAGATGAAAAGGTTGCAGGTTGGATTCTGGAAGACGACGCGACGCGTCCAAGAAAGGAACGCGACGCGTTCTCGGCTAGGCTTCGAGTTTGAAGCCTTTGACTTCGAATTCGAAGTCTTCTACTTCGCATGGGGCGCTCGAAGTCTCCTTGGCTCGAAGGAGAGGCGCTCAAAGTCTTCTTGGTTCGAAGGGAAGTCCGTTCGAAGTCTTCTTCTTCGAATTTGGCCGCTCGAAGTGGTCTTGGTTCGAAGGCCCGACGCGACGCGTCCTCGGCTGTTTCATGTTTTGAAGCTTTTGATTGTTTATCAAACGTGATGTTTTATGTGTTTACATGTTTAGTGTTTCTAACTTGTGGAGCATAGTTAGAATGGAGATAAATATATATATATATATATATATGTGTGTGTGTGTGTGTTGATATATATTTATGAATCGGATACTGATTTCAGTTTATTGTGTTCTCAGGAACAGACAATGCTCAGTAAAATTAGATCACTGAGCGGGAGTTCGATAACTCGAGGTGAGTGGACGTTTAACTCACGACTGGTGTTAGTTGTAACTTGTTTGGTTATAACTGTTTGTGGATGGACGCATGGATAGACTGTTTGTCTGTTAATTGATTAACTGGTTGTTTGTTAAATTGGTTACCGCGTCAGTGATATGTATACATGATTTGTGAAGTCAGTCTCGGCTTGGCCATGGGCTGGGTTTGTTTGCTATCGGCTAATCAGTATTGGGATCTTTTGATGCATTTGTTGCAACTTAAGGTAATACTGTGTGAAAATTGCAAATGAACTATCGGTAAAACTTTGCTTTGGCCGGCATTGGTTGCAGGATCTGCAGATCCGTCGGTCTTCTTGGGACACGTTTACGTGTTTGAGGTGGTTGTTGATATCATGCGTTTATGTGATGGTATTCTGCGGGCACGATTAATTGTTTATATTCTGTTGTTGTTGATTGTTTGGTAACCTGCGGTTGTGATTGATACTGGATTGTTGTAGTTTTACTTTTATTCACTTAGCTTTGTGCTAATCCCCCACCTCTCACTACTTTTATAGGTGGCTGGTAAGTTCTGTGGTTCAGTGGTGAGGGGGTGTAGCTTGGGAAATAATTGGCGGGCACTCTGATTTAAATTGTGACGAGCCGTGGTTTTTGTAATACTTGTATTTTGACTTGGAAAACGGTTTTGTAAAATCCGTTGTATTATATTGTATATATTTATTCACTTCCGCAGTGTTTTTATAAAAGAGAAAATTTTGGGTTGAAAATACGGTGTTACAAGTTTGGTATCAGAGCTTTGGTTTGGTGATGTAGGAACAGTGGAAATGTTGCATTCCCAAATCTTGGCTCGAGTTGGGGGTCAATTAATCCTTGAGTGTGGGATTGGGGTGAATGAGAGTGTTGCTTTGGAGTTTAGTATGTGTTATACTAATGGTTTTATCTAATGAGTTGGTGAGATGCTGTGATTGTACAGATATGGCTGACAGAGATACCCCTGCTAATACTCCTGTGACCCAAGAAGTGGCTGGAACTTCAACAGTCAAGGTTTTGGATATAACGAATCAAACCGGTACTTCGGGGTGTGAACTGGAAGATGAAAAGAGTAAGTATATTTATAAATTGGAAAGTGAGATGTAAGATCTTAGAGATATTCATCGTTTGGAACAAGAGAGGATTACCCAAAGTGTTCAAACGCAGACTTATCCGGTAATTTCAGCTATTCCTACCATATCCGAGATACCACCGATCATTCCGACCGGTGTTACACCAGCAGAGATACCTCCTATGACAATACCGCTTTCACAGATGTTTCAACCGATGTCCCAACCATTTCTCTACCCAATGTTCCCTCAAGGATTGTTTTCATATCCTTAGATGGGATATAGACAACCGTTCCTTTATCCTGTTAACTCTCGAGGAACTATGCTCCCAGCTTATCAAGATACTACCAGATGGGATAGTGTTCCCTCCCAAGCCTTTACTTTGTCGGAGTTGGATAAAAGAAATGTGGAAGCTAAGAATATAATGACTCGAGATTGGATTTCTTCGCAGAAATCCAAGTTTGAACAAAATAATACCCAAAAGAAAAAAGAGCAAGGTAGTCTGAGTCAGGGAAATCTGAATTATAGACCTACATTTGGTGAATTGAATCAACAAGTGTCAATGTGTGGAAAATGTAAGTCTCACCATACAGGATTTTGTACAGCCCAGACTATGCGATGTTTTAAATGTGGCCAATTTGGTCATGAGATGAAAGTCTATGGCATCCCTCGGAAGGTTCGCTGGACTTGTTATGGGGAAGATCATAGATCAATGGATTGTAGGATTACAAGAAAACTCAAGTCTGGATCAGGAGTGTGGACGATTGGAGAGCCTTCGTCAGTGGTGAGTTAGACGAAAAAGAAACAACGCAGTAAGTCAGTGTTAGATGAATCTAACCAGAATTCCCAGTGGTGTTGTAAATGTAGATCCTCTCATTTGGGGCCTTGTACACTCGAGACTTTGCGTTGTATTCGATGCGGATTGTTTGGTCATAAGAGTAATGATTGTGTTTTTCCTCAAAATGTATGTTGGAATTGCCAGAAAAAGGGTCATCAAGCAGGAGAGTGTAATAAAGAAAAAGGATCGGGGTCAGGATCAGGAGTAGAGGCAAGTGGGGGATCCTCGTCAGTAAGAGGATAGAAGAGAAAGAACCCTTCTTCGTAAGAGGGTTGAGCTTTCAATAAAAGATAAAGACGAGATAACGGGTATGTTTTGATAAAACTTTATACCTGTATGCGTGTTAATTAACTTTAAAGTTAATTGCTAATATTTTATGTCTGTTAAATGCTAAAATGTTTGTGGTTATTTCTGATGAGATTGATTCTCTAGAAATAGAAATGAATAATGGTACGATGATAAGTATGCGATACTTGATTTAAATGCTAAGTGAGCATGATATACCATAGAGAAATATGTTCAAATTAATTGAACTGCATGATATAATGTGTATCGTAATATTTATGTATATACATTATGTATTTATGTGTATTTAGTTGTGCAAAGAAAGAAGAAAGAAATGGAGTGCTATATATTGGGCAAGTCTTGGATGTGCAGTATGGTTTGGATAAAGATATAATTGAGAGAATAAGTGGATATTTAATCTACTGAATACAGTGGATCAATGAGGATGAATAATGGTTATAAACGAATTTCGTAGTATGACGGGAAATCGCATTTGTTGGTTTGAAAAGTGATGCTATGTTGTGAAGTTGAATGTTTATTTCTGTTATGCTTTAATTGAGATATTACGAGATGAAATTTTAATCATGACTTGGAAGTTGCAGTTGTTATGATTGCAGTGAGGTTATGAAAATATTAAATGTAAGAGAAGACATGTGTGATTGACTTGGTCAATGAGAGATATAATTGATGACTAATTACAAGAAGTGATATAAGTGGCTAAGACAGTGATTGGATTAAATCAGAGGAAGTGATTGACGGATTTGATGTTATCTAGAAAGATGTTATGGTGACAGATGTGTTGATCTGTGAAAGAGCTGAGGATGATAACACTTTATTTATGCGAATTGGAAATATCTCTGGTTGAGTGGATGAATCAAGATTTCCTTTACAAGAAAGTTTTGAAGAATGAAAAAAAAAGTTGAAACTTTTGAGAACGAGAAAGAGAGAAGAGGAATGTAACGGCCTGAACTTATGGAATGAAAACTTGTGGATCTTGAGCATGGAGATGCCTTTGCTTGGAGATGCCTTTGCTTGAAAATGCCTTTGCTAGGAAGTGCCTTTGCTTAACATTGAAGTTGGACTTTTACAGGGATTTATGAATTTAATTTCCAATACGATACTATGGAGTAAAGACATGAGAGTTGAGTATTGATGGTATACTATGTGAACAGGGATAATATGTGATATGAAAAATTCGATATATTAAGTGTAGATTGAAATGGTATACCAGAAACTTATGAAACCTTGAGACATTTTGAGATATCTGAGAGGTGACGATGACAAGTTACGATGGGGATTGAATGCAACTTGTTTGCATATAAAGATAAAGCAGGATATGTTATGAGTGGTTATTAATTGTTCAGTATTTTACTAGCAGTGAGATGGCATCTGTTGGACAGACAGACTTGATTGAATTTTAATAAGATGATTTGAAGATATGATGATTCATGTTTGATGGCTTGTGATGGAAAATGGAGATTTGTTTAAACTTATGAAGAGTTTACAAACGAAGATTGAAACGAGAGTTGGACAATGTAACTAGATTACCTGATGGATAATCAAATGTGTGATTGAAACACGACGATTTGTGGAACTAATATCTACTTTGATTATGTTGCGTGAAATAATTTCTGATAGTGGGACATCAGAATACCTTATGTAAAGCTATGAGATTGTGGTGGTAATACTTCAATCTGTTGACTTGAAGTAAATGATTAACTATATGTGAATACTTTGATATGGCTGATAGTAAATGAGTGAAAGTTACTGGAATTCTTTTAACTGATTTAAACATGTATTCGAGAGATGTTTGAGGACAGGATTTATAAACTAATGGTTGATTTAAAGATGAGATCAGAAAGATAAACTACGAGACCGTTGGAGTCGTGTAATGACAGAATATGTAGAAACAGATTTCTATGATATTAATAATTGAAAGCGCGATTGAGTTTATCTGGTTGGATTATCGAAGGAAAATATGACGAGTTGATTTTTGTTGATGTGGGTGCCATGAGATTCCGAGGACGGAATCCTTTTAAGGAGGGAGGATTTGTAACATCCTGATTTTGGGCCTAGTTGTTACATAGGCTTTGGTAAGTTCACCTATGTTATTTCATTGGTTGAATGCTAATTAATTGTTGATAAACTTTAATTTAAGTTTATTATATATATATATATATGTAAATATGCAAGTATATGTGTGTACGTTTGCTGCATGTGCTTTGTGTGTGTGAAAGTCAAGATATGATTGCTTTAGGACACCTCATGCTAGGCTTGTATTAATCATTGCATAGGTGGCTTATAGTAGATAAACTTTAGCCACTTTCCTCACTTTGAATATCTGGAAAAGTGTTTGTGTGAGATTTGAGAGAAAGCTAGTCAACTTGAAAAGTGAAAGTGAAGATCTAGGTGTTGTTAATTCAAACTAAAGGTAAGGTTGTATTCCTTGTATGATTCTGAACATTTTGATATGTTTTGTTGTTAAGTTCATGTTGGTTTCATGAGAAACACCATTGATGAGCTTATGTGTAAACTTGGTAAATGGGTTTTGCTGTTCTTGATGATTTTGATGTTATTAACATGTCCTTGATGTTTCTACGCATGCTAAATGAAGTATTTTTTGAGTTTAGATGTGTTAGAAAGTGATTTCCAGAAGTATATGAATATTTGGAATATTATATGGAGCTGGAAAATGAAAAAGTTGCAGGTTGGATTCTTGAAGACGACGTGACGCGACGCGTCCAAGAAAGGAATTTGACTTCGAATTCAAAGTCTTCTACTTCGCATGGGGCGCTCGAAGTCTCCTTGGCTCGAAGGAGAGGCGCTTGAAGTCTTCTTGGTTCGAAGGGAAGTCCGTTCGAAGTCTTCTTCTTCGAATTTGGCCGCTCGAAGTGGTCTTGGTTCGAAGGCCTGACGCGACGCGTCCTCGGCTGTTTCATGTTTTGAAGCTTTTGATTGTTTATCAAACGTGATGTTTTATGTGTTTACATGTTTGGTGTTTCTAACTTGTGGAGCATAGTTAGAATGGAGATAAATATATATATATATATAAATATATATATATATGTGTGTTGATATATATTTATGAATCGGATACTGATTTCAGTTTATTGTGTTCTCAGGAACAGACAATGCTCAGTAAAATTAGATCACTGAGCGGGAGTTCGAGAACTCGAGGTGAGTGGACGTTTAACTCACGACTGGTGTTAGTTGTAACTTGTTTGGTTATAACTGTTTGTGGATGGACGCATGGATAGACTGTTTGTCTGTTAATTGATTAACTGGTTGTTTGTTAAATTGGTTACCGCGTCAGTGATATGTATACATGATTTGTGAAGTCAGTCTCGGCTTGGCCATGGGCTGGGTTTGTTTGCTATCGGCTAATCAATATTGGGATCTTTTGATGCATTTGTTGCAACTTAAGGTAATACTGTGTGAAAATAGCAAATGAACTATCGGTAAACCTTTGCTTTGGCTGGCATTGGTTGCAGGATCTGCAGATCCGCCGGTCTTCTCGGGACACGTTTACGTGTTTGAGGTGGTTGTTGATATCATGCGTTTACGTGATGGTATTCTGCGGGCACGATTAATTGTTTATATTCTGTGGTTATTGATTGTTTGGTAACCTGCGGTTGTGATTGATATTAGATTGTTGTAGTTTTACTTTTATTCACTTAACTTTGTGCTAATCCCCCACCTCACTACTTTTATAGGTGGCTGGTAAGTTCTGCGGTTCAGTGGTGAGGGGGTGTAGCTTGGGAAATAATTGGCGGGCACTCTGATTTAAATTGTGACGAGCCGTGATTTTTGTAATACTTGTATTTTGACTTGGAAAACGGTTTTGTAAAATCCGTTGTATTATATTGCATATATTTATTCGCTTCCTCAGTGTTTTTATAAAAGAGAAAATTTTGGGTTGAAAATTCGGTGTTACATAAAGATTTGAAAAGTAATTAGATTTTTGTAAGTGCATATCTTTTTTAATTCCTTACTTTATCTCATAATAGATAAGATAAATAAACTAAACATTATGGAATATATTTGATTTTAAATAATCTTTTAATATAAAGTCAAAATTAAGTTTCAATTTTGACCAATTAAAGTCAAAATTGAGTTTTTAATTTTAAACAATTGAATTATTAGGATTTAATTTTTATTAAATGAAATGTTAGGATTATTTAATTATATTGATGAATGTTAGTATTTATTTATATTAGAAGATCATTAAAACGTTGTATATAATTATTTTTTAACTTTTTCATTATTCTCTTTATTATTATTCTCTTTATATTTTAGGGTATAACATATAGAAGATCAAAATTGTATAATTAAGATTGATTTGTTAAATGAAACATTAAAATTGTTCAAATTTCTTTTATCTCCATTAGTCTTTTATTTATATTAGAAGATGTTTATTAATTTATTTTAAAAAACTATGTTTATTAATTAGTTAATTTAAAAGAATATAGGAATTTAAGGAGTGTATAGTAAAATATGCTTTACATTAAACGCCATAACAAAATTATTAATTAATTAGTGTTTAATATACCACAATGGTGAATTTATTGATTATAGATTCACGACAAATTACTTACGTAACTTGCCTCAAATCAATTTGAGGATAAATACATATTTTTTTGTTTTAAAGTGATAATGTTCAATATTTCGAATATGGATAATAAGTAATTCTATTTATTATAAGTAATTAATGATTTTAGAAATTAAAATATTTTAATATTGATCAGTTTGACTTTTAAAAGTCAAAATTGGTTCTTCAATTGTGATTATATAGATGGTTAAGATTATTTAATTAAAATTGATTTATTAAATGAACGGCTATGATCGTACAATAAATTTTATTAGAATTAGTCTTTTATTTATATCAGAAGATGTGTACAATAAGTCTTTCGTTACGAAACATTGATGATGGGTATAAAGTTTTTTTTATAAATGACATTTTTTAGAAAACCACAATGGACAAAAATTACCCTCAAATCGATGAATCAAACATGAAAAACATCAACATTAACCCTAGAAAACCTTACTAACGATTGTGTGTATCCCTTTCACTATGGGTAAGAATTAGATTCTACAAAGGTTAATTTTTAATTTCTTCACGCCTCTCTCCGACGTATGCCTCTTCTACGCAGCTTGAAACATCTTCTACTCATCCATCGCACTCTGTTTGTTCAGAACATGGTCGGCGTTCTACATGCTCGGAGCACCGTTAAAACAGCCCTAGGCGCCGGTTGCGGTCGAAACATCCTTCTCCACGCCGTCGCCATCGATTCTAATGTTCCGAAACAACCAATGTTCGAAAACCCTAGTTCATTACCTGAAAACCCTAGATTTGTACATAATTCAAATTGATCGTGCATAAGTTAGTAGGCACGAGTGTGGGGAAGGGACCGGAGTTGAGTCGTGTCATTCGTATCCTATTACGGTGGCTAACCCCGAGCCCGGATCAAGAGTCCTGGGTGGGGGTGACAAGTTTGACCGGTCCTTGGTGGTGAGTAGGAGAGAAACTCCAAGTGAGAGAGTAGAGGGAGTGTCAAGGAGATGGAGAGAGTCCCTTTGGAATGAGGTAAGACTCTCCTATTTATAGGGGAGAGTTTAGGGCAAGGCCTAAACTTTCAGGACGAATCGTATACTGGACCCAACCTAAAGTCCTGAAAGGAGGGTACATCATCATAAATCATGATTCCGTACAAAATCAAGGATCTTTTGATAGCAGGGAGGGGTTCTAGTTTGGAGAGAGAATGGTTGTAACGGTGGTCTGGTTAATCTTGATTACCTGGAACCAAAGAAAGTAACCATTGGAGGGGGATAGAATTAGATAGAGAGAGGATTAGCACTTGGCAGGAAACGTACGAAAATTGAGAGGTTAGGTCAACTCAAGTTTATTTATTTTTTATCTTTAAATTAGAATATACGTTATGTTTATTTGGGAAGAGTTCATTTGAGAACTTATTATTGTGATCGAGAACCGTGAGAATCAATTTTAACCGTTCAATTGGTAAGTGGAATTCATGGATGAAGAGCGTGGGAAGATTGAGTGTGGCAAGGTGCATATAAGGAATTCATGGGTGGGCAATCCAATTGAAGGAGAGGGAATTGGACGGCTAATATTGATTCTTGTGATTTTCGCAATAAAAACGGTTCTTAAATGAACTTTGCGCATTTTTATCTTTTAATTACAGTGAAAGTTAGAGCATATTTTATAATAATAATAACTAGAAAAAGAACAAAATACTCCTTTTCTAAATGTTAGATCTAAATAAGTTAGTGTAAAGGGTTGAATATAAAAGAAATTATAAACAACTGTCATTTGTGTAATTTTTAACTTAAAGGTCAGGATGTAAAAATAATGGCCAATCAAAAGGGACATTTATGTAATTAACTCTATATATTAAGAAAAAACCCTGAACAAACAAGGGATCATTTGCTAAAAGAAAATAGGGAATCATTGTAATAACCAAAGGTTACAAACAATAAACTAGGTAACTTAATCCTTTTTTATTTCACTAAATAACACAAATAAAGCATAACTCATTTAGTTGTGTATCTTTTACCAAACACTTAACTTGATGACTTTCTTATCGATTAGGGTGCATGCATTCCATATACTAATATTTGCTTTCTATTTTGTGATACCTCTAATTATAAAGAACATCTTTGCGAGCTTAACGATGGACCTAAAACCATATGTAGAGCGCATTACATTAGTAAATAGTTAATATCGCAACACAACATATAGGAGAACCCGGAAGCAAGCGTGCTAGCCTATAAGAATTGACATCCATTTCAAATCTTTATCATATAGCACGAATTAGAACCCCACACTAAATGCAATTATCATGGTTGTTATAGAAAGGGAAAGAGTTGCTAGACCTAATATGAGCTTTTTGGTAAGTTATGAGACACTTTAAACGATATCTTTAAAAGATATGTATGTAAGTCGTGTTTCTATACCCGCAGTTTGTACCTTTAAACAAGTAGGTGCTATCAAGTCGGTTATCGTTGTACCTTTAAAATATTCACTTTCCTCTTTTTATCTTTTCAATCCCTCTAAGATTCTACTTTCTCACCTTGTTATTGTTATTTAAGAAAACTTATTATTATTGTTTAAAAGAAACTAGGAAAATCATTTAACCTATTGGTTTAAGTGTTCAACATTGGATGAAAAAGATATATATTCAAAGTGGCGTTAAAATAATATACATCGTTAAAGTGTGTTCTATATGGCAAATAACATGTCTAAAACATGAGGTTCCATTAATGTCTCATTAGTTATTACTTATAATTTGTTAATAGTTTTAACTTAATTGATTTTTTACTTTTACTATAAAACCCCGTGTTAAACAGTCGTGTCCGTGTCGACCAGTTTCCTGTCATTTTCGTGTCAACTCATTCTTGACCCAATTCAATTTCATGCCATGTTCGTATTAACTTAGATCGTGTTCGGTTAAGATTGGGATTCATGTCATGTCAAGATTTGTCGGAGTGATCGATAACTAAAAAAGATTTCATTATAATTTCGTAAAATTTACCCTTACTTTTTTTTCTAATTAAATATAATTCATTCCCTATGTCTCTTAACGTATAACTAGCTAAACGACCCGTGTATCAACACGGGGATGGTATAAGTCAAAATTAAACTTACGTAGCTTTAAGAAGTACTAACACGTATACTAAAAATAATCAGAAAGTGGTGTGGTGTTGGTTATACTATATTTTTAACGATTAAAAGCTTATTACCACGCTGTTTTAAAGATGGAATTACCCTAGAAACACGACACACACGGGCAGTGAACCCACGTATGTAGTATAGGCTATTGTAAAATCGGATATCGAACTCAGGGAACGACAGCTACCAATACTCAACCATTACCATTGTTTAGTCAAACATACATCAGAGATTCAAACAAGAATTACAATTAAACTAAAATTACAGTAAAGCCCAAGTTTAACACTAAGACAGGCACAAGCTAAGTGCAATCAAGTAAAAGGAGATTCACTCGGACCTTGAATTCTCCCGATCAATCATGGCAAGCTGTAGATGCTACTAAGACCGAATCATATAAAAATCCCCTTATCATCAATTATGAAAAATCATCATTTTAAGCTCATCTAGATATCAAATATGTTGTAATAATCCATATTAAGTCAAATCACAAGTTTATATACATCTCAACTTCAAACCTTTGAAACATCAATTTTAATACCGAAGTGATTCAACAAAACATACCAAATGCATAAGCATAACTTCTTGATACAAAAGGACATGATCATGGTTATATATATGAAAAATCCCAAACCATCACCCATTAACCTAATGTGATGCCTCAAATGCACATACCAATATTAATTACAACAAAATCCACCAAACCTAGTGTGATTATGGCATAACCAAAATTGTTTAAAGCATACATACATTTGAAGATAATCAAATCATACACAAAGTCACCTAACATTCATGTATAATATAATCACAAGGCTAGAAATTTCATACAAATAACCACAATCACTTCTTCATTAAACCAACATATAAAAATATCAAAGATTTAAACATGATTATGATCAAAGTTGCAAATACACACCACAACTAACTAGGAGTCATCTTAATCCAAGTGAATCAATGTTTTTAGCTCATCATGGGCACACAAATAGCATAAACAACCATAGATTCATGTACAAACATTCTGGAGTTAAAATGGACAGATTATACCAAAATGGAGACAAGAATCAAATGGTGAAGATGATGAAGATTGTAGCTCCACAAGCTTGAAATGCCTTCTCCAATGCCTTTCCTATGCTCCAAGGGTTCCCAGAGGTATTTGGAGGTGATTTGAACCGGGAATTTTGGAGAAAAATGTGTAAAAACTCAAACCCCTGTTCTGAAAATCGAACTGAAATTTAAAGACGCACAGGGCGGTCTTCACGGCCATGAAGGACCTTCACGACCCGTGAAGTACATGGGCTTCACGACCCTATACGGGTCTTGACCTGGGTCGTGAAAGGCTAGTGGACCAAGTGGGTCTGCAACTAAAGATAAGGCTTCTCACGGCCCGTGAGAAGGTCGTGAGATCTCGTGAAGGACCTGTCCCACATGGCTCGTGAAAAGCTATCCGGTTCGTGTAGCAGGAGGTCTTCACGGCTCGTGAAAGGTCGTGAGGGGTCGTTAAGCACCCCTTTTCTCTATTTTTCAACAACTTTGCTGGAAATCAACCGGGAATGGCTCGTTTGTCGCTGAAAGGCCAATATATGCCTGTATGGTGAACAAGAAGTGATTAAGTAGCTTATATAGAGATTTTCACTAGAAATCAAGGCAAAATGCAGGGAATTTGGCGTAAGAAACATGTATAAATTAGAGTATATAAAAATTCCCCACACTTAAACTTTGTTTGTCCCCAAGCAAACTCTGATGCAACAATCAACTCAAAAGATATCAAGCAACCTCAACTAGTGCAAAAAGGTATCATTCCGACAAATTAAAGATCTAAAGGAATAACAGAATTCTAAGCAAAGGACCGAGGACACACTTTTATATCAATATCTAAGCAGGCCTAACACGCACACAAGAATTCTGACACACTAGGTGGTCTCTCAAGCACTCAATATGTATATCGGGGCATGTGTATAAGTGCAGTCGTGCTTAATTGAAGCAGAGATAAACATAAACTTGATCACATATCAAATCTCCACCAAATAACATGAATATATGCAAATATCAAGAGGTCTTTGATTGGGTTGTAAAGTGGCTATGGCTATGGGTAGGATAAAGGGAATATAAAGGTGGCTAAAACGGAATCCAGAAACCGATATTAAAACCATCTAAGCTGCTATTATTGAGATTGAACAGAAATACTACAATATTTTTGCTGAAGAACATAGTTCACCGAGTAGAAGTGGAATCAGACTCAACCAAATGATGGCTAACACTCAGATAAGATTGATAAAAAACTGCAACTCAATGTATGACAGGCTTCAAAAATAGCCAAGGAAAAGCATGCCAAGCAACTGAAGTTCTCATTTTCTAATTTTTTTTGTTTATCAAACTCAGTCGCTTGCAACACAAACAGAACAATACGAGGGACATATGAACTTTTCATGTCCCGCTAATCGGTGCATGACCAACCGGAAGGAAAAATACAACTGAACGTAACTAAGCAGTGTAAACGGGTCAAACTGGCTCTGAAAACTTAAAAACAAACATAAAACAAAAACATGGATTACAAGGGTGGTGAAATGACAGGCTAAGGCTCAAATTGGCAACTAAGGGGAAAATGATATGAAAAGTGGCTAAAAACAAAAGCAAAGAGGCTAAAAGGGGTTTCCTAGTGCCTCTATCATGTAAATGCACACATTCAGTTCATGATCTTGAAATGCATGTTATAAGCAAGTTCTGTCATCAAAGCAACAATCAACATGTATATGAGCAATTCCCTGAACTGAATAAAGAAACGAAGTGTTGTGGCTCAAATGCTCAGGAATGCAAGTGTAGGTGTGGATGTTCAATTGAAGTCAGATAATCAACAAAACTCAAGTGATTTGTGAAAAGGCAGCTTCATGAAAATTATTTGTGGTGCAATCCTCCTAATGTCACTTTACTTAATAATCTGTCATGTGAGAGGATCTAAAATTGTCCAAAAGGATACAATTTTGCAAAAATTTTTGGTTAAAATCCATTTCTAAGCTGTTATGCATGCAAAAGTATACAAAAGGACAAACTCAGCAAGAAAATGGCAAAATATAAATCCCTCCCCACACTTAAGTTGTACATTGTCCCCAATGTACAAAAAAATAAGCAAAAACCATAATAGTGCAGGAGAAAGGGAATCGAGAAACTCCCCTGTTTTATGAAGTTGACAGAACAGGCAGTCCATATTTCGTCCATAATTTCTCAACAAAACGGCGTATCCTAACACAACCAAGCAATACAATCCAACGCCAATGGTTCCTCAAGCAAGGGACAAAAAGAGAACGGATTATCACAAAAAGAAACAACAACACAAAAACAACAAACGGAAACACATAGATACCTGAATAATAATAATAAAAATATAAAACATGGTTCGTACAAATATAATTACCAAAACCGTACAACCATGAGAGTTAGCCTAAAGCTAAACTAATACAAACTACTACGAGGCTTGTACACTATAAAAACAAAATCGGTACAACCTCAAGTTAAGCTATACATGTCCAAAAATATATAAAATATGTGAGACGGGGCCATCAGACTAGGCCCCTCATGCGGGTGGCGGTGGCGGGTCATGCTGCTGCGGCTGCTCCTTTGGGGCCCCGAATGCTGGGGGTGGTGGAACCTGTAATCCCAGATGGTCTGCCACAACTATCATCACCTGATTCATCCAGCGCATCTGTTCAGATAACATCTCGAGCTGATCTGGTGGGGGAGGAGGAGGAGGGGCGAATTGATCGTCTTGAATGTGTGGGTCCCCACCTCCTATATAGTCAGTACCGGGATCACCCATACGGTCGTAAATAGTCAGCGCGACCGCACGGTGAATGATCCTGAAAAGCGGCTCCAGTAATGCGGTGGCCTTGGGCTGAGCGCCCACATACTGCCCATGGCCAATCTCGGGCCAGTAGTCATAATGGTGGACCCCTGCAGGGAAGTCCCTAAGTCCGTCAGAGAAGATAGGCCGATGAACCTCCTCCTGTGTGTAGATACCAACGCGAACGGCGAACTCGCGCAAAGACATAGCGCGCTCGCGACCTCCGAGCCTGAACTGGATAGCTCGGGCATAATCAAGGTCCTGGACCTCTGGCTGGTAGTAGAAAGTGGTAAGGAACTCCTGTGTGAGCTCTCGGTAGGTAGGCTCGGAAACGGAGAAGAAACGGGTCCAAACCGGGTCAGAGAGCTGCTGGGCTTTGTCTCGGACCCCAATGCGCCTCAGGGCCTCCCAATCAATGTGGCGATGGCAAGCAATGGTCCTCAGTCTAAGCTCAGCGAACCGGTCACGATCGTTCCGGTTCTGGAAGACTAGCCACCGGGCGACATCAGGGTCACCCCATGGCTCGGGAGGAGCAGCTGGATCCTCTGCTGGTGAAGGAGAACGAATACGAGGATGGCACAAAGGCATAGCTGCAAGAATTAAGAATATAGGTCAGAAACGGCTATGTGCACGAGGATTGCTAAATACCCCCTTACGATGTGAATTTCGAGTAAAGGCAGGGTTTGTATCAATGCAAGGTCTGAAATGGCCGATGTTATAGGGTACAGATCGGAACCGATTGAAAAATATTGAAAAATCTGGAAAAACACTGTTCACGATCGTGTAGGCACATGGCTTCACGATCCCGGGGTCGTGAAGCAGAGATGGTTTGCGAGGCCTAGGATCTCCATGGGCGACAAGTCGTGAAGCAAAAGAGCTTCACGAGATTGAGGTCGTGAAGATCTGTTCGAATAGAAAACTAGGGCACGATAAAAACGAAGGATTTGAAGCAATATTTTGACCCAAAACAGACCTAAATGCTAGTAAAGATCATTTCTAACAAGTAGGGAGCAAAGAAAATACCTGGAGACGCGAGAAAATGCTCGAGAGAAAAAGAAACCCTAGATCGCCCGTGGAAGGTCGTGAAGGCTCGGAGGTGGTGAGGGGTTGTGAAGAGGTCTCTGCCGTGAGACCTTATATAGGCAATGGGCTTCACGGCTCGTGAAGATTAAATCTATTTAACGCAGAATTTGGCTAAAACCTCTGTAATTTCAAATTTACTATCGTTAAGAGCCAAAACCAACCACAAAACCCCAGGATGGGTGCCCGGACATGATTGAGTCGCTAGAACCTCGACGGCGCACCGAAACAAAAATCAACAAAAATAAAACGAACATACAAAGAAAAAAGAAAAAGAAAACACAACACGCGGTTCCAAGGCCACCCGGAGTCGTGGAAACCCAGATTTCCTCAAAACACATGCAGATGATTGAATCACGCAAGGATATGCAAAGAAACGCAAGATTCACGCGCGGAATAGTCAACGGGTCACAGCGACCCGTTTGCACCGGAACAAACAGAAAGGAAACAACTATGTACGAATTGTATGTACGGAACGGGGGTGCCTCCCCGCTAGCGCCTCAAATTTTATTTAACGAGTCCGTGGCTAGACTCGCCCGCTCGGCTAAGGACTTGAGGGGTGAAGCATCAGTACTTCACACGCATCTTCAGGAGCTGAGGCCCCTACATAGTGCTTTAGCCGGTGACCATTGACTTTAAAGGTTTGACCATCAGTGTCAACAAGTTCAATAGCACCGTGCAGATACACATTGTGTACATATACGGACATGACCATCTGGACTTCAATTTGCCTGGAATGAGGCGAAGATGGGACATATAGAGAAGCACGCGATAGCCAGCCTGGAATTCTTTGTCCTTCAGGTTGCTATCATGAAAGGCCTTCGTCCTTTCCTTGTATATTTTCGAATTTTCATAAGCTTGGAGCCTCAGCTCATCAAGCCCATTGATTTGAAACAGATGGTTTTCACCAGCACCAGAGGCATCAAGATTTATCATTTTCAAAGCCCAGTAGGCCTTGTGCTCTAGTGCAACAGGAAAACGGCATGCTTTACCATAGACCATCCTATAGGGTGTGGTACCTATAGGGGTCTTGAATGTCGTGCGGAATGCCCACAGCGCGTCATCTAGCTTTTCAGCCTAATCCTTCGGGCTTCCACCTACTGTCCTTTCCAGGATTCTTTTAAGACCTCTGTTAGTGACCTCGACTTGGCCACTTGTCTGCAGATGATAAGGAGTCGATAGTCTATGGGTTATCCATATCGTTTCAACACCTTCTCGAGTTGGGCATTGCAGAAGTGAGTTCCCCGATCGCTTATGAGTGCTCTCGGAGTACCGAATCGACAGAAAATCTTTTTTAGAAATTTGCAAACTACCCTCACATCATTAGTAGGCAAGGCTTGTGCCTCAGCCCACTTTGAAAGGTAATCAACGGCCACTAGAATGTACTTGCAACCGTGCGAGGGTGGAAAAGGACCCATGAAATCGATGCCCCATACATCGAAGATTTCACAAATCTGAATGCTGTTCTGAGGCATTTCATTACGTGCAGAGATATTACCTGCCCTTTGGCAGGCGTCACAAGATTTGATCAAGAGATGAGCATCTTTAAATATCGTAGGCCAGTTGAAACCTGCGTCAAGGACCTTTTTAGCAGTGTATCCAGGTCCGTTGTGGCCACCAGTTGGGCCCATGTGACAATGCTTGAGGATACTCTTGGCCTCGTCTTGGTCAGCCCCTATCCGAAAGAGATAGGGATCATCCAAAAAATAATGCTTTAATTCAGAGAAAAATCTCCTCTTTTGCTGATGTGAGAGGCCTTTTAGCAAGATTCTGCCCGCAAGGTAATTTGCAAAGTCAGCGAACCATGGAATCTCATCGATGCTAGTTAAGGCCAAGAGGAATTCATCAGGGAAGTTGTCTTTGATGCCCAATTCGTGCAGCATCTCCAGATTTGGATTTTCTAGACGCGAGAGATGATCAGCAGCCAGGTTTTCTGCTCCCTTCTTATCCTTGATGACAATGTCAAACTCTTGCAAGAGCAAAATCCACCTAATTAGGCGGGGTTTCGCATCTTGCTTCGCGAATAGATAACGGAGGGCAGAGTGGTCAGTGTATACTACCGTTCTGGATAACACAAGGTAAGACCAGAACTTGTCGAATGCAAAGACAACTGCCAACAACTCTTTTGTCAGTAACCGTGTAGTTCTCTTGAGCGTCAGTCAGAGTCTTGCTGGCATAATAAATAAGCTGAAAGTGATTATTTATCCTTTGGCCCAAGACGGCACCAACTGCGTAATCACTTGCGTCACACATTAGCTTGAATGGATGTGACCAATCCAGGCTCGTCAGAATAGGGGCATTGGTTAATTTCTCCGTTAGAAAGTTGAATGCATGATCACATTCAGGAGAGAAAACAAAAAGAGCATATTTTTTAAGCAGATGGGTTAACGGCCAAGTGATTTTTGAAAAATCCTTTATGAAGCGCCGGTAAAACCCTGCGTGTCCAAGAAAGCTCCGAATAGCCTTGACATTTGTGGGGGGAGGTAGTTTTGAAATAACATCGATTTTAGCTCTATCTACCTCAATCCCTTCACTTGAGATTTTATGACCCAAAACTATACCTTCGCGCACCATGAAATGGCATTTTTCCCAATTGAGCACAAGGTTAGTTTTTTCACAACGAGACAGCAACCTCTCTAAATTATGAAGACACGCATCAAAGGAGTTACCGAAGACTGAAAAGTCATCCATGAACACCTCAACATAATCCTCAATCATATCATGGAATATAACTGTCATACAACGCTGAAACGTGGCAGGAGCGTTACATAACCCGAAAGGCATACGCCGATAGGAGTAAGTGCCATAAGGGCATGTGAAAGTGGTCTTTTCTTGGTCCTCCGGTTCTATAGGTATCTGAAAATACCTGGAGAAACCATCAAGAAAGAAATAGAAGGCATTGCCAGCCAGACGCTCCAACATTTGATCAATGAAGGGAAGGGGGAAGTGATCCTTACGTGTGGCATCATTGAGTTTTCGATAATCGATGCACACACGCCACCCCGTGACCGTACGAGTTGGGAATAACTCGTTCTTGTCGTTAGGAACGACAGTCATACCTCCCTTTTTTGGGACAACCTGGATGGGGCTGACCCATGGGCTATCAGAGATAGGGTAGATCAAGCCAGCATCCAGAAGCTTTATGACTTCTTTCTTGACTACCTCTTGCATGTTGGGATTTAAGCGTCTCTGGCGCTGCATACAAGGCTTATAATCATCTTCCATAAGAATCTTATGCGTGCAAAAAGACGGGCTAATCCCCTTAATGTCGGAAATTTTCCATGCAAGTGCAGTTTTGTGGTTTTTTAATACCTATAATAGCTTTCTCTTCTCATCAGCGGTAAGGTTAGAAGCTATTATTACAAGTAACTTGGAATCTCCCTCTAAGAATGCATATTCAAGATGGGAGGGGAGCTCTTTCAGCTCAAGAGAAGGGGGGTCCACAGTAGATGGTCGAGAAGCGGAGCTCTCGGTCAATTCAAGGACCTCAAAAATTTCTGGAACAGGGATGGTGCCAGGTGGAGTAGTGCTATCCAGCTCATCACAAACAAGCTGCACCTGCTCTACATCCGCGACAACCTGATCTAATATTTGCGTGTCAAAAACGTCCTTCTCCCAAGTAGGTACAACGGGATCCACGGGATGAAGATTGAAGATATCAACAAAGTATAGAGAATCATCCTGGCCTGACGCGTGCTTCATTGACTGTTGGATGTCAAAAGTCACCTCCTCGTCATCTACTCTAAGCGTAAGTTTTCCATTGCCTACGTCAATCAACGCCCGAGCAGTAGCTAGGAATTGACGGCCAAGGATGAGTGGCACATTTTTGTCTTCGTCCATGTCGAGGATGACAAAATCAACACGGAAGACGAATTTATCAACTTTGACTAAGATATTTTCCACAATCCCACGTGGATACTTGACAGATCTATCGGCGAGCTGGATTGATATCCGAGTTGGTTTCGGTTCGCCTAGGCCCAGCCTGGAAAATACAGATGATGGCATCAAGTTGATGCTGGCGCCTATGTCAGCTAACGCATTGTTGACTGCAAGATTACCAATCAAACACGGGATTGTGAAACTCCCAGGATCAGTTTTCTTTGCCGGTAACTTGTTTTATAGAATGGCTGAGCATTCCTCATTCAAGGTTACAAAGGACAGGTCCTCCAATTTCTTTTTGTTGCTCAGAAGATCCTTAAGAAATTTGGCATACTTGGGCATCTGAGCAAGAGCCTCTACAAATGGGATGTTCACGTGGAGCTGTTTGAATAGCTCCAGGAACTTACCATACTATTCCCCCATTTTCTCCTTTCTCAACCGTTAAGGGTAAGGAATGGTAGGCTGATATTCTTTGACCGGAGGTTTGACTTGCGCGGTACTTGTTGGGTCTAGCCTGTTTTGCGCCTCATCAGGGTCCTCCGATTGGACCTGTTTTTCATTAGATTTAGATTTTAAGGGGTCAAAAGGGGGCACCATGGTTGTCCCACTACGCAAAGTGATAGCCTTCATGTGTGCTTTCGGATTAGGATCCGTATTGCTTGGGAGACTACCTGGCGGCCGATCTGACAAGAGTTTTGAAATCTGGCCTACTTGGTTCTCGAGATTTTGAAGTGAGGCCTGCTGATTTCTCAAAGTAGCATCCGTCTGCTGGAATCTATTTTCAGAAGCTGTGACGAATTTAGCCACGATATCTTCTAGACTGGGCAGCTTGCTAGATGAAGATGGAATCGAGGATTGAAAGTTAGAATAATGATTTTGATTCCCTTGTTGCTGAAGCTATTGTCGCTGCTGAAATTGCTGATGCTGCTGCCCTTGTTAACCTTGTTGAAAATTATTATTTTGCTGAAACGGAGGTCGCTGAGGGACAGGAATACCTGGAGGGGGCTGATTAGAGCTGCTAGTTCCCGCTCTCCAACCGAAATTTGGGTGGTTTTTCCACCCAGGATTGTAAGTATTGGAATAGGGATTTTGTTGGGGCCTTTGAGTGCCCATGTAGTATACCTCTTCGTGAGAAGCAAACATATTGCCTGTCTGGAAATCCCTACTCAGATGTGGACCTCCAAAGTATTCACAAGTGGTTTGCACAGCATTGACCTGCATTTGGTCAATCTTATGCTTCAAGGCCTCAACCTGTGCAGAAAGGACGGTGATAGGATCAACCTGGTATATACCAGCTTGTTTAGACTACCTTGCTCGCAAGGAATGCCACTGGTATCTGTTCATGGCCATATCCTCAATGAGCTCGTAAGCCGCTTCTGGAGTCTTGCTCATGAGAGCACCACCTGCAGCTGCATCAAACATTTGGCGGGTGTCCACAGACAACCCGTTATAGAATGTGTGGACCTGAAGCCATACTTGAAGTCCGTGATGCGGACACCTCCTCAACAAATCTTTATATCTCTCCCATGTGTCATAGAGAGATTCCCCATCCAGCTGCATAAATGATGACATATCATTGCGCAGCTTAGCCGTTTTTGAAGGTGGAAAATATTTTAATAAAAATTTCTTGGCTAGATCGTCCCATTTAGTGATGGAACCAGTAGGAAGGGAGTTCAGCCACAGTTTGGCTTTATCTTTGAGTG
This sequence comes from Dittrichia graveolens, assembly GCA_038502395.1. Taxonomy (NCBI): domain Eukaryota; kingdom Viridiplantae; phylum Streptophyta; class Magnoliopsida; order Asterales; family Asteraceae; genus Dittrichia; species Dittrichia graveolens. The sequence goes on along the minus strand of JARJIL010000005.1, from coordinate 73,984,185 downwards.
AGAATGGGAAGAGACGGAGAAGAATGACATTGTTGGATACGCCATTCATCTTGAACGTGTCACATATCTCGAGGAAGTTCCGAATGTGATTGTTTGGATCCTCATCCGGAAATCCATAGAATTGGACCGTGTTCTGCACCATTTTAATAATATTCGGCTTAATTTCAAAATTATTTGCGGTGACAGCTGGTCACACAATGCTCGTGTGCATGCCGTTTAGGGTCGGGCGTGCAAAGTCACCCATCGTCCTACCTGTTGGTTGCTCCCCTTCTGCACTTGCCATTTCTGGATAGCAGCGGCCCCCTACGTGCTAGGCGTCGTCGGTTTCGAAATTCGCGTTCAGGTTCGGGAAATGGGTCGACAAGACCGACAATCGGTAAACGGGGCACGGTGGCGAGAAAATAGGAAGAAAAGAAAACGAGAGGCAAGGCACGAACAAGCAACTAGACACTAAAGGCAACTAAAACTAACAAAGAAAGAAATACACACATATATACAAATAAAAAGACTAGATCAACAGCTTTGACTTTTCTCAATATTGCCGTTCCCCGGCAACGGCGCCAAAAACTTGGTGTGGTGTTGGTTATACTATATTTTTAACGATTAAAAGCTTATTACCACGCTGTTTTAAAGATGGAATTACCCTAGAAACACGACACACAAAGGCAATGAACCCACGTATGTAGTATAGGCTATTGTAAAACCGGATATCGAACTCAGGGAACGACAGCTACCAATACTCAACGATTACCATTGTTTAGTCAAACATACATCAGAGATTCAAACAAGAATTGCAATTAAATTAAAATTACAGTAAAGCCCAAGTTTAACACTAAGACAGGCACAAGCTAAGTGTAATCAAGTAAAAGGAGATTCACTCGGACCTTGAATCCTCCCGATCAATCATGGCATGCTGTAGATGCTACTAAGATTGAATCATGTAAAAATCCCCTTATCATCAATTGTGAAAAATCATCATTTTAAGCTCTCTAGATATCAAATATGTTGTAATAATCCATATTAAGTCAAATCACAAGTTTATATACATCTCAACTTCAAACCTTTGAAACATCAATTTTAATACCCAAGTGATTCAACAAAACATACCAAATGCATAAGCATAACTTCTTGATACAAAAGGACATTATCATGGTTATAAATATGAAAAATCCCAAACCATCACCCATTAACCTAATGTGATGCCTCAAATGCACATACCAATATTAATTACAACAAAATCCACCAAACCTAGTGTGATTATGGCATAACCAAAATTGTTTAAAGCATACATACATTTGAAGATAATCAAATCATACACAAAGTCACCTAACATTCATGTATAATATAATCACAAGGCTGGAAATTTCATACAAATAACCACAATCACTTCTCCATTAAACCAACATATAAAAATATCAAAGATTTAAACATGATTATGATCAAAGTTGCAAATACACACCACAACTAACTAGGAGTCATCTTAATCCAAGTGAATCAATGTTTTTAGCTCATCATGGGCACAAAAATAGCATAAACAACCATAGATTCATGTACAAACATTCTGGAGTTAAAATGGACAGATTATACCAAAATGGAGACAAGAATCAAATGGTGAAGATGATGAAGATTGTAGCTCCACAAGCTTGAAATGCCTTCTCCAATGCCTTTCCTATGCTCCAAGGGTTCCCAGAGGTATTTAGAGGTGATTTGAACCGGGAATTTTGGAGAAAAATGTGTAAAAACTCGAACCCCTGTTCTGAAAATCGAACTGAAATTTAAAGACGCACAAGGCGGTCTTCACGGCCATGAAGGACCTTCACGACCCGTGAAGTACATGGGCTTCACGACCCTACACGGGTCATGACCTGGGTCGTGAAACGCTAGTGGACCAAGTGGGACAAGTGGGTCAACTACTGAAGATAAGGCTTCTCAAGGCCCGTGAGAAGGTCGTGAGATCTCGTGAAGGACCTTTCCCACATGGCTCGTGAAAAGCTATCCGGTTCGTGTAGCAGGAGGTCTTCACGGCTCGTGAGGGGTCGTGAAGCACCCCTTTTCTCTATTTTTCAATAACTTTACTGGAAATCAACCGGGAATGGCTCATTTGTTGCTAAAATGCCAATATATGCCTGTATGATGAACAAGAAGTGATTAAGTAGCTTATATAGAGATTTTCACCAGAAATCAAGGCAAAATGCAGGGAATTTGGTGTAAGAAACATGTATAAATTAGAGTATATCAGAAAGCATAGATAGTAATGTGTAAACATAAGAGAATTTTGAAATTCATACATAAGATTATCATTAGATTTTTTGTAGAACTTCTTTATAAACCACATTCATGGTTTTATTAGTAGGGTTGCCTTCATCATCGCATATTAAAACTTTTAAACCCTCCTTACTTTTCACTCGAGAAACGGCCACATATAACTGTCCATAAGTAAAAACAGGTCGTCTTAGGAATAATCCAACATTCGATAAAGATTGACCTTGGCTTTTGTTTATCGTCATTGCAAAACAAACCAAGAGAGGAAACTGTCTTCGTTGGAACTTGAATGGTATTGTTGGCTCTGATGGAATCATCTTCAATCTTGGTAGATAAGAAATGTGACCAACATTCTTACCTGCAATTAATTTTGCTTCAACCACATGTGAACCAAGTCGCGTAACTTGTAATCTTGTTCCATTGCAAAGTCCTTTAGACTGTTCAAGATTACGAAGCATCATTACAGTAACACCAACCTTTAAAGTTAATTTGTGGTTTGGAAAACCAGATACTTTTATTGAATTCAAAAGTTCAGGTGACTGTAATGATTCTTCAAATGTATCAGATCCTTCTGTTGAACAGATACTGTCAGAACTGTAATACGATACCTCCTCACCATCAATCTTTGAAATCATGAAGTCATTAATACACTCGACCTCTTCATTTGTGGGTGCCAAAATTGCTCTTTCCCGGAGGAATTTCAGATCGTAAAGATTGTCGTTGATGGATGGATATATGGAGTTACTTATTGATTCAACATGATCACCGTTTGATTTAATTAAAAAGTTATCAGGAAATTCTATTTCAGCCTCGCCATCGTTTGGGTCACCAAGATTTCCTTCTCCAATTTGCAATATCCAATCCGCAAATTCTTTGATACTTTCAATGTCATATGTATGAATTCCGGAGTTCAATCGCATATTTTCTGTCAAGTGAAGGACCGAACAATATTTCCATATATTTGAGGAATTCAACGATGCATTAACTATATCTTGTCTTCGTCCTTTATTGATGACTGGAAGTATCTGTCTAAAGCCTCATTCGAAAACAACCACCTTCCCTCACATGGTGGAGAAGGTGCTCAAATCAAAGAACAGTGGTGGTGGCAGTAGTCCTTGGAGAGAGAGAGAAAGGAGAGAGAGAGAGCAGGGAGTGTGGTGGTGGAGGCGGCGGTCCTTGGAGAGAGAGGGAGTGTGTGTGTGTGTGTATATATGTGTATAGAGTGGGAGATATATATATATATATTGTATTTAAAAAGATTATATATTATTTTAATTAATAAAAAGTTTAGAAAAGCCGGTAAAAAGACCAAACTACCCTTAAATTAACGGAGTTGACTAACAGTCAACTAACGAAAGGACCTTTTTGGCCATAAAATCAATCTTTAAGGCCCATCTTGATCACTTTTAAAGTTAAAGGACCAAATCGGAAGAAATGAGATAATTTACTCTGAATATTACGTATAAAATAAAATGTAAATTTTAACAAACTAATCTATTTATGTATTCTCCTTCAAATACGTTTACATCTTAAAGTTAATTCAATCTATCCAATTATAAAGCATCCTTATATTTGAAATTTGTTGGGTATCAAGAATAGTAGTTTGTATATGATGATGTGTTAAAACTTTATGAATTAAGGAAATTATTTGTAGTGGTGTGTTATGATTGGTGGAAAAAAAATTAAAAAATAGATGATTACATCATCATCATTTTTTTTAATAATTATATTCTAAATTTGAATATTGGATATATATCCACGTTTTAAAAATATATATATATTTAATTATTAAATTTGAAATTTGAAGTTAAGCTTATATATATCCACGTTTTTTAAATTTATATATGTATGTATATATACGTATAAATATATTATATTCATTTAAATTATTGTTAAGTAATATATCAATCTTTATTAACTAATCTAACGATGGTTAAGCATCTTTATATCTGAAAATTGAATTTTTTAAAAATAATTATAACTAATCTAACACTCAAATTTTATTTTTGATTAAATTAGTTATAATTAATCTAAATATTATTAAGTTCAATCCACAATTTTGAAATTTGAAGTGATTAGTATGGTTGTAACCGATTAGTATATATAAATCCACATATGATTTAAATTTGAAATATTTGGATATTATATATCCAAATATTGATGTATTTTCGAATTTGTATGTATAAATATCGAATTTATTTACATCGTTTTCTAAATTAATCTAAATAAACAACTTCATAAATTTGAATTTACTTTCAATCATGTTTACATATATATAAACTAATTATATTAAATTACAATAAAAGTTATTTATATATTTAATATATTAATTTAATTTTTTTAAGTAATTGAAATGTATATTATTAGCGAAAAGTGGTAAAAAGAAATTTAATAACATTAGAATAAAAAGAAGTAAAGGCAGATTCAATCGGATCACCATTAACATTAATTAAAGTCAGATCAATATACATACTAAATAGATAGGTAGCAAAAATACGTGGTAGTTCAAAACACTTACACGAAAGTTAAACAACACCAAAGAAAAGCAAACACAAAAGTCTTTTATGGATCACCAAAACCAATTCTAAATAACTCTAATTCTTTTCCAACTTAGGAATCTTGATTTTGTCACCGAAGGTTAAACTTTTGGATGAAGATGACCCGATATGAACATCAGGATCCATCTCTTCAATATTCCGTTTCATTCCAGGGCTGTCAGCCGTTACAGAATAAGCTTTTGGATGAAGATGACCCGATATGAACATCAGGATCCATCTCTTCAATATTCCGTTTCATTCCAGGGCTGTCAGCCGTTACAGAATAAGCTTCCTAATAAATATAATTAGAGACTGATATGAATACCTATATAATAGTATTAATTGGAAATTCTTTTGATTAATAAAATTTGTTCGATCATACCTTTGAATCATTAATATCTTGTGAGACATCCATGATATACCTTTGAAAAATAAGTTACATATATAATCTAATAATATATTTTATGAAGAGATGATGAAAGTATAATTGTTATTTACCTCTGCACTCCACAATTTCAAAGAAATCTTTTCTATAGTCTCTTCATCATCTGTGAACGCATTGACATTGAATATTTAGTACTTCTTATCTATGTTCCAATTAGTTACACGAATCTTGAACACATAAAACTCGTTCAACAACTTCATAAATTCGGCAGGCATTTGATTCGGAGTTGATGACTGTAAACGTACACCCTTAATAGAAGATTCATATAGATAGGAATATTTAAGGTTGTATTGGAAAAGGTTATGTTATAACACCCCACCGCCCCGCAGTGCGTCAACGCATCGACCACCCGGAAGCCGACGTGGCGATGTCAGGTCTGCAGCCCAATACACCCCAACCCTTCCCTCTGGGCTTCCCCCAGAGTAGGTTGTTGTCATATGCCTACCCCAAGGCTAGAACATATAACCTTTCATGCCACAAAGGACATTACCAATTGAGCTGCATGAAAGGTTATATGTTCTAGCCTTGGGGTAGGCTTATAACAACAACCTACTCTGGGGGAAGCCCAGAGGGAAGGGTTGGGGTGTATTGGGCTGCAGACCTGACATCGCCAAGTCGGCTGTCGGGTGGTCGATGCGTCGACGCACTGCGGGGCGGTGGGGTGTTATAAAAAATTGCACTTTTTTGTAAGAGACTGCGTCCCGCGATGCGCCGGACCGGGCCCCGTGATGTGCCGGCGCACCGACCGCACCCGGTGACACACGGCACCGACCACCCGGCGACGACAGCTGTCAGGCCTGCATACCAATACACCCCAACCCTTCCCTCTAGGCTTCCCCCAGAGTAGGTTGTTGTTATATGCCAACCCCAAGGTTAGAACATATAACCTTTCATGCCACCAAGGACATTACCAATTGAGCTGCACTTGTAACACCGTAAAACCAAGCCATTTTTTTTGAAAACACGTTGCGGAAGCTTAATTAACAACTGTACATACAGTACAAATAATTACAAACATCAACTGTTTACATTCATCAAAATAAAACTGGCTCGTTTCCTATTTAGTTCAAAATCTATCAGAGTGGGGTCGAGCCTTCCTTCTACACTAGCAACAACTCACAAACCTGCAAAAGCATCAACTAAGGGGGATTAGCACAAAGCTAAGTGAGTAGAAGCTAAGCACAAACACAAACATCATCAGTCAACTTCAAAGCATGTAATCACATAATCAAGAAGACCGGCGGTTCGGCGCAGAACCTACAACCAATGCCTGCCAAAGCAGAGGTTTACCGATAGCCCTCTACCGAATTGGCACAGTGAAATTCCCCTCTGATACAACGCATGCATCAGTAAGACTACCACTGTTCAACCAACCAGTAGAAGAGCCCAGCCAAATTCTACATATAGCTGACTTCTCAAACGCAACTCAATATCATCCAAAGAGTGCGTATCGGCCAAATAATCATGCAACAGATATACTCAATCAACAATCACAATCAACAACCAGACGCAACAGTCCAACAATCTCATACGCATGCATCACATCAATAACATCAACCATAATCTTTACCATCCACGATTAACGTCCACTCACCTTGTGATTCAACACGAACTCAGATATCTAATATCACTGAGTCTTTGTGTTTCCTGAAAACACAGTAACAACGAAATCAGTCTCGAATATATAAATATATTTGTCCACATATATTTACATTTCATTAACCCATAAACACAAAGTTTAATACTCAAAAGAGGACATATAAATCAACCAACTTGGAAGCAACAACAAAACACAAGAATCCTTGAAAACACGCGGACACATCGTGTCCAAACAACCGACGCGTCGCGTCGCTCATGCGAAAGTCGGATGCCTCATTCGAAGGTCGGATCTACACATCCAGAAGTCGGACCACCACCCGACAGTCGGACCACCACCCGACAGTCGGACCATCATCCGAAAGTCGTACCAAAGGTCGGATGAGAAGAGTCAGATGAGCCTTCGTGCTAAAGTCGGATGAAACATGCGACTGTCAGGTCAAAAGTCAGGAACGCGTCGCGTTCCCCTATTGGACGCGTCGCGTCGCGACTGTACCTGCAACTTCTTCTTCTTCTTCTTCTTCAAAACTCATCCGACTTTCAACAACTATAACTTAAAACCCAAGTCTGTAAACAGACCAAAACACCTCCAGAAACATAAACAAATCACATATAACATGTATACAAACATCATAAACACTCCAAAATTCATCAAAACACCAAAATACATAAAACCCATTTGTCAAGTTTGAGCTTCAAGCTCCATTAATGGTGGATCTTCATATAGTCATGTATTTTAACAAATAAACACATCAAGATGTATAATATCATGCTAGGATCATATACTAACCTTTGGTTTGAATTAACAAGCACAAATCTTTCACTTTGAAATTCCAAGTTTACTACTTTATGAGAGGTTTCTAAGCTCACACACACAAACACCTTTTTCACCTTAGAAGAAGTGAGCAGATGGTCAACAAGACCACGTATACATACATTTTTTTCCTTCTCTTCTTATCCAATACACATAACCCACACATACATGCACATATACAACATACATACATACCATACACACATACTAACATCTAATATATTAACATACCTTCCATTCACCAGCATATATATATATTTATCATTATTATTTTAGTTAATTAATCAATTAACTAACTAGGAAATATATATTACCTTTAATTTAAAACACTCAATTAAATTTAAACACATTTAAACACAAAATCACGTACCGCTAACCCGCTAACGACTAGCCCAGGTTTGCGGGTGTTACAAATCTCCCCTCCTTAAGAGGATTCCGTCCCCGGAATCCCTTCTCGCTCAAACAACTGGGGATACCTGCCCCTCATATCTGCCACAGTCTCCCAAGTCAAATCAGAACCCAAACTGTGCTTCCATTTGACCAACACCATAAGTATCTGCTTCTTACGGAGTTTGGTCACTTTTCGATCTAACAGTTCAATAGGTTCCTCTACTATTCTCTTCCTTGAATCAACTTTTAAATCCTGCACTGGGAGAATTTAACTTTCATTTTCAATCTTGCATTTCCTCAGATAACAAACGTTAAACGTATCATGAATTCCTGCTAACCCTGGCGGATGATCCAATGTAACCGTCTGATCATTAACTATTTGCCGAATACGGAAAGGACCAATAAAACGGGGAGCTAACTTCCCTCGTTTGCCGAAACGAATCACACCTTTCTACGGAGAAACTTTCAAGTAAACCAACTCACCCACCTCAAACGATATGGGATGACGTCGAGGATCAGCATACATCTTCTGCCTATCCCTAGCAGCTTTCAACTTTTCTTTGGCAATAGCAACCTTATCTGCAGTCAACTGAACAATCTCAGGCCCTGCAAACTGTTTCTCACCAGCCTCTAGCCAACAAGTCGGAGTACGACAATGACGACCGTACAACATTTCATACAGAGGCATTCCAATACTGGAGTGGTAAGAATTATTATACGCAAACTCTATCAACGGCAGGTGCGAATCCCAACATCCACCATACTCAATTACACAAGCACGTAACATATCCTCAAGTGTCTGTATGGTTCGTTCAGTCTGACCATCAGTCTGGGGATGATAAGCAGTACTCAAATTAATTCTCGTCCCTAACTCTCTCTGTAAACTCCTCCAGAAGTTAGAAACAAACCTGGAGTCTCTGTCAAAAACTATTGATAAAGGTATACCATGCCTTGAAACAATCTCGTTAATATACAGTTGCGCCAACCTACTCAAGGAAGCTGTCTCACAAGTAGCCAAGAAATGCGTACTTTTCGTCAAACGATCCACTCTTACCCAAATCATGTCATGATTCCTCTGAGTCATCGGAAGTTTTGTTACATAATCCATCGTTACGCGTTCCCATTTCCACTCGGGAATTTCCAACTGTTTCAAGGACCCATAAGGTTTCTGATGTTCCGCTTTTACCTGCACACAAATATGACAAGATTCCACAAAATGTGCCACGTCCGCTTTCATCGTTGGCCACCAGTAAAGCACTTTCAAGTCGTTATACATTTTAGTGCTTCCTGGGTGTACAGACATTCTCGACTTGTGTGCTTCAGTTAGAATCAACTTTCTCAACTCTCTAAGCATAGGCGCCCAAACACGCTTCTCGTATACTTTCAATCCACGAGAATCGTCAGTCAATTCATCCTTCCGTTTCTTCATTAACTCAATTTTCAAGTTCTCTTCCTTTAATGCTTCCAATTGAGCAGATTTCAGTCTATCCACCAAATCTGATACTATCTCCAAACGCATAAATTGAATAGAACTTCCAGCTCCTTTGCGACTTAAAGCATCTGCCACCACGTTTGCTTTTCCAGGGTGATATCTAATCTCACAGTCATAATCCTTGATCTGCTCCACCCATTGCCTCTGTCTCATGTTCAATTCTTTCTGTGTAAACACATATTGTAGACTTTTATGATCCGTACAAATTACGTATTTGGTTCCATACAAGTAATGTCTCCACAGTTTGAGCGCAAATACAACAGCTGCTAGTTCCAAATCATGAGTCGGGTAATTCTTTGTAACACCCAAGTTTCAGAATTTCTGTAATTAGTAACATTTCGACTTAACGCGTTTTGGTATTGCCTAATTGAGATTAGGAGGTGTTTAAAAACTTGGGGGACTTGTGTTGTAATTTCTGGAACTAGAAAAGTCCAGGGGCCATTTGTGCCATTTTCCAAAGACATGTATATATATTGGCAGATTTGACTTTGAGGAGTCAAACCTACCATTTTCTTCTTCTGCATCAAACGAGAGAGAGATAGAGCAGAGAGTTCTTTGAGTTTTTGAGCAAGGAGAGCAGAGGACAAGTGATCTTCATCTAATTCTTGTGTATACAAGTTGAGGTAAGCTCTCTTTGCTAGTTGTTCTTGGTGTTTTAATGGGTTTTAAGGTGATTCAATGGTGAATCATACTTCTAGCTTGTATTTAATGTTATGGTCAGTTTATATGTTGTTTAGGCGTGTAAGAAAACACCCCAGTAGAGTTTTGTGTGTTTTTAGTCGGTTTTGTGGCTTAGAACCCCGACTGTTCTTCATAACAGTCGGCTGGTCTGTAGAGTACACGGCCCGTGTAGCGGTACACGGCCGTGTAGTGTAGAAGGCGGTCATAGGGACATGTTGGTATACATGGTCGTGTAGAGATTGAGGTACACGGCCCGTGTGAAGGCACACGGCCCGTGTAGGTGAGTTGTCAACACCGTCCATGTAGATGAGACATGGTCGTGTAGTGTGTAGTGTACACGGCCCGTGTAGGTGACGTGGACAACACTGGCCATGTGGCCAGGTGTGGTCATGTAGAGTGCTTGAGACACGGCTCGTGTAGGGGTACACGGCCCGTGTAGGTCCCCTGCCTTGTTTTATTTGTTAAGTGTTGATTAGTACATCTCTTGATTATATGATTATATAATTGTAGGGATTACTGTTTGACGTGTACTGAGTTATCTGGCTTATATCTATGTGATACTAGTTGTTGAGGTGAGTTTTCTGAACTCTAATTCATATCTGTGATATGTGTGTGGTACATTGCAATGTGATATATTATTGATCAGAGGATCACCACAAAGAGAGCTGTAGCACGCTGCTTTGTGCAGTAGTTGCTACGAGCAGCATTTTAGCCTTCTTGGCGGATGCTAAGATGGTGCAGTACTGTGTCCATAAGAACTGTTACAGCATTCGTATATGTGTATGCGCATGCTTGCATGATTTACAGTTTAGTTTTCTCACTAAGCCTTGTGGCTTATCAGATACTGCATACTTTTATTTTGCAGGGCGTGACTCCTCCAAGGGCAAGGCCCCAGTTTGACAGAGGTTGTGTTTTGGGAGTAAATTTGTATTTTGAAAACTAACGCCTGGTTGTATTTTGTGAAAGCAAATCTTTATTGTAAATATATAGTACAACTTTTGTAACTGAACTAGAGGGTTCAGTGATAGCTTTAGCTTCCGCTTTGTGTAAACTCCTTTTATTTGTAAAATACTTTTATTGTCAGAGTTTTACTTTATTTAAGATTTTGGGGCGTTACAACTTGGTATCAGAGCCAAGGTTTGATGGATCTGGAGGTGTGTTATGCATCGTCTGGACTTAAACCATGGTTCTGCGGATTTTAGTCAAACTGGAGGCTTGCAGCTTGGTGGAGGTACAGAGTGTTGCATTGAGAATATGCTAACTGTTTATGTTGCTATTTGTGGTATAGAGATACCTGAGATATTGATGATGCTAGTGTCAGATACGTGATGCTTTATATGATATGATATGCTAGTGATACATGGCCTAAGCCTGTGAATCGGGACTTTTTGTGATAAAGTTAAGATCGAACGTGTGTAGTGTGTTATGGATAATATAAGAGCCCATATTATTACAGACACATGATACATGTTAGAACTTGATGGAATCATGAGGAATCTTGTGAATCGGGTGAGGGGTATTTGTAAGAGGTAGTGCACTTGAGATTATAGATGCCTTAGTAAGTATAGAACTACTTTGGGTCTGAGGATAAGTGTACTGAGATATTGTTTGTACTTGAGATTGTTTGATATAGAGGATGGTGTGGAAAAGCTACCTTTTGTCTTAATGCTTTATCTATGCTATTAGGATGGTGAATACTAGAGGGTCACGAGCTATGGATCGTGTTGAGGGTGGTCCTAGTAATAGACAAGAGGGGGTAGATACCAGTGCAAGTGGTAGGAGGAGGCCACCTGTGGCCCATAATACTCAAGCGGATGAGACACCAGAGTTGCATCAGGGGTTCGCTGAAACCCAACCTAGAGTGACTGTTGCTGAGGAAATCAGCAAAGCTTTAGAGAAAGCCATACCGTTTATTATTACCCAAGTGGTATATCACCTGAAGGAAAGTACAGGGGAAGCTGTACGACAGGAAGTGGCAGCTGCGTTAGCTAGGAGGGAGGAAAGGGTTAATCCTCAACCACAAGTGATTATTAGAGATGCGCCGAAAGGGTGTACCTTTAGAGATTTTGCTGCGTGCCAGCCACCGTTGTTTAATGGATCTACTGATCCGATTGTGAATCAGAGGTGGTTATCAGAGTTAGAGGGAGCATTTCATACGTGTTCGTGTGCTCCGGAAAACAAAGTGAGGTTTGCTACAAACCAGTTGAGAGGTGCAGCCAAAGATTGGTGGGATCTGGAAAAGAAGATGAGGGGTGAGACTCAGATTGATGCCATGACCTGGGCAGAGTTTAAAGAGATTACTACGGAATAGTTTGTTCCGCAGTCCGAGGTTGACCGTATAGTTGATGAGTTCCACAAGCTGAAGCAGACTACAGAGTACCAGATATTAATGCCAAGTTTCATGAGAAGGCAAGTTTTTGTCCTGATTATGTAGCCAACGAGAAGATGAAAATGTATCGCTACATGATGGTTTTGAAACCGAGTATTAGAGAGTTTATTGATTCGAGCAAGCATCAGACCCTCAAGTCTATGATGGACGCTGCGGGGGAGAGAGAGTTAGAGTTAGAGAGGCAGGTAAAAGAGAAGAGGCCAGTGGAAGGATTGACACCACACAACAAATAGTCGAGGGTAGAGTATGGAGAGAAGAAGGAAGCACCGAGGGTGTGTCAGAAGTGTAAGAAGAGTCACTACGGGAACTGTCAGACAAATGTTATTTCACTGTTTTAAATGTGGCAAGCCGGGCCATATGGGAAAAGATTGTCGCAGTTCATTGAGTGTATGTTTTCACTGTTATCAACCAGGCCACCAGAAAGCCAATTGTCCCCAACTCACTGCATCCAACCGTTCAACCGGATCGAGAAATACTCCATCTTTACCACCACTGCGGATTACAGAGAATAAAGAGGTAAAGAAAGAGGATACTTCCAAGAGTAAGGGGAGGGCCTTTCAATTAACTGCTGAGGAAGCACAGAAGAAACCTAATGTGGTTGCAGGTACATATCTCATAAATTATCTGCCTGCTTTAGTATTATTTGATTCGGGTGCTAGCAAGTCGTTTGTATCTATTTCTTTCTGTAAGAGTTTCAAGAAAGTATGTAGTAAACTGAGTCCCCCTCTTGAGGTAGAAATAGCTGATGATAAGTCTGTGCTCGTGACTGATGTGTATAGAGATAATGTGCTAGAGATAGACTCTGTTAGATTTCCTATTGAGCTTATCCCTATGCCTATGAGAGAGTTTCAAGTGGTAGTGGGAATGGATTGGCTTGGGTGTCATCAAGCAACCATTCTGTGTGGGCAAAAATTGATTCAAGTTCAGGCCCCAAGTGGGGAAGAACTATCAATTTTTGGTGATAGAGAAAGTAAGAGAATGTGTTTGTGTTCCGTGACTAGAGCTCGGAAATACCTTCAGCATGGGTGTACAGCCTTTTTAGCTTATGTTGTTGATTCGAAATTAGAAAAGAGACAGGAGAGTGTGAATGATGTGGCAGTAGTACGTGAGTATCCAGATGTTTTTCCAGATGATCTACCTGGAATACCGCCTGATAGGCAAGTAGAGTTCAGAGTTGAGTTGGTACCGGGGGCTGCGCCGATTGCCAGAGCTCCGTACAGACTTGCACCGCCAGAGATGCAGGAGTTGATGAAACAGTTGCAAGAGTTATTGGATAAAGGTTTATCAGACCTAGCAGTTCACCGTGGGGCGTTCCCATTTTGTTTGTAAAGAAGAAAGACGGTACGTTTCGTATGTGTATTGATTACCATGAACTTAATAAAGTGACTGAAGAATAAGTATCCTTTGCCGAGAATAGACGATTTTTTTGATCAATTGCAAGGGGCGTCGTGGTTTTCAAAGATTGATCTAAGGTCGGGTTATCATCAGTTGAAAGTGCGGGAGGAAGATATTCCTAAAACTGCGTTTAGGACGCGGTACGGGCATTTTGAGTTTGTGGTTATGCCATTTGGTCTTACAAATGCACCTGCAGCATTTATGGATCTTATGAATAGAGTTTGTCGTCCGATGTTGGACAAATCTGTTATTGTGTTTATTGATGATATTCTCGTGTATTCAAGAAACCCGACAGAGCATGAAAGGCATTTGAAAGAGGTTTTGGAGACGCTGCGAAGAGAGAAGTTGTATGCTAAATCTTCAAAGTGTGAATTCTGGATTCAAGAGGTGCAATTCTTGGGTCATCTGATTAACAAGGAAGGAATTAAAGTTGATCATGCGAAGGTTAATGCAGTAATGAAATGGGAACCTCCGAGGAACCCTACCGAAATCAGAAGCTTTTTAGGGTTAGTAGGTTATTACAGGAGATTCATTCAGAATTTTTCAAAGACTGCCGTTACATTGACCAAGTTAACCAGGAAGAATGCATAGTTTGTATGGGGAGATGAACAAGAGGTTGCGTTTTCAACTCTCAAGCAAAGGTTATATGAGGCACCTGTTCTTGCTTTGCCAGAAGGAGTGGAAGATATGATTGTGTTCTGTGATGCTTCTTATTTGGGGTTGGGATGTGTTTTGATGCAGAGAGGTAGAGTGATTGCTTATGCTTCGCGACAGCTTAAGCCGAATGAGATTAATTACCCAACTCACGATTTGGAGCTAGCAGTAGTGGTTTTTGCATTGAATATTTGGAGACATTATTTGTATGGAGTGAAGTGTACTATTTATACTGATCACAAAAGTCTGAAATATTTTGTGGATCAGAAGAATCTTAATATGAGGCAGAGAAGGTGGTTAGAGCTTCTGAAGGATTATGATTGTGAGATACTTTATCACCCGGGGAAAGCCAATGTTGTGGCAGATGCTTTGAGTAGGAAGTCGGGGTCGGTACTTTGGAAGAATGAGTTATTACGGATGACGGTGACTACGCCATTATTGGATATTATAAGAGACGCTCAGCTGGAAGCAGTTAAAGAGGAAAATCACAACAAAGAGCGGATTAAGGGGCAGGTAACTAATTTTGTTAAGGATAGTCGTGATCTATTCTTATGCTGTGGACGAGTGTGGCTACCTAATCACGGAGAAGTCAGAGAAACTCTTTTGAGTGACGCTCACAGATCTAAATTTTCTATTCACCCGGGGGCGACAAAAATGTATAAAGATTTGAAGGTAGAGTGATGGTGGCCAGGTATGAAGCGAGATGTGGCTAGGTATGTGGAGAGGTGTCTTACGTGTCTGCAAGTGAAAGCTGAACACCAGAAGCCGCATAAGAAATTACAACCTTTAGAGATACCGGTCTGGAAGTGGGAGAATATTACTATGGATCTAATCACTAAATTACCTAAGACCCCTAGAGGTTACGATGCTATTTGGGTAATTGTGGATAGATTGACTAAGAGCGCGCATTTATTCCTATTAAAGAGACTTACTCATCAGAGAAGCTATCAGAGGTGTATATGAAAGAAATAGTATCTCGTCATGGTGTGCCAGTGTCTATTGTGTCAGATAGAGATACTCGATTTACTTCCAGGTTTTGGAATAAATTTCATGACGAAATGGGGACTACGCTTCATCTTAGTACCGCATTTCATCCGCAGACTGATGGTCAAAGTGAGAGGACGATTCAAACCCTGGAGGATATGCTACGCGCGTGTATTATTGATTTTGATGGGAGTTGGGATTCTTATCTACCGCTTGCGGAGTTTTCTTATAATAATAGTTATCATTCCAGTTTGGGAATGCCGCCTTATGAAATGTTGTATGGTAGAAAGTGTCGGACTCCAGTGTGTTGGGGGTGAAGTGGGTCAGAGAGAGTTGGGAAGTACTGAGGTGGTACAGCGTACGACAGAGCAGATTCAACAGATCAGAGATAGATTGCTAGCAACTCAGAGCAGACAAACGAGTTACGCGGATAAAAGAAGATCACGACTAGAGTTCCAAGTGGGTGATTATGTACTGTTAAAGGTGTCACCGTGGAAGGGAGTTATTAGATTCAGAAAGAGAGGTAAACTGGGTCCGAGGTTTATTGGACCGTTTAGAGTTAGTGCTCGTGTGGGGAAAGTTGCTTACAGACTGGAATTACCAGAAGAGTTATCCAAGATACACAATACCTTCCACGTGTCTCATCTTCGAAAATGTTTAGCAGACGAGTCTACATTTGTGCCACTGGAGGATGTATGCGTTGATGATAAATTGAATTATGTTGAGCAACCTGTTGCTATACTGGAAAGAAAAGTTAAAGCTTTACGTAATAAACAGATTGTGTTGGTTAAAGTTCAATGGAAACACCGAAAAGGGTCAGATTATACTTGGGAACCAGAGAGTGAGATGATACGTAACTACCCAGAACTCTTCAGCAGTTGATTTCGGGGACGAAATCGTTTTCAAGTGGGGAAGAGTTGTAACACCCAAGTTTCGGAATTTCTGTAATTAGTAACATTTCGACTTAACGCGTTTTGGTATTGCCTAATTGAGATTAGGAGGTGTTTAGAAACTTGGGGGACTTGTGTTGTAATTTCTAGAACTAGAAAAGTCCAGGGGCCATTTGTGCCATTTTCCAAAAATATGTATATATATTGGCAGATTTGACTTTGAGGAGTCAAACCTACCATTTTATTCTTCTGCATCAAACGAGAGAGATAGAGCAGAGAGTTCTTTGAGTTTTTGAGCAAGGAGAGCAGAGGACAAGTGATCTTCATCTGATTCTAGTGTATACAAGTTGAGGTAAGCTCTCTTTGCTAGTTGTTCTTGGTGTTTTAGTGGGTTTTAAGGTGATTCAATGGTGAATCATGCTTCTAGCTTGTATTTAATGTTATGGTCAGTTTATATGTTGTTTAGGCGTGTAGGAAAACACCCCAGTAGAGTTTTGTGTGTTTTTAGTCGGTTTTGTGGCTTAGAACACCGACTGTTCTTCATAACAGTCGGCTGGTCTGTAGAGTACACGGCCCGTGTAGCGGTACACGGCCGTATAGTGTAGAAGGCGGTCACAGGGCCATGTTGGTATACATGGTCGTGTAGAGATTGAGGTACACGGCCCGTGTGAAGGCACACGGCCCGTGTAGGTGAGTTGTCAACACCGTCCATGTAGATCAGACATGGTCGTGTAGTGTGTAGTGTACACGGCCCGTGTACTTAACACGGCCCGTGTAGGTGACGTGGACAACACTGGCCTTGTGGCCAGGTGTGGTCGTGTATAGTGCTTGAGACACGGCTCGTGTAGGGGTACACGGCCCGTGTAGATCCCCTGCCTTGTTTTATTTGTTAAGTGTTGATTAGTACATCTCTTGATTATATGATTATATAATTGTAGGGATTACTGTTTGACGTGTACTGAGTTATCTGACTTATATCTGTGTGATACTAGTTGCTGAGGTGATTTTTCTGAACTCTAATTCATATCTATGATATGTGTGTGGTACATTGCAATGTGATATATTATTGATCAGAGGATCGCCAGAGAGAGAGCTGTAGCACGCTGCTTTGTGCAGTAGTTGCTACGGGTAGCATTTTAGCCTTCTTGGCGGAAGCTAAGATGGTGCAGTACTGTGTCCATAAGAACTGTTACAGCATTCGTATATGTGTATGCGCATGCTTATATGATTTACAGTTTAGTTTTCTCACTAAGCCTTGTGGCTTATCAGATACTGCATACTGTTGTTTTTGCAGGGCGTGACTCCTCCAAGGGCAAGGCCCCAGTTTGACATAGGTTGTGTTTTGGGAGTAAATTTGTATTTTGAAAACTAACGCCTGGTTGTATTTTGTGAAAGCAAATCTTTATTGTAAATATTTAGTACAACTTTTGTAACTGAACTAGAGGGTTCAGTGATAGCTTTAGCTTCCGCTTTGTGTAAACTCCTTTTATTTGTAAAATACTTTTATTATCAGAGTTTTACTTTATTTAAGATTTTGGGGCGTTACATTCTTTTCATGAGATTTCAACTGCCTCGAAGCATAAGCAATCACCCGATCCCTCTGCATTAAAACACATCCCAATCCAGCAAATGACGCATCGCAATGCATGATAAAATCATCCGATCCACTTGGCAAAGCAAGGATGGGAGCTTGACATAACAACTGCTTTAACGTCTGAAAAGCCTTATCCTGATCACTACCCCACACAAACTTCACATCTTTCCGAGTCAACTTGGTCAGCGGACCAGCAATCTTAGAAAAATCTTTAATAAATCTGCGATAATACCCCGCTAATCCCAGAAAACTCTTTATCTCCGACGGTGTCTTCGGGGCGTTCCAGTTCATTACAGCCTCTACTTTCGAATGATCCACTTTTACCCCCTCGTTACAAATTACATGCCCAAAAAACTGAACTTCTCTTAACCAGAATTCGCATTTTAAAAACTTCGCATATAAGTGTTCTTTCCTCAAAGTCTCCAAAACATGGTCTTAAATGCTATTCATGTTCCAATTCCGTCTTTGAATAAACCAAAATATCATCAATAAAGACAATTACAAACTCATCGAGAAACGGTCGACAAACTCTATTCATAAGATCCATAAATATCGCGGGTGCATTAGTGAAGCCGAACGGCATAACCAAAAACTCATAGTGCCCATAATGCGTACGAAAAGCTATCTTTGGAACACCCTCTTCAGATACACGTACCTGATCATAACCCGATCTCAAATCGATCTTTGAAAAGAACGAAGCTCCTTGTAGCTGATCGAACAAATCATCAATTCTCGGCAACGGATACTTATTCTTTATCGTCTTCTTGTTCAGTTCACGGTAGTCGATACACATACGCAACGTACCGTCCTTTTTCTTCACAAATAATACCGGCGCACCCCACGGAGACGAACTCGGACGAATAAACCCTTTATCCAACAGATCCCGAATCTGCGTCATCATCTCTCTAATCTCAGAAGGTGCCAGCCTATACGGAGCTTTCGCCACTGGTCGAGATCCAGGGATCAAGTCAATCTTGAACTCTACCTCACGAACCGGAGGCAACCCTGGCAATTCATCTGGAAATACATCCAGGTATTCCGTTACCACCTGAATATCATTCACCGTCTGTTTCTCTTTCTTTCCATCAATAACATATGCCATATATGATTCACATCCTCTATCCAATGCCTTCTTAGCTTTTAAACAAGAAATTATGGGGATAACAGATCCCACTTTCTCACCCCTTGCTATTACACGCGTACCATCAGCCAAAGGAAACGAAATCAACTTTTTGTGACATTTAATGCTTGCTCGGTTCAAACTCAACCAATCCATTCCAAGTACCACATCAAATCCAGATAAGGGCATAACAAGAAAATAAACAGGAAAACACACACCATCTATATCAATCTTAGCCCCAGCCACAGCAGTCGTGACCGGAACCATCATGCCATCAGCTACTTCTATTTCTAAAGTATTATCAAGCTTAACAACAGGCATATTTAATCTATCACAGAATTCCACAGATACGAATGAGCGATTAGCTCCAGAATCAAACAACACTCTAGCAGGAGTAGAGTTTAGCAGGAACATACCCGTTATGACATCGTCAGTAGTAATGGCATCATCCACTGTCATTTTGAACGCCCTACCCTCAACAGTGGGTGGGTTCTTTCTCTTTTGCCCTGTAGCTGGAGACGACCCCCCAGCCATTCCTGATCCTGACCCTGCTTTCTTCCCCATGGACAATCCCCAACTCGGTGCCCCTCCTTCTGACAGTTCCAGCACACTTCTTTCTGAAAAGGACAATTCTTAAAATCATGGCCAAATTGACCACACTTTACACATCTCAATGTCTGCGGCGTACACTGCCCGTTATGATACGACTTGCACCTAGCACACCAAGGTGCCCTTTGAGTAGACCCACCCGAAGTAGGCCTTCTATTCTGGTCTCCCTGCCTAGTACCACCGCTCTGTCCTCCCTGCCTCTGTTGGGTATTGTAGTGCTCAATCTTAGACTTTTGTTGAGAAATTCTCTCCCTGCTCAATTTTTCTCTAGCTTTTATATTCCCTTCAGCCGATTTGGCCAAAGTGAAAGCCTGGGATAATGAACTAGCCCACCGAGTGGCACTACGGTAGTCAGGGTATAGTGCTCCCACAAAATGTTGGATCTGGGATGCCTCATCAGGCACCCATTGCTTCACAAATCTCAACCTCTCGTTGAATTGCTTAATCAGATCATCCACTGACATATTCCCTGTCATCTGCAATTCCATGAATTCTTTCTTAATTTTTGCAATCTCAAACGAACCACAGTATTGTTCACACAACTTTTCCTGGAATTGACTCCAGGTGATACTCTCCTCCTGCTGCTCGGTAAAATGGTCGGTAATGGAATCCCACCAAACCATCGCATCCCCTTTCAACATCCTTGTAGCATATTTTACCTTTAGTTCATTCTCACAATTACAGGCGTCTAACGCCTTCACCATCTCACGTAACCAGTTTAGGGTAACATTAGGATCAGAACTTCCCTTATGCTCTGAAGGTTTGCAATCTAGGAATTGCTTGTACGTACAGGGCAGTTTATATCCTGGAAATGCGAAAGGAAAGGCTCCCTGTGGTGCAAACAGGTAATAATACGGCTGCGGCATAACTTGAGTTACTGGGGGAAGTGGTGTTATTATTGGTGCAGTGGTTGCTTGTGTTGATATTGCAGCTGGAACTGAGGTTGGTTAGAGTTTAGTACGCAATTGTAGCTCCAAATTATGAACCAAGTTTCAGAGATCCAGCAATACGTTCTCCAATTTAAAGATGTATTCGCTTTGGTCTTCCTCATGCGCATGACCTGATGTTCCTCCAACCTCTGTTGTATCCCAATTTTCAATTACGGGTGCTTCTGCGTTTGTCTGGGTCACAGGAGGAAGGACGGGGGTCTCTCTGTCAGCCATATATGTTACAATCACATCATCTCACAATTTATTATTGTACACCGTTAGTACTCAAAATACTAACTACCACAAACATCTCTAGCTCACTCTAATTCCCCCGAAGGAAAGTTTGACCCAACACGAGCCAAGATTTGGGAATGCAACACTCTAGCCGTTCATGCATCACCAAACCTAGGCTCTGATACCAACTTGTAACA
Organism: Dittrichia graveolens; assembly: GCA_038502395.1. Classification (NCBI taxonomy): domain Eukaryota; kingdom Viridiplantae; phylum Streptophyta; class Magnoliopsida; order Asterales; family Asteraceae; genus Dittrichia; species Dittrichia graveolens. Next base: position 73,962,973 of record JARJIL010000005.1, on the reverse strand, counting down.
CCGTAAAACCAAGCAATTTTTTTTTGAAAACACGCTGCGAAAGCTTAATTAACAATTGTACATACAGTACAAATAATTACAAACATCAACTGTTTACATTCATCAAAATAACTTTTCTGGTGTTACACAAAAACTGGCTCGTTTCCTATTTAGTTCAAAATCTATCAGAGTGGGATCGAGCCTTCCTTCTACACTAGCAACAACTCACAAACCTGCAAAAGCATCAACTGAGGGGGATTAGCACAAAGCTAAGTGAGTAGAAGCTAAACACAAACGTAAACATCATCAGTCAACTTCAAAGCATGTAATCACATAATCAAGAAGACCGGTGGTTCGGCGCAGAACCTACAACCAATGCCGGCCAAAGCAGAGGTTTACCGATAGCCCTCTACCGAATTGGCACAGTGAAATTCCGCTCTGATACAACGCATGCATCAGTAAGACTACCACTGTTCAACCAACTAGTAGACGAGCCCAGCCAAATTCTACGTATAGCTGACTTCTCAAACGCAACTCAATATCATCCAAAGAGTGCGTATCGGCCAAATAATCATGCAACAGATATACTCAATCAACAATCACAATCAACAACCAGACTCAACAGTCCAACAATCTCATACGCATGCATCACATCAATAACATCAACCATAATCTTTACCATCCGCGATTAACGTCCACTCACTTTGTGATTCAACGCGAACTCAGATATCTAATATCACTGAGTCTTTGTGTTTCCTGAAAACACAGTAACAACGAAATCAGTCTCGAATATATAAATATATTTGTCCACATATATTTACATTTCATTAACCCATAAACACAAAGTTTAATACTCAAAAGATGACATATAAATCAACCAACTTCGAAGCAACAACAAAACACAAGAATTCTTGAAAACACGCGGACGCGTCGTGTCCAAACAACCGACGCGTCGCGTCGCTCATGCGAAAGTCGGATGCCTCATTCCAAGGTCGGATCTACACATCCGGAAGTCGGACCATCATCCGAAAGTCGGACCAAAGGTCGGATGAGAAGAGTCGGATGAGCATTCGTGCGAAAGTCGGATGAAACATGTGACTGTCGGGTCAAAAGTCGGGAACGCGTCGCGTTCCCCTATTGGACGCGTCGCGTCGCGACTGTACCTGCAACTTCTTCTTCTTCTTCAAAACTCATCCGACTTTCAACAACTATAACTTAAAACCCAAGTCTAAACAGACCAAAACACCTCTAGAAACATAAACAAATCACATATAACATGTATACAAACATCATAAACACTCCAAAATTCATCAAAACACCAAAATACATAAAACCCATTTGTCAAGTTTGAGCTTCAAGCTCCATTAATGGTGGATCTTCATATAGTCATGTATTTTAACAAATAAACACATCAAGATGTATAATATCATGCTAGGATCATATACTAACCTTTGGTTTGAATTAACAATCACAAATCTTTCACTTTGAAATTCCAAGTTTGCTACTTTATGAGAGGTTTCTAAGCTCACACACACAAACACCTTTTTCACCTTAGAAGAAGTGAGCAGATGATCAACAAGACCACGTATACATACATTTTTTTCCTTCTCTTCTTATCCAATACACCTAACCCACACATACATGCACATATACAACATACATACATACCATACACACATACTAACATCTAATATATTAACATACCTTCCATTCACCAGCATATATATATATTTATCATTATTATTTTAGTTAATTAATCAATTAACTAACTAGGAAATATATATTACCTTTAATTTAAAACACTCAATTAAATTTAAACACATTTAAACACAAAATCACGTACCGCTAACCCGTTAACGACTAGCCCAGGTTTGCGGGTGTTACATATGTTATATACCATTCTCATCTGATTATACATGAACCTTGAAGATCTGTTAATTAGCTTTTCAACTTCCTTTTGAAACATCTTTAGAGAAATCGTCCCTGATCCGTCTTGAACACGAAGATAAAGCCTCATTCTACAAACGTATACGTTTAAAATAAGGGATAATGAATTAAGATCATCAAATGTTGTAAACTATAATATTTTGTCATAATGAATTAAAAGATATAACTAAGATAAATATAGTAAAATTTTATATACATACCGAGGATAAACATTAGAAACACCTCCACAGTTATTACAATCATACAGAGATGCTGAACCAACTAAAATGTAAATGAACACAATTATTATGTAATTTTAAATAATTTAAATTTCTTATCGCAATTAAGTATAATATTTATATAAAAGGAACGCATGTAACATACCAGGTAGTTCTAAAACAATTGTATTGCACTTACGACAAGCCATGTAAAATCAACCTTCATCATCCTCAACTTTTATGATATTTGCCACAATAACACAATCCAGTGGCTAAAAGTTACAAAGTATCAATTAACTCATCTTTTACAATTTAAACAAATGTATAATGTAAAGTAATCTAATCTTATATATCATGTTCCATTCCAACAATGTATACCTGGTTAGTGTCAAGCACCTCTTCAATTTGTTTCGCATCAAAACCGTCGAAGTAATTTGAAACATTTGAAATGGATATGCTTGTAGATAGCCGTCCAGCAATGTCCTTCGAAGAATCATTATCCTCTTCAATGGCTTTGATACTAAGAAAATGTAACTTGTAAGAAAATCAACTAAAAATATATTTAAGTGCTAAAAACAACACAAATTGAATTAGACTACATACATACCTTTCTTTAAACTTCAAAATGGGATCCACCGGGTCATTTATGTATAGTCTTGTTCCAGAATACATATTTGACACCCCAACCTTGCCTTCAGTTATATATTAGAATTAGTATCATCAACTACAAATTAGTATTTTTATTATCTAACAATCAAAAGTGATTCTTGCGTGAATATTTTATCTTCCTAGTCAAATAACAATTAGAAATTTATTTATTCGTTATTAGATGAGTAATGTCGGGAATAATAAAACGTACCATTGAAGTCATTGAATTTTGCAAAATGCAAAAATACAACGATAACATCGCTTGAATTATGATGCTGTTGAATGAACCGATGTAGTTTAGTAGCATAATCGTCCCATAAAGTGCATGAAAATCTTTCGCCGCTATTCAATAAAATATAAACTTTGATAAATATTAATAATGTATACAACATTAAATGATCAACAAATGTTATTCAATAACTCAAAAAATACAAAAATTAAAAACATTATTTAAAAACATACCTCAAGTTTTGAAGTCCACAAGTCAGAAGAGGCTTATCTTTACCTCTGGATTTAAAAATCTTCATATCATTAGAAGATATGAGCCGACAAATGACATCTAGCACGACAAATGCAAGAAGGTATGATAAAAGATTATTGATTGAATGTCAGTACCTTATATGGATATTATATTTAAAATGTGCAAATATTATCAACTAACCGAAAGCCATATCCTTGTTCACTCTTGAGTAAATAACATCATCAAAATTGACGAAGTTATATTCATTATTAGGAGGTGTGAAGTCATCCGTAGCTTCCAGGATGGTGTTTTGGTAGAAATTTATCTTCGCCACATGATCGACCATTTTAGGTACGGGAGAGTATGACGCCACCCTGAAGTTCGAGATAATATAAAAACCACCCTCTTTTAGTTGACTTTCAAATGTTTTTAAATCGGTTTTTCTGATTGTTGCAACAATCTCGTGACCCTGTGGAGTATATTAATAATTAATTGTTAGATGGTTTTCAAATAATACTTAAATCTTGGAAACATATACAAATGAAATCATTACATTAGATTAAAGATACATGTTCATCAATTAAGATAAGCTCAAAGTTGGATGAACTTCTTGGATTGTCATTGAAGAATGGTTTCCACATGATCATTACCTTGACTTTGATGATACAATGATCCATTTCACATCTTTAAGCAAGGTGAATCTTTCTTCTTTCTCCATAAAAGGAACAATTGCATTAGAAGATGAAATCGCCATTCTAAGCAATGAGATGTAGAGCTGTAAAAGTTAATGTTAGCTTCTAAGAAATAAAAAGGATTATGAATATGAATGCTTAAATAGGTGAAACCTTATTAAGATAAGTTTGTTTTTCGAAAATCTTGTAGTTAGTTAGGATATTTGATTAGCAAATAAATAGTGGATATATATATATATATATATATATATATATATATATATATATATATATATATATATATATATATATATATATATAAGAAGCATCATATGCGAACCCCACAAATGGTTCGCAAATTGTGAGAAGATTGCGAACACCCAAAATTTTCAACAAAAAGTCAGCATTTTTCATATATAGTCAAAAATTATGTATTGTGCTTTATATATTTATTTTATTATTATTATTATATATTTATTATTATTATTATGTTTTATAAAAAATAAGATGCAGTGATTTTTATATTAGATGCAGTGATTTTACTTTAGATGCAGTAATTTTTTGTTAGATGCAGTAGTTTTTAAAATAAGATGTATTGGTTCTTAAATGAGAATCCATCGATTAATTCATGCACGATGAACTAGTTTTAAGAGAATTCCATGTTTTTTAGATATTATGCAATGATTTTAAGTTAGATGCAATGATTTTATAGACAAGATGCAGTGGTTCCTAGAGTTCTCATTTTAAGGGGTGTTCTCATTGGATCTCATCTTATATATATATATATATATATATATATATAAAATTTACGAAATCAAAATTCTAAATCCACATATGTGAATAGTAATGATTCAATAACTACCAGAATTTCTTAAAAGCAAATATATATATATATATATATATATATATATATATATATAATTTACGAAATCATATTTTTAAAACAAAAAAAAAGCCTAGACATATGTTAAAAACAGGAGATATACTTTCAATAGCTTGATTTTCGAAATTTATGTAGTTTGTTTGGATATTTAATTAGAGAATATATAGTGGATATACATTTATTATTTTCGTAAATATGAATTTAAAAAAAATCGCAGATATGCTACTAAACCAGATATATATACTGGATATATATAATTTTCGAAATTCAGCAAGATAATAACAAATATATATAAACTGGATGTATATGTTAACTTCGAATTTAAGATAGTCAAATAGATAGATTTATCTAAATATTTAAAATTAAAAAAGATATTGAATAATCAATACGATTATTTAATTATATTTCGAATTTTGAAAGTTTGTTAATAAATTTTTGAAAAGGCCGTTAAAGATGATTTGAAGTTTGAAATTGTTGTTATTGGGTTACTATTCATGGGTATGGTATGTTTTTGGGAGTTGTTGTATTGATGGGATAGGGAATTCAATCTGTTTGATGTTACTGTTCACGGGTTGGGTTTATGTGATGTTTGTTGTTATTGTTGTTTGGTTGGGTGCAAGTGCATTGATGGAATAGAGAGTGCAAACCGTTGTAGTGTATTATAAAATTTGAGATGGTTATGTTATATACCATTCTCATCTGATATTCGAAAAGGCTGTTATCTAATGTGTTGAAGGTAGGTTATTGTTTGCTTTGAGTAGTAACTATATGTTTATTCTATTTGAAGTCGGAATTATTTTGATTAATGGGTTGCTTGGGTCTGGTTTTAATAGTAAGTTGAGAAGGCTACAACTTGGATTTGTTTTTAATGGATTTTATATTGTTTTATTAAGGATAATGAATATTTATCTTAATAAGGTTATGTAACTGGTAGCAGAATTATCATAACGAAAAATTATGATAGTTAGGATATTTGAAATTTTAATATCGTTAAATACGGTGTCTACCGTATAAGTTGGATATGCTCTTTCATAATTTTTGAATAATCTTATGTAACTTGATTATGTTATGTAACTTGATTTATCAATAATTAAGTCACCAATGTGAAAAAGAAGTGGAAATTCGTACACGTATGTCGAAATATAAGATTAAATAACATATATTTCTATTATAATTATTTGTAATTATTATTAGTTTTAAAAATGTGTTTTTTGAATATAAGTATAATAAAGGTATGTTGATCAAATAAAATAAAAAAACAAAAATAATATTTTCAATAAGAAAATAAGATAATCATAATTAAGATTTACAATAGTGTATCAAAACCATCATGCTGACTATATAATAATAAAAGTTGAAAAAGTAAATAAGGAAGCAACATCATGAAAAAAGTAAATTGACTTTAACAATTTGACCTAGTAAAGAGAAAAAAATAATGTAGTATTGTTTGCCCAAGTTGCACGATTGAAAAAGAAGTGTAGATTGCGATTTTCCTCTTCTTTGTCTGACATTTGAACTCCTTCCAATTGCCACGGATTTTCACATTGGTACTTTGCATTCCAAACACGTCGTTATTTTTGTGTACAACATGCAACTTCATTTTGGTATTATATCTTCCACAAGTAAGATCTACCCAGTTAAACGTGAAGATGCCTCGTATACGTACAAACCAAGCAGGAATGGTCTAAAGAATAAAAATGAATATGGATTAATATTTTGAATCAGTAGAACTATGTTTTTGTCAATTGGATATATGTAAGCATTAAAAGAATTGTACCAGGGAATAGTTATTCAAAACACTGTCATCTAACTTTTTATAGAAGTAACGGGGCAATCCAAATAAGAAATGCACGGGGAGATCCACTAGTTCAATTTCTGTAAAATGAAAATACAAATCTTTTAAAATATAATAAAACTATATTACATTTTTAGATAATGAAATTAATTATAATTAATCGTACCTTTATCAGCTCCATGCTCCAATATATAATTATCAGGTTCTACAGTTTTTGTACTCCCATAATATGGTAGACTTGAGGTTTCAAAGTTTGTCATAATAGTGGGACTTGACTTCTTTAACAAATAAAACACATCATTATCTGCACACAATGTACCTTTAAGTTAGTACTCCCAAAAATGTAACTTTAAGCATAATTATGTGAAACAAAAGGAATATACTAGTTAAATGTATATTATACTATACTACAATTGAAACATTTAGTTAGCAAACCAAAATTGATATACCAGATAAATGTATACTTTAAGTACTTTAGGTTACAAACCTAATTACATCAACAAAATTGCTTACTTTGTGGACTTGAATTTATGTTTTCAACTGCCTTTTGTAGTTTATAATTAGGTGGAACGAATATCTGTTGCTAAATGTGACTTGTATGTTTTCAAAACTTGGTTTTTTTGAAAAGGATGATGATGTCTTCATCCTTTTCTTTTAAAAATGTTATAAGATAAGATAAGATATATATAAGGTAGAAAGAGGATATAAGCTTCAACATGATTCTACAGTATATTTATAAAGATAGATAACTTGGATGTATAATGTCACCTTAACAAAAAAACATTTCCAAATAGGCATTTTAGTTGACTAATTTGGTAAGAACCACTGACAAACAAACAGCAAGACAATCAAGAAGCAAAACATCCTCATTAATCTTTTTTGGAGTTTATAAAATCCTACTCTATACAAACTTTCATATTTCCAGTTAGCAATACAATCATCATTTAGTTGGACAATTTTAGTTGACTAATTTGGTATATCCAGTATAACCATGTAAAAAAAACTTTTCAAATATCTAGTATGATAGAGTGTTTAAAGTATAATTTCACCTTACCAAAAAAGATCATAAGATGGTATATCCGGTATATATATATATATAAAAAAAATCAGAAGCATAAAAAGATCATAAAAGCAAACCTAAGAACCACTGAAATCCATAAAATCCATTAAGATAGTTCTAGTTTAAAAGATCCCACATAATAAGAGCTAAACATCACTAAAAATCTTTTTGGTAGTTTATAAATAACCCATCGTATTTCAAGCATAATACAGAGATGCGAACTAACCTCACAATTGTAGTCGGTTGCTATGTTTCTGTAAGAGGGAAGCCCCCTGTGAATCGTAGTCGGCTGTTGTGTTTCTCGAAGAGATAAGCCCCGGTTGTTTAAAGCTAAATCGTAGTCGGCTGCTTAATTGATTAAAATCGCTGAAATTGTTCTTAATTTGTCTTCCTAATAATGCTTAGAATCTTGATTGGAATAAAAATATAGTTCCTGTAGAGTACAACTTCTCACCCCAATAATTAGATGAACAAAACAATTAGTTAAAAAGAGACATATAAGTGAGCTTGAAGAATTAGGAAACATCAGAAGCAATAAAATAATCTCAAAGCCTTCAAGGACTTTCAAATTGTTATCAGTTATGGAACTCGAAGGAATCTAAACAGATCTTAAGCAAGTTCAACAAAGAATATAAAAAGCATGAAAATGGGTGTAAATGATTTAAATCAAGTAATGAAATGAATCATAATAGAATATATGATAACAAAAAAAAAAAAGAAATAACCAGTTTTCTCACTTCTTCTAAGCTGATCATCATTACTTAAAACCATCAAAACCAATCAATCATGTTCAGAAAAACACAGTAGTGCTTGAGGAGAACACAATTTTCAAACTGGAAACAAAAAACATAATGGTAACATAGATATTCCATTACTGTTGAAATAACGTGATTACTACTCAAATCAACCACTTCCAATGCCTCCTGAAAGATTTCAGAAGAAGCATTAGTAAACCACTTCCAATGTTAGTATATCTATATTTCTATTCGTAGATGGGAGATTATTTTCTAAATGGTGTAATATATATATATATATATATATATATATATATTACCAGAAGAACCATTATCAGAAGAAGCATTTTATATATTTGTGCACTTTCTATATTTCAGAAGAGGCATAAAAGCTCTGAAATTGTTATGAATATCTATTGGATTATTTACTGTATCTGTGAACTAAGAGTGGCAGTGATCATGTCTACCAAATAGTTTACAAATTTCTGTTTTATTTGGGTGAAGGAGAGCAGTATCTCTGGTAAGATTAACAAATAACCAAAAAATGACAACTTTATGTGGAACTCGCATATCTAAACATACCGACTAACAAAGAAGAAGAGAAAGTATTTATCTAGATCCAAATGTCTTTCTTAACAAAATGATTAAGAAATTAGTTTCGTTGGAATAATTATTTTAACACATGTGCTTTTTATCTTTTTTTGTCTGCAGCCGTAGTGGCAGGGCAAGAGACATAGATTTTAATTGGAATGAATAATAAAGGTAATATTCTGTTCTCTGAGTGGTGTTTGGATATGATGATTAATGATAAAGTTAGATAATGGAAAATGAGTGGTGTCTAGAAGCTAGATAATGGATCAATGATAAAGTTACGTATAACCTGTAGAATTTCCCCGGTTGTTCAAAGAAAGTTACAGAAAATAAGTTGTTCACGTTAGTCAGTAGTAACATGATACGGTAAAAAGACCTAAATAGGATAAATTTCTTATCTAAAACCCTCAAAACATAAGCGGTGATAGGCAAGTGAGATTGCTTATTTAACAATTATAAAAATAGCATAACTATTCTGTTAAGCATTTCATGGAACATGTGGTATGCGCTCTCGAAGTTTCAAGTTACCATTTCCTTCTACCAATTCAAATAATTCCATTTCTTTGTAGGGCATCCTCGCGTTGAAACACGGTTGAATCAATATTTCAGAGGGGCTCATGTAAAGCAAACTACTTAAGATAGACATGTACATCATAGCAAAATTATTAGAGACTATCTGAATTTCTTATAAAGCATGCTCAACTAAGATATTTTTAAATACTAAATCATTCATACCTTTAAAGGCCTAAATTGACATTAATCAGACTTTCCTTGATTCAAATAGTTTGCATTAATTATGCATTAGGTTTGTTTAGAATTTTTATTCATTTCGCGAAATATAGATAAAATGAACACAGGGAAAGCCTTTTTTTGCTCGGAGCATCGGGTATGTACTATGTAGTGAAACACTTAACTAATTTAAGCAAGTGTATTGTAATGAAATAAACCCTAAAAGATGAGAAAGACGAAACCATGGGTACCTGTTTTCGCATAAAGGGTTATTGACATATCATATCATATAACCTTTATACTTTTTAACCAAAATGGCTTTCACCCATATGTAAATAGACATCACTTCAAAATTAGCAAAAACATAACCTGATAAGGTGGGAGTCTTTAGATAAATGAACCATATACCAATATGAAACAAAAGCCACTCCAATGGACTATCATGAGCAGATCAATAATGGTCTTATATCAGCTTCTTAGTTAGTCAAAGACATTTTCTTTTGATAAAAAACTCAAGCAAAAACATAGTAAAGAAATCTTTCTTGCTTGAAGCAACATATAAAAAATATTGCTGTCAAAATTCACCATTGTCACTAAGGCATTACATCAAACAGGTTGTGTGCACCTCTGGTCAGTGTAAGATTTGATTCTCATTTAACAAAAGATCATTGATCCATTATCTACAGGTTTGAATGTTTGTGGCCTTGTGGGTACCAGGTTATACTTGTGTTGGTATGAAGACGACAATAACAACAAAACAACCAAAGTTTCTTGCTTTATTTCGTAATCATCTGTATACAAATCCCTATCTTCTATTACATATATATAGGGTAAAATATGACGGTTATTCTGGCGGTTCTCCGTCAAGTAACGGCGGTGGACGGCAGCCGGCGGCGGCGGCGGTTACCTCCGGTGTTGGGCTGTAGTGGTTGTAATATATATATATCATTATTTCCAACATTCACCCCCCTAATGATATAATCGTAAAACTTCATATCTTGCTTTGAGTTTCACAAGACGCTTGAATCTTCTATTGCGTTCTCTCCAGAACCTTTGTGTTGCATTTGCTTCATTTGCCATAATTCCTCTTGTATTTGAAATCCTCATGATCCCTGGCTTTGATGGCTCCAACTGACTCACTCTTTTGGCTAACTGAATCTCCCGTTCGTCCTCTCGTGTTGACCGTTTGATCTCCCGTATTGTTGGTAGTCATATCTTTCCTTTCTTAAATCACAGTATCTTCATTCTTGTGCAGTCTTCTCACATAACTCCTCTTGGTCTTCTTGTAGTCATCTCACATAACTCCATTTTGTTTTTTGTGTATTCGTCTCACATAACTCCACTTGGTCTTCTTGTAGTCGTCTCACATAACTTCACTTGGTTCCTGCACTCACTGCACTGCAATTCCTGGTTTGTGCACTCACTACGATTTTTGCACTCACTGCCATTTTTTCTGCACTCACTTCAATTGACTCTGCACTCACTGCCTTTGATTCTGCACTCACTGCAATTTTGTCGTATACTCGGCAATAGTTGCCATGAGTAGTGTTGGTTATAAATCTTCTTCAACAAGATTTGACTGTTCTCTGACTTGCTTCTTGCGTTTGGTTGGACATTCATAGGCAAAGTGTCCAAGTTTGTGACATCGATAACACGTGATTTGAGATTTGTCTTTTGTATCTTCTTCAAAAGACCTTTGTTCTTCCCTTTTGGAATTATTTTGTGAGGATTCCTGGTTCTTTCTTTCTGATCCGAATCTATTATTCCCTTGTCCTCTCGAGTAGTTAAAACTCCCACGACCGCGTCCTCTGTAATCTTGGTTGCGATCTTCATGTTGTGTGTACATCAAGCCTTCTTGAGTATCCAAAGATTTTTCTTTCTTGAATTTCAATCTTTCTTCAAATGTCTTTAGTCTTCCAATTGCTTCGTCCAAAGACATTGTACCTAGATCTGAGTATTGCTCAATGGATGCAACAATCTGAAGAAACCTATCTGGTACGACATTTGGTAATTTCAGTACAAGAGTAGAATTTTCATATGTCAAACCTAAGCTCACTGCTTTGTTGATAATACTCGTCAATTTCGTAGTAAATGAATGTATCGATTCATTTTCTTTCATCTGTAACAACTCAAACTCCGATTTGAGTGTTTGTAACTTTGCCTATTGAACACTCGTGACACCAACGTGTCTTGTTCTTAAGGCTTCCCAAATTGCTTTTGATGTCTTGTATTTAGATACAAGAAGTAACTGATCTTCTGGCAATGCTTGATAAATATAGGCAATTGCGTTTTTGTCCGTGTCTTCATCGACTTTGTATGTCGATTCATATTCAATCGCTTCCCATAACTGATTTGCTTCCAAAATAACTTGCATCCGAATTGCCCAAGTTATGTAGTTTGATGATTTTAACATCGGGCATTTGAAATGGGTTGAAAAACCCAAATTCTTTCTTCCTTTTTCACTATCGTCGCTTTCAAACATAGTTATAGTTTTTTTTTTAAAATAATCTTAACTAAAAATCCTTTGATAAAGCTTAATGATTGTTTTTTTTTTAAAAAAAACAAACAACTAAAAAATAAAGATTTTTAACAATTAATATTTGCAAAAACTGATGAATTATTAAAAAAAGGTAGGTTATCTCCCCTTTTTTTTAAAAAATAAAATAAACTTTGTTTTAAAGGGAAAAAAAATGTAAAAGGAAGGGAAAGCAAAAAATAAAGTTACGGTTTTTATCTTCTTTTCTTCTTTGAAGAGAGCGCAGCCCCTTTGGGGCGATTGTGCTCTTCCGATGAAAAAAGACCGGTGCTTTCTTCGAGTTTTCTGATCGACTTGCAGCCCCGTTTGTGGTGGCGTGCGATGTTTATGCGATTATTCTCTGGTTGAAGCCCTTTTGACTTCTGTTCGAGTGGCGGTTTATCACCGACCTCTGTTTTTCTTCACTGGTTTGTTCCTCCGACGAGGTAAGTTCCCTTCTCCGATAAGGGTGCCGGAATGGCGGTGGTTCTTCTGTTTAACGGCCGCCTCTGAGTATCCAAATGTTGGATTTCCTGTGAGATCTCCGATGAGATTTTCCGGTGAGTTCTCTGATGAGATTTCCGGTAGATGATGAAACTTTGGTTCTTAACCAAAGCTCTGATACCAAATGTTGGAATGAAAAGACGACAATAACAACAAAACAACCAAAGTTTCTTGCTTTATTTCGTAATCATCTATATATAAATCCCTATCTTCTATTACATATATATAGGGTAAAAAATGGCGGTTATTCTGGCGGTTCTCCGTCAAGTAACGGCGGTGGACGGCAGCCGGCGGCGGCAGTTACCTCCGGTGTTGGGCTGTGGTGGTTGTAATATATATATCATTATTTCCAACAACTTGAACCTTAGGGGCAGAGGCGGATCCAAAAAATTTTGGGACCGGGGGCACCAATTACTATAGATGGAAAGACGACTTAAGTAACCAACCAAAGCATATTCAGATTAAAAGAATTCGGGTCAAACTTGTTTAATAGTCAATTAATTTAACAAAAAACTAAACCTAACACTCCATTCAGCTCTACATTCATAGTAACAAGCCAATAATCAAGTTTTTTTAATGATTTACAGCTCTACATTCATAGTAATAAACTAATAATCAAGTTTTTTTGATGATTTAAAAGAGAATTAAATGAAAACCTAAATCAAATCCATAAGAAATTATTTATCTTTATTAATCTAACAGCAAAAAAAGATACAGAAAATTTGAGCCTAATTATTACATATTATTTATTATTATTCCTCACTAGAAGTTGGTGGCTTGATGTGTGCATTTCACTAGAGAGTGGGGGCGTCAAAGTAATTTGGTTGGGGGCCTTGGATTGGAAAGCCAACTATTACATATTCTTAACGGAAATACACTAGGGGCCTTTCCCCACTCTTTTTATACACTGCATCCGCCGGTGCTTAGGGGATCACCATATGTTGGTTCAAAATCTCTCTGCTCAGGTAATACATGTTCATCTTCCCATTTAACAAAAGATCTCTTCTTTTTTCACAATAATGGCCTTTATTCAATTTCTTTATTAATTTCTCAAACAATCAAATTTGTCAAACACTCAAACACCTAATTATCCAGTTATTACAACTTTACATCAAAAGCACATACAAACACTATATACCATGCCTTTTTATTACTTCCAAAACATACATCCAAACACATTCTTAATGTATGCTTGCAGTTTTCTAAAAGGCATATGTGGATACATTTGTTATTTACTGGCCTAATCTGGACATGGTTTATCTTTGGTTATGCGTGAACATCTTTTATATCATTTGTTTCAATGAAGTGTTGATTACACCTCAATACCACATCTTGATCTAACTTGTATATTATGTGAAAGAATGAATTAGTATGTTAACACAGATTAATTGATTACACCACAATACCACATTCTTTCTAGACAGATTAATTTGTACCAAAATACAAATTAGGGTACTAAACTAAATCCAAATTGTACCCTTCTAAACTAATTAGGATTATGAACAATTAATTTTCCATTCAAAGAAACAGATCTGAACACAGATTAATATAGTAACAGATTTGAAAAGAAGAAATCGATTCATGTTTTCATCGGATTAAAACACTAATTTTGCTGAAAAAAATGAATCAGGTCGCGGATTTACCTTTAAAATCAGCTTGAATCGATTAGCTTATATCGAAGGAGGTCGCGGATTTAGTCTTCTGGTTTAGATTGAATCGCTTAGCTACGTTGCCGATGGGGGAATCAAAAAGATTGCCGGTAACATCTGCTCGATTAGCTAGGTTGCAGATGGGGAAAGCATCGTTGGTTTAGCTTGAATCGATAGAATGCCCTGATTTCTTCTGGTTTAGCTTGAATCGATAGAATGCCCAGATTTTGGAAGGCGGATCGGTGGGGAAGAACGGGTATAACCCACGTGTGGAAACTTACTTTAGGCAGAGTGACGTCATGGATGATAAAAACCTTGTTTTTTAAAAAGGATGATGACGTTATCATCATTTTCTTTTAAATAGGTTATTAGATTAGATTAGATTAAACTAGTCTGTGTGTTAAATAAATTAAAAACCATTCAAAAAAATAAAATAACATTAGATTTCGATATCACAAGAATATATATATTAAAAAAAACCACGAACAAGGGCATCATTTGCTCAAAAAAGAGACAAGTCATCATTGTAATAAACAAAGGTTACAAGCAATAAATTAATAACTTAATCCTTTTTTTATTTCACTAATTAACACAAATAATCCTTCTTTAACTCGATCAATCTGGGTCCATTCCATATATTAATCTTCGTTTTCCGTGTTGTCATAGCAGCTTCAATTATAAAGACCATCTTTGCGGAGATTAAATAGGGACCTAAAACCATATGTCGAGCGTATTACATGGGTAAATAGTTTATACTGCGACACAATATATAGGAGAACCGGGATGAAAGCAAGCACGCTGAAAAGAATTGGCATCCACTTCAAATCTTTATCATATAGTACGAAGAAGCTTACACTAAATGCAATCATCATGGTTGTTATAGAAAGGAAAAGAGTTATTAGACCAAATATGAGTTTTTTGGGTAAGGATCCCAAGAAATCCTTTTGGGCAAAACGAGATGTAAGGATAGATAAGAACACGAGTATAGAAGCTGACGATGAGAACAAGGATATGGCATCAGCCACTACAAAGATTATAAAGGCTGGTTTTGAATAAAGTATAGGTATACCATTGTTTTGATCATAACCGCCCGGGATAGTAAAGGCTGAAGCAAATACTATTGTTGCAATAAGTGTAGACACAACCATACACTGGCTAGTCGTTTCTTTCATCCACTTCTCACCTTCGGTAATAAGATCTTTGTGTTCCTCGTCGAATAACTCACGTGGTGTGCGACCATATTTATTCTTTCGTTCTCTCAAACTAAGAGGCATAATAGACTCTACTTCCTACAAGGAGAATGATATTTGTTACTAGAATAGTTAAGAAAGACTTTTTGGTTATACTCGTTTTTAGTATGGTCATGGGTGATCAACCCGCAAACATTTATAGTTAATATATCAAAAAAGTTCATAGATAATTGCATCAACTATAGTTACAAAAACAATATTTATAACCAAAAAAATTGTAAGCTTTGTATGCCGATAATAATAGACTTAACACAACATGAGAACCCATTTAACGCATTTCGGACCCATTTGAATTATTTGAGACAAAGACCAAGTCTAGATCTAAATAGTTTGAATCTATTCATTACGTTAATTGTTAGCTAGGTATAAGAAAGATTGGAAAGAAGTATATATATATCTATATCTATATATATATATATATATATATATGTTTGTACCTTGAACCATAACAGTTCTTGTTGCATTTGTAAAAAAAAACCTGAGACGTCTTGAAGGCGCGTTGCTCTCATCCCGGCTAAATGCAACAGATTGTTATCGTTCGTATCTCTGATAGGAGTTATCAAATCCTTCATTGGGCCTATCTGGGTCAAGAGGTTATAGATATCTTGATGACGATGTTTGACAGCAATGTGAAATATCGTCTCATTGTTATCATTTACTTTCCATGAAAGTTCAGGATATCGACGGATGAGTTCAACTAAAAACTTAGTATTGCCCATTTCTGCTGCAATAAACACTACCTGAGAAGAGTACGTGTACTTTTGATATCTTCTGACACGCATAAATTTACGTTGCTTAGAAAAGAGTTTTTGTAGTTGACGAACTTGAGATTCTTTTCCAATTTTTAGCCTAAGTATGTTCTTTGTGTCATTTTGGATGCTGGCAATTAGCTCAAGAACGATCCTTTGTAGTTCCTGATATGAATCTCGATTACCAGAAACTACTGCTGCTGTGTTGTATTGCTTAATTATTTTTTGGGATTCAATATACATGTTAAAAAGATGTTGAGAAAGGAGTTCTTCTAGTTGCAAAGCTGGATCGACCATTCCCGTAGCTGGTTCGGGCTGATCTCCGATTAGGTTCTGGATTTCGACATCCACTTTGTCAAGAAATTGAGAGACGAGATTATCTAGTATCGTAGTTTGAACACTTCCAGAAGCTAACTTCTCTACGTTTAACGGATCTGGTGGCCCTCTGAGAATATTATCAATTTCCCTCCTAGGCTTTTTCACAATATCTTCCCAGATGATTCTTAGCAATTGCAATGCATTACCTTCCTTTTCAAAAGCTCCCATTTTTAAACCGATGAATGGTAAAACTGAAAGCAACAGCCACATACGAAGAAGCTCAATTAATGGTATCATATATATAAATACTTACGAGTAAAATAATGATGCGTGGGTGAAGTTGAATTTTAGCAACTCGATCGATCTATTAAACATTTTAAAAACGTTCCAGCTCTTATTTTAATAAACATCAAGGCTAGAGGTTTTTACCTAAACGCATGGCTCTCCTGAAAACATTGGATTTTGTATCCGAAAAAGCTTTGGGCTTTCGAGCCAAAATTCCAAGTGTACTCCTGTAATCAAGTTGTGGATAATTTTTGGCTATCTGTAGTGCAACATCTAAAAAGGATTGAAGTTCGATTTTTAGGCAAAATCAACAAGAAAGCATAAAGGATTACATTGAGTGATTGACATAACTTCGATTTATTTCTTATAATTATTGTCTTGCTACTAATCAATTACAACATTTAATAATAAGAATTAAATAATAAGGATTATATATATAAATTTATTTGAAAACGGATCTTATTATGATTACCGCAGGTACAATTTGTAACCATCATTAATATATACTCGATAGTTTGATTTTATATATGTAATTAATATTCTCTCTCCTAATACTTATGTATGATTTAAAATTAAGAAAAATAAAATAGAGGTAATTTAAGGGTTTATTATTTTATGGGCGTTTTAAAATCATAAAACAAAATTAAGAAAAAATCCAAAAGAAAGTGTATTCGATCCCCGTAGGGAGGGTCCAAACACATAAAAATATAATCATATGGACCATATCCGTATTATTTTATGAGCATTTTAAATCATGTATATTCTTTTTGGCTATAGGTCATATATCTTTTACTAAATATATGTTTGTGTACATAATCATATTATTTATATTAAAGTGTTATTTTATATTCAGTTAACTAAATATATAATTGTTTTGTATGAATAAAATAAGAGATCAATTTGAGACTTTTTTAAAAGTTGAAAGAATTTAAATTAATTCCAGTCAACATTAATTTTAATGATAATAACTTTAAGGAGAATGTAAAATTTTATAACATAATATTTATAGTATACATAATAAATATAGATAATAACAAAGAATGTGAATGATATTTTATTATTAATATAGCTTAAGATTAATAGGTTCAGTTCTAAATTAATATAGTAGATAACAAACTTGAATTAGAAAAATAGTTTAACACAAATTATATTGATCTAAAGTTAATATAGAGTTTTAATTTTGACAATTAAAGTCAAAATTTGAGTTTCAGTTTTGACCAAACTAATGAATAGAATTTAATTTTGAGTGGATGAAATGTTTGTTAGAATTCTCTAATTAAATTGATTAAGATTTAGTATTTTATTAATACTAATAATAATAATAATTAAAGAGAAGAGACAAAAAAGAGGAGATAAACTTTAAAATCTAAAAATTTGAAAGATTACATGAAGTTTTATTAAAATATAAAACATAATTTTTAGAAATCACACCTATTGTATATCACGTAATTTAAAAAATAATAAAAACTAAATCTTTTTTATAAAAGAATATATACAAGTTAACAAGTCAAATATTTTTTAAACGAGAAAGAAGAAAAAGAGATAAATGAAGCTAGAAAAAAATAGAGAAAATGAGGTTAATAAAGACTTAATAAAAAGACTAAAAAATAGGAAATTTTAATTAATATCGATTATAGTCCTTGGATGATTTTTATTTAATGACTAATATTAATCTTGGTTAATTAGGATATGTTGAAATTGGACAATATGCATGAAAATACAATTAACTTTGTCTTAATTATCATTATATACAACTAACTTTAGATTTTTAAAAATAATACAACTAACTTTCAAAAAAATTTCATTGTATGCGAACAACTTTTTTCTGTGTCTAGTCTTTAGCTACCATTGTATACAATAAACTTTTCCATAATTTCCATAGTATACAACAACTTAAATACAATAGGAGAATTATAAAAGTTGATTGTATTATTTTAAAAAAAATAAAGTTGGTTGTATACAATGATAATTAAGACAAAGTTTATTGTATTTTCATGCAATTTGCCCGTTGAATTTTGATGATTTGGTTTAATTAAAGTATATTGATTTTATATCTTAAATGATTGGCCTACAAATCCGAACCCCTACTCTATATATATATATATATATATATATATATATATATATATATATATGGTAATGATCCACATAGTCTCACCCTTAAACATAGAACTCAAAGTTCAATTCGTAGCCACTCATTTAAAAGGACAAAATAAAAATTGTAAAAAATAAGTTCCAAACCCACGTCTCCTTAAGCTTTCCTAAAATTTTTCGTTTTTAATTTTTTATTTACCCCTTAAATCTTTAAATAAACATAACTATTTCAATTTTAAGATTTGAGCAAAAAAAATTATACCAATCTACTAATTTTTTAATCTTCTTTCAAACAAGACAATTCTTCCCATATTTCTGAAAATTTTATTTCAAAAATGCAAACCATATGAAAATGATACTAGAATGTTATTATTTCGAAACATGTGAATTTTTATAATTTTCTGCTGTAACCATATATATCTTTATCATTTTCGGCTAAAAACATGTGTATTTATTCATTTTCAGATAAAAATATGTGTGTTTATATCATTTTGGGCTAAAAACATGTGTATTTATATCATTTTCGGGGTAAATACATTTGAATTTTTTTCATTTTTGGTTTAAAAACATGTAAATTTTTATCATTTTCGGCTGTAACTTTGTGTATTTATATCATTTTCGTTTAGAAACATGTGTTTTTATATCATTTTAGCTAAACTGTGTGTATTTATATCATTTTTCGGCCGAAAAATGAGTCTATTTTTATCATTTTTAAGTGGATAATGTTGTATATTATTATCATTTTAATCTGAAAAATGGTATCATTTTCAACTGAAATTCATATGCTGGAAAGTTATCATTTTTTGCTAAAAAGTAGTCATTTTCAGTAGCTAAAAGTTATAATTTTCGGTAGTTGGAAAATGTTATCATTTTTAAATGGAATTGTTATCATTTTCGGCTGAAAAGTTATCATTTTTTATGAGAAAGTTATCTTTTTTGGGTGGCTGGAAGTTATCATTTTTGGATGGCTGGAAATTATCATTCTCGGTGACTGGAAATGGTAACTTTAGAGCAGAAAATGATAACAATTTAATGATAAAAATTCACATGTTTTTAGCCCGAAAATGATATAAATATACAAGTTTTTAGCCGAAAAAGATATATATACACAATGTTTTAGCAAAAAATGATATAGATACACATTGTTACAACTGAAAATGCTAAAAATTCACATGATTCAAAATGATAACATTTTGGTATCATTTTCATATAGTTTGCATTTTCGAAATAAAATTTTTAGAAATACAGTAAGAGTGGTCTTGTTTGAAAGAGGATTAAAAAATAAGTATATTGGTATAATTTTTTTGGTCAAATTCTTAAAATTGAAATAGTTATTATTATTTAAAGATTTAAGAGATAAATAAAAATTATAAAAAAACTTTTAGGAAGCCTTAAAAGGAGGCCTGGGTTTGAAAGTTCCCATAATATCATTTTTCTATAATTATATATTATAATTGGTTATTTAATTACAATAATGCTATTATTAAATTTTGACAATTGGTTTAAAAAATCTAATAGTACAGATTTTACCTTTGAATTCTATATTTAAGCACAAGACCTTTATTGATTCATTTTATATATTACTACTTTTATAAAGATGGGTTAAAGTAATAAGAGTAACCTTATTTATTTGAAATATTATATTTGTTGATAAATTTTTAGTTAATTAAGTTTTAATTTTGACTATTTAATAAATCTAAGTTTTTAATTTTGTAAAAAATTAAATTGTTAAAATTTAATTTAAGTAAATAGATAGTTAAAATTCTTTAATTGAATTAACAAATGTTAGTATTTTATTTATACTAATGTTAATTAATAAATAAAATATGTGATGGTGTTGTTTAACAATAGTGTCTACTTATTTCTAGTGGCGTTCTAGTGTTTTGTGGTTTGGTTTAAAAGTAGGTGCTCAGGTGTGTGTTTGTTTTTTGGTACTTTTCATGTATTATCAAATGTTTTACTATTTTTTCCATTATAAAATTATTGTCCAAAACATATACGGTTAAAGTTGGATTTAATTTTGACCGGATAAAATGTATCTAGGATTCTCTAATTAAACCAATTAAGGTTTAGTATTTTATTAATACTAATAATAATAATAATAATAATTAAAGCGAAGAGAGAAAAAAGGAGGAGACAAACGTTAAAAACTAAATATTTGAAAGATCCCATAAAGTTTTATTAAAATATAAAATATATTTTTAGAAATCATACCTATTGACTATTGTATATCACGTTATTAAAAAGATAATAAAATCAAAATCTATTTTTATAAAAAAAGATATAAAAGTAAAATATTTTTGAATAAGACAGGAGAAAAAGAGATAAATGACGCTATAAAAAAAATAGAGACAATGAGGTAATTGAATTGATGAATATTAATATTGATTAATTAATAGAATATGTGATGGCGTTATTGACTTGTTTCACAATAGTGTCTACTTAGGATTTCTAGTGGTGTACTAGTGTTTTGAGGATAGGTTTAAAAGTAAATGTTCGGGTGTTCTCCTGTTATAAAACTATTGTCCATAAATAAAAAACATACCGATTAATTAAGATAGTGAAATTATTCAAAGGTAAATTGAATGAAAATACAATAAATTTTGTGTTAATTATCATTGTATATAACAAACTTTATTTTTAAAAAAATAATACAATCAACTTTTATAATTATCCCATTGTATTCAAGTTGTTTTATACAATGAAAATTATGAAAAAGTTTATTGTATACAATGGTAGCTAAAAACTAGACACAGAAAAAAGTTGTTTGCACACAATGAAATTTTTTTAAAAGTTATTTGTATTATTTTAAAAATTTAAAGTTAGTTGTATTATTTTTAAAAATTTTAAGTTAGTTGTATACAATGACAATTAAGACAAAATTAATTGTATTTTCATACATTTTACCCTTATTTAATACTAAATAAGCAAAATGTTATTTTAACCTTGCATTTAATAATGATTTGAATTATAAAAAGATGTAATAATTGTAACCTTCAATTCCACAACCAATTAAACAAACACACCTACTTCACTAGATAGTTGTATTTTTTTAATTATGAGAAAAATAGGAATAAGAGTAAACATTTATAATTTTATTTTGAAAGTAGTTTTAAATATATTAATTAGGAGTTAGCTAGCAATAAAATAATAACATATTCAATATATTCGGCTTTGTAAACGTGTATCTTGTTGAGAAACTAGTTTCATGCTATGAAAATTAAATACGTGCGGAGTTTAAAAGAGCAATTTGAAACTAGTTTCATGCTATGAAAATTAAATACGTGCGGAGTTTAAAAGAGCAATGCATGTGCTAGCTAAAATGTTTACCGAAGATATCACCCTCCACGCATATCTGAAGCAGCCAACCACGATTTTCATTTGTCCATCCTTCGTCATCACTTAAGATTAAGTCATTGGAATTATGATGAAGATACTTTCCCATTTCATTATTTCCAAACAAACCAGTTGCATGAAATGGTATCATTTTTCTAATGGCACGTGAAATTTTCGGCATGTTTCTGTTCTTTTGCGTCATTATCGTAACCAGTTTAAAATTTCCGGTAATAAACGCACAATCAAAGGCAGTGTTGGAATTTTTGTTTTCAAGTGCTAGGTCGTTCTCATCCATCAAATTAACTAGATTTTGCACGAATATTTCCACCTCTTTGCCTCTTCTTCCGGAGTATGTTGCAACATGAAGCGCTGTTTCTCCATTTTGAGTGATACTATACCTTATCAACTTTGGATTTACATCAAGAATGGCTTTAGCAGCTTTCCAATCAGCTTTCATGGATGCCTCGTATAGAGGGACACCAATTTGGAAGTAATCTTCTCTACGTCCTTTAAAGTAGGTTCAATACACATAGTTAGTAAGTAATAACATATTATCGATAATGGGATCTACACCAAAATGTGTGTATCGAATTTTTATTGTAATTGTATGTAGTGATAAAAAAATTCTTGTTATTCATATAATTAACTAGCTGACGGAGTTGAATTTATCTTTTGATGTAATTTGGTTACTTAAGATAAAAGGGGCAAGTTTTTATTTTAAACTGCAAACACACACATATCTTACTTCTATATAATGCATTTACCACCTAAAAAACTCTTAATTTTAAGAAGAGTAAATTTACTACAATACCCCCTCCTTTATACCTCTCCTTTAAGTCCACAATTAATGAATTTAAACAAATAAATATTGAAAACATAACCGACAATAATGAATTTAAACCAATACTTATAACTGAATTATTTCTAACCATATATTTTTAATATTAACTTTTGATTTATGAGATCACCATACTTATAACTGAATTAAGTATAATCATATATTTTTAATATTAACTTTTAATTCATGAGATCACCTAAATTCATGTTTTCAATAAATCAAGTTCAAGAGATTTCACAAACACCAAACAAATGAAAGAGTCAAAAAGTTGAAATTTATAAGCATTGCATTCTAACTAAATTACATAATAATTGAAACTATAAAACATTACACACACATATACATACATATATATAATGAACAACTTCATGATTCAGCCATACGACAAAATTCTTCCAACAAACTGAAAGACAAATAACTCAGAGTTAGCAATTTAAGTCTTAATTTCAAAGTGGCTCTCGCAAATAATATTCACAAACTCATATTAGCTCTTTGTGATTATTCTGTACAAAACTCATCACAACCTTCTTTTTATTCGCCGCCGTCGCATTGCGCGGGTACCCCACTAGTATTCTAATATATATACAACACAACTTTAAAGAGTAAGGCATCTTAAACACATGCACCTTAATGACTTAATGCAACTAAGTCAAATGCCATTTGTTACAAAAAAGGGGTATAAGTTTGATACATAAATATGGAAATTGTGAATTTTGAAGCGACGGACAAATTAATTAAGTTGACAATTTTATTCCTGGAATATATTCCAACAGAAAATTAATTCCTTATTTCACTCGGCTATCTAGGATGCTGTACTACGTAGATTTCAAGAAAAACTGAGACGGATTCCGATTAAAGTTAGGGGTGTAATCAATCCGAGATAACTCATTAGCTATTCGAGATCGACTCGAAAAAAATTCGAAATCAACTCAATGCGAACCGATTCGAGCTCGAGCTACTCGAGTATGTTTTCGAGCCGAGCTCGAATTCCATAATGCCTAGCTCGTCAGGCTCGCCCCCTAATTGAGTTTTGGAACCGAGTTGAGCTTGAGCTTGACACTGTGTCGTCTATACTTAACTCGATTACACCCCTAATATTAGTAATATTGGTTATCATCAACTTTAGTTATCAAAGTCATATTTTTTTCAATCGAGTTAATCAAGTAATATTGGTTATTGTCACTCATACATGAAACCAAAAACATCAATTCGTACCAATATACGTCAATTAGTACCAATATATGTCAACATTAGTTATCATCAACTTTGGTTAATTAATGTGGTAATCGGTTAATATAGAGTGTTCATGGTGAAAATTGACCATTCATGATCATAATTGGTTTAAATAAGTCAATCGGGGTCTACCTTTGTCGATTGGGGGAATAGAAGCAATAGAGAGAAAGAAAAAATAGTTTATAGGTTAAGATAAAGAGCCATACAATGAAACACTAATTAAGCTACACCGATTATATAAGATGGATGAGAGAATATCAAACTGAAATTTAGTTAACACCGACGATCACCTACAACTAAATTATATCTCATAAGTCTTGATAACTCTAAACACTCTTATCGACTCATAAGGTAATTTATGATTCCCTTATTAATATTTGATTTGCAGTCGAGTTATTTGATGTAATTTGCAATTTGGGCTTATAGGTCCAATTGGTGGTTTGAGCCTGAAACTCAATTTGTGATTCTAAGTCAATCTGGTGATAAGAAGTTCCGAGTCAATATAGGTAATGTTAAATTTTTAAGGGGGCATGTGGGTAATAATGGGTGTTAGTGAGTCATTATGACCCAATATGGGTAATATCTAGCCTAAAGTTATCAAATTTAATTATAAAGTATGATATGAGTATGAATACAAGTATAGTAACTATTAATTGTTGATGCGGATAATAACCGGTGTTAGTGGGTCACTAATAGACCATATGAGTATGAATGAGACATGACGAGGAAAATCAAGTATGAATTGGTAAACATGAGCTAAAATATTTTATATAAGTTATAAATTAGTCAAATTTTGTTGTAATTGACTACATGAGTATGAATGGG
This sequence comes from Dittrichia graveolens, assembly GCA_038502395.1. Lineage (NCBI taxonomy): Eukaryota > Viridiplantae > Streptophyta > Magnoliopsida > Asterales > Asteraceae > Dittrichia > Dittrichia graveolens. The sequence continues at coordinate 73,937,683 of JARJIL010000005.1, read as the reverse complement.
TCATGATGTGGGTTACTAGGTTGTTATAAATAAAAGATAAGCGGTTAGTAGTTAATATGGTTAAAATTGGGTTTTAATGATGGTTATTATAAACCAAATGAAAGCAATTATGATATATGTTTTTAATGGCTCATAAGGGTAGTAATAGGTGTTAATGGGTCATTATGACACATTAACACGTGAGTCATTATGACGCGAGTTGGGTTTATATATGTGTGTGTGTCTAAATTGGTTAAATTGAGTTCTTACGAGCAATATTAGTGTAAATGGTCATGATACATCTTCATGGGTTTTAATGTATACTTATTATACTCAGGTACTCGATCCGAAACAACAAGTACAAGACTCGCGTGAACAAGAACAAAAACTTTTAAAGGAAATGGAAGAGTCCTGCAAGGTAATGGAAGAGTCTCGCAAGCGTGAGATGGAAAAGTCTCGTAAGAGAGAAGAGATACGAAAGGCTACAAAAGATCGGTTTAATCAGCTACAAGAGATGTTACTTTCTCATTTCCGTATTAACCCTCTCACTACAAGAATTATAGCCTATTGCGGTTACACTTTTTGCGACGATAAATGTCGCCTCCAAAGATGTGGTAAAAGACCAAATGTTAATCATTTTTCAACGCAATTGTTAAAATTGTCGCCGCAAGTAAGTTTTTGGGACGAGTTTTTTGCGGCGGAACATTTTCCGCCGTAATAGTTAAATTGTCGCCTCTAAAAGTCGTTTTTTTGTAGTGTCTCCCTTCCACTCCTAGTTAGTTATTTAATTGTATGTTTATGATAACCTAAATTTCAAATACTATTATACCTTAATCTAAACTCCAAATACTATTATAATTTCATCTAATGTTATTGGATCTTTGATTTTGGTATCAAATGTAGTGTCACGTTTATATTTGTATTGAAGAGGGGAATTTAAAAAGAATACAAAAAAATTAGTTGTGATAAGAAAATTCTGTCACTAATCCGTCGCTATTCCGTCTGTAATTGCTACAAATTCCTTCTGTAAGAAGTCTGTCGCTAAAACTCCGTCGCTAAACCGTCGGTAGTCACGTCACAAGCATATGATGAAAACCGTCGCTAATCCGTCGGTAATACGTCGCTAAAATATTCCTTCGTTATCTCCGACCTTTTAGCGGCGCCAATTTTCCGTCACAAACGGATGGAAACCATCACAAAAAATCGACACTAAGTTAGCGAGGAACGTAGCGACGGTTTAGTTCCGTTGCAACCCCGATCAGCGACACATTAGCGACTGTTTTTGCCTTCGGCATGGAGTTTCTAGTAGTGTCGATGTGCAATGTTTTAATGAAAAGAAGGGCCTACCCATCTAACCAATTATTTTAATTGTAGTGTAAATTGATATCTTTGTTAATTAGTTTCTTGAATCAAAACATTACCCCCAGAAACAGAAGTGTTACAAATCGCCAGTGGTATGTTGTAATATGAGACCTATAATATTATGGGTTTAAGTTTCATGGTAAACAAAGGGCCGGTATACGTACATTTAAGTACATATGTTCAGTTGTTAAAAAAAAGTATGAATGATTGTACTTTCCACCCTATAATATACGTGAGAGTTAATATATTTATGTAACACGTGTATATGATAGGGAGTTAAGTACGTACACTCAACAACACACACAAAAAAAACGTTGCAAATTATTTGTCCGATCATGCGACCAGTGGAATATGGAGCCCAAAGCTTTTTTCATTTTTTGGACTTGAAACTTATTAATGTGTCGTAAGTACGTACAATAGCAGTAAAAGGAACAAATTAATTAAGGGGATGTATATATAATTGGATAACGGATATTACCTTTAAGTAGATCCATACAAGGTAGTTTGGGTGGTGGTCGTCCATAGTTAGCATGTGAAGCAGGTGGTGGTCGTCCATAGTTAGCATGTGAAGCAGGTGGTGGTCGTCCATAGTTAGCATGTGGAGCAACTCGAATGATGAATTCATGCTGCTGCTGCTGCTGGCTTGAGGGATTCTGTTCGTCAATTGAGGCTGATGATTGCACACTTGTGTGCTTCATCGATCTGCAAAGTCATGACAACGTACATAATCATTAATTAAACCTAACCGCATCACGCCATTACTATACAGAGGATTTAATTAATTGGTGCAACTGATCTATAATACCTCTGCTTGCTTCAGATCAAGATCGAGCTCGACTATAGATAATGTATGTATATATGCACGAAGTGAATGGAAATTCTGAAGCCTTTTTCAACTTTTGAAGAATGAAGATGCGATCCATCATTTTATACCCACTGCCATGCTTTAGTCAACGTCTAAGTCTACGGGAAATTATTAAATATTATACCTTATAACCCATTAAAAAAAACAAATATTAATTTCAATTTTAATTTTACCGGATTGTTAGGTGGGCATTTAATACGAACCCATCACATACTAGGCTCATATCATGTCATAAATTCAAGTGTAGAACTCACCTTCAAAAGCTACAATATCCACGCTTGAAGGACCAACGTCTTCATTGGTCACGGCTATGTTGGTCACGGTTGACACCCCTCTTTTCGGGTCCAATTCACCACTCCGAGTGTTGGAACCTTACAAGATGGGGATGACTCTGATAGCAATTGATACGAACCCATCTCATACTAGGCTCATATCATGCCATAAACCAAAGTGTAGAACTCACCCTCAAAAGCTAGCTTGTAGAAGGAGAAGACACTTAAACTTATAAGCCACCAACTTAATGTACTTTTGACCGATATGACATCATAACAACATTATTCTACGTATACTTCACATGGTAATAACGTAATTATGTATAAATATGATAAAAATCTGGCATGTGCGCCATCTATAAATTAGAAATACTCCTAAATATTCTAAGTCACTATTATCTATCATTCTCATCTTCTAATATAAATAAAAAACTAATTTAATAAATTTTATTAGACGATCTAAATTATTCATTTAAAAAAATATTTAATCTTGACCATTTATTTACTTAAAATAAAAAAATCAATTTTGGCTTTTTAGAGTCAAAGTTATTAGATATAATTTCATATATGTCATTATTAAATCATATAAAATCGTATTTGTCCATCTTAATTTACAAATATCATATTTACCCTTTATAATATTTTAAAAATATCATAATTAACCAAATTCTTAGTTTTATCATTCTAAAATATTTTACAATCATTTAAATTCCTTTTTAATTATAACCAATAACGTTTTAACTTTATTACCATTAATTGTAACAATAATAATTGATGACTTATATAAGAAATACAATCACGTCTCTTCGTATCATGATACCACGTTTCTACCGTCAAGTCTATCCTCCCACTCCCGTGCTGGTTAGAGTGTTGATGTCGTACATCATCATTTTCTAAATTCTCATTTAATTCGCGTTTTATTATTATTTATTATGTTTTTATTAATGTTTAATATTTATTATCGTTTAAACCAACTCGTGTATCACACGAGTATTTAGTCTAGTTTCTATACTAAAACACTCGAGCTATAAGCATAATAATAAATCTCAAATCGTAACAATCCAATGCATATCATAAATACAAAACTATGCATAACACTAAGTCATATAGGTAGTCAAATGTTTGAGTCTACCCTACCATTACAATTAAACAAGACATACAATTAGACCAAATATGAGATTCTAAACCTATGTGGCTAATATTATACATAACATGAAAGTATTCATAACTAGCATAAGAAATATGAACAATATCCACCTCATATAAGTCATAACACAAATATATCAATAACATCATAATATTCATGAGGATCGAAGCTCCACATGATAGCTCTTTTGAAAATATTTAAAACCTTAAGTCGGGTATAAAGAAATGATTGAAATCTCAGAGCAAAAATCTTTAATCCTAACTTAATTTAAATTTTGTTTTCAAAGATCATTTAGAACCAATGTTTAAGTTCAAATGCAAAACAAGTGCATACTAAAATCTAAACCAAGACTCTGATACAAAGTTGTAACGTCCCGTGATTTATATATATACATACTGTCACATCCAGACTTTTAACTACCAAATTAAACGGCAAGACACAATAATCAGGAGGTAGGATCCTTTCGGTATAAGACCTTTCAAAAACAAAGCCAAAACGACTTCTGTAGAGACCATCCAACCAGTTATATTGACACGTGGAGTATTTGAGTAAAACATATAATTTCAAACAACATTTTTTATATAAATCATAAACGAGTCAAAAGGTTTACAATACTAACACAAGATCAAAGTTTCACAATAAAATAAATACTACGCTTCCCTTTGTCCTTACCCGAAATCCTTGAAAAGAATAATATTTCAAACGGGTAAGCATAAAACTTAGTGAGTTAACCCAAAACTTACACCTTATAACCGACATCACACACCTCATGTATAATACATCATATCAATAACACATACGGTCCATCCGACCAGTTTAGATAGTCATATCAACATGAACTACCCATGGTTATAAAATAACCCCGGATCATTTACATCCCCACAAGTTGCCACGTCAACGGTGACCAACCCCAGCTTCTTCACCATCAACCGGGTTGTCAAGTCGATCTTGACAACCTCAATTTACACATCAATATATAAGAAAAAACATAATTCACAAGATCAATCAACACAAAAATATAATTTATATAATCATATATTTATACTCGTACATATATCAAAATGTATGTATCACAATATAATGAGTAAGTGAAAACTCACCTCATAGTAGTAATCTCAACGGTATCATAAAATAGGTCCGGATTGAAACACACGTAAATTGGATTTAACCTACAATAGGTTTTAAACACAAAATACTGTAACATCTAGATTTTTACTAGTTTTAATTAAATGTGATTAATATATATAAGTATTATATGTGTTATAAGTGGATATATGTGACAGGGTGAGTTTATATGTAACACCACTTCTGAAAACAACGAATTTACTGAAAATTCGAGTTTTAATTATGCGTGGATCCATTTAACTTTCTCAAAACATCAGATTTGGCAGCGGAATTAATTTTTAAAAGATCTCATCAGATAATTACAGCAAGTCAAACTGAAATATCTTGTTTGGTGTTACCTAACATACAACCGACCATAAGTATCTTACTACATCATACCAAAAAGTGTTCCAACCCACATACATAAATTTCCAGCAATAGGCAAACCCCGCTCACCAGGCCGCCTAATTGTAACACCCTCAAACCTGGGCTAGGAGATTAGCAGGTTTGTGGTACGTGCTTAATTGTTTTATTATGATTAAATGGTTAATTGAGTTAATTCTAATATATGGTTAATTATATGTATGTGTTTAAATTGTATGTATGTAGGTAATCGTATGTATGCATGCATTTGTGTGTGTGCACGTGTAAGTGAGAAGAGGTGGGTTTGCCACCTCATATGTGTTTTGTGTGCATGTGTTAATCTAGGCAGACATGCAATCTGCTCATTTGTTTGAAAAACAAGAAAAGTGTTTATGTGTGTGTGTCTTCTCTGCCAAACAAAACCAAGGAAGGAAGAACAATCGGAATTTTCATTAATTGTGTGATTTAGTTTCAAAGTCAAGATTCAAGGTTAGATATATGTTTCATTATGATTACATGTTAGTTTGATATAAAATTTGAATGTTTAAACATGGAATTCTTGAAGAACAATATGATCGGATTTCAAAATATGAATTTTGAGGAGTTTATGAGTGTTCATATGAAATACATGATTATATGATGAAATGGTATATGGATACATGTTTAATTATGTTTAAAGCATGTTTTGAAATAATTTGATGAATGTTTTAAGTTCTGGGTTTTGAGTTATTATGAAGATATGAAGTTCTCGGATTTAGTTGAAGAAGAAGGTAAAAAATCGAATGAAGAATCCGATTGTTTTAATCCGAAACCCTAAATCCGATTATTGCAAACCGAAGAGTTGAAATCCAGAACTCTAAAACCGACACTTGTGAATTTGAGTTAAAAATCCTACACTTGTATAACCAAGACTTAGAAATCCGATTGTTAGGTATGAAATCCAAAAGTTAGAATCCTATACCTAAATCCGAATGTGAGAAACCGAGACCCCAAATCCGATTCATTTAGAAATCCGATTGATGTAATTCGAATACTTGAAATCCGACATTGTTAATAGAATCCGATTGAAGTGAAATCCGAGTATTTGGAAATTAGTAAAGGAAAATCCGACAGTATGGGATCCATCGGATTCCCAAATCCGATTTTAGTAGAATCCGAGACACGGGTTGCAGATTCTTGGAATCCGATTGTTTTGAGGAAATCCGATAATATGTGTTTGAAGTTATATATGTTTATTATTTATTATTATTTGATAAATGATTTATAAATATATGAATGAGATATAATTATGAGATTGGGACTGATTTAATTATTGCTGTGTTTACAGACAATCCTAAGACTCAGTGATATTAGAATTCTGAGTTCAAGACTGAAACTAAGGTGAGTGGACGTTGAACACGAATGGTAAAGATTGTAGTTAATTTTATTGATGTGAAGCATGATTGTGGTTTGAGATTGGATTGTTTGAACTACAATTGTGTTAATGAAATGTTGATAATTGCTGCATGAATATTTGGTTGATACGCACTCTTAGGATGATTTTGAGTTGCGTTGAGAAGTCAGCTATACGTGGACTTGGGCTGGGCTTGTCTAACTGGTTGGTTGAACAGTAGTAGCCTTTCTGTTGCATTTGTTGCTCAGAGGGGAGTTTACTGTGCCAATCTAGTGGAAAGCTATCGGTAAACCTTTGCTTTGGCCGACATTGGTTGTAGGTTCTGCGCCGAACCGCCGGTCTTCTCTGGATATGTGTTTACATGAGTACTGATTGATTGTGAATGTTTGCGTTTGTTGCTTTAGCCTCTACTCACTTAGCTTTGTGCTAATTCCCCTCGGTTGACGATTTGCAGGTTCGTGATTGAGTTGAAGAAGGAAGAGTTGACCACACTCTGATACTTGTTTTGAAAAAGAGACGAGCCAGTATTTTTGTAACACCAAACATTAGTAGTTGATGATGTTAAATTTTGAACGATGTTTGTACATTTGTAATTATTGATTATATGTAATCAAGTTGGTTTTAATTAGCTTCCGCAGTCTGTTTAAAAAAAATGGCTTGTGATTTTCCGGTGTTACAGTTTGGTATCAGAGCCTAGGTTTGGCGATGAATGCACGGCTAGAGTGTTGCATTCCCGAATCTTGGCTCGTGACGGGTCAAGCTTTCCTTCTGGGGAATTAGGGTGAATTAGAGTTGTTGTAGTAGTTAGTATTTTGGATACTAACGGTTTATGTTAATGAGCTATGGGGTGATGTGATTGTAACATATTATGGCTGATAGAGAGGCTCTCATCCTACCTGCTGTGACCCAAGCTGTATCAGAGGCTCCAGTAATTGAAGACTTGAGCAATGTAAACCAAGCAGGAACATCGGGTCAAGAACAAGAGGAAGATCAAAGCGAATACATCTTTAAACTGGAAAATGAGTTAATGGATCTTCGAAATAAAGTCCTTAACATGGAACAGAGATTGAATCAGCCTGAACCAACCCCTGTACCAATTGCGATTCCTACACAGGCAACAACAGCACCAATAACAGTATCCCTACCACCAATGACTCTAATGATGCAACAGCCGTTTTATTATCCATATCCACAACCAGGAGCTTATCCCGTTGCGTTTCTAGGGTATAAGCAACCGTGCACGTACAAACAATTCTTGGACCGTAAACCTTCTGAATATAGAGGAAGTCCTGTACCTAACATCACACTGAATTGGCTGAGGGAGATGACGAAGGCACTTGATGCCTGTAATTGTGAAAATGAACTCAAAGTGAAATATGCATCGAGAATGCTAAAAGGAGATGCCATGGTTTGGTGGGATTCGATTACCGGCCATTTCACAGAACAACAACAGGAAAGCATCACCTGGAGTCAATTCCAGGAAAAGTTATGCGAGCAGTACTGTGGTACTTTTGAGATTGCTAAGATTAAGAAGGAATTTATGGATCTGCAGATGACTGGAAATATGACTGTGGATCAATTGATTAAGCAATTCAATGAGAAAATGCGTTTTGTTAAGCATTGGGTACCTGATGAAGAGTCAAAGATTGCCCATTTTGTTGGGGCATTGCATCCTGATCTTCGTTGCGCCACCAGGTGGGCTACCACTTTATCCCAGGCTTTTACTTTGGCCAAATCGGCTGAAGGGGATATCATTGCAAAGAACAGACTGAGTGGGGAGAATATTTCCCAACAAAAATCGAGATTTGAACACTATAACACTCAACAAAGGCAAGGAGGGCAGGGTAGTGGAAACCGTCAGGGTAATCAGAGTAGGATGTCTACTACAGGTGCGTCTGCTTAGAGGGCACCTTGGTGCAACAGGTGCAAGTCCTATCATCACGGGCAGTGTACGCCCCAATCCATGAGATGTGTGAAATGTGGCCAGTTTGGCCATGAGCTGAAGAATTGTAGATTTCCAAGAAGTGTTTGTTGGAATTGCCAGAAGGAGGGGCATAGGGTTGGAGACTGCCCATTGAGTAAGAAATCAGGGTCAGGGTCAGGAGGGGGAGGAGCTGGGGGATCGTCTTCAGCTGGTCAGAAAAGAAAGAACCCACCCACTGCTGAGGGTCGGGCATTTAAGATGGCAGTGGATGATGCCACTACCACAGATGATGTGATAACCGGTATGTTTCTGATAAACTCTACTCTTGCTAGAGTGTTATTTGATTCAGGGGCAAATCGCTCCTTTGTATCTGTAGAATTCTGTGGTAGGATGAATGTGCCTTTAACTAAACTTGCTAATGCTTTAGAAATTGAAGTAGCTGATGGTATGATGGTTCCGGTCACGACTGCTGTGGCTGGAGCCAAGATAGATATAGACAGTATTTGTTTCCCTGTATATTTTCTTGTAATGCCGTTATCGGGGTTCGATGTGGTGCTCGGGATAGACTGGCTGAGTCTGAATCAGACCAGTATTAAATGCCACAAGAAATTGATTTCCTTTCCGTTAGCTGATGGATCAAGAGTAGTAGCAAGGGGAGAGAAGGCTAGGTCTGTAATTCCGATTATCTCATGTTTAAAGGCTAGAAAGGCGTTGGATAAAGGTTGTGAATCGCATTTGGCCTATGTTATTGATGGAAAGAAAGAGAAGCAAATAGTGAACGACATCCGGGTAGTAACGGAATACCCGGAGGTGTTTCCAGAGGAATTACCAGGGCTGCCTCCAGATCGTGAGGTAGAGTTCAAAATAGATTTGATTCCCGGTTCCGGACCAGTGGCAAAGGCTCCATATAGGTTGGCACCTTCAGAGATCCGGGAAATGATGACGCAGATACAGGATCTGTTAGACAAGGGCTTTATTCGTCCAAGTTCATCTCCGTGGGGAGCACCAGTTCTGTTTGTGAAAAAGAAAGACGGTACGTTGCGTATGTGTATCGACTACCGTGAACTGAATAAGAAACAATAGAGAACAAATATCCACTACCAAGAATAGACGATTTGTTTGACCAACTACAGGGAGCTTCGTTCTTTTCTAAAATTGATTTGAGATCAGGGTATCACCAGGTGCGTGTATCAGAGGAAGATGTGTCAAAGACGGCGTTTCGTACGCGTTACGGGCACTATGAGTTTTTGGTTATGCCATTTGGCTTAACCAATGCACCTGCGATTTTCATGGATTTAATGAACAGAGTTTGTCGACCATTCCTTGATGATTTTGTAATAGTTTTCATTGATGACATCCTGGTATATTCAAGGACTGAGGAGGAACATGAACAGCATTTGAGGCAGGTTTTGGAGACACTGAAGAAGGAACATTTGTATGCCAAGTTCTCAAAATGCGATTTTTGGTTAAGGGAAGTTCAGTTCTTGGGGCACGTAATATGTAATGAAGGAGTGAAAGTGGATCCTTCGAAAGTGGATGCTGTGATGAACTAGAATGCTCCAAGGACACCGTCTGAGATAAAGAGTTTTCTGGGTTTGGCTGGATACTACCGCAGGTTTATTAAAGATTTCTCTAAGATTGCGGGTCCGTTGACTAAGTTAACTCGGAAAGATGTGAAGTTTGTATGGGGCAGTGAACAGGATAAAGTTTTCCAGATGTTAAAGCAGTTGTTATGCTGGGCTCCTATTCTTGCATTGCCAAGTGGATCAGATGACTTTATTGTTTATTACGATGCATCGTTTGCTGGATTAGGCTGTGTACTTATGCAGAGGGATCGGGTGATTGCGTATGCTTCAAGACAATTGAAACCACATGAGAAGAACTACCCGACTCATGATCTAGAACTAGCAGCCGTTGTTTTTGCCCTGAAACTGTAGAGACATTACTTATATGGCACCAAGTACGTGATTTGTACAGATCATAAGAGCCTACAGTACGTATTTACACAGAAAGAGATGAATATGAGACAGAGACGATGGGTGGAATTGATAAAAGATTATGATTGCGAAATCAGATATCACCTAGGGAAAGCAAACGTGGTAGCAGATGCCTTGTGCCGCAAGGGAGCGGGAGGGTCTATTCAGTTCATGCGAATGGAAATAGTATCTGATCTAGTGGATAGATTAAATTCTACACAGTTGGAGGCTCTGAAGGAAGAAAATTTGAAGAATGAACTAATGAAGAAACGTAAGGATGAACTTGCTAATGATTCTCGTGGATTAAAAGTATATAAGACTCGTGTGTGGGTGCCTATGCTTGGAGATTTGAGGAAGCTGATTTTGACAGAAGCACACAAGTCAAGATTATCAGTACACCCAGGAAGGACTAAAATGTACAACGACCTGAAAGTGCTTTACTGGTGGCCTACTATGAAAACAGATGTGGCACATTTTGTGGAGTTATGTCATATCTGTGCATAGGTAAAGGCCGAGCATGAGAAGCTTTATGGATCATTGAAGCAATTAGAAATACCTGAGTGGAAGTGGGAACATATAACGATGGATTTTGTGATTAAACTTCCGCGAACTCAGAGAAATAAAGATATGATTTGGGTGATTGTGGATCGGCTGACAAAGAGCGCTCATTTTCTGGCTACGTGTGAAACAACTTCTTTGAGTAGGTTGGCTCAACTGTATGTTAATGAGATTGTTACTAGGCATGGCATACCGTTGTCGATAGTATCTGACAGAGACTCCAGATTCGTTTCTAACTTCTGGAGGAGTTTACAGAGAGAATTGGGGACGAGGATTAACCTGAGTACTGCTTATCATCCCCAGACTGATGGTCAGACTGAACGTACCATACAAACACTTGAAGATATGTTGCGAGCTTGTGTAATTGAGTATGGTGGATCTTGGGATTCACACCTGCCATTGATAGAGTTTGCGTACAATAATTCTTACCACTCCAGTATAGGGATGCCTCCGTACGAGATGTTATACGGTCGTCGTTGCCGTACTCCGACGTGTTGGTTAGAGGCAGGTGAGAAACAATTTGCAGGGCCTGAGATAGTTCAGATGACAGCTGATAAGGTTGCTATCGCCAGAGACAAGTTGAAAGCTACCAGAGATAGACAGAAAATGTATGCAGATCCACGTCGTCGTCCAGTTAAGTTTGATGTGGGAGAGTTAGTGTACTTAAAGGTTTCTCCGTGGAAGGGTGTGATTCGTTTCGGTAAACGCGGGAAGTTAGCTCCCCGTTACATTGGTCCTTTCCGCATTCGTCAGATAGTCAATGATCAGACAGTTACACTGGATCTTCCAGCAGAGCTTGCAGGAATTCATGACACGTTTAACGTTTATTATCTGAGGAAATGTAAAGTTGATAATGAAAGACAGATTCTCCCAGTACAAGATCTGAAAGTTGATTCGAAGAAGAGGATGATAGAGGAACCCGTAGAACTGTTGGATCGAAAAGTGACCAAGCTCCGTAAGAAGCAGATACCAATGGTATTGGTCAAGTGGAAGCACAGTCTTAGTTCTGTTTTAACATGGGAAACTGAGGCAAAGATGAAAGAAAGATATCCCCGTTTGTTTGAGCAGGAAAGGATTCCGAGGACGGAATCCTCTTAAGGGGGAGAGATTTGTAACACCCTCAAACCTAGGCTAGGAGATTAGCAGGTTTGTGGTACGTGCTTAATTGTTTTATTATGATTAAATGGTTAATTGAGTTAATTCTAATATATGGTTAATTATATGTATGTGTTTAAATTGTATGTATGTAGGTAATCGTATGTATGCATGCATTTATGTGTGTGCACGTGTAAGTGAGAAGCGGTGGGTTTGCCACCTCATATGTGTTTTGTGTGCATGTGTTAATCTAGGCAGACATGCAATCTGCTCATTTGTTTGAAAAACAAGAAAAGTGTTTATGTGTGTGTGTCTTCTCTGCCAAACAAAACCGAGGAAGGAAGAAGAACAATCGGAATTTTCATTAATTGTGTGATTTAGTTTCAAACTCAAGATTCAAGGTTAGATATATGTTTCATTATGATTACATGTTAGTTTGATATAAACTTTGAATGTTTAAACATGGAATTCTTGAAGAACAATATGATCGGATTTGAAAATATGAATTTTGAGGAGTTTATGAGTGTTCATATGAAATACATGATTATATGATGAAATGGTATATGGATACATGTTTAATTATGTTTAAAGCATGTTTTGAAATAATTTGATGAATGTTTTAAGTTCTGGGTTTTGAGTTATTATGAAGATATGAAGTTCTCGGATTTAGTTGAAGAAGAAGGTAAAAAATCGAATGAAGAATCTGATTGTTTTAATCCAAAACCCTAAATCCGATTATTGCAAACCGAAGAGTTGAAATCCGGAACTCTAAAACCGACACTTGTGAATCTGAGTTAAAAATCCTACACTTGTATAACCAAGACTTAGAAATCCGATTGTTAGGTATGAAATCCGAAAGTTAGAATCCTATACCTAAATCCGAATGTGAGAAACCGAGACCCCAAATCCGATTCATTTAGAAATCCGATTGATGTAAATCGAATACTTGAAATCCGACATGGTTAATAGAATCCGATTGAAGTGAAATCCGAGTATTTGGAAATTAGTAAAGGAAAATCCGACAGTATGGGATCCATCGGATTCCCAAATCTGAGTCACGGGTTGCGGATTCTTGGAATTCGATTTGTAACGCCCCAAAATCTTAAATAAAGTAAAACTCTGATAATAAAAGTATTTTAGAAATAAAAGGAGTTTACACAAAGCGGAAGCTAAAGCTATCACTGAACCCTCTTGTTCAGTTACAAAAGTAGTACTAAATATTTACAACCAAGATTTGTTTTCACAAAATACAACCAGGCGTTAGTTTTCAAAATACAAATTTACTCCTAAATCACAACCTCTGTCAAACTGGGGCCTTGCCCTTGGAGGAATCACGCCCTGCAAAACAACTGTAAGCAGTATCTGATAAGCCACAAGGCTTAGTGAGAAAACTAAACTGTAAATCATATAAGCATGCGTATACACATATACGAATGCTGTAACAGTTCTTATGGATACAGTACTGCACCATCTTAGCATCCGCCAAGAAGGCTAAAATGCTGCCCGTAGCAACTACTGCACAAAGCATTGTGCTACAGCTCTCTCTCTCTGGTGATCCTCTGATCAATAATATATCACATTGTAATGTACCACACACATATCACAGATATGAATTAGAGTTCAGAAAACTCACCTCAGCAACTAGTATCAAACAGATATAAGCCAGATAACTCTGTACACGCCAAACAATAACCCCTACAATTATAATCATATAATCAAGAGATGTACTAATCAACACTTAACAAATAAAACAAGGCAGGGGACCTACACGGGCCGTGTACCCCTACACGGGCCGTGTCTCAAGCACTCTACATGACCACACCTGGCCACATGGCCAGTGTTGTCCACGTCACCTACACGGGCCATGTTATGTACACGGGCCGTGTACACTACACACTACACGACCATGTCTGATCTACATGGACGGTGTTGACAACTCACCTACACGGTCCGTGTGCCTTCACACGGGCCGTGTACCTCAATCTCTACATGACCATGTATACCAACATGGCCCTGTGACCGCCTTCTACACTACACGGCCGTGTACCGCTACACGGGCCGTGTACTCTACAGACCAGCCGACTGTTATGAAGAACATTCGATGTTCTAAGCCACAAATCCGACCAAAAACACATAAAACTCTACTGGGGTGTTTTCCTACACCCCTAAACAACATATTAACTGTCCATAACATTAAATACAAGCTAGGAGCATGATTCACCATTGAATCACCTTAAAACCCACTAAAACACCAAGAACAACTAGCAAAGAGAGCTTACCTCAACTTGTATACACTAGAAACAGATGAAGATCACTTGTCCTCTACTCTCCTTGCTCAAAAACTCAATGAACTCTCTGCTCTATCTCTCTCTCGTTTGATGCAGAAGAAGGAAATGGTAGGTTTGACTCCTCAAAGTCAAATCTGCCAATATATATACATATCTTTGGATAATGGCACAAATGGCCCCTGGACTTTCTAGTTCCAGAAATTACAACACAAGTCCCCCAAGTTTCTAAACACCTCCTAATCTCAATTAGGCAATACCAAAACGCGTTAAGTCGAAATGTTACTAATTACAGAAATTCCGAAACTTGGGTGTTACAACTCTTCCCCACTTGAAAACGATTTCGTCCCCGAAATCAACTGCTGAAGAGTTCTGGGTAGTTACGTATCATCTCACTCTCTGGTTCCCAAGTATAATCTGACCCTTTTCGGTGTTTCCATTGAACTTTAACCAACACAATCTGTTTATTACGTAAAGCTTTAACTTTTCTTTCCAGTATAGCAACAGGTTGCTCAACATAATTCAATTTATCATCAACGCATACATCCTCCAGTGGCACAAATGTAGACTCGTCTGCTAAACATTTTTGAAGATGAGACACGTGGAAGGTATTGTGTATCTTGGATAACTCTTCTCGTAATTCCAATTTGTAAGCAACTTTCCCCACACGAGCACTAACTCTAAACGGTCCAATAAACCTTGGACCCAGTTTACCTCTCTTTCTGAATCTAATAACCCCCTTCCACGGTGACACCTTTAACAGTACATAATCACCCACTTGGAACTCTAGTGGTGATCTTCTTTTATCCGCGTAACTCTTTTGTCTGCTCTGAACTGCTAGCAATCTATCTCTGATCTGTTGAATCTGCTCTGTCGTACGTTGTACCACCTTAGTACTTCCCAACTCTCTCTGACCCACTTCACCCCAACACACTGGAGTCCGACACTTTCTACCATACAACATTTCATAAGGCGACATTCCCAAACTGGAATGATAACTATTATTATAAGAAAACTCCGCAAGCGGTAGATAAGAATCCCAACTCCCTCCAAAATCGATAATACACGCGCGTAGCATATCCTCCAGGGTTTGAATCGTCCTCTCACTTTGACCATCAGTCTGCGGATGAAATGCGGTACTAAGATGAAGCTTAGTCCCCATTTCGTCATGAAATTTATTCCAAAACCTGGTAAATCGAGTATCTCTATCTGACACAATAGACACTGGCACACCATGACGAGATACTATTTCTTTCATATACACCTCTGATAGCTTCTCTGATGAGTAAGTCTCTTTAATAGGAATAAAATGCGCGCTCTTAGTCAATCTATCCACAATTACCCAAATAGCATCGTAACCTCTAGGGGTCTTAGGTAATTTAGTAATTAGATCCATAGTAATATTCTCCCATTTCCACACTGGTATATCTAGAGGTTGCAATTTCCCATGGGGTTTCTGGTGTTCAGCTTTCACTTGCAGGCACGTAAGACACCTCTCCACATACCTAGCCACATCTCGCTTCATACCTAGCCACCAATACTCTACCTTCAAATCCTTATACATTTTTGTCGCCCCCGGGTGAATAGAAAATTTAGATCTGTGAGCGTCACTCAAAAGAGTTTCTCTGACTTCTCCGTGATTAGGTAATAGATCACGACTATCCTTAACAAAATTAGTTACCTGCCCCTTAATCCGCTCTTTGTTGTGATTTTCCTCTTTAACTGCTTCCAGCTGAGCATCTCTTATAACATCCAATAATGGCGTAGTCACCGTCATCCGTAATAACTCATTCTTCCAAAGTACCGACCCCGACTTCCTACTCAAAGCATCTGCCACACCATTGGCTTTCCCCGGGTGATAAAGTATCTCACAATCATAATCCTTCAGAAGCTCTAACCACCTTCTCCGCCTCATATTAAGATTCTTCTGATCCACAAAATATTTCAGACTTTTGTGATCAGTATAAATAGTACACTTCACTCCATAAAAATAATGTCTCCAAATCTTCAATGCAAAAACCACTGCTGCTAGCTCCAAATCGTGAGTTGGGTAATTAATCTCATTCGGCTTAAGCTGTCGCGGAGCATAAGCAATCACTCTACCTCTCTGCATCAAAACACATCCCAACCCCAAATAAGAAGCATCACAAAACACAATCATATCTTCCACTCCTTCTGGCAAAGCAAGAACAGGTGCCTCACATAACCTTTGCTTGAGAGTTGAAAACGCAGCCTCTTCTTCATCTCCCCATACAAACTCAGCATTCTTCCTGGTTAACTTGGTCAATGGAACGGCAGTCTTTGAAAAATTCTGAATGAATCTCCTGTAATAACCTGCTAACCCTAAAAAGCTTCTGATTTCGGTAGGGTTCCTCGGAGGTTCCCACTTCATTACTGCATTAACCTTCGCAGGATCAACTTTAATTCCTTCCTTGTTAATCAGATGACCCAAGAATTGCACCTCTTGAATCCAGAATTCACACTTGGAAAATTTAGCATACAACTTCTCTCTTCGCAGCGTCTCCAAAACCTCTTTCAAATGCCTTTCATGCTCTGTCGGGTTTCTTGAATACACGAGAATATCATCAATAAACACAATAACAGATTTGTCCAACATCGGACGACAAACTCAATTCATAAGATCCATAAATGCTGCAGGTGCATTTGTAAGACCAAAGGCATAACCACAAACTCAAAATGCCCGTACCGCGTCCTAAACGCAGTTTTAGGAATATCTTCCTCCCGCACTTTCAACTGATGATAACCCGACCTTAGATCAATCTTTGAAAACCACGACGCCCCTTGCAATTGATCAAACAAATCGTCTATTCTCGGCAAAGGATACTTATTCTTCACAGTCACTTTATTAAGTTCACGGTAATCAATACACATACGAAACGTACCGTCTTTCTTCTTTACAAACAAAATGGGAGCGCCCCACGGTGAACTGCTAGGTCTGATAAAACCTTTATCCAATAACTCTTGCAACTGTTTCATCAACTCCTGCATCTCTGGCGGTGCAAGTCTATACGGAGCTCTTGCAATCGGCGCAGCCCCCGGTACCAACTCAACTCTGAACTCTACTTGCCTATCAGGCGGTAATCCTGGCAGATCATCTGGAAAAACATCTGGATACTCACGTACTACTGCCACATCATTCACACTCTCCTGTCTCTTTTCTAATTTCGAATCGACAACATAAGCTAAAAAGGCTGTACACCCACGCTGAAGGTATTTCCGAGCTCTAGTCACGGAACACAAACACATTCTCTTACTTTCTCTATCACCAAAAATTGATAGTTCTTCCCCACTTGGGGCCTGAACTCGAATCAATTTTTGCCCACACAGAATGGTTACTTGATGACACCCAAGCCAATCCATTCCCACTACCACTTGAAACTCTCTCATAGGCATAGGGATAAGCTCAATAGGAAATCTAACAAAGTCTATCTCTAGCACATTATCTCTATACACATCAGTCACGAGCACAGACTTATCATCAGCTATTTCTACCTCGAGAGGGGGACTCAGTTTACTACATACTTGCTTGAAACTTTTACAGCAAGAAATAGATACAAACGACTTGCTAGCACCCGAATCAAATAATACTAAAACAGGCAGATAATTTACGAGATATGTGCCTGCAACCACATCAGGTTTCCTCTGTGCTTCCTCAGCAGTTAATTGAAAGGCCCTCCCCTTACTCTTGGAAGTATCCTCTTTCTTTACCTCTTTATTCTCTGTAATTCGCAGTGGTGGTAGAGATGGAGTATTTCTCGATCCGGTTGAACGGTTGGATGTAGTAAGTTGGGGACAATTGGCTTTCTAGTGGCATGGCTGATAATAGTGAAAACATACACTCAATGAACTGCGACAATCTTTTCCCATATGGCCCGGCTTGCCACATTTAAAACAGTGAATAACATTTGTCTGACAGTTCCCGTAGTGACTCTTCTTACACTTCTGACACACCCTCGGTGCTTCCTTCTTCTCTCCATACTCTACCCTCGGCTTCTTGTTCTGTGGTGTCGATCCTTCCACTGGCCTCTTCTCTTTTACCTGCCTCTCTAACTCTAACTCTCTCGCCCCCGCAGCGTCCATCATGGACTTCAGGGTCTGATACTTGCTCGAATCAATAAACTCTCTAATACTCGGTTTCAAAACCATCATGTAGCGATACATTTTCATCTTCTCGTTGGCTACATAATCAGGACAAAAACGTGCCTTCTCATGAAACTTGGCATTAATCTCTGGTATGGTCTCTGTAGTCTGCTTCAGCTTGTGGAACTCATCAACTATACGGTCAACCTCGGACTGCGGAACAAACTGTTCCGTAGTAATCTCTTTAAACTCTGCCCAGGTCATGGCCTCAATCTGAGTCTCACCTCTCATCTTCTTTTCCAGATCCCACCAATCTTTGGTTGCACCTCTCAACTGGTTTGTAGCAAACCTCACTTTGTTTTCCGGAGCACACGAACACGTATGAAATGCTCCTTCTAACTCTTATAACCACCTCTGACTCACAATCGGATCAGTAGATCCATTAAACAACGGTGGCTGGCACGCAGCAAAATCTCTAAAGGTTCACCCTTTCGGCGCATCTCTAATAATCACTTGCGGTTGAGGATTAACCCTTTCCTCCCTCCCAGCTAACGCAACTGCCACTTCCTGTCGTACAGCTTCCCCTGTACTTTCCTTCAGATGATCTACCACTTGGGTAATAATAAACGGTATGGCTTTCTCTAAAGCTTTGCCGATTTCCTCAGCAACAGTCACTCTAATAATCACTTGCGGTGTTGACAACTCACCTACACGGGCCGTGTGCCTTCACACGGACCGTGTACCTCAATCTCTACACGACCATGTATACCAACATGGCCCTGTGACCACCTTCTACACTACACGGCCGTGTACCGCTACACGGGCCGTGTACTCTACAGACCAGCCGACTGTTATGAAGAACAGTCGGTGTTTTAAGCCACAAATCCGACCAAAAACACATAAAACACTACTGGGGTGTTTTCCTACACCCCTAAACAACATATAAACTGTCCATAACATTAAATACAAGCTAGGAGCATGATTCACCATTGAATCACCTTAAAACCCACTAAAACACCAAGAACAACTAGCAAAGAGAGCTTACCTCAACTTGTATACACTAGAAACAGATGAAGATCACTTGTCCTCTGCTCTCCTTGCTCAAAAATTAAAAGAACTCTCTGCTCTATCTCTCTCTCGTTTGATGCAGAAGAAGGAAATGGTAGGTTTGACTCCTCAAAGTCAAATCTGCCAATATATATACATATCTTTGGAAAATGGCACAAATGGCCCCTGGACTTTTCTAGTTCCAGAAATTACAACACAAGTCCCCCAAGTTTCTAAACACCTCCTAATCTCAATTAGGCAAAACCAAAACGCGTTAAGTCGAAATGTTACTAATTACAGAAATTCCGAAACTTGGGTGTTACACGATTGTTTTGAGGAAATCTGATAATATGTGTTTGAAGTTATATATGTTTATTATTTATTATTATTTGATAAATGATTTATAAATATATGAATGAGATATAATTATGAGATTGGGAATGATTTAATTATTGATGTGTTTACAGGCAATCCTAAGACTCAGTGATATTAGACTTCTGAGTTCAAGACTGAAACTAAGGTGAGTGGACGTTGAACACGGATGGTAAAGATTGCAGTTAATTTTATTGATGTGAAGCATGATTGTGGTTTGAGATTGGATTGTTTGAACTACTGATTGTGTTAATGAAATGTTGATAACTGCTGCATGAATATTTGGTCGATACGCACTCTTAGGATGATTTTGAGTTGCGTTGAGAAGTCAGCTATACGTGGACTTGGGCTGGGCTTGTCTAACAGGTTGGTTGAACAGTAGTAGCCTTTCTGTTGCATTTGTTGCTCAGAGGGGAGTTTACTGTGCCAATCTAGTGGAAAGCTATCGGTAAACCTTTGCTTTGGCCGGCATTGGTTGTAGGTTCTGCGCCGAACCGCCGGTCTTCTCTGGATATGTGTTTACATGAGTACTGATTGATTGTGAATGTTTGCGTTTGTTGCTTTAGCCTCTACTCACTTAGCTTTGTGCTAATTCCCCTTGGTTGATGATTTGCAGGTTCGTGATTGAGTTGAAGAAGGAAGAGTTGACCACACTCTGATACTTGTTTTGAAAAAGAGACGAGCCAGTATTTTTGTAACACCAAACATTAGTAGTTGATGATGTTAACTTTTGAACGATGTTTGTACAATTGTAATTATTGATTATATGTAATAAAGTTGGTTTTAATTAGCTTCCGCAGTGTGTTTAAAAAAAATGGCTTGTGATTTTCCGGTGTTACAGTTTGGTATCAGAGCCTAGGTTTGGCGATGCATGCACGGCTAGAGTGTTGCATTCCCGAATCTTGGCTCGTGACGGGTTTATGTTAGTATTTTGGATACTAACGGTTTATGTTAATGAGCTATGAGGTGATGTGATTGTAATAGATTATGGCTGATAGAGAGACTCCCATCCTACCTCCTGTGACCCAAGCTGTATCAGAGGCTCCAGTAATTGAAGACTTGAGCAATGTAAACCAAGCAGGAACATCGGGTCAAGTATAAGAGGAAGATCAAAGCGAATACATCTTTAAACTGGAAAATGAGTTGATGGATCTTCGAAATAAAGTCCTTAACATGGAACAGAGATTGAATCAGCCTGAACCAACCCCTGTACCAATTGCGATTCCTACACAGGAAACAACAGCACCAATAACAGTATCCATACCACCAATGACTCAAATGATGCAACTACCGTTTTATTATCCATATCCACAGCCAGGAGCTTATTCCTTTGCGTTTCCAGGGTATAAGCAACCGTGCACGTACAAACAATTCTTGGACTGTAAACCTTGTGAACATAGAGGAAGTCCTGACCTTAACATCACACTGAATTGGCTGAGGGAGATGACGAAGGAACTTGATGCCTGTAATTGCGAAAATGAACTCAAAGTGAAATATGCATCGAGAATGCTAAAAGAAGATGCCATGGTTTGGTGGGATTCGATTACCGGCCATTTCACAGAACAGCAACAGGAAAGCATCACCCGGAGTCAATTCCAAGAAAAGTTATGCGAGCAGTTGGTTTTAATTAGCTTCCGCAGTGTGTTTAAAAAAATGGCTTGTGATTTTCCGGTGTTACACTAATCTTTACCTGTAAAAAGGGCAACATAGCACCATTAGCTAAACAACATAGCTAGTGAGTACTTACTTATCATAAGCATCAATAAAGCAAGTCATACAACATATATCATACATAAGCAATCATTGCTAACTTAACACATAGTGGTGTGCTGACAAGATCAGTAAGAGTTATGTCTTGCAGGGTAATCAGTCCCGCTCGACGACTTCGACCGGGGAATCAGACAAAACCAACAACGCTGGTGGGGGAGCATAAAGCAGTCCACCAGAGATCGTTCACAGAGCCAGTGGCTCCTTAGGTAATCCAGTGGCCATCCAGCTGATTACCACTCACGCTATGGCACGGCGGTCCTGCAGAGCCTACGTTCCGGAATTTCTAGCCTCGAGTCACCGTGAAATCCCGAATTACCTGACCAAAGTCTCCTAGGATTTAGCTACAACCTGCTGACCTTAACCATGCTTCAAGTAGTCCGCGGACAATTCACATACACATAGCTGATCCAATCAGGATCAGACATAAAGCATGCATATTCATTCATTCATCTATTCATCGTAAATTCAGTCATTCATTTATCATACATAACATCATTATTAACTAGGCGGCTCCAATCTGGATCCGCTGGCATGCACATAACACATGATCTACATGTTTCAAGCATGTTATAGCATATTAACATCATAAATAAACTTACACTTCCATTCTTAAGCATACCCTCATCAAAACTTAAGCATACATCATACTATCGTACATAATCAGTCAATCAATCATTTAGCAATCAAGCCTCGCTCTATTGAGACTTATGAAAGCAGGTACTCACCTGAGTAGCTTACAACACTGACTACTTTACTCCGGTTCAGCTAACTCGACAAGTTCACCTAAAGCATTGCCAATCGCGTTAAGCATTTGCATATACATGGTTTTATCATTAGAACAAAAGTAGGAACCCCTAAAGGAACCTTAGACCAACTTACAAGGCCATACTGACCCTTTACATGTAACAACACAGAAGTTTAAACATTCTGTGAACTGTTTCTGGAAAAACACCCATTGCGGCCGCAAGCACTAATGCTTGCGCCCGCAAGCAACCTTGCTTGCGCCCGTAAGCACCAAAACTTGGATTTAGTGTAAATCCTACAAAACTTGCGGATTTTGGATTCTGACACCCTTTTGCGGCTGCAAGCAGACCTGTTCAAGAACAGGTTGGCTACAGCCCCCTGTTTCGACTGTATTGTTTCAAATCTTCACAAAACGAGTTTCTAAATTATTTCTAGCATTTGTACATCATAGGGGACGTTCATACGAGTCTAAAAACATTCTTCTCATTAATTTTAACAACTTACAGAAGATTTGGGATCAAATTTAACCATTGACCCACTTGAATCAATTTCAAGAAAGTTCATCAAAATCACCATTTCAAGCTTTGTTTTATGTTTCAATCCATCCATAGCAGTTGTAGGAACAGATTGAAGCATTAATTTTCAGTTCTTGGGGTCAATTTGTGTTTAATCCATTTTCACCTCAACATAAGAACTTACAAGAAAGCTGGAACTTACTTGTCAAGGTGAAGAAGATGAAGATGATAAAAGTCTTAGTTGGCTACTGGAATTCAAAGCTTGTGCAATCCTTCTTCAAAGATTTCTTCAAGAACAATAGTGAGAATACTTGTAACTTGTATGTTTTATGTTTGAACACACACAGACGTGGTATACCCAAGTCTTAAACCGCCTTTGGGTTTAAGCCTATCTACAAGAGGTATTTTGTTCCCCTTTTCAACTTACAACTTGACCCTCGTTTACCCGTTTCAACTAACGGGGATATTTTCAGAATCCTTACTTAAAATCGTTCATAAATTTTTTATCTTACTTATATTACTACTACTTTTATAATTTAACATTTAACAATCAAAACACATAACAACTAAACATATAATAATAAATACTTACTTTATCATTATTTTACTTAATTTACATACACACGTCATTCATATACAACTAGGCCCAAATCTAGGATGTTACATTATAAAACTATAGTGACCAAAACTGTCAATATAAAAGATACATAACTACATGGACCATTTCTGCCATTTGCTGATAGATGTAGATATATATGACTTTCCATTTGAATCTTGAAAACTAAAAACACAGACATACATCCATACGTATATGTTTGTAAATGGTTGCCCTTTTTTTGCTTCCAACAAGTGATTAACATAAGTGATTTCAACTTCTTATCATCATTAACTCATTCTCATATAGCGTTAGGTAAGTTTGGTTTGATTACTTTGATGTTCAAATGGGTCAAATGATTCAAATTTTGGATTAAAGAATCAAAGTAAGTTATTTATATTTAATTCCTGTTATTAGTAGTTTGGGGTGTAGGAAAACACCCCTTTATTGTCAAAAACCGATTAGAATTGAATTATGTTGAGTTTTGGCCGGAAAAACAATTTTGTCGATCAGTTCTGTGCAGACCAGGGGGAAAGCACGGGTGTGCCCGGTGATGGTACGAGCATGCCTTTCGCCCGTGGCATACCCTAGTTCATAAGGTACCCGCGTGCTTTTGGGGTAAAGGCATGGGCATACCAAGGCAAGGTATGGGCGTGTCTGCAAGTCGCACACATAAGTTGCACCTAAAGTTGTAGGCACGGGCGTGCCTATGGTAAGGTACGGACATGCCCCTACCCTATAAAGTTTACTAATATTCAATTATAGCATGTGTTTAATATATTATTGGTATTATACCTGTAGAGACTAGTAGTGGGCATATTCCCTAAACCATAATCATCTGTGGATTAGTTTATAACATTACTGGTTATAAGGTGAGTCTTTTAGACTATTTTTCATATCTACGGCATGTGTATTATCATATATGAATATTATACATTTATTATACATATTGTTGTTTAGCCTACTCCTATGTACAGTAGGGCTCAGATGTGGTACGATACTATGACCTATGTTGCATGCCCTGGGTCAAGAACCAAAGGCTAGCATTTATTACCTGACATACTTGTGGTATCTTTATATGATCTTATATGCGTTTTTATATGATTGAGAGTCTGGTTTACTCACTAAGCTCTCGTAGCTTATCAGATACTATTTTTTAAAAATGTTTTGTAGTGAACAGCAAGGATAAAGGCAAAGCTCCTGTTTAACTACATTTTGACAAGCCTTTTGAGAAGTTTTAATGCCTTTTGTGATAAAACAATCTTTATGGTAACAAACTTGGCTTATGTAAATATTTATATGTAGTCTTTTGATCGATCGGGTTTTCGAACAATTTACGCTTCCGCTTTTGTGTAAAACTTTCAAATGTGAATACTAATATGTGGTTTTTATTTCAAATATTAGTTTTAGAACTTGGGGCATTATAACTTGGTATCAGAGCCACGGTTTGAGGGATCTGGATGTGAGCTATGCATAGTCAGGACTTGAACCATGGTTTTGGAAAAAAATTGTCAAACTGGAGGTTACAGATTGATTAGTATACTAGCAATTATATTCATTATATATTATATGAGAATCATATGCAAGTACATGATGTGTTTAGAACTGACATGATATATGTGTGCAACCGTTAAAAGTTGTCTTTATAAGTGAATTATTGATGAATTGAATTGTTATATGAATATATGAGAACATGATGTATAGATTTTGACCCGCACTTGTGAAGGTAAGGTACCAAGTGGTGAAATTTAGGATTTGGTATGTATAGTGAATTTGAAGCAGTAAGGGGCCCCATACTACTACAAATAGATTATATATGCTATAACTCGTTAGAATCATGGTTGTAACCTATGGATCAGGTAGGGGTAGTGTGTTAGAATAAAAATCTAGGACGTGCCAGTTAGGCTTTTCCCATAACAGTAAAGAATGTATATGAATAATATGCTAAGTGTTTAAAGTAACATAAGAGTGAAACCAGTTAAAACCAGAAAATATATGTGTTTGCATATGAAGAGCTAGTTTCATTTTAATCATATAATGGTTATGCAAGAGGTTCAAGAGCAGTGAATAACCCTAAGGATGGTTCTAGTCATAGACCCTAAGGGATAGAAATC
Source organism: Dittrichia graveolens (assembly GCA_038502395.1). NCBI lineage: Eukaryota > Viridiplantae > Streptophyta > Magnoliopsida > Asterales > Asteraceae > Dittrichia > Dittrichia graveolens. The sequence continues at coordinate 73,912,102 of JARJIL010000005.1, read as the reverse complement.
AGTTTCACAAGTGAACTTATTCCTATAAGGATACATCATGATAGGGGTGAGAGAGCCCCAGAATTGAATCATCAAGTAGCAGAATCTGCATTTAGGGAATCCAGTGCAGGAAAACTTAGTAAAGTAATGGAGCATAGTATATGCCATATATCATTGCACAAGGTGTGGAACAGAACAAAGAAGTAATTATATAAGAGCTAGTAAGAAGGTTAGCTATAGGGGTAAAAGGGTTAATCCTTAACCCCAAGTTATTATTCGTGAAGTACCGAAGGGTTGTACGTTCAAGGATTTTTCACATGTCAACCATCATTGTTTTTTGGGTCAACTGATCCAATTGTCAGTCATAGGTGGATTTCAGAGAGGGCGCATTTCATACCTGTACGTATGCGCCTGAAAATAAAGTAAAATATGCAATAAATCAAATGAGAATTATAGTAAAATTTTGGTGGAATATGAGGTGAAACAGAGGAATTACAGACAGATTGAGATTATGACATAGGAGGAATTCAAAGAGATTGCCGGTGAGTAGTTCTTTCCTTAATCAGAGGTGAATAGGATTGTGGATGAATTCTACAGATTGAGACAAAGAACAAAGATAGTTCTAGAAATCAATGCAAAATTTCTCTAGAAAGCATGTTTTTGTCTGGATTATGTTGTCAATGAAAAGATAAAAATATACACGTATATGATGGCGTTCCAGCCTAGTATACGAGAATTCATAGACGCTAGTAAACCATAAAACGTGAAAGCCATGATGAACGCAACCAGAGCTAGAGAGTTGGAGTCAGAGAGACAAAAAAAAGAGGAAATTGTAAAAGAAAACTGCACCAATGTTTAAGAAAACAACAATAGAGGTTCCAGAAAAGAAAGTAATGCAAAAGACCTACCCGATCTGCTCAACATGTAAGAGAAATCATATGAAGAAATTCAGGTTTGGTTCCCTAACATGTTTTAAATATGGCAAACCAGGTTATATGAGTAAGGACCATAAGGACCCAAGATAGTGAATAAAGAGAATGTACCGAAATCAAAAGGAAGAGCTTTCCAGCTTACAGCTGAAACAATCAAAACAGAATAAGATGTGGTTACAGAAATCTCAATCATATGTGTAAAAAGTTAGATTCTCCTCTCGAAGTGAAAATAACTGATAATAAAACTGTTATTGTATCACATGTGTATAGGCATAATGTGATAGAAATGAATACTATTAGATTCCTTATCAAATTTATACTTATGAATATGAGGGAATTCCGTGGTTGGAATAGACTGGTTAGATTGTAACTAGGTTACTATATTAAGTGAACAAAAAGTGATATGAGTTCATACCCCAAGTGGGGAAGAACTATTTATATGTGATAATGTCAAAAGAAGAAAGTTATAAGTATGTTCAGCTTCTAAATCTAGGAAGTATCTTTGGCATAAGTACACTGCTTCCTCATCTTATGTTACAGATAAAGTTAGAAAAGAAAGAAATGAGTTTAGAAGAGGTAAAAGTAGCATGTGAATATCCTGACGTGTTTTCCGAGGATTTACCTGGGTAACCGCGAGACAGACAGGGTGAATTCAGAGTCGATGTAGTGTCGAGAGCTAAACTGATTGTGAGGGCTCCGTACAAACTTGTTACTCCAGAGATGCAAGAAGTGATGAGTCAACTCCAAAAACTACTAGACAAGGGGTTTATTAAACCTAGTAGTTCTCCGTGGGGTGCTCCTATGTTAATTGTGAAAAAGAAGGATGATACTTTTCATATGTGTGTTGATTATCATGAGCTTAATAAAGTGACCATAAAGAATAGATATCCTCTGCCCAGAATAGATGATGTGAATTTTACGTACTAGTTTTAAATTTATAAATTCCGATTATTTTTACCAAAAACAGCATGATAGGGAAAAAGACCTAATCGTATTATAGTGTAGCGAATAAGTCGAGTGTCGAGCACTTGGGGAACGGGTATGATTCTGATTTTATTAAATTAACTTAGAATTAATTATTTAAACTACTAAAAATAATAAAAAGACAGATGCAACAATAAATGGGAATTTTTGGGGATTTATCAATAAGGATGCAAACTTTATAACCTAACTTAGTACTACTAATCACTAGCAAGAACCTAAAACTATCCAAAGGGAACAAAAAGCAAGAAACTTTGTGAGATTTAAACTATCAAATTGAAGGCTCCCCCTAGATTCGATTCTACCATTTTCAAGTTGATTAAATTCAACTGATATTGTGCAATGGACAACTAACTCATCATGTACCGATTCCTATACTGGTTAGACTCTTGGTCTGATTATCTAACCCTATAATCATGCAATTAATTAATTTTATGGTCATGAAATCAACTAAAAACACAATTATCCGTTTTAAGTTCGAATCAAACAAGTTTTTACCTTTAATGATTTTTTAGGTTAATATATCATTAAATTGACACACAAAGGTCATCATGCATCAATCATGCACATTAAAGTTTCCATTTTTATATGTTTAAGCCTAGGATTTGGTCAATCACTAGTCAAAACTACTTATTGATCCTAAATAGTTAAGATAAAATCCACATAAATGGATTGATCATCAATTCATGTAAACTTAGATTATGAACATGCAAAAACAGTAACTAGAACATATATGGATCATTGGTAAAACTTGCAAGATGAATACATGAAGAATTATATCCCAAAAAAATGAAAATCAATAAACTTTACAAGAGTATCATCTCCTAATGTAACACCGCTTCTGAAAACAATGAATTTACCGATAATTCGAGTTTTAATTATAAGTAGATTTATTCAACCAACTCAAAACACCAGATTTAGCAGCGGAATTTTTCTTTTTAAAAGTTTCCATCAGATATTTACATCATGTTATTACAAAACAACCGTTGGTGTTACCTAGCACAGGGAACCGACCATACAACAAATATTTACAATCATACAAAAAGTGTTCCAACCCAAAGAGTACATATACATCTAACATAAGACAAACCCCGCTCACCAGGCTACTTAGTCTTTACCTGAAAAATTGGCAACGTAGCACCATTAGCTAAACAACATAGCTAGTGAGTACTTACTTATCACAAGCATCAAGAAAGCAAGTCATACAACAGATATCATACGTAGGCAATCATTGATAACTTAACACATAGCGGCGTGCTGACAAGATCAGTAAGAATCATGTCTTGCAGGGTAATCAATCCTGCTCAACAACTCCGACAGGGAATCAGACACAACCAACCGCGCTGGTGGGGGAGCATAAATGTAACACCCGCAAATCTGGGCTAGTAGATTAGCGGGTTAGCGGTATGTGTTAATAGCATTTAAATTGATTATATGATTCTAAGAGGTATTTAATTGTTGAAATTAATTAAGATTGTTATGTGCAAATTATTTATGTTTACTGGAGAAAAGGAAAATTAAGTTTGTATGCATGTATGTATAGTAACATGTATGTAGGAAATAAGTATGTAGGTACACGTGTGGGTGTGCATGCTAAGAGGAGTTGAGGGATAGACACCTCTTACTTATTTTAATCAAATTTTATGTATACGTGTGTAAATATATGATAATCTGAGAGATATCAGTTGACATTTTGAAGGAAGAAAGTGTGTGTGTGTGTGTGTTTAACTCTGCCGAAGAAAACAAGGAAAGTTGTTAACCTATGATTCTGGAATATTGTTAATTGCCATGATATGTTATTACTGTGTTTTATAAGTTTAGAAGTAAAACACCATGAATGAAGTATGAAGCTAACTTAGTTAAATGGGTTTTGTATGTTATAGTGATATATGTGTTTAAGAGGTGTTCAAGATGCATAAATACATGTTTATAGATGTTTGCATGTGTTTTTGATAAGCTTTGATGTGTTTTGAGAAATTTGGAAATTGTTCCATGATGGTTTGAAGTTGGCGGATTACCAGGTGAGAAAGATGATATGAAATCCGAGACTCAAAATCCGGGTCTCACAATCCGAGAGGAAATCCGATACCTTGAATCCGATTATTATGAAATCCTACACCTAAAAACCGACGCATGAAATTTGCAAGTTAAATCCGCTATTCCATAGAATCCAACAGATTTTAATCCGATAACCAAAATCCTATACTTAAAAACCGATACACAAATCCGAGAGAACCTGAAATCCGATACATGTAACTAGCGGATTCTATAAATCCGATGAAGTGAAATCCGATTGTGGAGAATCCGATGGTCACAAATCCGATAGACTTGAAATCCGGAGGATTTTGAGAATCCGACATTTTGAGAATCCGACAATTAAGATCGGATTTGGGATAATTTGATATTTATATTATTTATTGAATATCAAGTTTTATATTTACGAATGTTTGAGATATAAATATATGTGGACAGATATATTTGTGAGTTCGAGACTGATTTCATTGTTATTATGTTTTCAGGAAACACCAAGACTTAGTAAAATTAGATATCTGAGTTACGCGTTTGAAACCACGAGGTGAGTGGATGTTATGCGCGGATGGTAAAGATTACGGTTAATGTTATTGATGTGATGCATGTGAATATGATTGATAGACTGTTAAGTTTGATTGTGGATTGTTGTATGTTATTATTGGTTTATATCTGTTGTATGATTCTTTGGTCGATACGTACTCGAGGGATGATATCGAGTTACGTTTGAGAAGTCAGCTATACGTGGAATTGGGTTGGGCTCGTCTACTGGTTGGTTGAACAGTGGTAGTCTTACTGATGCATGTGTTGCATCAGAGGGGAATTTCACTGTGCCAATTCAATAGAGGGCTATCGGTAAACCTCTAGTTTGGCCGGCATTGGTTGTAGGTTCTGCGCCGAACCGCCGGTCTTCTTGATTGTGTGATTACATGCTTTAGTGTTGACTATTGATGTTTTCTTTTGTGTTTGACTTCTAGTGACCTAGCTTTGTGCTAATTCCACTCAGTTGTTGCTTTTGCAGGTTAGAGTTGTTGTGGTGTTAGTAGAACGAGAAGTTGACCCTGCTCTGATATTTATGGTTTTACAAGAAAACGATCCAGTTGATTTTGTAACACCTAGTTTATGAATGTTAAACTTATGAACAGATGTTTTGGTTTGTATATGATTGTAAAGTTTAAAAAATATGTTGTTGTTTAATAAAGCTTCCGTAGCGCGTATTTAAAAAAATGGCATTGGGTTTTCTCGTGTTACAATAAAGCAGTCTACCAAACAAACATCGTTCACAGAGCCAAAGGCTCCTCAAGTAATCCAGCGGTCATCCAGTTGATTACTACTCACGCAAAGGCACGGCAGTTCTGCAGAACCTATGATTCAGAGTGTTACCTCAAATCACCGTGAAATCCCGAATTACCAGACCGAAGTCTCCTGGGATTCAGCTACAACCGGCTGACCTTAACCATGCTACAGATAATTGTTCGCGAACCTTTCACATACAGATAGCTGATCCAATCCAGATCAATAATTAAGCATGCATATTCATTCATCATTCGTTCATTCGTTCATCTTATTCAATCATCATACAACATCATCATTAACTAAGCAGTTCCAATCTGGATCTGCTGGCATGCACCTAATACATACTCTACAGATATTAGGCATAGCCTATTAACAACATATAAGACTTACACTTACATTATTGAGCATACCTGCAATAACAAGTCAATCATATATAGTACTATTGTACATAATCAATCAGATAACCACTTAGCAATCAAGTCCCACTCTATTGAGACTCATGAAAGCAGGTACTCACCTAAATAGCTTACAACGCTCTGATAACTTGTTCAGGCTTTGCTAACACAACAGGTTCGCCTAAAACATCATTACTTACATCAATCATTTATACATACGAAATACAACTAACAAAACAATCATAGGAACCCCAAATCTGGACTTAGCATAAATCCGCCAAAACTGTCGGATTTTAGGAAATCCGACACTGGCTATGCGGATTTTAGAATACCGATACACTTACGGAATCCGACCTACTGACGGAATCCGACATACATAAGGAAATCCGACATTCATGCGAAATCCGACATAATAGCAAAATCCGACATACACTCGGAATCCGACATACACTCGGATTCTAATACCTTGCGGATTCCGATACTCGAAATCAGACACTTGAGGATTCCGACACATAACGGATTCCGACACTTCCGAATTCCGACTGTAAATCCGCCTGTTCTTGCGGATTTCGGAATTCCGACACATTCTTGAATCATCTTTTGCTAGAAATTCATATTTGTTAGTTTTTTACTTTTACAACATGTTAAAACTTCATATTCCATCCATACAACCTTCAAAAACTCATCAAATCCAAATATAAACACCAAACATGCAATACCCACTTGCAAAGTGAGCTTCACAGGTTCTTCAATGGTGTCTTGCATGAATTTGAGTTTTAACCATGACTTAAGCTCAAAACTGACATCAAACATGCTTAGATCATATAACAAACACCTGCTTACCTTCTTTTGAATCAACCCAACAAAGTCTTATAATTCTTTCTTCTTCAGACTCACGAGAGAAAGTGTGTGTGTTTGTATGTTTTACCAACTTTGACTTATAAGTCAAACTTAACATACACACATAAGTATATCATCTGATCTATAGGCAAACCGTCTCTGGACAAAGATATTTTATTTTCTTCTTTTTATTAATATTTTACATATATAAATATATATATATATATAAATACTATCTTGCATACATACATACGACATACACACACATACATACTATTACAACTAGGCCCAAGTCGAGGATGTTACAAATCTACCCCCTTAAGAAGATTCTGTCCTTGGAATCTACGCAGTGATAAACAGGTGAGGGTATCTTGCCTTCATCTTGTCCTCAACTTCCCACGTCAGGTTTGGATCTAAGCTGTGCTTCCACTTAACAAGAACCATCTTGATCATCTTCTTGTGTAGCTTCTTGACTTTCGTGTCAAGAATCTCTACAAGTTCTTCTACGAGTCGTTTAGAAGAATCGATCTTCAGTTCTTGCAATGGGATAATCTGTTCCTCCTCAACGTGGCACTTGCGTAAGTAGCACACGTTAAAAGCGTCATGAATACTAGCTAGTTCAGGCGGCAGCTCAAGAGTTACCGTCTGATCATTGACTTTACGTATAACTTTGAATGGGCCTATATAACATTGACTCGGCTTCTCCTTGCGTCCAAAACGAACGACGCCCTTCCAAGGAGAAACTTTCAAGAATACACGATCACCAACATCAAATGTAGTGGGACGACGTTTAGGATCCGCATACATCTTCTGTCGGTCACGAGCACCTTTCAGCTTTTCTAACGCCACATTCACTTTATTACATGTAATCTGGACAGTCTCAGGTCCAGCGAATTGCTTCTCGCCAGGTTCCAACCAGCAAGTTAAAGTTTGACAGCGTCTTCCATAAAGCATCCCGTATGGTGGCATTCCAATGCTGAAATGATATGAATTATTATAAGCAAATTCAATCAATGGGAGATGAGAATCCCATGAACCACCAAACTCGAGTACACACGCACGAAGCATATCTTCTAACGTTTGAATCGTTCATTCAGATTGGCCATCGGTTTGCGGATGATAGGCAGTGCTCAGATGAACACGAGTGCCAAGTTCACGCTGCAAACTTTGCTAGAAATTCGAAACAAATCGAGAATCACAATCAGAAACAATCGAACAAGGAAGACCGTGACGAGACACAATCTCATTGATATACAGTTGTACCAAACAATTGAACCGGTCAACAATGAACCATATCATGTTGTGCCCTTTAACCGTCTTTGGCAGCATTGTCATGAAATCTATAGTGATATGATCCCATTTCCACTCAGGAATATCTAGTTGTTGCAGATTGCCGTATGGCCTCTGGTGTTCCGTCTTCACTTGCGCACATATCTGACATCTCTCCACAAAAGAAGCGATATCCTTTTTGAGAGTCATCCACCGGTACAATTCTTCAAGTCGTAGTACATGTCGGTAATTCCCGAATGGACAAATAACTTGGACTTGTGAGCTTCTTGCAATATCAGCTCACGGTTACCCTCAACAAGAGGTACCCAAATCCTGGATTGAAAAGTCTTCAACCCACGATTATCTTCAACTAGTTGGTCTTTTAACTTCTTCATCGTCTCAGCTTTCAGATTTTCTTCTTGCAATGCTATCAGCTGAGTTTCCTTCAACTTAGCAATCAAATTAGGTACCACTACAATCTTCATAAACTTTGCTTCTGCTGGTGGTGCTTTACGGCTCAAATCATCCGCTACAACATTGGCTTTAGCAGGATGGTAATGGATTTCACAATCGTAGTCTTTAATTAACCCCAACCAACGGCGTTGCCGCATGTTGAGTTCTTTCTGGGTAAAGACATACTGCAGACTTTTGTGATCAGTGCATCCGACACACTTCGTGCCATAAAGATAATGCCTCCACAACTTCAATGCAAAGACAACAGTAGCAAGTTCAAGATCATGAGTTGGGTAGTTCCTTTCATGTGATTTTAATTGCCTAGAAGCGTAGGCAATCACCTTATCACGTTGCATCAGGACACACCCTAAACCCGCATACGAGGCATCACAATAAACAGTAAAGTCTTCCGAACCTTTAGGCAAAGTTAGGATTGGAGCTTCATATAACAATCGCTTCAAGGTCTGAAAAGCTACTTCTTGAGCTTCCGACCACACAAATGCTACATCTTTGCGTGTCAGTTTGGTCAACGGAACCGCAAGCTTTAAGAAATCGCGGATAAACCTCCTATAGTAGCCAGCCAAGCCAAGGAAACTTTTAATTTCAGAAGAAGTATGAGGAACTCCCTAATTCATCACAGCCTCCACCTTAGCTGGATCTACTTTGACACCATCTTTACATATAACATGGCCAAGAAAATGCACTTCCCTAAGCTAGAATTCACACTTGGACATCTTTGCATACAACTGTTCTCGTTTAAGAGTTTCGAGAACCTGACGAAGATGAAGCTCATGATCAACTTCCGTCTTCGAATAAACAAGAATATCGTCAATGAAAACAATAACGGATTTATCAAGAAATGGACGACACACGCGATTCATTAAATCCATGAATATAGCAGGGGAATTGGTCAAGCCGAATGGCCTAACCAAAAATTCATAATGACCATAGCGATTTCGGAAAGCAGTCTTCAGAATATCGTCTTCATGAACTCGCACTTGGTGGTACCCCGACCGAAGATCAATCTTAGAGAAGCATGTTGCTCCCTGCAATTGATCAAAGAGATCATCTATTCGAGGAAGAGGATACTTATTCTTTACAGTTCGCTTGTTAAGCTCCCTGTAATCTATACACATACGCATCGTTCCATTCTTCTTCCTGACAAACAACACCGGAGCTCCCCACGGCGAGGAACTCGGACGAATAAAACCCTCGTCAAGCAACTCCTGAATTTGAGTCATCATCTCTCGTCTTTTAGAAGGAACAAGACGATACGGAGCTCTAGCCACTGGCGTAGTTCCGGGAACAAGTTCGTTCTTAGACTCAACATCTCTGACCGGAGGCAAACCCGGAAGTTCTTCAGGAAACACCTCAGGGTATTCCGACACTACCCTGACATCTTGAATTGGTCGTTTCTCCAACTTGGCATCAATAACATATGCTAAGAAAGAATCACAACCTTTAAAGATCGACTTCTGAGCTTTAATAACAGAGATAACAGTAATATCAGACTCCCGTCGTTCTCCTCGAGCTACAACATAAGATACATCAGAAAGAGGAATCTTAATCATCTTTTTGGAACAGCGAATCTCAGCATCACGACTGCTGAGCCAATCCATCCCAATTACAGCATCGAAGCCCAAAATAGGCATAACAAAGAATGAGATAGGGAATCTACTTCCCTCAACATCAAGAATAGCTACTAGAACTTTCTCTGCAACAGAGACTACCTTACCACTACCAACCTCCACATTAAGTGGTTCAATCAACTTAGAGACAGACAATTTTAACTTCTTACAACAAGATACAGAGACAAAGGAGTAAGTAGCTCCAGAGTCAAATAGCAGACACACATGAGTATAGTTAATAAGGAATGTACCAGTAATATCATCCCCCGCTGCCTTCGCCTCCTCTGCTGTCATCTGAAATGCCCTCCATTTCGCGCGAGGAGCATCATCTTTCTTCTGGCTCCTAGAAGACCCTTTTCGTTCCAACACTCTGCCTCTCCGGGAAATCAGTCATCTTGTGCCTCGGCTTGTGACACCGGTAACACGTATCTTCCTTGTACCCACATTCGGTACTCGCATGGCCCTTCTGCCCACATCTCCAACACCTTCTGGTAGCATTTGAACACTCACTAGAATGATACGTACGACACTAAGAACACCAAGGATTGTCAGGTCTTGGTTTGTTTGAAGTATCAGTCTTCTCACTTGTTGAGGATTGTCCTTTGGAAGGACCGGACTTTGCTATTGGCTGAAACTTCCTCTTTAAACCCCCACTGGAAAATTCGCCCCTACAGTGTATACGATCCCCCTCCATTTGTCGGGCCACTTCAAATGCCCGATCCAAATTAACAGCTGCTCGCACATGAGGGCGAAATTCCAATGGCAAAGTCCCCACAAACCTTCTTATCTTGGTGGTCTCATCAGGAATCAGATGCGGCACGAATCTCATATTGTCTGTAAAAGCAGTGATGAGATCCTCGATCGGCTTATCTCCTTTCTGGAGATTATTAAACTCTCTTTCCATTCGTTCCATGTCGTACTCAGTACAATACTTCTTCAACAGCTTTTCATTGAATCGCTCCCATGACAGAGCACTCAGCACCTCCTTGTTAACAGAGGCTTTTACCGTATCCCACCAAAAGATGGCACGGCTTTTCAGCATACGTACTGCGTATTTAACGCAATACTCCAGTTCACATTCACAAGATTCAAACACCTTCTCCATTTCACGGAGCCACTGTATAGTAACTTTGGGGTTATCACTCCCCTCAAACATCGGAGGCTTGCACGACAAGAAATTTTTATACGAACAAGTATTGCGTGGCTTAACTAACGTGGTCTGCAACAAGAGCTCTTTAGTCATTCGAAGCTCTTCTTCCAGACGCTTTATGTAAGCAGCCTGATCTGGATCAGGTCTACCACCTTCAGCATTTTGCTGAGAACGTTCATCTTCAAGTTGATGGGGCATATGAGTAGCCTCATCTTCCATCTCTTTCAGTGCTTGCTAGGTATTACCGCGCTCAGCAGACATCTTTCAACTTTCTATACAACAGAGAAGAGTATCTTAATACTCTTTCATACATACTTTTCGTACTTGACAAGCTTACTTACAACAGTTAACATTCATATATCACTCTCACTCAACCCCCCCATAGGAACACTTATTTATGGTCGGGCCCGAGTTTGAGATTGAATACTCTTACAAGTACCCAATTCCCTCAAACTTAGGCCCTGATACCTAATTGTAACACCGCTTCTGAAAACAACGAATTTACCGATAATTCGAGTTTTAATTATGAGTAGATACATCCAACATAAGACAAACCCCGCTTACCAGGCCGCTTAGTCTTTACCTGAAAAATTGGCAACGTAGCACCATTAGCTAAACAATATAGCTAGTGAGTACTTACTTATCACAAGCATCAAGAAAGCAAGTCATACAACATATATCATACGTAGGCAATCATTGCTAACTTAACACATAGTGGTGTGCTGACAAGATCAGTAAGAATCATGTCTTGCAGGGTAATCAGTCCTGCTCAACAACTCCGACTGGGGAATCAGACACAACCAACCGTGCTGGTGGCGGAGCATAAAGCAGTCCACCAAACATCGTTCACAGAGCCAAAGGCTCCTCAAGTAATCTAGCGGTCATCCAGCTGAGTACTACTCACGCTAAGGCACGGCGGTTCTGCAGAACCTATGATTCAGAGTGTTACCTCGAATCACCGTAAAATCCCGAATTACCAGACCGAAGTCTCCTAGGATTCAGCTACAACCGGCTGACCTTAACCATGCTACAGATAATTGTTCGCGAACCTTTCACATACAGATAGCTGATCCAATCTGGATCAATATTTAAGCATGCATATTCATTCATCATTCGTTCATTCGTTCATCTTATTCATTCATCATACAACATCATCATTAACTAAGCAGTTCCAATCTGGATCTGCTAGCATGCACCTAATACATACTCTACAGATATTAGTCATAGCCTATTAACAACATATAAGACTTAAACTTACATTATTGAGCATACATGTAATAACAAGTCAAACATACATAGTACTATCGTACATAATCAATCAGATAACCACTTAGCAATCAAGTCCCACTCAATTGAGCTGGTACTCACCTGAATAGCTTACAACGCTCTGATAACTTGTTCAGGCTTTGCGAACACAACAGCTTCACCTAAAACATCATTACTTACATCAATCATCTATACATACGAAATACAACTAACAAAACAATCATAGGAACCCCAAATCTGGACTTAGCATAAATCCGCCAAAACTGTCGGATTTTAGGAAATTCGACACTGGCTATGCGGATTTCAGAATTCCGATACACCTACGGAATCCGACCTACTGACAGAATCCGACATACATAAGGAAATCCGACATTCATGCGAAATCCGACATAATAGCGAAATCCGACATACACTCGGATTCTAATACATTGCGGATTCCGATACTCGAAATCCGACACTTGCGGATTCCACAACATAACGGATTCCGACACTCGAAATCCGACACTTGCGGATTCCGACTGTAAATCCGCCAATTCTTGCGGATTTCGGAATTCCAACACATTCTTGAATCATCTTTTGCTGGAAATTCATATTTGTTAGTTTTTTACTTTTACAACACGTTAAAACTTCATATTCCATCCATACAACCTTCAAAAACTCATCAAATCCAAATATAAACACCAAACTTGCAATACCCACTTGCAAAGTGAGCTTCACATGTTCTTCAATGGTGTCTTGCATGAATTTGAGTTTTAACCATGACTTAAGCTCAAAACTGACATCAAACATGCTTAGATCATATAACAAACACCTGCTTACCTTCTTTTGAATCAACCCAACAAAGTCTTATAATTCTTTCTTCTTCAGACTCACGATAGAAAGTGTGTGTGTTTGTATGTTTTACCAACTTTGACTTATAAGTCAAACTTAACATACACACATAAGTATATCATCTGATCTACAGACAAACCGCCTCTGGACAAAGATATTTTATTTTCTTCTTTTTATTAATATTCTACATATATACATATATATATATATATATATATATATATATATATATATATATATATATATATATACTATCTTGCATACATACATACGACTTACACACACGTACATACTATTACAACTAGGCCCAAGTAGAGAATGTTACACCTAAAGGGAGGAAAACAGAAGATTCTAGCCTAGAACGAGCATTCTAACATTCTGGAAATAATAAATAGATATTAGAAGCAGAGTTAGAATGATAAAACCGAAAAAAGCAATGCTTAAAAGCCAAAATATTCAATCTTCAAGCTTCAATCCTTCAAGAACAGCTTCAATCATCTCTGGAATGCTTCTGGAACGAAAGTGCAGTGATATGGATAGGAGAAGTGGGGTGATTAACCCCAAATTCAAGCTAGAGTTGAGTTTAAGTAGAACTGCTAAAACAGGGTGATCGAGTAGCGATCCTAGAATCCATCGTGATCTCAAATTCTAACTCTTTTGAATCCGGCACTATCCACACATCGCGTTGCGATCCTTAGGTGGCCTTCGCGATGAGCTTTATCTCCAAGGCTACTGGACACAATCTTATCCCTTTTGTCGCGCCGCGATCTATTAAAAATTGCCTGGCTCCATTTTTAATTCTTTTCTTTTATTAATTTTCTTTTAATTCTTTTCTCTTTTCTTTTTCTTCCTTTATCTTTTTTTCTTGATTTCTTTTCATTATTTTATTCTTTAACTCTTATTTCTTTTATCTTCACTTGATTTCTTCAATATTCAACCTTTCGTCTTTTTAGCCTGCAAAATAAAAACAAACGGTAAACTTATCTTTTTACAATAAACGCACACTTTCCGGCTAAAATTAAACAGATATCGCGCATAATTTATATCTAATAAATGCGATATCAAAATACCCCACACTTGAACTTTGTTTGTCCCCAAGCAAATCACAACTCTATCTAGGCTAAAAACTTAAATAAATAAAATCATCATTTGAAAAATTAAATATTACTTACGAGTGTCTAAAAGGTTGATTAAAAATAAGACATCGGCGATACTCAGAATTATGCATATACTCATGTATTGGTCCTCAATAACTTTTCAACCCTCCCAAATAATCTCTTCATTTATAAATATCCAAACCTTAATTTATGAATTGCATTTGTTTTTAATTTAATTAATTTACCCCTTAGAAATCCCTCAATCTCAAGACTTATTGTAGTTTTTTCAACTTAATTTTACAAATGCTTTTGATCTTTTCAGCTCTTTTTATAAATCTATGACTTTCAATGAAATCCATGTAGCAAATATTCAACTCAACCGATCCCAAACAAGTTAGTTTACTAATTCGAGTTCCAATGACCATTTATTTGACTTATATATATATATATATGCTTTTTGTATATTTTAATTTTTTTCTTTTGCACATTGGCTTTTGCACTTTTTTTAGCATATGATTATAAAAATAAAAATTCATACTCAGTTTATTTTTGTCATACTTAGACTCAAAAAGAGCTTAACCTTATAATTTATGTAGCAATTCAAAAATTAAAATTTGGTTACTATAAATGAAAATTTCTAAGAAATAGCAAAAAACCACAAGCACTATGCATAAAAGCTCTATAACCTATGAACTTATTTTTAATCAAACATCCCGACACTTTTAACTAATATCTAACTTTTACTCGAATGATATTAAAATTTTAAAATTTAACGTCCAAATAAAATAATAATTAACCAAGAACTAAAGTTCAAGCGATGAATCTTTTTCTAACCCCTTATCCCACACTTAAATTGTACAATGTCTTCATTGTACACAAAAATAAACTAAAGTAGAAAAAGATTAGAAAGTAAGATGTATCACTGATTGAGTACTAGTATATAAGAGTGTACTCCATACAATAATCAAGCAAATACCGAAAGATAAACAACTCATAACAGATAATCAGACAATAATATATATACATCAAAGGTTAATTGTCCGAATACATCAAATAAAAATGATAAATACATATATACTCAATCATCATCCCCCTCAGAATCATCTCCAGCATACCCAGATGGTCTTGGCATGTCAGTTTGTGGCGGTGGAAAGCGCATACGCCAATACGGACACGGCGGAGGGTACTGTGGGTACACCGACGACTGGTATTCGAAATGAGTAAGCAAGATAGATAACCCGGATCCCTCACCTGCTGGTAATCCTCTGAGTTCAGCTGCCGAGCGCGCATATCATCGTGATAGAAGCCCAACCCATCAACTCTAACCAACAGCCTAGATTGAAGGATCCTGCAATGTTTAAGTTGTGCTAGCAATATTGTGAGATCGAAGCCTTCATACTGCAGAAACGTTGAACTGACTCCTGGTACACGAGTTAGATGAACAAATTTCTTTAGAGCAATGTAGTGACGAGTTAACCCCATAAGTTTATAAACCATGCTAATGATATAAAAAATAAAAGCTAAAACTCTAAACCAATTAAAACATTTAAAGGTTCACACGAGAAACCTAGCAAAGTATACAACACATTGAAATCAAATGCACCTACAAGAAATGTGACATACTAAACACAAAATAATAATAATAATTAGTAAAACAATATATATATATATATGTATATATATAATGAAAAAATAGGCCAAGGTAATTGGGTGGGGGGGGGGAGATATTCACCTTCCAAAATTTTCTAAACACTTTACTAAAATACATGGTTGCCATATTGTCTTAGAACCTCCATAAACTCTCAAAACACACACACACACACCACCCCACACGTTTTTTGGGTCTGAAAGCCTTCTTCTCCGGTGAATTTTGAGTCCTCAAAAACAAGTTCTTGGTGGTGTTCTTCATCCTTTCAAAAAATCTAGTCAACTTGGTCGTCAATCAAAAGGTCTTTGGTATGTATCTACTCCCTTGTGTCTAGACTCTCTTTCTTGTTTCTTTATTGTAAACCTAATTGATGGGTTATCAAATGAATCAACTCATCCTAATAACTCATAAAATCATGACCAATGAGTTTTGATCAAACTAACCATAGGATGCTTGGGTTCGATCAAAAGTGTTTCTGTTTTGATTCTGGGTTTTCGGCCAGAAAGTTGATGAACTTTGGAGGGTCATAAATCAGCCAACCATAGGTATAAAAATTCTATCTTTGAGTCTAAAAATAAGTTCTTCGAGTCTACTTTCATCTACAAGTAGTTTCATGCAAAAAGGATAAGTTTTGGGTACTCAAATGATCCAAACCATTTGAGTGCGCAAAGCTAATTGTTTCTGACAGTTTACTCTATTCACTTGATATTACACAAAATGTCTCAAAAATAAATCTGGGTTATATTTCATGAGATTTTTTATTTACTGTAACAATTTTAGAATTTATTAAGGTTGTTTAATATTTTATATAAATACGAACTTTCTGTTGTTGCGCGTGATGGAAGCACTTTCTGACCAATATGATTTGGAGATTTACCTAAAAATAATAAAGCAAGGTTTTAAACTTTGGGAAAATTATATAAAATAATAGAGACATAATACTCCCTACCCTAAAAATTTAATAAAATAATTAGGACGTTTGAGTTATCTAAAAAAATACACGAAGTGTACCAAAATTTCAGAATTTAACCTAAACATTTTAAAAGAAAAACAAACAAGGTTTAAAAATCTTAGATATATATTTTGGTGTTAGGAATATATGCACCTATGTAACCTAGGGTAAAACCTAATCACAAATCCTCATTAAATTTAATAACTCAAGGTTATTACAAAAAGGACTTTTACGCGTGAATCGAATATAACTTAAATTATACAATTGTTTGTAGATTTGCGAGCACACTAAGATTCGAGTAACAAATACACAATTAAGGTGTGTACTCGTGGCCCCTTTTTCTATATATTTTTTGGGGGGAAATGACACTCAAAAACTTATTTCTTGAATTTATGTATGCCGTGAGAATAATACTAATATTTTCATTTATGACAATTACGTGGCATGTATGTGCACATATGAACCCGTTTTCGGGTTATGCTTATTTAGATTCCTCATTCCTATTGTAGCCAACTTGTAGCTCTAGCTGGTAGGCGATCGTTGGAAAACTAATTACTTGTGCCTCGTAAACTTGTGTTCCGCGTAACATTATATTCCTATTTCTGTGTCATGCCTTTACGTGCTAAATTGTCATAAGAACTTACTGTACACAGCAAACATACTTTTGCTGTAAACCTGCGAGCTCACCAACTTTATATTGACATTTTCGAGTGTTCATTTTCAGGTAATGCTATTAATAATGCTTAAGGAGCCTAGACAAAACTAGTGGGCCTTAGCAAGACTTGGGTTGATAAGGTTTTAAATATATATACTCTAATGAACTTGGACTTTAAATCTTGGGCTTGTACACCTGTAGACCTATCCCGGGTTGTGGGAACAGTTATTTCGTATTTTCTTGTCCTTATTGTTGACTATGATTGTCGTGGAGTGACTTACCTCGGCACAAGTCCCCTCTTGTGTCGGGGAACGTCATGACGCGTCGGTATAAATTCATTTAGAAAACTTCTCTTTCTATATATCAATGTGTTATAACGATCCTTTGCGTCACACTTCGTGTTTCCGCCTAGGCGGGGTGTGACAGATTGGTATCAGAGCCATTCGTTATAGAGAATTAGGTGGTTTGACATGGACTATAACCTAAGTACCTCATATAATTTCATAATAGGAACTATGTGTGCATACTATTTTATTACGCGAATTTACACGCTTCAGTCTAGTCGATTAATGCAAACCGCGGACGAAATCCTTCAAAATTATAACACCCGTTATGTGTCCTATTTAAGATACAATGGTATGCACAATCTAAACTCCTACCAGATCCGAATTGACGATCGCCTCTTTAAACAGGAAACTTGCCGAGAGGGATCAACAAATCCAAGCGCCAGAGGAAGAGATCCACCAACTCAAAACAATGATGCGCTCGGTTGGTATGATTAAAACAAAGGGCGGACAACACCACGTACTCGAGCATGAGGTGATGAGTCATCCTCGCTATGCCCCTTTTGGTCGCCCGGAGCCTATACTGGCAAGGTATAAGGACCCATATGAGAGCTTGAGGGTGGTAGGTTATGAGGAGAATGGTACCATCCACCAACTACAAACCCAAGTCAACATGCTACAAGAAAGATCGAACCACCAAACAAGAGAACAAATGCACTTGGTCAAAAGATCCAAGAGTTGGAGGAAATGCTAAAAGTGCAAGGAGAATTAATTGAGCTGCTAAGGGGAGCGGAGGAGGATTCGGAAGAAGTCCCCAAAGAGGATTCCGCGGATTCTACCCACGAATAGCCGACGCCTATCCTAAAATATATTCCGCCTATCGGATTTAATAATAATATCTTATTTTACCTTGTTTCTTTTCATAAAATTCTTTTACGCTTTTCAAACCTATTAAATCAAGTATGAATAAAAGATGAACGATTTGATTATTTAATATTTTGGTTGTTTATATCTAGCACTCGTTGCTTGATTACAAAGTTCCATTCAACTGAAACATACATGCAAGTCTCTTTGAACGACAATGTGCACACGTAATTGCTCGTTATTATATTTGTTGTTAGAAAATAAAGGGAAGGGTTGTGTGAGCACTTATAATAATGTATGATTCAAATCATATAGACTTAGAATTCTTGACCTAGTGTCATACATGGCCGAGTGTTCATAATTTCCTAGACATGTAGGAAGTAGAGTGTCAACCTATATTAGTGTATCGGGATGATTAGTGGTGCCTTAAGGGGAGTTGTGATAAGTATGGATGCATTGCGCCTCATCACCGCCATGTACACATACCTAGCATGAGGACACTTAAAATATTGTGAAGCATCCTATGAAACGAACTACAATTTTTGTTTTTAGGGTAGTGCACAAGAGACCAATATCCATAACGATATGATTGAAAGCAAAAAAGTTCTATGACCCATGACATACCTAAAATACTAAGAGTAACGATAACTGTTATTTTTGTGTTCCAACTAATCCATGAATTTACCATCGTATAGAACATGCCACCAAGAAGATCAACCCGAAATGTTAGACACGGTGGAGCCGCCAACCGGGGAGGAAGAAGTGGTGGTAATAAAGGTGATGCTGGGGTGCGGGGCACGAAAGCACCAATATTGCAGAAATCATAGCTCAACAACTACAGCCCTGATTCCTGCCATTGTCACTCAAGTTAGCAACAACCTTGCTAACCAAAGCAATAATGGCACCGGGGTTATCATCGGATTAAGATCATAATGGAGGATATTTATAAAACCACGTGCAGAACTAGATACGGACATTTTGAGTTTGCCGTGATGCCCTTTGGCCTTATTAATGCATCAGCAACATTTATGGATCTGATTAACAGTTATAAGCAAAGTTTTCTAAATGTGAATTCCAAAATCCAAGAAGTACAATTCTTAAGTCATTTAATTAACAAAGATGGAATTAAAGTAGATCTTGTGAAAGTAGAGGCGGTGATGAAATGGAAGCCACCAAGGAACCCGACAGTGATCAACAGCTTTATGGGATTAGCAGCTAAAATAATGTGAAGCGCCAGTTCTTATGCTACCTAAAGTGATTGAAGATCTAATAGTATTTTGTGATGCCTTATATCATAGGTTGGTTGTGTATTTATGCAGAGGTGCAAGGTTATTGCTTATGCTTCTAGACAGTAAAAACCACATGAAAATGATTACTCAACTTATGATTTGGAGTTGGCAGCAGTGATTTATGTATGAAAGATATGGAGACACTATTTAGACCACTAGCATCCAACCAACTTACCCCACTACCACATCAGCATCCATATCATCTTTCACCTTTAACCCAACTTACCCCACAAACCCCCACATCCAACCCTTTTCAACCCTATATCTTTTCAATTTTTATTTTCAATTTTTTTGTTTTAATTTAAATAATTTAATCATTTCAAGGAAAATAAAATATAAAATAATTAATAATATTTCATAAATTTCATTACATAATTTCAAAATAAAAAATAATATTTCAATAATCCTATTCACCGCCGATGTTAGTAGTGCACAAAAAAATACGCCACTTGTTTGACGATATGCGGCGATACGAGATCCATCGGAAGATGAAGAAGACGAATCATTTGACTCCGACGTTTCATTCGACGAAGAAGACATTTTT
Organism: Dittrichia graveolens; assembly: GCA_038502395.1. Classification (NCBI taxonomy): domain Eukaryota; kingdom Viridiplantae; phylum Streptophyta; class Magnoliopsida; order Asterales; family Asteraceae; genus Dittrichia; species Dittrichia graveolens. The sequence goes on along the minus strand of JARJIL010000005.1, from coordinate 73,891,721 downwards.
GTGTGTATGTAATGTATATTTATTTAAAGAATGAGAATTGGAAGATTAGAAGACAGTGTATAAAATATAGCAGAGAGGAGAAGATGTGTAAAATATGTGTAGATGTGAATGGTATTTATATGAGAGAAAAAAGAAAAAATATATATATATATATCCGTTAGAAAACAGTAAAAAAACAACAACAACAACCCTCAACGGGTTCGTGGTCTAGATGGGTTGGAACTCGGCTGGGACCCGATGGGGGGCGATGGTGTACCCGATGGGTTCCATGCCAACCCAACATCGGGTACCCCTCCGATGTGGTTGGTCTTATACTATATGAAATGTACAGTTTACATTGACAATAAGAGTTTGAAATATTTTGTGGATCAGAAAACCGCAATACGCTGTAATGACACTGGTTAGAATTATTGAAAGATTATGACTGAAATATTATATTATTCTGGTAAGGCTAATATTATAGTTGATGTTTTGAACCGAAAGTCAGAAATAGTACTTATGTAGAATTAGTCATTAATGATAATTACAACGGTTTTAATTAAGGTGATAAGAACAGCTTAGTCAAAAGTGATTAAAAGTGAAAAATATAATAAAGAGCGGATAAAAATGGGCAAGTAATTAATCTTGTTAATGACAGTCATGATATATTGACTATATATGGTCGTATATGGGTATCGGGTTATGGTAATGCGCATCAGACTTTATTAAATGTAGCTCACAAGTTCAGATTTTCTTTTCAACCAGAAGCTACCAAAATGTATATAGACCTGAGGGTAGATTATTGATGGTCGTGTATGAAACGGGATATAGCCTAACAAGTAGAGAAATGTCTTTAAAAGTGTACAAGTGAAAGCTAAACGTCAGCAACCATATGAGAAGTTATTATCAGTAGAGATACCAGTCTTCAAATGAGAAAGTATTACTATGGACCAGAATTCCAAATTACCCAAAACCTTGCGAGGTTATGATGTGATATGGGTGATTGTAGACGGGTTAATTAAAAGTGTACATTTTGTTCCCATTAGAGAGACTTATCCCTCAGAACGTTTAATAGGTGTGTATGTGAAAGAATTTGTGGCTCATCATGGCATACAAGTCTCTATTGAATTAGATTGGGATACCAAATTCACTTCCCGGTTTTGGTACATATTTTATATAGAGTTGGGAATTATTTTCATCCCAGTACAACTTCTTACACTCAAACGGATGATCGGGATGAAAGGATTATTCCGACATTTGAATATATGCATCGTGCGTGTGTTATTGGTTACAGTGGAAACTGGGGTGCTTATTTGCTTTTGACATAGTTTTCATAAAATAAGAGTTACCATTCTTGCATCAGGATGCTACCGTATGAGATGTTGTAGGATAGAAGATGCCAAACTCCAATGAGGTGCATCAGAAAGAACTGGATAGCACAAAAGAGGTACAGCGAATAACTTAACAGATTCAGCAGATACATAACAGATTGTTAACCGCTCAAAGTAGACAGAAGAGTTACACGGTATGGAGAACTATGTATTATATAAAGTGTCACCGTGGAAGGACATGATTAGATTCAAAAGAGAGGAAACTAAGTCCGAGTTTTAATGGACTATTCAAAATCATTGCACATGTGGGAAGGATTGCTTATAGACCATAATCACAAGAAGAGTTATCACAGATTCATAACACCTTTCATGTATTATATCTTATAAAGTGTTTATCAGAGAGTCTGCAATTGTATTGTCGAAAGATGTTAGCAATGATGATAAACTATATTATGTGGAGCAACCTATAATTATATTAAAAAGGAAGGTTAAGAACTTATGTAATAAACAAATTAGACTAGTTAAGGTCCAATGAAAGTACAGAAATGGGTCAGATTACATATGGGAGCCTGAACAGGAAATGATGTGTAATTATCCAGAACTCTTTAGCAGTTGATTTCGAGGTTGAAATCATTTCAAGTGGGGAGAGTTGTAACATCCAATTTTTTACTAGTTTTAATTAAATGTGATTAATATATATAAGTATTATATGTGTTATAAGTGGATATATGTGACAGGATGAGTTTATAAAACTATAGGGGCGAAAACTGTCAATATAAAAGATAAATAACTACAGGGACCATTTCTGCCATATGCTGATAGATTTAGATATATATGACTTTCCATTTGATTCTTGCAAACTAAAAATACAAACATACATCCATAAGTATATGTTTGTAAAGGGCTGCCCTTTTTTTTCTTCCAACAAGTGATCAACATAGCCGATTTCATCTTCTTATCATCATCAACTCATTCTCATATAGCTTTATGTAAGTTTGGTTTGATTAGTTTGATGTTCAAATGGGTCAAATGATGGATTAAAGAATCAAAGCAAGTTATTTATATTTAATTGGTGTTATTAGCTGTTTGAGGTGTCGAAAACACCTCTCTATTGTCAAAAACCGATTAGAATTGAATTATGTTGAGTTTTGGCCGAAAAACAGTTATGACGGTCAGTTCTGTGCAGACCAGGGGGAAGCACGGGAGTGACTTTTGCCCTGTGGCAAAACCCTAGTTCATAAAGTACCCCTGTTCTTTTGGGGTAAAGGCACAGGCATACCAAGGCAAGGTACGGGCGTGTCTGCAAGTCGCACCTAAAGTTGTAGGCACGGGCGTGCCTATGGTAAGGTACGGGTGTGCCCCTACCCTGTAAAGTTTTCTACTATTCAGTTACATCATGTGCTTAATATATTATTAGTATTATACCTGTAGAGACTAGTCTTGGGTGTATTCACAAAACCAAAATTATCTGTGGATTAGTTTATAACATTACTGATTATAAGGTGGGTCTTCTAGACTTTTTTTCATATCTACAGCATGGGTGTTATCATTTCAGAATATTATACATGTATTATACATATGTATTGTTTAGCGTACTGCTATGTGAAGTAGGGCTTAGAAGTGGTATAGTAGTGTGAAAGTCCTTTGTGGTGAAGAATATGAGTAAACAATGAATACTTGAAGTAAAGATGATGAAGTTTAGTATGAACAAGTATGAACACTTTGCATGAACTTGAAGATTCTCTCTTGTATATTGATAGAACGTTGGATTACAAAGAATACTATGGCAAAGGTTACCTTGCAAACCTAGTTTGCAAGGTTATAAATACACAAGCCACATGGGCTTAAAAGCCACATGGGCCCAAGTCTAACACTTACACTAGTCTAGGAAATACATAAAGAAAATGGGCCAAGCCCATAACATAAACTAGTCTAGAAACATATGAATTACATATAAAAGAACACAAGGAAAACAAACTAATTAATATCTAACAATCTCCCCGTTTTGTTGCCTTGTGCTAAAGCAGGCCTTTTTCATCTGCTTCTCTGACCTAGGAGTCTTTCCCAGCTCCGGATGTCCTTTCTCTCTTGAATCTTATCTTCCAACTAATCTGCAATTCTAGTCATTTTTACCAACTCTGATTGATCTGGCAAGTGTCGGTTTTTGAAGCACGTTCTGCGGAATTTAGATATGCATCTTTGAAGCGTTCCGTCAGAATATCCACTGAGCTCTGAGAGTCGAAGGAATGCTTTGTCGCCGTTGAGATTTGACATGACGAATCCATCAGCTCCTTCATAATCCTCATCAAATTTCTCTATGATAGTGTATTTTCTGTACCTGTCTAGCTTGGAATGCTGTTGGTTGGGCCTTTGAAGATTTATCTTTGCAAGATCAGCCTCAGCACCAAGCTGTAGATCATGGGTTCTGCACAGGAGGATCTTCTTTTGCATGAAGTCTCTGAGGACTTGGAGAGCTCTTTGTTCCTCTCGATTCTTTTCAAGCTTACAGTCTAGCTCATCTTCCATATGTGTTATATCCCCCAAATTCAGAAATCTAAGCTCGAACTCGTGAAATGTATACCTTTTCCCATCTGCTCTGGTGACGTGAAAGTGAACCATTGAGTAGTTGAGGAAGTTACGCAAGTACACGAACTCGATCTTCACAATTGGATATTTGGAGGCCACCTGTTGTTTTTCGCTTGTATGGAAGGTGGCGGCGAATCGGACAGACTTTTCATGCTCTTGTGAGTTCAGTACATATAGATCATCAACCTCTCTGACCACCTCTAAGAAGATTCCCGGAATTCTTTCTTCCAAATAAGGAGTATTCAGCCATTGAGTAGGCCAGCGAGGTTGGTCTATTGCAAGTGCTTCCCTTGGCCTGATATTTCTGATATTTGGCCTTTTTGCTATTATTCTTTCGTGAGTGGCCAAGGGTTTAGGTCCTCCATGGTAACTTTCAGGAACCGGCCACTCACCCTCTTTCTGCTCAGATCCTTGAGGTTGCTACTGACTTATAAGATCGGTGGGCGTGATGTTGAATTGCCCCTGTTTAGGTGGAAAAATGTCAAGCAGCTCCCTGTTTACAGTTGTAAGACCTTGTGTATGTTGATCAGTGGAGTCTCTTCTACTTCCTCAGTAATCGGCCTTTTGCCTTTGGATTTTTCTGTTGAAGATTCAGGAAGGAAGGATTCTAGTTCTTTTGGATGTGTTTGGATTTGCGGGATTTGGATTGATGGAGTTTGGATTGATGGAGTTTGGATTGTTGGAGTTTGGATTAATCCGAGTCAGAGTACGCAAGCAACTCGAATGATGAGTCACGGGGATACCACAGACCAAGGTCAGGGCTCCCTTTCAGGTATTTGAGGATACGTTTCACAGCAAGTAGATGTGTTTCTTTTGGATTTGCCTGAAAACGAGCACAGAGACAGATAGAAAACATTATGTCTGGTCTACTAGCCGTTAGGTACAGTAAAGAGCCGATCATTCCCCGATAGGTTTTCATGTCAACTACCTTTCCGTCAGAATCAGCAGACAACTTGGTTTTGGAAGACATTAGGGTTGATTTGGACGAGCAGTCCGACATTTCATATTTTCTTAATAAATCGTTAATATATTTAGATTGATTTATGAAAATGCCATTGGAAAGTTGTTTGACTTGTAAGCCGAGGAAGAAATTCATTTCTCCCATCATGCTCATTTCAAAGTTGCTTGCCATTAGTTTGGAAAACTCGAGACTGTACTGTGGGTTCGTAGATCCAAATATAATATCGTCTACATATATCTGAACTAAGATGTAGTCATCCCCAATTTTCTTTATGAAGAGGGTGGTGTCAATTCGTCCCTTTGAGTAGCCTTCACGAACCAGATAGGCCGATAGAACATCATACCAAGCCCGTGGAGCCTGTTTGAGTCCGGAGAGGGTCTTATCAAGGATGTAAACGTCGTTTGGTCGTTTGGGATCAATAAATCCTTCTAGTTGAGATACATAGACTTCTTCCTTAAAGATTCCATTCAGAAATGTCGTTTTGACATCCATCTGGTATACCTTGAAGTCCGTGTAAGCAGCGTACGCTAAAAAAACTCGTATGGCTTCAATACGGGCAACATGAGCGAAGGTTTCATCATAGTCAATAACCTCCTGCTGGTTGTATCCTTTTGCTACCAGTCTGGCTTTGTTACGAATCACCACACCGTCAGAATCTTTCTTGTTCTTGAAAACCCACTTTGTGCCAACAATTGTCTTGTCGTGGGGTCGAGGCACCAGTCTCCAAACCTTTAAACACGTGAACTGATCTAACTCCTCTTGCATGGCAAGAATCCAGTCTGGGTTCTGCAGGGCATCAGCAGTGCGTGTCAGTTCTATCAAACTAAGAAAGCTGGAGAACTGACACTCATTTGCGGTCACAGATCTGGTCTGAACGCCGGCATCTTTGTCTCCGATAATTTGCGTTTAAGGATGTGCATTCATCACTAGCATCCTGAGGGAAGAATTCATTCAGTTGTTGTTGAATGGATGTTTCACCCTCAGGAGTAGATGACTCTGGGATGGACTGAGGTGTAGTGTTTACGTTGTCCTCAGTGTCAGCAGTGTCAACAGTGTTCAATGTTGAGTTGGATGCAGTGTACCATTCACCCAAAGCAAGGAATGGGTCAGCAGATAAATTAACAGGTCCTGATGTAGATACAGTAGCTGTTTGCTGCGTGAGTTCAAGGGATTCCTGAACAACATCTGTAGGCCTGTCATTAAGTACACAATTAGTTCCAGAATCATCATCATCTAAGAAATCAAATATATACTTTATATCTGAAGATTCATTTCCGTGTGTTATATTTGTTTCTTGTCGATTAAGTCCCGGTCCTGAACTGATATATCCAGAAACGATTGCAGGTGACTCATGAGATAAAGATGTGGTTGTTAAAGTATCATCAAAAGTCACGTTGATACTTTCAATCACAATATTTGTTCGTTTGTTTAACACACGAAATGCTTTAGACTTAGAAGAATAACCTAGGAAAATTCCCCCATCTACTTTGGGGTCGAATTTTCCTAGATTAGCCTTTTCATTAAGAACAAAGCGCCGATTACCAAACACGTGAAAGTGTTTAATATTGGGCACTCTCCCATTTGCCAGTTCATAGGGAGTTTTGTTAAAGCGACGGTGTAGAATTGTTCAGTTTTGGGTGTAGCATGTTGTGTTGACCGCTTCTGCCCAATAGGAAGGTGGTAAATCAGCATAGGACAGCATGGTTCGAGCTGTTTCTACAAGCGTTCGATTTCTTCGTTCGACAACTCCATTTTGTTCTGGAGTATATGCTGCTGAGAATTGATGCATGATCCCCATGGAATCAAGGAAAGTATCCAAGACTTTGTTCTTGAATTCGGTGCCATTGTCAGTCTGGATGGTACCAACTTTACCTTGCGATTGATTCTGCACCTGTTTGAGGAATGAGATAATTGTAAATGGAGCTTCATCTTTCGTTCTCAAGAACTTGACCCATGTGTATCTCGAATAGTCATCAACTATCACGAGAATGTACTTCTTCCCATTTCGAGATTGAACCCTCATCGGCCCACACAAGTCCATGTGCAACAGTTGGAGAGATACTTTTATGCTGGACACCTGTTTGATTTTGTGAGATGCCCTTTTCATTTTACCCCTCTCACAGTGTTCACATAGGTGTTCCTTTTCAAACTTCAGCTTGGGCAATCCGCGAACTAAATCACCGTTGACCAGTTTGTTGATATTCTTGAAGTTTAGGTGAGATAGTTTGCGATGCCACATCCAGGTAAGCTCTGATGAGGCCTTGGACAGAAGACATACGGACTGTTTTCCTTCCAGGTTTGCTAGATCAATAGTGTACATATTTGACCTTTTGGACCCAGTCAGTACCACATCACCGTTTTCAGTCTTAACTGAGCAAGTTTTGGCCTTGAAATTAACTTCCAACCCCTTGTCACAAAATTTCCCAATACTGAACAGATTGTGTCCCAAACCCTCCACATATGATACCTTGCTTATTTTTATGTTTTCTTTGATTATGTCTCCGGTTCCCATTATTGGTGCAACGTGGTCATTCCCGAAATGAACATTCCCCGAATATTTTGGGACATAGTTCGAGAGAAGACCCTTTTCGCCTGTCATATGTTTTGAACAGCCGGAGTCCAAGTACCACCGGCTAGATACCTGCACATGGAAGACAAAATTTGTTGAGGTACCCATTGTGTAGTGGGTCCTTGGTTGTTAGCAAACGTAGCAGCATCAATTGATGTGTCAATTAAAGAAGTTGTTGCTTGTGCTTTGGGAATCCAAACTTGTGTGGTTTGTGGTTGGGATGTTGGTGGTGTTATGATTTCTTTGGATATGGCGGGGGATGGAGTTGCTTTTGATGTTATGATGGGTTGTTCAATTACCACGCGATTACAGCCGTTTGGTAGTGAGACATCATCGTCGATGTACTCACTTTGTTTCTTTGAACTTCTTGTTTCGGTTGTTTCTATTATCGCTTTGGTGGGTTTATGTTGAACTGTTGGTTGTTTATTCGGTGAGACTTGAGTTTTCTTACTCATTTGATTTGTGAGATGTGGTTTGACAGCAGTTTGATTGGCGTGATTCCAAATGTTGTAGTATCTGCGATTTGGAGTCCATGAAGTGTGTCGATTGGTGGTATTGGATTCAGAATTATGCTTAGCGGATACACTTACATTACTCATTTGGAATCTTGCTCTTGTGGACCGTTTCTTTTGCTAATAGGTAATTTATTACCTTTTCTGTTTATGAAGTAAACTTGTTCATGAGTTGATTCAAAAGATTTATGATTTGGATTTGGTTTAATGCCACGATTCTTTCGGTCCTCATCATACACACAGTGGTATGCACAATGACCATCAAGACAGCCATCACTCATGCAAAATATTTCAGTTTGAACAGAATTAATTGGAGGTCGTACAGATTTGGCATTCAAAATAGACGAATCATTACAGAGTAATAGAGTTGTTTGTTTATTGAAATTGGCAGGGTAAATCAAACACTCTTCATCTTGTCTTTGTCCATCCTTCTCTTCCGGCTTCTTCCTCCATCCAAAAGTCTGCTTTCTTTCGCTCTTCACATTGGCACCTAGATGGACACTTAGGTTAGAAGTAGGCATTGCCAATTGATTATTTTTGATTGATTTGGAACGAGAATTAATTGTTTGTTTCCTGGTGCGTTTTGTTTTAGATTGAGGTGATCTAGATGTGCTTATCTTATGTGATGATCTTGTATAAAAAATTTTGACCTTTCTTTTTAAGTTTGTGGACTCAATTGTTTGCATTTTGAAAAAGTCGTTCTCAAGTGAATTGAGTTTTTCGTGAAGTTTGAACAAAGAATTTTTTGATTTTATACACTCTTCACAGTTTGCAAATGAAAAACAGTCACCTGTGTGCACATGTGAGATAAGAGTATCAGACGTGCTTGGAGCAGAAGAATTTTGTGATTGGGAGTTTTCTTTTATAAGTTGGTTGATCATGTCATGAAGAATTGTGGTCTCAAAGTCAAAGACAATGGATCTATGGACAAGTTCATGTTCAACTAAGTCAAGGTGTCTCTGTAGATTCATATGAGGGATGTAAAGGCGAGGCTCGGGTGGGGAGTCCGTGATTGATGGTAAGGATTCCATTTCTGATTGAGAGTAACTTTGGAAGTAGTCATCAGAGACAATGGGTTTGAAAGCTTCGGTTATGTATGATTGATTAAGGCTTTCGTAGTCGTATGAGGTGGAAGCTCTGTTTGTGATGCGCCTCTTGTGTTCCTCCTTTGCGAGTTCGTCGACTTGTCCAACGAAAACCATTTTCTCTGTTAATCCCAGGTTCATGCTTTCGAAATCGTACAGTTGTTTAGCACTTACCTTATCACTTATGTGTGGATTAACATAACCTAAACCTTCGTATGTCCATTTCGAGAATTTAACATCCTTAGGTTTGTTTAGAAAAATGGTTTGTGCAGTTTGGTCTCGTTTAATTAACAAGTCTTCGAGATCTTTTATTTTTGAGTATAGCTGACATCGTTCCTTTTGTAAAAATTTAAAATCTTCTTCAGCTGAAACCTTGGCCGCTTTTAAGTTGTGAATGATTACCTTGTTTTCACTTCTTAAGGTGTTCAGTTCATTTTCTTTTGCGGTTAGTTTCGATTGAAGATTGTCTAAGTTAGTTGTTGGCTGATTTTTGATTTTATGTTCTAACTTAGTGATTTTTCGGTTTTGTCTTTCGATGTGTTCAACTAATGTTTGTGCATACTCAATGTTTACCTTCCCAGAAACACCTGCATCATCATTCTGAGTTTCTTTAAACTCATCAGCACCATTAGCTTCATTCTCATCCTCATCATCTGAGGAGCCCCCATCTTGAGCCATCAAACAGAAGTGAGCTTGATCAGATCCGTCTTCATCTGAATCCTCAGTATCTGTTAGAAATTGATCTTCTTCTACAAGCATCGCTCTCCCACTCTCTTTCTTCTTTGTCAACTGCAGTTTGTTACGGTAGTATTCGGCATCTTTGGTTTTCGGTTTTCTGCAATCTTTGATAAAATGCCCCGTTCTACCGCAGTTGTAACACTTCTTTTCCTCCTCCTGAGGTTCTTCAGGTTTGTCAGTCTTCCTCTTCTCATCAGCTACCATCACTTCACTTTTCCCTTGGTCCGGATGTGTACCGCTGTCGGTTGTTGGTCTTTCCATACTTGTTTTGGAAAGCTCTAGTAATTAGTGACATGGCCTTTAGCACAGCATCCTTCTCAAACATCTCCATCTCTTCTTCCGAGGAGTCGGAGTCAACCACAATCTTCTTTCCTTTGCTACCCCTTGATGATTCCCGCGGTCTCCTTTCAGCCACTAGTGCAACTGGGTCAGATGGTTGCTTCATTGAAAGTTTGGTGAGAACTTCATCTTGAAATTGGTTCAAGTCCTCATAAATCGAGTGGTGAGATACCGCCTTGAGATTCCGATTAACATGTTTATATAGGCGAACATGTTCACTCCATTCTGGACCAAGTGCATTGATCCAGTTGATATTTATATCCAGATCATATCTCGTGACGCCATGATTCCTCATCTCATTCAACAGTCTACAGAAACGACTGTATGTATCCTGCAACAGCTCTCCTTCCCTTGCTTTGAATTCCCTGAAAGTGTTAACAAGCTGTGTTTCCTTGATGAATGATCCCTGTTCAGTACCCTGCATTTGTTGTTTTACTTCGTCCCAAATTTCTTTGGCAGAAGTCAAACTGTCTATTTTTGAATAGATTTCCGCACATAACCCTTGTTTTAAGTAACGGCGCGTACACGGTCTTTCTCTTCAGCAGTAAGTTCTGAGGGAAGCTTGCGTCTCCTTTCAACAATGATCGGTGGATTGTTATCGGGAACAGCCTCGATAATCTTTTCAAAAATGGCATCACCGTTTAAGATGTTGTCTTTTATCATTTCGCCATACTTCTCATTGTGTTCTATAAAGTCCATAAACCTTCCTTTCCATACGTTATATTCATTTCGAAAAAGTACTGGAGGTTTAGTGTCTGTTCCAATGGCAAGAATTTTGTTACTTGAACTCATCTTTTCTTGGATCTTTCTCCCTGAATTGAATTGGTTAATTTGTGTGTGAGGAAACTTGTGAAAGTTGGATGAAGTGTTTGGATGCTGAGTGAGGTTATCCGACTGTCAGATTGTTTGCTTATGCGACTGTCAGATTTGATGCGACTGTCGGATGATCCGAAGGTCGGATGAATTAAAGGACATAGGATTTGTGTTTGCTTGACTGTCGGATTGTGTGGTGCGACTGTCGGATATGGATTCGACTGTCGGATGAGACTTGAGTGATCCGAAAGTCGAATGAGACTTGAGTGATCCAAAAGTCAGATGAGACTTGAGTGATCCACTAGAACAAAGATATGATTTCGTTACACCAAAAAAGTGTGACGATATGCATATAGTCACAGTTGCATTTTTAGTGTATGTGTGACGAAAGGTCGAGTGACCATAGGGTATATACAGTTACATTAGCGGGTTAATGGCCGTATCCATTTAAAAACAGTAACCAAAACCATAAAATGTGTGACTAATTGGTACGAGTTTATATTGGATTTATCAGTTTTAGTGACCGTAAACACTTTTTAGTCACAAGAGCAGTTTTTGAGAGTATCTTTTGCCCGTCATTTGGCCACATGAATATATAATATATGTGGTATCTTCGATGATTTAGTCACACAACATCATTTAGATACACATTTGTGATATGGCGTGCCTATAGCCTATTATAAAGCCATATAGTCACATGACCGTGCCAAAATGAATGTGACTTTACATCTTAACTTCTGAAAAGCTAACATACACTAAACTTTAGACACACATAATAAGTTATGTGATCATATGTACCGAATTTTGGCTACACTTAAATCATGTGTGACAATACTCGATTCTATGATTCATACACATAAACAATTATTTCATGTGACTATATATGGCATTTGGTCATATATAATCACCTAAAATGTGGCCATAAACATCATTTAGATACACATTGGTGATATGGTGTGACTATTATAAAGCCATATAGTCACATAACTGTGCCAAAATAAATGTGACTTCACAAATTAGCTTCTGGCAAGCTAACACACGCTAAACTTTAGACACAAATAATAAGTTACGTGACCATATGTACCAGATTTTGGCTACACTTAAATCATGTGTGACAAAACTCGACTCTATGATTTATACACACAAACAATTAGTTCATGTGACCATATATAGTATTTGGTCACAGTAGTCAAGTGTGTGACATAGATTTGTCACGTTTTATATGTATATCGTAACTAATGCTTTGAGCTTACTCTTCATTTGTCACACGTTCCAAATTCATACGTGGCTAAATAATCAGCCAAAAATAGCAGTGACCTTTAGCCACATGAATGTTCGAAGGTGTGACAATACATTTCCGAATGGTCACATGATCGGAATTCATATGTGGCTAACTAATAGCGTGAACTTTATTTTGGTACCTTTAGCCACATAAATACTCGAATGTGTGGCCGTATAATTCTGACTATGTGTGACTAAATCACAGTTTTGTACTAGTGATCCAAAAGTCGGATAAGACTTGAGTGATCCGAAAGTCAGATGAGATTTGGGTTTTACAATCTGAAGGTCGGATGAGGTTAGTGATCCGAAAGTCGGATGAAACTTCAAATTTGAGAGTCGGATGAGTTTTACAATCCGAAGGTCGGATGAGGCAAAAGTCGTATGCCTTTTAAACACAAAGATCGGATGAACCTAAAGCAAGAGTCGCATGACCTTTGGGAATGTCGCATGACAGTCGGATGAGCCAAAGTCGGATGAGCTAAGAGTCGCACGACTGTCGGATGGATAATAATCCAAAACTTGCAGGTCTGTACTCTGTTGTCGAGCAGACTGCTAATTTTGCCCAAAACGCACTAAAAACTCACTAAGCTTTTGGTTTGACCTTCCTTTTCACTAAAAACACTTTCCTTTACTGATTTCAACCCAAAAAAACAACTTCTTTGAAAATTTGATGAAACAGTAGAAAACTATAAGAACTTGAAGAACACTAAATTTTCAAGAACACTGCCCAGATGTTGTTTGTTTGTCCTAAAAACACTAGAAAAGGTTTTATCCTTCTAAAATACTTCTAAAACAAAACAAATAACTTGAAAAACAAAAGGATTTGACCAAATGGGTTTTTATCTTTCATGCCTTTACGTGAATAAGAACAGAAGCAGCTTCTGGGTTTTGTTTCTCACATAAAGATGTTTATTTCAGGTAATGTTGAGCCAATCCAATAGGGAATCGACTCTGATACTAATTGAAAGTCCTTTGTGGTGAAGAAGATTAGTAAACAATGAATACTTGAAGTAAAGATGATGAAGTTTAGTATGAACAAGTATGAACACTTTGCATGAACTTAAAGATTCTCTCTTGTATATTGATAGAAAGTTGGATTACAGAGAATACTATGGCAAAGGTTACCTTGCAAACCTAGTTTGCAAGGTTATAAATACACAAGCCACATGGACCCAAGTCTAACACTTACACTAGTCTAGGAAAAACATAAAGAAAATGGGCCAAACCCATAACATAAACTAGTCTAGAAACATATAAATTACATACAAAAGAACACAAGGCAAACAAACTAATTAATATCTAACATAAGAACCAAAGGCTAGCATTGATTACCTGACATTTATATGGTATCTTTATATGATCTTACATGTGTGTTTATATGATTGAGGGTCTGGTTTACTCACTAAGCTCTCGTAGCTTATCAGATACTATTTTTTTTAAATGATTTACAGAGCGCAACAAGGATAAGAGCAAAGCTCCTGTTTGACTACATTTTAACAAGCCTTTTGGGAACTTTTAACGCCTTTTGTGATAAAACAATCTTTATGGTAACAAACTTGGCTTATGTAAATATTTATATGTGGATCTTTTGATCGATCAGGTTTTTAAACAATTTACGCTTCCGTTTTTATGTAAAACTTTCAAATGTGAATACTCATATATGGTTTTTATTTTAAATATCAATTTTAAAAATTGGGGCATTTTACATATACAGACCATAAGTCATCTAATCATTTCTAAATGTCTAAATAATCATCCTAAGTTCTAATGAAGACGTCAAATCCCAAACTAGTGATTTAAACATAATCTCAACATTCTGTGTGAAGTTTCTAATCAATTTCTAAAGAATTCAGTACACATCTAGATCTCCTATAGGTCTTTTACATGTATTTAAATATGATTATATCAGTCTATAACATCATGATCCAATACAAAGTTTTAAACATCACGAAAACTAAGTTTTGTGTCTATAATCATAACCACATGCACACTAATACTCCTATAAGACTTATAAGCTAAACGATCGGTAACTTACCTCTAGATGATCACTGGTTTGGCGCAAGAACCAGATCAAAACCCTCATAGCAAATCCCGTGTTCTCTCTATTGTTTGATCTTCAACACACGAGCCCCCTAGCACCTCCAATCTCTTCCTAGACCTCTGGAACCCTCAACACTCTATAACATCTGTAGGCTCAAAATTGACACACTGCGTCTCGGTTATATCCATGAATAGCGTCGCGTTTTCGAAAAGTAACCCGACACATTGATTGGTCACTTTCGACAACCGCACCGCTTACATTTGGCTTATTTTCATATCCTCGACGTGGTAACCATAACTCAACGCGCCACGAGATCTGCGTTTTGTGCTCCAGATATAACAGTTTCTTCATTTCTCGCTACTGCTAACACTTGAACGATATTTAACCAATATGTACACATTTAATAACACTTAGAAACATCATTTTATTGAATTCTAACAACTTTACATAATCGAAAAACAGATATTATAGAGTAGCTCTGCCATGTTCTTGAGTTCTTCCAATGATCTTCCCCTAACTCAGCTCTCCACTACCAATAGCCGCTTCCATACTCCCATTGCAATTTAGCCTGTTCTTTGAAAGTTGCATCTGACTTAGCCTCCAATGCAAACAAAAGAGGGAAAAGATCCTTCATTTTGACACCACATCCAACTATAGCATCATACCAAAAGTTGGTCATCGATCCATTTGCAATAACTTTAGAAATGAAGCACCGAAGCCAAGACTACTATCCCTTAACTTTTTACGACTTGAAACAATGGATCCCCAAATCCCTCTACTTGATAGGAATTTTTGAAAAACCCACAAGAGGAGCCAACAATTCTAGAATCAATTCCTTCCAAAGACTTGATTTACCCGTAAGAAATCTCCAAAGCCACTTAACCAAAATGGCAATGTTTTTACTTTTTAAACTTTAGTAAATGTAAATTTAAGTTACTAATTTAATATATATAGGGGAGCGTTTAAATGAGAACTGTTTTCGTACGAGAACCACGAGAACTATTTATAGTCATTGATAAAAAAGATAGACGGTCTAGATTAAAAAGCTATTAAAGGATAATCTTAAACTAATAAAACTTATCTTTAATTAATTAGGGGTAATTTAGACATTTTAAAATTAACCCCAATTTTTTAAAACTAATATATTCATCAAAAGAAAAGATTTTAAACTATGAAAATTATACCAAATTAATTAGAAAATTATACTCTTTAATTTTAAAACGATCTTGCTATATTTTTCCGAAGAAAAAAATTCGAAGGTTTTTTTTAAACACAGTGTCGATAGATGCATATGTGCATATTAATAAGCTTTTTTAATACAGGTCTCGACATTTGCACATGTGCAAATATATGCACGTGTGCATATGCACATGTGCAGATAGATGTAGATATGCACATGTGCAGATAGATGCACATGTACATATATACATAGGTGTATCTAGTTTTTTTAAGTACAGATGTAGATAGATGCACATGTTCAACTTAGATTTGGTTGGATCAAACTCGGTGAATTAATAATAACTACAAATATATAACCTATATAACTTTAGTTTATAAATTATTTAGATACTTTTACCAAACGTAAATAATCTTACTAACAAATGACTCATTATAAGGTGCATTACTGTTTCAAATAAATATAATGCAAAAGCTAAAAAAAACTAAGTATAAGGTGTATCTGCGCATATGCACACATGCATAACAATGCACCTGTGCATATGCAGAGTTGCAAAGAAATAACTAAAACAGACGCATTCACTTCTCTTTTTTATATAAAAACAATATGAACATGGAAACTGATATTGAGCCTACAATTTCAATTAAAACCAAATTCACAATACACTTCAAAAATAATAGACAAATCATTTTGAAGACTATAATTAGACTATTCAATAATTAAAACTCAAGCAAACTGTTTTTTATGGGTATTTCAACAAACACTTATAATACATGTTCAAACCTCTAAAAAGAATATAAATTTAAAGAACAACAAACCATACTACAAATAAACATAATCATTAGCCGTGAGTTTTCATATACTTTTAATATTAATATTAATATACTAATAAATGATGGTTTAAGTAATGAATATATATATATATATATATATATAGCGAGAAGCAATCTTAGCCACTTATTTGAATTTGATCTAATAGTCTAGATTAATCATGTTTTTTTATTTTTTTTAATTTAAAATGGCATAATGGTAAAATAAAAATTTTCTCTCTTCAATCTATTTCTCTCTCTTATTTTCCTCTCTCCTAAATTTTAAATAAAAACAAAATAAATTATAAATAATTTACTAGTAAATTATTAATTTTACGGAGTTTACCGTTAAATACACCTAAAAAATATACGGGTTTTCCATCGTTACTGTGTTCAATAACAAACACAACCAAAAGTATACAAATTTTAAGATGAATTTTGCAATATTCAATACTGAACACATCTAAAATATTTTTATTTTATGTCAACTATATTCTGCTTGTTCACCGATGAATATATTCTCTATCACCTTTTTTCTACAACATTTTTATTTAATGTCAATTATTTTTTGCTTGTTCACCATTGAATATATCCTCTATCACCCTTTTTTTAATTGTTCATCTGTATTAATTTTTTTAATATTATTATCATGTTTGTTAATAAACAAATATGTATTTTCTACTGAATCTACAAATTAAACAAAAAAAATATGTAAATACTTCAATACAATACACAAATTTATAAATATGATATATTTACAAATAGACATAATCATAATATAAGAACTTAAAACAAAGAAAACAAACTACAATAATAGAAAAACAAAAATATAAATAATACTATGATCTGTTTATCT
Source organism: Dittrichia graveolens (assembly GCA_038502395.1). Taxonomy (NCBI): domain Eukaryota; kingdom Viridiplantae; phylum Streptophyta; class Magnoliopsida; order Asterales; family Asteraceae; genus Dittrichia; species Dittrichia graveolens. Next base: position 73,874,644 of record JARJIL010000005.1, on the reverse strand, counting down.
TCATCGGAACAAGTGAAGCAAAAGGGAAGGCAGGAGTAGCAGTGGTGCTCGATGGACAAGAGAAGAAAGATGGTGGTAGCGGTGGTGCTCGATGGACAAGAGAAGCAAAAAGGAAGGCGATGGTCGGTGCAACAACGACCGTCTTAACAGAAAGAAAAAGGGTTTCCGCCTAAGGATGCGGAAGGCGAGAACAGCGCCGGTGAGAAGGGAGAGAGATGTTACCGTGCGAGATCTTAGTGGCGGACAAAAGGGAAAGGTCGATGATGGTAGCATGTCCGTGATGGCGATGACGACGCCGGTGCAATGAGGTGTGGTTGAGAGCAGCGATGAGGCAACCGTACATCTAGGCGATGGCGATGAAACCCTAGCCGTCAACAATGGTAGCAATCAGCGGCGTCAGACGGTGATAAAACCCTAGGCTCTGTGGCGGACCACGGACAGAAGGGTAATGTGGATGGTTGAGTGACGTCCCCTTCTCTGGCGATGTTGATGGTGGCGTGTGGCGGCATATAAGGCACCTATGAGGAGATGGTGGCGTGCGGTGTATGTAGTGATAGATTAAGGTTTTCAAAATGAGGCTATGGTGTCCTGATGGTGGTGTACGTATGTAAGGAGGGAGATTTTTTTGGCTTTTAAAATGGAAATAAGTAGGAGATTGGTAATTATTTAAATTAGGAAAATATTATTTTAAGCAAAATGTCTATTTTATCCTTTTAATTTTATTTAATAATCCTTAAATATATAATTTAATTACCAAAATGTCATATTTAATCCAAGCATTTGATTAAATGATCTGATGGTTATAAATGTTTCTCGCACTTTTCGTAAATAACACCTTTTTTGCATTAACCTCTCTCTCTCTCTCTCTCTCTATATATATATATATATATATATATATATATATGGAAAAGTTCAAAAAGAACTGTTTTTCGTACGAGAACTGTGAGAACCAATCTTAGCAGTCCAATTCTCCTTCCTTCAATTGGATTGTCCATCCATAAATTTCTTACATGCATTTTGCCACACCCAATCCTCTCACGCTCTTCATCCATGAATTCTATCTACCACTTGAATGGTCAAGATTGGTTATCGCAGTTCTCGTACGAAAAACAGTTCTTGATTAAACCCTCCCCAATATATATATATCCTTGATCATAACCTCATACGTATATATTAATATTATATTAATAAGTAATATAATAATAAATAGTGAATTATTGTGTATGTCAGCATGTTCAATTCCATCGTATCATAACCTCGATCTTAGAACCAAAGGGGTTTGCTCTGATGGTAAGAGAGTTTTACCAGTGAAGGAAAGGTCTTGGGTTCGAGTCTCTCTGGAGGGTTTCTTCCTAAGAGAAGCTGAGGGTCACTCTCTCATTGGTGAAAACAGCTCTACCGATTTAATTTGGGGGTGTAGTTGGAGTGGATAGAAACTGGAGCCCTGATAAGATCAACCGTGTTTCGATCATGTGTCTCTACCGTTGAGGCGAATCTGTTAAAAAAAATAACCTCGATCTTAGAAACATGCATATATATATATAGGGATGAGATCAAATAAAAAGAAAATTAAAGTAAAAAGTGTAAAACGAGTGATTATTTGATCATTTTTCGGTATATATATCAACTGATAATCGTTAGTTCATCATCTTTATTGATTAAAACTATTTCTTCATCAATTTCTTTTTGATTCCAAATACAGATTTTGAAAACAAAATTTTGGAATAATTTGTTGATGAACAAAATGCTTTCATCTAAAAAGTGATGAATATGTTGGATTCATCAAAAAGAAATTGATGAAGAACTAGTTTTAATCAATAAAGATGATGAACTAACGATTATCAGTTGATATATACCAAAAAATGATCAAATAATCATCCCTTTTACCATTTTTACTTTAATTTTCTTTTTATTTTATCTCTACCCTATATATATATATATATATATATATATATATATATATATATATATATATATATATATATATATATATATATATATATATAAAGGATCAAATAGGAACGTCTTAAATTACGAACGGTGCGAACGAATCATTTTTATGTTGAAAAATAATTTTTTTTCTATATATATATATATATATATCCTCGATCATAACCTCGTACGTATATATTAATATTATATTAATATTAATAAGTAATATAATAATAAATAGTGAATTATTGTGTATGTCAGCATGTTCAATTCCATCGTATCATAACCTCGATCTTAGAAACATGCATATATATATATATATATATATTATTTAACATTCTCTATTCTCTTAATTTTAACACTTCTTAAAATTAATCAATATAAAATCTTGACATTTCATTTAATATAAATTAATCTCATTCACTCAATTTTTAACTATTTTATTCTCTTCTAATTTATTTTAACTTTTTATTCAAAATATATATTCTCACATACTAACACAATTATCCACCCACATCAAAATAATTTTTAAAATCTTATTAACTCTTCTCTTTATTTCATCAATATAAATATTTTATTTAGTTTTATTGTCTTGTAAAATTAATAAAATAGTTAGATGTAAATAAAAGAAAATTTAAGAAAAAACGGAGATGTTGCTGTAAAAATCTTTTTCGTGACATTGAATCGTGAGAATAACATATCATAATATTCTTGAAAAACGACATAATGCTAGTATATATATATGATCAAATAGGAACTGTGCGAACGAATCATTTTTATGTTGAAAAATAATTTTTTTTAATCTTAGTCAAATATAGCGGCTCATATATTTCTAGATTTGATTTTTTTTCTTTTTCTTTTATTTGGTTATTTTTAAATTGGAGTAAAACATCTTAACTAGATGTAGTATATTTAGATAAAATGTAGTATTTTTTTAAATTAGATGCAATGGTTTTATATTAAATGTAGTGATTTTTAAATAAGAAATAATTGAATTTATCAACCAAGATAATAGTTGAAGGGGATTTTATAATTATTAGCCGAGATTCTATGACTTTAAGTTAGATATATTGATTTTATAGAGTAGATGCAATGTTCTTATTTTAAGGACTATTCCTATTGGATCTTCACATATATATATATATAGGGTAAGTTTCATTTAAGAATCGTTTTTATTGTTAGAACCAATCTTAGCCGTTCATTTTGGATAATGGAATTCATGGATGAAGAGCGTGAGGGGATTGAGTGTGACAGGGTACATGTAAGGAATTAATGGGTGGGCAATCCAATTACATGAGGGGGAATTTAACGATTAAGATTGGTTCTCGCAGTTCTCGCAATAAAAACGGTTCTCAAATAAACTTTTCAATATAAATAAATAAATAAATATATATATATATATATATATGAAAAATGTTTAATATAGTCTATAATTAATTCATAGTCCTAAGGGGACTAATTTTAGCCATTGGATCAATGTTATCAATGGTCTAGATTAAATTTTAAAAATTTGTACGGAGTGACATTTTCGTAATTCACATGTGATACTTTTACAAATTACATGTAATTGTATAATGAATTACATGTGATTGAAATTTAAAATTTCATTATTATGTTTTTAAATAGATTTTATTGAACACAACTCATATATATATATATATATATATCACGCAATTATGCATGAATTGCTTACGCAACTTGTTACGTAAGCACTATAACCATAACTATTAATGATATATTTTTGAGGCATATTTTCTGTTTGACTAAATTACCTTTATCAATTTTAAATAAGTATTAAGGATAATAAATTAATTGATTGATACTGAGTTTTCATACGAATTTTTTTTTATTTAAACTGTGCTATATATAGAGAGAGAAAGAGTGGTTTAAACTAGAATTGTTTTTCGTACGAGAACTGCGAGAAACATTTCTGATCAATCATTTAATTTTTGTCTATTTTATTTATTTTAAATAGGAAAGGGTAGTATAGACATTTTTATAGTACCCTCATTTTCTAAAACTAATATATCCATCAAATGAAAGGTATTAAATTATGAAAATTATATCAAATTAACGAAAAAATTGTGCTCTTTAATTTGAGACCGATCTTGCTATGTTTTTTCGAAAAAAATTCGCGTTTGCGGGGTTTTTTTTACACAGCTCTCGACATATGCACATGAGCATATTTACATATGTGCTGAAAAAACTAGGTGAATCTGTGCATTTACACAAGTGCATATATTTGCACATGTACAAATGTTGACTGTACTGAAAAAATAAGCCCGGCAAACACAAAAAAAAAGTTTGAAAAATATAACTAGATCGGTCTCAAATTAAAAAGCATAATTATCTCGTTAATTTGGTATAATTTTCATAATTTAATACATTTCCATTTGATGGATATATTAGTTTAAAAAAGTGAGGGTAATGTGAAAATGTCCAAATTGCTCTTAATTAATTAAGGATATGTTTGATTAGTTTAAGGTTATACATTTGATGAATATATTAAGGATATGTGCATATTTACATTTGTGCTGAAAAAACTAGGTGAATTTGTGCATTTGCACAAATGCATATATTTGCACATGTACAAATGTTGATTGTACGGAAAAAATTAAACCCAACAAACACAAAAAAAGTTCAAAAAATATAACTAGATCGGTATCTGTAACACCCTGATTTTTCAATCCAAATTTAAACTTTTTCAAAACTCCATTTAAAGCGTAGTTAATACAAAACTCTTTAAACTAATTGCGGAAGCATTGTAGTTCTCTTTAAACATTTCAACAAAATTCAGTCACAGTTTAACAATAATCTTTATAAATAAATATAACTCAAAATCTTTTGGTGTTACCATAGTCAATCTCACGACCATAAACAAAAGAGTAGGAAATCCAGATTTACCGGGATGCAACCAAAACAAAGCTATGCCCACAGCAACTACCCGCCCCTCCAAGGCCTCTAGACGTCCTGCGGATACAAAACATTTGACACACAGAGTTAGCTATAAACATAGCTAGTGAGTACAACCAAAAACATTTGTCTTTTCAAAACCAAGTCATCATCTCTTTGAAAACATAGGTTTGGCAATCAATATACTTAAAATTCACACATAAGCACATAAGGATGCAGGTATGTTCATTGGGCCACAATGTCTCCACGTGGTAGCAAGCCACGGTCAACACGTGCCCACATGGGGGATAACCACATCTCCCCGTCAAGGTGGGGGATGCACGAAGCAGTCCACCATACAACGGTTATCTGGAGTGCATACCCTGTTCACCAAATCCACTCGTGTTACCCAGGTTCGGTGGCTCATCAGCCCAGTGAACCCACACGTTCATGATGGCTACTGACATACCCCTCTACTCTCTGCACCGATTCCTCAACCACCCGTGTATCGCGGTTCCTCAATTGCCGAAGCCACATGAACCTGTACACGTCTCAATGGCTAGGAACCATATGGTATAGAGTTCATATCACACAGTGGTCCGGACCAAATCACATACCCCAAAGGGTCACATAAATCACTTGCCCAAAAGGCCAAATAATCCAAGCAATCAAGCTTATCAAGAAACAGATCAGTGTCACAATTCATATCACTTGAGCATAAATGCTTAATAAATAATATCACATATGGCATCTCAATGCCCACAATACACCATAAGTGTAAACATGTTTTTCATTAATCAAAACCAAGTTGTTGTTTCAAAATCAAAGTTCACTCCTATATGGAGTGTCATGTTTCAAAACCATTAGTTAAATCACAACATAAACATAGACCATCTCCGACATGGAGCAATGGTCTTATTTTGAAAATCATTAATAAAACACATCTTATACTAAATCCACAATTTCCAACATCTTTAAATTCAAAGCATCATAAAACCTTTGCAAATCATATAATTCACATTATAAACAAATCCATAGTTTTCACATCCTTTGATTCAACAATTTCATCAAACATTTTCCAAACAATCAAAACATAATCATGATGACTTGTAACTTTAACAAAAACTGGGTATCCGTAGGGTGTACTCACCTGAAGGGTGTGATGAGGATCACCACCCAAACCAAAGGCAACAAGCTTACAAGTAGCTCCAATAAACTCTCATATATAAACAAGAGCAAAACCATTTACCACTTAATCATTATTACTCAAACGAATGACCCAAGTTTCATCTATGGTTATACAATGTCCAAACCTTCCATAAGACTCGTTTCCTAATCGCTTGACAATTCAATAATGTCCAAGCCGAAAAACCCATGTGAACAAAGTCCTAATTGGGATTAAGGACTCTTAAGATACAATAAAGATGGTATCAATGCATGCCAAGATGCTTAAAGAGAGTTTGGAGTTCAAACTTATTGAAACTTGAACTTGCTTGCATGAAAACACCCATCAAAATCGACCCTTATATATTGTATAAACTTTTTACCCTTTAAAACATTTGATTTAGCATCTGATGTCTGAAAGTAAATTAAAGTAGACTCAAATAGCTTTCCAACGATATATCATATGACTTCTAACGATTTCTCTTTGATTTTATATGATTTTTACAAAACAGACCAAATTTCACCGTCGGGCTCGCGCCGTGAGAAAATCTCTGGAACCTCAAAACTCACCCAAACGACGTCCTCGCGCCACGAGACACCCTCTCGCGCCGCGAGACATCTGCAGGTCAAATTTTACTTATTTTCAAGTCCAAAACTCATCTTTTACAACCCAAATCAATCATTTCTTCTTTGTGACTTTCAATTCACTCATCTATTCACCAAAACACATCCAAACAACCTTCTAACTTCAACAAAATATAAACATGGATGATTAATCTCCTATATGAAGATTTAACCCATTAGCTAAGTTAATAACAAAGACTAACACAAATCAACCATATATCACCAAATACACCATATGTGACTCAAATCAAAGACAAATGAAAGCTTTGAACTTACTTGATTAAGATTATCCATCCAATGCCAAAAACCCCAAGCAACTTGAACAAACTTGAGTTAAAACAAGGTTAAAGCTACATTAAATAACTCTAATCTCAACATAGAACTGAAATTCCTCAACATTCTTCATGCTCCCATCTTTTCCCCTTCTTCTTCTTCTTCTTCTCTCGAGGCTTCCAGACAAAGAAGATGACTCAAAATGAGTCAATCTTCTAGCTTCTTCCATTTTATAACCCAATTTCACCTACAACTCCCTTAGTTTCAAAGCTTAACACCTTTAGCCCTCAAAGTTACATCAATTATACACATATAACCCTTAAGTCATAATATTTATAACACTAAATATTTAAAGCTTTAGTCACTTGTACCTTGTGCATTAGTAATTATACCTCATGGCCAAATATTATTAAATAACTATAATCACCCTTGTAAACGCTAAATTTTCCAAATTATCTATAATTTATTTCATCAACATTTAAACACATTATTAGGCAATATAGATAGTGTTCTAAAATTTGGAATATTACAGTATCAAATTAAAGAGCATAATTATCTCGTTAATTTGGTATAATTTTCGTAATTTAATACATTTTCAATTGATGGATATATTAGTTTAAAAAAAATGGGGGTAATGTGAAAATGTCCAAATTGCCCTTAATTAATTAAGGATATGTTTGATTAGTTTAAGATTATCCATTAACAACTCTTTAATTTGGACTTTCAATCTTTTTGATCAACCACTATTATTGTTCTCGCAGTTCTCGTAGGAAAAACAGTTCTCGTTTAAACCGTACTCTCTCTCTCTCTCTATATATATATATATATATATATATATATATGAAAAAAGTTAATATGGGGTTGTTTTGTATTTACGCTTCGATGCGAAACCCTTAAAAATTACGTCGTTTTAATTAAAATATATCAAATAGGCATAAATTAAAGTAAACTAAATTTCCTAATCTGCTCATCCATGTTCTCACGTTTGTTTTATGACGTAGGTATCAAAGATTATTAGATTATCATCAACTGATGTAATAAAACACGATTTTCTTAATGTGATCTAAAATCAAAATTTGAGGTTTGGAAATCATGAAGACACGAATGTTTGAAAATCAAAATTAATATATGAATTATGATAATGAACGTATATGTATTAGAATCTATTGACATACAACAATTATTTATAACAAACTGCAAAAGAAATTAAATAAAATATTATTGCAACGGCAAGGTTAAGTTGAATAAATAGAAATAAATTCATTAACATGGGCGTCTCGTGGATTTTGAAGACTCTGTGCGAAGTGAAAAATGGGCCCCTTATAAAACACATACACACATTATATTTATAAGCAAAATTTCACTAATACTACGATATTTATTATATCAAAAACAAAAACAAAAGAAAGGTAGTAAAATAGTTTATCTTATATAATTACATGAAGCGTGGAGTTCTTCTAGCATTAGTAGAAGCAAAGTTAGAATCAACTCTTCGTAATCAATACTCTTCAAGATATCGTTCTCAATAGTTATTGTTGTCAATACATTAAACCTTTCTTGTGATATTTTAGACCATAAGTATGATTTCAACAACTTAAGTTTTGAGAAACTTCTTTCTACAGATGCAATAGTTACTGGAATACTCACCTATATGCAATAATTGTATTGGGAAAACAATCAACTTCTTTCAAGTATTTTAAGACATAGTTAGGTTGGATATAAAGTTTATTTGCATCAAGATCTTATCGTTCATCTTACTTAAGTGTAGATTCAAGACGACTACAACATTACTTAAAATCTTTGTTATCAAATTCCTTCACCTTCTTAGGAAATAAAAAACTAAATACATTTTCATACTTTTTGTACAGTTCAAATCTAATTTTAAGAAAAGCACTAGCTTGATCAACAATATATAAAAAATAATTAACTTTATAATTCAAATGAGCTAAAAATAAGACATTTTGATCACTTTGGTTCTCATCAAATTATTTTATTCTAAGAACCTGACGCCTCTGAGGGAATACCTCATTGATATTCATTTCAATGATAAGTTCCTTAGCATCATCAATAGTTATATAACTCTGTTTCTCTTAATTCCTTAAAGTATTTGATCAACATGATCACTTCTTTAATATATTGATCAAAACATGAGATTTTAAAATTTTTCTTTTTTAAATTGTGGGATTTGAAAAACTATTAATCAAATTATTTTTTTTTCTAAGAACCACACCTCTTGCACTCCCTTGAGACACCCCTGTTCATTAACATAATTGAAAATGAATATTTAGTTTAAGATACATGAGATTTGATTATAGACCTAGTTTTTGGGTGTTTTGCAACAAAACGACATATTTTTAATTACATGTGATTTGTAAAATCATCACATGTGAATTACGAAAAATTACGAAAATATCACTTCGCCCAAATTTTTAAAATTTAATTTGGACAATTGATGATATTGATCCGAAGGCTAAAATTAGTCCCTTGGAATTATAACTTAATTATGGACTATATTGAACATTCTTTATATATATATATTGAAAAGTTAATTTGAGAACCGTTTTTATTGCGAGAACCAATCTTAGCCGTCCAATTCCCCTCCTTCAATTGGATTGCCCACCCATGACTTCCTTACATGCACCTTGCCACACTCAATCCCCCACGCTCTTTATCCATGAATTCCATTATTCAAAATGAACGGCTAAGATTGATAGTAGTCTTTTCATTTTTCTGTTTTTAGAGTAAATATAAATTTAATTTATTAATATATATATATGTATATATATATATATGAATTTAAATATACTTATATTATTGCTTAAATAATTTAATTGTAATTTATAAAACAACAAATCTAACAATAAGGACTTAAATTAATTTATATTATATATATAAATTAGTATATATATATATATATATATATATATATATATATATATATATATATATATAAACAAACATAACCAAACGTTCGTGTTCATTGTAATTTTGTTTATTAGTTTTCGAGAATCATTTTTTAATTAAAAGATTTGGGTTTGCTTTCTTTGTTTTTTAAATTAAATTAGGTTTTATTTTACAAAAACATTTGTGGCTGCCAAACGTTTAAACTTGCATGCGCTCTCACATATATTTATTGTAAGTTTGTTTTTCGTAGACATAAGAACTTATTTTGTCTTATTTTTGTTTATCTTAAAAAACACTTTTTCATAGACCTTTGCCGACTTAACATGCACCTTCTAAAGCGCATCTGCATCTTTAGAAGATATAGAATAACTCAAAAGACATTTATGTATTAAAAAATAAACAACACCTTTTACTATCGTACTTGAAAACCATGTGTAGAACAAGTTTTTAGTTAAGGATTGTAGGTGTAATTTCAGAAGAAAAAAAGAGAAGCAAATATATATGGGAGAGAGTTATTAAAGCAATAACATTTTGTGTGCGACGCGTTATAAAGGTAGACAAAAAATAAGGATAGATAATATAAAAATTAATGGTTAAACACAAATTGCATCTGTACTTGAAATGAAGAAAAAGTTTAAAAGACTTCGTAGTGTGTTAATACAAATTTTATTGAATTAAAATATATTCGACTTTAATTTGTTCATACTACATCTAATGCAACATCTATTCGACTTTAATTTGTTCATACTACGTCTAGCATTATGTTTAGCAAAAAATTACATTTTTAGATAAATATTGTATTAATATAAAATTTATATTAAAATATAGATAAAAAATATCATTCATGTATATATCTTACTTCTTTATAATATATTTACAACCTTAAAAACTCTTAATTTTAAGTAACTTGAATATACTAAAATACATCTTCTTAACCATTTCGTTCTCTCTCCTAATTTACTTTAACTTTTAAATTACCATTTTTTAACTATTTCATTCTCTCTCCTAATTTATTTTAACTTTTTATCTATTTAAAAGCAACATATTAGTACATTTTTAAAAACAACATGATATAAAATAGAAATTATTTACTGTCGCAGCGTTGCGCGGGTACCTTGCTAATATATATATGGAAATGACGCAATAGAAACAATCGTAAAATACGCAACGGTAAATAGACTGCATCTAGTATAAATTTAGTGCAAATATCTTGAATAACCGTTATTTGACAATAGTAAAATATGATTTGACTTTCAATATACCATTTTTATTCTAATCAATATGTTTTATACAAGAAAAAAATTAGATGCAGTAAAAAATAGTGCATACGAAAAAATGCTACATCCACCATTTTTATTGAAGTAACAAAATCATTACATTTAACTTAAAATCATTATATGCCGTCTAAAATACATAGTTCTATTAAAAATTATTGCAACTTAGTTGAAGTAACTAATGGTTCTTATTTAAATAATAATATTTTGTCTGAAAATATTGCATCTCAATAGTTAAAAAAATCCCTGAATCTAAAAGTCAATATATTTTACTCAAATTTAAAAAATAAATCCATCTCAAATTTAAAAAGAAGAAAAAGAAATCAAATTTGCATATAGAAACATATTTCAACCGCAATATTTGACTAATATTAAAAAAAACTTGTGTTCTATATATATAGAGAGAGAATAAGGATCAAATGCGAACGCCGAGAGAAAATAAGGATAAAATGCGAACGCCTGTATCATTACGAACGATGCGAACGGTTTCATACAGCTCCAGTTTCATAAACATATTTAATTTATATATGGTGGAGATGGAGAAGTCAAAAGTTACGGCTAGTTTCATGATTTAATTTCATGATTTTGTTTTTCAATTTACGATGGATAAAATTTTAGAGATGTGTTAAGTTTTAGATACAATGATTTTAAACTAGATGTAATATTTTTAAATAAGATGTAATTGTTTTTTAAACGAGAAATCATTCAATCATTCAATGAAGATACAATAGTTCTAACTGTACTTTATGTTTATTTGACGAGATGTAATGATTTTAAGTTGGATGCAGTGAGTTTATAAACTAGATGCAGTGTTTTTAGCATTCTCATTTTAAGGACCATTTCTATTGGATCATTACCCTTTATATATATATGTGTGTGTGTATATATATATATATATAGAGAGAGAGAGAGAGAGAGGAAGGTTCATTTGAGAACCGTTTGTATTGCGAGAACCGCGAGAACCAATTTTAGCCGTTCATTTTGGATAATGCAATTCATTGATGAAAAGCGTGGGGGGATTGAGTGTGACATAGTGTATGTAAGGAATTCATAGATGGGCAATCCAATTGAAGGAGGGGGAATTGGACGGTTAAGATTGGTTCTCTCGATTTTCGCAATAAAAACGGTTCTCAAATAAACTTTTCAATATATATATATATATACACACACAAACACCAATCATTATATAGAAACATAGAAATAGATTAAATTAATTGTTTTAATATAATATAAATAAAACTTTAATATTAAATTTAACATTGAAATGCAAATGGTGGTTAAAAAAAACATTGAGATGGAAATCAAATGCGTTGGAGGTAGTCCAGGAGCTCAGAAAAAATCGAGTGGACAGAGAAAAAAAAAGCCAACAACTTTCCAAATATAGCTAAGAACACTCGGCTAAAACTTAAACAATATAAACAATATTATAAAGGATTGTTATCCATTTAATAGTAACTCTCCTGATAATGATAATTGTTAGTAATATATAATGGGTTCATACACCATTTATCTCAAACAACAATTTGAATCCTCTTGCATGTTACCTTGATTTTTAGTGTATGAAGTATCCCTATTTTTAATATTTTGTATAACAAATTATACTTTTGTTAATATTAATATAATAAACTAACCAAACTTTTTGTTTAATGTAACTACCTATTTTGCATGTTAACCTGATTTTTTATTATTTGATCATCATTTTTTAATTATTTTATTATAATTTGTTTAATATTATTTATTATTATTATGATTATTATCTTCATCTTCATTAATCTTTTATCTTCTTTAATCTGGAACAAGATTCAATCTTCATCTTCATCTCTTTAATTTTTATACCAGATTGCCAAAATCATTTCCATATGAAAACAACAAAACACAAATCCTAATTTGTAACAATCATGTGGATTTCAAATCTAAGGAGACGAAATCAATGGAGATGACAATGTGTAACTGAATAGAAACCAAGGGAGATGGAACAAAACCTAAACCCATTGGCACCTTCAATCGAGTCGTCCCTGTTCGGCGATAAAACCTTAAACCCAGATGCTTCATCACTGTTCATCGGATCGCCCATCACCACCTTCATCGGAGTCGTTTAGGTTCAGAATATGTTCAAACTCAAATTAGGGGGACCAACGTCGCCGCCTTCAACCACCACTGCAACCACCACTTGGATCTAACATTGTTTCAAAGATTTGTTCATATAGATCTGTTTTAAACTAAGATTAGGGAAACCAAAATCCATTCATGTTCTTGTAATCAATTAGGGTTGCCGGTGGGTGTAGATGCCCGGCATAGGGCGGAGCTGGAGTCGTGGGCTTCAACTGTTTCCCTCATTTGCATAGATTATAACATTTTATTTGATTTAAAAAATTTCATTAGAGTTAAGAGAAACAAAATCCATTCATGTGCATCCTTGATTAATAATAACGAAGTAATCGTACTCCGCGCGTTGCAGCGGGAGTTTAAAACATATATGTGACGTATAGTAAAGTTGTAATTCGACTTATATAAATAAAGTGATTCCATATATTACAACAAAAAGGAAATATTGTATCATTTTTTTAGTATTCATACTTTGCTATATGATTTAACATTGTAAATAGATGAAATCTATTTGTTTATTAACCATATTTGATTTCTTATGTGACGTGTAGTAAAAGTCTAATTCGACTTATATAAATAAAGTGATTCCATATGTTACAACAAAAGGGAACTATCATATAATTTTTTTAGTAATCGTACTTTACTATATGATTTAACGTTGTAAATAGATGAAATCTGTTTATTAATCATATTTGATTTTTTAATTCGCTTTTACCAAAGAATATACATTGTTATACGTTACTATGTATAATAAGGTGCAAAAGACATTTGTAATAAATTTTAATACTAAAAATTTTAAAAATATATTTATTAAAACAGAAAAAGAAAGAAAAAGTTTGAGACTTTTCTAATTTTTAATCCAAAAATTTAGTATGAATCAAATTAATAATGATTATAATAATGATAATCATAAAAAAGAATAAAAAACAAAGTGTGAAGACGACTTTGTAAAAAAAAAAATAAAGGGATGGAAACAAAAAAAAGGCTTGAAACAAAATAAAAAAAATAAAAGGATGTTGTTGGAGTCGAACTCGTGACCATTAAGATAGTGGATGACATAAATTGCCAATCCACCCAAACCCGATGTTATTAATAATGGCAATGTTAGTATATATAATGATATATAATAGTTTTGTAGAAAAAGACAAAAAGTCACTGTTAATAGTTCCTAACAAATGTTTTATATATATATACAATAATAATAATAATAATAAAAATAATGATAAATAAAAATAAAAATGAAAATAAAAATGAAAATGAAAATAAAATATTTATTAACATTAGTACAAAACTATGATTTCGTCACACATAGTCGGAATTAAACGGCCACACATTCGAATATTTATGTGGCTAAAGGTACCAAAATAAAATTTAGGTTATTAGTTAGCCACATATGAACTCCGATCGTGTGACAATTCGGAATTGTCTTGCCACACCTTCGAACATTTATGTGGCTAAAGGTCATTGTAATTTTTTGGCTGATTATTTAGTCACATATGAATTTGGAATGCGTGACCAATGAAGAGTAAGTTCAAAGCATTAGTCATGATGTACATATAAAATGTGACAAATCTATGTCACACACTTGACGAGTGTGACCAAATACCATATATGGTCACATGAAGTAATTGTTTATGTGTCTAAATCATAGAGTCTAGTTTTGTCACACATGATTTAAGTGTAGCCAAAATCCGGTATATATGGTCACATAACTTATTATGTGTGTCTAAAGTTTAACATGTGTTAGCTTGCTAGAAGCTAATGTGTATATCACATTTATTTTGGCATGATCATGTGACTATATGGCTTTATAATAGCCACACAATATCATAAATCTGTATCTAAATGATGTTGACGGCCACATTTTAGGTGATTATATGTGACCAAATGCCATATATGGTCACATGAAGTAATTGTTTATGTGTCTAAATCATATCGTTGAGTTTTGTCACACATGATTTAAGTGTAGCAAAAATACGGTACATATGGTCATGTAGCTTATTATGTGTGTCTATAGTTTAGCGTGTGTTAGCTTTCCAGAATCTAATGTGTATAGTCACATTTATTTTGGCACGGTTATGTGACTATATGGCTTTATAATAGCCACACCGTATCACAAATGTGTATCTAAATGATGTTTATGGCCACATTTTAGGTGATTATATGTGATCAATATATTCATAACAGTCACGTCGTGAAATATTCATGTGGCTATTATTTAGAGTAAAATGGGCAAAAACGATTATCATTAAATTTAATATTCGTCACACATGGTTTCAGTGTAGCCAAAAGCTAATGTATATAGTTAAATAATAAGTATTAGATTTTTAAATCGAAGTAACATTTAGCTCAGTGGTATAACGTGCGTTTCTTTGTAGATGGATGTGATAGGATTCAAGTTCGAATCCAACTTTCAGCATAAAATTTATAAAATTCAATCGTTGTGTAACTAAATATTATAAAACGCCATACAAACATAAAATTCAAGTGGCAATTGGATGAACAATAGTCACAAAAAATACACATTCAATTGACTTTAAAAGGCATATGGTCACACTTATTAACACTTTTGGCTTAATTGTATGTGACGAAATTCCAAAAAAAATTGATTGTGTGGCTAAATCATCAAAAATGCCACATATATTGTATATTCATGTGGCCAAAGGACGGACAATAGATACTCTCAAAAACCGCTCGTGTGACTATAAAGTGTTTACGGTCACTAAAAGCGATTAATCCAATATAAACTCATACCCAATTAGTCACACATTTTATGGTTTTGATTACTGTTTTTAAATGGATACGACCACTAACCCGCTAATGTAACTGTATGTATCCTATGGTCACTCGACCTTTCGTTACACATACGCTGAAAACGCAAGTGTGACTATATGCATATAGTCACACTTTTTTGGTGTAACGAAATCGCATCTTTGTTCTAGTGTAAAATCAAGGTGACCTGCTGAACTGTCATTGAAGGTCACGTTACACATGATGTAAATTTTAGGTAGTTTATTGTATTAATATCGACAATTTATAGTTTGATACACATAATATTAAAATGAGAATACTTCATTACGTTTCGGGGCACATAACCTGTTAAGCAAAAGAATCAAAACATTGAGATTTGATAGAGGTCGTGAGTATTTTAGTTCAGAGTTTCGTGATTGTCTAAAGGATTGTGGTATTATCTCACAATTTAAAAATCAACAGACACTACAATTAGATAGTGTCGCCGAGAGGAGGAACTAGACATTGTTGGACATAGTCCGGCCTATGATGAGTTGCACCGAGGTATTCATTTATCTTTGGGGATATGCTCTTGAGACGGCGGCAAGAATTCTTACCCTCGTACCACTAAAAAGATCAAGAAAACACCCTATGAGATATGGGATATGAAGGCTCCTACCTTGCCTATCTCAAGGTTTGGGGTTGTCTTGCCCACGTGAGATAGGAGGGGAAAGACAAATTAGAACCCCGATATGAAAAGTGTTACTTCATTGGGTTTCCTACTGGAGCTATGCGATATTTGTTTTACAAACATCTTGAAAACAAAATATTTGTTTCTCGAAGGGAAGTTTTTCTTGAAAGATAACTGATATCCAAGCAGTCAAGTGGGAAGCAAGTTGATGTTGAAGAAATTCAAGGATTAACCTATGAAAGACTTGATGTTGGCGGTAGCACTCAACCTGAAGTGGTTGAAACTGAGCATGATAATGCAGATGTACCTGAGACACAACCATTACCTACACGAAGATTTGGTAGGAGTAGTCACAAACCAAAGAGACATGGGTTTCTCATATATGAGGTTAGTGACTTATTGGTGGTTCATGATGAACCCACCAACTACTTGGAAGTCGTGGCGGTCCCAAAGTCTGTTAGGTGGAGAAAGGCAATGGAAAGCGATATATAATCTATGTCGGATAACCATGTTTGGGAATTGGTTGATCCTACACCTAGCTATAGGCTTCTAAGTATAAATGGGTCTTCAAGAAGAAGACCGACATGTGGAAATGCAGACATCTTCAAAGCCCGACTGGTGGCTAAAGGTTTCATTAAAACACATGACGTTAATTATGATGAAACATTTTCCCTAGAGGCAATGTTGAAGTCTATTAGGATACTTTTAGCCATTGCTGCGTTTCATGATTATAAAGTATGGATAATGGATCTACAAACCTCATTCCTTAACGGAAAGCTTTCTGAAGAGGTATATATGACACAACCTGAGTATTTTACATGTCCAAAGCATTCTGATAAAGTCTACAAGATTAAGAAGTCTATCTATGGACTTAGACAAGCATCTCAAAGTTGGAATATTTTCTTTGATTAGAAAATCAAGGAGTTTGGTTTTTGAAAGAGCAAAAATAAACCTTATGTGTATGTCAGTGCTAGTGGGAGTGTTGTAGTTTTCCTAGTCTTATATGTAAATGTTATTCTACTCATTGGAAAGGATGTCCCAAACCCACCAAGTGTAAAAACCTGGCTTGGGAAAAGTTTCTCAATGAAAGACTTAGGAGATGCAATATATATTCTAGGGATTAAGATCTATAGAGATATATCTAAGAAAATCATTGTGCTTAGCCAAAGTGCGTACATAGATAATGTCATGAAGAGATTTAAGATGGAGGATTTCAAGAAAAGGAATCTCCCCATTCCGCATGGAGTGACATTAAGCAAGAATCAATGTTCTAGTTCCTTTAAGGAACTAGAGTTAATGAGCCACGTCCCCTACGCTTTGGTTATGGGATCAATCATGTATGCCATGTTATGCACTTGTCCCGATATATCGTATGCTTTAAGCATGACGAGCATATACCAGGAAAATCCAGGACAAGTCCATTGGATTTTCGTTAAGAACATTCTTATGTATCTTTGGTGTACTAAAGGGATGTTCTTAATATTTGACGGTGAGGAAGATCTAGGAGTAAATGGTTACACAAATGCTAGCTTCCAACCGATAAAGATGTCTCTTAATCACAATCAGGGTTTGTCAGCTGATAATAGATTGCCGGCTAAAAACAAATTGTACTAGGATCACAAAAAAGAAGTTGTCAGCCTAAGTCTTTGATACTCAGCTGATTAGGGTAGTATTCTTGTGAATTAAATAATGTTTCAAGTATATAAGTATTTTGTATGATATGTATTTGACTTGGATACGGAAAATAATTATGAAAATCAATAAAAGTTGTAAATTATTAAATGATTTAAAATTATGATTACAAATATATCTTCGTTAAAATTTATAAATATCATACGAATAAGTTGTAAGTCGAATAGAAGAATGAGATACCCGCTAGAATTTGAGCCAACCGACTTAGAGAGTCGGCCGCCTTTCTCCCATATAATTCTTATTCCTTTCTTTCTTCCATTCATTCATTCTTTATTTTCTTCTTTTTTTCATTCTTTTCTTTAATAACAATCATATATAAGATTTGGAAGAAGAAAGAAAGATTATTTTCCTGAATCATCCTTCTTGATTAGTAAGTATTCTTAATTTCTTATCTACTTCTCTTATTAATTATTTAAAGGTTTGGAGTGTTAATGGGTAATTAACCCAAATCTTGAAAGGATTGTTCAAATGAGTTTTAGTATATGTTAGTAGACTTATTAAGAGGTTAGGAGAGTGTACAATGTGATTAAGTTTCAATTAAAAACGATTTGGGGTTCTTGAATCAAATCAAATTCTTGCAATTAAGTGATGTTAGAAGGTCTCTTATTAGTTTCTATAACTTCTATAGATTGTATTTTATGTCAATGAGTGAATATAACATCAAAATTGATAGATTTGAGTTTAAACCATTTTAATGGGTTGAATGAGTTTTTGGTTAGATATTTGATTTTGATGGTATTAATTTAAGTTGTTGATGTTATGAGTTGTTAAAAAGGTCCCAAAAGACCTTGATAAGGGTTTGAAAACACATCAGAATCATAATATTTGAGTTTTGGGGGAATTAGAAGTGAAAGGGTCTTCACAGGCGTGAAAATGGCTTCATGGTCGTGAAGAATTGCTACATAGCAACCCAAACTTTGAAAAATCACATAAAATCAACCGTAACTCCGTTTTGAGGCGTATGACCTGTCATTTCGAAGCTAAGAGAATCTAATCTCATGATATTACAATTTAATAAACTAATTTGAAAGTTGTTTTGGTCAAATATCTAGTTTTATGTCAGGTAGTCGCGGTTTAGATACCAAACAGAGCGTGTGAAATGTTTAACATTATGTATTTCCTATTGAGTTTATAATAAAGCTAATTCATGGTCCCTAAACATAATTGGTGATATTTTAGGTACTACTTGAGTTGGTTAGCATACCCATGTGTGAATTGGCAGTTGAGTCGTGCTAATCATAATTGGGTGGAACCGAGGTTAGTACCGACTTAACCATTAATCATTATGTAATATTTGTGAATTTTTTGATTACCATTAGATGTGTATGAGACATGATGATTTAAAGAATATGATTGTGACCAAGTTGTAATTCTGAGTGTGATCACGTGTACACTAATTTAACCCGTTACAGGGACGAGTTGCATGAATACTAGTAGTGTTGAATATTGGTTAACTAATAACCACTAACAAGTAAGATGAATATTAAAGATGAATAAATTATGCTTCCAATAATAAGAAGCTAATGCTATCCAATTGAAGGAGCAAGTGAGTGATAACCCATGAATATTATATGTTAAACAATACCAAATGTAGTTGCCAAATAAGTATAGGAAGGTAGTTCGTGAGTATCTTGGATTTGTGTGTACCAAATGCTTACTGTGTTCAAGATCATAATGATATGATGAATGTGATGCCATTTTGACTAGGTACACAATGATAGTGAATGAATGCATGTACTATGAGTTATGCAATGGTTCTATGTCATGACAAGGTTGTACTCGTGTGTTCTACTCATCTTGTATGAATAGAAGTTATTGTTGTGTTTATGAATACATGCATGCTATTGAATCCTGTTTGGATCATCTATGTGTATGTGATATGTCCGGACATTGTTGGCTATTTATGCACTCGTATGATGTGTGATCAAGGTCAGCTCTTATGATTAGGTCCCAGTCGATCCTTTGGGTCGGGGCACCTATACGGCTGAATTCCGGTAGACTTATGGGTCAGGATCGTTGATTCCGGTAGACTCATGGGTTAGGATCAATGAGGGTTCTGCAGGACCGTTGTTCCTTGATGTTAGGGGCAATCAGCTATCTGCTGAACCCGAAGGAGTTGTTGGCTGTATAATGATGCTTGGTGGACCACTACCCACCCACCTACCAGCGCGATTACGTGTGTTTGATTACCCAGTTAGGATCATTGATTCGGATTTGCAACCCTGCGAGATACGATGCCTACCGATCACATAAGCATACCATAATGTGATAGGATCACACTGTTTGTGTTATCAAGTGATGTCCTATGTTCTATTTATTGGTTATGTTTGTGCTCACTAGCTTTTAAGCTAACCCCCTCCTAGTTTGTATGCTTTTGCAGATGTTTATGATTGTCGGTGCCGAGGGTTGCTTTTGTGGTGTTGGGACACTTGTTGTTCGTTGACAAGTATGATGGTCGGTCGGTATTGATGTTGGTAACACCCATTTGTGAAATATGTTGGGTTGTTTTAAATAAAGAAAATACTCTGATAGGACTTCCGATGTTTAATTATCAAACTGAAATATGTTTGAGTTATATGTTTTAAAAAATGAAAATTTGACCTTGAAATCGCGGTGTTACATCAGCTGATTGTTTTGTTCCTCAGCTGATACTTTTGCTCACTCAGCTGATAGAAAGTTTCACTCAGTTCATAAGCAAAATAGTATCAGCTCATGGTCTTCTACTTAGTGTTTTCCTCAATTGATGTAAGAAGAAGGATTTAGCTGATCCATCCAGTACTTAGCTTATCTTACCTATTACTTTTATACTTAGCAAATTACAAGCCAAAATCTTAACAACACATGTTAAGAATGAAATTCTTAGTCTTTACTGAAATTACGGTTCTGTTATCATCAAATCCTATGTATTTTAAACGGATTTGATTATTGGGTTGAAATGATTATCTCCCCAACATGTGTGGATGAGGAAGTTCATCCGAGACCTTGGAGTGATTTCTAACATCACTGACCATATTGTGATATTTTATGACTATGAGGGTGCGGTGGCTCTAGCAAAGGAAACAAGAATTCATAAGAGCACGAGACATTTTCCTCAAAAATACCATTTTATCAGAGACATGATTGAAAATGATGATATTGCTATCAGTAGAGTACCTACAGAGAGCAATTTTGCACATCCGTTTACTAAGCCATTGTCACAGGTTGTACATGAATCTCAAACTAAAACAGTAGGTGATATATTAGCATGTGACTTAACTTGAGTATTGTTTTAAGTTTATGTTTGATATGTTTTTATATTGTTGGGAATATTAATCAGTATTGTAACTTGTGTTTTTTTCGATTATATTGTAGAGATCTATATATATGCATGATGCAGTTACTTTCCCTTAAGTCTTTATTGTGTTCCATCTTATCATGTTTAACACTTCCCGGAATGTTTATACATTCTAAAGGGTAAATTGCATGAAAATACAATGAACTTTGCCTTAATTATCATTATATACCACCAACTTTATTTTTTTAAAAATAATATAATCAACTTTTATAATCCTCCCATTGTATGCAAGTTGTTGTATACTATGGAAATTATGGAAAAGTTTATGGTATACAATGGTAGCTAAAGACTAGACACAGAAAAAAGTTGTTTGCATATAATGAAATTTTTTTGAAAATTAGTTGTATTATTTTTAAGAATTTAAAGTTAGTTGTATACAATGACAATTAAGACAAAGTTAATTGTATTTTCATGCATTTTGCCCCATTCTAAAAATTTACAATTAGTCATTCTTCAAAGGAAAAAAGATTAAACTAAGATTGAGGTAAGGGGTAGGTCATGTATTCATCTTGGATTGAATACAAGGAGCAACAATTACCCATAATTGAAAGAGTTTCAAGTGACTGGAAGACCCGTATTTTGAGTTTACTTCATAGATTCCATGATGAGTGACTAGGAAAGATGATATCATTTTATCCTTAGACCGGAGATACATGTGATTTCAAAGCATGGGTCTGCTTTACTTTGATTGCTTTCTAACATAGTTTGTAATTGGCTATTATAAAGGGAGTTTTTGGGGTAAAGTGTGATCAATGTGGTGGTACTATGTAGTCAAAAGGATTTATTTCTCTGTTTAGAGAGATATCCATGAGCTTCTTGATGATTGAGCACTGACACTATATGCATGGTAGTGCTCGGGTTACATTAATGATGGATCGGTGATAATTTGTTTTGTGGTCACATTATTCAAGATTCGAGAAACATAATCTTGAATGATCGGGAGATTGAAATTAATCCATGTCTCATGTTTCCAAAGGATATCTCTAACAAAGGGATATCATGATTACTTATCTATAGGAGCTTTTCTTAGGTGATTTGGTACTTTTCATGCATGACATAACCTATGTTGACTTGGGGACAAGGATACCTTGCTAGAAGCCACTCCTTGTCTATGATACACTGGATGTAGTGTGTCATGTGCAAGTGGTATTTTGTTAGAGTTTGCCCACTAACACACACATGTTGGTATTGCTGTTGATGAAACATAGGGGCATTGGATCACACGCCGATGATTGATCCCAACAACAAAAATGAATAGATAATGGGTTTTGTTAGCTTCATGAGCTATGTAGATTCTACACAGGTCGTGAAGCCTACATGACTTGTGTAGATATACATGGGTCATGTAGCGGTGTCTGACAACATGTTTTGTTTGTGTTAAGACATTCACAAACCTAATGTGCAACAAAGTCTTTGCTTGGCTCTAAAGCATCTTTGGACTACTTGGTGTAGTCCATAGGGTTGTGACTAAGTGTCATATATGCCAAATTTCCAATACATATCTCACTCTTGCTAGTTCTTTCTTTACACATACATACACACTTTGGAGAGCTAGAAACTTGTGCTTGAGTGTGGCTGAGTATTTGGTGCAACAAGCTGACTTTGTGCTATTCTAAAAGTAAGTTCAAGGTGTTGAAGCTTACTCAAAGGCTTTCTAGCACTTGGGGATGAAAAAAACTCAGGGTGGACTACTTCATAGAGGGTAACTTCTTTATGACTTTTGTCATCCTCAACAAGCTCCATCATCATCAGCTTGCAGTGTTCCAGAGAAGGTATATTTGATTACTATCTTCATGTTGTATTATCTTGTGTAGAAAGGATCCATTAGGTTGAATATGGTGATAAAAGTTTTTATATGTATATGTTTGCTTGGATTCGTTGCTTCCACTATGTTTCTGGCTTACCACCATATCCCCCCCGGATGACTACTACAAAGCTATATGCAACAAAGAAAAGAGGAAGGGAAAACTTTATACCCTTAGAATAGGGTACTCCAAATGCTAGGTGGGATGATGAGGTTGACAAATGATCTTTCTTTCCTAATGCAAGTCCATACCAAGATTATAATGACTACCAAGTGCTAGCTTGCCAAGTTGAAATCTCCAACACCTGAAACACTCACTGGAACAATAACAAAGGATATCCTATTGCACACCAAAATTAAACTCACAAGAACACTTCAGAAGCTATCTTAGTATGTATGAGAGTATAAGTGTGAAACTAGTCAAGACAAAACTAGAGCAAGTGATAGAGATCCTTTAAAAGCCCTTAACACTATTAGAAGGAAGCTCCAGGGTCAACAAAAATAGCCCCTTTATTGCAAGAACACAAAGGTTGAATAAAAATAAAGTGTCACTCTAGCTACCTCTTCACAGCCCGTGAAGGCCTTCATGATCGGTAAAGAGCAATGCTCCCATGACTTGGGACGGACTAGTAAACACTCGTGTAGGCTATCTGATACACAACCCATAGAGCATCCTTCACGGTTGTGAAGCACAGAATCAAACCATTCTTGATTCTTTGATCTTCCCTTTATCCAATGTGCTATTAGGATGAATCCTTAGTGTGTGACCCAATATGCCTGTGGTTCATCAGCCTTGATACCGGTCTATGTGTGTCAGCAGGCAGACACCAACAAACTCCCACTTCCACAAACACACTGAACCCATAGGTATCACAGACAAGGAGTGGCTTCTAGCAAAGCATCACTGCATCCAAGCCAACATTGGTTACGTCATTTTTGACAAGTACCAAATCACAACCTAATTGGTTTGAGATGACATGTAAATAAGTGATTAATCATTGTTTAGTTATCAATATTCCTGTGAACATGTGACATGGTACATGGTCACAATTATGTTTCTCTATCAAGATTGGTAGTGACCAAAATATACAAGTTACAACTGATCCACTATCATTGCAACTTGAGCATGACCATGAATTTAGGTGTCAATGCTCAATCGTCGATAGGCCCAAGGATATCTCTGTAAATAGAAGAACAAATTCTTTTAACTACATAGCCTCATTACATTAGTAATACTTTGTCCAAAAACTGCCTTTATAACAACTAGTTATGGTCTACATTTGAAATCAATTAGAACAATGCATACCAATGTCGAGGAAACACATATATCTCTAGTCTAAGGACAAAATGATATTATCATCCCGAGTTACTTGTGACAAGTATCAAGAAGTAATCACTTGAAACTCCTTTCAAGAATAGGCGAACTGTTGCGTCTCTTGTACCCAATCACCATTGAATAACCGACCAACCCTTTTCCCCCAGTCTTAGTTCAAACTTCATTCCTTTGAAGAGTGATCGACTTTGGACATTTAGAATGTATAAACATTCAAGGAAGTGGTAGAACATGCAAAGTTGGAACATGGTAAAGATTTAATCAAAGTACCCGCTATATGTGTATTATTAATTACTATTTAATAATCGCTACAATAAGAAATATAATACTTCAAATGTTCCCAACGAAAGTACAAATATGTCAAAATATGACTAAAACAAACTCAAACCAAGACACTAGCAAATCTAATCCCAATAGCACATGTGTAGGCATCGTACTTAGCGTGTGAAAACAATTTAGTAAATAGATCCACCAAGTTGTCATCCGTATGTACTCTACTGATGAATATATCTCCGCTCTTGACCATGTGTCAAATGAAATAATATTTCCTAGGTATATGCCTCATGTGTCGGTGAGACTAAGATTCCTTTGGCAAAGCCATCACACCCTCATTTTCGTAAAAGATCTCAATAGGGTCGCTAATGCTTGGAATTACTTTGAGATCCTAAATGAACTTCCTCATCCAAACAGCCTCCTTTGCAACATCACTAGTCACAATATACTCTGACTCTGTGGTGGAATCCGCTACAATATCTTGCATGGAGATTTTACATGAGACACCACCACCATTTATTTAGAACACGAACCTTGATTACGATCGGTAGTCATCCTTGTCGGTTTGAAATCTAGATTTAGTTTTATCAAGAGATTGAATCAAAGCATTTAATAAAGCAAGGGATTTTTTTACAATAAAAAGAAAGACTCCCGGTGATCTTTGACCGGGCGGGGTAGGCAAAAGTTGCCTAGTTCTAGGCTTAGACGAAAGAGCTCATTCACAACCAAAGCATCGGTTGCTTCCACTTGTGGCCTTCTTTGAGATACAGATTCTAGGAGCTTATCGTGGAGTTACGCTCGGGAGTAACTTCAACTGCAACTTATACTGTTGTAGGAAGTAGGAAAGTACGATCTCCAAGCCTGTTACCGAATAGAAGTCTCTTCTCATTCTATAGCTCTCATTGAAGAGCAAACACTCAAACGTGAGAGCAAGGGATCACCCAACGAATGGATAAGCCCAAAGGAGGAGTAAAGTGCTTACGCCCCTTTCAAGAGAGGGGGGCTCTAGCGCTTTGACGAAAGTGGGCCTGATTTTAGGCTCTTCCTAGGACGTTTTTTCTATTTTTTTCAAAAAGAAAACAGTTTCATAATGTTCTTCACCAACGATCCGCGGGATCAAGAAGATACCTTTAACCACTGAACACACTAGCATCAAAGTAACCAGTTAATCTAAGATCATCCTCACCTTCATACACCAAGAACATCTCCTTAGTCATCCAAAGATATTTGAGAATGTTATTCACCGTCATCTAATGTGCTTCATGATGGTTTTCTTGATATCTACTCATCATGCTCAAAGCAAATGAAACATCAAGCCTAGTAAACAACATAGTAACATGAACGAGCCCACCGCCAAAGCATATGGAACCTGCCTCATTATCTCATGTTCCTTAGAGAAACTAAAACACCGATCCTTGCTCAACATCACTCCATGTGACATAAGGAGGGACCTCTTCTTGGAGTTCTCTATCCTGAACCTCTTTAGGCATTTATCTATTTAAGTACTTTGGGCCTTTGGCTAAGCCCAATCATTCTCTTGGATCTATCTCTATAGATATTGATCCCGAAAATATATGTCGCATCTCTTAGATCATTCATCGGAAAACAATTCCCGAGATAGGTTTTGACATCTTGTAGATTGGGACATTATTTCCAATAAGGAGTATGTATTCAACATACAAAACTAGGAATACAATAATACTCCCACTAACTCTAACATAAGCACTTGGACAATTATAGTTTGTAAACGTTATTTAGATACTCATGATGTACAAAACTCTTAGGCTGTGTCATATTCACCTCCTCTGAAAGTGTTCCATTAAGGAACACGGTCTTTACATCCATTTGACAAATTTCATATTCATGAAACGTGACAGTTGCCATAATTATCTGGATAAACTTCAACATGGACACCGGGGAAATGGTCTTCTCGCAGTCTACACCATGAGTTTGGCTAAAATCCTTAGCCACCGGTCAGGCTTTGAAGTTGTCTACATCTTCATCTACGCCATATTTTTCTTAAATATCCATTTGCACGCTACGTTTCTACACCTTAGCGCGAGATCTTCCAAGTCACATACTTGGTTATCTGACATAGATTATATCTTAGCCTCCATCGCCTTTTTTCCCACCTTGCAAACTAGAGGCCTATCACGGTGTCTCGGTAATTGGTGGGTTCATCATGATCCACCATCAAGTCGTTGCCCTCAGATATGTGCAATCTCTCTTGCTCATGACAACTTCTACTAGACCTTCTAAAAGGTAATGGTTCTGTGTCAGCTTCTCCGGCATCATTTTGTTGAGAATCAACCATCTCTGGTTGTGTCCTAGTGCCAACATTAGGTTTGAATTAAGACCAATCTTTCTCCCACCAGCAGCTGATATACAGAACCAATTCGAGCCTTTAGATTTGAATTAATAATGGTTGAAATTATGACTATATATTTAATTTACTTAATTTGCATATTCGTAGGAAATTGCATATCGGATTTATGTAAAATACATATTCGTTCGTAATTTCAACCATTTGATGGGCAAAAATTGCATATTCGATTTACGACTGAATATGCATTTTATGTAAAACGAATTACGTAAAGTGCATATTCGATCGCAATTTCAACCATTTAACCGGCTAAAACTACATATTCGACTTATGACCGAATATGCATTTTATGTAAATCGAATATGTATTTTCGACGGAATATGTAGATTACGTAAATCGAATATGCAGTCGTAATTTCAACAATTACTCATCCAAATCTAATTTTGAGATTGGTTCTCTAACTTTAATATATAAGGTTGGTTATGTATTGATTCTTATAATTTTTATTTGTAAAAGAATATAAATATAGTTAGAAATTTTAGAACGATATAAATAAAATTTACTTCTAGAAAATCAACAAAAAGAAATTACCTTCAATTAACAACTATGATAAATCATAAGACTCACCCTCTAATCATTTAGATTTAGTATAATCTATTATTGTTAAAATAAGGATAGGTACAGCTCATAGATGACAATTACACCCTCACATCCATTATTTGCTGTGTTTATGACTATTTATGGTCCATTCATTATTGATGTTTGTCGGCCATTTAGATGTAAATTATGATCCACTTATACTTGTCGGCCATTATATGTAAATTATTATGTGAATTATTGAACCCGAATAATTCACATTTTGCCTTATAAATAGGCTTGTAATCTCCCATTGTAAAACACAGCCCACAAGCAATTCCGCTCTCTCTTGCTCTTGTACACTACTAGAAAGTTGTCTATTTCCGATTATTTTTTTCCTACGGTATAAAACCGTCCTAAATTTCTGACGAGTTTGCTAACACTATTGCGATCAAAATAACTTAAAAACTATAATATCACTAGTGACAATTTAGCATCGCTTTTCCTACCATTTTACGACGAAACTAGATATGTTGTAAATATGTAGCTATTTTACTACAATTTACCAACGAAATACTGACCAAAACATTAAAATTCATAAATTTAATAATTTATTATCATTTTTGTCAGAAAAGCGTTAAAAATTTCGACTATATATTGACATTTTGTATTAAATAATTTAACAAACAATTAGATATAATATACTATTTGATATTTAATAATTTTCGTCAGACAATAGTCTGAAATTCCAACGATGGCGACCATAATTATCAACCACACAAAAACCATCACTACTTTTTGACTAAATTGCGACAATAATACGACCAAAATTCCCTAAAAACGACAATACCAGTAACGACAGATTGCCATCGCTTTTGTGACCATTTTATGACAATAAAAGGTCCGTTGGAAAATCGTTATTAATTAACGACAATTTACTGACACACTACCATTCGAAACACTAGAATGAATATTTTAAAAATATATTATAAATCTGGTCGCAAAATACTTGGTAATACCGACACAATAATGACTGTTTGAAAAATATTATTTTAAAAATCATTTAAATAATTAGACAATTAGTAAGCTATATTTAAATATTAATATTTAAATTATTTATTATATATTTGGTCAGAAAATGGTGGAGAATACTAGCATTATACCGATGGTTTGGAGAATATAATTTAAAAAGTAATAAGCAATTAAATAATAAGCAAACCATATATAAAAACCAATAAATTTTGTATTTTTAAGATTTTCGTCGGCACACCGGCGCTAAGACCGATCAACGGTATAGTGAAATTTTAAAGAATTCAGTTCTAGAACAATACAATAATTTAATAATCAATAAATTAGGATCTTTAAAATTTTGGTCGGAAATTATAGTAACTGTTTATTCAATATAGTTTTTAAAACAATATAAACAATTGAATAATTAGTAACAATATGTAAAAATTGATTAATTGGGCTCTTTTAAGATTTTTGTCCAAAAATAGTCGGTAATACTGACACTATAGCGACGGTTTGGAGATATAATTTTCAAAAGAAAAAAATACAATTCAGTTATTACTATAAATCTTTGTAGGAAAATCGTTGGTAGTTACAGACGTAATAGAGACACTTTAAGAATATTATTTATAAAACTATATGAACAAGTTGGTAGTCAATAAGTTAAGTTTTTTTTTTGGTCGGAAAATGGTTGGTAATACAAACAGAATAGCAACTCTTTGATGAATATAATTATAAAAATAATATAAATAATACAATAACTAATAAATTTTATTTAAAAAATAATAATTAAGTGTTAAAACAATATAAGCAATTCATTAATTAGCAAAAATAAAATATATGAAAACCAATTATTAATTTAGAAAAGAATTAAATAAATTCGATACTTGATATTTTTATGTAATAATTAAAATTAATCTAATATGAGAGAAAATAATAAGAATACAACTAATCAATATTTTTTTAGTTGTAAGTTGTAAAAAGAAAAATCAAAAAGGACTTTGATGGGAATGTTGAACTTTCTATAAAACCAATCGTATGAGAGGGTTGTAATCGAGCTGAGTTGAATTGACACAATACCTAACTCACATTTGACTTGATTAGGAAATTTTAAGTTCGAAACTTGACTCTAGCTCATCGGGCCTTTATTTTCAAGCTTAAGCTTTATGAGCAAACCAATACTATTGTGACCGGCTTGACTATACTCGATTGATAGAAATTGTATATTAGATGGTAATATTAATCAATATAGTATCAATCAACTTTATACTTTCGAACTAGGCTGACTCGGGTAAAATTTATGAAAATTATGAAAGTACACATATACAAAAGAGTGAAAATGTAAGCTGATAAGGTTCCCGAGCGTTACTGGCTAAGTATTTGACTACTCGAAGGAAAGCAGCAGACTATTCAGGAATCTCCTAGCTTTGCTGCTATAGTCAAGGGTAGTGAAAGTGGCGGGATGGGGATTGTAATTATTTATACTTTAAGATTGACTTGACAAACTACTTAAGTATCTTGAGCCTGACTTAAATTGAGCCAATTTCAAATATTTTAAAGTCGATTTCAAGTAGCTTGCGAGATGTTTAGACTCGGTTACACCCTTTGTATCTTAGCAAAGCATGTATGATTGTATATTGTGATATGGCAGTGAATTCCTAAATATATTTTAAAAGAACAATAATTACATGAAATATACGATAACGAGGAATTTAGCCCAGGGGTTGAGATAAGATTTAGAAATATGTAATTTTTGACATATAAAAAGGTTAACATTAAAATAAGTACTAGCTAAGCGTCCCGTGTAATATACAGATGATGACAAATAATTGATATAAGAAAAGTCAAAATTGGATTTCAATTTTTACTAAAATAGGTGGTTCAGATATGATAATTAAATTTTTTGTCTAAATAAATGATTAAGATTATATAGTAGATTCTATTCATGCTAATCTTATGTTAATATTAAAAAATTAAAATTGAACTTTAATAATCTATTGAGTAGAGTCAGAATTGCTTTTTATTTTGATCAAAAGTGGATTTCAATTTTATAAATATTGATAGTAGAGTTTTGATAATTAAATTTTTTATTTAAATGAATGAATATGATTGCCTAATAGAATTTATTTATATAAGTATTTTATTTGTATTAGAAGACTTAATTATAGGAGACTTATAAATCATAACACTATATTAAAACATAGAGGACACCTGTGAGGATTTAAATTAGTTATAGGATTTATACTAATTATAGGACACTCATAAATCAAATAAGATTTACATTGTATAAAAAGTAGCCCTCTAAAATAGATAAGTATATTTATCTTGGGTTACCTCTTGGGAAATCAATGAACAAAACTGTAAATTGGTCAATAGTTATGGATTCTCTCTCAAAACGGCTAAACAGTTGGAAATCAAAGTTATTATCAATAGGAGGAAGACTCATCCTAAGAAAATCAGTGTTAGGTGCTTTGCCCCTTTATCATTTCTCCATGTTCAAGGCTCCTTCAATAGTATTAAAAAACTTGAGTCCTTGCGTAGGAAGTTTTTTTGGGGACATATAGACCAACCGAAATCAATCAACTGGGTTAAATGGGGGCAAGTTATTAACGACAAAGAAGCAGGTGGTATGGGGATTGGATCTTTAAACGCTTCAAACTTGGCTCTTCTTGGAAAATGGAGGTTCAGATTCTTAAATGAACCAGAGGCACTTTGAAGAACTGTAGTGAAAGCAATTTATGGAGATAAAGGTGGTTTTGGTGAGTCACGGCTGCGAAGGAAGAATACAACAATTTGGAGCAACATTATCAAAGCTTCTAAAAGTATAGACGATTTGGGTCTCATGTTCACTAATTCCTTCAAAAGAGTGGTGGAAGACGGAAAGGAGACAAGATTTTGGCTAGACCCATGGCTCTCTGACTCCATGGGGCTTAGGCATCTCTTTCGGAGGTTGTTTGCTCTTGAAACCAATAAAGAGTGCACCATTGCAGATCGATGGAGGTCAATTAATGGAAGGTGGCTGGGAAATTGGTGTTGGACGCGCCCACCAACGGGGCGCACATTGGAAGAGTTTGTCTTTCTTTTGCAATCGATGGAAAATATTACATTATCGTCAAAGCGAGATTTTTGGGAGTGCTCCATTTGGCCAAATGGAGAATTTTCGGTGCAAAAGCTCTCGTTCCTAATCCGGAAAAAGTTGCTTTCTTCATCTCCGGTAAACACTTGGGATTTGTGGAATGTATGGGTGCCGGCAAAAGTTAATGTATGTTTTTGGAGAGCAAACTTAAATGCACTTCCAACCCGGCTAAATCTTGTTGAAAGAAGAGTTATACTGCAATCAGTGCTATGCCCGCTTTGTAACAATCAAGATGAATCACTTCACCATCTGCTATTCTCATGTCAAAAGGTCTCCCCAACATGGAAGAAAATCGGTGCCTGGTTAAATATTCCTCCGACGCAAATCGCTTCCTTGTCCAATATTTCTGTAATTGGTCAATCTCTAGGCCCAAAAGGAAAGACTCCGAGAAAACTTTTTGAAGGAATCATGTCAATTCTAATTTGGGCCATATGGAAGTGGAGAAATAAAATCATTCACGCGGAGGAGTCGGAAAAGGAAAAGTTTCTTAGGGAGGATGTATTCTCGCTGGTGCAACAACAATCACTATTTTGGATGCAGAATAGGAGTAAGAAACCAGATTTCTTGTGGAACAACTGGAAAACCAAACCGCTCGCAGTGGGTGCAATGTTACTCTAATATAGCTAGATTTCTACCCTTACGGGTAAAGATGTATTTCTGATGTATTTTTTACTCCAACTCGAAGCTCATGTAGCCAAACATGGGTGAAGCTTGTAAAAACTTTATAGCTATTAATATTATTTTGTTAGCCTTAAAAAAAAAGAGATAAGTATATACTCCTTATAAATTATACATAACAAGATATATTATTTTAGTACTACGATTTTAAAAAATCTAACCTTTAGCTAACAAGATACATTATTTTATACATAACAAGATATATTATTTCACCACAAGTCTATGAGGCTACAGAACCAAGGGAAAATAAAAAGTCTGTGTGGCTATTTTACCAAGAAAAAAAAAGAAAAATACAGGAGGTGAGAGTTGAACATGCAACGTGAAGGTTAGGAGAGGAAGTAATTACCAACATGTCATGTGAAGTTCTCTCTTTTTGAAGTCATTAAATTAATATAGAAGCTTGAGTTTGCCTAATAACTGTAATATTAGAAATTCCCTCCAATGATTTTGGGCTCCCTCCGAAATTAATAGAAAATCTTCATTCCCAATATAATACGGCGTCTTTGACTATTGGCGCTAAAAGAACGAAGCCCTATTTCGTGACCCTACAGCACGGTGAACCCTACTATCACCATCAAGTGGCGCCACGATCTTCCATCATCTGGCTGAAGACAAACGTTGAGTTCCTTCGACCCTCGTTGCTACTTCACCGCTTGTAAGTCTCTGTTTATCACCAGCGATTATGCTCTTTTCCCCCTCAAATATTTGCAAAGACTAACATCATTGTTGGCCACTTTGAACACCACAGAGATCTTCCATCGTCTGGCTGAAGACAAACGTTGAGTTCCTTCGACCCTCGTTGCTACTTCACCGCTTGTAAGTCTCTGATTCTCACCAGCGATTATGCTATTTTCCCCCTCAAATATTCGCAAAGACTAACGTCGATTGTTTTTGCCATTCCATTAAGGTTTAATTCCAATTACATATATAACATTAATGTGGTATTGGTTTTATATGTTATCAGGGCTTGGTTTGAATAAACAACACACTATGCTTTTTAGATCACTAACCTAGTCAACAATCACTACAATTTAGACGAGGCTAAGAGTCAGTAGTTTAACTAATGATGGCAAAAGAACATGTAACCAGAAACTATTAACCAACCATTTAGTTACTTCTGTTTATTTGAATATTGTAACGACCCGAAATTTATACTTTGGTCTTGGATTGTGATTTACAAGTAATGGAAATATATGTTTGTATATATTAGGAACGTTTTTGCTCCTGAGATAAGTATATAACATTTAAAGTAAAAAGAAATGAAAATTCTGATTAATCTTGTGTCGCAACGCGACAAGTACGGTTTGTCGCGGCGCGACGCGTGACATCAGTGCTTATGTCAGAAACCACGACGGGAGACCGTTGTTGGTGCGCCGAGAGAATCTGGATCTTGTCGGAAAACTTTTGGTGTTGCGCCGCATGTGCCAGGCCTATATATGTCAGAGTTCTTCAGCCGATCTTCACACAAACACTTCAACCATATCGTTACTCTGTTGCATTTTCGAGTGAAACCGAGTTAGGTGAGTATCTCGGAGTGTCGGGTGTCGTTGGGATTTGTATTCAAGGTACGGGAGGATTGGAGGTAGCGTTTTGGACGTAGTTTCGACCGTGGGTTTGCTTTGGTGACCCCGAGAGGTATATTCTACTTAACTTACGTTAATATTTGTATAGTATAGCGTGATATGCTGCATGCATGTCTTTCTAGCATGTTATGATAGATTGTTTAAGTTCACGACGCGTAGATCGTTGATCGGGATTATTATTTATGCGTGTCTAGGATATTCGAGGCGATTGAGGTTGAGATCTTGACGATCCGAGTGTGTTGAACGTCCTACCTAGATCGTATTGTTATTTCTGGACCGAGGTGAGTTCAGTAGACTTTTACTAAACCGAGTACATAGATAAAATCTCATTTTAAAATGAAATGGTTATATATATATATTTATATATATGTTGATCCTTGATATGTGTATTGTGATTGTGTTAAATACTTGATATATGCATGATCAAACACGTGGTACGCATGATATGGATTTTACGGTTTATTATGATTTACATGTGGTTATTTTGATTAGTTACATGTATACATACTGCAGGCGGGGGTAGTATACCTTATTACCCATATTGAGGATTTGTGCGCCTAGTAGGAATGATTTGCCTTCTAGGATAAAAGTGCTAGCCAATGCGGGTCATTTGGTCTTTCTAGATGACTATATTGACACATGGTATGGGGACACGTCGGTGTTCAAATACTGGAGTGGTGTAGGCCAGAGGGGCTAGATCATACATCATGTGGGTGTGAGGAAAAGCCGAAATTGCGGTCGGTTTCGTTTGTACCACACTTGAACGACAACGCAGTACTTGTACTCGCATCGTCGGAGTAACAAAAGTGGAGTCTCGGGATTTATGTTTACAAGTTGGAGTCACGCCCTACTTGGAAACATAGGTTGGCCAAGCACGCAAGTAGTGAACCTTGGGGTATTTAGTGTGGGTTTAGACTTTGCACTAAGATCACCTTATTAGGCGGTATGCGGTTATTATGCGGTATGCGGTTATTATGCGGTATGCGTTTATTATGAAGATGGAACAGGTATTTTGTGTCGGGCATTACACTGATTATCAGCAAGTTAACTATGCGGTCATGCGATTTGAGGGAGAGGCCTTGGAATGGTGGCGAACGGTTAAACGGACGCTTTCTAAAGCCGTTTTAGACCGTTTGACTTGGGAAGTGTTCACAGACAAGATCAAGATGAGATTTTGCAGCTTGGGGGCAAGAGAGAAAGCAAGAGGGAATTCTTGGAGTTAAAGAAAGAAAACATGACAGTGGCAAAGTACAATGTTGCTTACTGATAAGCTACAGTTTGCTGGCAGCTATTGTATCACTGAAGAAGAGCAAATCGAAAGGTATGCTGAGGGATTGCCTTTTGAGTACAAAGTGGCTGTGCGGATGCGGAGAACTCTGGGGGAGGCAATGGATGAGGCAAGTCGGGTTGAGTATGACTTAACCAAACGTGAGAAAACTGTGTTTAAAGGGGGGGGGGAGAAACGAAAGTGGGAAGGACCATTTGGGTTCTCTAAAAAGAAAGATTTTCCTCCAAGGAAACATCAGCAATGGGACAAGCCTCGTTACTGTTTTACTTGGCGCTCTTATCACAAGGGGGAGTGTACTAGCCACACCTTAAGTTGCAAACGATGTGGAAAGACTGGCCATAAGTTCGAAGATTGCAAGAGTACCAAGACTATTTGCTACAACTGCAGGGAAATGGGTCACATCAGTACATATTGCACAAAACCAAAAGTTCGAGGTGGAGCTCCAGAGAAAAAGCCAGAGGTACCCAAAGCCAGAGGACGTGTCATTAATATGACTACGGAAGAGGCCAGGCGCAACGATGAGGTTATTTTCGAAACTTTTCTTATTAATTCTATGCCTGCTAGAGTATTATTTGATTCGGGTGCAAGTATGTCTATAGTGTTTACTTCATTTTGCTCTCGTTTTGTGTTACCACGAAGTCCGTTAGAGTCGGTGTTGGAAATCGAGGTGGCGGTTGGAAAACCAGTCATTGTCAGGGAAAAATACGATAATTGTGCGGTTGAAATTAATGAAAACACCTTTCCTCTAACACTGATTCCGATGGATCTCGAAGGTTTGATGTGGTTATTGGAATGGATTGGTTATCGTCTAATCGTGCGGAAATTCTTTGTGCCAAGAAAATGGTACGTATACCTATTCCAGCGGGTGGTTATGTCATCGCTTATGGGGAGAAATCTCCGGGGACTCTGTCCCTAATTTCGGTTCTTAAGGCACGAAAATGTCTAGCGAAAGGTTGTGCGGCATTCTTGGCTCACGTAGTCGAGACTTCTAGAAAGGAAGCGGTTGTGTCTGAAGTGGAGGTGGTTCGGGATTAGGTAGAGATCTTGACGATCCGAGTGTGTTGAATGTCCTACCTAGATCGTATTGTTATATCTGGACCGAGGTGAGTTCAGTAGACTTTTACTAAACCGAGTACATAGATAAAATCTCATTTTAAAATGAAATGGTTATATATATATATATATATATATTTTATATATGTTGATCCTTGATATGTGTATTGTGATTGTGTTAAATACTTGATATATGCATGATCAAACACGTGGTACGCA
Organism: Dittrichia graveolens; assembly: GCA_038502395.1. Classification (NCBI taxonomy): domain Eukaryota; kingdom Viridiplantae; phylum Streptophyta; class Magnoliopsida; order Asterales; family Asteraceae; genus Dittrichia; species Dittrichia graveolens. Next base: position 73,837,754 of record JARJIL010000005.1, on the reverse strand, counting down.
TGATATGGATTTTACGGTTTATTATGATTTACATGTGGTTATTTTGATTAGTTACATGTATACATATTGCGGGCGGGGGTAGTATACCTTATTACCCATATTGAGGATTTGCGGGCCTAGTAGGAATGATTTGCCTTCTAGGATAAAAGTGCTAGCCAATGCGGGTCATTTGGTCTTTCTAGACGACTATATTGACACATGGTATGGGGACACCTCGGTGTTCAAATACTGGAGTGGTGTAGGCCAGAGGGGCTAGATCATACATCACGTGGGTGTGAGGAGAAGCCGAAATTGCGGTCGGTTTCGTTTGTACCACACTTGAACGACAACGCAGTGCTTGTACTCGCATCGTCGGAGTAACGAAAGTGGAGTCTCGGGATTTATGTTTACAAGTTGGAGTCGCGCCCTACTTGGAAACATAGGTTGGCCTAGCATGCAAGTAGTGAACCTTGGGGTATTTAGTGTGGGTTTAGACTTTGCACTAAGATCACCTTATTATGCGGCATGCGGTTATTATGCGGTGTGCGGTATGCGGTTAATATGTGTTATGAGGTTATGATGCGGTATGATATATGCGATTATTATGATTTATGCGGTATGGTTTACATGATTAAATGTGAATTGACTATATGAAATGAAAAGTGAGTATTTGACCCATTTAGTGCTATGTAATATGCGGGTTATTGGTACAGGACAAATATACGAAGGGTGGGATATGGTATTTAATTATATGTCATAATCCTACTCAAGAATATATATTTTATGATTTCTGATTACTACTCCTATTGACTCACTTAGTGTAAGCTGAGACTTGTTTCTTTGAAAATGTGTCTTGTACTCGCAGGTGGCTTGGTGGCTTAGAGGTTGTTGTTCTGTGAGGAGGGTAGTAATAGTGGGTGGTTTGTGTTATGGTATCAACGAATAATCCGGTTGTGTAATATTTTCATAACATAAAACTCGTATTTACTTTTGAACGACTACGGTCGTAACCCCGTGGTTTATTTGTGAAGGATATGTAATCGTCTCTATGGCGAAAACAACTATTCTGTTTATGATTTCTAAAGACTTCCGCTGCATGTTTATGCTTTTAAATAAAAGTTTTTTATAAACGGTGAAATTTTGAAAATCACGGTGTTACAAATATACACCTCTAAGTTCATGTATTTTTATTTATTGTATTTTTTATATCTATATTGTTTTAAAAATATACCAATTACTAATCAATAAGTTTTCTAGACATTATGGTACGTACTAGAGGTAGAGGATTTCCATGTGCAACTGGAAGTACACACGGTGCACGTAGAGGTACTAGGGGTTTTGGTAGAGGTACCGAGGGTGTGGGTGTCGGTAGAGGTATCGCAGGTGTAGGTAGAGGTAACGAGGGTGCTGGTAGAGGTACCCATAATTCCGGTAGAGGTACTCATAGTTTCGGTATAGGTACTCACAGTTCCAGTAGAGGTACCCACAATGCACATAGACCAAGTGGAACATCAATGCCTATCACATCGGTTCCATCATTTCTCGAGGCCTATGATGATTCTGATGATAGTAATGACATTGCTATAGAAACATCACAGGGTTTGCATTCATCACAGGACGTGCATGCTTCAAATGCAATGGAACAAACCCTAATTCTTCCACCAAATAGGGAGTGGCTTGAAGTTAAAGCCAATCAGTATGGGGATCTTGAAGTTTGGGGACGTGTGGCAAAAAGGTCAAACAGAAGAGGATTTATTGGAGTTGGGGGGCATCAGATCCAGGATATGTGGTGACGGGTCAGTCGAGTACTAGCCATGCTTCGTTTTCTGTACCACTAGGTGCAGCATCTGCTGATGAGGTTAGTACATGTATTTGTTACAATTCATATGTAAAAGGTTAAGAAGAATTAGTTACCACGTGTATATAAATTTCAATGAGTGATATTTGTTTCTAAATTATCTTTGGTTGTAATATATTTTTAATATATGTAGGTACACTTACTAAAAGAACAACTAGAGCGACAAAAGCAAGATTCGAAAGAACAAGAAGGTGCGTTTCGAAATGAAATAGAGGAACTTCGTAAACGAGATGAAGCACGTGAAGTAGAGTTACGCGCAACTCAAGAAGCATTGAAATCGAGTCAAGAAGTGTCAATAAAAGAATTGGAAGATAAGTTTGTTGCATTACAAAAACTTGTCCTTTCGCGTGAATCAACCTGAACCGCAAGTTTGAGACATGTAGTTACATTAAATTTTCGTATTGAATTGGAATATGAATGTTCTATTTATAAATTTTATGATTGTGTTATTTTATGAATTAAATGCATTTTTATATAAGATTTCTATCCAATGAAATAAATATAAAACTGGTAACTAAATTTATATTAATAAAAAAGTACTAAACTACCGGTCAATTGTCGGTAATTATAAAATATAATAAAAATTATTAAATTACTTTTTGTAGCGAAATCGATAGTATTAAGTGGTAAAATTAAATTTAAATTGACAATAATATAGTTGTCTTTTGGTCGGTAAATTGTCCGTAATTAGTGTCGGCAAAATTACGTCACTAGTTAGTCTGTAAAATTCGGTCGGGAATTTGTCGGCAATAGTAAATTTAAATTAAATAAATAAAATTATAATCGTCGGAATATCGTTGCAATAAATTATTTTTTATTAAAAATTTAAAAATCTATAGTGTCAGTAAATGGTCACTAGTTTCCGTCGGTATATAGTCGCTAGTTTCCGTCGGTAAATAGTCGCTAATTTCCGTAGTTAAATGGTCGCTAAGTTTTGTCGCTATTGCGTAGGTAACATTATTTTTCCATAATTTAATATCATTATTTTCCGTAAAATATATTTATTTGAGAATATTCAAGTATTAAATTTCCAACGATTTAGCAATGACATTTGTGACAACCGTCACCGAAAGGAAATATATATATATATATATATATATATATATATATATAAATTATAAAAAAAAGTCTTAATCCTTAAATATATATATATACATATATACATGTATATATAAATATATATATATATATACATATATATATAACTTGTATAAAATAAATATATATATATATGTATATATATATATATATATATATATATATATATATATATATATATATATATATTAGAAGCCAACCCAACACCGTCATGTGCCTTACTTACACATACCATCATTTGTCTTACTTACACACACCATCATCATCACCACCTTACCACCCCCCATCTCTCTCTTTTCTTCTATAAATATCAACCTTCTCTCCCTTTCATTTTCACACCATTCTCAACCTACTTAGGCCTAGGAAAGTTATGTGTCCTATTGCACGGAGAACCAACCAAAAGTGAAGTTACTGAAGGAATTTAATGGCCATCTCACCCACGCAGCGGAAGCATATTAGGTGTTCAACATGATTCCATTAAGTCCCATTAGTGGATGGAAATCTACATAGAAGAATTGAAACCAAAATAAAAGAGAAGGAAGATGAAATATACCCTCCTCCAAGCTGTTTTTCGGGATGAACTTAGAAGTCACAAAGAAGCAACTCTCTATTGATAGTCCACACCAAGTATGCTTGATTCCGAGATGCTGGTAAGCCACTTGTGATCTTCAAACACTTGAAATCACCTTGGAACAGCACATATGAATTTCCAGAAGCTGGAATATAGCTCAAGAACTCTAGAGAAATGAAGTGTGCAAGCTCTAGTTGAGAGAGAAGTGTTTTTGCCTTATGTTTTCACACATAATCCAAGTACTCACATGCTCACCTTATTACTTGTAGTACTGGAGTCAAACACAGACCAATAATTCGTTCATGCAGCCCCCAAGAAGCACCAATAAGTGTGCATAGAGCATTGCACAAGGTTGGACAAAAACATTAAATGCTGTCTGACAGGTGGTCCTTGCGGCCGTAAGGAAAACCCTTGTGGCCGCAAAGGAAAACCCTTGCGTCCGTAAGGAAAACTCTTGCGGCCGTAAGGACTGTCCAGACACATTTCTTCTCCCGTTCGCGATATGTGCTGTCAGAATCAATCCCTGGCGTGTGACCCAATAGGCTCGTGTCCAATTGGCAGTGATACGGACCTACATGTGTCAGTGGGCATAATCTAACAGACTCTCACTTGCACATGACGCAACGTCCCATAAGTATCACAGACTAAGAGCGTCCTCTAGCAAGGCATCTCAGCCCCCAAGTCGACACGAGTTATGTCATTCCAGACAAATATCAAATCACAACATAACAGGTTGTGATGGTCCTATAGATAAGTGATCAATCATTCCTTTGTTCGCGATATCCAATGTGATGACGACACATGGAATACAATCAATCTCTAGATTATTCAGATTATGTTTCTCGATCAAGATTGGTGGTGACCAAAATATGCAAATTGCAACTGATCAACTATCATTGCATGCATGAGCACGGCCATGCGTTTTGGTGTCAGCGCCGAATCATCGAGGGGCCCGGGGATATCTCTCTAAACAGAGGAACAAATCCTTTTGACTACACAGCTCCGCCACATGAGTTATACCATACCCAAAAACTTCCTTTATAACAGCGAGTTACGAACTGCGTTACAAAGCAATCAAAGTAAAGCAAATCCATGCTTTGGAATCTCGTGTACCTCCGGTCTAAGGATGAAATGATATTATCATCCTGATTCACTTTGACAGTATCCATGAAGTGAACTCAGGTGTGGGTCTTGCAGTCACTTGAAACTCCTTTCAAGTACAGTTAAATATTGCGTCTATTATATTCCATTAATACTTGACCAATCATTTAACTCAGTTTTAATTCAGACTTCCTACCCTTGAAGTGTGACCGACTGTGGAATGTTTGAATTACATAAGCAATTCGGAAAGTGGTTAAACATGCAAAGATAGGAACATAGTAAAGACTAAACGAAGATAACTGCTACACGCATATATATAGTCCCTACTATATATCGAAATAATCATAAGTACAATACTGCTTGATGTTCCTCTAAACACATACATATATCAAACATAAACTAAAACAATACTCAAGCTAAGTCACTAGCTAATCTGACACCTATCGCAATAGTGTGAGAATCATGCATAGCTTGTGACAACGGCTTAGTAAAAGGATCGGCAAGATTCCCTTCTGATGATACTCTGCTAATGGCAATTTCACCACTCTCAATAACATCTCTAATGAAGTGGTATTTTCAATAAATATTCCTAGTCCTCTTGTGAGCTCTTGGTTCCTTGGCTAGAGCCACCGCACCCTCATTGTCACAAAATATCTCAATAGGGTCAGCGATGCTAGGAACCACACCAAGATCCTGGATGAACTTCCTCATCCACACAACTTCCTTAGCAGCTTCGCTTACCGCGATGTATTCCGACTCTGTAGTCGAATTAGCAACTGTGTCTTTCTTGGAGCTTCTCCAACTAATTGCACCACCATTCAAAAGAAACACAAACCCCGATTGAGATCGGCAGTCGTCTCTATTAGTTTGGAAACTAGCGACAAAGTAACCCTTTACTCTTAGTTCCTTTTCACCACCAAAGATTAAGAACATCTCTTTCGTCCTCCGAAGATACTTTAGAATGTTCTTAACCGCACCCGAAGCGTAAGGGACTCGCCTCATTACTTCTAGTTCCTTGGGTGAACTAGGACATTGAGTCTTGCCCAATATCATACCATGCGTCATAGGGAGATTCCCTTTCTTGGAATCCTCCATTTTGAATCGCTTCATCACTTTTTCTATGTATGCACTTTGGCTTAATCCAAGAAGCCTCCTTGATCTATCTCTATAGATCTTTATACCCAGAATATATGCAGCATTTCCCAAATCCTTCATTGAGAAATAATTCCCAAGAAAGATTTTGACACCTAGCAAGGTTGGGACATTGTTCCCAATGAGTAAAATATCATCTACGTATACGATTAGAAATACTAAATCCCTTTCACTAGCCCTGACATACATGCATGGTTCATCTTTGCTTTTCGAAAATCCAAACCTCTTGTTTTTCTTATCAAAACAAAGATTCCAGCTATGAGATGCTTGTTTAAGTCCATAAATGGACTTTTTGAGCTTACACACTCTATGAGGATACTTAAGATGTTCAAAACCCTCAGGTTGTTGCATATACACCTCTTTAGAGAGCTCCTCCATTAACAAAGGCGGTTTTAACATCCATTTGCCATATTTCATAATCATAAAATACAACAATAGCTAATAGTATCATGATAGATTTCAACATAGCCACTGGGGAAAAAGTTTCATCATAATCAATTCCTTGAGTTTGAGTGAAACCTTTCGCCACCAGTCGTGCTTTGAATGTGTCTATCGCTCCATCCATGCCAATCTTCTCCTTGAAGACCCATTTACACCCTACAAGCTTATAGCCGGGTTTAGGATCAACCAAGTCCCATACTTGATGGTCTGACATGGATTGTATCTCAACTTCCATTGCCTCCTTCAATTTGGTAGACTCTAGGCCCACCATTGCTTCCTGGTAGTTGGTCGGTTCATCATGATCCACCAATAACTCGTTACCCTCAGATATGAGAAAATCATATCTCTCTAGCTCAATACGAGTTCTAGATCTGTGAAGAGGTAATGAATGTATGTCAGTTACCGCAGCATCATCATGCTCGGTTTCAACCATTTCTGGTTGAGTGCTAGTGCCAACATCAGGTCCTTCATCACGTGATCCTAGAGTTTCCTCTAGATCAATCATTTTCCCCGTTGGTTGATTATATATCAGTTCTCTTTCCAGGAAAATTGTCCTTCGAGCAACAAATACCTTGTTCTCAGAAGGCTTGTAAAACAAATATCCAATACCATCAGCGGGATACCCAATGAAATAACACTTTTCGGATCGGGGTTCCAATTTGTCATCAACCTCACGTCTCACGTAGGCTTGACAACCCCAAACTCTTAGATATGTTAGAATGGGTTTCTTCCCATGCCATATCTCAAAAGGTGTTGTTAGTAATATATTTGTTTGTAGGCCTTGTGAAATCTATGCTTACTAGACTAGTTCAACTTGTAAGGGCTTGGCCCACTTCTATGTTTTAGTCTAGTCCAATATACTACAAGCCCAAGCCTTGTAGGCCCATGGGTCTTGTAGTATATAAGCCTTGCAAACCTAGTTTGCAAGGCAACCTTTGCATTTCTCAGATCAATAGAAACAAACACGTCTGTGTTTTCTCTCAAGCAAAGTGTTCTTCATTGTGGTCTTACAATTACTCATCTTTACTCTAAGATTAGGAACATCAATTGGTATCAGAGCCATACTTGATATAAGTTGGCTTGTGATTGGGTGAATCATCGAAGAACAAGAAGAATCGAACCTACGGTTTTTTCTCTACTCATCTTCTTCTTCAAAAAATTCATCATAATCTTGTTGATGATGGATTAAATTGAATAATGTTGATTTATACTATATTACGAGGTGAAGGATATAATTTTTGTGTGGTTGTTCTTCATTTTTTTGATAAGCAAATTTTCAGACAAGAACACTTGAAGATCATCAAGAACAGCATTGATCTGAGTTTTTGATCGTTTGGAATTAAAAATTCAAATGATTTGGTGTTTTTCTGTTGATTTCGAATAGGTTAGGTAAGTCAAAGAAGACTTCGAGCTTGGCAGGTGAGAACATATCCCTAAAAGTTAGGAAATTGCTACCTAATCAGCATGGTCTTCAAAAATATCCAATCATCATAGACTTCAAGCGTATCTAAGATCCTTTAGTTCACTTCGAATTCGAATTCAAGTTCACCATTCAGACTTCGAGCGTGTTTGTTCTACAAAACCACTTCGAGTACGAAGACTCTTTGACTTCGAGCGTGTCAGATCACTAAGTGCACTTCGAATTCGAAATCAACCTTAACACTCAGACTTCGAGCGTGTCTAAGATCCCTAACAGCATTTCGAGTTCGAAATCCTCTTAACACTTAAGACTTCGAGCGCATCAATTCCTTCACGACTTCGAGCGCGTTTACTAGCCTCAATTCGAAGCTAGTAGACTTCGAATCTCAAACAGTGTATCTTCAATACACTTCGAGCGCCTAATTTTCTTTCAAGCAGACTTCGAATTCGAAGTCTGAAATTTAAAGGTCACTTCGAGTGCCCTTTAAATGGCTCAAAATTGGTTGAAAATTCAAAAATTGAATTTTCTCGCATTTTCTGAAATTTAAAGGTCACTTCGAGCGTGTCAGCTCGACCCCAGCCAGGGGCTCTGCCCCTTGGACCCCGCCAGGGCTTGCCACCCCTTGGACCCCGCTAGCAGGGGCGCTGCCCCCGGACCCCCGTTGTTCCGAATTAGAATTCTTGATCTTAAAATCATTTTCCACTCTAATTCGGTCAACTAAAGTCTCCCAACCGATTTTCAAGTGTTACCCAAAGATCACGATTAACAGAATCGGTCATTCTTACAACTCTATTTTTCACACGATCAAGTTTCCAGAAAACCAATTCATATCAAGGAAAGATCCTACTTTAAAGATGAGTTCCTCGAATGAAATTCCTGCTACAAATGAACTTCAACGGATATTAACTGCTAAAGAAACTGAATTAATCATCTTAAGAAATGAAAACGAGGTAATAATTCATAATCTAAAAGCAGCAAAAGTTTCGGCAGAGGAAGACTTTAAATTCCTGCAAAAGGAGAGTTGTCAACTCTACTCCAAAATCAAAAGTCTTGAAGATTTGCTCATCAAACGAGACCAAACCGCACAAACCATTTTCTTGAACAAACCTAAGGATGTTAAATTTTCAAAGTGGACATATGAAGGTTTAGGTTTTGTTAATCCCCACATGAGTGACAAGATTAGTGCTAGACAACTGTACGATTTCAATAGCATGAATCTAGGGTTAACAAAGAAAATGGTATTTGTTGGACGAGTCGACGAACTCTGTGAAGAGGAACACAAGAGACGCATCTCTAAAAGAGCTTCAACTCTGTATGACTACGAAAGTCTAAATCAGTCGTACATAACCGATACCTTTGAACCCACGAACTCTGATGAGTACTTTCACAGTTATTCTCAACCAGAAATGGAATCTTTACCATCAATTCTAGACCCTCCACCCGAGCCTCGCATCTACATTCCCCATATGGACCTATAGCGACATCTTGAATTGGTTGAACACGAACTTGTCCATAGATCCATCGTTTTTGAGTTTGAGACTGTAATTCTTCATAATGTGATTAATCAACTAGTAAATGAAAACACCCAATTACAAAATTCCACTGTACCAAGCACATCTGGTAAACACACCTTCCACGTGCACACAAACGAGTGTTTTTCATGTTCGGATTCCATCACCATCGACATCACAGATGAATTGTCCCAAACCAAATCTGAGTTAGCAAACTCGGAAGAGAGATGCCAAGAGTATAGAGACGAGTGTGTAAATCTTGAATCCAAACTTTTCCAACTTTAATCAAAACTCAATACAATTGAAAACGAATTTTTCAAGTCCCACTCACCTAAATCAACAGCTTTAAAAGGTAAAGCTAAGATCAATAAACCTAGCTCGTCCATACCCCCCCAATCAAAGGCACAACGAACCAATCAACATACAACAAAACCCCGCAAACATTATACCAAAGATGATATGTTAGCGTGCTCATCATCTAACGTTTATATGCATCTAGGTACAGGCGTGACAGGGGTACGGAAGCAAGTGCTAGGGTGGCGGAAGAAGAAGACATGGACGGCTGATGAAGGAAGCCCAGAAGAAAATTTAGTTTATCCTGCTAACTTTTCAAAACAAACAAACTTAATGTTTTGTAATGATTCGTCTGTCATTCGTGTTAATTCCGTTAAACCTGAAATGTTTTGCATGAGCGATGGTTGTATCGAAGGACATTGCTCCTATCATTGTGCGTATGACCAAGATCGCAAGAACCGCGGGATTAAACCGGATCCATCTTATAGGCCGTTCGAATCATTTCATGTACAAACTTCCTTCATAAATAAAAAGGTTACAAGATTACCTATTGGCGAAAGAAACGCTCCAACAGAGCACGATTCCAAATGAGCAATGAAAGTGTGTCCACTAAGCTTAAATCCAAAGTTAATTACACCAATCGTCACACTTCATGGATTCCAAATCGCAGATACTACAATAACTGGAATCAAGCCAATCAAAATGCTGTTGAGATCAAACCACAATTCCCAAATCCAATGAGAAAGAAATCTCAAATCTCGCAGTATAAACAACCAACAGTTCAACATAAAACCCACAAAATCAAAACAGCCACGAACAAAACGATAAATCCACCGAAGAAAAGTGAATACATCGACGATGATGTTTCTCTCCCAAAAGGCTGTAATCATGTGGTAGTTGAAAAACCCATCATCACATCCAAGGGAATCAAAACCCCCGCCATATCCAAAGAATTGGTAACACCATCAACGTCCCAACCTCAAACGACCACTCAAGTATGGGTTCCCAAAGCAAAAACAACGTCTTCATTACTCGACAAATCATTTAAAACTATTGTGTGTGCTAACATACAAGGACCCACTTCCTAATGGGTACCTCAACTACTTTTTTCGTCTCTGTGCAGGTATCTAACAGGCGGTTCATGGTCTCCGGCTGTCCCAAGCATAGACACGGGAACAAAAGTTGTCTAAAAGTTGTGTTTCATGAAAATAAAAGGGAATAAAGACGCTCGGTTCTAGGGGGAGTTTCGTTGTCATAAAACTACATGAATACATTTCCATGCATTCGCGTAGGGGGAGAAAATTCGACAACTCTCTACCTCGCTCGCATCAATGAAACAAGCACTATTCGAGGGGGAGTTTGTTGTAATTTTGTCAGTGCGCTAGTGTACACGAATACATTAATATGCATTCGTGTAGGGGGAGAAATCAGAAAATTTAAAAACATTCATAAATTCCAAAAACCCAAAAATATTTTCCTTTTCAAAGTTTATTTTTGCTGCAAGAAGGTATACACTCATTGATCAAATCATATACCTTACTTGTTCCTTGTTGATCTTTTGCAAGATCCTTTCTCTTTGCATCTCTTATAACATTGTGTTTTCTTTCCACATAAACCGTTCATTAGTGTGTCACTGTCATATTTGTCAAAGTACAAATGATCAAAATGGCACTATGAGTGAGGGAGTGTAGGCATTTTATACTCCTATGGTCAATCCAGAACCGGAAGGACCTGCCCCAGGAGCTCACCGTACACTAGAAAGTGATAGTAAGGGTAACTTACTAGGTCATCTAGGTGAGTGGAATCAGTTATCAAGGGATACTGATTGGTGTGCAGAGGTAAAATGAAAAAGAGAGGGATGAAACTGGAGATGGGGGTGCAAATGATCAACACATTTATTGAGCTTATCTTTTCAAATCATTCTGAAATTTTTGTGCTACACAAATCCATGATTGTTCGTATACTTTGATTGTACAAATCTTTCTTGACAATCACTTTCAACAAATTCTTTCTGGAAAATCATTCTTATTGAAAAGCATTCATTATGATTACACGTACCATCAAAAAACAAGTGTCCTAGTGTATCCAAACAGACATACAAATATTTCATTTTGGAAAGAGAGATCGAGGGAGAAGTTGAAAAAAATAAGAAGAGAGCTGAGGGTGAGACATGATCAAAAGAAAAGAAAGATCCTCACTAAACAGTGTCAATCTGGGTAGCCACATCTACTACTAGTTTTATACTGGTATTGAAATAGGCATCATGGACCCAGTGATGCAATGCACTTACCCCACCCAGCTACTCAATTATCTCTTAAAAGATAATTGTTTCAACTTTTCACGGAGAAATAGCACATTTTTATTGACATCTCATTTGGAGATTGTTGATATTGAAACAAGGAGGACATGCAGCTCCGGTCCCCGTCTTCTTTCATGCACTTATTGAGTCTAGAACCAATTGTAATATTATTTTCTTCAAGGACACGTATGGAATCAATTGCCTGTCTATGACAGTGCTGAAACATCTTGAGTAATATCATTTGATATTTACGGTGATAGATGGAAATCCTACCAGTGCTAACATCTAGCCAACACTGAACGTAGGTCACTCAGTTAATTTTAACTGACGTGTTAACGGGAAATCTATGTGATCCCGGTGTTACAATGGATGCGTTAATTGTCATAAATTTCTGATATACTCTTGTAAAAATAATGCTGAAAACCACTATATGCAAAACCGTTCATACAACCAAAGGTTTCTTACCTTAGGTTAATGGTGCAAATTTAAGAAGGATATTTACAAGGATATCATTGTGTGCTTGAAAGATCAAGTTCTCATCAACAAATTGAAGAGTCAAGACTTTAAGAGGAGAAGACATTTTGAAGACATCAAGAAAGAGACTGAAGATTCAAAAGAAATCATTCTAGTCTGATTCCCAAAAAGCTTCAACAGAATGCAGACAGAAAAAGAATATCTGCATAATCAAAAGGGACAGAGAAGCAGGTGATCATTCACAAGGCTACAAAAGGGAGAGATTGTTAGTAATATATTTGTTTGTAGGCCTTGTGAAATCTATGCTTACTAGACTAGTTCAACTTGTAAGGGCTTGGCCCACTCCTATGTTTTAGTCTAGTCCAATATACTACAAGCCCAAGCCTTGTAGGCCCATGGGTCTTGTAGTATATAAGCCTTGCAAACCTAGTTTGCAAGGCAACCTTTGCATTTCTCAGATTAATAGAAATAAACACGTTTGTGTTTTCTCTCAAGCAAAGTGTTCTTCATTGTGGTCTTACAATTACTCATCTTTACTCTAAGATTAGGAACATCATGTGTTTTTCCGACCTTATTTGTTGGTGCGAGATTAAGGATTCTAGCCGCCGTTTCAAGAGCGTATCCTCAAAAACTCAACGGTATTTGGGTACGAGTCATCATAGATCGGACCATATCTAACAATGCCAGGTTCCTCCTCTCAGCGACTCCATTTAGTTGTGGAGTCCTCGGAGGTGTAAGTTGTGAAACAATTCCACAACTCTTAAGATGATCTCGGAACTCTTGACTAAGACACTCACCACCTCTATCAAATCTGAGTATCTTAATTTTCTTTCCCAATTGATTCTATACTTCATTTTGGAAAGTCTTGAACACTTCATAAGTTTCAGACTTTTATCTAATTAAATAGACATATCCATACCTACTATAATCATCTATAAAGGTAACGAAGTATCTTGAGTTATCCCTTGTGATGTGCTTGAACGGACCACACACATCAGTCTGTACGATATCCAACAAGTCTTTGCCTCTCTTACTATTTCCAGTGAAGGGTGCTTTAGTCATCTTGCCCAATAAACAAGATTCACATACGTCATTTGACCCGTGGTCAAAAGATTCTAAGATCCCATCCGCTTGGAGCTTGGCGATGTGAGTCTTGTTTATGTGACCAAGACGATAATGCCACATGGATAACTTATCCAAACCATTTTTGGATATAGAATCAATACTCATGTGTAACACCAGAAAAACTCAAGCCATTTTTTTTAATTGCACTGCGGAAGCTAAATAAAACCAATTCATTTACATTCAAACCAAAAAATTACAAATGTACAATAACTTGTTCAAAAACAACATCAACAACAACTAGTTTGATGTTACAAAAACAGACTGGCTCGTTTCACTTTAAATATAATATTAGAGTCAGGTCAACTTCTCCTCCAGCAAACCTCACAAACACGAACCTACAAAACATCAACTGAGGGGAATTAGCACAAAGCTAAGTGAGTAGAGGCTAAGCACAAAAGCAAACATCAATAGTCAATATCAAAGCATGTAATCACATATCCAAGAAGACCGGCGGTTCGGCGCAGAACCTACAACCAATGCCGGCCAAAGCAAAGGTTTACCGATAGCTCTCTACTGATTTGGCACAGTGAAATCTTCCTCTGATGCAACGCATGCAACAATAAGGCTACCACTGTTCAACCAACCAGTAGACAAGCCCAACCCAATTCCACGTGTAGCTGACTTCTCAAACGCAACTCAAAATCATCCTAAGAGCGCGTATCGACCAAATAGTCATGCAGCAGATATCATCAATCAATATCACAATCAACATCATGCATCACATCAATAACATTAACCGAAATCTTTACCATCCACGATTAACGTCCACCCACCTCAAAATCAACACGCACTCAGATGTCTAATATCACTGAGTCTTTGGATTGCCTGAAAACACAGCAACAATCAAATCAGTCTCGAAAATATAAATATATCTTTCCACATATATTTATTTCTTAAATTCATGTAAACAACTCAATATAATCATATAAGTAACATCCCAACTTATTCCAATTAAAAAAAATGGCTTGAATTTTTCTGGTGTTACATCATGATTGAATTATTATTCTCATTAGTGTAAGCTTCCGTTTCATAAATGCCATGATATAGTAATGCTTTAAAATAACAAGTGCCATCTTTGTAACACAAAATAGTACCGTTATTATTAAACTAAAAAATAAAACCATCATCATACAATGCCTATAAGGACAAAATGTTATGTGCCACATAGGGCGAATAGCATACCTTTTTAAGAATAATACAAAAGCCAGTTCTAAAAGACAACACCATGCTTCATTTTTCCTCACTAGGGACAGTCTCTCGATTTCCCATTATGAGATACAACTCTCCTTTCTTCAGCCTTCTACTTTCTGATATCGCGTTATTAATATATATTATCTTTGCGATAAAATGATTCTTAAACGATTATATTTCATGAATATATGATAAAATGGTACGTAAAGTGTGTAATTGTCAATCACAGAGTATAAATACTCAATGGCGGGAGTTTAAGTGGAAAAGGCTGTAACAGACTCGAGATACGAAAGAAAATCATAAAGTCTAAAAAGGCGAGGACGCGACGCGTCAGGGAGATAAACGCGACGCGTTAGATTGAAATCGGGCGATCTTGTCGGGCAAGAATGTTAAGACGCGACGCATCCAAGGGGTAAACGCGACGCGTATCCGGCTGGAAATCAACTCTATAAATAGACTTGTTTTACGCCAAAACGAGGATGCTAACTCTTCCAGCCGGCCCTAGACGGTTCCCAGGGGAGTTTTTGGAGCTTGGAAGAAGAGATCTCGAAGAAGCTTGAGGATTTAGCCTTTTGGGAGTGAAGATTTGAGGTTTTCACTATAGATTCACACATTGGTTTGCTTTTCATCATGTTTAGCTTGCTGTATTTGTGTTTCTATTACTGTATTCCTTCGATTATGCGCTAAGCACCCTGTTATCTCTGTTTAGACATGATAACCCTTGATAATTAGTTGGATTTCAATGTTTGGATGATATGTAATGATATATTTGTTATGTTCTAGCTTATTCAAAGATCCAAGTGTGTTAAAGTTTTGATCTTTATTCCTATTGCTGAGTTTTCATAGGTTGTATGACCATTCTTCCTTTGATTGCTTGAATTATGTATTTCTATGACCATTAGGATTCATAACTAGTGATTGACCATATCCTAGGGTTAGGTTTCAAGGTTAGAACTTTAATGTGCTTGCAATTGCTTTTGATGACCATTCTTTAGTAGTTGATTGATTTTGTGACCAATACAAATCAATAGGGTAAGTCTAGCATAATTTGAATCAATTGTCTAGTTGATGAGTTAATTAATTCCATGACCATTGGGTTGATTGCTTAGAAACTATAGGGCTAGTGAGTCGGACCATGAGATCTAGCCAATTTAGGAATCGGTATATTGTTATATGTTGTCCATTGCACTTTCGTTGAGATCTACTGATTTGATAGGGGAGTCTATCGTCTGAGTAGAGATACTTTACTTCTTGATTGTTTGAATCTTATAGTTATTTGATTTCTCGTCTTCTAGCTCTTTAATCCTTGTTCGGGGGTTTTGGGATTAAGGTTTGGAATTTGCTCACTTTCGAGTTGATATCACAATTTCCCCATTTATTGCTTTATCTGCCTTTGAGTTATCTTTATTAGTTTAATAATTAATTAGTATAGTTGTATTAAAATCATACTCGTTCCCCGAGAGTTCGACACCCGTACTTATTTTCTATACTGCTACACGATTAGGTACACTTGCCTATTGTGTCGTATTTAAAACATATACGGTTTTTACAAATTTAAAACTGGTACGTAAATCACACATCACTTTCCTTTAGCACCTTCATTATGTAACATATGTGAGTGCCATAACCGGTATCTAAAACCCAGTTTCCGGATGTAGAAGTATTATGATGTTCAATCATGAACATACCTGATTTTTAGGTTCCTCCAATACTCATACCCTTAAGCTTATTGAGTCCCTCAAGGTACGTGGGACAGCTTCGGCGGTAGTGCCCTTTCTTCCCACAAAAGAAACATTCCACTTCTTCTGGAGCCACAGCTTGGGGACGCTTCCCCTTGTTGTTGGTTCCAGTGGTAGGGATATGCTTGGTAACACCAACCTTTCCTTTACCTTTACCCTTGCGGGTAGAAGTGGATTTCATCTTCTAGATGCGGCCCTCCCGAATAGCCAAGACGGGTTGTGAAGAAGAAGTAGGCTTTTGCTTGTCATGCCAGACTCTGCAGTCTTCAGCATACCATGCAATTCCATTATGGACTTATCCATGCTATGCATATGATAACTCATAACGAACTGCTCATATGAAGCGGGAAGCGATCTGAGGATTAAATCCACAACTAGTTCCTTCCCAATGAAAAATCCAAGTTTCTCCATGCGCTCCACGTTTGCTTTCATCTGCAACACGTGAGTGCTCACAGACCCATTCTCTGGTAGCTTGCAATCAAGCACTTGCGTGAGGCATTCATACCTCTCTTGCCTAGCCTGCTGTTGGAACATGTCCTTCAACTACGCAATCAAGTCGAAGGCACTCAGGTGATCCATCTGCTTTTGCAGATCAGGAACCATTGTGCTCAACATGAGGCACGTAATTTCCTCGGTGTCCTTGACGCATTTTTCATATGCGTCCATGACAGCCCGAGTTGCGTTTGCTGCCGGTGGTTCCGGTAAGGCTTCCTCTATGGTATGAAATTTCCCTTCTTGGCGTAAGACCAGTTTCAACTGTCTATACCAGTCCATAAAATTCGTACCATTGAGTTTCTACTTCTCAATGAAAACTCGTAGAGAAAAGTTGGTGGTGTTGGTGGTCGCGTTGTTGGTTGTTGATGCCATCTATAATTAGCAAAGTAATTTTAGTTAGTTTGATATTTAATCTTGTTAAAAATAATTACCCATAAAAATATTTTTAACAATAATTAAGAACCATATTTCACAATACACAGTGATGGGTTTACCACGGATCACGTGGTAAAGTTATTTAGGCCAGTAACTAATTTACCGATTGTAATCGCTTTTACAACTCTTAAATCCTGCGGGATACGTTGGCATGTTTTATCCCTTCTTACACCAAATCCAAATTAAAATTTTGTTTAACTCGTGCTAAGCTCGACAATCATACAAGATTTTAATTTGTATTTTTAAATTATCCATTAAG
Organism: Dittrichia graveolens; assembly: GCA_038502395.1. Lineage (NCBI taxonomy): Eukaryota > Viridiplantae > Streptophyta > Magnoliopsida > Asterales > Asteraceae > Dittrichia > Dittrichia graveolens. The sequence goes on along the minus strand of JARJIL010000005.1, from coordinate 73,820,312 downwards.
ATACTCGGTGGTACTCTCGACCAAAATTTGGCTCGTGCTAAGCTCGACAACCAAATCTTGCGAGCTGCCACCCGCACCTTCCACACAGTTACGCAAGGAATGACTCGTGCTAAGCTCGACAATCATCCAAGTTTCACTAGATTCGGGTGGAGTCATCTTATGGACGGCGTACAATTTACATTTGCGAAAACGGGCTTTTGTTTTTCCAATTAAAACCATGTTTTAATTTTGATTTACAAAACAAGTGACAAAAAACATTTTTCACTTTAATATTACACAAGTTAATATTTGTTTGTTAATCGTATGCGCGCGCGAGAGATCTAAACCATTTTAGAAAACTCTTGTGATTTTATTTAATTTCGAAAAATTATCTAGCAAGCGAGAATACATCATCCATGCATATATATAAAATCACATCACACGCATAATATATATTGGTAACCATACCCATATCCTATACGTTTTTCCCGCGAGCCATAACGGGAAAAACAAGGTCAACTAGGGACAATATAAAGACCCGCCATGCTAGCTCTCACTGAATCCGCCACCTCCATCGGGCCTCCGGGATCCATACAAGCTAAGACATCAACACCGTGATTCTTGTTCGTGTCGTCCGGTTCTTTACAAGTACATAGATTTTAAAAGAAATGGCATGCAAGCCACGATTTCCTAAAAACTAGTACAAGTACATGAATAAATATAACGGCATGCAAGCCGCAATAAATATTACAAACCGAACAAATATATAAATTATTACAAACCATTATGACAAAGTCACCAAATAAATGAATAACAACACATCCACAAACAACATGGCATAAAGGTCATGGGACATATATGGTTACCAACATCACAAAAACATCATGTATCACAAACACATGTAAATATGCATTTTGATTAGGATCATTTAGACAAACAACACAAGGCATAACAAATAATCCCAGTACATATACATTAGTAACACCAAACCATATTTGATGAAACATATTTATATGTACTCACCATAAATATATGTATGTATACATTTTATGCCAAAATTATAGCATACATATAAGTATGTGAATCAAAATCCATCTAGAATCAAGCCAAAACCAGCAGAATGAGCTAAAACTGAAATCATGGTAGAAAACAAATCTGTCAAATTTTCAAAATTCTGTTTTCTAGATTTTTGGTCCTTGCGGCCGTAAGGAAAACCCTTGCGGTCGTAAGGATAAATGCTTGCGGCCGTAAGGAAAACCCTTGCGGCCGTAAGGCACCTTTTTACAGTTTTTCAGTTTTCAGCCACCAAGGTGCAATACCTATGTAGAGATGGTTCTGATACCACTTAAGGAATTTAATGGCCATCTCACCCACGCAGCGAAGCAGATTAGGTGTTCAACATGATGCCATTAAGTCCCATTAGTGGATGGAAATCTACATACAAGCATTGCAACCAAAATAAAAGAGAAGGAAGATGAAATATACCCTCCTCCAAGCTGTTTTTCTAGATGAACTTAGAATTCATAAAGAAGCAACTCTCTATTGATAGTCCACACCAAGTTTGCTTGATTCCCATATGCTAGTAAGCCACTTGTGATCTTCAAACACTTGAAATCACCTTGAAACAACACATATGAATTTCCAGAAGCTGCAATATGGCTCAAGAACTCCAGAGAAATGAAGTGTGCAAGCTCTAGTTGAGAGAGAGGTGTTTTTGCCTTTTGTTTTCACACATAATCCAAGTACTCACATGCTCACCTTATTACTTGCAGTACTGGAGTCAAACACAGACCAATAATTCGTTCATGCAGCCCCCAAGAAGCACCAATAAGTGTGCATAGAGCATTGCACAAGGCTAGACAAAAACATTAAATGCTGTCTGACAGGTGGTCCTTGCGGCCGTAAGAAAAACCCTTGCGGACGCAAAGGAAAACCCTTGCGGCCATAAGGACTGTCTAGACACATTTATTCTCCCGTTCGCGATATGTGCTGTCGGAATCAATCCCTGGCATGTGACCCAATAGGCTCGTGTCCTATTGGCAGTGATATGACCTACGAGTGTTGGTGGGCATAATCTAACAGTTATGACCTTATCAATTTGGATAAGATGAGACAAAATAAAGCTCGAAAGATAGTTTTCAATATATGCAAACTGAATTATGTAAAATATATGAGGCTGACTAGTCAACTTTAGAACATGAATAGAGTTTTTAAGTAAGTTTTAGATAACTTGAATGACTTCTTAAGTTGAGTATGTGTTTCTACGTTTATGTACATGTGGAAGATCGAAGATTAGTTCAAGAACTCAGCTTGATGAGTTTCAAGCTGAGTGACTCAGTCCGACAGAGAAGTTAGACCAAAAGCAAACATCAACAGTCAATATCAAAGCATGTAATCACATATCCAAGAAGACCGGCGGTTCGGCGCAGAACCTACAACCAATGCTGGCCAAAGCAAAGGTTTACCGATAGCTCTCTACTGATTTGGCATAGTGAAATCCTATTCTGATGCAACGCATGCAACAATAAGGCTACCACTGTTCAACCAGCCAATAGACGAGCCCAGCTCAATTCCACGTGTAGCTGACTTCTCAAACGTAACTCAAAATCATCCTATGAGCGCGTATCGACCAAATAGTCATGCAGCAGATATCATCAATCAATATCACAATCAACATCATGCATCACATCAATAACATTAACCGAAATCTTTACCATCCGCGATTAACGTCCACTCACCTCAAAATCAACACGCACTCAGATGTCTAATATCACTGAGCGCGTATCGACCAAATAGTCATGCAGCAGATATCATCAATCAATATCGGATTTAAGGGTCGGATTTTGAGTTTTAGCGGATTTCTAAGGTCGGTTTTGCAAAGTCTCGGTTTCTCACAATCCGAAACAAAAGTGTCGGATTTCATCAAGGTCGCGCCGCAACCCTTTAAGGTGTAGCGCCGCGACATCGGATTTGTAGGTTGTCTTCTTCCTTTTCTCGGATTTCAGCCAGCATAACTTTCTTATAAACCTTGCCAACATCATATTTCTCGAAACGAAACACATATACTTCATATAGCATGTCATAAGTTATCATAAAAACGCTTTTAATCCATTAAAAACTACAAATCACAAAACCCACTTAATCAAGTTTTCTTCCAAAACTTCATTAATGGTGAAACTCCACATAGACATGTATTTTAACAGATTCAGGCATCAAAACGAACTATAACCAGATATATACACATACTAACCTTTTTCTTGAATTTACAAGCACAAAATCTTCACTTAGCAGTTTCAAGTTAACAAGTTTGAAGCTTTCTTCACTAGAGGTTTTTCTCACAAAACACACACTTCACCTTAACACTCTTGAGAATTATGAACAGATAGTTTCTCATTTGCCATAACCCACACACGTATACACACATTTTCTTTAAACTAAGCAGGTGGTGGCACTTGAAATATTATCCATATTACCATGCATACATGCATACTTAACATACATACATATTATCATAAATCTTTTTCTAAATATAATTCCATCGGTAAACATATATATATTTACACACACACACACATATATATATATATATATATTAAGTTAATTACTTACAAGTCACATAAATCAATTAACCATATTATTGAATTAAAACACAATTAATCACGTACCGCCAACCCGTTAATCTACTAGCCCAGGTTTGCGGGTGTTACAAATCTCCCCTCCTTAAAAGGATTCCGTCCTCGGAATCCCTTCTTGTCCAAAAAACTGGGGGTATCTATCTCTCATCTCTACTTCAATCTCCCATGTTAAGTCAGAACCTAAGCTGTGCTTCCATTTGACCAATACCATTGGAATCTGCTTCTTGCGGAGCTTGGTCACTTTGCGATCTAACAGTTCAATAGGTTCTTCTATTAATCTATTCTTTGAATCAACTTTCAAATCATGTACTGGGAGAATCTGACTTTCATCTTCAACTTTACATTTCCTCATATAACACACATTGAATGTATCATGAATTCCTGTAAGCTCTGTTGGAAGATCCAGTGTAACAGTCTGATCATTCACAACCTGACGAATGCGGAAGGGACCAATAAAACAGGGAGCCAACTTCCCGCGTTTACCAAAACGAATCACGCCCTTCCACGGAATGACCTTTAGATACACCAATTTCCCCAAATCAAACGTAACTGGACGACGTCGTGGATCTGCGTATATTTTCTGTCTATCTCTGGCAGCTATCATCTTGTCTCTGGCAATAGCAACCTTGTCAGCAGTTAATTGAACAATATCAGGTCCTGCAAACTGTTTCTCACCAGCCTCTAACCAACACGTCGGAGTACGGCAGCGACGACCGTACAACATTTCATACGGAGGCATTCCAATACTGGAGTGGTAAGAATTATTATACGCAAACTCTATCAATGGCAGGTGAGAATCCCAAGATCCACCATACTCAATTACATAGACACGTAACATATTTTCAAGTGTTTGTACGGTTCGTTCAGTCTGACCGTCAGTTTGGGGATGATAAGCTGTACTCAAGTTAATTCTCGTCCCCAACTCTCTCTGTAGACTCCTCCAGAAGTTAGAAACAAACCTGGAGTCTCTGTCAGATACTATCAACAACGGTATGCCATGCCTCGCAACAATCTCATCTATATACAGTTGAGCTAACTTACTCAGAGAAGCCATTTCACATGTAGCCAGAAAATGGGCACTCTTCGTCAGCCGATCCACAACCACCCAAATCATATCGTGATTCTTCTGAGTTCGCGGAAGTTTAGTCACGAAATCCATCGTTATATGCTCCCACTTCCACTCAGGAATCTCCAACTGTTTCAAGGATCCGTAAGTCTTCTGATGTTCTGCCTTCACTTGCGCACAAATATGGCATGATTCTACAAAGTGTGCCACATCTGCCTTCATTGTAGGCCACCGGTAAAGCACCTTCAAGTCGTTATACATTTTAGTGCTTCCTAGGTGAACAGACAATCTCGACTTGCGTGCTTCAGTTAAGATTAACTTCCTCAATTCTCCAAGCATAGGCACCACACACGAGTCTTAAATACTTTCAATCCACGTGAGTCATCATTCAGTTCATCTTTACGTTTCTTCATTAACTCAGTCTTTAAATTTTCTTCTTTCAAAGCTTCCAACTGAGTAGACTTTAGTCTATCCACTAAATCAGATACAATCTCCATACGCATAAATTGAATAGAACTTCCCGCTCCCTTGCGGCTTAAGGCATCTGCTACCACATTGGCCTTCCCAGGGTGATATCTGATCTCGCAATCATAATCTTTTATCAATTCCACCCATCGTCTCTGTCTCATGTTCAGTTCTTTCTGTGTAAACACATACTGAAGATTTTTATGATCGGTACAAATTACGCACTTGGTGCCATATAGGTAATGTCTCCACAGCTTTAGGGCAAATACAACAGCTGCCAGTTCCAAATCGTGAGTCGGGTAATTCTTTTCATGTGGTTTCAACTGCCTTGAAGCATACGCAATCACCCGATCCCTCTGCATAAGCACACATCCCAATCCAGCAAACGACGCATCGCAATAAAAAGTAAAGTCGTCTGTTCCACTTGGCAATGCAAGAATGGGAGCCTGACATATCAACTGTTTCAAAGTCTGGAAAGCTTTATCTTGTTCACTACCCCAATCAAACTTCACGTCTTTCCAAGTCAATCTAGTCAACGGACCCACAATCTTGGAGAAATTTTTAATAAACCTGCGGTAGTACCCGGCCAAACCCACAAAACTCTTAATCTGAGACGGTGTCTTTGGAGCATTCCAGTTCATCACAGCTTCCACTTTCGAAGGATCCACTTTTACTCCCTCGTTACAAATCACGTGCCCCAAGAATTGCACCTCTCTCAACCAGAATTCGCATTTTGAGAACTTGGCAAACAAATGTTCTTTCTTCAAAGTTTCCAGAATCTGTCTCAAATGTTGTTCATGCTCTGTCTCAGTCTTTGAATAAATCAAGATATCATCAATAAAGACTATCACAAAATCATCCAAGAATGGTCGACAGACCCTGCTCATCAAATCCATAAAGATCGTAGGTGAATTGGTTAAGCCGAACGGCATAACCAAAAACTCGTAGTGCCCGTAGCGCGTACGAAAGGCTGTCTTTAACACATCTTCCTCTAAAACACGCACCTGATGGTACCCTGATCTCAAATCAATCTTAGAAAAGAACAAAGCTCCCTGTAGTTGATCAAACAGATCATCAATTCTTGGCAACGGATAGTTGTTCTTTATTGTTCTTTTATTCAGCTCACGGTAGTCGATACACATTCGCAACGTACCGTCTTTCTTCTTCACAAACAAAGTTGGTGCACCCCACGGAGATAAGCTTGGATGAATGAAGCCCTTGTCTAACAGATCTTGAATCTGCGTCATCATTTCCCGGATTTCTGAAGGTGCCAACCTGTAAGGAGCCTTTGCTACTGGTCGAGAACCAGGAATCAAATCTATTTTGAACTCTACCTCACGAACTGGAGGCAGTCCTGGTAATTCTTCCGGAAACACCTCCGGGTATTCCGTTACCACCCAGATGTCGTTCATCGCCTGCTTCTCTTTCTTTCCATCGATAACATATGCCAAGTACGATTCGCATCCTCTATCTAAAGCCTTCTTTGCTTTCAAACACGAAATTATTGGGATCACAGACCCAACTTTCTCACCCCTTGCTACCACTCTTGTACCATCAGCTAATGGGAAAGAGATCAACTTCTTGTGGCACTTGATACTGGCTTGATTCAGACTCAGCCAATCCATCCCGAGCCCCACATCGAACCCAGATAAAGGCATTACAAGGAAATATACAGGAAAACATACACCATCAATATCAATTTTAGCTCTAGCCACAACAGTCGTGACTGGAACCATCATATCATCAGCTACTTCTATCTCTAAGGCAGTAGCAAGTCTAATTACAGGCACATTTAATCTACCACGCAATTTCACAGAAACAAAGGAGTGATTTGCCCCTGAGTCAAATAACACCCTAGCAGGGGTAGAGTTTATCAAAAACATACCAGTTATGACATCATCTGTGGTAGTGGCATCATCCACGGTCATCTTAAATGCCCGACCCTCAGCAGTGGGTGGGTTCTTCCTTTTCTGACCAGCTGAAGATGATCCCCCAGCTCCTCCCCCTCCTGACCCAGACCCAGACTTCTTACTTAACGGGCAGTCACCAACTCTATGTCCCTCTTTCTGGCAGTTCCAACAAATACTTCGTGGAAACCTGCAGTTCTTCAAATCATGACCAAACTGGCCACATTTTACGCATCTCATAGTCTGGGGAGTACACTGCCCGTGGTGATAAGATTTGCACCTGCTACACCAAGGTGCCCTCTAAGTAGATCCACCTAAAGTAGGCCTCCTATTTTGCTCCCCCTGTCTGCTTCCACTACCCTGCCCTCCTTGCCTCTGCTGAGTATTATAATGTTCAAATCTTCATTTTTGTTGGGAAATCCTCTCCCCACTCAACCTGTTTCTCGCAATAATATCCCCTTCAGCCGATTTGGCTAAAGTGAAGGCCTGAGATAGGGTGGTAGCCCACCTAGTGGCGCTACGGAGATCCGGATACAAAGCCCCAACAAAATGCGCAATCTTGGATTCTTCATCGGGTACCCAGTGCTTAACAAATCTCATCTTTTCATTAAACTGCTTAATCAAATCATCCACAGTCATATTCCCTGTCATTTGCAAATCCATAAATTCCTTGTTGATTTTGGCAATCTCGAAGGTACTGCAATATTGTTCACACAACTTCTCATGGAACTGACTCCAGGTGATGCTCTCTTGTTGCTGCTCAGTGAAGTGACCGGTAATCGAATCCCACCAGACCATGGCATCTCCTTTTAACATTCTCGTTGCGTATTTTACTTTCAACTCGTTCTCGCAATTACAGGCATCTAGTGCCTTCACCATCTCTCTCAGCCAGTTTAGAGTGATATTGGGATCAGAACTTCCTCTATATTCAAAAGGTTTACAGTCCAAGAATTGTTTATACGTACACGGTTGCTTATACCCTGGAAACGCAAACGGATAAGCTCCTGGATGTGGATACGGGTAATAAAATGGTTGTTGCATCATCTGTGCCATTGGTGGTAGGGATACTGTTACGGTGCTGTTGTTGCATGTGTAGGAATCGCAATTGGCACCGAGGTTGGTTCAGGTTGGTTCTGTTGCTATTGCTCCATACTATGAACCTTGTTCCTAAGTTCCACTAATTCATTCTCTAGTTGATAAACATACTAACTTTGATCCTCTTCACGGGCTTGACCCGATGTTCCAGCAATCTCCGTATTTCCAAATTGTTCAATCACTGGTGCTTCAGTTGTACCTTGAGTCACAGGAGGTAGGATGGGAGTCTCTCTGTCAGCCATAATCTGTTACAATCACATCACCTCATAGCTCATTAGCATAAACCGTTAGTACTCAAAATACTAACTACTAACAACAACTCTAACTCACCCTAATTCTCCCGAAGGAAAGCTTGACCCGTCACGAGCCAAGATTTGGGAATGCAACACTCTAGCCGTGCATGCACCGCCAAACCTAGGCTCTAATACCAAACTGTAACCAGAAAAACTCAAGCCATTTTTTTTAATTGCACTGCGGAAGCTAAATAAAACCAATTCATTTACATTCAAACTAAAAAATTACAAATGTACAATAACTTGTTCAAAAACAACATCAACAACAACTAGTTTGATGTTACAAAAACAGACTGGCTCGTTTCACTTTAAATATAATATTAGAGTCAGGTCAACTTCTCCTCCAGCAAACCTCACAAACACGAACCTACAAAACATCAACTGAGGGGAATTAGCACAAAGCTAAGTGAGTAGAGGCTAAGCACAAAAGCAAACATCAACAGTCAATATCAAAGCATGTAATCACATATCCAAGAAGACCGGCGGTTCGGCGCAGAACCTACAACCAATGCCGGCCAAAGCAAAGGTTTACCGATAGCTCTCTACTGATTTGGCACAGTGAAATCTTCCTCTGATGCAACGCATGCAACAATAAGGCTACCACTGTTCAACCAACCAGTAGACAAGCCCAACCCAATTCCACGTGTAGCTGACTTCTCAAACGCAACTCAAAATCATCCTAAGAGCGCGTATCGACCAAATAGTCATGTAGCAGATATCATCAATCAATATCACAATCAACATCATGCATCACATCAATAACATTAACCGAAATCTTTACCATCCACGATTAACGTCCACCCACCTCAAAATCAACACGCACTCAGATGTCTAATATCACTGAGTCTTTGGATTGCCTGAAAACACAACAACAATCAAATCAGTCTCGAAAATATATATATATCTTTCCACATATATTTATTTCTTAAATTCATGTAAACAACTCAATATAATCATATAAGTAACATCCCAACTTATTCCAATTAAAAAAAATGGCTTGAATTTTTCTGGTGTTACATCATGATTGAATTATTATTCTCATTAGTGTATGCTTCCGTTTCATAAATGCCATGATATAGTAATGCTTTAAAATAACAAGTGCCATCTTTGTAACACAAAATAGTACCGTTATTATTAAACTAAAAAATAAAACCATCATCATACAAAGCCCATAAGGACAAAATGTTATGTGCCACATAGGGCGAATAGCATACGTTTTTAAGAATAATACAAAAGCCAGTTCTAAAAGACAACACCATGCTTCATTTTTCCTCAATAGGGACAGTCTCTCGATTTCCCATTATGAGATACAACTCTCCTTTCTTCAGCCTTCTACTTTCTGATATCGCGTTATTAATATATATTATCTTTGCGATAAAATGATTCTTAAACGATTATATTTCATGAATATATGATAAAATGGTACGTAAAGTGTGTAATTGTCAATCACAGAGTATAAATACTCAATGGCGGGAGTTTAAGCGGAAAAGGCTGTAAAAGACTCGAGATATGAAAGAAAATCATAAAGTCTAAAAAGGCGAGGACGCGACGCGTCAGGGAGATAAACGCGACGCGTTAGATTGAAATCGGGCGATCTTGTCGGGCAAGAATGTTAAGACGCGACGCATCCAAGGGGTAAACGCGACGCGTATCCGGCTGGAAATCAACTCTATAAATAGACTTGTTTTACGCCAAAACGAGGATGCTAACTCTTCCAGCCGGCCCTAGACGGTTCCCAGGGGAGTTTTTGGAGCTTGGAAGAAGAGATCTCGAAGAAGCTTGAGGATTTAGCCTTTTGGGAGTGAAGATTTGAGGTTTTCACTATAGATTCACACATTGGTTTGCTTTTCATCATGTTTAGCTTGCTGTATTTGTGTTTCTATTACTGTATTCCTTCGATTATGGGCTGAGCACCCTGTTATCTCTGTTTAGACATGATAACCCTTGATAATTAGTTGGATTTCAATGTTTGGATGATATGTAATGATATATTTGTTATGTTCTAGCTTATTCAAAGATCCAAGTGTGTTAAAGTTTTGATCTTTATTCCTATTGCTGAGTTTTCATAGGTTGTATGACCATTCTTCCTTTGATTGCTTGAATTATGTATTTCTATGACCATTAGGATTCATAACTAGTGATTGACCATATCCTAGGGTTAGGTTTCAAGGTTGGAACTTTAATGTGCTTGCAATTGCTTTTGATGACCATTCTTTAGTAGTTGATTGATTTTGTGACCAATACAAATCAATAGGGTAAGTCTAGGATAATTTGAATCAATTGTCTAGTTGATGAGTTAATTAATTCCATGACCATTGGGTTGATTTCTTAGAAACTATAGGGCTAGTGAGTCGGACCATGAGATCTAGCCAATTTAGGAATCGGTATATTGTTATATGTTGTCCATTGCACTTTCGTTGAGATCTACTGATTTGATAGGGGAGTCTATCGTCTGAGTAGAGATATTTTACTTCTTGATTGTTTGAATCTTATAGTTATTTGATTTCTCGTCTTCTAGCTCTTTAATCCTTGTTCGGGGGTTTTTGGATTAAGGTTTGGAATTTGCTCACTTTCGAGTTGATATCACAATTTCCCCATTTATTGCTTTATCTGCCTATGAGTTATCTTTATTAGTTTAATAATTAATTAGTATAGTTGTATTAAAATCATACTCGTTCCCTGAGAGTTCGACACCCGTACTTATTTTCTATACTGCTACACGATTAGGTACACTTGCCTATTGTGTCGTATTTAAAACATATACGGTTTTTACAAATTTAAAACTGGTACGTAAATCACACATCACTTTCCTTTAGCACCTTCATTATGTAACATATGTGAGTGCCATAACCAGTATCTAAAACCCAGTTTCCGGATGTAGAAGTATTATGATGTTCAATCATGAACATACCTGATTTTTAGGTTCCTCCAATACTCATACCCTTAAGCTTATTGAGTCCCTCAAGGTACGTGGGACAGCTTCGGCGGTAGTGCCCTTTCTTCCCACAAAAGAAACATTCCACTTCTTCTGGAGCCACAGCTTGGGGACGCTTCCCCTTGTTGTTGGTTCCAGTGGTAGGGATATGCTTGGTAACACCAACCTTTCCTTTACCTTTACCCTTGCGGGTAGAAGTGGATTTCATCTTCTAGATGCGGCCCTCCCGAATAGCCAAGACGGGTTGTGAAGAAGAAGTAGGCTTTTGCTTGTCATGCCAGACTCTGCAGTCTTCAGCATACCATGCAATTCCATTATGGACTTATCCATGCTATGCATATGATAGCTTATAACGAACTGCTCATATGAAGCGGGAAGCGATCTGAGGATTAAATCCACAACTAGTTCCTTCCCAATGAAAAATCCAAGTTTCTCCATGCGCTCCACGTTTGCTTTCATCTGCAACACGTGAGTGCTCACAGACCCATTCTCTGGTAGCTTGCAATCAAGCACTTGCGTGAGGCATTCATACCTCTCTTGCCTAGCCTGCTGTTGGAACATGTCCTTCAACTACGCAATCAAGTCGAAGGCACTCAGGTGATCCATCTGCTTTTGCAGATCAGGAACCATTGTGCTCAACATGAGGCACGTAATTTCCTCGGTGTCCTTGACGCATTTTTCATATGCGTCCATGACAGCCCGAGTTGCGTTTGCTGCCGGTGGTTCCGGTAAGGCTTCCTCTATGGTATGAAATTTCCCTTCTTGGCGTAAGACCAGTTTCAACTGTCTATACCAGTCCATAAAATTCGTACCATTGAGTTTCTACTTCTCAATGAAAACTCGTAGAGAAAAGTTGGTGGTGTTGGTGGTCGCGTTGTTGGTTGTTGATGCCATCTATAATTAGCAAAGTAATTTTAGTTAGTTTGATATTTAATCTTGTTAAAAATAATTACCCATAAAAAGATTTTTAACAATAATTAAGAACCATATTTCACAATACACAGTGACGGGTTTACCACGGATCACGTGGTAAAGTTATTTAGGCCAGTAACTATTTTACCGATTGTAATCTCTATTACAACTCTTAAATCCTGCGGGATACGTTGGCATGTTTTATCCCTTCTTACACCAAATCCAAATTAAAATTTTGTTTAACTCGTGCTAAGCTCGACAATCATACAAGATTTTAATTTGTATTTTTAAATTATCCATTAAGATACTCGGTGGTACTCTCGACCAAAATTTGGCTCGTGCTAAGCTCGACAACCAAATCTTGCGAGCTGCCACCCGCACCTTCCACACAGTTACGCAAGGAATGACTCGTGCTAAGCTCGACAATCATCCAAGTTTCACTAGATTCGGGTGGAGTCATCTTATGGACGGCGTACAATTTACATTTGCGAAAACGGGCTTTTGTTTTTCCAATTAAAACCATGTTTTAATTTTGATTTACAAAACAAGTGACAAAAAACATTTTTCACTTTAATATTACACAAGTTAATATTTGTTTGTTAATCGTATGCGCGCGCGAGAGATCTAAACCATTTTAGAAAACTCTTGTGATTTTATTTAATTTCGAAAAATTATCTAGCAAGCGAGAATACATCATCCATGCATATATATAAAATCACATCACACGCATAATATATATTGGTAACCATACCCATATCCTATACGTTTTTCCCGCGAGCCATAACGGGAAAAACAAGGTCAACTAGGGACAATATAAAGACCCGCCATGCTAGCTCTCACTGAATCCGCCACCTCCATCGGGCCTCCGGGATCCATACAAGCTAAGACATCAACACCGTGATTCTTGTTCGTGTCGTCCGGTTCTTTACAAGTACATAGATTTTAAAAGAAATGGCATGCAAGCCACGATTTCCTAAAAACTAGTACAAGTACATGAATAAATATAACGGCATGCAAGCCGCAATAAATATTACAAACCGAACAAATATATAAATTATTACAAACCATTATGACAAAGTCACCAAATAAATGAATAACAACACATCCACAAACAACATGGCATAAAGGTCATGGGCCATATATGGTTACCAACATCACAAAAACATCATGTATCACAAACACATGTAAATATGCATTTTGATTAGGATCATTTAGACAAACAACACAAGGCATAACAAATAATCCCAGTACATATACATTAGTAACACCAAACCATATTTGATGAAACATATTTATATGTACTCACCATAAATATATGTATGTATACATTTTATGCCAAAATTATAGCATACATATAAGTATGTGAATCAAAATCCATCTAGAATCAAGCCAAAACCAGCAGAATGAGCTAAAACTGAAATCATGGTAGAAAACAAATCTGTCAAATTTTCAAAATTCTGTTTTCTAGATTTTTGGTCCTTGCGGCCGTAAGGAAAACCCTTGCGGTCGTAAGGATAAATGCTTGCGGCCGTAAGGAAAACCCTTGCGGCCGTAAGGCACCTTTTTACAGTTTTTCAGTTTTCAGCCACCAAGGTGCAATACCTATGTAGAGATGGTTCTGATACCACTTAAGGAATTTAATGGCCATCTCACCCACGCAGCGAAGCAGATTAGGTGTTCAACATGATGCCATTAAGTCCCATTAGTGGATGGAAATCTACATACAAGCATTGCAACCAAAATAAAAGAGAAGGAAGATGAAATATACCCTCCTCCAAGCTGTTTTTCTAGATGAACTTAGAATTCATAAAGAAGCAACTCTCTATTGATAGTCCACACCAAGTTTGCTTGATTCCCATATGCTAGTAAGCCACTTGTGATCTTCAAACACTTGAAATCACCTTGAAACAACACATATGAATTTCCAGAAGCTGCAATATAGCTCAAGAACTCCAGAGAAATGAAGTGTGCAAGCTCTAGTTGAGAGAGAGGTGTTTTTGCCTTTTGTTTTCACACATAATCCAAGTACTCACATGCTCACCTTATTACTTGCAGTACTGGAGTCAAACACAGACCAATAATTCGTTCATGCAGCCCCCAAGAAGCACCAATAAGTGTGCATAGAGCATTGCACAAGGCTAGACAAAAACATTAAATGCTGTCTGACAGGTGGTCCTTGCGGCCGTAAGAAAAACCCTTGCGGACGCAAAGGAAAACCCTTGCGGCCATAAGGACTGTCCAGACACATTTATTCTCCCGTTCGCGATATGTGCTGTCGGAATCAATCCCTGGCATGTGACCCAATAGGCTCGTGTCCTATTGGCAGTGATATGACCTACGAGTGTCGGTGGGCATAATCTAACAGTTATGACCTTATCAATTTGGATAAGATGAGACAAAATAAAGCTCGAAAGATAGTTTTCAATATATGCAAACTGAATTATGTAAAATATATGAGGCTGACTAGTCAACTTTAGAACATGAATAGAGTTTTTAAGTAAGTTTTAGATAACTTGAATGACTTCTTAAGTTGAGTATGTGTTTCTACGTTTATGTACATGTGGAAGATCGAAGATTAGTTCAAGAACTCAGCTTGATGAGTTTCAAGCTGAGTGACTCAGTCCGACAGAGAAGTTAGACCAACAAGAGTTTGAATTTGTTTTAAACTCCTAACTCTCTATCTATGGTTGGATAAGAAGATTCATGATTGAAGACCAAGTTTAATCCAAGTTATATATTGAAATGTATAAATAAGTTTAGTTTCAATTAGCAGATTATGATAAGTCTTAGTTTGTGAACATGTATATCGTATAATCTCTAATATGTTTATAGGTAAACTGATTTGTTAGTCAAATATACAAGTATGTTTGTGAACCTGATTAGTTTGGTATTTCTGATCAGAGAGTCGATTGTTTTTCATTAGTTGAATTAACAAAACAAGATCTAACAATTACTTTGTGAGATTGGTTGAGAGAGAGTTAAATTGTAATCAATGAGTTGAATTCAGAATTCATATTGTTTTGTATTGAAAATTTAATTAATTAATAAAAATATTCGAGTTTATTTTGATTTGTTCATTATAAGCTAAATTGTGTATTCAATCCCCTCTTTCTACACTTCTGTACCAGTTTATTAATTACCTTAGGGACTAACAAATGTGCAAACATGCACTTAGTTTACTAAATGAAGAGTATGATGTGTAGTGGGTCGAGTGTGATCATAACGTCCTTTAGCAAGTGTAGATATGATGTTGAGATATCGATGAAATGATTAATCATATTATTGTTAATTAGTGAGTTTGTGTGACGTATGATTTGGTGTACATGACTAGTATATGTAACGTGTGATTTGTGTGACATATTTATACGAGGTATCTATGTGACGTGCATGTATGATGTGTTTGTTTGACATTTTGTATGTGTGATGTATGGTCTATGTGACGTAAATGTGGTGTGACCGTGTGACGTATTTATAAGATGGGTCAGTTTGACGAATGTCTGAGTGATGAGTATGTGTGGTATGTCCGGGTGAGAGTACTAGTATTTCTTAGTGACGAGTATGTGTGGTATGTCAGGGTGATGAGTACAAGTATCTCCGAAAGACTATTAGAGGGTATGTGTGTGACGAGTACCTATAAGTGTATGTGACAATAAGGGGTATGTCTGAGAGTGATGAATACTAGGGTGTGTGTGTAACGGAAGCCTATGATAAATCAATGTGTGTCGGTATAAAATTTTTTTTGTGAAAAAGTAAAGTTCATTTGTACCTATATTTTGTTAAATAATTGTGTGTTTATACGGTGGTAGGAATCTATGTGACAGTTATGCGGACCCACACAATAGTGTTAATGTGTGTGACTATTTGTAAGTCTACGTAACGGGCACCAGAATATTGACGTGACTAAATAGAGAAAGGTACGTCTGTTGGACTAATATCTAAGTACCGTAGTAATGACGAGTGGCTAGTACAATTGTGGTTAGTACTCCACCTTGGATCTGTACTTTATTCCTCACCATCATCAAGAAGCCTATGTACAACTGTTGTTATAGTACTCCACGAAATATTATAGTTCTTCAGTGCCGATAGGTGGCAAGATCAATTCCTCTTTCTGACGATGAAGATGACGATGACGACAATTTTTTGTATTGTAGAAGAGAGTTTGATAAACAATGAAATTTTTTAAAGAGAATAGTTGATCTTCTGGAAAAATAAAATTGAGAGTTAATTACAAAACTGATCGTGTGGTTGTCATTGGCTTTTAGTTTTAGTACTTTACCTTTAAAAACGACGAAAATAATCACTGTAGTTGTTATTTTGTTTCACTTTCGGTCCTTTAGGCTAACTACTGTTAACTTTTACCGTTAGTCAAAATGTATTTTGGTTTGTTCCTCACCTTATCCTTGTTACCAAATAGTCTATTGCCTCTTTCCTACTCTTTTTTCTAATTTAACTTTCTAATTACATTTAATTAAATTAAATGTATTATTTAGTAAAATAAAAAATATAGACTTAAATTCTTTAAACAAAGTAACCTTCTGTAAAAAAACTAATAGATCATTATTAATTAATAATGTTAAGTAAACTTTAGTACACATTAATTACAGTGGTTTTCTTTTTAAAAGATTTATTTATTTTAATTATCTTCTTAGCATTATTCCTTAGTGTTCTTGGTGTTCATCTTCATGGGGTTCGTTTAGGATTCATGTTCTTATTGTTTACCAAGAATGTACAACTCAGATCTAGACACATGATGAACAAGAACCCGATTCACCAGATCTAGTAAAAACCCTAAATCAGAAACAAGAACTGAGAACTCGATTCACCATCCATATGGTCAGATGTGATTTGTTATCAACTCTTTGCAACAACACACAAATTAAATAAGCAAAAGTTCAAAAATTTAGCAAATGAACACAAAAATATCATAAAAATTCACAAATAATATGTAATTAACTCTTTGCAAGAACACATAAAAATTGGGATGATGTCTTCAATGATGGTGACATAAACACTCCGAACAAAATCAAAAACCGCACTCACCTAAACACTTACATCTGAAACAAACTCAAAACCCACACACATCTAAACACTTAGATCTGGAACAAACAACACTTGCACATTAGATCTACAAACATATCCACAAATCATTAAAAAAAATAAATGGACGAGGAAGATGAGAAGATCTTGGTGGTGGTGACATCAGGCGACAGTGATCTTGAAGAGAGAACGGGTTAGAAGCTGCCGAACTTGCAGGGAGAAGAAGGGGGCTGTGACGTCTGGTAGAGACGTTGTGGAGGCGACGGTGGAGAAGAAGGGGTTGGAGGCTGCCAAACTTGAGGAGGAGAGGGTGTGGAGGCGACGGTGGACAAGAGGTTGTAGAGGCAACGGCGTGGGGAGGTGGCTATGACGTCCGACATAGAGAGAGAGGGGGGCTAAAGGGGAGTAATTGAGAGAGGGAATGAGAGAGGGGAAAAGAAATGAGAGAGAGAGAGACTAAAAAGGGAGTTAGTTTGGAAATGGGTGTTTGACATCATAGATATATTGTTAAATGGACATGTTTGGAAACACATATAGTGGGTAAAATTTGTTTGGTAACAAGAATAAGAGAGAAAATGACCATAATACCCTTACTTTAACGGTCTCACTTAACGGCGGTTAGTCTACAGAACTGAAAGCGAAACAAAATGACAACTACAGTAACTATTTTTGTAATTTTTAAAGTTAAATGACTAAAACTGAAATTTTATGACACCGCGTACATGGACCATTTTTGTAATTAACTCTAAAATTGAGTATTTTAATATTTATAAGAGAGAAGAGAACAAAAACATAAGTTACTGTTAGGTAAAGTTCAAGAAGGGAAGGGAGAAAACAAAAAAAATCAAAAAAATCACAGGATATTTAGGGGCTGTTTGGTTGGAAGGATTCTGTGTGATTTCATGAGAATTGGAATCCAATTCCCAAGAATTCCAGTGTTTGGTTGGAGGTGGAAATGGAATTACTAGGAATTGAAATCCCTCCTAGAAAGGAAAGTGAAATCAATCAGATGAAGGAGGGAAAGTGAAATCTGTACATAAAGGAATCTTAAAAAAAAAAAACCTAGCTCCCTGTATATGTTGTTCAATAAGTTTAGTAAAACATTCATATACACATAATAGGATATATCATACAATATTTTTTTCATTGTATCACAATATCCTTATTTTCTAATTATCAAATTGATTTCCTTTGTTGTGATATTGCTTCAAATACTTTTGTAATAACACCACATAGTTGAAATATTTCTTTAGACTAGTACTCTCATAAGTGTTGAATGACATTGTGTGTTCTGCTGTCACATCATTTTGTGTTGTTGGTGCCAAGCTAGTAACAAAGAAATGGTTAGAATATTGTGTATCTAAATATACTTGTGTTTAGTTCATATTAAGGCTTTAGGTACTTACACTTCTGTTGTTA
Source organism: Dittrichia graveolens (assembly GCA_038502395.1). Classification (NCBI taxonomy): domain Eukaryota; kingdom Viridiplantae; phylum Streptophyta; class Magnoliopsida; order Asterales; family Asteraceae; genus Dittrichia; species Dittrichia graveolens. The sequence goes on along the minus strand of JARJIL010000005.1, from coordinate 73,801,569 downwards.
GCATGTTTGGTAGACAGACTTGTTCTTCCAGTGTTTCTTGGTATTGATATGTTTCATTCAAGGCTGAAATGTTTATTTTTAAATAGTATGCACATGTAATGTTGGTGTGCATAAAGTGCTTATACTTTTTATTAGTGAAATTCTTTGATGTACACACTTGTTTTAAATTTATAAAGACGATTTTACTAAGCAAGTACTACACACAACGGATAGCTATTAATACTTTAACATCATTGTTGTTTGAAAATTCGAATAATTGTCATATGAAAGGAAATAAAAAACTATTTAACATGAAGCAAGAAAAACCAAATAAAATATTAAAGAAAGAGAGGAAAAATCTAGAAGTAGGTTCACTTGAACGTTTGAATCATCATGACTAGTTATGGCAATAATTAAATTAAACCGGATTATGAAGACTTGACGAATTTAACAGATTTAAGCGCGGAGCATGCTGTTTCTACTAGTTGTCAGAATTAATTAATTAATCATGAAATGAATCATCACTCGAGTTATCAAGACTTAGATTTAACAATCAAACATAATTAGACAAATAATAGCATTTTTGAGTTTTCACAAAGGATATTCAAACATGTATTTAACTATAGATTCACCAAATTGTGTCCGAATCAGACCATAAGAACATATAACTTTTCAAATAATACTTCTGGTAGTCCTCAGAACCCAAAAAGGTGTCAAAGTGGTTAAAAACAGTTAAAACAATGAAAAACAACAAACTAATGGAAAAGAGGCCCTTGCACCCGCAAGGAGTTATCCTTGCGGCCGTAAGGGTGTATTACTTGCGCCCGCAAGCAGTAATGCTTACGGCCGTAAGGAGGTTTGACAGAACACCTCTTTTATGCATAAAGAGATTCAACATCATAAACGATCTAGACTTTCATCTAAGATCATAAACACATGTATACAGATACTATGAAGTCATAAACTCTGCAACACTCAAACCACAAGTTGGATTTAAGATAAAGCCGCATGCGTTTCTAAGATAGGATCGTATTAACATACAATTTCTAGCAAGATTAATACATCTAAACCACATGCATGTGAATAGATACTATGAACATATCAAACAGATCATTCATGGCATATATGTGAGCTTATTTCATCAATCAACATACCAATAAACATATCATGCGTTCTCTATGCATGTAATTAGCATATTCGACCCGTTAGTGCACCAAACCACCTAGATTTGCATCTAAGGTGTTAAAGCATGCATAAAACCATAATATAATTGACATAATCAACATGGACAGATCTGGAATGATCCATAACATGTTACAAAAACGTTTTCAAAAGTCAATCATGTACCATGTACCATTTATAGTAGCATAGCAACACGATATCTTGTAAATTAAACTTCCATTCTTGATTACCCACGTATTTTGACATGTGATATTACACCAACACATCATTATTCATGAATATGATTGTATCAAAGATAATAACATGATTAAATACACTTGAATTATAGATCAAACACACTTGTTTACATGAAGTCAACATAAAAGTCAAAATAACAATAATATTGCCATAACTAGCCAAGAATCATCTTGGCCCAAGTGAAATGAGTTTAAGGACTCATATGGATCAGTTTAAGTACATACTCAAAACAACATAAGTAGAAAGATAGTACCAAATATGAGCACAAGTTGAACAAGCAAGATCTCAAGAATTCCAAGTCTTCTTGCAATTCCCTCACAATACTCTCTAGTATGTATATTCTATCAAGGTGTTTCAAGTATATCAAAACAATGAAGGCAAGGCTTCTATTTATAGGCCAATTACTCTGCAGATGAGTGGCAGCAAGATTAAGTGGAGATAGGGTCGGATTAGTGCACCACTAGTAGTGGAAATGATGCAGACTGGAAAGTGGGCCCTTACGGCCGCAAGCAAGAACCTTTGCGGCCGCAAGCCTTTCATGATGTTGATGTTTACCAGAATTCAATCTTTACAAGTGTCCATTCTAAAAGATGGGGCCTTGCGGCCGCAAGCCTGTTCCCTTGCGGCCGTAAGGAGGTATTTTTCATCAACCTTCATTTTTTTTGTTTTTACACTGGTTTTGTTCATATATCTCGTACCTGGTCTATTTATCCTGCATGATGAATTTAAAAGTATTTTAGATCATTAAATCAACAATTCACCTTCAAAATGAGTTTAGAATGAAGTGTTTTGGCATTCAAAACATGTATTAAAATACATATATCAAATGCATATCAAATTTAACATACGATAATATATATATATATGTGTGTGTGCGTGTGCATGTGTGTGTATATGTTACAATGTTTATCAAATCTAAAATTTTACACACACACACACACACACACATACACATATATATATATATATATACAAGTGTGTGTGTATGTGTATATGTTATTACCGGTACTTTCATCATTAATTGTTATAATATCTTCTTCGGTAGCCTTATTAACTTCTTCAACTGTAGGGATGATTTCTTGACCCGATATGTGAAAGTGTGTAAGGCTTATCATTTCTTTCAAACACAAGATAATGTCCTCGAATGATTTTAAGATATGTATGTAACAACCGAAATTCGAATTTCATGATTTAATAAATTAAACCAGTGTTACAGTTTTAGTGATATCCTAATTAAGATTAGGAGTTGTTTAGAAACTTGAGGGGTTAAAGTTGTTAAAATGAAACAAGAAAATTTAAGGGACCAATTGTGCAATTCAACCAAAGTTATATATATATATATATATATATACACTCATCTTTGACTTTAATCTAGTCAAACCACACAAACACACATACAAACTCACGTACATATTGGAGCAGCCTTATTTACTTTCTGTTTTTTTATCCAAAACTACAACTAGAGGTAATATCAACTGATCCTAGCATCATACAAGTTTGAGGTAAGGATTTCTAGCTATTTTCTTGAGTTTTTAAATGAATTTTAAGTTAATTCAAGGATTGAATCATGTTTTAGCATGTTATTGATGTTATTTGATTATTAGAAGATGTTTAGGGTGTAGGAAAACACCCCTATAATGTTTATAGTGATTTAATTGAGTTCTTGTTGAGTTTTGGCCGGAATCAGCGTCTGTGAAGAACACAGTTGGCTGAGTCTGTAGGGTACATGGCTTGTGTAGAGGTGGAGGTGGTCACAGGGCCATGTGGGTATACATGGTCGTGTAGCATTCGAGGTACACGGCCCGTGTGAGAGGTACACGGCCCGTGTAGGTGTTTTAGTCAACACAGGCCATGTGGCTTGGTTAGGGCGTGTAGTGTTCAAGGGACACTGCCCGTGTATGGTTACACGGCCCGTGTAGGCCTTATTTCAGAACAGATTTCAGATTTTGTGATACCTTGCTGTATTATTTGTATTAGAAGGCGTGACCGCCTTTGTTCAGGAGGTCTGGGCTTAGAGGCACGGGCGTGCCTTTCCCCTGTTCAGTTTGTTAAGTGCTGAGTTTGATTATGTAATTAATACCATGATTATATATCTGTAGGAATTACTGTTTGACGTGTTCTGGGTATATCTGGCGTAACTCTGTGTGGTATTAATTGCTGAGGCGAGTTTCCTAAACTCTCATTCATATTTGTGATACGTGTGTTACATTGCAATATGTTATATTAGTGATCAGAGGATCACGGTGTGTGAGAGAAAGAGCTGTAGCATGCTGCTTCGTGCAGTAATAGCTACGGACATCGTTTAGCCTTCTTGGCTGATGCTAAGATGGTGCAGTACTGTATCCATAAGAACTGTTGTAGAATTCGTATATGTGTATGCGCATGCTTATATGATTTACATTTTAGCTTTCTCATTAAGCTCTTGTAGCTTAGCAGATTGTTGTTGTGTTAGCACCAAGGCAAAGCCCCGGTTTGACTGTTGAAGATTGGCTGCTTAAAACGTATTTTGTAATCATAACGCACCTAGTTGTGTAATGGAATCATTTTCAATTTAAATGCGCGTATAACTTTTATACAAACCCGAGGGTTTTATACGAAATGTTTTATTTGCTTTCGCTGATAGCAAGCATGTTGGATACTACTTTTGTTATAAACGTGGTGGTACCACTTTTTGTATGAACCAGAGGGTTCAAATATATTTTTGTGTTTTCATCAGCTTATTAAATTCTTTTTTTTAATCAAATAGCTTTTGTTTAAAACTTTCTTTTGAATTTTGAAAATTGGGGTGTTACAATGTACATAACTTTTGCCAAGTTGGACCACACAATCCGACCGGTAAAACTCCATCAAATGCCACATCAACCTTGTATACTCGTAAGTGAGTGTATATTGTGTGTTTTGTATATGTGTCAAAATTGATTGTTTGTAGAAATAAATTGCACAAATCCTATACGTGAAGTGCTTGACATGTTGTAACACCGGAAAACTCAAGCCATATTTTTTTTAAACGCTACGGAAGCTTAGTTAAATAAATACATTCCATACAAACCAACATTTACAATATTTACAACATTGTTCACAATCAACTGTATCATCTTGGTGTTACAAAAACTTCTGGCTCGTTTCATTTAAAAATAGAATATCAGAGTGAGGTCAACTCTTCCTTCTACAAACTCAACAACACGAACCTGCAAAAGCAACAACTGAGGGAAATTAGCACAAAGCTAAGTGAGTAGAGGCTAAACACCAAAAGCAAACATCCACAGTCAATATCAAAGCATGTAATCACATATCCGAGAAGACCGGCGGTTCGGCGCAGAACCTACAACCAATGCCGGCCAAAGCAAAGGTTTACTGATAGCTCTCTACTGAATTGGCACAGTGAACTCCCCACTGAAGCAACATATGCAACAGTAAGGCTACCACTATTCAACCAACCAGTAAATGAGCCCAGCCCAAGTCCATGTATAGCTGACTTCTCAAACGCAACTCAAAATCATCCTAAGAGCGCGTATCGACCAAATAGTCATGCAGCAGATATCATCAATAAATATCACAATCAACAGTTCAATAAATCAATCCAATCTCAATCACATCATACATCACATAAATAACATTAACCGTAATCTTTACCATCCGCGATTAACTTCCACTCACCTCTTGATCTCAAACGTAGAACTCAGATTTCTTATATTACTGAGCTTTTGTGTTTCCTGAAAACACAACAACACTGGAATTAATTTCTGATTCATAAATATATATGTCTTCATATATTTATCTCATAATTTTCAATATAAACCCACAAATAATCAACTCAAAAGATCCAACAAACAAAATCCCACATTCTGAAAAAAAAAACCAAACATGTCACAAAAAGCCTTCGAGTGGTTCAGACTTCGAACCGTAGGCCACTTCGAACAGAAGGCCACTTCGAGTAGAAGTCCACTTCAAACAGAAGGCCACTTCGAACAGATCTCCATTCGAAACAAGCCACTTCAAGCGGATCCCCCTTCGAGCCAAGACCACTTCGAGCGGAGTCCCTCATAGGCCACTTCGAGCGGATCCTCCATAGACCACTTCGAGCGGATCCTCCATAGGCCACTTCGAGCTCCTCCCAAAGGCCACTTCGAATTCAAAGCCTAAAGGCTGGGCCCTCAAATTTAATTAATTTTTATTATTTAATTATTTTTTTCATCATCTTCTTCAACAAATAGCCACCAAAAACTCCATGGATCAAACCCAGAATTTACAAAACTTACTAAAAACATAATCAAACATTATTAACCATGTTTTTATGCATTAAGAACACCTTTTAATCAATTAAATCATAAAATCTAACAAAACCCGTTTGGTTACATAAACTTCAAACTCAATCATGGTGATTCTTCATATAATCATGTATTTCAATATAAAAACATACTAAGATGATCAGATACTTGTCATGAATATATTCTAACCTTGAGTTTGATTTATCAATCAATAAATCTTCACTTCAAATATTCAAGTTTTGCAAGCTTTGATGGTTTCTTCACAATGAAGCAACAAAACACACACTTCACCTTTCAAGATGGTTTCAAATGAGCTGATACTTTTGCATGTTACACCTATTCATACAAATTCTAAATATCTAGTATGAGGTGTCATTGTGAACTTATCCATAGGCATACTTATTCACATATTCACATTTCTACATACATACATGTGTACATACATACATACATATTATACAATAAATTCTCCTCTTTCCTTTTTAACTTTCCAGTAACATATATATATTTACTTAAATCAATTAATTAACTTATAAACTCATGTAATCAACTAAAACAAAATTAAGCACATACCACAATCCCGCTAATCTCCTAGCCCGGGTTTGCGGTTGTTACACATGTTATCTTTGATGAAATGACAAAATATTGTTTGAATGTACAATTAAGATATAATTTCTATATACCTGATAGGTCGTGGTTTGAGTTCGAAATGTGGTGTAGTAATATGGTGTCCCAAGAAATAGTTGCCCTATATAGTATATATGAGGTTGTTCTACTTCCGTACGATATTCGACAACTTTAAGTTTAAATAGATTGTGTAGAAACTAGAGGGGGTGAATACGTTTCTAGCCAATTTTCGTATATTTTTCTATTGATTATAAGTATTCTAAAATGAAAATTAATACAAGATAAAGGATAGAGATAATAACACCGTATGTATAGTGGTTCGGTTGAAACTAACTTCAACCTACATCCACTCCTTGGCCTTCAATCCAAGAGTTTCTTCACTAAAAACGTCTCTCTTGAATGGAAGAGATCACCGGTACAAACACGTCTTGAGTGTGCATTAAATAGAAAATGGAGAGGCAAAGCTGGAGCCCCACGGCCGACCATGGCCCTAGCCGTGGGTGTGCAGCTATGCTCTTTCTTTATCTTTTTGCTTGAATCCGACCCATGCTTAATCTAGTGCTCATTTCTTTAATTTAAGTGTGTTGTAAAGCCTCCAAGATGCTTCCACAAACCCATACTTGACCCATACTTGAATGGGTGAATGATTATTAAAGTTTAAAGCATAATGATGGGTATATGGCAAGGCATATTGAATTCAAATTTGAGTTGGTGGAGTTAATATAGATTTCAAGTTTTATAAAACAAGTGTGATAAGTTTATAAAATTATAAACTTCACTTTGTGTTTTATAAAACAAATAATTTTATTTATACGAAAATATATTTGTATACTTATATTCTATTCACTTGAAATATTTTATAAGAATCAAGACTTTCAAGATCATTTATATAACTTTGAATAAATCAATTTGTTTATATAAATGTTACATTATATTTATAAAAAGTCTTTTCGAGTTTTTGTATTTTATAACAATTTTATTGAAAAACTCGACGTTTGATTTTGTACATGTTTAATATAAAATCAATACTTGTTCGTATATATAGATTTTATATTATCATTCGTTTATCATTTGATTTTTTAGACGTTAGGACTTAGTTTTTATAAAATCAATTTGTATGTTAAAAATATGTGATTTAATTAAATCTTATTCAAGCCGTTGTGTAACATTTTTATATTTGGATTTTTCAAATAAGTTTTATAAAAATGTTAACAAGGAATTCTTTGAAGTTCATGTAGCTTTATAAATCATGTATGTATTCATTTTAATTTTAAACTTGACATTAGATTTTATAAACTTTTAGATTTGGGTTTTATAAAATCGTTTAATAAATGAATGTATATACTTGTTTAGTGCTTCAATTTATGTATTATAATTTATTGACTTGAATATTATAAATTTGTGATCATCAAAACGTTTAGATTAATAATTTATAAAATTATCGGAACAATTGCACCAACAATCTCCCCCTTTTTTATGATGACAAATTTTAATGAAATTTCAAGTTAATAAATATATAATAGTCATAACCGTTTTCTTGTTGACGTATATTGAACGTGTTGCGATGATACAACGGCTTGTTGATTCGTTGCGAAGACGGATTGTTAACTTGATTGACTTTCATTGCGGAGACGAGACGGCTTGTTAACTTGATTGACTTTCATTTATTTATCCCCCTTTGTCACATCGAAAAGGGTAGGAATGATCTTTGCAAAGCTTCCTTGTTTTAAAATGATGCCTAAGCTCCCCTTAAACAGAGAACCCCATTTGTCATGAAAGAATGTTGATGAGGGCATTGTTGACTTCATTTATCTCTTGTTGATCCAAAGCTCCCCCTTAAACGATACTCCTATCGTAATTGCGTTGATTTGCTTACTAAATGCTCCCCCTCAAAACAAGCGATACCTTAAGAGCATACTTACTAGCAAAGATATACTATACTGGATAGTTGAGTTAGCATGATATGCATCATGGAGTTAATAAGGGAATGAATAGACAAATGCGTGCAAGATAGTTTAGTTGATATAAAGGAGAGTTATCTTGAAGAACCTATTGATTTTCTTAGCACAACACATGATTTACTTACAGCAATTAAGACGAATCATTGATGAGAATCATATGCGTGCTTAGTATATGTTTCTGTATTGGTACACATGAATTTGAGGTTAATGGTTTAAATTTAGAGGATTTTGGACCTAAATCGTACCAATGACATCCTACCATATTGTTTCATCTTGACATTTGGCATTAGATATCGGAAATGAGATAAGATTTTGTCAAGTGAAATAGTGTGTGCTTATATATGTATTTTAGAAAGTCCTATGATTGCACAACAATGGTAAGTAGTTTTAGTAGTCATTTGAGGAGATCCTTCAAAATTACAGAATATTTGTGTGTAATCAAGTCGTATCTTTATTTTGTAATCCAAGGCTAATGGTATCTCCAAAAATTTACAATAATTAACATAAGACAGAGAACGAAAACACAAAAAAATAGAATTCTACTACAACATATAGTTTATATTCTCAAGTTTTTCTTAAGTGAATCATATCGCATATGTAAGCAATTTGACATGATACTCTTATGATCAAAAGCTTTTTACTAATTTTTCAAGTAGAGCATAAGCTAATGATATTCAAATGAGAACATTAACATATTGTAGATATGTGTATGGTTTTTAATATGACATACATAGCTTTGCAACACATATCTAGTAAGTTGTACATGATGTTTATAAGTTTTAAGACCAAATTTCCAATCACATCATTTAATGTAACAACATTATGTAACCTAGGTGTATAGTACATTATATCCAATATTGTAAAGATAGATATCATGGAAGATCTTGCCAAGTATTCGATTAGCTTGATTGTTAGTTTTGAAAGATAAAAATGACACACTAGAAGGCCAAAAAAAACTGCAAAATTGCTTGGAAAGTTGTTCATAAATTACCATACATGAATATGGAGAATTAAGATTGATTAATGAGATTACAAATGAAATATTTTGAAGAAATATGGGTCCCGAAGGTAGCAGACACAGCTGCAGCTACAGACGGATGCAGAAACTTCAAAATACTCATGGTTCAATACCCACGGTCGACCGTGTGTAGTCACGGTCGGAGGCAGTGGAATTAAAATTTAGAGTTTCGTCAGATTGTAGCCCTTTTTGTCTAGTTTCCATAGCCTCTTGAATTGCCTCAATCCGAGTTCGTATGAGCAAGATTTGGTCAAAATAGTGAAGGTATGTCGTGGAGGTTTGAAAAAACTGGGGGACCACGGCTGCAGGGGGTCCGGCCACGGCTGCAGCAGGACCGGCCGTGGCCCCAGTGGAGAGTCCCTGCCCCCGGCCACGGCTGCAGGTGGTCCAGCCGTGGCTGCCAGGGCCGGTTTTTTGCCATTTGCGCGTTTTTCTCGTTTTTGCTCATTTGGTTGGGATTTTTGATACCATATATAATGTGTTCCATAATTTCTAAACCCATTCTCATATATCACATAATTTACCTTGCTTATCAATAGATAAATTTCAAATATTTGTTTCACACTTTCTTAATCACATTTATTTGATGTAGCATCTTCATATTTGCAATCCTAAGAGAAAAGTTTAGTCCACATATTCTTTGATTATTTAATTCTTTGTGCGTGAAGGTAGAAAACTCATGTTTTAGTTTTTTATGTCAAGTGATTATTAAGTTAAGTGTGTGACACATATCAAGATGACAATCAAAGAGGTTTCTTACATCAAGCATAATGTGTCATCCAATTTTACTATCTTGTTTTTAGAGATTTATTCATTAAACATCATTACAAGATAAGTATGAGAGAATCACTTGTATCCATTAATATGTTAATTCATATTTATTTATCGTGTAAGCATATTAACATATATTTCATATACACACAAGTTTGCATCATTGACTTATTTTGATAATTATTTCTATAGTGATTTATATGAATAATCAATGCAAGCATGATTTGTTTGATATATCCATGATATGATTTAATGAACATGTTTTACCTATCATAATTTTAAGTATGTTGATCGTATTTTATGTAAGAATAATACATGTGAAATATGATGCATTAAAGCACAATAATATATCAAATATGTACCAAGATATTATAATTTAGTATCTTTTGTTATCTTGGAGTCTTGTCTTTTTCTTTAATATAATTCACTTCAAGTACAAAGACAAGATGTATCATATATACATTGCATGTTATTCTTTTGTTTTACTAAACCTAAGAGTTATTCTTTATTTCATGCTTGAGTTTTACCAAATTTTTGAATCAATCTTATATGTATGTCTTAATCTTTTACGTTGTTAAGTATAGTTATTAACACGATATGTAAGACATATTTGAGTGTTGGATTATCACCGAACTTTTTATATATATACACATTATTTCTTCTTTTATTATTAATTAGTGTTTTATCATTTTACTAATTAATGTGTGTCCTTTTGAAGTTGTTATATGAGAGTATTTATCACATAATTTTGTTTCAAATTATCTTGTCATTTATTTTGAGCTTTAATATTAATACTTTCCAATTCTCATGACTTCTTTAAATTGTTAGTTTCACATACATTAATATTTAGAATATATCAATAGTCTTTTGGTAACATATATGTATATATATATATATATATATATATATATATATCTTTTCTTGAAAGTTCACCAAGATTTTAGCTTAAAATTATACATGATTTATAAGATTTTGTTCAAATAATTTCTAAGTTTTAATCATATCATTCTAGTATTAAGTGTGATACTAAACAATTTTTATACATATTTAATGTGTCATGAATTTTGATATTAATTTATACCTTCAACAATCATATAGACATTTTATGATCTAAAATATATTTCCTTATGTCTTTTAATAATTTTGTTCTCTTTTACTCTTTTAATCATCATACCATGTTTAATTCAAACTCAAGATACAATAAACACAAAACATGTCAAGTGATTTTACTTAAGTTCTCATGGCACTTTCAATACATAGGATTCAACATATATAGCTTCGAAAGTTGAAGGAGAAACTTATCTTAATTGTGTTTTATAAGTGTAAATCGATATTGTTCTTGATAATTTGTCCAAATTTTTGATCCACACATGACTTCGAGTTGCATCAAGAATGATCACATTGAACTCCATTACAACCTACAATTCAAACACATTTCATATATGTGGTACCCATCTTTTCATGGGTCCGGGATTGTTAGCATTGAACATTCCTACTTGTATCCATCTTGGTGTAATCTTAACATTTTTATAAGGCTTATTTGGATATTTTCTTTGAGAGTATGATCTTTGCCTATTAGCATTCCAAAGTGGTCTTTGAATATATTTTCTTTCATGTACATAATTGTTGTGGTTTCAACGTTTATTATTATGTACTTTTGTTGAAGTATATCTTGTATAGTGAGGTTTGTGAGCTAAAGTTGATTTTGAATATCCAAGACCATTTCTTATAGGATTATAGAATTTATTCACTTGGTCTTTAGTTGCAATAGAAATGGAAGTCTTATTATTATAGACAACTTTGTTTCGAGTGATTATTTTATCTACATGATTATTACTTAACCTAGCTTCCATTTTTATTTCTTTTAACACATGTATAGGTTTTAAGAAGCTAGATGATGGTGTTGTGGATGTCATGTGTACATCTTTAGTTTTATGTGAAAATCCTAATCCACTTTTATCATTTGGTGATTTTTTAACATTTAGGATTTCGTCTTGCATGTTACTACTTTCTATAAGTTTTGACTTATTTTTATCCAAGTTATTCTCTTCACATTTTAAGCATGCTTTTGAAATTTCCTTATCTTTTAACAAATCTTTGACGTCTTGAGATAATAGATTGTTTATTCTATTAACTTCCACTAATTTTATTTGAAGTTGTTCTAGTTTGTTTTTGAGGAAATTATTTTCACCATCAATTTTGCTTCTTTCTATTTTTAGAGTTTGATTCTTTTTAATAAATTTAGAACTAAAATCATATAGCTTATTAAATTGATCTTTTATATCATTATTCATGGAATTTTCACTATAATAAGAAGAGTTAGAGAATACCTTACTTGTCTCACAAGCCTTGAAACAAGTTTCTTCTTGGTCATGACAATTTTCATTGTCTCTATCACTCCATGATTCTTCATTATCATCATCACCATTATCATTTTCGTCATTTGAGCTCCATGGTGAATGCTTGGTGCAAGTATCTTCCTTTTTTTCAAATGCTATGAAGCAAGTATTTTCTTCATTTATTCTTGCTTCAAGCTCTTCATATAAACCTATATCTTTCCACAATCTCTGGGCACAAGTGTAACAACTCATATATTCATATTTACTACCTTTAAGAAATTTTTGAATAAAAGACAATGTTTGTTTGTTTAGTGATTCTTTATTAAAATCATTTTCGTCATAATCATTTTCAATAAAAATACCCAAATCATGATCTATTGATTTTAATAAAGTTATCATGTAAGTTTTCCAACCGAAAAACGTATAATCAATAAACATGGGTATAGATTCCATGTAAACCCCCCATCTTAGTTTATCATTTAAGTCCATTGATCTAACTCAAAATTTAAAAAATTAGTTGTTATAAAACTTGAGCAAATTGAGAGCAACTTGCTCTAATACCAAACTAGAGGGGGGGTGAATACGTTTCTAGCCAATTTTCGTATATTTTTCAATTGATTATAAGTATTCTAAAATGCAATTAAATCGTATGTATAGTGGTTCGGTTGAAACTAACTTCAACCTACATCCACTCCTTGGCCTTCAATCCAAGAGTTTCTTCACTAAAAACGTCTCTCTTGAACGGAAGAGATCACCGGTATAAACACGTCTCACTAACAAGGTAGTGACCACCTTTGCATCTCACTTACAAGGAAGTGATTACCTCTTCGTTTCACTTAGCTAGGAAGTGATTACCTTACAAACACGTCTCACTAATACAATGGTAGTGATCACCAACAACTTCTATTACAAAGTATATAATTGAAGATTGAAAGAATATGTTTTGAAGTATCTTCTCTTGTTCTTGCTTCTTCCTTGATCTCTAATGCTTGAAGAGTATTTGAAAGCCTTTAGATCAAGTGTAATTCTAGAGAGAATATGTGTATTTTCAATGCAAGAGCTTCTTGGACAAATGACTTGAGTGTGCATTAAATATAAAATGGAGAGGCAAAGCTAGAGCCCCACGGCCGACCATGGCCCGTGGGTGTGCAGCTATGCTCTTTCTTTATCTTTTTGCTTGAATCCGACCCATGCTTGATCTAGTGCTCATTTCTTTAATGTAAGTGTGTTGTAAAGCCTCCAAGATGCTTCCACAAACCCATACTTGACCCATACTTGAATGGGTGAATGATTATTAAAGTTTAAAGCATAATGATGGGTATATGGCAAGGCATATTAAATTTGAGTTGGTTGACTTAATATAGATTTCAAGTTCTATAAAACAAGTGTGATAAGTTTATAAAATTATAAACTTCACTTTGGGTTTTATAAAACAAATAGTTTTATTTATACAAAAATATATTTGTATACTCATATTCTATTCACTTGAAATATTTTATAAGAATCAAGACTTTCAAGATCATTTATATAACTTTGAATAAATCAATTTGTTTATATAAATGTTACATTATATTTATAAAAAGTCTTTTCGAGTTTTTGTATTTTATAACAATTTTATTGAAAAACTCGACGTTTGATTCTGTACATGTTTAATATAAAATCAATACTTATTCGTGTATATAGATTTTATATTACCATTCGTTTATCATTTGATTTTATAGACGTTAGGACTTAGTTTTTATAAAATCAATTTGTATGTTAAAAATATGTGATTTAATTAAATCTTATTCAAGCCTTTGTGTAAAATTTTTATATTTGGATTTTTCAAATAAGTTTTATAAAAATGTTAACAAGGAATTCTTTGAAGTTCATGTAGCTTTATAAATCATGTATGTATTCATTTTAATTTTAAACTCGACATTAGATTTTATAAACTTTTAGATTCGGGTTTTATAAAATCGTTTAATAAATGAATGTATATACTTGTTTAGTGCTTCAATTTATGTATTATAATTTATTGACTTGAATATTATAAATTTGTGATCATCAAAACGTTTAGATTAATAATTTATAAAATTATCGGAACAATTGCACCAACAGATTGGTTATTTGAAAATGTAGTATCGTTTTTGGGGTGATTGTGTAATCTCTAATGAATTTATACCAATTATTGCTATGTATTCTAATTCTATGCCGGTTAATGTTTGTGAATCGGATGGAATAAACATAGTTTCTAGTCTTCAAAGAAGTTGTTGGTGGAGAGTTTTTAGGTAATAATTCACAAATAAACGATGGTAAATCCTGTAAATACAATCAACTCAAGATGTTCATGCAATATTGTTTTATGTCATTTCTATAATATCATTTAGCTATTGTAGAGATTGTGTCTTTGTAAAATACATATCAGTCAAATTTCATATGAGTTTGGCAATGATATAAGAAACTCATATACATGATGTTCGTTCTGCATCTGTAATAATGAATTGAGTTTTTAATTTTTTGATGATAAAAATACACTTTTGTTAAATGTGCTATTAATTTATTTACTTAATTGTTCTTTAAATTTTTTTATACATTCTATATATTTTACGTTTTTTAATTTGCTTTTGAGTTTGACATTTACCATCAATTTAACTTTTATGTTTCTGATTAGTTAAGTATGTTTTATATTTGTATTATGTGTTTCAATGGATCTATTTGATGTGGATTGTCTTAGCTAGCTAAATACTTTGAAAAAGAACTTCTATCCATAATGTTGCCATTACGAACTCAGCCATACTTTAACATCAATGGACATAATATATATAATAAGATTAATTTTGAATTAAAGTTTATATAATAGGTTTTAGGTTGAAACAAATCTAGTAACACACCATATAATGCGACTCAAAGTTAGAAGATTTTGAAAAGTGATACATTACAAAAAATCCGACCACAATTAAAAAAATACACACATAGTGTTGGATAAAAATAACTATCACATTCAAGAAATGTATTAATGAAGAATCAAAACCAATAGCCACATTGATTTATAAATAATTACTTTTTTTATCAATTAGTCTCATGAAATTTTCACAATAGTATGAAACATGTTGATGTGTTTTTTAATATTGATAACCTTTATAACAATTATACAAATTGAAAAAATGAAAGGATGTCACAAATTTTGTAACACCTCTTTATAAACAATATTATCTGTTGATGTTAATACTGCACTATCTTTATTTGTAATGAGTATTTTTGTACCATCTCTGCTTGTCACTCTTGATAAACAAATAAAAAAGATAGAATATTTTAATTATATGTTATATATGATAGACTTAATAAAAGCATAAGTTGCATTCATAAAAAAAATCTCTTGAAGATGTAACACCAATAAATATAGAAAAGCATAAGACATATTACCTGGTAGCCTCTTCTTTACATTTAGTTTTGTTTTACGGATTTTGGGTGCAAACATTGCTACATTCTTTTTTATTACATTTTGTGAAATAGCAACTGTGTAGTTACATATATATTGTTAGGTTACTATGTTAATAGATCTAGAGTAGTTAATCTATCATACATCTATGAGACATACCAGCAAATTGAGGATTATTGGATGTATAGTTTTTACATTTCTTCATATAGAGTTTTGCTTTTCAGAACCTTTACGCAAGCCTATCATAGTAACTGAGACAACTTATACATTAACGATAAAAATAAATAGAAGAATCTTTAAATATTTAGTAATTTTGAAAAAGAAAAGATACTATGAATTGAATTTTATGACAAATGCTTACATAGTTATAAATGAGAAATATTAGATAACTATTCATTTAAGAAATTGCAAAGAAGTATAATATTATGGTAGATAATAATTGTTATTTAAGAGTAATGATTAACATTAATGTTTAATTAATTTGTGTAGTTACATATTGTTAGCTTCCTATATTAATATATATGTTACAATAACTTTCTCAATAAAAATGGTATTAATTAATGTCTAATAATTTGTGTAGTTACATATATATTATTAGCTTCCTATATTAATAAGTTACTATAACTTTCTCAAAAAAAAGTGGTATTAATTGATTTATTTAATTGTATAATAAAGTTTGTCTAATTCAAGCCCACTCTTATTTAATTATAAGCCCAAAATCATATAAAAATGTCACATAAACAAACCATTCTTACTAATTATCTTCAAATAGTAAATCAACAACATCTAACATATGCCACATAGGATAAAAAGGGCTTTAAATTATAGAAGATATATCTTACTCCTTTATAATACATTTACAACCTTAAAAATTCTTAAGTTTAAGTAACTTGAATGTACTAAAATACTCTTTCTTAACCATTTCATTCTCTCTCCTAATTTACTTTAACTTTTAAAATACCCTTTTTAACCATTTCATTCTCTCTCCTAATTTATTTTAACTTTTTATCTATTTAAAATATCTCTCTAACACTAAAACACCCTCTCACACAAACACAATTATACACTCACATCAACATAATTTTCAAAATCTTATTAACTGTTCCCTCCTTATTTCATAAATATAAATCTTTTTCTTATTTTAATGTCTTTTAGAATTTATTTTTAAAATTAATAAAATAGTTGATACAAATAAAAGATTGACATTGTACGATACTTTTTCGTGACATTGAATTGCGCGAATAACATATTACTACATTTTTAAAAGCGACATGATGTAAAATAGAAATTATTCGTCATCACAGCATTGTGCGGATACCTTGCTAGCATAGATAAATAGATTGATGTGTAATTTGGATTAAGAATAATAATAATGATATAAAACGTTTTGGTAGAAATCACCTAAAGTTATCCTTTTATTAGATTACTAGATTAAAAACTCGTGTAGTACACGGGATTGGTATAAAAATAATAAATATTAAATAATTATAAAATGCGAAAGAAATAATAATCTAAAAAATAACGATAGATGGTGTCAACACTCAGATGAGCGGTGGAAGCGTTGATGCGAGGGGAGGATAGACGTGACGGCAAAAATGTGGTATAATAATACGAAAAGACGTGGTTGTATTTCTTGTAAAAACCATCGATTATTATTGTTATAATTAGAGATAATAAGATCAAGCTTTATTGATTATAGATAAAAGAGTTTAAAATAATAAAACTAAAAATATGATATTTTGAAATGTTATAAAGGTAAATATGCTATTCATAAATTAGACTGAGAAATAAGATATTTTAAGATTTAAGAATAACATGTATTAAACTATCTATAATAATTTTGATTAAAATTAAAACTAAATTCAATTTTGATCCAGAAAAAACAAAATTAAAATCCATTTTTTTAGCAAAATAAGTAGTTCATATTCACTAATTAATGTTTTTTTATCTAAATCAATTGTTATAATAACTAATAGATTTTATTATATTAGAAGCTTAATGAAGAATTTTCAATATAGTCCATAATTAATTCATAGTCCTAAGGGACTAATGTTAGCCTTTGGATCAATGTCATCAATGATCCAGATTAAATTTTAAAAATTTGGACGGAGTGACATTTTTCTAATTTTTCATAATTCACATGTGATGCTAAGGAAAACCGGCATTAATGTGTCAAGCCATATACCAACAATAGCATCCAAATCTTTTTGGTCAAATGGACTAGTGTTCTTCCAAGAAATCTATATACATGTTAAAATAAAAAAAACTATTCAACAAAGAGATTTAACAAGAAGCGGCAATAGACAAAATGTAACACCGTAAATCTCAAGCCAATTTTTTTTTAAAACCGCACGGAAGCATTTACATTACTCTTTAAAACCAACACCCACAAAATACAAAGTATCATTAATAAAATACAACATCAACTTGTGTTACAAAAGATTTATAAAACATGGCTCGTCACTTCTCAAAACACAATATCAGAGTGCTGGTCAAATTTCCCTTTCCACAAACAAAGCTAAACAGTTACTCACATAATCCTGCAAAAAACAATCAACCGTGGGGGATTAGCACACAAAGCAAAGTGAATGGAAGCAACAAAGAAGCTAACAACAATCACAGTTTACAATTGAACCTCTGAACATCAATCACCAATCAATCCATCAATTCAACAATCTCTTCAATCCCGAGGACCGGCGGTTCTGACGAACCTACAACCAATGCCGGCCAAAGCAAAGGTTTACTAATAGCTCCTTGCCGATCGGCACAGTGAAATTCCCCTCTGATACAACGCATGCATCAGGAGGACTACCACTGCTCAACCAACCGCAGACGAGCCCAGCTCTTGCAACAGCAGCTGACCCCAACCAGCCCTTTCACAGAAGCTGATCTCTACCAACCCGTTACACAGAAGTTGGTTCTCAAACAATCCAGATACACTTCCAGTCACAAGCACAATCAAAACTCTATCACATATAACATATATGAACATATAATTCTCGTTTAACAAATAGTAGACTTAACAGTCTATCATGGCATATTAATCGATCTATCTTCGCATATCGAACTCCTCAGTCAATAATCATATATTCAATTAGCAATCAACCAATCATTCCTTAAATCAAACAAATCTTCACATTACCACCAATACCACCCGTGAGTAAACTTTCACTCACCTCAGTCCTCGAATCACGCGTGCTCAGTTGTCTAATATCACTGAGTCTGTGAATTGCCTGAAAACACAACAACAACCGAATCAGTCTCGAATATAAATATATCTTTTCACATATATTTATATCTTATATTCATGTAAATGACTCAATATAATCATACAATTAATAATGCAACTTATCCCAAACGAAACACAAACAAAACAAGCAATCTTCCTGAAACAGGCCTGGTTGCGCCGCGACAGTGTCGGATTTCGAATTCCGGATTTCAAGTCTCGGATTTGAGTGTCGGTTTTGGAATTTCTCGGATTTCAGGGTCGGATTTGTAACTTTAGCGGATTCCTTACAAACCGACTCAAATTGTCGGATTTCAACGGGGTCGAGCCGCGACCCTCAAAGACGTAGCGCCGCGACGTCGATTTCCAGACCATCTTCTTCCTTTTTCTCGGATTTTCAGCCACCAAAACTCACATATTTCATATCCAACATAAAATTTCTCAAATCAAAACACTTCTAACTTACATACAACTTCATACAACATGCTATAAATCATTATGAACACTTTTTAATCAATTAAAACAACAAACTATCAAAACCCATTTGTCACCTTTGAGCTTCAAGCTCCTACAATGATGGTTTAACAAATAATCATGTATTTCAACAATAAAACATACTGAGATCATCAAAAACATGTTGGGATCACATACTAACCTTTATTTTGATTTAACAAACAACAAATCTTCTCTTTGGAAATTCAAGTCTACTTGTTTCTTTCTTGTTCTTCTTTCTTCCAAGGAAAACACACGCATACACACTCTTTTCTTTCTTTCTTTTCAAAGAAACACACACACACTCTCTCTCACATTGAAAATAATGACCAAACAATTTCCATATAACCATATATACACACACGTACACAAAATCCTCAAAATTCAAAGCATGAGGTGACATCAAGACTTATCTATATTTTCATACATGCTTACATACATCTCTAACATACATACATAATTGTTTCTTCTTTTTATTTCTAACTACAGTAGCACAAGTATATATACATATATATTTATTTTCAATTTAGTTTAATTAACTCTAGTAGCCACATAATCACTTAAATGCGAATAACACAAAATCACGTACCGCTTACCCGCTAATCAACTAGCCTGGGTTTGCGGGTGTTACACAAAATTCAAAAAAATTTATAGTTTTATCTAGGAAAAAATTGTACTTGCAAGCAGTTACGGTATCCGGGAAACAAAATTGTCCATGAAGCATACATTTGTGGAGCCACCTCATGATGTAATAGCCACACTCCCAATCGTTTGATTGTTGATTGCACTAAATTTTTATAAAAGTCAATACACTAATAAGTTTAATATATATCTAACATAAGATGATTGAGATGATTTACCTTGGCAAACATCCATTTGATAGAGGTTTCTTTGTTATCTTTCATTACAATTCTAATGGCCCTAAAAAAAAAAAAGAACCAATATTGGTGTATTAAGTATAATAAAAAAGAATTATATATAAATTTAAGAAAATTCTTACCTTTCCATACTTTTTGTGATGAGTTAGCTATAAGGGTTCTTGCCATTCTTCATAGAATCTAATATAAATTCCATGTGTGTATGATAGAGAATGATAAACAATGTCTAGTAGTCACTGATTATGTGTCGATACATTTTAGTATATGCAATATACATATAAATCATATAAAGATAAAGATAGTTATATAAGGATAGTATATGCAATATAAACATCAATGTCATTACGGGTTGTTTTGGACCTTGAATTAATAATGACATCATGATGTATTTTCGTTTCATACATAACCAGGGTGGATGATTGTAGATACACACTAGAAATGGCAAGGTGCTGTGACGACTGCTCATGTTTCCAAAAGGATTAATTCCATCTGAACTAAGTCCAAACGTAATATTTCTCACCTCTTCTCCAAATTCTACAAATTCAGAATCGATATATCTCCATTGAGGAGAATCAGTGACATGTCTTAATTTTCCATCATTTTTACGTTCTTCCTTATGCCAACGTAACAATTTTGCCTCTTTTAAGTTTCCAAACAATCATCTCAGTCTTGGAACGATAGGCAAATACCATAACAATTTAGCTGGAGGTCCATTCTGTGTCACATCATCATTGTTTTTCTTTACTCGTTTTTTCTCCTTATACCTAGATGTACCACATTTAGGACATTCATGCAGGTCTTTGTACTGATTTCTATACAATACACAATCATTTGGATATGCATGCATTCTTTTGATTTCTAATCCCATTCGACACATTAATTTTTTTGCTTGGTATAGTGAAAATGGCAATTCATTATCTTCCGGAAGCATTTCATGCAAATTTCTAATAAACTTGTGAAACTTTTATCGCTCCAACCATTGTTGGCTTTTAGACCGAGTAGTTTCAAAACAGCAGAAAGTTTGGTAAACTTTCGGCAACCATCGTATAAAGGTTTTTCAGAGTTCTCAAACAATTGTTGAAATTTGTCATAATTTTTCTCTGTAATATTTTCCTCCGAATCATGTAACATACTATCTAAATTATCACAACTATCGTAATTAATTAAATCTTCATTATCATGATCATTAAAATTGGAGACATCCAAATTACTATCAAATAGTAATCCACCATGTCGTGACCAAGTAGTATACTTATCCATAAACCCATGTATTACTAGATGTCCACTAATTTCGTTAGAATTTTCAAACAGAACACAGTGCTTACAAACTTTACAAGGACATAAAATTTCACGTTTTCCTTCTTTAACCTTCTAATCCTCAACAACATACATCCATGTATTACGATCCATCTGTAATTTAAAAAACTATATAGTTATAACTAAAAGCTATGATCCTATGTTTGCTAATTAATAATTGGCAACCCACACAAAATGTCAAAATGAATAATTTGTGTGTACGGACACGTGTGTGTGTAAATATATATATATATATACACACACACACGTGCATACATATATATACACAATATATATATACTATACGAATGTATGTTGGTTCTATATGCTCAAGACACAACTTACGATGATATTGCTGATAATAAATAAACTATAGGGTCGCACATAAAGAGCAAATAGACGCTAATTATATATTTGAATATGATTCAAATATAATCAACCTTTATATATATTTATTGGACGCATTATTATTTAAGTGAAATAATAATCTTACGATATATTAATTATGAGTAAACTTGTTACTCATATTATATATCTTGTTATAAGGAAATACAAATAGATATATATCCCCTTAATGTGTTGCAAGTATTTATATATTATTTTATAGGATAAAACGTTTATATATATAAATACAACTATGAGTACAACATACATACTTTAACTTATGAAATCCTATAATAGGGACCCCTTATTCTTATGGATGTAATGTATTTATGAAAGATTTGTGTATGGGTGTACATTCTGGTTGAATTAGTAGACAACAAGAAATATATTGCCCCTCCCTTTTTGCCTAAGTATCGTGTAGAACAAGAAAGCATGGAGGAACCCCTTTTCCTCTTTTTCGTTTTCTCACTGCCGAATAGATCAAAAGATTTGAGCAACAATTTTCACTTGAGGTTGGTAGTAATAAATATAAAAAGGATGTGGCAATTTTCTTGTTTTTTCCTTACCGCCTAAAATCAAGAAGAAAAGAAAAGGGTTTTGTTTCTTTTGAAACTTAAATGTTTTCTTTTGTTAAGGTTGGTGAATGTTATTGTTTAAGTAGGAGACTTAAACAACTACAAAATCAATTTTCTCTTCCAACACAATTACAAGATATTATTATTGGTGTTTTTTAAGGAGTTAAAAGAGGCACAATAATTAGTAGACTTGAACACAAGTTAGGAAGAAGAAAAGGGTTTTCTTACTTCTACTTGGTGTTGTCTGCATATAGGATTGAAAGGGCTAGCACTCGGTTGGTGTTGGATGTTGCTCGCGTGTGGAAACCTTGGAGGGAAGCTACACTTGGTTCCTTGTCGTTTCTAGTCTCCACCGATACCAGTTCACGCTACAAAGGTTGTATTTATTAAACCTCCTATAGTTGTTTTTAGTTTTCTTAGTATATGCATATGGATCTTGGTGGGGAGTTTTAAAGAAAGTTTAAAATTGTTATACACGTGTTCACGCTTCCGTTGTTATTTAAATATATTTTAAAACGTTACAAACCCCAACAATGTATACATATAAACTATATATATATATATATATGTGTGTGTGTGTGTGTGTGTGTGTTTGTGTACATACATAAATGCAATTACAAAAATTAAAATGATCAAAAATAGAAAAAATTCCTTGATATTTGAAGAAGCAATGTAGTCCAACTAATAAATGCATATAGATACCTAAAATATAAAACTATAAAATGTATAAAAATTATAGTACCTTTGATTAAATTGATACTTTATTAAAGTAAGAAAATGATTTAATAAATAAAAGTTGAATTCTTTGAAGAAATATAAGTACTTTTTGTGTGTATTAATGGAGGTGATGAGAGTAGTGGAGGTGAAAATGAATTAATGGAGGAAGAAAAAAGGAAAAAGAAGATAGAAATTCTGCAATAAATATGTCCTTCAGATCCGAGTTTTTTTCAAAAAACTAGGTCCAAATATATGGGGTAGTTAAATGATCCGTTGCAGTATTAAATGGTAGTATTCAGGCTCAGTTTTATAATAAAAAAGATGGTCTGAATCAATTTGAATTTTCGGACCCGGTTACGGGTCTGAATGTCTTCAATTTTTAAAACAAGCGCCATACTTAATATTTAGACATGGTTTTCTATCAAATAAGCGGGCCTGAATGTTTTCCATACTTTTAGACCCAGTTTTTAAAATAAATCGGGCCTGAATCTTAAAAAAAACACGCATGGACCCTTTCAAGCCGGGTTTTTGGTGTTTTTCTAATAAAACCGTGTCTAAAGAGGGGGCCTGAATGTGTTTTTTGTAGTAATGACGTAGTAAGTAAAAAGTAAATTAATAAAAATATAAATAGTGTAGGTCTTGCAAATATAAATGTTTGCATATGAGAATAAATGTAACTATATGGATTAAAATGTTTATTTTTAAAACATCGATCCGGAAGAGTTTAAAAGTGTTTCTCAACTATATTTGATTTCTGATATTACATAAAAATAAGAATTTTTTTAAGAAGTATCTATTATTTATATGTTCTAATACTAGAGGTGACACCTTTCTCTTCGCTGTTTTGGGCTTCTTACCGAATTTGCATGTGTGAGATAGTCTAAATATGTTTCTATGTTTGCTTACATGTGTGAATCAGCTCAACAATACACAGCTTGCGCATCACATACAGAAATAATGTGTACGAAAAACAACGTGGGTTTGCTCAAGTGTGTAATATCAACTTATTATCTTTAGAAAGTCATATGTTATAAGCTAGGGTTTACATAGTCACAGGTAAAGCTAACTAAACTAAACTAATATTTTTTTAAAGTTCACTATTGTTATGTCACTACAAGAATTCAAGGAAATTGCAGCGTAGCGAGGTGTGGCTGCTATTGCATTTGTAACCGCTATTGCCTCTAAAAAAACACGCCTAGAGTTTCCCCCTTCTTTTTCATGTGTCGCTACTATAAACATTATCGCTGCTAATACTCGTTTTTGTGTCGCTGCTATTGCCCTTAACAGATTAAATCCCTAATTTGCCTCCCTATTCGAACACATAGATTATAACAGATTAAATCCCTAATTTGCCTCCCTATTCGAACACATAGATTAGACCGGCTCAAGCTTTGCTCTCTCGATCGAGCTCCGACGACGCCCGACGTCACACTGCCCCACCCCTCGCCACTCACCACCTTGCCTCCTCACAAACACCGCTGATATTTTCTCCTCCTCCCGTTGCCGTCACCGCCTGGCATCCTCACAACCACCTCGCCCCACCCACTGCCGCTGCCGCTATTGTGCTCCTCCGCCGGGTTGTTTTTGCTGTAATTTCAACTTATTTGGGTTATTAGTTATTATTTCTTGTTATTTTGCTAATTTTATGTTAAAATTTCAAGATCTTGTATGGTAAATTGGTTTATAGATTATTTTGGGTTTATAGATTATAAATGTGATAAATTTTGGGGTTTTTGAACTGTGTGTTGTGTGTGCGTTAGTGTGTATTGTGTGTGCTGTGCGTGTGTTAGTGTGTGTTCTGTGTGCTGTGCGTGTATGTTAATGTGTGTTATTTGTTGCTAGGTTTGTTATTATTTTGCAATTTTATTGTTACAATTTCAAGATTTTGTGTTTATGGGGTTTATAGATTATTTTGTGGTTTATTTTTAATTGTTAGAGTATGTGTGGTAACAATCTTGTGTTTGGGGTTTAAGATCTTAGTTGGTGTGTGTCTGCATAAATGTGGATGTGTATTAATTGATAATTATTTAGGGGTTCAAGATCTCGTGTTGTGGGTGTATTGTTGTTGTGTGCTATTGTGTGCGCGTGCTGATGTCTGTTGTTGTTTGTGTGTGTCGGCTTGCTGCTGTGTACTATGTGTGTGATGTGTGCATGGTTCTAAAAAATGCGTTATGTCGGCGTCAAGGCGCGACTCAAACGTTAAGCAATAGCCCTTGGCGATGGGGTTAGGTGTGGCGTAAAACAAGGCGGCATAAGGCTCGACTTTATGCGTCAAATGACGAGTTTTTTAAGGCGTGGCTCACAGAAATATTTATTTTAAAAAATTTGACTTTTTTTTATATATATTTTGTGATCGTGTGTGTTGAATTTCTATAAATTTATATTTTTCAATTTGTATATGTTACTTTGCTCATAATTTGTACAACTTTATGTAATTAATAATGATAAATTTGATATAAATATTATAAAATATGTACAAAATTGTCATCTTAAGTGTCGTCTTAAAAAAGGTCATGGCTCGTCATGTCTCCTAAAGCTTGAGGCTTGACCTTGCCACCACACCACACCTTACGTTTTTTAGAACACTGGATGTGTGTATATATGTCGTGTGTATGTATGCTATGTGTGAGTTGAGAGGGAGGTTAAGAGAAACGAAAATAGGTAGTTAGGAAGTTCTTATTTTTGATCAACTAAGTATAGGCATTACTACTTTTTTCATCCCTTATTTATCCCCTGTCTTCGTTCAAGTTAAGGGACAAAATTTTGATGTTGTTCTATGTTGCTACCAGAGGCGAATGTATGTGCATCTTCACGGGGTGTATGGAACTCACTATGAAAACTTATTTTTTTTTTTTACTATATATAACTATAAGAATTTTAGACCATCCTAAAATTATAAAAAGGACCCCATAAAAAGAATGGGCTTTCAAGTTTTATTATTCACTCTTTTTATTTACAATTCTATTCTTTTTTAAGTTGTTTATATTGTGTTTAAGACTCTTAGTTTTTTCATTTAATTTATATAAGTTACTTTTGTGTTTGAGTAATTAAATTTTATGGATTTTAATTAACTTTATATTAACCATCTAATGTACTATTGTGTATATTAAATCAGTTGTTTAAAACAAAATTGGTGAATCTAGTTCAAGTCCCAAAACAACAAATGCTGAATAAATAATTGTTAAAGACAAAATGAAAGAAACCCATAAAAGTATATGAAAGTTGATTTAGATTCACTTCTTAAAAATCCGGTACGTACAACAATTGTAATAACTTTATGCTATTTCTTTTGAATATATATTTAATGTTTCATTGGTATTTATAATACTTTTGATTTACATGTTACCCGACCCATAACTAAAAAAAATATATTTGTCCCGTTATCTAATTTTTCGACTGACTTATCTTATTACATAATGGAACCCGGTATATTTGAATCCTAGATTCGCCACTAGTTGCTACTGTATTTGCGTTGCTATTCTTCTTCATTCTATGATGCTAGCTGGGTTTTTTTTCTTGCAACTACAGGTACGTTGGGATTAATTTCAAGCATTTTGCATAAATTGGTTACACGTTAGTCTTGTTTTTTTTTCTTTTTCAACTTGTTTTGTGTAGAATATAAATTGTTACTTTGTTGTGGACTACAAGTTTTTAGATTATCACCATTTCAAATCATAACTAAAGTTGCCTAGGTTCTTTTAGAACAAAAGCTTGTGTTGTATTCCTCATGATCTTATATGATTTTATCCATATGTAATGAAAGCTTCAACAATTTATTTTCGATGTTTGTAGTTATGAGGATTTGTAGATCTACCCTTATAGTACAAAACGAGTTGCTGATGTCTTAAACACAAATACTTGGTTAGTTTTCTCTTTTATAAGTTTAAATGATGTTAATAGTTGCATGTAACGTTAAAGGAAACTTATATTTTTTCCATGGTTTGAACCCATTTCATATTAACTGAAACTTGGTTCTTGATTTGCGTTTTGTGTTCAGCTTTCGAAGGACAATCTACTATTAGTGGTGGTAAATTGACAATTACACCTTATTTTGTACATGAGTGAATATCATTAGATTGGTGTATTTATTTCATGAATCAATTACACCTTATTTGACTCACTCTTTTGTCATCTTTAGGTGATATAGTTTGAAAGATAAAGTGTAATTAACATCCCAATTTATAAAACTGATCATTTAGACAAAAACTCACATAATATTTCACATATGAATGTTTTACACAAAAGCGAAAGCATAAACTGTTTGAAAATCTGTTGTATCAAAAGATACTCACACATATACTACCACAAATTTAGTATCAAAACTTGACATTTACAAACCAGGTGTTAAGTATTTCTAAAAGGTTTATCAAAAAGTAGTCAAAGAGTACCATGACCTTAAGGCACTTTATTGGTGGCCTATGCTGAAACGTGACATTGCCTCTTATGTGGAGAAATGTCAGATCTGTGCACAGGTGAAGACCGAGCACCAAAGACCCTATGGTAATTTGCAACAATTACCAATTCCAGAATGGAAATGGGACAACATTACCTTGGATTTTGTTACTAAATTGCCCAGGACTTCAAAAGGGCATGACATGATCTGGGTGATTGTTGATAGACTCACCAAGAGTGCACACATCCTAGCAGTTAATGTCTTCTTCTATGCCTCGTCTTGCTCAGTTATATATCAATGAAATTGTCGCTCGACATGGTGTTCCTCTATCTATTGTCTCTGATAGGGATACACGGTTTGTTTCACACTTCTGGAGCAGTCTTCAAAGGGAGCTCGGTACTCGTATTCATTTGAGTACCGCATATCATCCACAGACAGATGGACAGTCCGAAAGGACTATCCAAACTCTTGAAGACATGCTACGCGTATGTGTACTTGAATACGGTGGCTCATGGGATTCTCATTTACCTTTGATTGAGTTTGCTTATAACAACTCATATCATTCTAGTATTGGTATGCCACCGTATGAGATGCTTTATGGTAGGCGTTGTCGCACACCTACCTGTTGGCTTGAACCAGGGGAGAAACAGTATGTAGGACCTGATTTGGTCCAGATTACTGCTGATAAAGTCAAGTTTGCACGAGAGAAGCTTAAAGCAGCCAGAGACAGGCAAAAGATGTATGCAGATCCGAAACGCAGGCCGGTTACCTTTGAAATAGGTGATCGGGTATTCTTGAAGGTTTCTCCATGGAAGGGTGTTATCAGGTTCGGTAAAAAGGGCAAGTTGAGCCCGCGATACATTGGTCCTTTCAGAATCATTCAGAAAGTCAATGAGCAGACAGTATCTTTGGAGTTACCTCCAGAGCTATCAGGTATTCATAATACCTTCAATGTCTGCTATCTTCGTAAGTGCAAGGTGGATGAAGATCAGATTCTACCTTTGCAAGATCGGAAAGTTGATTCTTTTTCACGGCTCGTGGAAGAACCCGTCGAGATTCTGAACACGAAGACTAAGCAGCTGAGAAAGAAGGCTATTCAGCTGGTCTTGGTCAAGTGGAAGCACAACCTCGGGTCAAACCTGACGTGGGAGACCGAGGAGGATATGAGGGCCCGCTATCCCCACCTGTTTACTTAAAGTAGATTCCGAGGACGGAATCTTTTTAAGGGGGGTAGATTTGTAACAACCTCAAAATGGGCCTAGTCGTGTTCGAATTTGGTACGTCTAGAATTCCTATTAAATAGTGAATAAAAGGAAAATAAATATATATAATTGATTAATTAGGAAAAATATAAGAAAATAATAAAGAAATGATAGTATTAAAATATTATGATAAATAGATAAAAATAATATATTATTAAAGGATTTAGAATGAGGTTTCCAAAAAATATCACCTTGGTTAAAACGGGTACTCGTGCGTTAAGTTGTGAGTTGGAAAGGGGAACAAGATACCCACTTGTGGATATTATCAACCCACAAGCAGGTACCTTTGCCTACTCACGTGGGCACCTCTTGAACAAAATACAGACAACACACTTTCTCTTCCTTTCTTGACTTTGTGTTCTTGTTTTTGAAAGAGAGAAATCAAGAGATCACCAAGCTTCCAATTTGTTGCTGAATTCAAGTGGTAAATCAACTGTAGCAATTCATCTCCATCATCTAGTAAGCTTCATCCATGGCTTTCTCTTCATTCTTGAATTTTGGGTTTTTGAAGAAAACTCATAAAACTCTTGTTCCAGCAGATAAATAAGGATCAAAATCATCCCACAAGTTGTTTCTAATCATCCCTTGATCATTGTAAGTGTCAATTCATCCTTGTTCATGCTAGAGTTCTTCATGTTCTTGAAATTTTAGGTTTTGATGGGTTATGGTGATTTTTCAATCAAGAACTGAAATTGATGATTGAAATAGGTTCTAATATCATTTATAAGTGTATAGGAACCAATTCCATGAATTAAAGTAGTGTTCTTGATGAGTTTTGAATTTTGGCTCAAATGGGTCAAAATTGATCAAATACGGGTCAAACTGATTTTGACCTTCAAGAACTGAAATTTAGTGTTCTAATTGATCTTATAACTTTTTAGGATTGATTAGAACTCAATTGGTGCATTAGAAGTGGTGTTTATGCACAAATCCAATATTTAGCCTAAATGGGTCAAAATGGCCTAAATCTGTTTTTACACATCAAGAACTGATTTTTAAGATTCTAATAGGTTCATGTGACTTGTATGAATTGATTAGAACATTGGTTTTGAATTGGAATGGTTGTTTTGCTTGAATTGGCTAAAATAGTGAAAAATAGGCCATAAATAGGCAAGAAATTGGAAAATAATACCAAACAAAGAGTTTAAAGGTTTTGGTCAGTTGCAACACCTTCAATACATCATATTGGGTGTATATGGTGTGTTGCAAGTGTTGGAATTGGTCTACACCAAGTTTTGGCCATTATGCGCACGTCTTTATCCATTTAATTGTGATTTTCGTATGAATTAATTGGATAGGAGTTTTTGATGTTAGAAAGCTTCAACAAGTGTCAAATGGTCCTATGAAAGACTAGAATTTTACCAAAATTGATTTGGAATTGAAATGAGCAAAAATGAGCCTGCTGTGCACAAAACAAGCACCAGCTGCAGCTGCTGCACACTGGTCGCGGCGCGACACCCCTGCACACAGCTTTCTTTGCTGTTTTGTGCTACGTGTTTGCGTGTTGTTGCTTGGACTCCTATAGTTAGTTAATAAATGGTTTAAAAACACCATTAGGGTATTGTTTCAAATATCCTAGACGTTCCTCGCATGTTCAAATGATTGATGCGTAAGTCTTGGTATTATAGGTTGAATTGACAATCTGTGTGTGCCAAAGCAAGGTCTTTGCTTATTCTAGCCTACCAGGTGAGTGACGAATGACATAACAATTAATATACCTATAACATATATTAACAATGATCACAGAATTGTATACCATGATTTGTACACGCACTTGTTTAAGTGTAGGATTGCATGATAATGCTAGAACTTACCATGTTGACACAATGTAGTATGCACTTGTTTAGGTGTATGCTATGATGATAAATGAATATATGCGCGCATTGATGATTGATTGATTGATGATTCGGTTGAATCATACTATCTGTTTGTGATCGGTACGGATCTATTGGGCAAGGTTTGCCCCGGACCAAGTTGTCCTACTTATTGGGCAAGGTTTGCCTTGGACAAGGTTTGTCCTCTTCGGGTATAGCTGCGGCTGTACAACAGAGGAATCTGTTGATTCCAAAACGCAACGGTGGACGTTTAACAGCTCCCCCACCGGTGCGGTTGATGTGTCTGGTACCCCAGTTTGGTGCATTGAGCCATGTTAGCTCCCCTGCAAGATATGCTACCTCCTGACTACGCCAGCTCATCGCAAGATGCTAGGATAGAACTATCTGAGCATGATTGATGATATGTGATGTACTTATATTGATTGCATGCTATTTGGTACTCACTAGCTATTATAGCTAACAGATGCTACACTCCACATGTGCAGGTAATCCTCAGTGAGCTCGGGAGCCTGCGGGTAGTTAATTGCTTTGGGGTAGTTAAGGAGTAGGGAATTTTTACCCGAACTCATGGTTCTCCAGAAAACATTCGATTTTGTATCCGAAAAAGCTTCGGGCTTTCGAGCCAGAATACCAAGTATATTCTTGAAATCAAGTTGTGGATAATTTTTGGCTATTGTAGTGCCACATCTAAAAAAGGATTGAAGTTGATCAATTTTTTAGGGAAAATGCTAAGTACAAAATCAACAATGAAAGGAGAAACAAGAAAGCATAACAGGTTGTGCAATTATCAAACTGCTTGAAAACAGAATATCGAATATGTTATTTAGTGTACCTCTAGTATTAATCACCGGGGTCATCCCATAAATTTCGGTGGCCCTGTACCATATATCACCGTACGTTGTACCATCACAGTTCGTAAGATAGGCCCTTAACACTAAAATTTTAAATACGTATTTTTTGTCATGGTCTTATATCTTTTATGTGGTGTGTTGTTTGAGTTTGACAGTGTCATTTCTAGTAGCGTTCTAGTGTTTTGAGGTTTGGTTTCAAAGTAGGTGCTCAGGTGTGTGTTTGTTCTTTTTGGTGCTTTTCTTGTATTCTCTAGCGTATTTTTAATTTATTAGGAGTTAGCAATAAAATATTAACATATCTAATATACTCACCTTTGTAAACGTGTATTTTGTTGAGGAAAGTAGTTTCATGCTATGAAAATTAACATAACTCTATAGTACGTGTGGGTTTAAAAGAAGTATGTGCTAGCAAAATTGTTTACCGAACATATCACCCTCCACGCATTTCTCAAGAAGCAAACCACGCTTTTGATTTGTCTATCTTCATCACTTAAGTTGGAGTTCTTATACATATACTCTACCGCTTCATGATTTCCAAACATAGCAGCTGCGTACAGTGGCATCATCTTTCCAAAACCGGCTGGGATTGTCAGCAAGCACTACAAGAAAAATGACTTTTACGGTTCTTTTGCATCATTATCTTAACCAGTGTCAAGTTTCCGGTAGTAGCTGCAAAATAGAAGGCAGTCTTGTAATTTTCATTTTTAAGTTCTAGGTCCTCCTTTGTATTTTGTACGAATACTTCCACTTGTTTGCCTCTTCTTCCAGAGGATGCTACAATATGAAGCGCTGTTTCTCTATTTTCAGTAATACTATATCTCACCAACTCTGGACATAAAGAAAGAATGACTTTAGCAGCTTTCCAATCACCTCTTATAGATGCCTCGTATAAAGGGACAGCAGTTTGGAAGTACTCTTCTTTGCGTCCTTTAAAGGAGTTCCAATACAAATAGTTAGTAACTAGTAAGTAACCCGCTACTATCGATAATGGCAGGGATAATTGCAATACTCTAGGATGAACCATGAACTCTAACAAGACGATATATAACTACACCAAATGATCAAAATGACAAAATGCATGGAATTTTGATCGTAATTGTGTGTAGCGATAAAAAATTCTTCTTATTTATATAATTTTCGATGTAATTTGTTTACTTATAATATGAAAAACGGGTAAGTTTGATACATAAATATGTTACAAAAAATTAATTATGGAGAATATAATAATTTGATGTTTTTTTTTTTCTGAATCAGATTTGCTATGGAGCCCCAGAGTCTTTTTCATATAGGTCAAAGCTTCAATGTGTTAGTGATATTTTGATCTTGAGAAGAAAAGAGATTACTCTTATTAAAAAAAAATTAAGAAGAGAAGATAATAGCTTGTTTGAGTAATATCCGGACGAGAAGTGACTTAGTAAAATGCTTCTCATGTGGTCAAACATGACCTAACATGATCTCTCACAAACATTAAAGTGAGGTCTACAAAGGGACCAATTCTTGATTTAGAATAAGAGACTCACTCTCATATTTGTGAGATAATATAATGGGTCATGTTTGACCACGAGTATTTACATATATAAACTTGCGATGAAGGAGCGCTTTCTTGATTTGTTTGTTTATTATGTTTTTGGTGTGTAAAGTGGGGGAGAACTCTATGCAATTCTAGTTGTAAGTTACAGCGAGTCGAATAAATTAATAATACATACATCCCCTTCGATATATAGTTTGATGTTAAAAAAAAAGCAGTAAAGGAACAACTGAAGGAGACAAGTACTGGATTTAGACGATATATATATATATATATATTGAAAAGTTAATTTGAGAACCGTTTTTATTGCAAAAACCAATCTTAGCCGTCTAATTCCTCCTCCTTCAATTGGATTGTCCACCCATGAATTCCTTACATGCACCTTGCCACACTCAATCACCTCACACTCTTCATCCATGAATTCCACTTACCAATTGAACGGCTAAGATTGGTTCTCGCGGTTTTCACACTAATAATGATTCTCAAATGAAACCTCCACTATATATACAGGGAAAAGTTCAAACGAGAACTGTTTTTCGTACGAAAACTGTGAGAACCACTTTTAGCCGTCCAATTCCCCCTCCTCCAATTGGATTGCCCACCCATGAATTCCTTACATGCACCTTGCCAAACTTAACCCCCCACGCTCTTCATCCATGAATTCCACTTACCACTTGAATAACCAAGATTGGTTATCGCAGTTCTCGTACGAAAAACAGTTTTCGTTTGAACCCTCCCCTATATATATATATATATATATATAGGATGAAATGAGAACACATTTAAAATGCACGACAGTGAGAACACTTTTGGGCCTTTGATTTCATTGATCGAAAGGTTTAAAAATTGTCACATTTCTTTTGGACCTTTGATTTCGTTGATCGGATGTTTAAAAATTGTCACGTTTTTTTAATAATTTGTTTGACTATATACCTGATGCATCAATGCATACAAAAGTGTTTGTGATGTAAACTTGACTTTTGAGTAGTTATGGGTGAACATAAACGTAAAGGAGAAATGCAAAATTACAAGTTTACTCAGGTTCTGGCTGTCGTGCATTTTAAAAGGGTTCTCTCTTGAACCTTATCTTTTATATATATATATATATATTATACGTACCCTTGATTAGTTTCATACAAGGTAGATTCGGTTGTCTATGTAAAGCAACTGGAATGTTGATTTCATGTTGGTGTTGGTGGTGGTGGCTTGGGAGATTAATCTGTACGTCAATTGAGGCTGATTGAGCACCTGTTTGCTTCATCTGCAAATTGAAGTAACATCGTAAAGAAATAATCATTAAAATCTAATTGTGCATGCATGCATCACGCCATTAATATCATGGTTCTAAAAAACCCGCCTTAGCTTCTTCACGGCTGAGTGATCTTGACTATACCGTCACGACATGGTCTAAAGCTTGGGCGTAAGGCTTGGCGTGTTGAGGTATTAAGCCATATAAGCCGAATATATATGGTTATCTAAGGATGGTTGGACATAGGGATGTAAACGAGCCAAACCGAGCCAGGCACTTATCGAGCCGGGCTCGTTTAGGATTGATTACAGAAACTTCTTCTAACAAAAACTTCAACTCATCGAGAAATTTTTTAATTTGCATTTTTTAAACTATTAGATCTTTTTTGATAAATAATCTAAATATAGATTGAGACACTTAAATGCAAAAATAATCAAAGAAATAAGATACGTTAAAAAAACAATCTAAATATTAATGTCGTTGCCGAACAAAAATACTCGATCCTCAAAATTAATTTGTCCCAGACGCATAGCACGGGTAAAATAAAACCTAGTATATATCAATCAACAAAGTAGTGAGGCATTTTCTCGCGAGATCTTCACTGGTAATTTCATATTTGCACTTAATGAATCGTCATTTGTTTGTATCGTCAATATCTCGCGAATATTTATCCAACGACATTTTGAAAAGATTGGAAGTTTTTTTAGATAAGAACGTTTAAGAAGAGGAAAGGATGAGAGATTAGGAAGATGAGAAGGAGGTGGCTGTCGACGTTCGCGACGGTTGCGAGAATGGCCGAGAAGTGGCGGTGGCCCGTTGAAAGACAACATAGAGTGGTAGGGATCAGAGATATAAGACTAGTGAATTTGAACAACAAAACCCATGAAGTAGATTTGGACGTTGTAGTCCTAGGTCGCCGGAAACAAAAAGATCCGGCTGGTGAAAATTTCCGATGGTGGGGGTTCGGGGAAAGAGGGTTTGAGAAAATAAAGTAAGCACTACTACAGGATATACATCTTTAAGACCGGTTTTTTGGTATTGGGTCTTAAAAAACCAATAAAATTGTCGCCTAGAGAATAGCAACTTTTTAGACCGGTAATAAATCGGTCTATAAGCCATCTTTAAGACCGTTTTTGGAAAATCGGCCTCAAAAAATCAACAAATTAAGCGCCCTATCCTTACAACCGGTCTATAAGCCATATTTAAGACCGGTTTTAGGAAATTGGCCTCAAAAAACCGCCCTATCCTTCTAGACCGGTTGTAAACAGGTCTGTATATCATCCTGCATGAAAACCGAGCCTTCTAGACCAGTTGAAAAACTTTCTAGACCGGTTGTAAACCAGTCTGTACGCCATCATCGCCGGAAGTTAGTTTCTAGACCGGTAAAACCGGTTTGTATACTCCAAATCTCATCTCTACATGATCCTAACGTAAATGATTTTTAGTATACTCCCAAATCTTATCTATACTTAATTGATTTTCAAAATTATCATAGCATATCCATATATATATATATATCCATTATCTCTATATCTATATAAGCATTATATATATCTCCATCTAAAACCTTCATACCTCCTTTTATTTTATATTTGCTCACAATTCTTTGAGTATCCAACAAAGCATAAGGTATAAATTTTATTCATATATTAGTATTTATTAGTTTTTTTACTTCTTTTTTGAGTTTTATTTCTTGAGGACTTGTCAATTGTCTAACTATAAATACATGATTACCTAATGCATAATATTGACTTATTCGTCTTTATTCTTTTTCTTTTATTCTATATTTACAACACGTTATCAGCACGTAGCTCTTGTAGAAGGAGAACGAAGTTCAACAATAAGAGCTATATACACGATTAGCCAAAGGAAAGATACGAGTTTCGGATATTAAGGTAAGAAATTTTGTTTGATATATATTTTAATATATATATATATATATATATATAATTGTTAGATCCGGAAAATGCGTACTTTGTAATCATGAAGTAATCTTAATTACTAAATAACAATCACATAGGCATCCATAGATATTAATCACTTGAAAATATTAATTGGAAAATATAGATAGAAAACTACGAAAATAGTAGAAACTATATAAAACATTGAATGTGATATACATGAGTTAATTCTTGACTTAAATTTATATATCAAACTTGAATTAAAAATTGCCGATGTAGACCCTATCAATATAAACTTGATTTATGTTGATTTGAATGTTGAAAACAAATTTTATATGTAGATCATTGGAAAGATAAAAACTTAATGATTACCAAAAAAAAATCATATTTAATTCATTATCTTCAAGGCTCCCATTACATAAAAGTGATTGTAGGTTGTCATCTTTAAGACCGGTTTTATGAATTCCCTGCTAAAGTAAGTATTCTCATTTTTGAATTTTTAAATGTTATATACAAAACTATCATTAGTTAAAGTATGTGTATGTGTGTGTATATATATATTGTAATACTTTTTTTCTCTATTAGAATCCTTGGACCAGTATGAAAGCTTTTACTAAGGAAGAGTTGAATGATATTGTTAATCTCTGGCACACAGTATGTGATATTAACTAGGTATGTTTACTTATTTTATTTAATTGCTACAGCCAAGCCTAGTGTGTTCTTAATGTCTTTTGTAGTGGTTTTTTTAGTAGTTTATACTAGAATCATTTGGACATATATTTTTAGGTTTCTATCATAATTAAAAATTATAAGTTGCCTAACTTAATGTTAATTGAAACTATATTTTTCAGAGTTTGTCAAGCTAATGGCAAGGAAGATTGAGGATAATGAGTAGGAACCGAAAGAGAGATTTAGAGTATTCGGGGAAGTAGCTACTATTAATGACGCAAACGCGAAGATGTGAAGTTCTGGTCCAATCCGCTAACACCAAGTAAATGCACAAAATATTACTTAGCTTTTATTCTTATTAATTGTAAATTGAGTAAATATCTTAGGCCATGAATTGTATTTGTTATGATGCGACGTTAATTTGTTGATATAGAAAATAGCTTTCTTTAATATGGCTAAGTTTGGCCGACAATGTAATTGATGTCAGGTCTCACTTTTAATTTTTGATGTGAAATTATGTTGAAGTTTTGATGTTATATTATAATAGAGAATGCTATTTTGTGTAATTTATAGTATTGAATTATGCATAGAAAATTATATCCGTCTCGGGATGAAAAAATAAAAAAAAGAAGTATAAAAGCCGGTTTATACAACCACGATCCATATAATTTATTATTAAAATTATATTAGAATCGGTTATAAAAAAATAGACCGTTAAAAACCGGTCTAGATGACACAATAAGGGGTCTTGAAACAATAAAAAATGGAGCGACATAACAGGCCTCGATGGTACTTAAACCGGTCTTGAAAGTGGAAAGAAGGGGTCACGCATGTAAAAACCGGTCTATATATAATTTTAAAGACCGGTTTTAAACCAGTCTTTAAATGCTTTGGTAGGAAAAACCGGTCTATATATAGTTTTAAAGACCAGTTTTAAACCTGTCTTTATTTGGTTCCGTAGGGTTAAGCATGTGGAAACCGGTCTATATACAGTTTTAAAGACCGGTTTAAAACCGGTCTTTATTTGCTTCCGTATTTAGACCACCTGCTATTAAGATCATATGAAAACCGGTCTGTATAACCATTTTAACCGGTCTAAATAATTATTCCTGTAGTAGTGAAGAG
Source organism: Dittrichia graveolens (assembly GCA_038502395.1). Lineage (NCBI taxonomy): Eukaryota > Viridiplantae > Streptophyta > Magnoliopsida > Asterales > Asteraceae > Dittrichia > Dittrichia graveolens. Next base: position 73,763,385 of record JARJIL010000005.1, on the reverse strand, counting down.
ACAGAGAGAGTTGTAAATGAGGTGAGAGAAAGAAAAAAACTTTTAAAAAAGTAATATATCCTCCTACTTCATCTTTTTACTCACCACAAGATAACATGTGGAGTTCACTAATTCTTGTTCCTCATCTCCTTCAATGATTTTGACAGTTGTGTTGATTTTGTGAGTAGAAAGATAAGTAGCAGGAAAAAGTATAAGGATACATCACCTCTCTTTCATAAATTCTCAATTTCAATGACACGTGTTTGGTTAATGGCTACATACTAACTTTTACATGGGAGATGATATTTCCATAGCAAAAATTACTCTTTCCATATATGGTACAACACCTTTGAAGCGAAAGTAAAAGCTAATGAAACATTTATTTGCCAAGGATAAATCAATTTTTACTGTGAAAATATCATCCCTTTTTCATGCAATAAGATTTTTTTTATTTTACTTTACTAAATGACCGGTAATCTATTAATTTTTTTTCACCTTTAACATTTGTTCTTCTTTTGATTTTCGAGAGACTCTTCATCTTATATTTCTTGCCAAATCTAATTGTTCCTCATTAGGAATATATCTTGTGGTGTTCAATTATTATGTATTTATTATTTATTATAAATAGTTAGGTTTAACTAAATAGTAATAGACAGTAAAAGGTCAAGGGTCTCTTTTGTATTTATCCATTCTTATGTGTAAGTAATTATAACTTATTTTGTATAAATAAAATTCAAGTTCCAACTTTAATACCAATCATTCCATATATGCATAGAAATAGTATGTGTTCTTGCTGTAGTGTGTGTTCTTCATTCATTTTCTACACCTTTCTTGCATCATATTATCTTGCATTGTGTTTGCTTCATTTTATGTTTGATACTTGTATTTTGGAACCTATATTTGATAGAAAATTTATGTTTTTCTACATCATTTGCTTCAAATCTGTGATCCAAACGTGTTCTTGAGAAAACCTTCATTTTTGAATTCTTGGTGTTCTTAAGTTTTACATTCTTACTTCCTTAAATCATCAAACTTTGTTGCTTATAGCAAAAAGATTATTTAGAAGCGTTCTACTATTGATTTAACAACTTTAGGAACCAAAACCTTGAATTTTTGGTCAAGATTTGAAGTGGTGTTGTGTATTTTCTTTGCTGTTCGTGCCGGTGAACTTAGCACACTTGACTAAAACATTTAGCCAAAGACTTAGCCTGAACTTAGTATACAGGCCAAGACAAAAGGAATAAGACAAATTTCTAATTTTTGATCATTACTGACAAGGATCTTCTGAAAAGGTGAAAACTACCTTACACTTAGAAAAGTCAAAACCATTTTATGCCAAGTAGTTCTAGTGCCCCTTACTGGTTTACCTTTCAAAAACTTAGAACATATTGCTAAGTTCTTGCCCTTCAAAACTTAACACTCATTCCTAAGTTCTTACCCTTCAAAACTTAGCACCCATTTTGCTAAGTTCTTGCCCTTCAAAAACTTAGCAACCATCGCCATCTCCTTGCCCTTTAAAAAACTCAACACTCATTGCTAAGTTCTTGTCTTTCAAAAAACTTAGCACTTAGCAACCATCGCCAAGTTCTCACCCAAAACTTAGCACTTATTGCTAACTTTTTGGCTAACCAAAACTTATCGATAGTTGCTAAACTTTCACCTCAATGATACTTAGCTAGCTCACCGACACTTAGTTAACTCACAAAAAGTCGATCACCCGGTTTTATCGAACACTTTATCGTAACATCTATTTTAGATTCCCAAACTTTAAACCATTAACGATCATAACAACTATCACAACATGTCTATTGAAGTTGAAGTAACTCTCATGGCTGGAAAAGATGACCGCAAATATGAGTCTACTTCTGAGATAATACTTGATCCTCTCGCCACTGAATTATAATCCATAATCTGCAAACTAAGATTATAGAACTTGAGCATGATAGTAGACATGTTACATTGCTAGAAAAGAGGTTAAGTAATAACTTAAAAGTTAGAAAGAATCATCTTTTTGAAAAAAAACCTTACTTCATCGGAACCTTGAAATTACCAAAGAGAACTCATCAAGCTATTGAGTAGAGGTCGAGCTTAACATAAGTTCTCGAGCACTACAAGAAATTGTCCTTTTTGCGATGACATATGTCATTGCTAAAGCTTCGGAAGTCGTCAAAAATACACGATTTGCGATGACGGTCGTTGCAATTGGGGTAGTCGCAAAAAGTTTGTCTCATATCACAAATAGTGACGACATGGAAAAGAATTCGTCGCAGAAACAAAAATTAAAAAAATAACATTTGTAATATTGCTTGACATTGCGAAGCCATTAGCGTCAAAAGAAAATCATTTTATTCGTCGTTTCAATATATTGCGACGCGAATGTCGTTGCTAAAGCTATTGGCATTATTACCCAATTTTGTCACCTACGACGACATTTCATTGCTAAATTTCTTTCTGTTTAAATTTTTTTGAATTTCCATTTTTACAGAATTTATCCATTTATAAATTCTACAAATCACAAATTATTTCTACATTTATGAAACCTGAATATTACTACAATTACATAGCGAAAACACACTCTAATTAAGGTACGTAAAATGACGTACCAACTACATAACGGATGTGTTCAAAAACACGATAATCTAATCAAAATCAAGTTTAATCTAAAACAAGTGTACCTAACGCTAAAATATATCAATAACATAAACCAAATCCCACAAAGCTACTAAACAAATGTACCTACTCCATCCTTCTTGTCCTCATCGTTTTCATCGTCGTTCACATCCTTGTCCTCGTTATCATCACCGTCTAATGGAGGGACTTGAAATTTAGGATTTTTCACACTAAAGCAACCTACTTTTGAAATCGGTTTTTCCATTTGCGGTTTATTTATTTTTTGTTATTTTCACGCACAATTTATTTAGCTTGCTTATGTCAGGATCGATTTAAATAACTCAAACACATACACAATCCAAGAATAAATATAAAAGTTTGTGGAATAACACTTTGAGTAACAAAGAATACTGTATTGAAAACTTGATTCAATAGATAACAAAGAATAACAATCAAAAGCCTCAATCTATGTTGATTAACAAAGATTTAACATACCTACGATACTTCTTTATCGCAAGGATCAAGAATCAATCTTGAGGCTCAACTCTAATTACTCTATCATATATTATATGTATGTACGTATGAGTATTTATAATTAAAATGATTACAAACCAAATCAACTAATTACGCTAACAGATTTAATTACGGATAGATACCAACACATGTTATCCATAATTAACATCCCTAAAATAAAGGAACTCGTTCTTATCCCAAACAACAGCTTTAACTCTGTTTCTTCATCACCGTCATTAATTTCTTTAAATAGTAATAACTTTGAACACAACCGGTATTAACTTTAATCACCCGTACTAACTACCAACAAATAGTATTAACATCATTCACCGGTATTAATCTTCAAACTAACTTTTCAACCCCAACAATCTCCTCCTAAACTTATTATGTCAAGCAATAAGTTTCTTTGAAAATTGAAATTGTATGTTGAGGATGCTTCCAAACCCTTTCTTCCTTACATTCTCTTCTCCATTTCTTTTATCAAATACCTTACCCTGGAAACAAGATATGCAGCCATTGGAGAGTTTTGAATAGCACTCAGCTTCACACTAATCATGGATTTTAGTCTCTCCAAGCTGGGATTGTAGTCTTTTTCTAGCAAAAAGAATTCATATCTCCTAGTTGAAGTTAACACAAGATGAACTCCACAGTCTTTTTGTAACATCCATAAATGAACACCATCTTAATTGAACAAATGTTGAACCCTCTCTGGATCAAACAACATAAACATATATCAATCAATCAATCAATCCTTCATACTTACTCAAACCAACCTTATACATTTTCTCCGGATCCTCTATATCAATATCTTGTAAAATCCTTAGAAATTTCCGATAGCATACTTCACTCTTATCTGCCCTTGTCAATCTATACTTGTATTCATCATCATTTAATACGACATCCTAGTCAATCAACATAGGTGGTTTGGTACTCAGTGGCATTACATTCATTGATTCTACCTCATAAATGATTATCGTGTTCACAGTTGTAGGAATTGTAGGTCTGAGCTCCTCTTCAGTTTCCTCATTTTCATTTTCTCCTTTCCCCCTTCTCTTTCAACAAGCTCTTTCTCTTTATCTCCTGCCATCACCCTTTCAACTTCAAATTGTGCTTGAAATAACTCATCTTATTCTACTTGCAATCTCCTTGCCAATTCTTCATCAGAATCAATTTGTCTCTTTTGTTTCTTCTGTTTCTTGGAAGGCTCAGCAATAGATTTACCTTTTCCTTTGTCCTTTATTTCAACACTTTTTCCCTTATCCTTTTCAACTAGATCAATAACCTCTAGTTCTACATTACTTGTTGATTCTCTTCTTTTACCAATCACCACAGCTTTACATCTTGGCCTTAAGAATCTTGGCCTAAATACAGTTTCTCTTTCTTTTTCAGCTTAAACCTTCTTCCCGTTATCAGTTAATATTTCCTCCCTTTTACATTCTTCTCCTTTTTCATCAGGTTTTCTCCCTTTACGCCCGGTCATTTCAAAGAACACTTGCCCCCTTCTCTTATAATTGGGATTATTGCTTTGTAAAGGCAACCCTTATCTTAAGCCAGCCCGGTTTTATTAGATAGTGAGTGTGTAAGAGAGGTTCTTCCTTCTTCTTTACTTGGTTTCTGAACTGGTTTCTCCACTTCATCTTCTTACTGCTTTGACTTCTCCCCTTTTTTGGGAGCATCCTCGGTAGAACTTGAGGAGCTAGTGGAAGATTTATCTTTCTTCTTTTGATTGTCCTTCATGATCTTGGACACTTGAGCTTTCAACAAATCAATCTCCTTTCTTTGTCGACCCAGAATAGCATTTTGAGTTAATAATTCCTTCAGCATTGTTTTAATCATTGCCGACAATTCAGTGTAGTCAATACTACCCTCATCACCATCAGATTTACCATCTTAGGTGAATCCTTAGAAGTAGAAGCCATCTCAGGCCTAGCCTGAAGATGTGCTCCCCCTTGGTTTCTTGGCTCCGGGGTTCCTCCTATAAGTGAGTTTCCAAAGAAACACCCTTACCGGTGGTTGCCTTGGATCGGGTCTTAATTATATTCATACTGGTCTGAGGAGTACCTTGTATTTTCCCAGTAGTATGAGCCCTCACCAAATGATCACTCATCTCCTTGGTGATCACCTTCTTGAGCTTGGGAGGTTGCTCTTTCGTTTCCCCTTTGATATTCTCAACTGAAGAATCCTCCAATTGAGGGCATTTAGCTTGTGGGGTAGAGGACTTGGGAGAGGAAGGAACTCTCGCAGTCTGTTTTCTTTTGGAAGTTCTAAGTGAAGGGACTTGTGGGTGAGCAATAGGAGACAAAGGTGATTGTTGTGTTAATTCTGGTGTAGGTTAGGACTTAATGGGTGTGCTAGATAATGCGGGTTGCTGGCTTGGTCCCTTATCGGTTGCAGTGGGTACTCTCACCATTGTGGAGAATAAAGGAGTTACTATTCCTTCCTGAAAAATCTTTTCCAATCCTTCTCACATTTGCAAAAACTTTCTTTGTATGAGAAGAAGTCACGTACTTTTGAACTGGCCGTGACAAGCCGTGAATTTCAGCATTAAAAATTGTTTGCAAGAAACATGTATACATGAAATTTTTTGAAGGATTGGTGATATTCCACACCAAATCATTGAAAATAATTTGAGAAAAGTTGAAAATCTGGTTTGTTGCCAAACACACATACGCAGCGGCCAATGTTGATCCAAATTCATCTCATGCATTTCTTTCTTGGAAATGCATTGTTGTATAATGTGCGCGAGAAATTTTCACTGCGGAGATAGGAGGGCTTTTTGAAATGTCAAAGTAGAAAATGAACCCTCATATCCTATTCGCCTGAATTGATTAAGAATAAAATCTTTAGAAAGGGATTCAATACCTGAAGCATCATTTAGTCTAAGATGCATGTGAATCGAACTTTCAGAAATAACCACCGGCTTACCTGCAACTTTTTCCTTGGAACCCTTGAAATCCGTAGACGATGCAGTGACCGAGAAATCATCCATATGAGTAGTGTAGATAGTTGGGTTTACAGTCAGTGCATAGAAGATGTGAGACCTGCAAAAGAAATCAATAATCTCATGGAATCCAGTTAATTCCTTTACCTTTCCGGCATGGCTAACGTATTGTGTTGGTCACAATATGCAAGACCCACGTTCGATTGGGATGAATAAGAAGAAGAACTTGATGCCATTCTAACAGATTTTTTGTTGGGAGAGAGAGAGAGATATAAACAAGAACTTGAATGCTAGGGTTTATAAGAACTCAAGAAGTGTGTGATCAACAAGAAATCAAGAAGATTAGAGAAAGATTGTTTGTATAACTCTAAAATCATTTCCTAATTTGGCTTTTATACTCTGAAATTTCTTCCAACGGCTTCTGCAATAACTGCAATTCCAACGGCTACAAACGTCTTTCAGTATTAACGGAAACAAGCAGTACTAAAAATTAAGAGCAGTACTAACTAAGTTGAGTGAGTATGGTGGCTTGGTGTAGGGTGGGGGTGGAGTAGGTAGAGTAAGTAATGCAAAGTAAGGTGATGTGAGGTGGGTTTGTAATAGCATAAGAGTAATGATTGTTGTGTCTGACAAATTTATATCGTGCACAAATCACTTTGATTACTTAAAAGATGCAATCAAACCTCCTAGCTTGCATCAACTTCTACGGAAATATTAAGTATTTTGGTCCGGAGATGATTTGTATAAAACAAATATTTGAAACACACAACAATGATAACTTTTTAGTTTATAAAATCATAAATTATTATTATCATCCATAAGTGAAAAGTATTATTATCTAAACATGTACCTTTATTGTTTATAACAAATTCTTGTTGTATAGAAATTATCTTCGATTTTAATCCTTTATTTTAAACATATATTTTTAAAAGATGCTTTGTTTTCATTTTGATTATTTTTATTACAAGCAAGATATTACCATTAATAAACAAAAGGGATCACCTTTTTTTAAAGATAATAAAATAATTTGTTCGTACCAGAAGCGTTTGGGAATATGGTGCAAGTCAAAATGGCCTCATCTTGTATGTGGAAAAGTTAAAGTATGCCTCCACAACAGTTGAGAATTTGATTAAGTTTCAAATCCATGATATGCTCAAAACTGATATAGGATACAAGAGTGTTGCACGTCCCTATAATCAGAACTATATTCCACCCAAAAAGGATGTAGTTGATAAGTACACTAATGAGGAGATTCTCTTAGAGGCTACTAAGATTGATCCCAGTTCATTCACTTGTCGGGAGGATGAAGAAGATGAAGTAGAAGAGTATGAAGTGGATAACTCTGGAAAAGAGAGGAAGAATGTATTTAAATATTCCTCAAGAAAACTATATAGTCACCAATGATATTTTGGAGAAAATCCTACATTTCATGATCTGGTAAGTTGCGATTTCAATTGTGTTAGTAAATTGTAAGTTACGATTTAGGGTTCAAGGGTCTGCAATTTAGGCGTTTTCAGATCTCTTTTTAGGGTCAGTTGGCAATTTAGGCTTTTTCAGATCTGTTTGTGGGTCTGTAGTTTAGGCGATTTCATCCTGTAAGTTTAGGGTTCTTTGTCTGTTGGCAATTTTCATTGTTCATATGGCTTACGAATCATTTTAAGGTTCATACAGTTCTTGGTAAGTTTAGGGTTCTTCTTGATTAATGATTATGGTTCTTCACGCATTCCAGGTTTTTTTGTATTTTTGTTCATCGATGGTTCATCATCGATGGTTGTGGTAAATGATTTAAGGTTCTATTTTGGCTTCTAATCTGTTTGCTCGATTAATGATTATGGTTCTTCATGGTTCTTCAGGCATTCCAAATTTTTTTCTGTCTTTGTTCGATTTTAGGGTATGAATCTCTGTGTGTTTGTTCAATTACATGTTATGGAACTCTTTGTATGTTTCGGCTGATGTCATGTACATTGATTGAATGTTCTTGTTTCAGTTTTCATTGAATGTTTGGATTGTTAAGTGTTTTGGTTTAGGCTTCATGATGATGAAGATGAGTGTTCTTCCGCATCTTCAAAAATGCTTTAAGTTTTTTTTACTTTTTTCTTTTTGAATGTAATAATTTACTGATGTGGCAATTAGAATTAAATAAAAAATAAAGAAATTACCTGCCACCTGATGTATAGGTCACCACATACATTAAATGGTAATTTTGCAAGGTTTGATACATTAAATGGTAAGTTTCAAAGTTCAGTATACACAATAGCAAAAGGTGACAACTTGGATACATTTTGGTTAAACCAATTAATCTAAGATATTAGATCAAATACAAATAAAAGACTAAGATTTCTTCTCACACTTTTTGTAAATAAAACACTTTTCACATAAACCCTCTCCTATATATGTATATCAATTTTAAATTTAGATATATTAAAATTATATCAACTTAGATATAATCTTATATCATATAAATTTAAAATTGAGTTTTAAATTTCATAATTTTAAGTCAAAATTGAGTTCCAATTTTAACAAAACTAAATGATTAGTATTTAATTTTTATTAAATTAAAGGCTAAGATTCTCTAGTTAAATTAATGATGATTAGTCTTTTATTTGTATTAGAAGATAGAAAATTATTATATTTGCACGCTAATTAAAATGAAAAACGAGCTACCGAGATAGTGATTAAAAACTAGTAACGGAAGACTATATATATTCATTAGTTTAATTTTATATATACACACATACACACACAGATATAAGTGTAAAAAAACAACCATGTTATCGAATCCAAAACTAATACATGGGTCCACCCTAAATCTATTGCCATTAATCCTGGTTCTTCAAACCTTATTATATAAGATCATATCCTTAGAGAGTTGTAACTCCTCCATATCAATCCGCTACTTATCCTCCCAACGCCTTCAATAGCATCCTCTTCTCCACGATTCAATTAACTTTAAACTGTTTACGCTCTTCTAATCAGCTCGGTGGGATGTCTCCTCTTGACATGGTCAAACCAAAGTAATATTCATTCTCTCAACTTGTCTATGATAGGTGTAGCTCCTAGCTTGTCTTTAAAATCTACGTGTGGAATCCTGCCTATAAAGGTCTTAAAGTAAGTCCACCTTAGCATCCTTATTTCTGCCACATCTATCCTCATCTCCTAAGCCTTCTTCATTGGCCAACATTTAGTTCCATATAGCATAGTTGGTCCATCCGCAACCTTGTAGAAATTTGCTATTAACTTCAACAGAATGTACTTGTCACAAAGCACACCTGTGGATGCTCTATACTTGGCCTAGCCCACACTTATACGGTGGGTCACATCCTTATCAATCCCTATGTACTATGTACAATACTACAATGGATCCCAAATACATACAAGAGCATATCTCTAGTGCAATCTTCCTCGCTTTCATCGCTTATATCTTGACTAAGTTCGCGTCACAGGTAAATTGTATTCTCCCGGCTAATTCGAAGTCCTCTAGTCTTAAAAGTTGCTCTCCAATTTTCTAGCCTATTATTCATCTCTCCTAGTGTCTCCGGACTAATACAATGTTACTAGCAAAGATTACATGTGAAAGTTCATCTATGATCATTGCAAAAAGGTAGGTGCTGAGGGTTGACCCCTAATGTAGCCCCCTCTTTTTCTCTAGGTCTTTCAAATTATCTCTTGGCACTATCATACGCTTTTTGAGGTCTATGAAAGCCACGTCTATGTCTCTTTGTTCTTCCCTAAACTTCTCTATAAGACTTCGAATAAGGTGAACTATTTCTATCGTCAAATTTCCTAACATGAAACTAAATTGGTTTTTTGTCACATTTGATTCACGTGGCAATCTTGTCCCGATCACTGATCTGTCCCATAACTTCATAGAATGGTTATGCAATTTTATGCCGTTGTAGTTTCCTGTGTGTCACCCTTCTTCTTATAATTAGGAACAACCATACTACGTTTCCATTCTTCCCACATTTTTATGTCCTTAAAATCACGTTGAAGAGATTTGTCAGTTACCACACACCTACCTACCCCAGACATCGCCAAAACTCAATAGGGATTTGATCAAATCGTACTATCTTGCCTCTCCGCGTCTTTGTTAAGGATACTATTGTTAGATTATGCCGACTGACACACGTAGGTCCGTATCACTGCTGATAAGACACGAGCCTATTGGGTCACACGCCAATGATTGATTCTGACAGCACATATCGCGAAATGGGAGAATTGTGTCTGGACAGGCCTTACGGCCGCAAGGGTGGTTCCTTGCGGCCACAAGGACCACCTGTCAAACAGCATTTAATGTTTTGTGCAAGGCTCAATTCACACTTATTGGGGCTTCTTGGGGGCTGCATGGACAGCTTATTTGTCTGTGCATGACCCCAGATCTGGCAGAATAAGGTGTGGCATGAGTGAGACTTGGAACTAAGTGAAAACACAAGGCAAACACATTCCTCTCTCCCACTTGAACTTGCATACTCCATTTCTAGAGTTCTTGAGTACATTTCCAGCCTCTGGAAATTAGTGTGTGCTATACCAAAGGTGATTTCAAGTTCTTGAAGATCACAAGTGGCTTACTAGCATATGGGAATCAAGCAAACTTGGTGTGGACTATCAATAGAGAGTTGCTTCTTTGTGACTTCTTGTTCATCCACAAAAACAGCTTGGAGAAGGGTATATTTCTCATTCCTTCTCTTTATTTTGGTTGCAATTGATGTGCGTGTAGCGTACCAGTTTTAAATTTATAAAATCCGAGTTATTTAGCACGACTACAACACAAATAGGCAAGAGAACCTAATCGTATCGTAGTATAGTAAATAAGTACGGGTGTCGAACACAAGGGGAACGAGTATGATTTTGAATATAACTCTACTAATTAAATATTAAACTAATAAAAGCAGCTAAAAGGGGGAATTTAGAATCTTATCAATAAAGATTCAAACTTTATTATCTAAAATCACTCCTAACACTAGCAAACGCTCCAAAGCAAACCAAAAACGACAAAAGCAAAGATTTTTATGGATTAAACTTATCAAATTAAAGCTTCCCTCCCTAGATTCAATTCCACCCTTTTCAAGTTGGTTTTATAAATAAAAATCAATGCAATGGACAATTAATGAACACTATACCGATTCCTATATTGTTAGACTCTTGATCCGAGTATCCAACTTATCTAATCATGCAATTAACTAATAAATTGGTCATTAAATCAATTAACTACACAATTAAGCATATTTAAGTTCGTATCTATCAAGATCTAATCTTTAATGATTGATTAAGTTACCAAATCATTTAATTAACACATGAAAGTCATCATATATCAATTCTAACACATTAAAGTTCCTATCTTGATTGTTTAACCCTAGGTTTTGATCAAACACTAGTCAACACTAATTATTGGTCCTAATTAGCATTGATTAAAGTCTTATAAATGGATTGGTCCTCCAATTTACATCAACTCAGATTCTAAACAAATCAAAAACAAAATTAAAACATGCTAGGATCATTGATTAGACTTGAAAGATAAATATAATGCCATTAAAGTCAAAAAGATACAAATTAACCAACTTGATAGAGTTTCATCTCCTCTAAGGAGGAAAACAGAAAACCTAGCCTATTACAAGCATAATCAACTTCTGGAAATCAAGATTAAACATTAAAAACAGAAGAGAAGTAGAAATACCGTAAAAAGCAAGAATTCCAAGCCTTTAATCTTCAAAGTTATGCTCCAAATCTTCAAATCCGAGCTCAAGCTTTCTAGGATGTGTTAAGGGATGTATTTAGCAGAGGAATGGTGGAGGAAATCGGGTGGTTCTCTCTGTTTCAGATCTGGAAGTTCGTTTAAATAGATTTCTGAAAACAGGGGTGTCGCGCCGCGACGAGGCATTTTAACCCGATCCCAACTCTTTCAAATTTCGAAACCGGCGTCACCCTTTCGCGTCGCGCCGCTACAGGTTTTTTGGTCGCGCCGCGACGGCACGTGGCAAGGAGATAGGCTCTATCCGGTTAGCTTCGTCGCGCCGCTACGAACAAGTGCGTCGCGCCGCGACGCCTCTTTTGGCGGCCGGTGGACTCTTTTTCTTGGGCTTTCTTTTGGGCTCATTCTTCTTTCTTTCTTTTTATTTCTTTCTTCTTTCATTTGGGCCCATTTATTTCTTCCTTGATTTATTTTTACTTTCTCGACTCCTCGGGCTTTATTTATTTTTCTCGATTATTTAAATATTTTGCCTTTTTAGCCTGCAAAACATAAAAGAAACGGTAAACGTATCTTTTTACAATTAAATGCACGTTTTCCGGCTAAAACCAACCCGATATCGCATAATATTTATATATATTTAGCGCGATATCAAAATACCCCAGGCTTAAACTTTTAATAATAACACCATTCTCGAAAAATTAAATATAACTTACGAATGTCAAAAAGGTTGATTAAAACAAATCATCACCTATACTTAGAATTATGCATATACCTATGATTAGATCCTTATTTACTTTCAACCATTCCTAAAGAATATTCCTGTCTATATACATCCAATCCTTAATTTAAAAATTGCAATTATATTTAATTTGGTTAATTTACCCTTTGAAAATCCCCTGACCTCAAGACTTTATTTGCACATATGTTTTCTCTCTTTTCTGCTCTTTTTTATATAAGCCTATGACTTTCTATGGAACCCATGTAGCGAATCCTCAACTCAACCGATCCCAAACCAGTTGGCCTTAGGTGATTAGGTGTAGAACACCCCTCAGAGTTTACTAATTCGAGTTCCAAAGGCCATTTATTTGACTTATATATTTTTTTCTAGCTCTTTTGTATTTTTTTCATTTTTGCACATTGGCTTTTTTTTCACTCTTTTTTTTAACATATGCTTATAAAAATTGAAATTTCAACTCAGTCTATTTTTGTCAAGCTTAGACTCAAAAAAAGGGCTTAACCTTATATTTAATTGCAGCAATTCAAAAATTAAAGATTGGATATTATAAATAGAAATTTCTAAAGAATTGACGAAAATCCACAAGCACTACGCATAAAAGCTAAATATAACTATGAAATGTTTATAAATAAACAATCTTGACAATCTTAAATAATTACTAACTTTTAACTCGAATGATACTAAAAATTTAAAATTTAACGCCCAAATACAATCAACAATTTACTACGAGTACAAATAAATTTCGAGCGAGGAATCTTTTTCTAACCCCCTACCCCACACTTAAATTGTACAATGTCCCCATTGTACACAATAAAAATAAACTAAGGTAGAAAAAAATTAGAAAAACTCCCTGGGTATTAGCAAGGCGAATGGAGCAATAAATGAAAAGCAATCGCTGAACTAACTGCCAGCATATACGCACACTCCATATAACAATCAAACATGCTGAAAAAGTAAATCACTCATGCACCAAACATTAGACAAATATTATAATTAAAATATATTAAATTCAGTACATTTACATCACAAGATAAAAAATATATAATTATCATCTTTTAGTCTTCATCATCCGAGTCGTGACCCGCATGTCCAGACGACCCCGGCATATGAGTATCCGATTGGGGAAAGTGCGAACGCCAGTCTGGAAATGGGGGCGGGTATGGCGTGAATGGCGGGGGCAGATATCCATAATGGCTAAAGATGTTAGACATACTGGAGTGTATATACTGGTGATTTTGTTCGTGCACCGATAGGCGCGATTGCAAGTGATCATGATAGTACCCCAGTGTGTCTATTCTCATAGAAATATTTCCCATTTGGTCGGAAAGACGTTCTATCGACCCGGATATCTGCTGTAGCGAGTAAGGCTGCGGCCCCTCATCTGGGGCCAGGCGCCTGTCTCCTATGGCGCTGGCGCGGCTGCTGCTGCTCGGGCCCCTGCTCAACCTCTGGCTCAGGCCCAGGACCCTCCACGGGTACAACTCAATAACCTCCATCATAAGTCCTCTCCAGGACCCGCATTGTCTCTAAGTATCCGATACTCATCAGGTACGGCTCGTACTGCACCTGCCTCGCCTCCTCCTGCAGTGACAGAATCCCGTACGAACGGGCCAACCTGGTGACAAATTGGCCACCACAGATAGGACTCGCCGGTTTGGATCCAGTAGCCCGGAGAGCGAGATAGAAGGCTAGGTGGAATGGCACGTTGAACAACACGCCAGGAGTTAGAATACTGTATAGAAACATAAGGTCAACTGTTGTGACCTTCTCACCACCTCGGCGATGAGAAATGGAGGTGGAGATAAGACGGTGGAGCAGACGGTGAATCGGAAGGCGGATGCTGCTCTCGACGGCTCTACGGGGCTTGTACCCCCGTTGGCGATTATCGCCCACATTTCCGCAGGGGAGAAACCCTCAGGCTCATCCCTCTCGCAACTCGAAAGGAATTGCTCAAAGAATGGGCTGGTGGCCTCCACGTGCGTGTATAGACCCATGCGCCGACTGAAATCCGCGAGACTACACTCGCGGCTAACTCCTCCAAGATGGAAGTACAGGAATCGACGATCAGTAACGTCGACGAAGACTGAGCTTAGCTGGACGGTAGAGAAAAACTCTAAACACAACTCTCGGAAAACTGGCTCGCGCAAGCGGAATAACCGCTCCCATGCGTTACAAGTAAACACTACAGTCCCGTCTGCAGCACGGAACTGTTGGGGCAAAAATCCGAGAAGCTGGTTTGAAAGCCCAACTCCATTAGTGATCTCCCAATCAAGAGAATGGGGGTTGTCCACCTCTCTACGAAGATTCTGCTATAGCCGAGAGGTATAATCAGCGCGCAGTCGGGCAGGCAAAGTTGGCGAAAATACCAACCACGGGTGGTATACCGCAGGACCTTCTGGAACCACAATCTCTTGCTCTTGACGACCCCTACGTTCACGTCCACGGGCTGCCATAGCTGTGTACAAGGTTACCAAAATCAGATCAGGCCCAAATTATCATAAAACACGCAGAATGCCCACAGATATTCACCAAAAACCATTACAAGGGCAGAAACCCCGGTTTTGGCAAGAACCCATACTCGGAAGATAATGTTGCAGAAGAAGAGATGATAAAAACGAGTGAAACGCAGATGTACGACGCATGAGTGTTTAGAAATGATATATTAACAAGACTCAGCAGATTAATCATCAAGAACTTGAAAAAAAAATCAGATTTAATTTCGGGTTTTAAAAACCTTAACCGTTCTTGAAATTTCTCATGCATGGCTGTAAATAATCGCTTTAGATATGAATCGTGAAAGATTTTAACATGATAGTAGTAGAATACTCAAGAAATCGAGAAACCCAAGAAATTAGTCGGATACGGTGACTGGAACTAACAAGAAAACGTAATGCAGGGGGAGAAACACTTACTATCTTGTTAGATGGTGAAGATTTCGCTCACAAATAAGTAAATCCGACATTAGAACCTTGAAAACCGGAGAAAATATGATTGTAGCGTCGTGAGAATGAAGTTTTCGTGTGGAGAAGACGACTGGAACAAACTTTCTTTAAAATGCCCAGATGTCGTGCCGTGACAAATATGAGTATAGAGCCACTACAGCACGTGGCGGAAAAGGGCTGGACCGACACTGCCACGTCGCGCCGCTATGGAAACACGTGTCGCGCCTCTACGACGCATGGCGAAAAAGCGGTGATTCTGAAAAAGCACGTGTCGCGTCGCTACAGGTAAAAGCGTCGCGCCGCTACGCTACGTGGCAGCAACTGGTTGGATTCTGAAAATGGCTCGTCGCGCCGCGTTGACACGTGGCCGGCGCTGGAGTGACGGATAGAAGTTTAATGTCGCGCCGTGACATATAGCGGTCGCGCCGCTACAAGACCCTATTCCACATTTGCTAATTCAGAGATCTCGCGCGCGGGATTCGACAACGGATAGTTACGATGGCTCAAAATATCATATATGAGTGTGTATGAAGATCGGCTAAGGCTAGGAATCTCGAAAAATGACAAAACGAACAAAAAACGAAAACAAAGAAATCCTTTCTCACTTTCGTAGGAATCACGGTTGCATTTAGCGTATGCAACAAGCCTTTAAACCCCTCGGTAGCCCGAGTGGACGAGTTGTAGTCTCGTGAGGGTTTCTAGGCAACACACCCACAAAGTTGAACAGAAAGGAAACGAAATACAAAAATAAAGAAGAAAGAAAGACCTAAACTAAACACGGGTTGCCTCCCGAGAAGCGCTTGTTTTTGTCTGAGTCTCTAGCTTGACTCCTGATTTATTTATCGTGACTTTGAACGAAAGACCCCACACTCGCAATCAAGTGCGAGTGGTAATATTTATACATACTGGGTGATGTATATTTGTTACCGATTTGAAATGCTACTGCGAGTGCTGCGTTCCACTGCACCTCCTCGATCTCTACAAACATCTCTCTCGCGTTCTGAATTTTGGTTCCTCCCCGTGATTGTGAACTCAATTGTGACTCAAGCAAAGACTCCAACCGGCTCCCGATGTTGTCTAAGTTATCCTCCTGATCCTTTTCTGCACTTGAAGTACCCCACAGAATTCCCGGCGCCAAAGGGATTCCATAACGCGACTCCAACTCCTCACTCGATCCCGTGGTTACCTCCTTTTCTGATTTCGGAGCGTCAACGGTTCATCCTTTGAATGGTCTTCTGGTTCCTCTAGCAGGTCAGCGAGACACTCCAGAACATCTCCATCAGACTTAGCATCTTCTCTCGACTCCACCTCCACACAAGGCTCAAAATGTATACTATCATCAGAATCGGAGTCGTCTGAATTGTACGGTTCAGGACTAACATGTGGTTCATCAGGACAACCAATCGGGTAGTCATTCTCATCATCTTTTGGGATAAAATCGTAATCATCCCGTTCGATGCCATCGTCGTAAAATTCATTCAACAAATCTTTAAGGAAGGAATCCCAACCGATCGGATGATCCTCGGGCCAATACATATTCACAAAAGAGACATCGAACAAAACTTGGAAAAGCGCGAGAAACGACTAGGATAGATAGAAAATACTAAAATACGAAAAGTAACTTCCTTTTGAGCCAAAACTCGCGGGAAGGATCGTTTAATAAAGAATTAGTCAAGTTATACCAAAATAAAACCGTTCCCCGGCAGCGGAGCCAAAAACTTGATGTGCGTGTAGCGTACCAGTTCTAAATTTATAAAATCCGAGTTATTTAGCACGACTACAACACAAATAGGCAAGAGAACCTAATCGTATCGTAGTATAGTAAATAAGTACGGGTGTCGAACACAAGGGGAACGATTATGATTTTGAATATAACTCTACTAATTAAATATTAAACTAATAAAAGTAGCTAAAAGGGGGAATTTAGAATCTTATCAATAAAGATTCAAACTTTATTGTCTAAAATCACTCCTAACACTAGCAAACGCTCCAAAGCAAACCAAAAACGACAAAAGCAAAGATTTTTATGGATTAAACTTATCAAATTAAAGCTTCCCTCCCTAGATTCAATTCCACCCTTTTCAAGTTGGTTTTATAAATCAAAATCAATGCAATGGACAATTAATGAACACTATACCGATTCCTATATTGTTAGACTCTTGATCCGAGTATCCAACTTATCTAATCATGCAATTAACTAATAAATTGGTCATTAAATCAATTAACTACACAATTAAGCATATTTAAGTTCGTATCTATCAAGATCTAATCTTTAATGATTGATTAAGTTACCAAATCATTTAATTAACACATGAAAGTCATCATATATCAATTCTAACACATTAAAGTTCCTATCTTGATTGTTTAACCATAGGTTTTGATCAAACACTAGTCAACACTAATTATTGGTCCTAATTAGCATTGATTAAAGTCTTATAAATGGATTGGTCCTCCAATTTACATCAACTCAGATTCTAAACAAATCAAAAACAGAATTAAAACATGTTAGGCTCATTGATTAGACTTAAAAGATAAATATAATGCCATTAAAGTCAAAAAGATACAAAATTAACCAACTTGATAGAGTTTCATCTCCTCTAAGGAGGAAAACAGAAAACCTAGCCTATTACAAGCATAATCAACTTCTGGAAATCAAGATTAAACATTAAAAACAGAAGAGAAGTAGAAATACCGTAAAAAGCAAGAATTCCAAGCCTTTAATCTTCAAAGTTATGCTCCAAATCTTCAAATCCGAGCTCAAGCTTTCTAGGATGTGTTAAGGGATGTATTTAGCAGAGGAATGGTGGAGGAAATCGGGTGGTTCTCTCTGTTTCAGATCTGGAAGTTCGTTTAAATAGATTTCTGAAAACAGGGGTGTCGCGCCGCGACGAGGCATTTTAACCCGATCCCAACTCTTTCAAATTTCGAAACCAGCGTCACCCTTTCGCGTCGCGCCGCTACAGGTTTTTTGGTCGCGCCGCGACGGCACGTGGCAAGGAGATAGGCTCTATCCGGTTAGCTTCGTCGCGCCGCTACGAACAAGTGCGTCGCGCCGCGACGCCTCTTTTGGCAGCCGGTGGACTCTTTTTCTTGGGCTTTCTTTTGGGCTCATTCTTCTTTCTTTCTTTTTATTTCTTTCTTCTTTCATTTGGGCCCATTTATTTCTTCCTTGATTTCGTTTTACTTTCTCGACTCCTCGGGCTTTATTTATTTTTCTCGATTATTTAAATATTTTGCCTTTTTAGCCTGCAAAACATAAAAGAAACGGTAAACGTATCTTTTTACAATTAAATGCACGTTTTTCGGCTAAAACCAACCCGATATCGCATAATATTTATATATATTTAGCGCGATATCACAATACTTGTATGTAGATTTCTTTCCATTGGTGGGACTTAATGGCATCATGTTGAACACATCTTTTGCTTCCGCTGCGTGGGTGAGATGGCCATTAAATTCCTTCTTCAGTGGTATCAGAGCCATCTCTACATAAGTACTGCAACTTGGTGGCTAAAAACTGAAATCTGTGAACAGAGGGCCTTACGGCCGCAAGGAAGGATTTTGAAAAAGCCTTACGGCCGCAAGGGCCTAAAATTGGAAAATTGATTTTGACAGATTTGTTTTCCGATTTGATTTCAGTTTTAGCTCATTCTGCTATTCTTGGTTTGATTCCCTGTGTATTTTGATTCACATACTTATATACATTTTATAATTTTGGCCTAAAATGTATACTTGCATATATTTATGGTGAGTATATATAAATATGTTTCACCAAAAATGGTTTGGTGTTACTAATGTATATGTACTAGGATTATATGTTGTGCCTTGTGTTGTGTGTCAAGATAATCCTAATCAAAATACATATTTACATGTGTTTTGTGATGTTGGTAACCATTTTGCCCATGACCTGTATGCCATGTTGTTTGTGTATATATATTGTGATTCATTCATTTGGTGACTTTGTCACAATGGTTTCTAATAATTTATATATTTGTTCGGTTTCTAATATTTATTGCGGCTTGCATGCCGTTGTATTTATTTATGTACTTGTACTAGTTTTTAGGAAATCGTGGCTTGCATGCCATTTCTTTTAAAATCTATGTACTTGTAAAGATACCGGACGACACGAACAAGAATCACGGTGATAATGTCTTAGCTTATATGGATCCCGGAGGCCCGTTGGAGGTGGCGGATTCGGTGAGAGCTAGCATGGCGGGTCTTTATGTTGTCCCTAGTTGACCTTGTTTTTCCCGTTATGGCTCACGGGAAAAACATATAGGATATGGGCATGGTTACCAATATATATTATGCATGTGATGTGATTTTATTTTATATGCATGGATGATAGGTTCTCGCATGCTAGATAATTTTTCGAAATTAAATAAAATCACAAGAGTTTTCTAAAAATGGTATAGATCTCTCACGCACGCATATGATTAACAACAAATATTAACTTGGTGTAATACTAAAGTGAAAAATGATTTTTGTCACTTGTTTGTTAATCAAAATTAAAACATGGTTTTAATTGGAAAAACAAAAGCCCGTTTTTCGCAAAAGTAAATTATACACCGTCCATAAGATGACTCCACCCGAATCTAGTGAAACTTGGATGATTGTTGAGCTTAGCACGAGTCATTCCTTGCGTAATTGTGTGGAAGGTGCGGGTGGCAACTCGCAAGATTTGGTTGTCGAGCTTAGCACGAGCCAAATTTTGGTCGAGATGACTCCACCCGAATCTAGTGAATCTTGTATGATTGTCGAGCTTACCACGAGTCAAACAAAATTTTAATTTGGATTAGGTGTAAGAAGGGATAAAACATGTCTACGCATCCCACAAGATCTTAAGAGTTGTAATAGAGATTACAATCGGTAAAATGGTTACCGGTCTAAATAACTTTACCACGTGATCCGCGGTAAACCCGTCACGGTGTATTGTGAAATATGGTTCTTAATTCTTGTTAAAAATTAATTTTATGGGTAATTATTTTTAACGAGATTTAAATATCAAACTAACTAAACTTACTTTGCTAAATATAGATGGCATGAACAACCAACAACGCGACCACCAACTTTTCTCTACGAGTTTTCCTTGAGAAGGAGAAACTCAATGGTATAAATTTCATGGACTGGCATAGACAGTTGAAACTGGTCTTACGCCAGGAAGGGAAATTGTATACCATAGAGGAAGCCTTACCTGAGCCACCAGCAAATGCAACTCGGGTTGTCAAGGACGCGTATGAAAAACGCGTCAAGGACACCAAGGACATTACATGCCTCATGTTGAGCACAATGGTTCCTGATCTGCAAAAGTAGATGGATCATTTGAGTGCTTTCCACTTGATTGCGCGGCTAAAGGACATGTTCCAATAGCAGGCAAGGCAAGAGAGGTATGAATGCCTCAAGCAAGTGCTTGATTGCAAGCTCCCGAAGCATGGGCCTGTGAGAACTCACGTGTTGCAAATGAAAGCAAACGTGGAGCGCATGAAGAAGTTGGGATTTTCCATTGGGAAGGAACTAGCTGTGGATTTAATTCTCAGATCGCTTCCCGCTTCATATGAGCAGTTCGTAATGAGCTATCATATGCATAGCATAGACAAGTCCATAATGGAATTGCATGGTATGTTGAAGACTGCAGAGTCTAGCATGACCAAGCAAAAGTCCACTTCTTCTTCACAACCCGTCTTGGCTATACGGGACGGCCGCGTCCAGAAGAAGAAATCCACTTCTACCCGCAAGGGTAAAGGTAAACGGAAGGTTGGTGTTACCAAGCCTACCCTTACCACTGGAACTAACAACAAGGGGAAACGTCCCCAAGCTGTGGCTCTGGAAGAAGCGGATTGTTTCTTTTGCGGGAAGAAAGGGCACTACCGCCGAAGCTGTCCCACGTACCTTGAGGGTCTCAATAAGCTTAAGGCTATGAGTATTGGAGGCACCTCGAAATCAGGTACGTTCATGATTGAACTTCATAACACTTCTACATCCAAAAACTGGGTTTTAAATACCGGTTGTGGCACTCACGTATGTTACATAGTGCAGGTGCTAAAGGAAAGTAGGAGGTTGAAGAATGGAGAGCTGGATCTAATAATCGGGAATCGAGAGACTATCCCTGTTGAAACAAAAGGAAGTGTGGTGCTATCCTTTAGAACTGGCTTTTCTATTATTCTTAAAAATGTATGTTATTCGCCATACGTGGCACGTAATATCTTGTCCTTATGGGCATTGTATGATGATGGTTTTACTTTTGAGTTTAATAATAACGGTACTATTTTGTGTTTCAAAGATAGCACTTGTTATTTTAAAGCATTACCATATCATGGCATTTATGACACAGAAGCATACACTAATGAGAATAACAATTCAATCATGAATATTGATTCTACATTCAAAAATGGTTTGGATACCTCCATGTGGCATTATCGTCTTGGTCATATAAACAAGGCACGCATCGCTAAGCTCCAAGCGGATGGGATTTTGGAATCATTTGACCACGGGTCAAATGACGTATGCGAATCTTGTTTATTAGGCAAGATGACTAAAGCACCCTTCACTAGGAATAGTGAGAGGGACAAAGACTTGTTGGACATTGTACACACCGATGTGTGTGGTCCATTCAAGCACATCACAAGGGATAACTCAAGATACTTCATTACCTTTATAGATGATTATAGTAGGTATGGATATGTCTATTTAATTATACAAAAGTCTGAAACTTTTGAAGTGTTCAAGACTTTCCAAAACGAAGTAGAGAATCAATTGGGAAAGAAATTTAAGATACTCAAATCTGATAGAGGTGGTGAGTATCTTAGTCAAGAGTTTTGAGATCATCTTAAAAATTGTGGAATTATTTCACAAACAATTAAATGGGGTCGCTGAGAGGAGGAACCGGACATTGTTAGATATGGTCCGATCTATGATGACTCGTACCCAAATACTGTTGAGTTTTTGGGGATATGCTCTTGAAACGGCGGCTAGAATCCTTAATCTCGCACCAACAAACAAGGTCGGAAAAACACCTTTCGAGATATGGCATGGGAAGAAACCCATTCTATCATATCTAAGAGTTTGGGGTTGTCAAGCCTGCATGAGACATGAGGTTGATGACAAATTGGAACCCCGATCCGAAATTTTTTATTTCATTGGGTATCCCGCTGCTGGATTGGATATTTGTTTTACAAACCTTTAGAGAACAAGGTATTTGTTACTCGAATGGCAGTTTTCCTGGAAAGGGAACTGATATCTAATCAACCAATAGGGAAGATGATTGATCTAGAGGAATCTCTAGGATCACCTGATGAAGGACCTGATGTTGGCACTAGCACTCAACAAGAAATGGTTGAGACCGAGCATGATGATGCTACGGTAACTGACATACATCCATTACCTCTTCGTAGATCTGGTAGAACTCGTATTGAGCCAGAGAGATATGGTTTTATCATATCTGAGGGCAACGAGTTATTGGTGGATCATGATGAACCGACCAATTACCAGGAAGCAATGGTGGGCCCAGAGTCTACCAAATGAAGAGAGGCTATGGAAGTCGAGATGCAATCCATGTCAGACCATCAAGTATGGGACTTGGTTGATCCTAAAACCGGCTATAAGGTTGTAGGGTGTAAATGGGTCTTCAAGAAGAAAATTGGCATGGATGGAGCGATAGACACATTCAAAGCACGACTGGTGGCTAAAGGTTTCACTCAGACTCAAGGAATTGATTATGATGAAACTTTCTCCCCAGTGGCTATGTTAAAATCTATCAGGATACTATTAGCCATTGCTGCATTTTATGATTATGAAATATGGCAAATGGATGTTAAAACCGCCTTCCTTAATGGGGAGCTCTCTGAAGAGGTGTATATGCAACAGCCTGAGGGTTTTAAACATCCCAAGTATCCTAATAGAGTGTGTAAGCTCAAAAAGTCCATTTATGGACTTAAACAAGCATCTCGAAGCTGGAATCTTTGTTTTGATGAGAAAATCAAGAGGTTTGGATTTTCGAAAAGCAAAGATGCACCATGCGTGTATGTCAGGGCTAGTGAGAGAAATGTAGTATTTCTGATCCTATATGTAGATGATATTCTACTCATTGGGAACAATGTCTCAACTTTGCAAGGTGTCAAGCCTTTCTTGGGAATTGTTTCTTAATGAAGGATTTGGGAAATGCTGCATACATTCTGGGTATCAAGATCTATAGAAATAGATCAACGAGGCTTCTTGGGTTAAGTCAAAGTGCATACATAGAAAGAGTGATGAAGCGATTCAAAATGGAGGATTCCAAGAAAGGGAATCTCCCTATGACGCATGGCACGATATTGAGCAAGGCTCAATGTCCTAGTTCTCCCGAGGAACTAGAAGTAATGAGGCGAGTCCCTTACGCTTCGGCTGTGGGATCGATCATGTACGCCATGTTATGCACTCGTCCTGATGTATCGTATGCTTTAAGCATGACGAGCAGATATCAGGCTAACCCGGGTCAAGCTCACTAGATTGCGGTTAAGAACATTCTAAGGTATCTTCAGAGGACAAAAGAGATGTTCTTAATCTTTGGTGGTGAAAAGGAACTGAGAGTAAAGGGTTACTCTGACGCTAGTTTCCAAACTGATAGAGACGACTGCCGATCTCAATCGGGGTTTGTGTTTCTATTAAATGGTGGTGCAATTAGTTGGAGAAGCTCCAAGCAAGACACAGTTGCTGATTCGACTACAGAGTCGGAATACATTGCAGCAAGTGAAGCTGCTAAGAAAGCTGTGTGGATGAGAAAATTCATCCAGGATCTTGGCATAGTTCCTAGCATCGCTGACCCTATTGAGATATTTTGTGACAATGAGGGTGCGGTGGCACTAGCCAAGGAACCAAGAGCTCATAAGAGAACTAGGCATATTCCTCGGAAATACCACTTCATTAGAGATGTTATTGAGAGTGGTGAAATTGCCATTAGCAGAGTATCATCGGAAGAGAATCTTGCCGATCCTTTTACTAAGCCGTTGTCACAAGCTATACATGATTCTCACACTATTGCGATGGGTGTCAGGGTAGCTAGTGACTTAGCTTGAGTATTGTTTTAGTTTATGTTTGATATACGTATGTTTTAGAGGAGCATAAGCAGTATTGTACTTATGATTATTTCGATATATAGTGGAGACTATATATATGCATGTTGCAGTTATCTTCATTTAGTCTTTACTGTGTTCCTATCTTTGCATGTTTAATCACTTCCAGAATTGCTTATGTAATTCAAACATTCCACAGTCAGTCACACTTCAAGGGAAGGAAGTCTGAATTAAGACTGAGTTAAATGATTGGTCAAGTATTAATGGAATACAATGGACGCAATATTTAACTGTACTTGAAAAGAGTTTCAAGTGACTGGAAGACCCACACCTGAGTTCACTTCATGAATACTGTCATAAGTGAATCAGGATGATACTATCATTTCATCCTTAGACTGGAGATACACGAGATTCCAATACACGGATTTGCTTTACTTTGAATGCTTTCAAACGCAGTTCGTAACTGGCTGTTATAAAGGGAGTTTTTGGGTATGGTATAATTCATGTGGCGGAACTGTGTAGTCAAAATGATTTGTTCCTCTGTTTAGAGAGATATCCCTGGCCCCTCGATGATTGAGTGCTAACATCAAAATGCATGGCCGTGCTCAAGTCACATTGATAGAGATCAATGAGTACTTGTTTTGTGGTCACCATCAATCTGAAATCGAGAAACATAATCGTGAATGATCTGGAGATTAACTATATTCCGTGTCTCGTGTTCACATTGGATATCGCGAATAAAGGGATGATTGATCACTTATCTGTAGGACCATCACAACCTGTTGTGTTGTGTTTTGGTATTTGTTTGGGATGACATAACTCATGTTGACTTGGGGGCTGAGATGCCTTACTAGAGGCCGCTCTCAGTCTGTGATACTTTTGGGACGCTGCGTCATGTGCAAGTGAGAGTCTGTTAGATTATGCCCAGTGACACACGTAGGTCCGTATTACTGCTGATAAGACACGAGCCTATTGGGTCACACGCCAAAGATTGATTCCGACAACACATATCGCGAAATGGGAGAATTGTGTATGGACAGGCTTTACCGTAGTTGTTTTAATTTTACTTTGTTGTAGTGGATCATAATAATATGATTTATACTAGAGGTACACAAAATAAAAATATTTGATATTTATGTTTTGAGACCGACTAGTAAAAAAATTCTTAGAAGCTGCAGCTGGTCGTGTACTTTGGATTATGTGGAAAACTCGAAAACATTGGGTATTTAACACAAAGAGATTCAAGGTGCCTTCGGTAGTAGTTGAAATTCAGTCAACTCTGTTTACGTTGATTAGATTTAGAGCCAATTGCAGTAATATTGTAAATAGAGAAAAAAAAGCAAATAATAACAAGATTATATATTAAAAAAACCACGAACAGACAAGGGCATCATTTGCTCAAAAAAAGAGACAGGACATCATTGTAATAAACAAAGGTTACAAACAATAAATTAATAACTTATTCCTGTTTTTATTTCACTAAATAACACAAATAATCCTTCTTTAACTTAATCAATCCGGGTTAATTCCATATATTAATCTTCGTTTTCCGTTTTGTACTACCAGCTTCAATTCAATTATAAAGAACATCTTTGCGGAGCTTAAATAGGGACCTAAAACCATATGTTGAACGCATTACATCGGTAAATAGTTTATATTGCGACACAACATATAAAAGAACCGGGATGAAAGCAAGCGTGCTGAAGAGAATTGGCATCCATTTCAAATTTTTATCATATAGCACGAAGAAGCTGACACTAAATGCAATCATCATGGTTGTTATAGAAAGGAAAAGAGTTGCTAGACCTAATATGAGCTTTTTGGGTAAGGATTCCAAGAAATCACTTTGGGCAAAACGAGATGTAAGGATAGATAAGAACACAAGTATGGAAGCTGATGATGAGAACAAGGATATGGCATCAGCCACAACAAAGATTATAAAGGCTGGTTTTGAATAGAGTATAGGAATACCATTGTTTTGATCATAACCACGGGGAACTGTAAAGGCCGAAGCAAATACTATTGTTGCAATAAGTGTTGACACAACCATACACTGGTTAGCCGTGTCTTTCATCCACTTCTCACCTTCTGTAATAAGATCTTTGTGTTCCTCGTCGAATAACTCACGTGGTGTGCGACCATATTTATTCTTCCGTTCTTTGTAAGAGGGAGGTATAATAGACTCTACTTCCTACAAGGAAAGGGATATTTATTATCCGTTGTCAATATGCCGACCCATTTGATCGAATCATTTGAGATAAAGACCAAGTCTAGATCTAAATATTTTGAATCTACTCATTACGTTTGCTAGCTAGCTAGGTATAAGAAAGAGAGAGGAATATGTGTTTGTACCTTGAACCATAACCGTTCTTGTTGCATTTGTAACAAAACCCCTGACACGCCCTCAAGGCACGTTGCTCTCATCCCAGCTAAATGCAACATTTTGTTGTAGTTATCATCTCTAAGAGGAGTTATCAAATCCTTCATTGTGCCTATCTGGGACAAGAGGTTGTAGATATTTTGATGACGATGTTTGACAGCAATATGAAATATCGTCTGATTGTTATCATTTACCTTCCATGAAATGTCTGGATATCGA
Source organism: Dittrichia graveolens (assembly GCA_038502395.1). Classification (NCBI taxonomy): domain Eukaryota; kingdom Viridiplantae; phylum Streptophyta; class Magnoliopsida; order Asterales; family Asteraceae; genus Dittrichia; species Dittrichia graveolens. The sequence goes on along the minus strand of JARJIL010000005.1, from coordinate 73,736,329 downwards.
CGGATGAGTTCATCTAGAAATTTCTTATTGCCCATTTCTGCAGCAATAAACAGTACCCGAGAAGAGTACGTTTCCTTTTGAAGTCTTCCGGCACGCATAAAGGTACGTTGCTTTGAAAAGAGTTTTTGTAGTTGACGAGCTTGAGATTCTTTTCCAATTTTTAGCTCAAGTATGTTCTTCGTGTCATTTTGGATGTTGGCAATTAGTTCAAGAATGATCCTTTCTAGTCCTTTATATGGATCTCGATTACCAGAAACTACTACTGCTTTGTAGTCTTGCTTAATTATTTTTTGGGATTCAACATACATCTTAAAAAGATGTTCAGAAATGAGGTTTTCTAGTTGCAAAGCTTGATCTACCTTTTCGGTAGCTGGTTCGGGCTGACCATTGATTATGTTCTGGATTTCAGCATCCATTTTGTTAAGAAATTGACGGATGAGATTGTATAGTATTGTAGTTTGAACACTTCCAGAAGCTAACTTCTCTAGGTTAAACCGATCTGATGGCCCTCTGAGAATATTATCAATTTCCCTCTTAGGCTTTTTTACAATTTCTTCCGAGATGATTATAAGCAATTGCAATGCATTACTTTCCTTTTCAAGAGCTCCCATATTTGAATCAATGAATGAAAAAACTGAAAGCAACAACCACATAAGAAGCTCAATTAATGGTACCATGAAATACTTACGAGTAAAATAATGATTCAAGGGTGAAGTACTTGAATTTAATTTAGCCACTCGATCGATCTATAAAATATATGAAGGAATGGTAAATATAAAAAAAGGATACTTATTTAATTAAGACAGCTGATCGATGTATAATAAACATCAAGCTAGGAGTAGAGATTTTTACCTAAACGCATGGTTCTCCAGAAAACATTCAATTTTGTATTCGAAAAAGCTTCGGGCTTTCGAGCCAAAACTGCAAGTGTACTCTTGAAATCAAGTTGTGGATATTTTTTGGCTATCTGTAGTGCCACATCTAAAAAAGGATTGAAGTTGATCAATTTTTGAGAGAAAACAAGCAATTAATTGCCAGGGAAAGAATTATAGACTAAAAATTTTTGCGAGCAAACAAGCAGTTAATTTTTTTTGAACAACAAATTTAGTGGGTTGGGTCGCAGTGACATCGATATAGGATGAACTCCACCATTTTATAGAAAAACCCTCACTGTCCAGACTGAACCAAGACCTGAGCAATGGGATAAAACCCCTATACCACTGGGCTACGCCACAGTAGTAAGCAGTTAATTGGAACACATATATATGATAAAATTTGATTTAAGGGCTACAAAGACGGAAACAAATTAGATATTTATAAAATATTAAAACTTACTTATTTAATATTTTTTGTCAAGTAGGATTAAGATTTAAGAGACATGATCATAGGAGAATGGTTTTTTTAGCAAGAATAGAGAAGATATTTTTTCTCTTTAAATCTGGATTTAAGGGCTACAAAAATATAATACATTTAAAAGTTCGATGTGGCTATTATAGTTATCACTTTTTACATATGTTTTTAATATAAGTTAAAAGTTTGTTGTTTTTAATTACGCTATTATTAATTAAAAAACGATAGTAATTTTATCTATTTTTTTGATTTTTATAACCGTACTTCGTGCACTCCGCAAGAAGAATGCCTCCCTGTCATCTTACCCTAAGATGACGTTTGGTTTACGGATTATTTTCCAATGAAATTGGAATCTATAAAGGAATTGGAATGTGAAGGATTTAGATTTGGAATCTAAATCCTTAGCTCACTGTGTTTAGTAGTACGAATTGGAATTCACTCCCATCGCGACCTACCCTAATCAGACCTGCCACCACCATCCATAATTAGCGCCACCATTGCCACCTCCACCACCGCCCCACTAGATCTCGCCACCATCAAAGCCAAGTTGTCGCCGCCGCCCCACTGTCGCCAAGCTGAAGGTGAAACGGTCGAAGCCCTAATCGTGAAACGGAGGTGAAACTACCAAATAGTCGAAGCCCTAATCGAAGCCGGTTGTCGGTCGAAGCCCTAATCGTCTTTAGATGGTGAGCATGATCGAAGGAATTTCAATTCCTTTATAAGCTGGCGGAAGGATTCTACTTTCCCTTGTTTGAAGGAAAGCTTTTCATATCAAAGATTCCAATTACATTGATCAAATATGAACTAAACATGAAAATCTCTAGGATTGTAATTCCAATTCCTTCAAATTTTCAAAGATTCCCTCCAATGAAACACACCTTAAGACTTCTTTATTTGACATTTTTTTATAAATTAGTACTATAAGTAGAAGAAAACAAAATTTTGTATGTGAACCATACAAATAAAACAGCCATTGTTTAGTACAATGTGGATGCAATATAAAAAGGACAAATTGCATTAAAACACAATGAACTTTGTCTTAGTTACCGTTATACAACAAACTTTATTTTTTTAAAAATAATACGATCAACTTTCATAATCATCACATTGTATGCAACTTGTTGTATACTATAAAAGTTATGACAATGTTCATTGTATACAATGGTATCCTAAACAACAGACACATAAAAAATTGTTTGCATATACCGAGAGGATTATGAAAGTTAATTGTATTATTTTTAAATTTTTAAATTTAGTTATATACAATAATAATTAAGACAAAGTTCATTACATTTTCATACAATTTGTCTATATAAAAATTAGCTTCAATGTGATTAAACATGTAAAAGGAAAGGGAGTTGCCCTTCAAGTAACCATAAAAAAACCCACATTAAATAAAAAAAGTTTTAATGCACTTCTATGAAAATATCCATTATCATATTTTTATATGAAAAACTATATTTTCTTTGTTTTATATTATTATATTTTCCTACTCACTAAATAATAACATGCAGAATTAACTTATTTTCTTTTCTAATAAACTCTATTAATTTTAACACACACTCTCTCTCTTACACACACCTACTACTACTAGGGAGAGTTCATTTGAAAACCATTATTATTGCGAGAACCAATCTTAGTTATTCATTTTATAAGTCGAATTCATAGATACGGAACGTAGAGGGATAAAGGGTGGCAAGGTGTATAAGATGAATTCATGAGTGGGCGAAGGAATTGAAGGGGGGGGGGGGAATTCCACATACTACTATACATACATATACACACACACAAACACACACACACACACACACATATATATATATATAGAGAGAGAGAGAGAGAGTTATACACACACTACTACTACTACTAATAATAATAGTAGGAAGAGTTTATTTGAAAACCATTATTATTACGAGAATCAATCTTAACTATTCATTTTATAAGTGGAATTCATGGATACAGAGCGTAGGCCATGAGGAGATAGAGGGTGGCAAGGTATATAAGATGAATTCATAAGTGGGCGATGGAATTGAAGGAGGGGAAATTGGACGGCTAAGATTGATTCTCGCAATAAAAAAGGTTCTCAAATAAACTTTTGCCTATACTATTATATAAACTATTTGATATTCTTTTCTCCTTAACTTTAAGATTTCTTAAAATTCAATTAAAATAACATCTTTATCTTTCATTTAATTTAAATTAATATTATCCGCTCAATCTTTAAATCTTTAACCATTTTTTTTCTCTCTCTTCTAATTACTTTAACTTTATTCATTTAAAATATACACACCCACTAACACACTCTATCACCTCATTTCATAAATATAAATCTTTTTTCTTACTTTAATGTATTTTAGAATTTATTTTTAAAATTAATAAAATTGTTGATGCAAATAAAAGAAAAATTGAAAAAACGGATATGTTGCTAAACAAATCTTTTTCATAACATTGAATCGCGCGAATAGAATATTATTATAATTTTAAAGCGAAATGTTACAAACACAAATTAATCGCCGCTGTAACATTTCGCAATTACGATACTGGTATATATTGATTTAGTAAATAAAGGATAAATGCAAATAACTTATAGGAAAATAAAAAAACTGTCTGTTATTATATTTTAGTTTTGAAAGATGAAACATTAGTCACGTCCTTGGGATTGAACGTAAATTTAAAATTATATTAACTTTAGAATATCTTAAAAATTAACAAAATTATATTAAATTTAGTAAATGATGGACGTATATCTAATGTATCTAGTTATTAATATTAAAAGATTATTAAGGGATTGAATGTAAATTCAAAACTAATACAAATAATATTTAATTTATATTTACTAATATAAATAGAGTTATGCCGAGGTTATATAACCAATTATATATATATATATATATATATATATATATGAGACGGTTCAAACAAGAACTGTTTTATACGAGAACTGCGAGAATCTATTGATAAAAAAAATGGGGGTCCAGGTTTAAGAGCTGTTAATCAATAACCTTAAACTAATCAAACTTATCTTTAACTAATTAAAGGTAATTTGGACATTTTTACCCCCACTTTTTTTAAACTAATATATCTATCAAACGAAAAGATGTTAAATTACGAAAATTACATCAAATTAACGAGAAAATTATACTCTTTAATTTGAGATCGATATTGCTATATTTTTTGGAAAAAAAATTCGCTTTTGCTGGGTTTTGTTAACACAGTTCTCGACATATACACATGTGCATGTCTACATTTGTTGTGGAAAAACTAGGAGCATCTGTAAATATGCACATGTACATATATTTTCTGAAAAAGTATAACAAGATCGGTCTCAAATTAAAAAGCATAATTTTCTCGTTTATTTGGTATAATTTCGTAATTTAACACCTTTTCATTTGATGGATATATTAGTTTAAAAAAAGTGGGGGTAATGTAAAAATGTCTAAACTACCCGTTTGATTTAAAGTTAAATAAAGAAGAAAGGAAATTAAATGATTGGTCCATATTGGTTCTTGCAGTTCTCGTACGAAAAACAGTTCTCGTTTGAACAGCCCCCTATATATATAAAAGTTTATTTAAGAACTATTTCTATTGTAAGTGTCATTAAAAGTAATCTCAGTCATCCAATTCACCCTCTTTCAATTTCATCACTCACCAATAAATTCATCTCATGCATCATGTCACACTCTATTCCTCCACGCTATCCGTCCATGAATTATTATCAAATCAATGGTTAAGATCGGTAAACTCCCTAAAACGTGTGTGTTTCTCCATAACTTTTTCTTAGACTTCTTCATTAAATCACCATGATTCTTTCCGGGTCCTAAAAGATCCTCATGTCACTCCTAGGAATTCCTTAGTCATCACTCTAATGGAGTGGGCCATACTATTCCACATCAGATCTGCATCACTTGAGATGAAGCTTTCAGCCTCTAAAGTGAGTTTCTCCTTAAAGTGAGTTGCTCGCAAAGTCTTTCCAAAAAATCCTGAGTTTGACCTCACTATGGCCCTGTTTGGCCTCCTTTTAAAAAAGTGTATCTAGGACTAACAATCTATGTTGAGAAGCACACGATTCACCCAGGAGAACTTTATCCTCAAGATCCCTCTTCTCACAAAGAAATAGTCTTATTTTAGGGTATTAATGTTTGACTCAAATTGTAAATGATTTGATTGATTTGGTATCTATCCAAATTCATAGAAGCTTTGTTTTTCCTATTAAATAGGTGTTTTTTTTAAGGAATTTGATAATGAATCAAAATATAACTACGGTTAATTAAGTTTTTCCTTATAAATAGATGCTAGGATTTTCATAATTTTGAGAAGAGAGAAAAACTTGATAGGGAAAAAAATTTGTAAGAGTATTGAGAGTTGAGTGTTTGTATATCTTGAGGAGCTGAACCCGATAATCGTTCTGTTTGTGTTTGATTTTCTGTATATATATTTATTGACCGTAGTTGTTTTAATTTTACTTTGAAGTAGTGGATCATAATAATATGATTAATACTGGAGGTACACAAAATAAAATATTTGATATTTGTGTTTTGAGACCAACTAGTAAAAAAATTCTTAGAAGCTGTAGTTGGTTGTATACTTTGGATTGTGTGAAAAACTCGAAAAGATTGGATATTTAACAGAAAGAGATTCAAGGTGCCTTGGGTAGTAGTTGAAATTCAATCAACATTGTTTATGTTTATTAGATTTAGAGCCAATTGCGGTAATATTTTAAATTAGTCCATATGGTGTTGTAATCTACTTTTGATGTAGTAATTTGTATTGTAAACGCTTACTTTGAGCATCTTGCTTGAAGTTGTTTATAATATTTTGGAATTGATAGGCGTGTGTGATGGTCATTCAAAGCTCATTGCCTAGCTTTCTCTTTCTTGTTGTTCATTTTTTTTTTGTTTTGAAGAAAAATTGATTACCCTGTCGGTATTTTATAAGAGTGATTCTAAATTTACCTCCTATGATGTGATATATATATATAGGTAAAAGTTCAAACGAGAATTATTTTTTGTACGAGAACCAATCTTAGCCGTCCAATTCCCTCTCCTTCAATTGGATTGCCCAGTCATGAATTCCTTACATGCACCTTGCCACACTCAATCCCCTCACGCTCTTCATCCATGAATTCCACTTACCATTTGAATGGCCAAGATTGGTTCTCGTACGAACAACAGTTATATATATATATATATATATATATATATATATATATATCTGGGTACATTACATATACTAAAAACTGTAATTGATTGAGAGAAAGGGATCTAAATAGTAGCATCCTTATCGGGATCTACCCGGATTCTCTAGAGTCTAGACCCTCCGTTTGATATCCTCGTAAAGTGTTTGAAATAATCTAGGCATGTTTTTGTATAGGCATTTTAAATATGTATTTTCTTTTTGGTCATGGTATATAAATAATAAATCTTTTATGTGGTGGTGTTTCACAGTAGTGTCTACTTATTTCTAGTGGCGTCTTAGTGTTTTGTGGTTTGGTTTAAAAGTAGGCGCTCGGGTGTGTTTAATTTTGTTTTTCTGGTACTTATCGTGCATTTTCAAACGTCTTACTACTTCCTTCAATCCTAAAATTATTGATCACACAAAAAAAACACATAATTTAAGAATTAAGACAATACAATTAATGCAAAGCTTAATTAGTAAAAATATCATTTTTAACCTTACAAATACTGTTTTGACTTGTAAAAAGACGTAATAATGATAAAAGAGTGAAAAAAAGCAAATAATGACAATCTTTTTTAGAAGTATATAATTATTTTAGAATATTTCAAAATAATATAGCGAATAATAATATTGGGATGGAGAAAGTAGTTTTTAGTATATTAGGAGTTAGTTATAAAATATGAACATATATGATATGCTCATCTTTGTAAACGTGTATCTTGTTGGGGAAACTAGTTTAATGCTATGATAATTAACATAACTCTAGAATACGTGTGGGTTTAAAAGAAGTATGTGGTAGTTAAAATGTTTACCCAACATATCACCCTTCAAGAAGCCAACCACGATTTGTATCTGTACAACCATCTTCATTACATAAGTCTCTGGATTCATTATACAAATACTTTACCACTTCATGTTTTCCAAACAAAGCAGCTGCATATAGTGGCATCATTATTCCACCACCGCCCGGGATTTTAAGCAAGTTTCTGTTCTTTTGCACCATTATCTTAACAAGTGTAACGTTTCCGGTAATAGCCGTTAAATAGAAAGCAGTGTTGAAAATTTTGTTTTCAAGTGCTAGGTCGTTCTCTTTCATCAAATAAACCAGATTTTGTACAAATATTTCTACCTGTTTGCCTCTTCTTCCTAGGATGCTACAGTGTGAAGCACTGTTTCTCCATTTTCAGTGATACTATATCTTATCAACTCTGGACGTAAATCAAGAATGGCTTTAGCAGTTTTCCAATCACCTCTCATGGATGCCTCGTATAGAGGGACAAAAGTTCTGAAGTACTCTTCTCTAGGTCCTTTAAAGTAGGTCCAATACAAATAGTTAGCAACTAGTAACATGTTATTATCGATCATGGGATCTACACCAAAATGTATGGAATTTTGATTGTAATTGTATGTAGCGATAAAAAAATCTTGTTATTTATATAATTAACCGTCGGAGTTGAATCTATCTTTCGATGTAATTTGTTTACTTAATGAAAAAAGGGGCAATTTTTTTTGAACTGCGAACGCGCTCATACATCTTAATTTATACATATGTCCTTAGCGGAATTTAAACCTACAACTTTAAAAAGTAAAACACTTTAAACACACCTTAATATAACTAAGTCAAACACCATTTGGTAAAAGAAGGGGGTAAGTTTGTACATAAATAAGTAAAAAAAATTAGTTTAAAGCGATGGACAAAATAATAATGTTGATAATTTTATTTCTGGAATATATTCTAAAGGGCTGTTTGTTAAAACAAAATGATTAAGCATTAAATGATTCTGTAGTTGAATAATTCAAAAGCTCTGAATGATTCTGCCGCTGAATGTAACATGTTGTTTGATAAAGGTTCTGAATGAACAATCTAAATGATGCAAATTATCATTTTAACCTTAATAGTGATATGTTATATTATAAGATATGATTGTTTAACAAGACAACGTGTGAAATAAGGAGTATTAGGGTAAAATACGTGGTGCTTAATGATTCAGAATGCACTTTAAGGTAGAATGATTCAACAGCATTATGCTGAATCATTCGGAACAGTCTTCATTCAGGGGCAACAATCAAACACGCTGATTCATCGCTGAATGGTTCCATTAAGCAGCAAACAAATAGCCCCTAACAGAAAATCAATTTCTTCACTCGGCTCTTAAGGAGCAGTAATACGTAGATCTCGATGTGTAATTTCTAAATGGTTTAGTTTACAAAAACACATCAAAATTTTCATGTTTTGCTATTGTGAATTGGACTTTAAGAACTTCTTTTTGTGTATCAAATATTTAATTTATCACTATAATTTATATTAAACTTTCTATTGTGTGTACTAAACTTATATATATTTTTTCTTTTTCATGTAACCAAAATACATACAATAGCAATAAATTAAAAGTTTGATACACACAATAAAAACTTTTAGTGTTCGATACGCACAATAACAATAACAAAGCATGACAAGTGGATACTAAACTAAACCCATTTCTAAATGATAAAATAGGAGATGATTTGTACATAATATTCTTTTTTTTGTCAAAGATAATAATCAAAACTTTTTTGCTCATACAAATGAACTAATTACAGGGCATTTTAAAAGTTTTCCAGAGGGCAAAATTAAAAAATGGGTCTCTTAAAATACTTGTATACAAAAAACTAAAATATACAAAAATGTCAAATTATTCTCTTTTATTTCTTTTTTGACAATAGGATAAATGCATTTTGAAAAACTTGATTTATTAATTAATTATAAAACTCTTAAGTCCTACTCAAATGATAAAATCTAATCTTGTATGTGGTATACTGATTTCAAGTAACTTATTACAATATACCAAAACTATGCTTTTTCTACTCTACTCAAACGGTTAATGAAATCTTCTCATTAAAAAACAAAAGGATTGCAAGTCGCCGACTAAAATGCAAAATCTGCCTACTAAAATTGCAAACTCTAAAATCATAAGATGTGAAATCACCTACTGTACTTAGGAAAGACTAAATAATTCTGAATTGGATGATTTACAATTATGTTTTGTTTTTGTGTTTCATTGTTTGCAAAGAACGAAAGGAGAACTAATCACTAACAACAAAATCAATCGTCTATGCTCTCTCCCCGATGTCTCGAGCTAAATCGAAATTTGAAGGTTTTTTCTTGACCTAACTACAAAGACGAAAGTTTGATGCGACATGATTTGAGCCTAAGAAAATGGGACTTCTTACTTATTTCTTATCTGTCTCTTATATATATATATATATATATATATATATATATATATATATATATAAAAGAGAGATCATACTAAGTGTGGGCCCAATCTAGTCATGGGTCCTGAACAGTTACTCGGGTAGCCCATTCCTTAAGATGGCCTTGTCTAACTATTTTTTTCAACTGCATGTTTAAAGATATTGTGGGATAAATATACACTTTTTGTTGTGTACAAATCATCTCCCTAACAAAATAGTATATGGTGTAATAGGAGTCTTATAAGATTATGAGTTCAAGTTCAATGATGAACAAATACATTTAAGAAGTATGTGTGTTCTATTGTTAAAAATTGGTATGGAGCATTGCACTCCCACCATATAATGTATGTTACAAGTTGACATATAGGAATGACAACCAGGCAGGTTCGGAGCGGGGATTGGTCCCTCGTCCCCATCCCCGTTTAAGAAAAAAGTCCCCTACCCCGTTTAAAAAACCGCGGGGATTTAAACGGGGATTTTCGTCGGTTATCCGGGGAAACGAGTATCCCTATTACGGAGATACCCGTTAAAGTAGAATTGTGATTTTTCACCATGGGATCATCACAGTTATGATTTTATCACGAGTTTTAAAAAATGATTATACTAAATTTTACAACATTATCGAATACAAACATATCTGAACCGAAATTAAAATCTTAAATAATCTAAATTTATCCAAAATATCAAAACCAGACAATCCAAATAAAGACAACGATTAAAATTAAGTTGCGTAAAAGTGTATAGAGATTTATATATTTTCTATTTAAAATTAATTTTATGTATATATATGTATAATTAATATTAAATTATAATCGGGTATCGGGTATCGGGTAATCGGACAACAATTATAAAACCCGTCCCCGTTTAAAATAATCGGGTTTTCCCCATTCTTCGTCCCCGTCCGTTTATGTCGGTTTTCAGTTTCCTCTATTGGTTTCAGTTTTTTTTGCCATCCCTATTGACATATAATCTATTCACTATTGATATAACACATCCATGTGAGGTGGAGAGAAGCACATCCAACAACATCAACAACAACAAAAAAAATAACACAAAAAGTTACAAACATTTGTCCCATCATGCGATCAGTGGAGCCCTAATTAATGCATAAATTCTTCATCTTTCCGACTTGAAACTTATTAATTATTAGATATTAAACTAAACATGTTATTATGTTTTATGTATTTAGTTTAGAAAAGTGTTACCACCACTACTGCCCGCAAACGGCCGTTAGTCGCCGTCAGCCGCCGGAAAACCGCCACATAACCGCTATTTCTAGCCCTATAAATATGTAAATACGTACAGTGCCGTGTGGCCGATTGGTACCGATTTTACAGAAATAAAGATGGATTTCTTGGTGGATTATCTTGTTATTTATCTTTAATTTCCAACATTTGGTATTATCTTGTTATTATCTTGTTATTTATCTACCAAGAAATACCCAAAGAAATCGAAACCCTAATTTTCAAATCGGAGGCAGAGGAAGAAATCTTCAGAATCGATTTTTGGTTTCGTTTTTCATCATAGAAAGAATACCTACGGAGGTCGTTCAACTAGGAACTACCACAGCGGCACCCATCGGAAAAAGTACTTACCTTGCCGGAGAAGACAACCGGAGAACAGGATCAGTCGGAGCAGAGCACCGACAAAGAAAAGTCGAGATCGACTCGACTTGCAAAATCAGTACCAACCATCGAGTACAAATCGTCGACCAAAAGAAGCATCGATCGGAGAAATAGCCAGAGAAGAGGCAACATCGTTTTCTCGGTGGAGTAGAGAGGACGAAGAAAGAAGCGACAAAAGAAAATGAGGGCGAAACTGCGGAAGTTTTTTGCTCAAAACAAAAGAGACGTGTTTTTAAAAAACAAAACCCTAATTCCATTTAAAAAAAACTTTGGGCCGATAGTTTCAAAAGAAAAGTTTTTTTTAATAAAAAATTAAAGTCTTATTTGTAAAATAAATATTTAAGTTTTGTTTTTTGTTATAAGTCTTTATAAATAAAGTAAAGTAATAAAGACAAAATTTTGATAAAATCTTTAGTAGTAAGTTTTATGAATAATTTATAAGTTTTTTTGAAAAGGAAAAGATTTTTGAAGTAAGTAGTTTTGCCCGGTTGAAAAAAGAACCAGTGGTTTGATTCATCTCGCAAACAAGAAAACTAGTTTATTTTGTTTTTGTTCTGTGAAAAAAGAACCAGGGGACTGTGAGGGACAGTTGGTTTGATTCGCTCAACAAAACAAGAGAAGTCAAAAGTTTGTCCGGTAGAAAAAGAACCAGTTGGTTTGATTCGCTCAACAAAACAGGAGAAGTCAGAAGTTTGTCCGGTAGAAAAAGAACCGGGGACTGTTAGGGACAGGTTTGATTCGCTCAACAAAACAGGAGAAGTCAGAAGTTTGTCCGGTAGAAAAAGAACAAGAAAGAAAGAAATAGTTTTCCGCTCAAGAACAAGAAGCCGAAAACTGGAAGCAAAGAAGAAGATACGCATAATGGAAACAGACAGAAAATATGAAGACAAGGAGCATAGTGGTGAACGTTGCATTCATAAGAAGTCAGTTCAAGATTTCAAAGGAAGAGTACGAGATAGAGCTTGGAAACCATGGAAGAACAAAGATGTTAACCAACAAGACAAGAGACACATAAAATGCTTCAAGTGTAACAAATTTGGACACTTCAAGTTTGAATGCACCAAGAAGGACGAGCAAGTTAACTTAACTCAAAGTGAAGACGACGATCCAACTCTACTATGGACAAATCTTGAAGGATATAAGACCTCACTTAAACTATGTTTAGTTTAAGGGGGGTATTAGATATTAACTAAACATGTTATTATGTTTTATGTATTTAGTTTAGATAAGTGTTACCACCACCACTGCCGCCGGCATAACTGCCGCAGTAACCGCAAACGGCCGTTAGTCGCCGTCAGCCGCCGGAAAGCCGCCACATAACCGCTATTTCTAGCCCTATAAATATGTAACAATACGTACAGTGCTGTGTGGCCAATTGGTGCCGATTTTACAGAAATAAAGATGGATTTCTTGGTGGATTATCTTGTTATTTATCTTTAATTTCCAACATTAATGTGGCGTACGTACAATAGCAGTAAAGTAACAAATTGATTAAGGAGATGTATAATTGGATAACGGATATTACCTTTAAGTAGATCCATACGAGGTAGATTCGGTGGTCGTCCATAGCTAGCATGTGAAGCAACTAGAATGATGACTTCATGCTGCTGCTGTTGCTGGCTTAAGGGATTCTCTTCGTCAATTGAGGCTGATTGCGCACTTGTTTGCTTCATCGATCTACAAAGTCATCACAACATAATCATTAACTAAACCATTAATATACTGATCGAGGATTTAATTAATCAATGCCTCTGCTTGCTTCAGATCGATAATACCTCTGCTTGCTTCAGATCAAGAGCGAGCTCGACTATAATGTATTTATGTCTGCACGAAGTGAATGGAAATTCTAAAGCCTTTTTCAACTTTTGAAGAATGAAGATGAGATCTATCATTTATTGATTTACATACCAAACTCCCTTGCTTTAGTCAATCTTTGTTGACAACTTTGGTTTGTGATTTTGTTTTGTTTTTGTGTGTGAGGTTGGCTTTGGGAATGGCATTGGGTTGCCTCATGTGGTTGCTTGAGAGTTGTGATGTTTTTGTGGAATCCATGATTCGTTCATCTTCATTTTGCCTTTTTCTTCAATGGTATTTTTCATTGTTGGTTGGGAAGTAGAAGTTTGAGAAGTGCGTGTCAAAATTTCCCTTTGACAGTGACATGAAAGACTCTTTTTTGATTCTCTTAATTCCTTTTCTAAATCATTCGTGATGATGGTTTGAAAATAATAAGCTAAAAGTATTTCTAGTGGCCTTTGTAATATCATGTGTGGTATGTATACTCGGGCTTCCAGAGGTACTTGTGGCTTTTTCAGATCTTCAGGATATGTTATTACAGAGTCATCTACCTCATTGAGCTTTTGGGGCTCAGATGTGATAGATTCATTTAATTCCATTCCTGATAATTAAACGGAATTTCAAATTTAAATTTTGTCTTTCTTTTGAAATCTTCTTCTACTACTTCTTGCTCTCGTCCAACAAATACCATTTTATTTGTTATGCCATCATTCATTAGATTGAAATCATATAGCTGTTTGGCTGTCACTTTTTCACTGATTTTCGGGTTTTCAAATCCAAGGCCATCATAGGTCCATTTAGAGAATTTACGTTCTTTGGATTTATTTAAAAATATTGTTTGTTCTGATTGTCCCTTTTAATCGGTGTGTCTTCAAGTTCTTTAATCTTTGAGTATAGTTCACCCTTTTCTTTGAGTACAAATTTAGTGTCATTCTCAGCACTATTTTTTTCTGCTTTGAGATCATGGATTTTGGTGTTCATGCTTGCTGTTAACTCAATTAATTCGTTTTCTTTTGCAATTATTTTTGTTTTAAGTTCAGTAATTTCTTTGTCAACCTCGAAAATTTCCATTTGTTGATTTCTAATGATTTCTTTTAGTTTGTCTTTATTGGTTTTAGACTGTTGTACCTTTTTCTCTAACTTTTTCATTCTTGTCATGATGATCTGAACATGTTCAATGCTCAGACCACAACCTGTTATTAAGTTAGAGTGTACCTCATCAGCATCAAGCTCTTCATTTTCAGTGTGATCATAGTTTGCCTCTAGCTCCTCATCTTCAGCATAAAATTCATCTTGAACATCAGCCATCTGGCAGAATTGGGCTTGTGCTTCCTCATCCAAATCACTATCATTAGTATCTGATAGGAATTGGTCTTCTTCCACCATTATGGCCTTCGCAGCATCTTTCCTTTTGGATAGCCTGAGTTTCTGCTTGTAATACTCAGCATCCTTTTTCTTCTTTTGGGTGCAGTCTTTTATGAAATGGCAATTGCCCCCACAGTTATAACATTTTCTTTCTTCCTTCTTCTCCTCCTTCACAAATCTAGGTTTTTCTGTAACCTTGAAGTTATCTGGACTTCGGGATCCAGAAGTGTATCGTTGGCGATTGTTGGTTTTGTAATACCTGTTTTTGAATGCCTTTGTGATAAAAGACATGGCTTTTATTACTTTTTCCATCTCTGTTCCATCTGACTCATCATATTCTGAGTCAGATAAGATCACTTGTTTGTACTTTTGTGTCTGGAGGATTCACGTGGTGATGATTCAGCAGCTACAAGAGCTAGGGGATCAGTAGACATTCTTGGAGCAGACTTTGAGACCTCATCCTGATATTGTTGGAGGTCTTCAAAGATGTTGTGATATGTAACAATAGTGAGATTACGATTGATATGCTTGTAAAGTTTCACATTCTCTCTCCACTATGGACCAAGAGCTCTCAAAAATACACAGTTGATATCTAGATCAGTTCTTTCAACCTTGTTGGTTCTCAGCTCATTTTGAAGCTTGCAGAAACGACTGTAAGTATCAATTAGCAGTTCATTTTCTTTGGCAGTGAATTTATGAAACATATTCACCAATTGAGTTCGTTTAATGTGCTCTCCTTGCTCAGTCCCTTGTAGTTGTTTCTTGATTTCATCCCATATTTCTTTAGTTGTTGCTAAGCTATCCACTTTCATGTACATTTCTAAGGATAAGCCTTGTTTTAGATAATATTTAGCAAGTCGGTCTGCTTTCTTTCTTTCCTTTTCCGTTGCATTTAACTCATCAGGAGTTTTCTCTCTTACTGTTCCAGGAATAGGAGGATTGTTATCAGGTTGTGCATCAATGATTTTGTAAAATATCTTATCTCCGTTGAGAATAGAATCAATCATCATTTCGCCATACATCTCATCATTTCGCCATACATCTCATCTCGTTGGAACTTGACATTCTTGGTTGAATTACTTGAAAGTTTAAAAGTGATCGTTAACTTGAGAAAAGTTGGGTTCGAATATGGTTTCTTCGAATTTGGAAGAATTGGTTCGAATGTGAATCAAATGAATTCGAAGTGAATTATGGGAATTCGAAGTGAAGTTTGAAGTTGACTTCGAATTGAACAGTTGATTTTGGTTTGCGAAGTGTTTTGAGCAAATGATCTTCGAATACGAAAGTGGTATTTGGAATGAACATGCTCGAAGTCTGTGTTGATTTCGAATTCGAAGTGCACTTTGTGATCTAACGCTCGCAGTCTTCGCACTCGAAGTGGTTTTGAACAAACACGCTCGAAGTCTAAGTCTTCGTACTCGAAGTGGTTTTGTAGAACAAACACGCTCGAAGTCTTAGTGTTCAGGTTGATTTCGAATTCAAAGTGCACTAAAGGATCCTAGACACGCTCGAAGTCTATGATGATTAGATACTTTTGAAGACCATGCTGGTTAGGTATGCTTGCAGATTGTAATGAGTAGCAATTTCCTGATTTTAAGGGATATGTCTCACTTACCAAGCTCGAAGCCTTCTTAGGTTTACCTAACCTGCTCGAAATCAATAGGGAAACACCAAATCGTTTGAATTTTTAATTCAAAACGATCAAAAACTCATATCAAAGCTGTTCTTGATGATCTTCAAGTGTTCTTGACTGAAAATTTGCTTATAAAAAAAATGAAGAACAACCACCCTAAAATTATATCCTTCAACTCGTTATATAGTATAAATCAACACTATCCCATTTAATCCATCATCAACAAGATTTATGATGAATTTTTGAAGAAGAAGATGAGTAGAGAAAAAACCGTAGGTTCGATTCTTCTTGTTCTTCGATGATTCACCCAATCACAAGCCAACTTATATCAAGTATGGCTCTGATACCACTTGTTGGTCCTTAATGCTTTGATCTCTTGTAATACTTTCAAGTATGGATTTAGATGTAGAGAGAAGATGAGATATAAACACACACTACACCTTTTGTATATATTGATATATTCAAAGCTCTCTTGTTTCCAAGAGACAAGGGGCCTATTTATAGGCCAAGCCTTCCAATAGGCTTTTCTACATTTTTATAATATAACATTAGTCAACATCTAAGCATACAGGAAATTATTAAATATTACACCTTATAATCCATGAAAAAAACAATATTCATTTTAATTTTACCCCTTCGTTTGGTGGCGATTATTCTATGGGTGTGTTTCGCGAAACTAGCTAGAGTTGGGGTGGATCTTGATTGAGCTGAGGCTAATTAATTAATAATCTCAAGCTATAAGTTACTTGAAAAAGCTTTTATTTTAGGGGCTTATTGGGATTATGTTTTTAATACTCTCCTTAAAATTTTAACACCCGAACGAGGCTAGACGGCCGTGGATTATGAAAACTAGAAACCCAAACCCCTATAATCTCTCATAAACCCGTTGCCGAACACACCCTATGTATACTTCACATCGAAATTATCGCGAATTTATACGGTAAAATCTGGCATGCCATCTATAAATTAGGAATAGCCCTAAATAATAAATATTCTAAGACACTCGGTTGGGGAACTTGAAAAAATACCCGAAATCATTATAAAACAAATAAGGAATTATAGTAAAGATATCTAACTTATACGTAGAATAACTAAAATTATATAAAGAGACCAAATATACTTTATAAATTAAAATGTAAAACTATAACTCAGCGCGAAGACCCTTAAGACCTTTAAATTCATCAATTACAGACTTCGAATCAAATATTTCAGCAATTTCCTTTTCTATATAAACTACCACGATATCTGCAAGAAAATCATCCGACATCTTGTTGCGAAGACAATTTTTGCATATTTCCATGCCTGAAAATCCTCTCTCAGTTGTAGCAGTTGAAATGGGTAGTGTTAAGAGGAGTCGAATAAGTCGACTGAGCAAATTTCTTAGTTTCTTCAAGGCTTGTGCACAACTGTGCGATACTTGAAACACCACTTAGGATTGGGTTTTTTGGCATTTCAACTTTGAAAATCTCCGACCGATATCTCAATTGAATCCTCTCTTGTTCTGTAAAATCTTCAGGATAATATTTTTCAGTAAAAAGACAAATCTTATCAACATTAAACACTTGAGAATCTTTTTTAGGAACTAAATTAGATGCAAGTGTTAACAACTCCATCGCATGATTATTGAATCTATTGTTCAATTCTTGTAATTGCTTGTCCAATATGCAAATAAATATATCTACTTGATAATTACTCAAAAGTAAAATGATTGTCTTGTCGTCGAGGGCGATATCGATGTGACTTGTAAGGAGATTTCATATCAGACATATCTATTTGATGTTTCTCAAAAAACATCTTTACTTCTTTAAGTAAACAAAGCCATCCACTATATCTAAAGTCATTGACTCATTGAGGCTTTTCTTGGTCGTATCAACAAGTTCAATATCATTGAGAATATCTAGGGATTTCTTTTGCAGAGCTTGAGAAAGAATATTCGTCCTCCGCACTACTTCCTTAATCAAGCGAAGGACAAAAACAAATTCAAATGATGTCAAATATGTGTAAGCTGCATCTGCATCACCACGTTGAGAGTGACAAGATCCATCTTTAATTATACCTAGCACTAAACATCTCAAGCAAGTTACAAACTAAATTAAAATGAGAGCCCCAACCTGTATCACCTGCTCGCTTTAAAGTCCCAACTTGATTTGCTCCTCTACGTGTTTCAATTTCACAAGTTCTAACAAGTTTTTAATCTCAGTTGCATTAGCCTTTTGTAGCTCGTCACGGAGCTTACTAGAAGAACAAATTACATTAATAATGAAAGCCAAATTTGAGAAGAATCGGTGAATAGGAATAACTTCTCTTGAAGCGGCAACTAATGCAAGTTGTAATCTGTGAGCAAAGCAATGATCAGAATATGCATAAGGACAATCTTTAATAACTAGTGCTTGTAACCCATTCCATTCTCCTCTCATGTTACTAGCACCATCATAACCTTGGCCATGGATTTTACTAGTATCAAACTTATATTTCAAAAGTTGATTCCATAAATTTGTTTTAAGAGTTAATGCTGATGTATCACTTACATGTATCAAATCTAAGAACCTTTCTTTAATGACCACATCTGTATCAATAAATCTCAAAACAATGGCCATTTGCTCTTTTTTGTAATACCCGTTTTCTTAAATCGTTTGTAAAATATTATAAGAGAAATATATGTATGAGTTTTACGATGTTTCGTATTATAAGAGATACATATTTATACCCGTGTATTAAAGAAAAGATAAAAGAAATGAAATTCCCGACAACTCTGTGTCACGGTGCGACAGAAGTGTTAGGTCGCGGCGCGACAGCTCAAAAGTGAAAACGAATCTGCTTTCGGCTGAGTGGACAACTAGCCGTTTTGAGTGCGATCTATGACGTGTCGCGGCACGACACAAGGTCTGTGTCGCGGTGCGACAGACCAAAAATGCCTATAAATGGAAGTTCAACCCTCCATTAATGCACAGCCAATTCTCTCTCGTTACTCTGCCGAAATTACATCCCATATCCGAGTATAAGTCAGTGTCGAGTGTTGTTTGAATGTATTTTGAAGTCTTAGAAGCTCGGGTGGTGTTATATTGAAGATCGGAGAGTCGTGGTGCTATCGGCTCGAGCTACGGTTCAGATCTAACGTCAAATCTAAGAGGTAAGCTTCTGATCTAGTATTATTAAGTTGTAGTATGCATGTTAAAGGATATAAGATGATGTAGCGATATATTTACGATGTTTTGGCGGATAGGTTGATATATATGTTGTTAAAGACGATTAATCGGGATTATATATATGTTAGATCTAGATTTAAAAGTGGTATGGTTAGAAATCTAGTATGATGTTATATTGTTATTAAAGAGGAACGAATCGTGTTAAGATTCGAATGGAAACTTAGATTTTCGTATATCAAGATTTAAGTTAGTATTGGGTATGGTTAGATACTGTTTATATAGTAATACTTGTGTTGAGGACGTATGTGTTGAAATCATTTTGTAGGGTGTTTCCGGTATACGTGAGGATATTCCGGATTATTATTGTGATAGCCTAGTATTTTCTAAGACTACTGCTGTCAAGTGAGTTTTCACTAATTTACTCATTATATTGTGATATGTATATATTGAAAGCATATGTTATGTGAAAGTATGATTAAATGAATTATTGTGATGTTATGTGATATGTGATGCATGACCGAACGGGTAGGTCGAGATCGACTCGATAATCCGGGAGGTGGCCGAACGGATAGGTCAGAAGTATTTGATAATCCGGGAGGTGGTTCAGCTTAGCTTCGGCTATGGGTTGGTGAGAAAAACCAACAAAGGAAAAGTTTTAGCTATGAGCTGGGATTTAATCCGACTATAGTTAAATTTGGGTTGAAGCCCACTAGATGCGGATGGCATCATGGTCAGATGGACTGTATATGTTTATGTGGTTATGTGTACTATGCCAACGGTGTGTGCTATCCGTTATAAGGTGTAGGTACTGTGAATCTCACTAAGCTTTATGCTTACCCGTTGTTATATAAATCTTTTTCAGGAACCTCGGGTAAGGACAAGGGGAAGTTGCCGGCGTGACAGTAGTATTTCCGCACCTATGTTTTCAAGTGATGTTTATTGTGAAACTCTGATTTAAATGTATTTGTGAAACTCTGATTTAGTAATGTATTTGAGAAGTTATGTTTTAATCTATTTAATTATTAAAGGATATATTTAAAGTATATAGTATTGTATAAATTTTTCACAAGTCGATATAACCAGTTAAGTGGTGTCTAAGAATCATCGCACTCGGAGATGGTTGTGGATTTTCCGAAAGGTCATGTACCGAAAGCCCCCGATCGACCCGACGGCCCACTTAATGTTGGTAGTCAAAAGTGAATGTTTATCAATACGTTATATATAAAAAAAATTGGGACGCTACAACTTGGTATGAGAGCCTTGGTTTGAGAGAATCGAGCATATACTTGTTATGTGATCCGGACTTAAACCTTGGTTCTATATAAATTTTTGATAAAGTTTTCAAAAGTTAGACTGTCATGCGGAGCTTCGTGTCTTTGTGAGAAAAGGTATGTTTATATATGTCAGATGGACTTATATGATGATTATGATGATTATGCTAGTAGCTAGTATGCTTAGCATGAAGAGGATAAGAATGGAAGTGCCTATTGTATGCATTTAGATGTTATGAAAATGATTTATGTTATATTGTTATCTTATATGATTTATGAATACTATCTGCTAGGTAGAATATTAAACACATAGGTCTAGAATCGTTGATTTGGCCTTATTGAATGTTCTCGTTTGATGGTGAGATAAGCTAGAATCAAATATTCTAACACCTATAGGTTTAAGGTTATGCCTAGTATGTATTTATAAACATGTTAGATAATATATATGATATAATCAAATGATGTGTAAAAGTTGTTAAATGATACATAATCCAAGCCCGTGAATCAAGAAACTAAATGGTAATGCTGAGATTTAATACGTATAACGTGTTCGGAATAATATAAGAGCTCATGTTATTTACAAGCACATGGTATACATTAGAACTTGTCAAAATCATAAGAAATCTTGTGAATCTGGTTAGGGATACTTGTGAGATGATTTTATGGCTGTAAATTGATTATATGCTTATAAATTGATTATGTGCATGTAAGTTGAGAATGCTTTAGAATACATAGGCTTATTCTTTAGCAAGGTATGGGCATGGTAAGTAGTTACCATTAAGTATAAGAAGTAGGGAGAATATTATTTAATGCCTACCTAATTCATGGTACGTTAAATAAAACTCCAGAATGGTTGACACGAGGAATCGTAAGACGACAAATGTCGGGGAGGGAACTATTCGTTTTCAGGAAGGTGTTGTCAATAGTAACGCAAGTGAAACTAACCCGACACAAGTGAGGTCGCCGGTTCATTTAACAATGAGACTATGCCCAAGGGAGAATTACGTCAAGGCTGAAATGGTTAATAATGAGACTGTGCCGAGGGAGAATCATCGTCCCGTAATTCAAAAAATTATTAGAGAACAGCCCAAGGGTTGTACATTTCGAGACTTTTCGGCTTGTAAACCGCAAGCATTTCAAGGAAAGCCGGATCATGTTATCAGCAATCGATGGATCACGAACATGGAAGATGCCTTTCGCACATGTTCTTGTGCGGAAAATCAGAAAATAGTGTTTACAACTAATTTTCTTTGTGGAGCTGCGAAGGATTGGTGGTCTATTATGATAAAGCGCCGAGGGGAAGATATTCTCGAAACTATGACGTGGGAACAATTTAAAACCTTGTTCTTAGAGAGGTTTGCCCCACAAATAGAAGTGGAAAGAGTTACCAGCGAGTTCTTAGCTATGAAACAGACGACAGAAACAATCACAGAAATTAACGAGAAATTTATGGAGAAGTCAGTGTTTTGCCCGGAATACGTGGCAAATGAAAAGATGAAAATGTACCATTATTTGAATGTTCTGAAGACAGAGATTAGAGAATTTGTGAGTTCCTTCAAATTCACTACGTTGGACGAGATGATGTCCGCTGCAAGATCTCGAGAGCTTGAGATCGAGAAACAAGAAGTGGAACGAAGAAGTAAAAGAAAAGTCGAGTATGTAGAGACTGCATTCAAGAAACAAAAGCAGGGCTACGTCAAGACGGGAGTAGGAAAAGATAAACCTCGATGTAACCGTTGTGGTAAGAATCACACCGGGTTATGTCAACTTGGTTCCAGCAACTGCTTCAAATGTGGGAAGCCGGGGCATATGATGAAAGACTGCCCAACGACTGCAAAGGTTTGCTTCAACTGTTTCGAACCGGGTCACGTAAGGACTGAATGTCCTAAATTGGTTTCTGGAGGAGTAAAGGCTGTGGTTCCAGCAACATTTTGGATTACCGACAGTCAGCAAGGAAACGCAAACAACGCAGCCAGAGCTAAGGGTCGTGCCTTTCAACTAACCGTGGAGGAAGCTAAGATTGAAGCCGATGTTGTTGCAGGTACTTATCTCGTTAATTCAGTACCCGCATTAGTATTATTTGATTCAGGTGCAAGTAGATCTTTTGTATCTTTTGCATTTTGTGGAAATTTGTTATGTAACCCCGATAAGTTAGAAATCCCGTTAGAAGTTGAGATAGCCGATGATAAACTTCTAAATGTATCAACGGTATATAGAGACGTGATGATAGAATTAGACGGTGAGAAATTTTTGATAGATCTTATTCCGATCGCTATGCGAGAATTTCATGTTGTTGTTGGCATGGATTGGTTGGGACACCATCAAGCTACGATTATGTGTAATCAAAGAATGGTGCGAGTTCAAACCCCAAGTGGGGGAGAGCTTACCATTATCGGCGAATGAAGAAAAGGCAAGGCAGCATTTTGCACGTGTCTAAAGCTCGAAAATATTTACTACACAGATGTACTGCTTTTCTAGCATACATCGTGGATAGTAAATTGGAAAAGAAAAGGCTAAGTGTTTCGATGTTCCATTAGTTCGCGACTATCCAGAAGTATTTCCAAAGGATCTACCGGGAATCCCTCCCGACAAACAAGTGGAGTTTAGAATCGACCTTGTACCAGGTGCGGCTCCGATAGCCAAAACCCCGTACCGATTAGCTCCACCAGAGATGAAAGAACTTATGAGTCAACTTCAAGAGCTTCTTGATAAGGGATTCATACGACCAAGTAGTTCACCATGGGGAGCACCAATTCTGTTTGTGAAGAAGAAAGATGGATCGTTCAGAATGTGTATCGATTACCAAGAACTTAATAAAGTGACGGTAAAGAATAGGTAGGTATCCATTACCTAGAATCGATGACTTATTTGATCAATTGCAGGGATCAGTGTGGTTTTCAAAGATTGACCTTCGATCAGGTTATCATCAACTCAAGGTACGAGACAAAGACATCGCAAAGACGGCATTCAGAACGCGTTATGGGTATTATGAGTTCGTGGTTATGCCCTTTGGACTCACTAATGAGCCAGCAATATTCATGGATCTAATGAATCGAGTATGCAGACCTATGTTAGACAAGTCAGTAATTGTGTTCATTGAAGACATTTTAATCTACTCAAAGAGGCAAGCGGAGCACGAACACCATGTTCGGGAAGTCCTGGAAACCTTGAAACGAGAGAAACTTTATGCAAAGTTCTCAAAATGTGAGTTTTGGCTTCAAGAAATCCAATTTCTTGGACATCTCGTGAACAAGGATGGAATTAAGGTTGATCCAGTGAAGATTGAAGCGGTTATGAAATGGGAAACTCCTAAGAGTCCGACGGAGATTCGTAGTTTCTTGGGTTTAGCCGGTTACTACCGAAGATTTATTCGAGATTTCTCAAAGATTGCCGTTCCTTTGACGAAATTAACAAGAAAAGAAGTGACGTTTGATTTGGGAGACAAACAACAAAAGTCGTTTGAAGATCTAAGAGAGAAGTTATGCCAAGCACCGGTATTAACTCTACCTATGGAGTGGAAGATATGATCGTTTACTGCGATGCTTCACGTGTTGGATTGGGATGTGTACTAATGCAACGAGGAAAGGTTATTGCCTACGTGTCACGGCAGTTGAAAACACACGAAGGAAACTACCCCACCCACGATTTAGAGCTTGCTGCGGTAGTATTTGCCTTGACGATTTGGAGACACTATCTTTATGGTGTCAAGTGCACGATTTATACGGATCACAAGAGCCTAAAATATTTTGTGGATCAGCAAAATTTGAATATGAGGCAACGTCGGTGGATGGAATTGATTAAGGACTACGATTGTGAAATACTTTACCATCCTGGTAAAGCTAACGTTGTTGCAGATGCATTAAGTAGGAAGTCGACTTGTGCTATACTTCGGGTGGAATGTCTTCCGTTGACGGTTACTACTTCTTTATTTGATTTAATTAGGACGGCTCAAGAAGAGGGTATCAAGGAAGAAAATCAGAAGAAAGAACGAATCAAGGGGCAAGTGACTAATCTAGTCGAAGATAGCCGGGATTTGTTGACACGCTATGGACGACTTTGGGTACCTAGTTTCAATGATGTTAGATTAACGCTTCTCGATGAAGCGCATAAGTCTAAATTTTCTATTCATCCGGGAGTCACCAAAATGTATAGAAATCTGCGAGAAGATTATTGGTGGTCGGGAATGAAAAGAGATGTGGCTAGATATGTTGAAAAGTGTTTAACGTGTTTACGAGTTAAGGCAGAGCATCAAAGACCTCACGGTAAACTTCAGCCTTTAGATATACCGGTATGGAAGTGGGAACATATTACCATGGATTTGATTACAAAGTTACCCAGAACTCCCAAAAAGTTTGATTTCATATGGGTGATTGTGGATAGGTTGACTAAGAGTGCTCACTTTATTCCTATTCGTGAGACTTTTTCATCTGAAATGTTAGCTGATGTGTTTATGAGGGGGGTAACCGCTAGACACGGGGTGTGTAACAGCCGTGGTTTTCAAAAATTGAGATTTACTAAAACTTTTTTTTACTCAATCAGATTCATCGCAACGGAAGACTTTACAAACATAAAATTTATTAATACCAGAAAACTATTTTAATACAATCATCAAATCAAAACCACCTTTACGTCACAAAACATTTCGTCGTTTTAAACTTCGATTATTACACAGCCACCGGAGATAATATATATATATATATATATAACATCGTAACAAAATATACTACCCATAAGTACCCATCTCACAAAGCCATGCACCTAAACAACCTGCACGAGCACAAGACACATTTTAAAGAAACAAGTGTCGGCTTTCGCCTCGTGAGTCAGCTTAGTTAGCATCACAAAATCACCAATTTAAAATCATTCGCAAAACATCTTTTAAATTTAAGATATATAAATCCCAAACCGTAACTTGACCCACCCGCATAGCATCGTAAAATCCCCGCATGGTGAAGTAACTTCATAAACATCATACACATCTTTACATCATCATAATCATCTTTTAACTTCTTTAGCATCATATACATCATAAATCATCTTATTCATCTTTAACATCATAAATCATCTTATTCATATTTAACATCATAAATCATCTTATTGGGGTCTATCAAGTCTATCATAAGCACCGCTACCCCAAGCATCGCATGCGTGCCCGGCCACCACAAGGGTTCCAAGGTCCAACCGCATAAATGGTTCGCTAAGCGTGCTTGGTGAATTATGTACGGAATAAGGCGCGACTCTTACTCGTATCATAATTCCCAAGACTTCCGCGTTCGCTACTCCGACTAAATGTCGTTTAGGTAAAAGTACAAACGGAACCCCAATACCGCCGATAGGCCCCTCCTTTTACCAACGTGATGTTCTGCATATGACCCCACAAACGGTCACACATCACTCCAGTGTACGAATACACAACGTGTTACCAAGGTTATCTAGAAAACCCGGCAACTAAACATCGCTTTGCTAGCAAATCCTAGAAGGCATATACTTCCTACTAGGCATCATCGATACATCGCTGGGTACATCTACCCCCTCCTAAATCATCATAGTAATATCATCAATTTCATCAAGTTCATCATTTCATATATCTATATAAATATGCATGCATTATAATCATCGCGTATTGTCATTAATAAAATACCATACATCACAACATCATAATAAATACATGTATATATAGACATATTATTCTAAAAACCGTTAATAATAATCAAATAGATTTTTGTCTACGTGCTCGGTTTTATAAAATAACTCAACTCACCTTAGTCCAAAATACGCAACACACGATCGAACAACGCTCACGAATCGACCAAACCGCGTACTTAAACTCCGTAGATATCCTATAATATCAGAAATACAAATCTTATAGTCTAATCTCGTTAAACAACCACATCATGCCAACGGATAACTCCCGACTAAAGATTTACGCGTTACAAGTTTAGAAAACGCATATATACAACATGCATGCGATCCAAAATACTATATAACCGAAATGGAAGTGTAAGGTTAGTATAATATACCTCTCGGGTTCAACCACACGAAACCGCGATCAAATCAACACCCGTAGTTGGATCTCCGATCTTTCCGCACCTTAGATACGAACTCCAAACAAAACCCGACACTTCTACACGATCACAACACTCAAATCTCTCGGAAAACTATCAGAATTTCGGCTCTGAGCCGACACTCTGTGTGCTGTCTGACGCATCACATGACGTTTAGCGTCGCGCCGCGACACCCAAGAAATCAGAATTTTCATTTCTTTTTAACTTTAAATATCTTCCCGCATCTTAGGAGCAAAAACATTCCTAATATATTTCCAATATTTGTTTAACATTATTACATGATTTTTCGGTCGTTACAATTCTTCCCTCCTTAAAAAGATTCCATCCTCGGAATCTGCTAAATAAAAAGTTGAGGATATCTAATCTTCATTTCTCCTTCGGTCTCCCACGTCATATCCCCTCCATGCGTGTTCTTCCACTGAACCTTCACTAGTTTAACTAGTTTCTTCCTCAACTGCGTAACTTTGCGATCCAAGATTGCCCCTCGTTCTTCAATCAACCTCTTGCTATTATCTATTTGTAATTTCTCCAATGGCATCAGGCTTTGTTCCTCAGCTAAACACTTTCTTAAATAACATACGTGAAACACATCATGAATTCCCTGCAATATCGGAGGTAATTCCAGCTTATAAACATCATGAATTCCCTGGATTATGATGATGTAAAGATGTTGGAATTTATATATGATGATGTAAAGATGTGTATGATGATGTAAAGATGTGTATGATGATGTAAAGAGTGTCGGCTCAGTGTGTGCGGAATTTGGAATTACATCATACACGTCATGTGATGTGGTCAAGTAACTTCATAAACATCGTAAAATCCGCTATCTGACGCATCACATGACGTTTAGCGTCGCGTCACGACACATCAACATTGTCGCACCGCGACACCTAAGAAATTAGAATTTTCATTTCTTTTTAACTTTAAATATCATCCCGCATCTTAGGAGCAAAAACATTCCTAATATATTCAAAATAATATATTTCCAATATTTGTTTAACATTGTTACATGATTTTTCTGGTTACAGGGTGCCTGTGTCTATTGTGTCGGATAGGGACACGAGATTTACCTCAAAGTTTTGGAAAAAGTATCATCACGATTTGGGAACAAAGTTGCACTTTAGTACAGCGTATCATCCTTAGACAGATGGTCAAAGTGAGAGGACGAGACAAACGTTAGAAGACATGCTGCGAGCATGTGTGTTATATTTTGGGGGTAGCTAGGATACTTATCTTCCATTGGCAGAATTTTCGTATAATAAAAGTTATCATGCTAGTATAAGTATGCCTCCGTATGAAATGTTATACGGGAGGAAGTGTAGGACTCCAATATGTTGGGGTGAAGTAGGACAAAAAGAACTTGGTAGTACAGAAATAGTGTAGAAGACTATAGAGTACATTCAGAGAATCCGAGAAAGGTTACAAACTGCTCAGAGTCGACAAAAGAGTTATGCAGATAAGCGGCGATCTGAATTGGAATTTCAAGTCAACGATTATGTACTTTTGAAAGTATCTCCTTGGAAAGGCGTTATTCGATTTCGAAAGAGAGGAAAGCTAAGTCCTAGATTTATTGGACCTTTCAGGGTCATAGCTCATGTTGGAAAGGTAGCTTATCGGTTAGAATTACCTGAGAAGTTATATAGAATTCATAATACTTTTCATGTATCATACATACGCAAGTGCTTAGCCGACGAATCTACATTTGTACCTATGAAAGATATTGAAGTAGATGAAAAACTTAACTACATCGAAAGACCGGTTGCGATTCTTGACCGTAAGACTTAGAAATTACGAAACAAGGAGGTTGATATTGTCAAAGTCTAATGGGAACATCGACGAGGTTCGGAATGGGCTTGGGAACCGGAAGAAGAAATGAGGAGCAACTACCCAGAATTATTCGAATGAAGATTTCGAGGACGAAATCGTGTTCAAGTGGGGGAGAGTTGTAATACCCGTTTTCTTAAATCGTTTGTAAAATATTATAAGAGAATATATGTATGAGTTTTACGATGTTTCGTTTTATAAGAGATACATATTTATACCCGTGTATTAAAGAAAAGATAAAAGAAATGAAATTCCCGACAACTCTGTGTCGCGGCACGATAGAAGTGTTAGGTCGCGGCGCGACAACTCAAAAGTGAAAATGAATCTGCTTTCGGCCGAGTGGACAACTAGCCGTTTTGAGTGCGATCTATGACGTGTCGCGGCGCGACAGACCAAAAATGTTTATAAATGGATGTTTAACCCTCCATTCATGCACAGCCAATTCTCTCTCGTTACTCTGCCGAAATTACGTCCCATATCCAAGTGTAAGTCGGTATCGAGTGTTGTTTGAATGTATTTTGAAGTCTTAGAAGCTCGGGTGGTGTTATATTGAAGATCGGAGAGTCGTGGTGCTATCGGGATCGAGCTACGGTTCAGATCTAACGTCAAATCTAAGAGGTAAGCTTCTGATCTAGTATTATTAAGTTGTAGTATGCATGTTAAAGGATATAAGATGATGTAGCGATATATTTACAATGTTTTGGCGGATAGGTTGATATATATGTTGTTAAAGACGATTAATCGGGATTATATATATATGTTGGATCTAGATTTAAAAGTGGTATGGTTAGAAATCTAGTATGATGTTATATTGTTATTAAAGAGGAACGAATCGTGTTAAGATTCGAATGGAAACTTAGATTTTTGTATATTGAGATTTAAGTTAGTATTGGGTATGGTTAGATACTGTTTATACAGTAATACTTGTGTTGAGGATGTATATGTTGAAATCATGTTGTAGGGTGTTTCCGGTATACGTGAGGATATTCCGGATTATTATTGTGATAGCCTAGTATTTTCTAAGACTACTGCTGTCAAGTGAGTTTTCACTAATTTACTCATTATATTGTGATATGTATATATTGAAAGCATATGTTATGTGAAAGTATGATTAAATGAATTATTGTGATGTTATGTGATATGTGATGCATGACCGAACGGGTAGGTCGAGATCGACTCGATAATCCGGGAGGTGGCCGAACGGATAGGTCAGAAGTATTTGATAATCTGGGAGGTGGTTCAGCTTAGCTTCGGTTATGGGTTGGTGAGAAAAACCAACAAAGGAAAAGTTTTAGCTATGAGCTGGGATTTAAGCCGACTATAGTTAAATTTGGGTTGAAGCCCACTAGATGCGGATGACATCATGGTCAGATGGACTGTATATGTGATGTGGTTATGTGTACTATGCCAACGGTGTGTGCTATCCGTTATAAGGTGTAGGTACTGTGAATCTCGCTAAGCTTTATGCTTACGCGTTGTTATATTAATCTTTTTCAGGAACCTCGGGTAAGGATAAGGGGAAGTTGCCGGCGTGACAGTAGTATTTCCGCACCTATGTTTTCAAGTGATGTTTATTGTGAAACTCTGATTTAAATGTATTTGTGAAACTCTGATTTAGTAATGTATTTGAGAAGTTATGTTTTAATCTATTTAATTATTAAAGGATATATTTAAAGTATATAGTATTGTATAAATATTTCACAAGTCGATATAACCAGTTAAGTGGTGTCTAAGAATCGTCGCACTCGGAGATGGTTGTGGATTTTCCGAAAGGTCATGTACCGAAAGAATCCTGGCCTGCCCTCGAAAAGCACATGCTTGGAATGTCAACCACCGAACTATATCAATCGAAGCTTTTAGTCGTATGCTGTTCTTCATTCTCTATGATATTTTCAATGTGTGCTGCTTGGTTTAACAAATTTTCAGCAAATACCACTGTATTTTTATGTTGTGAACAACCAACAAGCTTAAGAAATACACATTTTTTCCATCATTAACCTTTTTCCAGTTGTCAAATCCCTTGACTGTAAATGCATCCAAACCATGACGCACATTTGGTTTGTCACTAAATACGTAACAAAGAAAGAAATATACAACATGCGTTGTAGAAGAATATTCTAACTGATTAGAAAAAATCTTAAACCGTTAATATTGGAACGTGCGAGGATGCTTCTCTGAACCTTTAGATAAGCTAGTCTTTTAGTTGAATTTGAAAAGGTCCCAAATTCTGATAAGCTAGTCTTACTTGTTCTCTCATATGATTAACGACCACAATTGTTTTCTCTTTGCTGGATCTCTTTCTAAAGAATTAGGATCCACTTCGTCAGTAATTGACACTTGTATTTCAGAAACATGCTCATTTGGTTTGCAATGCTTGTAGTATGTTCGGTTTTTCGTTTGGAAAAAGAATCAAGTGTTTTTAACTTCCCCATGGTAACTTCTAGAGCGAAAGTACAAAACTTGAGAATTAAGAATAATAATTTACTATATACTATAAGTCTATAATTATTGATTAGACTTTTATAATCTAGATAACATAAGTAATATATCAATTAATAAAAGTAGTAAATTATTATATTGTTTAAACATTTTATATTTACAAATAATAAACTATTAGAATATTATAAAAATATATTATTTTTTTGAAGTCTTAACTGTACCTCCGATAATAAATTGAAAAATGATATACATTCCTACTTTTTCCTCCTACTTCATCCTCCTACTCACCACAAGATGACATGTGAACTCCACTAACTCTCTTTCCTCACCTCATCCATTAATTTTGACACTTGTATTGATCTTGTGAATGGGAGGATAAGTAAGAGGATATATCATCTCTCTTATTATGGCTAATGAAGTAATGGCTGCAATTCACAATGTCTTTTCCCCGCACCTTTTTGTCTTCTATCACCCCTTTTATAAAAAACAAAACATTAATTGTAACATCCACTTTTGCTTTCTTTTAAAACTCAAAAACCACCTAACAAAGAAAAGATATGACTCACGCTTGTGTTAACTCTCTCCCTCACTGACTTGATGCTTTATTCCGGCGACCGGCAAGGCAGTCAAAGTGTTAGCCTTTTCTGACTATTGGAGTTTAAAATATTGCCTTATCCTCTCCTTATTTATTTCCATCTTGCTAGGCTTTCTTATAGGCTAGTTTCCTTGCATGGTTCATATTGCTCTTGTATATATATTCACGTTTTCCCTTTATGATGAAATACAGAAAATAGAAAAGTCTGATCCATGAAATTTATCATGGTATCAGAGCAGGCTTAACCTAGCGACACTAACCCTGATTGCCGTCACCCTGCTTCATGGCCGGTGACAGAGAAAATCCCAATTCCGGCCTAAAACATGAAGCCGGTCCCGATGCCAACTCACCCTTTTACATACATGCTTCAGACTATCCCAAACAGATGCATGTAAACGATGTTCTCACTGACAGTAACTACGCCGATTGGTCACAAGAGATGATGAATTTCTTGTTTGCCAAGAACAAGGTCGGTTTTGTCAATGGCTTGATAAAGAAACCAGAAAAGAACGCTGAAGATTACATGATATGGATGCGTTGTGATGCCATGGTGAAAGGATGGCTCACGACAGCCATGGAGAAGGATATCCGGAGCAGTGTAAAGTATGCCAATACAGCCCATGAAATCTGGAACGACTTACTCGAACGTTTTGGAAAAGAGAGTGCGCCTAGGGCGTATGAACTGAAACAAATCCTCACCGGAACACAACAAGCAGGTGCCTCCGTTTCTGCCTATTACACGAAGTTACGTAGCCTTTGGGACGAGATGCAGGCTGCTTTATCCATTCCCCGCTGCACATGCAACGGTTGTACTTGTGATGTAGGGAAGAAGATGATTGAACTCAGGGAAAAAGAAAGGCTTTACGAGTTTCTTATGGGCCTCGATAATAAGTTCTCTGTCATCCGAACGCAAATTCTCGCCATGAGTCCAGTTCCAAATTTGGGAAACGCTTATCACCTCGTTGCAGAAGATGAGCGACAAAGAACCATATCCGCTGACAGAAAACCCGCCACTGAATCTGCTGCTTTTAAGGCCTTCACACACTCTCGAAAAGAAGGAAACTCGGGCCATCAACGGGATAAACCAGCCACGAAAGACAACAATCGTAGCGAAGAACATTGCACCTTCTGTGGCAAGGATGGGCATAATCGGGAAGGATGCTTCAAGCGCATAGGATACCCACAATGGTGGCCCGGGAAGAAACGAGATGAAAACAAACCCAAAGCAGCTTGCATTGAATCTGATAAAAGTCCCATACCTGGTTTAACTAATGAGCAATATGAGACATTCTTGAAGCACTTTGCAGGAACAAAGGATGACCCAACTCGAGCAGCTTGCATGACAGGTAAAATTGATTTAGACAATGATTGGGTAATTGATTCGGGATCCACCGAACACATTACACATAACGTCAAGATTCTTGAGAACAGGGTCCAAAGCTTTAATGAGAACCCTGTTGTTATTCCTAACGGAGATTTTATACCCGTCGAAGGAAGAGGTGAATGTACCTTGCAAGGAGGTGCCAAAATAAAAGGAGTCCTTCACATTCCTAAGTTCAATTGCAATCTTTTATCGGTTAGTCGATTAAGCAAAGACCTCCAATAGCAATAACTTTGTTTCCTGATTTTTGTGTAATGCAGAAACTTCACACGAGGGACTTGATTGGTGCGGGTGAGTGCAAAGGAGGTCTTTACCAAATGGGAATGTTTGGAACCATGAAGAAGGCTCTAATGACAACAACAGATGTCTGGCATAAAAGGCTTTGTCACGCTTCGGGTGACAAACTTACCCGGATTGATTTCCTGAAGGATTTTTCTTTCAATAATTTATGTGATTCTTGTTCTAGAGCTAAACACACTAGGCTTCCTTTCAAAAATAGTGAAATTAAAACCAATGATTGTTTTGATCTATTGCATTGTGATATTTGGGGAAAGTATTGTGTTCCATCTCTTACGGGTGCAAACTATTTTTTAACCATTGTTGATGATTTTTGTAGAGGGGTGTGGGTCTTCCTTTTAAAATACAAACATGAAGCAAGCAAGTGTCTTACTAACTTATGTAAGATGGTAAGAACCCAATTTGGAAAAACCGTTAAGAAAATTAGAAGTGATAATGGAGGGGAATTCACATCAAATGAAATGATTAAATTTTATGAAGAAGAAGGAATTTTACTGGAGACAACATGCCCTCACACCCCGCAACAAAATGGGGTGGTAGAACGTAAACATAGACACCTTCTTGAAATCGCACGGGCTCTTAGATTTGAAGCAAATCTTCCAAAAAGATTTTGGGAAGAATGTATTTTAACCGCTGCGTATATTATTAATCGATTGCCATCCAAGATTACAAGGAATAAAACCCCCTTCGAAATCATTTTTCAACAAAAACCAGATTATGAACATATGAAGGTTTTTGGATGTTTAGCCTATTTTAGAAACAATGAAACTAAGGGGGACAAGTTTGAAGCAAGGGGGGGGGGGGGGTGTTTTTGGGTTACCCTCAAGGGACCAAAGGATATAAGATCTTTGACATTGAAAACAAGAAGGTGATCATTTCACGGGATGTGAAATTCCATGAGAACCAGTTTCTTTTTTACAAAAGGGGCGATGAACAGGAGAATGATGACCCCCTAAAAGCAGATCATGGAATACATAATGGGGCAGTTTATTATGATACCGAACAGGATATGTGTGGCAATGGCACTGATCAACCCAATAATGATGAAGGGCCAATCGAGCCAAGTGCTTCGGCCCAACATCTGAATGAAGGAAATCAAGATTTAGAAACTGATGGACAACATCTTGGCACTAAGATTATCAATAATGATCAGCAAACTTCTCAAATTTCACAATCTGAAGACATGGATCCCACTACTACCATCCCAACTCGAGAGAAAAGAAACAAAAGCCAACCGAAATATTTTGCTGATTATCATGTCCAACTTCCCCCTTCGGTCGACCATGCACAAGACCCACCAAGTCAATCTTCCTCAACGGTACATCCTTTATCTAATTTTGTTTCATATAAACATTTTTCTGACACTCACAAGGCTTTCCTAGCGGCCATCGATTCCAACGATGAGCCACAGCACTTCCATCAAGCCATTAAAAATGACAGGTGGAAAGAAGCTATGAAGAAGGAGATTCAAGCCTTAGAGAAAAATGGGACGTGGACATTGGAAGAGCTTCCTAAAGGAAAGCATGCAATCGATTCAAAATGGGTTTACAAGGTAAAGTATAAACCCAACGGTGAAATTGAAAGATACAAGGCTTGTTTAGTTGCTAAAGGTTTCACTCAGATGGAGGGCGTTGATTACCATGATACGTTCGCACCGGTTGCTAAACTCGTCACCGTGAGAACACTATTAGCAGTGGCAGTTAAAAGGAATTGGGTGATTCATCAACTTGATGTTAATAACGCCTTCCTACATGGAGATCTTCATGAAGAAATTTACATGAAGATTCCACAAGGTTTTGCAAAGGAAGAAGACACTAGAGTTTGTCGTCTCCGAAAGTCTTTATATGGCTTGAAACAAGCTTCGCGCAATTGGTATCAAAAGTTTACCAATGCCCTAGTCGATCTCGGTTTTAAGCAGTCTCGGGCTGATTATTCTCTTTTTATTCAGAGACAAGGAAACAGTTTTATAGCAGCCCTCATTTATGTTGATGATGTGGTCTTGGTTGTGAACGACTCGGTGAAAATGCAAGCAACAAAAGATTATCTGAATGATAGGTTTAGCATCAAAGACTTAGGAGACCTTAAATATTTTCTTGGAATAGAAGTAACTCGAACATCCGAAGGTCTTGTTTTAAATCAACGCAAATATATTCTTGACATTCTTGAAGATTGCGGGTTACAAGGATGCAAGCCAAGTCTCTTTCCTATCGAGCAGAACCTGAAATTTGATAAGGCCGAGAAGGAACCAAAGGTTGATGCCGGTCAATATCGTCGTGTTGTTGGCAGGTTACTTTATTTACAAGCTACACGACCAGACATCACATATTCAGTTAATGTATTAAGTCAATTCGTTTCAAATCCGAGACAACCACATTTGAACGCTGTACACAGAGTTCTTCGTTACTTGAAAGGAACGCCGGGACAAGGAATTTTTTCCCCCGTGAGGGAGGTTGTAGTCTCACTGCTTATTGTGACTCAGATTGGCTCGGATGCCCCTACACCAGAAAGTCACGTACTGGGTATTTACTTCTCCTTGGAGGTGCACCAATATCCTGGAAAACCAAAAAACAGTCTGTTGTCTCACGTTCCTCAGCGGAAGCAGAGTATAGGTCGATGGCATCTACAGTTAGTGAGATTGTTTGGATGAGATGGTTGTTGGCTGAATTGGAAGTTCCTTTGACTGAACCAACCCCTTTGTTTTGTGATAATCAAGCCGCTCGTCACATCGCCAACAACCCGGTTTTCCACGAACGAACTAAGCACGTTGAAATGGATTGCTTCTTTGTTCGTGACAGAGTGGAGTCACGCGAGATTGAACCGCTTCCTATTGCCTCTGCCAACCAAGTTGCTGATCTCCTCACCAAAGGATTAGGGGCTGAGCAGCTGAAATTTTTACTCGACAAGTTGGGCGTTCGTAACATCCACGCTCCAACTTGAGGGGGAGTATTGGAGTTTAAAATATTGCCTTATCCTCTCCTTATTTATTTCCATCTTGCTAGGCTTTCTTATAGGCTAGTTTCCTTGCATGGTTCATATTGCTCTTGTATAAATATTCACGTTTTCCCTTTATGATGAAATACAGAAAATAGAAAAGTCTGATCCATGAAATTTATCACTGACAGGCGGTGGACCGGTGGCACTGGTGTTTATAAAAGATCTTCAGTGGGGCGTAAATGGTGTTGTCTCACGGCTTTATTCCGGTGGGCGGCGACCAACGACGCAGTCAAGATGTTAGCTTTTTCTGACAGGCGGTGGTGGACCGGTGGTGGTACTCTCGGTTTATAGTAGAATCTCCGGTCAGCGGTTAATGGTGGTGACCAGCGAGGGTGTTGGCTTTTGCCGGCGAGCGGTGGACCTGTAGTGTTCGCTACTTATCGTAGAATCTTCGGTGGGTGATGGTGTACTTGTCTATAGCCCTAGGGTTCTTGGTTCTCTGTTCGCTTCTAAATCAAAATTTGTTTTTCATTTTTTTTGTATTATCATTTATATATGGTATATATTTGATTCTACTAATCTTTAGGAGGGGTGAAAAATAAGTACGATTTCTTATAAAAATACCTAACATAAATATAAGTACAAAAAATTTTGGAGGGGCCACAACCCCCCTTGTCCCTTCATACTTCCGCCCCTGAAGACGCTATATCTATAGACATACAATTATCTTACAAATAACATTCATTTGATTCACAAGATTTTTTAAGATTATGACAAGTTTCAATACATAACGTATGTTTGTAATAATATGAATCCTTATATTATTCCTCACACATTATACCAATTCGATCTTGACATTACAACTTAAATTTTTGTTTTATAGGCTTAGGTCAAGTATCACAATAACAGTTTAACACATTAAGCATGATGTACAGGTTATCCTATCATCTTCATGTCTATGCTAAAACACTACTGATATATGCATAATAATAAATCTCTAATCGTAACAATCAATGCATATCATAAATACAAAACTATGCATAACACTAAGTCGTATAGACAGTTGAATGTTTGATTCTACCCTTCCGCAATAATCAATTAAGAACATGCAATAAGACAATCAGATGTTCTAAACCTATGTGGCTAATATTATACATAATATGAAAGTATTCATAACTAGCATAAGAAATAGATACAATATATACCTCATATAAGTCATAATACAAATATATCAATAACATCATAATACTCTCCTGGATCGAAGCTCCGCATGACAACTCGTTTGAAAAATATTTAAAACATTAAGTTGGGTATAAAACAATGATTCAAATCTCTAAGCAAAAATCTTCAATCCCAACTTAATTTTAGTTCTATAAGAAAATCTAAGCCAAGAATTCAAGAAGAATACTCAAATACAGCCCAAGTGGTTGTGCAAAGAAATATATGAGATAATCTAAGAAAGCAATATAGATAATCATCCGTTTACCGATTGAAAACATGTAAAGATGTTGGCCGAGAATTCGATCTTTGAATCTCTAGGATTCTCCAAGTCTAAGATGCTTGAAATCAGACTTAGGGTGCTCTAGAAGAAACCTTACGTCTGCGTGTCAAAAGTTAGAAAAGGATATCCAAGGATAGGATCAAGACTCAGGAGTTCATGCTTCATTCGGGTTAGATTACTGATTTCTAGGCTAAAATGCTAATGAAAGGGCTTTCGATTCAAGAAAGGGTCTCTCTCCGAAAAAGTACGCATTTATAAAAAGAGAGCTACTATTTCTTCTTATTTATCCTCCTACTCATAAGATCAACACAAGTGTCAAAACCAATGGATGAGGTGAGGAAAGAGAATTAATGGATTCCACATGTCATCTTGTGATGAGTAGGAGGATGAAGTAGGAAGAAATAGTATGAGGATATATCATTTTTCTTATAAAAACTGAGGTGCACTGTGCACACTTACCAAACCGGTGCGGTGTACACCTACCAAACCGGCTCAGTGCACAAGTTCCAAATTCTGTATATTTCGCTTTTTGAACTTCCCGGTCAACTTTAATCCTATCTACAGTCTCTTTAGCGTGTGAACCACTTTCGAGAGATATTATTTGCGCACCCCCGGGATTTATGCACCGAGCAACCGTCAAAATTCTATAATCTGATTGTTACAACCCTATCTTACAAGTTACTTCATTTTAACCTTGAGAGTGA
The DNA here is from genome assembly GCA_038502395.1 of Dittrichia graveolens. NCBI lineage: Eukaryota > Viridiplantae > Streptophyta > Magnoliopsida > Asterales > Asteraceae > Dittrichia > Dittrichia graveolens. The sequence goes on along the minus strand of JARJIL010000005.1, from coordinate 73,697,993 downwards.
ACACAAGGAATATTTAACTGATATTAAGCATACACACCCTAAGGTGGCTGGTTTAGTGGCCTACACCCTTGGGATGGTAGGGCTATAGGAGAGTAGGAGACGGTGAAGAGAACTTAAAGGGAGGAAGAGTGTGCAGGCATAAAGCATTAAGAGTCAGGGGAGGATGGTAAATTGACACTTATACCCCTTCTATTTAAAAATAAATAAAAAGGACAACTTTATGTTTGGATAATGAATGATTAGTCCCGATTGATTATCACAGTTTTCCTATGAAAAATAATTCTCATTTAAACCGTTATATATATATATATATATATGAATAGATCAGTTCAAACAAGAACTATTTTTTATGCGAAAACCGTTTGTAACATCATTAATGACTTATTAATAAGGGTATTTTTTTGACCATTTATATATTTATCCAACCATAAATTGGGTACGGGTAGACCGTCATTAATGAGTGCAGCTTGATGTGTGTGTGTGTGTAAATGATATATATATATATATATATATATATATATATGTTTAGAATATTGATCAAAATTGAACAAGATTGGGATGATCAATAGTTAAAATTATGACTATATATTCGATTTATGTAATCTGCATATTTCGTTGGAAACTGCATATTCGTACATAATCTCAATTATTTCACTGGCCGAAACCGCATATTCGATTTACAACCAAATGTGCATTTTACGTAAATCGAATTACATAAAATGCATAATCGATTGTAATCTCAACCATTTGACCGGCAGAAACTGCATATTCGATTTACGACTAAATATGCATTTTACGTAAATCGAATTACATAAATTGCATATTCGATCGTAACCTCGACGATTTGATGTATTTTATGCATTTTCGATTTATGACCGAATATGCATTTTATGTAAATCGAATTACATAAAATGAATATTTGATCGTAATCTCAACCATTTGACATGCAGAAAATGCATATTCGATTTATGACCAAATATGCATTTTACGTAAATCGAATATGCAATCATAATCTCAACCATTGCTTATCCAAAATTAAAGGTTGAGATAAGGTTAGAGAAGGTTGGTTATGTATTAACTTGTTTTATATATATATATATATATATATAGTAGGTGATAGTTTATTTGAGAACCATTTTTATTATCTTGGTCCTTTATTGAAATAAATTAATGATCAATAAAAATGATGACTCACTAAATAACTCATTAGTAGCTCATTAATGATGGGTGTTTTAGAAAAATCAAGGGTCTCTCTTTAATGACGGTTTACTCGGACGCCATTCAATGTTGGAGAAATATATAAAAAACCAAAATACACCTATTAATAAGCATTAATAATGGTTACAAATTAATGATACTCTTGATACTTGTAATAAGAATTATTTTAAAATGAACTTCACTGAATTCATATTCACGTTGATTACTAAACAAATTGGGAGGTGATTTTGCTTAATAATTAAATTGGATTTAGTAATTGCGAATGGCTATCTCCATCTCGATCATCATAATTTGCTTTTGTTCAAATTTAATTATGTTACAGATTTAATTTTTGGTTATTTTTACATACTTCTTGATTTTTGTTCCTTTGACTTAATTTGCCAAAATTAATTCAATTTCACCTATTATTTATCACTTGCTTTGATATGCGGTCCTTATTGGTGGATTAATAGAATCAAGATTGATTACATACCAGGTGTTCAGGTGTTCTATTAAATGTTTGACCGAGCTGTTTATAGATTCAAGATGAGTAGTTATATGATGCTACTAGAAAAGTTTTATATGAGTTTGTCTACACATAGGAATCATGGGTAAGTATAGAAGTTTAAGTTGATAATTAGTGTGTTGTATTTTGTTGCATAAACAAGTGGTGTATATGCATTTTGTAAATCGTTGTCTTATATTAAATGATAAAAAACTAGGTGCACCTGTGTATCACTACATATGTGCATATCTATATCTGTGCTTAAAAAAAACTAGGTGAATCTGTGCATATGCACACGTACATATATTTCACATGTGCAAATATGCACATGTGCACATGTCGACACCTGCACTGAAAAAAACCAGCAAACACAAAAAAATTCGAAAAAATATAGCAAAATCAGTTTCAAATTAAAGTGCATAGTTTTCTTGTTAATTTGGTATAATTTTCGTAATTTAACATATTTATATTTGATGGATATAATAGTTTAAAAAAGTGGGGGTAATGTGAAAATGTCCAGATTGCCCTTAATTAATTATGGATAAGTTTGATTAGTTTAAGTTTATCCATTAACAACTCTTTAATTCGACCCTCCATCTTTTTTATCAATAGCTATAATTGGTTCTCGGAGTTCTCATGCAAAACACAGTTCTCGTTTGAACCGTCCCCTATATATATGTATATATATACTATATTATAAAGCATTTACGTCTTTTGTATCTCTTAATTTTAAGTAATTTGGAATTACCAATCTACCCCTAATATTAAACTAAATAGACACTATTAAATAAATCAACTATTTAGTGGAGTTAATTACAATCTTATATACCATTTTAAAAACTTAACCTTTCAAAATAAAAATTATTAAAAAAATTAAATCAATACAAATTAACTTAATAATTACAAAAATTGATAATAAAACTTTTCATATTAAATATTGTATCATATAATAAATATTTTAACTTAACTTTAAAAATTACGTATAATTGGAAGTATTAAATCTAAATAGCATACAATCTAAGTTTATAAAAATTACTGAAATTTTTAAATGGGAAATATAATTAAAATATAATAGAATTATAATGTCAACATTTTTATTGAATATTATCATCCATGTAAAATTTTATTGACCCATTATAATTTAGAAAGAAAATACACCACCCCTGAATTGCAAGGGTACTATATTGGTATATATATATATATATATTAATTGTAAAAGAATATTAATATAGTTAGAAAGTTTATAACGATATAAATAAGATTTATTTCTAGAAAATTCAACAAAAAGAAATTATCCCCTATAATCAATTCATAAAAAATAATACTATTCATTTCAATTTTTATTTTACCCTCCTAACAAATTTTTATTTTTCACCCATTAATTTATATAAATTACATCTGATCTTCAAGTTTTAATTTTCATCCATAAAGATATTTTTATTTTCATCTTCAATTTATATAAGATTACATTTTACCTTATAATATAATTTATAGTTTCATTATCATTATTATTTTTTTGTTATTATTACAACTATTAAATATGTTTTTGGGCTAAACTAGATCTCATAAAACTCTAAACTAAGATTATAAATAAATATGTTAAGCATGTTAGATACTTAAGTGAGAAATTCAACATGGGATGAGACGATAAATTAACAATTGAAAATTACTTAAAGTAATTTGATAAAGTGATATGGATACTAAAATAATAAATTTAGTTTTGTACAATATATACATAAAAAAATATTGCAAATAACACCATAAAATATCCAAGTATACAACTACATATGTTGAAGAAATATGAGCTAATTTTATGGAACCTAACTTGATTGGAGGAAAAATTAGTAATGTAATTTTACATTATACTTATCAATTTATGATCTATAATTTATATAAAGAAAAGACATTTAATTAGTTACATGGTGTTAGCATCACCTAACATTTTCCTATACATGTTTTACTTTGTATGTATATTACTTGAAGATACATTTAGTATGTATCAAACTCTTAAACATCATCTTTTTATTAGATATTAATTTATATATCAAATTTATCTCAATTTTCTATTGTGAGTAAGCAAATCTAAATATAACTTCTAAAAGTTTAGTACAACAAAGTAAGATTTTTTATATCACAAACATATGTAAGATGTCTATTTAGATCATCACATATATGAACATACTTTATATGTTCCTACTAAAGATATTTGTTATAGGTGACACAAGTTTTTTAATTCACTTAAAATGATTCTTTTTCAATATAAGGTAAATATTATCAATTATAATTCAATAAAGTTTTTATTTATATTTCAAATTTAACATTTATAATCAAACTATACATAAATAATTAGATGAATTATATTTCAACTTATAGCTTTTAACTCTCTTACATAATTTTCAAATTAATTAAATATAGTAATATACAATATTAATAACAACTTCGTATTATCACAATTCATGACATATAGACATGTTGATATGTCAAATTAAGTGGTCTTCGACTTTAAAAGCAAATAAAACAGAGTAATAATACAAGGTTACAAATATTGATAAATGAAATTAGATATGCAATCTCAAAAGTACACACTTCTTACGTATATTTTATTACAAGCTTCGATATTTTTTTATGAAACAATCGCACCTCCAGCAAGTTTCAACAACTCATTTTAGTTTAGGTAACTACTTGAGAAATTACAACTACGGTTTGCTAAAAAACAACTCTATTTTTTATGTTCGTAGATCACATTATCAAATTAAATAATATATATGTATACTATCTTCGAAATATAATACTATATATAAATTAAATTGTAGAAATATAATTATTTAAAGCAATACATCAGTATGATATACCTTGTTTCCTTCAATTATTTTAACAGCTATGACACATCATATATATACATATCAACTCACCCTCTCCTCATTTAGTATAATTTTTTATTGTTAAAATAAGGATAGTTACAGCTCATAGATGACAATGACACCCTCACATCCATTATTTGCTGTGTTTATGACTATTGAAATAAAGATTAACAAGAGATGTGAAGACAACGTACTTTCTAGAAAAATGAAACTTTTATTTTTTTATTATTATATTTTTTAGTAGACCACTTAAAATCATATACTAGTAAAGGATTTTATCAATGTGTACATATAAATCCTACATAACTTCTAACTAAAAATAACTTTTTATTAAACTAAAAATAACTTTGTGACGTAAATATAGGATACGTAGTGGTGCATTTAACATTTGTTAAATTAGACGTGAACAAGAAAGTCAATGGATTTAGAGTTGTTAGGTGTGGAAGATCAATTTTTAAGAGAATTTTAAAATACGTAACGATGTATCTAAGAGTTATTAAAATTTAAAATTAAATTACGTGTTTGTTTCATGTAACATGTATTATATTCGATATTTCATTTTCAAACAATCGAAATTATATTTATTGTTCTTAATTTAAATTAAAAACAGTCCGTTAAATATAACCAAAGGTTGTTAAGGTTTCTGAAATGTACTATTTTACACCTTAAGTTAATAAAAAATTGATACTTCAGGAAAAAAAGTTACAACAAAAAAATGATACTTAAAGTCTTTCAAAACCATCCTCTTGTTGTGTTTCATTTCAATTTTTTTTTACCCTCACTTCAAGTTCTTTTATTTCAAATGTTCTTTTATCTCTACTTCAAGATTCTCCTAACAATTGGAGAGCATGTTGCTACCCCGGAAGTCGAACAAATTTATTTGATTTAACAAATTATTGGTATTTTCTTCATGACATGACTTGCACATCGTAAAACTCGTTGATAGTGTAAGGACCCGTTTTTTAATAAGTATTTAACAAAAAATAGTCTTTTCCATATGAACCATAAATCTATTTTTAGTATTTAAAATATCACAAAAGTTGTTCATCTGTACTTTGTTAATCTAAAAAGTATAGCTCACGCCACACGGGAACCATGAGATGTGATTTTATGACTAGAGCTTTCCCTCTCTCTGTTTCTTAAAAGGAATAAACAACATACCTTATGTGTTATCTTTAATGAGCACCCTATCACAAACCAACATACCTTATGTGGCCACATCGACCATATATTGGTCGTTCCCGACTACTAAAGTCACATCTACTGAGTTCACGTCGATCTCTAAATGCTATATATTAGGATATGGTTAGTCACATTGAGTAACGGATTGGCACATCGGCCATCATCTCATCATATATCATCTCATGACATCATCACATAATACATAAACATGTACAAAATTATCACATCTATAATCACATAAGTTTCATAACATATCATATAAACATGCACAACTATCGCCACATTGGCTATTAAGTGATTTTTTTGTCGTAATCCCTTAGAAAATTTTCGACGGATTTTTTTGTCTCAAAGTCCGTCGGTAATAAGTGATTTTCTAGTAGTATAAGTTTGGTGAGCTTCAAACTGAGTGACTTAGTCCGACAGAGAAATCACTTATAAGTTATCCTTTTATAAGATTATATATTAAAGTTGCCACATCTTTATGAAATTATATACTTTTGATATAAATTGATGTTTTATAAAAAATTCTATGAAACCAAACTGCTATTCAAAGAAATATGAGTTTTACTACTAATTTTTAGCTTCTCAAACTTTAAATATAATGAAAATCATTGGTTTGGAGTTTAAACATCTACTTTCTTTCATTTATAATCCAAGGTGTTCACAATCTTATCATGTTTATTATTTGTTTTTATAGGGATACTAGATCAAAAACTTTTGCACATAGAATTACGCAGTAATTAAATAATAAATTAATAAAAAAATATAAATAGTATACATCTTGCAAAAATAAATGTTTGCATATGAGGATAAATTAATGTAACAATGTAGATTAAAATGTTTATCTTTAAAGTTCACTATTGTTACAAACATGATCTATATGAATTAAAGGTTATATGGTTATCATTACTTGGCTGTGTACATGAAGTTACATTACGATAAACATGATCTATATGAATTAAAGGTTATAGAACAGTAATTTATATGGTTAACGATATAATTAATGAAACGGTTAAATTGTTCGATATGGTATGATTTGGTTGATTCTTACCCATGTTTATGTTATGTGGTTGCGGGTTAATGGTGGCTGATCAAGAATATGGGCAGGATGGCAGTGAGTAATTGTATAATCGTTCACAGTTAGTTGTCTTAAAGTTATTTTGTGGGTTATGTTTAATGTTAACTACGATTGAGTCACGAGACGTTAGCTGAAACTTGGCTATTTGAAATGTTTTGAAATGTGTCTTGTATATACGGGTTGCTTTGCAGTTGGCCTTGTGAGGTTGAGTTACTTTTCGTGTAGTCCTATGGTTGTATTTTATATGTATATTTACTAGTTTGGTACACCGGTTATATTAAGGATATGGTTTTCAGATTTGGAAGTAATGTTGTAGTTTTATACCGGTTGACGTGAATTTTATAGTTTTATATTTACGTATGTGTACGATAAGTCTTCCGTTACGAAATATTGATGAAGGGTATAAAAGTTTTTCATAAATGACAAATTTTAGAGAACCACAGTGTAAAAAATGACCCTCAAGTAGATGAATCAAACATGAAAAACATTAGCATTCACCCTAGAAAACCTTACTAACGATTGTGTGTATTCCTTTCACTGTTGGGGTAAGAATTAGGTTCAACAAAGGTTGATTTTTAATTTCATCATGCCTCAATCTCTCCGACGTATGCCTCTTCTACGCAGCCCGAAACATATTCTACTCATCCGTCACACTTTGCTGGTTAATGGCACAGCACATGGTCGGCGCTCTACATGACCGGAGCACCCTTAAAACAGCCCTGGGAGCTGCTTGCGGACGTAACATCCTTCTCCACACATCAATTCTAATGTTCCGAAATAACCAATGTTCGAAAACCCTAGTTCGTTACCCGAAAACTCTAGATTTGTACATAATCCAAATTGATTGTGCAGAGGTTAGTAGGCACGAGGGGAAGGGACCGGAGTTGAGTCGTGTCATTCGTCTCCTATAATGGTGTCTAACCCCGGGCCTTGATCGAGATTCCTGTGTGGGGGCAACGAGTATGACCGGTTCTTGGTGGTGAGTAGGAGACAAACTCCAAGTGAGAGAGCATAGAGAGTGTCTAGGAGATGGAGATGGAGACACTACAAGAAAAACAATTTTTAGACATTCCATCTTTCAGCGACAACACTATGTCCTCGCTAAATGTCACTAACGGACAAAAAAGAGTACCTTTTTGACCTTGGGAAGGTAAGAGCGACATGAAAGACTTTCGGCGAGGACAGAGTCCTCGCGAAAAGTAATTAATATTATTTATTGACTTTTACCCGGTGTAAATTGACAATTACGCGGTAAAAAGGGCGCCATTATTTTCACAACCTTCGGCAACGACATTGTCCTCGCTAAAACCCTTTTTTAATTTTTTTTTAAATTTTCATGAAATACGGAAGTGGGCTTTGTCGTTTTGTGACTTTCAACGACGACAGTGGCGTCGCCGAAACCCAACACTGTAAAAAACCCTACAGCTCCCTTTTTCTTTTCATTTCTTTCACCCTTTCATTTTGTTTTTTCATAGCACTGGTACCCTGGTTCTCTCCTCTCGGTTTTTCGATTTTTACCACCATTTTGGAGATAGAAGGTGCAACTAAGGGCTTGTGTGTTTTACTTGACGACATGGTCATCTTTTCCGACAAGAACTCCATCATTTCCGAAGCTTCATCATTTCCGGCGGGTTCTTGAATTCCAGTCAATAGTGACATATAAAGGTTAGTATTTTACATAAAGTTAGTGTTTGTTAGATTATTTATAGATAACATTGTCATTTTTTTAGCTTTTACCTCTGGCGACTACTCCGACAACTGTCAGGGGACTACTTTGGTGACTTTCTGCAGCTCAAAACAATATTTTAAGGTATGGTTTTCTTCTTATAATTTTTAAACAAAAAAGGTTTAGAAATTTGTTACTTAGAAATGAAAAAAATATGTATTTTTTTAGTAATGAATGCATGTGACATTTAGAAAATCGTTTAGTAGTTAATATTATGAAGATGTATAGAAAAATTTTTAGTAGTTAATATTTTATTATAGTTAAATATGTTTAGCCGATGATTATAGTTATATTTATTTCTTTAATATTCTAATTAGATTACAATTTTTATTTTATTTTATATTAAATTAAAGATGGTAAAAGAAATCTTTGAAAGTTGACACTTTTTGTTTTGCTATCATCTACAATAATACATATTCGGTTTAACTTAATCTTAACATGTAGAGATTTTGATATCCCTAATTAGCTTTTAGAAAGGTTGAACCGAGATTTTGATATCCCTAACATGTAGAGATTTTGATATCCCTAATTAACTCAATTGTAGGCAATTACCTCTTAGAAAGGTTGAACCGAGAGGCGACTGAGTCTCTGAGGCGCGACGATGGAGGCGTGGAGTGACGGACGAGGGACGACCGGACGGCGGATGACGATGATGGCTGTGGGCTATGGGCTGTGGGCGTCGCAAGGGAGGCTAGGGTTCTATTTCAATTTCACGACTCACGAGTTCCTCTTATCTTCTACAAAATTTTCTTATTTCTATTCTTGTAATTTTGTTATATATTAATTTATCAAAATCAAAATGAAAGTGAAAGTCTTTGCAGTTAAAAACTAAAAATTGTAAAATACGAAAACTTAAAAGTGCAGCCATTTAGTTATTAATTTATTATATATAATTTCAAATTAATAATATATTTAAGTTAAATGTTTTTTGGTTTTTTTTATTATTATTATAAAAAAATCGTGTTAAACAGGTTATCTTCGGGCTATCGTGTTCGTGTCGTGTTTGTGTCGACCAATTTCGTGTCATTTTTGGATCGACCCATTTCTGACTCAATTCAGTTTCGAGTCGTGTTCGTGTCGATGTAGATCGGGTTCGGTTCGGGTTGGGTTTCGGGTCATGTTAGGATTTTCCAGCCCTAGTTTAGCTGATGATTATAGTTATATTTATTTCTTTAATATTCTAATTAGATTAAAATATTTATTTTATTTTATATTAAATTAAAGATGGTAAAAGAAATCTTTGAAAGTTGACACTTTTTTTTTGCTATCATCTACAATAATACATATTCGGTTTAACTTAATCTTAACATGTAGAGATTTTGATATCCCTAATTAGTTTTATTGTGTATATGATATATTATATGTGAACATATATATGTATATGTATATGTACATTGATCTTATTGACTGTTATGTTAGTTGAGAAGTTGAATAAATATCATATGTGAATTTTCAACACAGGTATAATTATGGATTATCCATTTTATAGTTGTTATGCTGTCAAAATTTTGTATTATATATAGCACGTTATTAATGATTATATATATATATATGTGTGTGTGTGTGTGTATATTGATCTTGTTGATTGTTATGTTAGTTTGGAAGTTAAATAAATATCATATGTGAATTTTAAACACATGTAAAATTTTGAATTATCCATTTTACAATCGTTATGCTGTCAAAATTTTATATTATATATAGCACGTTATTAATTATAACAATTTCAACTTTTACAATTACACAGCAACAAATGGAGTAAATCAGACAAACTCAAGCTGGGAGCTCAAATCCGGTTACAGACGAACAAATACTTTCACAACGTCGTGGGCATAATCGTGGACGGGGTAGAAAGTTACCCGTTGTTCCATCTATTCCAAACTACCAGCCACCAAAAGAAAGGCTATACACACAAAGAGAAGTGAACGATATGATGCGTAACCGTGACGCAACGAACAACGCAAATTTTGGAATATTATTTGATGCATTAAAACGAGCGAATTTTGATATTCCGGACTTTCAACCAGTTGCTTCTCCTATGAATGTAACCGAAGTCAATGATGATGTAGATGGGGAAGGCTTGAATGATGATGATGAGTATTAGTTATATATCTTGTTATTTAATTACATTAAACTAGTTTGTAAAAATGATACTATTGTTTTGTGTAAAACTATGTTTTGTAAGTGGTTTGTTAAAAACGGGTAATTTTAGCTTTTAGTTTTAGCACGTAAATATAGTAAAATTAAAATAAATAAAAAATAAAAAAACAATTGTAGCGACGACAAGTCCCGTCTAAAAAGTACTTAATTTTTTTTAAAAATGGTTTGTTTCTGTGAGGACATATAGTCGTCGCTAAAAACTTTTTAATTTAATTCTACCTTTTTTTTAATGCCTTTTGGCAACGATTACTATCGTTGGGGAAGGGTGTTCCATTTTCCATGACGACATGTCTTGTCTAAAAAGTATCACAGATGAGCATTCGCGATGACCTTTTGGCGATGATATGTCATCAGAAAAACCTTTTGGTGAGGACATTTTAGCTTTTGGCGATGACTTTTGCCGTCGCTAAAAGGTGATATTCTTGTAGTGAGAGAGAGGAGAGAGATTCCCTTTGGAATGAGGTGAGACTCCCTCTTTATAGGGGAGAGTTTAGTGCAAGGCTCAAATTTCCGGGCTAGGTCGCATAATGGACCCAACCCATAGTCCTAAAAAGAGAGTACATCATCACAAATCATGATTTCGTACAAAATCAAGGATTTTTCTATAGCAGGGAGGGGATCTGGTATGGAGAGAGAATGGTTGTGATGTTGATCGGTGTTGTGAATTGAGAGGTTAGGCCAACTCAAAGTTTATTTATTTTTTATCTTTAATTTAATTAGAATATATGTTATTTTATATTTTAATTAAAGTGAAAATTAGAGCATATTATCATGGTTGTTATAGAAAGGGAAAGAGTTGCTAGACCTAATATGAGCTTTTTGGGTAAGTTGTGAGACTTTAAACAATAATATGTATGTAAGTCGTGTTTCTATACCCGCAGTTTATACCTTTAAACAAGTAGGTGCTATCAAGTCGGTTATCGTTGTACCTTTACAATATTCACTTTTCTCTTTTTATCTTTTCAATCCCTTTAAGATTTTTACTTTCTCACCTTGTTATTGTTATTTAATAAAAGTTATTATTATTGTTTAAAAGAAAGTGGGAAACTCATTTAGACTATTGGTTTAAGTGTTCAACATTGGAGGAAAAAAAAGATATTCAAAGTGGTGTTGAAATAATATACATCCTTAAAGTGTGTTCTATATGGCAAATAATGTGTCTAAAACATGAGGTTCCATTAATGTCTCATTAGTTATTACTTATAATTTGTTAATAGTTTTAACTTAATTGATTTTTTTACTTTTATTATAAAACCCCGTGTTAAACCGGTCATCTACGGGTTATGATGTACATATCGACTAGTTTCTTATCATTTTCGTGTCAACTCATTTTTGACCCAATTCAATTTCATGGCGTATTCGGGTTAACCTAGATCGTGTTCGATTAAGATTGGGATTTGTGTCATGTAAAGATTTGTCTGAGTGATAACTAAAAAAGATTTCATTATAATTTCGTAAAATTTACCCTTGCTTTTATGCTATTTAAATATAATATTCATTCCCCATGTCTTTTAACTTATAATTAAACTAGTCTGTGTCATGTTAAATAAATTAAAAACCATCAAAAAAAATAAAATAACATTAGATTTCGATATCACAAGAATATATATATATATATATATATATATATATATATATATAGTTATACGCCTTCATGTATGAAACGAAACATTCAAAAAGTGGGTTAGGATAGTCACCATGCTACAGAGTATACGTCATATCCTTAAAACATATAAAACAAATTTCTTTATGTCACAAATGCAGTTATGACGATTGATAAGAGTTGGACTAGGTGTAGAAATCGTTCATCATGTGAGTAATTTGTGAAAGTGAGAATCGCAAATTAGGGTGAATTGTGATTCTTGAATCGCAAATAAAGATTTTGGTGTTTTGTGATCGGAGAATTGCAAATTAAGGAGATTTCCGATTGGTGAATCACAAATTGAGGAATTTTGTGAATCCTGTCTTGTGATGGAGACTTGCGATTGGGGAATCGCAAATCAAGGTGTTTTGCGATTGTTGATCTGCGATTCGTACGTTTATGATTCTTGGACTTGCAATTCGATGATTTACGTGTAGAACTTGGTTGTAGGGTGACGTGTGAGTCCGGTTGACTACACGAAGACTTTTGACGATTCTGGACCTGCGTTGGGTTCAGTATTTTCTAAATCAAATACGAAGACAAATCATCTTCGAAAGACTTAACGATTTAAGATGACCTTTTTGAAAAGATAAAGATAATTTGCGATGTGTTTAACTAAATATTAAATGATGTTAATATGATGAATATTAATAATACATGTGAGTATGTAGTTAACGATGATTGTATATTATGACTTGCGGATGGGGTAGACATATTTCTAAGATATAGAGATTATTCCTAATTGTATATCGAGAATGTTACTAGTCTATTTCTTGAAGAAACCCGGAACAAATTCGATGGATGTTGCTCTCTCTTGGTCTCGGTAGTCCCGAAAACACCACAAACTTCCCCAGACACAAAACGGCTACACCTAGAGGAATGTGCCCTAGTAGCAAGCCTTTATACTTACCTCATTAATCCAAGACCAAGGATTTCTTAAGCCTCCTTTAGCCGAATTCATGATAAATACCCAAACATAATGGACCAATTTTATTGAATAACTTATTATTTAATTTAGTCCAATATTTATACAACAAAACAAATAAAGAAAGTGGGTATTACACGGCGGCGGGCGGTGATCGGCAGTGGGCGGCTGCAGGCGATGGTGGGGGCAGCTGCGGGCGATGGTTAGTGGCGGAGGTTGGTGGTGTCGGCAGCAGCAGTGACGGTCGTGACAGTGGTGATGGCGGCAGGTAGTTGGCGGGGCGGGGGTGGTAGGCGGTGATGGTGGTGAATGATAAATTCATATTGGTTGGTGGTATTAAAATAAAATAATTTAATAATAATTAGGTCGACACAGACAGATATTTATCGGCCCAAGTAGTGATTCAATTAGACGGGTCAGTCTATTGGATCATTTATTGGGTTAATAGATCTAGTTTTTTAACTTGTTGGATTATATAAATAAAATATATCGAATCGAATCTAGATCAAGATCTGAATCTGATCCATTAACACCCCTAGTTTGTTTCACGGTATTCTAATTTATGGACCTGAATTAATCACCGTCTTGGGCCATAGGAATGTCATTGTTGGGCTTCACTATTTCATTATTAACGGTTTTAATAGGACTGCTTATTTAATGACCCAAATCATCACATGGCAATGGCATAGTGGGAAAATTTTGAACTCTCGAAAATTCATCATCGCTATTTTCTAAAAATTTTTTGAACAGCGAATCTAGTGGGTTGGGTCCGCAGTGACATTCATATAGAGCAGTATGCAAGCCTCAAATCATGCACCATGAAGGAGTAATACCCTCCATCAATTTTTTAGAAAAACACCCACCGCCCATACTCGAACACCTGAGCTATGGGGTAAAATCCCTATACCACTGGGCTGCCCCACAGTAGTCGCGATTTCTAAATAGTCAGGCACACCTTCGTCATTAAGCAGACACTTCGTTTCCCAAGAATTCAAGACACCATGCGACTCTTTGGCTGCTCCATGCGACATTCCATCTGTAACTTTTGAAGAGAATATCTTTATCATTCCTTAGCTTCTATATAGACCAACACCAAGTGAAAAGAGCTACCGAAAATGACTCCTGTGTAGATCCAGTTAAACCCAATGAGGTACCCCAGTAAAACAAGTCCATTGTTGAAGAAAAAATTGACAAGTCAAGTTCCCACCATTTTCTAAACTCGCCCTTAGGCGATGTGTAGCGATACACCCGAAGGTGTTCGGGTTCATTTGGGTTTGATTGGGTAGAGTGGGAACACCACTACCATCCCTTTTGGGCTCCATTCGGGTTCCCTCCTTCAGTTTCCCACACCCGTGACTACCCGAATTCATTTCCCTTTTTCTTTTCTTTTTTTTGTTTTTTTACCTTATCCTCTATATATATATACACACCATTTTTACTTCACAAAATTTCACCCACCCAAACTTCTTTCATTCTTCCAACTTCTCCTCTATAAATATATATTAATACACTTAAAATATTTTCATCATCGATTCACGTTGCAACCGGGATTCAAACACACCATCATCCCACAGTTTTCAACCTGGGTTTCAACAATTTAAAGGCAACGTTGGTGAAGAAAAAAAGAATTAGAGAATTATATGGTTGAGAGGAATGAAATGTATTATTATTATTATTATTATTATTATTATTATTACTATTATTATTATTAATGAAATCTTTATTTATATCATTGGTTATATTTTATTTTTTATACAATTGTCTAGATATTTTAGCTTGTTTAATATATAAATATATAATTAAGTAGATTAAGAAAAGTGAGAAAAAATTGAGTTGGTGGGATGGATGCTACTTGAGTTTTGGGTTGGTTTGGGTAAGAGAAAGAAAAGGAAGAAAAAATGATAAGGGTTTTAGGGTAGTGTATGTCCTTTGCCTTCACGTCTGACCTCTATCAACCATTTGACAAGATGGAACTCGAATTTCATCGATTTCTTTGAGTTAAGTGAGAGAGAGAGAACGAATTTGGAAGATGGTAGAGAATTTCGCCAACATGTCTCTGGAGGAGTATGCAAGTCGTGTCCACGAGGGCACCGGAGTAGGCATTCATCGACCCGAAATACCCGAGGAGAGGCCTTTTGAGATCAAAGGTCAATTTTTGCACTTTCTATGCGAAAGTCCTTTCACTGGAAAGGACAACGAAGGTGCCAACCAGCATGTCGAGATCATTCTCGAGATTACCGACTACTTCCACATACCGGGAGTTAGTCGAGATGTCGTGATGCTGCGAGTGTTTTCGATAACACTCCAGGGCGCAGCAAAATGTTGGCTATGATCCGAGCCCACCATTCGCACATGGGAGGAGCTTAAAACTCGTTTCATCAAACAATTCAGTCCTCCATCTAAAATTTCCAAGATGAAGATGCAAATCCAAAACTTCATCCAATCAGAGGATGAAACTCTTTATGACGCCTGGGACCGTTACAAGGAGATGCTCCAAAACTGTCCTCAACACGATTTGAATCCTCACCAGGTTGTTCAAACGTTCTATAATGGTATAAATGTCCGCACTAGACAAATGGTTGACTCTCAAGGACCAATACCAAAGAAACTCCCGCGGATGGGTATGCCCCGATTATATGACATTTGGGTTGATTTGGGTTTACTTGCGGTTTGCCGGTCTTATGATAGAAAATGAATAGAATATATGATATTCTGTCTCAATGTCAGCTCCACAAAAAATGACAAAGAATCAAAGATGAGAGGAAAGGGGAACCCCTCTCCTTGAAAGATTTCTCAAGGTTGGAAGCCTTTCATAAGTAGCATAACACCCAGAGATAATCCTTTCCAATCTTCAAAAGCTACGTCCACAAGAACCACCCGGCTGTTGCCCCAACTTTCTCCCCTCTCTCATGTCCGGGAGCACTCCTCGCAGCAACACGGCCAATGCCATCTCTGTAACAACATCATCGACACACCACCACATCGATCACCGCACACTACCCCTGCGGCAATACGCCGGCCACCTCTTCTGTTGCCGCACAATTACCTGTGTTTTATGCTCTGCTAGATCTACTTTCCGATGTAACGCCGCCAGCCATATACTTTTATCACTCGATTTTCTTTTTCATAGTAGACATTTAAATTAGGGTTGTTGAAATCCTGGCTCGAACCCAAATGTGCAATGGTGGTAGGAGCCCTCCCTTCCTCACGCTCACATTTACATAAATCTTTTCATCATGATCTGTTACCCTCTCATTTTTCTATCTGACAATATTCATCACCACGCCGTCTCAAATAATCATCCATCAATTGAACCTTCTCTCTATCAAAGTAACACCGTACTATCGCCGGTGACTTTGTCTCCTCTCTAAAATTGATTTGATGAGAATAGATCTTATTTTAGTACTATGATAATATACGGTTTAGTACATAAAATCTTGTTGTTTGAAGTGTTGTTTTTGTGTGAAGAAACTGAAGGTAGATTCATGTGTTGTTTAATGTTTCTGTTTTTTAATTTTTTTGAACGGCTAAACACATACACACCCTCTAATCTAATCCTAAGTCTACACTATTTTTGTCCATAACAGGACTTGAACCATAATCGTATAAGACACCAAACACCAATTACCACTAAGTTATAACGTTTGGTACAGAGATACTATAAGCCCTTCGATACAGTTGTTAAGTGTCACCGATTCGGTGTTACCGCTAAGCTATAAGCCGTTTGGTACAGAGATACTATAAGCCATTCGATACAGTTGTTAAGTGTCACCGATTCAGAAATTGTACCTTCACTGATCCTTCTCTTAACAACCATGTCTTGGATCAATTGGATCTTTTGTTTTCTAATACTGGTGAACACAAATCGGTCAAATCCCATGTATATACTTACAAAATGTTCACATTTCTTGTTATTAGTCATAGCTTAGTTTGAGAGTTGTTATTTTTAGTGTTTTTGTAACTACTTTTGGTTTCTATGGTTTTGGTTATGATTTTAAATTTCTTAATCGATGTATAAAGAAACCATTATTTGATTTTTGAACTTTTTTTTCCTGGTTTTAAGTTGTAATTTTTTTGTTTTGTTACTTCTTTAATGGAAAATTAACTTTTTAGTTATTAACTAGATTAAATGTTCGTGTGATACACGGCGAGGTGAAAACATGACAGTAGGTTAAGGGTAGGGCAGGTATGATGGCAGAAATATAGTATAATGAAAGATCCAAGTTATGTCCATTTATTATTTTAGTAAAGTTTTGCTTCTAGTTGTATTTCGTATATGTATAGGGTAGAATATTAAAATGCCTAATAGACAAATAACCAATATAATTTACCTTAATTTATTAAGCATTTCAATTTACTCTTAAAGTGTGTGTTCTTGGTGTATTCAATTTTATACAATTGATATCCTACAATTCGTATCAAAGTAGGTGGTTGATCAAAGGTGAGATTATTGATTCAAATCTGTTTTTTTAACGGCTTTTCTAGGTTTCAAATGTGCAATTTGTTCTTCGGCCATCATTGTTAATCGATTGAAATTGGTTGTAGACTCACATTCAGTTGCTATTTTGAGTTCATCAAAGTTGATTAACATCAAAATCATTAAGTACATCTGGTTTCATAGATCTGGTCTAATGTTCTTCGTAGTTTCTAGGTTTTTAAAACGAAGACTGTTTTTTGAGGTTTGCTGTTCAATCATGTTATATTATTTGAAATTGGAGACTGATTTGGGTTTGGATGTTGTAATTGAGATCATTATTATTGGGCCATTTATCATTAATCATTATTGGACATGTTTTTACAACTGACTGCTTCTGGGCTTGGTGTCAAACAAGAAAAAATTAATGAATTGAAGATGAAATTAGTAAAAGTCTCCGTCTTCTGTAGATTTTAGACAACAACAGAAAAAGAAAATAGATGAATTAAAATAAGAAAATGTTAAACTTGTTTTGAAAATTTCTGACTTGACTAAAAAACTCCAGATATATATCAGACAAAAAATATCATGATTTTGAGATTGAAGAAGAGATCAAGATAAGAAATATTGAGCAACAATGGTTGAAGGAAAATCAAATAACAAGGGATATTCAAAATAAGATGAGATAAGAAAGAGAGAATTTTGAAACTAAAATGAATCAGTTTTTACTTAAAATTCTGAAATTAGAATAAGACTTACAAAATTGTGTAGAAGAAAAGGTCAAGACATTTCTGATTCTGAAAAAGTCCAAAAGTGCGAGTTTTCCAAAGGTAAAGAAATCGAGGTGGTTCCTGTAGCAGTCTGTGCAGGTGAATCATCAAAAACAGTTGTGCATCCGAAAACCACTTATTCTAAGAATGATTATACTACACTCAAGTCTTACACAGAGAATTTTATAAAAAAAGTTAAACTTTGGAAAAAGCTTTGGAATAAAAATAAAGATAATTATGAAGGAATGAAACAACAACGTCTTCATCAAAACCATTACGGCTTTGTTTCTTGCGTTACTTGTCATGCTTACAAGAATTGTGTTGCTCGTCGTGATATGAACAAGGTTTCCCATAACTTCATGAATCGTAACTCTACTCATCTATTTGTACGTGTTAGTCAAACAAAATCATACTCGAATGCTAACACGAATGCATGTCTTTCCACCTTACCTGATCTAAAATATTTATTTGTGGTTCGCTCTGTCAAACATCTCTTAAGACTTTCTAAAAAGAAGATTTACGTAAAACGACATCAATTTTCATCACGTGTGTACCATAAGAAGATACATGTTCGAAAGATTAAAGAGTAGGGGTGGCAATGGGACGGGTATTGGTTATCCCAGTTCCATGCCCTATTATAAAAATATGTCTCATACCCAGTCTCATCCCACCAGGTATCCCATTATCAAATAACCATCGGGGTCGCGAGTATACCCATGGGATATCCTATTTATATTCGTAGTCAATTAAAATTTTCTAAATAAAATTTTGTTTCTTATAACTTCATGAAAATCGCGTTAAACAATAAGTTGAATTTTTTTAACTATCATTTTTTAGCAACATCATCATTCAACAACTTATACGTTTAATAAATATAATACAATCAACATACAAAGTTTAAACTATCCGAATTTTATGATAATCTAATTGTTACATTGAAATGAAACGACGTTCATTGAAGTGTCAAAGAGAAGTGAAGGCTATTAATCTTCTAATTTCTATTATTTTATATATTACTAAAAATTATAATACATATTATGTTAATTATCAAATTATAAAAATATAAATGGTTCGTGATCGGGTATATGGGATCGGGTAATTGGGCGGGTATTGACTAAAACCATACCATCCCATCCCAAACCCGTGAATTTTTTTAAAAGAAATCCCATACCGAGTCCCAAAACCATTTACCTGTGCCAAAAGTTTCGGGTTTAGGTATTCCGGTTGGTATCGGGTATTTTTACCATCCCTATGAGGAGGAGCAGGGTAATAAAAAAGTTTTAAGTTATTGATGAAGATCAAGAGCTATATTCGAGGAGGAGTATATTTTTGTTTGATTAATAGTTACAAGGATACCGAAACTAAAGATTTCCTCAATAATCATCCGGTCTTTATACTCAAAGATCAACTACTCCGGCGAAGAAGATAGTTTTCGTTTATTATGTATATTTGTAAAATGGACACAAAAGGGGAGAATGTTAGATCCAAGTTGTGTCCATTTATCATTTTAATAAAATTTTTGCTTCTAATAGTGTTTCCTAAAAGTATAGGGTAGAATGTAAAAATACCTAATATGTATATAACTAATATATTTACCCTAATTCATTAAGCATTTCAACTTACTCTTAAAGTGTGTATCATGTATGTACTTGATGTATTCTCTTATACTATATTGCACTAAGATCATTATCATTTTGTGAATTTGTTTCAAATTTATTGATACTTGATATAATTAAGATCCTACGTATAAATGATATGAAAATATCTTATTGAATTTCTTGTACATATTATCAATTGTTATTATTAGAATTAATTCAAAACGTTATATACCAAAAGTGGGGATGTGTATTTCCTATAGATTCTGTTGTTGATTGGAAATTAAAAACTTGCTTATTACAGTATTGATTTCGAAATATGTATATTTTATATTACGTAGTATTATCCATCGAATTATTTATCAAGAAGAATATGAACTTTCTAACTATTATCTTCGTAAATTGAATTATAGACTTTCAATGACTTTTGTACCGCATCAAAAGTTTTGAGCCATCTTTTTCAACTACCCTCAGTTAGTAATACACTATCACCTGATTCACCTCCATCTTTATTACTCCAATCACATCCTCCAACTTCCCGTGCGATTTCAAAACCCTGTGATTAGGAGAGTCAGATTTAATAACAAGGTTTTTCATTTTTATTGGATAAAACAAAGATCCGGCGAGCGCAATTTTAAAAATAAATATGTTGATTAGTGTAATTTTCCTGTTTTATGTTTTTAATTGTGTTGTATTTCTAGCATCTTGCTAGCTGTTTTTATAATTAGTATATATCTTGCTGTTCAAAAAAAGGAGAGTTGGATTTATTATTCTGAAAACTTGATTCTAAACTTGATTGTTTGAAGATATTTTGGCATTTATGAAATACGATTATGATGTCATCATTATATAAAAAAGAAATCAAACTAAACGTAAGCAATTCACCTTAAATAACCTCCGCCCGAGAATTCAAATCGGAAATGGGTGGTGAATTCAAATCAAACGAATCTTTGGCTGCTCGTGACGTGCCACATGTATGGATTCAATATTTATGGTTTTTATATAATTAAACTCCTTTCTATAATATTTATGCATTTTCCTGGACTGTAAAACGTTTCATATATGTTATTTACACATCAAATTTTTCTACATTTATGCTTTTTCTGTAAATAACATACATGAAACGTTTTAGAGTTACATTTTCAGTAGTATTCGTGTATACTTGGCTAACACTTCATGACAAAAGTGTGGAAGTACAGTCTACAACCCCTAGTATCTAGGAACTACCTGATAGCGAGAAGTTGATAGCTGATAGCAGGAAGCTGTATATTTTAGTTATATATGTGTTTCGTAAATTAGCTGTTAGTTGGTGCTTAATAGTATAAAATGACAAAAAAGTATAAATTATAAAAATAGGAGAAATTATAAAACAATTAAAGAAAATATTTAGATAATTTGATATATAAAAAGTTTTCAATTAGTTTTAAAAGCTACTTGAAGAAGCTTTTTGTTTTTGAGTTTTTTAGTTTAAAAAAAGCTTCCAAATTTTTCATCCGAACATGACTTATAACATTTTTTTTAAAACAAAAGACTAGTAGCTCTAATAAACTCCAAAAAACTTTATACCAAGCATATCCTACACCCATATCTTTCTCTCTCTCTCTAAAGATCGATTAGCTTTGTCTCTCTAAAGATCGTCATGTCTTTTTTGCTATTAAATTTCAAATCATTGTTTTTCCTTTTAGGTTTGTTGGTTAATGTTTTTTGTTTTTGTTTTTTATGTTATTTCTGGGTTTTTATTCGTATTTTAAATCAGTGTTTACTTAATATAACATCATTAGTAATAGTAAAAAAGATAATTTTTTTTTGAAAGGCAAGCAACATTATATTATATTATATACCAAATTGAACGTAATACACCTCCGGATAAAAGGATTTACCCTAGGATATACCACTACACAAGGTGTGATGGTGGAATATCCAAATAAGTCCCCTCAAAATACGACGATCTACATAATTTACAACGGATTACTAGTTAAACCGTACCATTCATTGGTTTATTGAAACTTTGACCCCGTATACTTACCAAGATTGATTAATCGCCCTTGGGGAAGTTAACCATGTGCTCCAGGAAAAATCTCCGCCGCTCTTTTTACGCACCTTGAGCCAATGGAATAACTTCAACTTTATCTCCAAAAGCAGGATCTCCAAGTTAAAGGTTACATTCGAGAAGACCATAGAATTCCTATTCTTCCAAATTAGATACGCAGCGGATCTTACCACCAAACCCCATAACCTTCTTGAACCTGCATTAAGATCATTAAGTCCGTTGAGATACAGATCCTGGAATGAGCTGCCACCCGCAAACTTCAGCCCCCACCATTGATGGATCATGGACCATAGGTTGATCAGCCTTGCACACGAGAATATTGCATGTTCCACCGATTCCACTTGCTCCACGCACCTCGGACAAAGAAGAGAGGGTAAATCGATCCCTCTGTTATCTAGATTTACAAGAACAGGTAGTTTTTGCGATCCATCTTCCAATTGAAAATGCAAATCTTTTTTGGGATTAGTTGTGACCAGAATTGTTGTTGTAATTGACTTACTTGCCCATAGTTGTCTTCAATTAACTCTCTCATCATTTTGACCGAGTACTTGTTGTCGATGCTTAGAGACCAGATTGTATCTTGCTTGTCTTTTTGTAGTACTACCGGCTGTAGAAGGGAGCTTAGTCTTTGGAATTCCTCCTGAACCCGCCCTCTTAGAGTGTTGGTGTCGCCGATATCCCAAACCCATCTTGAATCACGCCAATGGCCCAAATCCCCAACCAGCTTGTGAGGATTTCCAAACTTCTTGAAGATTCTTGGATATTTTTCCGCGAAACAAACGGGATCCAACCACCTATCAAACCAAAAGCTAGTGTGCAAGCCGTTCCCAATAATTATTTTTTGAAAATTAAACAAATTTATCCCTCGAAGAGAGAGATCCCTACCCGCCCTAATTATCCCACCCAATGTACCAGAGCCACCCCCACCCCTCGACCCACCCGTAGAAAGACCTCCCGAGACCCCATGTAAACTTTTAATAATCTTGACCCATAACGACTCTTTTTCTGACCAGAAACGCCACCACCATTTTCCCAAAAGACTGAGATTATATGCCATTAAATCACCAATTTCTAGCCCCCCATTTTCTTGTTTGGAAACGATCTCTTTCCATTTAACCCATGCAATTTTTGTTATAGAAATCACCCCCCCAAAAGAAATTTTTTTTAAACCTATCGAAGAGATTAAGGATATTGGTTGGAGCACGGAAGATGGAGAGATAATAGACGGGCATACTTGACAAAACAGATTTAATCAGAGTTAAACGACCCCCACTTGACAGATGTTTCTTCTTCCAATTTGCTAGTCTTGAGGTAAATTTTTGAATGACACCTTCCCAATGGACTTTTCTTTTCATACTAAGGTTGACTGGAACCCCCAAATATTTTAAGTGCCCGTCCGAAGACTTGAAGCCGAAGCGTGATGCCATTTGTGCTTGATCCTCCATGGAAACCCCTAGACCCATTAGTTTGCTTTTCTTGAAGTTGACCTTTAGTCCCGAAGCCTCTTGCCAACATTTCAACATAGCTACCAGAGCCCGGATGTTACGTAAAGACCACTTTCCAAAAATAACCGTGTCGTCGGCATACTGCAGATGGGAGATCCTAATACCATCTTTTCCCACAAAAATAGCATCAAATATTTTTTTGTTGCACGCCTCTTGCAGCATCACGTTAAAGCCTTCGGCCGCTAACAAGAAGAGATATGGCGCTAAAGGGTCCCCTTGTCGCACTCCTTTTTGTACCTTGAATTCCTTAGACGGTGACCCATTAATAAGAACCGAAACCGACGCCAACTTGAGACAAACAGAAATCCACTCCAACCATCTAGCTCCAAATCCCATTTGCACCATAACGTCGTGCAAAAATGACCGGTCCAGGCTATCATACGCCTTTTCGAAATCCAGTTTCACAACCAGATCCTTTTTCTTACTTTTCTTGAAGTCATTTAGAATTTCCCCAACTATTAAAATGCTGTCCAACATATTCCTATCTTTCAAAAAAGCCGATTGCTCTTTACTAATTAAATTGGTAATTACCCCTTTCAGTCTATAAGCCAGAATTTTTGCGATAATCTTGTAGTAACATCCGATCAAATTTAAGGGTCTGAAATCACTAAAAGCCACAGGGTTAGAAACTTTAGGGATTAAGGAGATAAAAGATGCGTTGCAACCTCTTGAAATTTTGCCTTTCCAGAACCAAGTTAAAGCATTTAACAACTCTAATTTGATCAGAGGCCAGAACCGTTTAATAAATAAAAAATTGAAACCATCAGGCCCCGGAGCTTTGTTGCTATCACAATCTTTGACTGCACGCCACACCTCTTGTTCTGCAAAATCCGGTTCCAGCAACTTGATATCATCCTCATTTAGTCTTTTGAATTTGTTACTTTTAAACTTTATTAACGTGTCACCACTTTTTTTGTAGAAGTTGCTGAAAAATACTTCTGCCTCTTTCTTTATGGAACCCGGGTCATCCATCCACTTACCGTCTATCATCAACCCTGCTATGTTATTTGATCTAGCTCTTGCCTTGACCCATGAATGAAAAATTTTTGTATTTTCATCTCCTTCCATGTGCCACTTAACTCTTGACTTTTGCATAAGAAATTGCCTCTCCCAATTACTTTTTTCCAACCATAATCTTTTTTTCTCCAGCCAAATTTCATGCTCTTCCTCTGATGGTCAATCTGACTTGGCTTTTAGTTCCCATTCAGAGATTTCTTTTTTTAAAACTCCCAGCTCCTTGTCCAGGTTGCTAAAGTTCTCTTTTGACCATGCTTTTAAGGCTTCCTTTACATTCCTTAATTTATTGAGAAAAATCGAATCTGGTGCCGCTGTCTTTGTTTCCTTTTCCCAAGCTGAATTAATAATCTCTACACAATCTTTGTTATCCAGCCACGCATTGAAGAATCTGAATGGTTTTGGTCCATCGTTTCTGTTGATATCAAAGCAAGTAATCGGACAGTGATCAGACTCTTTTCTTTCCAATGCCATACAGGACAGCGAACCCCACATGTTACAGAATCCTTCCTCCGCCAAAAATCGATCTAATCTGCTGAATTTAATCCCTTTCTAACATACCCATGTGAATTTTCTATTACCCAACGGGATCTCCATCAGCGAAAATTCATCTATAAAATTATTAAATTCTTTTATATTGCTTTGTGACGAACCAGCATTTAGTCTTTCTTTTTCACACCTGACTTCATTAAAATCCCCAAATAGTATGGAATTATTGTTACACGTACTTAGAATTTCTCCGAGTTTGTTCCAGCACTCTTTCTTCTTAGCACTACTATGAAGTCTTGTGATTTCCCCAACCATCTCCCAGATATTCCCACGAAATATTCCATCCCGGTTGCCGTAACGTTTGAAAGAAGACTAGGATCCCAAATAATTACCAGACCCCCGGCATTTCCCACCGCACTCACCTGCGCATATTTGAAACAACGATTGCCCCAAAATTCTTCAATCAACTCATTTTCAATTACTTCCATTTTTGTTTCCTGTATCCCTAATACGTTTGGTTTTTCTTTTGAACACAGTTCACGAAGCCAAATTATTTTTTCCTTCTTCCTTAACCCACGAATATTGACAGACAAAATCTTCATGAAGTACTTTATAAATATCGATCCTATAGCAATCACCTTTTATGGCTTTGGAAGATTTTCGCTCCAAGAAAAACCCACCATCTCCCCTAATTGACGTAGATTGAGAGATGAATCAGAAGAGGAAAAAGAATTACCTTTCGAGTTCTGAGCGTTTACTCCTGATTTTGATCTGGACTTCGGCTGCTTCACACCCCTAGATCGATAGCTTCTAAGTTGTTTTCCCCTTGCTCTCGCGAGATTTTTCATCATCCTTAGACTGATTTTTCCAGACCCCATTGATTTAAGGTAGCTGATTTTTTCTTTAATTTCTTGGCTGAAGGAGGAGACTCTAATCGAGCCGTCTTGCTTTTGCCGTAAATCCTTTTCTTGTGTTTCTGGCACTACTGAAGGTCTGAACTCGTCTGATCCTTGATTTTCTGAAT
Source organism: Dittrichia graveolens (assembly GCA_038502395.1). Lineage (NCBI taxonomy): Eukaryota > Viridiplantae > Streptophyta > Magnoliopsida > Asterales > Asteraceae > Dittrichia > Dittrichia graveolens. Next base: position 73,671,859 of record JARJIL010000005.1, on the reverse strand, counting down.
TCCTTTGATTCGAAGAACGCCCTACCTCCTCCGTCGAGATATGATTTAATGTATCCTCTGTGAATCTATTTCTCCCAGACCTATTTGGTGAAGACAACTTTCCCAAATCCTCCAATCTAGCTTGATCACTTGGGTCATTAGTTAAGTGCCCACTTTGAAATGAGGACAACTTAAATTGCTCGTTGGGCTTAATGGTAGAAGGCCCATCCAACCCACCATCCTTTAAAGAGTTACCAGAACTGAAGGCAATTTTGTCTTTATCTCCCGTACTTATCTCCAGCCGGTTGATATCTGCTTCCGTGCTTGAAGAGATTTCGACATTTCCCCAAGGAAATGTTTAAATGTAATATTTAAATGTAATTAGTATTTTAAATAATACAGAAGAATAATGTGAGATTATACATGTAGAAGAATGTACAATTTTATCTTTTAGATCAATGATATCAATAGTCCAGATTGCATTTTAAAAATTTGAACGAAGTGATATTTTCGTAATTCACATGTGATACTTTTTCAAATCACATGTGATTGTATACTGTGATTGAATATTAAACACAACTCTACACATGCAAACTTTTATAAAGATTAACGACTAAACTTGCAACAACATATTTAAAAGTAAAACTATTTTTTATTTAATATAACGACTAAACTTGCAACAGCATATTTAGAAGTAAAATTATTATTTTTATTAAATATAACGACTAAACTTTCAACAATTCTAATTACTATTATCATTTAATATTAACTAGACTAAATGGCCGTGTGATACACGGGTTGGTTTAAACGATAATAAATATTAAACATTAATAAAAACGTATTAAATAATAATAAAACGCGAATTAAATGAGGATTTAAAAAATGACGACGTACGATTAAAAAATGAGGATATAAAAAATGACGACGCGAATTAAATGAGGATTTAAAAAATGACGACGCAAATTAAAAAATGACATCAACACTCTAATAGTTCAGATCGTCTAATAAATTTTATCAAATTAGTCTTTTATTTATATTAGGATTAGGATTAAGATAGGATTTAAGCCATTTCAAATGTAAAAAAATGTAACAGATTTATACGGGGTTATGGAAAATGTTTTTTTAAATAAATACATTCCAATTATTTTTATCCTAGTTGTTAATTGTTATCCCAATTAAGTACTATAATAATCTGTTATTAATTTGGATATATGCTTTAGTTTTTTAGTTTAAATACAAAGAATATGTTTTTATATATTAGTTGGGATTTAATTTATCAATATTAATATACATTTATTTATAAATTATAATATAACGTAGAAACAAAGAATCCTGCTATTTTCGTTGAAGATAAACAAGAGGGAAATAAGGTAAAAACAAAATGACAAAAATATTTAATAATTTCCTGTAGACTTAGAGGTTGACTAAAACAAGGGAGTCGCTATACAAATGATGGATCGCATCTTCTTTCTTCAAAACTTGAAAAAAGGCTCCAAACTTTCCATTCACTTCATACATACATACATACATACATTATACTCCAGCTCACTCTCCATCTGAAGCAATAAGCAGAGGTATTACCGATTAATTGTTGCACCAATTAATTAATTAAATCCTCAGTATATTAATTAATGGTTTAGTTAATGATTATGCTGTCATGAGTTTGCAGATCGATGAAGCAAACAAGTGCGCAATCGGCCTCAATTGAAGAACAGATCAATCCCTCAAGCCACCAGCAGCAGCAGCATGATGAAGTCATCATTCCAGTTGATTCAAATGCTAGCTTTGGACGACGACTACGACCCAATCTACCTTGTATGGATCTACTTAAAGGTAATATACGTTATCCATTTATACATCGATTTGTTCCTTTACTGCTATTGTACGTACGTACGCCACATTAATAAGTTTCAAGTTGAAAAGATTGATGAAGAATCCTATGCATTAGACCACCCGCATCCACCTACTGGGTGTCAAGCTGGTTGGAGCGTGGGTCACGTCGACACCATCGCTGCCTTCATAGCTGCTGAGTTCAGTGGGGTTTCCTTCACGCTGAAAATTTTCTTTTAACTTTTTGTGTATATATAGGTAAAAGATGGGATAGTTGAGGGGATGGATATGTAAGGTTAGAGTGATAGGAGTGAGATAAGAGGATGAAAAGGAAAAATGATGTGGTAAGAGAAATGAGAGAGATGAATCCTCATTATCTTAATAAATATAGGATAAATATATACTTGTAACGTTTTTTTGCAAAAGAACACACATACTTCTTAAATATATACATTTTGTTTGTCATGAAACTTAAACATGCAGTCTTGTAGAACTCCTATTACATCAGATACCATTTTTTATAGGACAAATTGCATGCAAATACAAGGAACTTTGTCTTAGTTACTATTGTATACAACCAACTTTAAAAATTTAAAAATAATACTATTAACTTTCATAATTCTTTCATTGTATGCAAACAACTTTTTCATGTGTCTGTTGTTTAGTTACCATTGTATACAATAAACTTTGTCACAACTTCTATAGTATACAACAAATTGTATATAATGTGAGGATTATGAAAGTTGGTTGGATTATTTTTAAGAAAATATAGTTAATTGTATATAATGGTAATTAAGATAAAGTTTATTGTATTTTAATATAATTTATCTTTTTTTATATTTGTAACGTTTATGTTTCTGGGAGTAATTTGAAATTAATTAATTAACAAAAATATCAATTTACACTACAATTAATATAATTAATCTGTTAGATGGGTAGGCCCTTCATTTCATTTAGAAATTGCACATCGAGATCTACGTATTACTGCATCCTAGATAGCCGAGTGAAATGCGGAATTGATTTTCGGTCAGAACATACTCATAGTTAGGCCATGCGCACCGGTATTTTCAATCTAAATTAATTCAAAAATCATATTTACATTAGTTTTTCTTCTCTTCTTCTTTTCAACCCAAATTAACATAAAATACAAGTAACACTTATTTCAAATTAACGCAAACAACTCAAATATTTTCTTCCTTTTTTCTCTACAAAACCAAAAAAACGAAAGGTTCGGCAGGGCCAGCTCATGGGCTGGGCAAGCTAGGCAGCCACCCATGACTCATGGGGTAAGAGGGGACTAAATTTTTTTTATATTCTGCTATTTGTTAATAAATATAAAATCTGCATACACAAACAAAATATATAGTTAGCTTAGTGGTAAAATTGTGAAAATGAATATAGGGAGGCGGTGGTTCAACCTACCATCTGAATTCAATTTCCTCCTTTTTAATGGTTGAAGTCATTTGTTCTTTAAATAAATAAAACCTTTTCTTTTTTTCTTATTTTTTTGCATCATTTTTTTTCTTTCTTGTACGAATATCAACCCCAAAACTAATCTTTTTGTTTTCTTTATTTCTTATGAATTACGACTTATTCGTACGACTTGCTATATATATAAATATCTAATCTAAGATCTAAGATCTAAGATCTAAGATCTAAGATATATAATATATGTAATCATAAATAATTAAATATAATATACATCCTATATATATGTGTTTTAATACTTGCACATAATTCTTAAACTTTTCTTTTAATCACTTCAAAGTTCAAACTTGGTTATAATTTTGTGAAATTTTTTTTATTACTATCTATTTTTATAATCGTGTTTTTGGGTATTTACATCAAATTCCTAATTGTCTGATTCAAAATTCAAAGAGGAATTATTATTTTGTATGACATGATTTGATTACAGAATATTTAAATTTTGTTGGTTTGAATATAAAATACTAATTCAAAGTTTCATACAAAAGATATTGAAATGGGTTCTTAGGAATTTTGATTATATATAGATTGTTTTATTTTTACCACCATGCTCTTTTATTTAGCTTGTTAAGTATGAAATTATGTCTATGTAGAAGTTTGCCCATTTTTATTGGTTTTGAGTTCCATGCTATTTAATTAGACTTTTCTACTAATCTATTTACATATTCATAATAGACTAATGGGATTGTATTTGACTCAAATTTAAGTGGGACCATTAACTAGATTACCACAAAGAATTGAGCACAATAGTGTATTGAGTTATAATGGTTGTTAACTATTGACATAATTAATCAAAGGGGCTTGTCTGATGGTAAGAGAGTTTTTCCAGTAAAGGAGGGGTCTTGGGTTCGAGTCTCTCTTGAGGGTTTCTTCCTAGGAGTAGCTGAGGTCACTCCCTTGTTGGTGAAAGCAGCTCTACCGAATTAATTAGGGGGGTGTAGTTGGAGTGGTTCGAAACCGGGGCCCGGGTTAGATCAACCGGTTTCGATCCTGTGCCACTACCGCTGAGGCGAAGCTGTTCAAAAAAAAACTATTGACATAATTAGGAGACTTTGGGAGGTTAGTGCATGGTTTAGATTGTAATTGTTGACGTTATAAGGAGGTTTTGAGAGTTTACAACTTGTAGATTTGATGATGATTTTATCGTACTCTGGGTGGTTTTGTAATCCATAAGTATACATAACATACTTTTTAATATTTTAGGGGCCTCTTTTTTTTGCCCCGAGCCCCTAAAATCTTTGGACCGGCTCTAAGGTTCAGGTGCAATCAGGTGCAAGAAAACGAAATGGGAAAAGGAGAGGCGAACCCGAAATGGGGGTAGGGGTGTTCCCGAAGGAACCCACCCAACCCGAAGGAACCAGAAGTGATTCAGGAATGGCTATACGCCTAGCCTTAGGGGTATTAAAATGTGTTTAAGATATCTTATTTTTTGAGGTTGTAGTTTCAAGTCTTATAGAGGATATATGTGTAAATTAGGATTTATGTTTGTGTTTGCTATTAAAAAAAAACTTACCCCTTTTTTCATAAGTAATTAAACAAATTACATCGATAGATAAATTCAACTCTGACAGAAAATTGTATAAATAACAAGAATTTTTTATTGCTACGTACAATTACAATCAAAATTCAATCCATACCTTTTGGTGTAGATCTCATGATCGATAGTAGCATGTTACTAGTTACTAACTATTTGTATTGGAACTAATTTAAAGGACCTAGAGAAGATTACTTCCAAACTGTAGTCCCTCTATACGAAGCATCCATGAAAGGTGATTGGAAAGCTGCTAAAGCCATTCTTGATATGCGTCCAGAGTTGGTAAAATATAGTATCACTGAAAATGGAGAAACGGCGCTTCATATTGTAATATCCTCCGGAAGAAGAGGCAAAGAGGTGGAAATATTTGTACAAAATCTGGTTTATTTGATGGAAAGGGACGACCTGGCACTTGAAAATCAAAATTTCAACACCGCCTTCTATTTTGCGGCTACTAGTGGAAATGTTAAACTGGTTAAGATAATGGCGGAAAAGAACAAGAGTTTGATGGGAATCCCGGGCGCTTCTCGACAGATGATGCCACTGTATGCAGCTGCTTTGTTTGGAAATCATGAAGTGGTAAAGTATTTGTATAATATTTCCCATGACTTAACCGAAGATAATTGGACAAATCAAAACTGTGGTTGGCTTCTTGAGAAATGCGTGGAGGGTGATATGTTCGGTAAGCGTTTTAACTAGCACATACTTCTTTTATAAACTCACGTATTCTAGAGACTAGAGTTATGTTAATTTTCATTGCATGAAACTACTTTCCTCAACAAGATAGACGTTTATAAAGATGACTATATTGGATATGTTAATATTTTATTGCTAGCCCCTAATATATTAAAACTAGTAAGAAGCTTAGAATACAAGAAAAGTGCCAAAAAACAAACACCTGAGCACCTACTTTTAAACCAAACCACAAAACCCTAGGATGCCACTAGCAATAAGTAGACATTATTGTGAAACTATTGTCTATGCTATCAATTACAATCGTAAACATAATTTGATCCAAATAATATTAGGCTATCAATTACAATTGTCTAAGCCAAAGTCCAAGAAACTATCTAGAAACTTCTAGTAAATATCTAAAACAATATATAGGAAATATCTAGATACTAAAGTAAATTAGTATTAATGTAGAACATTTCATGGAGCGCTATAAACAGGTGGACGTACTTGTAATTTAATAATCAAGCAAAATTTAGGTAATCAAATATTTTCTTCAAGTTTCCTTTCTTCAAAACATTCTCCTTACATTCTCTATAACCTTGTTGGTGATTTTAGTGTCATCAAGCCATTTAAGTATAATCCGGATTAACTTGAGACTAGCCGATTCTAGACTTAGTTATAATTCGGGTTTGGAGGCGCGGAGTGCACACTCGAATAAACTAAGTTAGTATCGGGAATACGGTACGGGGGTCCGGGGGTCCGGGGTCTGGCCTCTGGAGGGGTTCCAAAGGGCATCGCCCCTTGGCGGGGTCCGAGGGGCAGAACCAACCGTCGCTTAGCCGCCGCCGCCGCCCCCTCAATCGCCGGTAACCACCGGCATAACCGCCCGGTAACCGCCCCCTCAAGTCGATATTATGTCGAAATAATCTCATATAAACAAAAAATAAAGCAAAGATATTTTATGTTTGGATTTGAATAAAGCCTGTAATTCAAATCAAGTTTCTTGGATAATCCTATATCTGAATTCGTGATACTTCAGGCAAAAGTGTTGAATTACAAATTATGGAAAGTGTATTGAACACGATCCACGAAATTATCCAAGTTATATATTATTATTACTTTACCTTGTATAAAGCTTTTCCTCCAACAAACCTCTTCATCACCAAAACGTCTAAAATACTCCTTCCTAAATTCCAACAAAATGGTCTCAAAGCTAGAAGATCAGTATGGCTAATTTGATGAATTCATTTCAATTTCATACCAAAGATAATTATGGGAGTTGTTGCATCCGGATGAAAGTGTTGCTTGGCACACATGATGCATGGGAGATCGTTGAGAAAGACTATGAAGAAGTTTAAGATGTGCCACCCAAAGGGGGGAATTGCATAAAGCAATTAAGAAGGATCAAAGTGCTCTCACACTCATCTATCAATGTCTTGATGATGCTATGTTTGAAAAGTTGTAAATGAAACTACTTCTAAATAAGCATGGGAGATTCGTTAAAATACATTCAAAGGCATTAATAAGGTGAAAAAGATACATCCTCAAATACTTAGACGAGACTTTGAAAAGTTACAAATGGAGGAGACTGAAACGATCTCAAATTATTCCACTTGTGTTTTGACTATCTCAAAAGATGAAGAGAAACGGTGAAACCAAGCTTTGACTAAATCCTTGTGGCCATAGAGGAGTCAAAAGATATTGACTCTATGACCATTGATCAACTCATGGGTTCTCTACCAGCCCATGAAGAGAAAATATAGAAAAGAGAGAAAGAGCCCTTGGAATAAGTTTTATACTCTAAACCTTCTTTTAAAGAAAGAAAAAGAAACTTTATAAATGGAAAAGAGCTAGGGCGAAGACGTGGAGCTTTCTGAGGTTGTGGTACTCTCCAAGGTTGTTGAGGACAAGGAAAAGGAAAGGAGGGTTACATACAAGTCAACAAAGAAGACGTGAATCAAAACTCTCCTTCTAGAAGAGGTTGTGGGAGAGGTTCACAATATCAAAGAGGGGGTAAGCCCCAAATACAATGCTATAATTGTCAAAAGTATGGACATTATGCCTTAGAGTGTAGAAGATAAAGACAAGTAAAAGAGAAAGCTGATCTTATGGAGCAGGAAGATGAAATCAATCTTACTTTGCTAATGACAAAGCATGATGAACACGAAGATAAACAAACTAGATGGTATCTATATTCCATTGCTAGCAATCACATGACCGGGGAAGAAAACTTGTTCATGGAGATGGAGAAAATCAAAGGTAATTTGACATTTGGAGACACTCAAAAGCAAAGGTGAAAGAAAAAGGTAAAATACTAATCCTTGCTAAGGATGAAAGTTACTGGTTTATTTCTGAAATTTAGTATGTGTCTGGCCTTAAAAATAATATTTTATGTATGGGGCATCTTTTGGAGAAAGACGACGATATTCACTTGAAAGATCTTAGTGCTATCTTACAAAACCATGAAGGAAGACTTATTGTCAAAGTGCCAATGACTAAAAACCGAATGTAACTTCTAGACGTTTAACATGATGATATTAAATGCCTAAAGGCTTGTTTGAAGGGTCATTCATGGCTATGGCACTTAAGGTATGGACACTTAAACTTTGGTGACTTAAAGTTGCTATCTATGAAAAACATGGTGAAAGATTTGTCTTCCGTTGATCATCCTAATTAAGTATGTGAAGGATGTCTTCTTAGGAAACATGCAAGAAATGCATTCTCAAAAGAAGCAACGTCAAGAGCTAAGGAGCCTTGCAACTTATTCATACTAATTTGTGAGGACCCATCACTCCACCCTCTCATGACAATAAGAGATATTCATGCTTTTTATTGATGATTTTCTCAAAAGACTTGGGTGTATTTTCTAAAAGAAATATCACAAGCTTTTGATGCATTTAAAGCATTCAAAGCCATGGTTGAAAAGGAAAAAAACTTCAATATTAAAGCCATGAGATCTGGTATAGGTGGATAATTCTTATCAAAAGAATTCAACAAATTTTGCGAAGAAAATGGGATCCGAAGATTTTTAACAACTCCTTACTATCCTCAACAAGGAATTGTTGAGAGGAAGAACATAACCATTCTAAATATGGTTCATAGCATGTTAAAAAAGTAAGAACATACCAAATGGGTTAGGCAGAAGTCGTTGATTGTGCAATCTATCTATCTAATCAATGTCCATCCAAGAGTCTGCATACAAGGCTTCACAAGAAGCATGGAATGGGATAAAGCCCGCCGTAGCTCATATACGGGTGTTTGGGAGCATAGCCTATATTCATGAACCTAACCAGAGGCATCGGAAGCTTGATGGTATGAGTAAGAAGTATGTGTTAGTTGGCTACAACAAGCAATCAAATGGTTACAGCTTTACAATCCAATCACAAAAAAGATGACTGTGAGTAGAGATGTGGATAAATAAAATTATAACCATATTTAGCAAGTATAATAATATCAATCTATGATACAAAAGAAAATTGGCACAATGCGTTTGGCTCCTTTTACGCTAGAGATCTTACGAAAGTAGCTACCCACTTGTGATTTAAGATATATAACCATTTACATCTTACTTCTTCCGAACTTCATTTTAACTTGACTTGGTTTGTTGGTGGTTGTTATGGTATGAATACATATATCTATACAATTCTTATCATTAAATGTTTATTTAATTCTTATTAATAAAGGCTATAATTAATTAATGACAAGACAAAAATTATAAGAAATAAATAGAAGTTTTGTCAATTACTCAACGTAAACAAAAAACTTTAATGCTTTCTCTTGTTTCTCCTTTCCTTGTTGATTTTTTAGATGTGGCGCTACAGATAGCCAAAAGATATCCAGGACTTGATTACAAGAATATAATAGGAATTTTGGCTCGAAAGCCTGAAGCTTTTTTTGATACAAAATCGAATGTCTTCTGGAGAACCATGCGTTTAGGTAAAAATCTCTACTCCTTTTTTCTTCAAGTAGCTAGAATCTTTTTAAAAGGGAGCTGATCCGTATATAATAGTTTTTAGACATACACAGCAGGGTAGAAGTAGCTAATGCACACGATACAACTTGATAATGCCTAAAGTTATTGTATATAATTACTTTTGTTGTGTACGGATCACCTCATTTTTAAAATGTAAGATCCATCCACCGCCGGTTATTATATTTACCATAATTCAACTTCAACCATCATTATTTTACTCGTAAGTGTGTGTACCATTAATTGAGCTTCTTATGTGACTGTTGATTTCAGTTTTTCCATTCATTGGTTCAAAAATGGGAGCTCTTGAAAAGGAAAGTAATGCATTGCAATTGCTTAGAATCATCTGGGAAGAAATTGTGAAAAAGCCTAAGAAGGAAATTGATAGTATTCTCAGAGGGCCATCGGATCGGTTAAACCTAGAGAAGTTAGCTTCTGGAAGTGTTCAAACTACGATACTAAACAATCTCATCCGTCAACTTCTTAACAAAATGGATATTGAAATCCAGAACATAATCAGAGATCAGCCCGAACAAGCTACCGGAAAGGTAGATCAAACTAATTTGCAACTAGAAAACCTCATTTCTGAACATCTTTTTAACATGTATGTTGAATCCCAAAAAATAATTAAGCAAGACAACACAGCAGCAGTAGTTTCTGGTAATCAAGCTACATATCTAGGACTACAAAGGATCATTCTTGAACTAATTGCCAACATCCAAAATGACACGAAGAACATACTTGAGCTAAAAATTGGAAAAGAATCTCAAGCTCGTCAACTACAAAAACTCTTTTCTAAGCAAAGTACCTTTATGCGTGCCGGGAGATTTCAAAAGGAAACGTACTCTTCTCGGGTACTGTTTATTGCAGCAGAAAAATGCAACACTAAGTTCGTAGTCGAACTAATCCGTCGATATCCTGAACTTTCATGGAAAGTAAATGAGAACAATCAGACAATATTTCACATTGCTATCAAACATCGCCATCAAGATATCTACAACCTCTTGTACGAGATAGGCACAATGAAGGATCTGATAACTCCTCTCAGAGATACGGATGAGAACAATATGTTGCATTTAGCCGGAATGAGAGCAACAGGCCTTCAAGACGTGTCAGGGGTTTTGTTACAAATGCAACAAGAACTATTATGGTTCAAGGTACATAAATATATATATATATATATACACACAGGAGAGAGTTCAAATGAATACTGTTTTTCGTGAGAATCATTTTGACCCTTGATTAAAATAAATCAATGCGTGACTCATAAACCAATCTTGGGTAGAATCTCATCCTTTATATTTGGATGATCAATGGTTGAGATACGATTTCATATATATTTGATTTACATAATCTGCATATTCCTTCCGAAACTGTATATTCGATTTATGTAAAATGCATATTCGGTCGTAATCTCAATTATTGATGATCCAAATCTAAAGGCTGAGATTGGTTCTGCATATATATATATATATATATATATATATATATATATATATATATATATATATATATATATATATATATAACAGATCTAGACTTGGTTTTTTTCTTAAACGATTCAAATAGGTCGAAAATACATCAAATATATTCGCATGTTGTGTTAAGTCTATATTTGTTGGCATACAAACCTTACAATTTTTTTTGGTTATAAATATTGATTTTGTAACCATAGCTAATGCAATTACCTTTGAACTTTATTGATATATTAACTAAAAATGTTTGCGGGAATACTAAAAATTATTGATTTTGTAACCATAGCTAATGCAACCCCGGCCATACTAAAAATTGAGTTTAACCAAAAAGTCTTTCTTAATTATTAAAGTACTAATGGATAATAAATCTCTCTCCTTATAGGAAGTAGAGTCTATTATCCCTCCCTCTTACAGAGAACGGAAGAATAAATATGGTCGCACACCACGTGAGTTATTCGATGAGGAACACAAAGATCTTATTACACAAGGTGAGAAGTGGATGAAAGAAACGGCTAGCCAGTGTATGGTTGTGTCCACACTTATTGCAACAATAGTATTTGCTTCGACCTTTACAGTTCCTGGCGGTTATGATCAAAACATTGGTATACCTATACTTTATTCAAAACCAGCCTTTATAATCTTTGTAGTGACCGATGCCATATCCTTGTTCTCCTCATCAGCATCCATACTAGTGTTCTTATCTATTCTTACATCACGCTTTGCCCAAAGTGATTTCTTGGGATCCTTACCCCAAAAGCTCATATTAGGTCTAGCAACTCTTTTCCTTTCTATAACAACCATGATGATTGCATTTAGTGTCAGCTTCTTCGTGCTATATGATAACAATTTGATATGGATGCCAATTCTCTTCAGCATGCTTGCTTTCATCCCGGTTTTTTTATATGTTGTGTCGCAGTATAAACTATTTACCGATGTAATGCGTTCAACATATGGTTTTAGGTCCCTATTTAAGCTCCGCAAAGATGTTCTTTATAATTGAATTGAAGCTGGTAGTACAAAACGGAAAACGAAGATTAATATATGGAATTAACCCGGATTGATTAAGTTAAAGAAGGATTATTTGTGTTATTTAGTGAAATAAAAACAGGATTAAGTTATTAATTTATTGTTTGTAACCTTTGTTTATTACAATGATGTCCTGTCTCTTTTTTTGAGCAAATGATGCCCTTGTCTGTTCGTGGTTTTTTTAATATATAATCTTGTTATTATTTGCTTTTTTTTCTCTATTTACAATATTACTGCAATTGGCTCTAAATCTAATCAACGTAAACAGAGTTGACTGAATTTCAACCACTACCGAAGGCACCTTGAATCTCTTTGTGTTATATACCCAATGTTTTCGAGTTTTCCACATAATCCAAAGTACACGACCAGCTGCAGCTTCTAAGAATTTTTTTACTAGTCGGTCTCAAAACATAAATATCAAATATTTTTATTTTGTGTACCTCTAGTATAAATCATATTATTATGATCCACTACAACAAAGTAAAATTAAAACAACTACGGTAAAGCCTGTCCATACACAATTCTCCCATTTCGCGATATGTGTTGTCGGAATCAATCTTTGGCGTGTGACCCAATAGGCTCGTGTCTTATCAGCAGTGATACGGACCTACGTGTGTCAGTGGGCATAATCTAACAGACTCTCACTTGCACATGACGCAGCGTCCCAAAAGTATCACAGACTGAGAGCGGCCTCTAGTAAGGCATCTTAGCCCCCAAGTCAACATGAGTTATGTCATCCCAAACAAATACCAAAACACAACACAACACAACAGGTTGTGATGGTCCTACAGATAAGTGATCAATCATCCCTTTATTCGCGATATCCAATGTGAACACGAGACACGGAATATAGTTAATCTCCAGATCATTCACGATTATGTTTCTCGATTTCAGATTGATGGTGACCACAAAACAAGTACTCATTGATCTCTATCAATGTGACTTGAGCACGGCCATGCATTTTGATGTTAGCACTCAATCATCGAGGGGCCAGGGATATCTCTCTAAACAGAGGAACAAATCATTTTGACTACACAGTTCCGCCACATGAATTATACCATACCCAAAAACTCCCTTTATAACAGCCAGTTACGAACTGCGTTTGAAAGCATTCAAAGTAAAGCAAATCCGTGTATTGGAATCTCGTGTATCTCCAGTCTAAGGATGAAATGATAGTATCATCCTGATTCACTTATGACAGTATTCATGAAGTGAACTCAGGTGTGGGTCTTCCAGTCACTTGAAACTCTTTTCAAGTACAGTTAAATATTGCGTCCATTGTATTCCATTAATACTTGACCAATCATTTAACTCAGTCTTAATTCAGACTTCCTTCCCTTGAAGTGTGACTGACTGTGGAATGTTTGAATTACATAAGCAATTCTGGAAGTGATTAAACATGCAAAGATAGGAACACAGTAAAGACTAAATGAAGATAACTGCAACATGCATATATATAGTCTCCACTATATATCGAAATAATCATAAGTACAATATTGCTTATGCTCCTCTAAAACATACGTATATCAAACATAAACTAAAACAATACTCAAGCTAAGTCACTAGCTACCCTGACACCTATCGCAATAGTGTGAGAATCATGTATAGCTTGTGACAACGGCTTAGTGAAAGGATCTGCAAGATTCTCTTCCGATGATACTCTGCTAATGGCAATTTCACCACTCTCAATAACATCTCTAATGAAGTGGTATTTTCGAGGAATATGCCTAGTCCTCTTATGAGCTCTTGGTTCCTTGGCTAGTGCCACCGCACCCTCATTGTCACAAAATATCTCAATAGGGTCAGCGATGCTAGGAACTATGCCAAGATCCTGGATGAATTTTCTCATCCACACAGCTTCCTTAGCAGCTTCACTTGCTGCAATGTATTTCGACTCTGTAGTCGAATCAGCAACTATGCCAAGATCCTGTTTAAGCTCCGCAAGAATGTCCTTTATAATTGAAGGTAGCACAAAATGGAAAACAAGGATTAATATGCTGAACAGAGACCGACTAATGGAGTTAAGTGTTTAGTAAAGAAGGATTATTTGTGTTATTTATTGAATCAAGAAAGGATTAAGTTATTTATTGTTTGTAACCTTTGCTTTTTACAATGATTTCATATCTCTTTTTTGAGCAAATGATGTCCTCACTACAGGAAAATAACCTTTTTGTGATGACAGAGGGCGTCGCTAGAGGTTACAAAGTTGTCGCAAAGTTTTACTTTATGAAGATTGTTGTCGCAATATGTGTGGTTGCAAAAAGTTCGTCTCTGTCTCTCAAATCACAATAATGACGACAAGGAAAAAATTTCGTCATAGAATTAAAAAATTTTAAAAATCACATATAATATTATAAGTATATACAATTGTGAAGGTCTTAACATGCGCCGGTTACTGTTCATAAATGGGGTTTTCTAAAATGCGTATGTATGGTAGCTAAGTTGGTTGATAATATGCTTTTTACAACTAAGATCAGGAGTTCGATTCTCCCCAACCTCATGTTATAGTCATTCACCTTTAATTTCTTTTTTTTTTACTTTCTTTAATTGTTATCTTATTTTATTTTATTTTTTGCTTTATAGATATATATAATTCCACATCATCATTTACGTGGCATTTCTTTGTTAACATCAGATTTTCTCTCTGCTCTGTTAACCATATATATATATATTAAATTACCACATCTTTATTTATAAGAAATTACATAAAAAATGATAAAAAAATATAAGTTTAGTACATACAATAAAAAGTTTAATACATACAATAGCGACTAATTAAATGTTTGATACACATAATAGAATAATTTAAAGCCTAATACATATATATAATAGCAAAACATAACTAAGTTGAATAAATTATAATAAACTAAACCCTTAAAAATCATAATACCTATAAAATGTATTTCTTAATTTATAAAATAGATTGTATTTTATAATTTTTGATTAAAGACTTGGTTATTATTTATATCGTAGAAACTAATATTTTGTAAATTTCTATGACATTTTCTCATTCAATTAGGAGATGACAAAATCACAAAATTATCATTTAAACTTTACTTTTACCTTTTTTTTCTTTTCTATTTTAATAAGTATTTTTTTCTTTTTCTTCATATATATTACTAACTCTAAACTTGTTTTTTTTGTTTTTAAAATTTCCATTTCTCCAAAATTTACAAATTTATAAATTGTGCAGATCACATATTATTTCTACACTAAACCTGAATGTTGCTACAATTACGTAGTGAAATGCACAGGGCCGGCCCAATAAGAGGGGCAATCTGGACAATGGCCCAGGGCCCATAAAATTTAGGTGCCCATTTTTAAAATTTTTTTTTTTGTGTGTGTATATATATATATATATGTGTGTGTTTAATTACTTCAGTGGCCCATGTTTAAATTCCGAGGCCCATTACTTGACATTCCAAGAGCCCACACACCGGCTTGAATAATGTGTATCAGAGTATACGGAAGGTGGAAGCGATAAAGCAGACGTCTCGTGAATAGTCGACGCCTCGGAGCTTGGAATCGACGGAAGCAACGATAGGGCAGGCAACGTTGAAAGATGAAACGGCAACCTGGTCGATTTGCCTCTCCACGACTACGAGGACGACGACGCCTCGGTGCTTGGAATCGATTATCGATGGAAGCAAGTAAGCAACCCTAGTTTTTGCCTATTCGTAATTTCGATTTCAAGTTGGGTTTGGCACTCTTGTCTCTTGACTCAACTGATTCGGACCATTCGGTATTTCGGTGATTCAAAGTTTCAAACTGATTTTTTGTATTTCGATTTGGGTTTGGAGTTTGGACTGCCGACTGGTATCGAACAATCAAAGCCTCGAAGGAACATTCTTGTGTTAAAGCTGTGAGCTGTCGATTTGGATTTGGATTTGGATTTGGTAATAACAACTGATCATTTGTGATTCGATTTGGACCATTTGGTGATTCTGTCAATCTGTCGATAAGCCTCAAGCCCTCAATTGATTTGGAATTTTGGATTTGGCTGGAACTGTCAAAGGAACTCAAGTACTCAACTGATTTGGATTTGGCAATTGGAAGTTTGGAACTCAAGTACTCGAGTGTAACATAGTAAGTAATTTAAATTTTCAATTTTCAAATAGGCATGAGGCATCGATTTTGATTTTTGAAGTGAATACAGAATACTGATTATTTAGATGGTTGAATTTAGCCATTTAGGTTAGATGCAGCTATATTAGTAGATCACTATTCTTTTTAACCTAGAATCTCCAAAACTCCAAACTAGGTATTCCAAGTTTCCAACATATGGATAAAGTTAAATTTTTATAAAAATCCTTTTCTCATATTGCACCTTTGTGTTAGATTTTCAGTGATATCATTTCGTATGACATTAGTACCATTAGTTATTGTAGTTGTCTTTTTTTTTGGGTAGGGGTTAATTTCGACTCATTGCTTAAAACGAGTTGATTCAAGTTACGTCTTATCTCTAACGGGTCAAAGAGGAACAATTTGGCACCATTAATCGAGTCTTTTTACAACTCTTAGTTATATGTATGTGTAAGTTTTAGTCTCTAAAGACAGTAAACTATTAGATATGTGTTGTGGATTTAGTAAACATTGATTGTGGGATGACTTGGTTTTTCCTTCCATGAATGGGATCCAGAATTCAAATCTATAATTAATGTGCACTTGTGTGTTGTGTTTGTACTCTCATGGACCATTATAAAACATTCCCACTCCTTATAATTGCTTGCTACTTTTGTCAAAAAATATTGACTTTTAATCTTGTATATAAATAGGAGTATATTTGGTTAATAATATTATCCCATTTGAGCTAGTTGTTATTGGGTATTCTTAAGATTCCTAGGTGCTTTTACTGATAGCTTTTAATTTTATTTTTATTGTTATAACAAATCTGTTTGAAGCTTTGACTAGGGTTTTTAAATTGGAACAATGGACCTAAAGTCCACATTAATTTTCTGTATTGTGGAAATTGTATTAATATTGCAAGATCATTCTGATTCATCTTATATATAAGTTGAAAAAAAAATTTAGGGCCCTTTTTTTAGATTCCGCCCAGGGCCCAAAAAAAGTTTGGGCCGGCACTGGAAATGCACTATAATTAATCAAACCAAATACATGCATAACCAAATGTATGTAAAATTATGTACCAAATACATAATACTAATATACCAAAACACGATAATTTAATCGAAATTAAGTTTAATCTAAACCAAGTGTACCAACATTAAAATGTATCAATAACATAAACCACAAAATCACTAACCAAATCTACCTAATCGTCATCATCGTTCTCGTCATCATCCTCGTCATCATCATTGTCACCGTCTAACGGAGGTACTTGAAAGTTATGATTTTTCTCACACACGGAAGTGACCCACTTATAAAATAGGTTTTTCCATTTGCAGTTAATTTTGTTGTGTTCGCGCACGATTTATTAACTTGCTCATTTGTGGGGAGTGGTTGTGATGAGATGGCTGATGACAAAGATGGAAAAAATGAGAGGATAGATATATTCTTTAGCTTTTGGCCGCAACCAACATTATAGCCGCGTCATTTTCCAAACACCTAATGCACTTGATTTGTTAATAGACTTTGAAGAAATTTAAGTTGCTCTAAAATATTATACTAATTAACCAATAAATTATGTAAAAGGAATGTCCTATTTTATACCAACCTCAACCTCTACTTATACGGGTCAAAATGAGTTCAGGTTAGAATGGGTCATTCTATAATAAGTAGTAACCGGAATTCAAGTCAAAACAGTTTCGTACTATTGTGTACAATATTTATACTTTATTTATTCGTCTTTTATTCCACCTTTTTTTAAAATTATCTATATAATTTGCGAGCGTGTATAGTTCGATCAGGGCGTAAGTCCTCGAAAATCAAGAGCATTGGCGTTTTCCCAAAAAAGTTTTGCTCCTCTAGGTGCTAGGCGCTTTCATGGTTCACAACGAAAGGAGAAGGAGACTTAAAATTTAAGGTTGACCCTTTTAAACTGTAACGTCCCAATTTTATTTTTTTACAAGTATATGTAAATTTAAAATGCATTCAATTATAATAACCAACAAAATCCCGACGAGGTCGGGTGAAGTGCATGTCGTAAAGTACATTCGAATAACTAATTACGGATATAGTTTAATAAAGTGTTTGAATAAATAAAATAGCGGAAACGGTTGATAGAAGATGAGCTGTCTTTGTACTGCTGGAGCTTTCCCACGATAAGCATAAAGCTTAGCGAGCACTCCAACTTACACACCACACTAGGTATGTACATGTCATAAATCATATAACAATCCATGATCACATATCATTTCACATACTACCGACGCAGTGCGACGATTTGACACTTTGGGTCACAGTTGACTATCCAAGTCATATCAAGGATTTCACACTATGTGTGATTGTGCCCGAGTTGCGTTTTCACCACAATATAACGCAACCCTTCACTTCACATATTAGCATAACAGTTTCACTTTCACACAAACATACAACATATATATTTCACACTAACATCATGTTATAAGTTATAATAACTCACCTTGTTCGTAGCATGGCAATAATAGAAATAAGTTTCTAAGGCTAACGAGCCCAATCACGAGGACCTAGGGTGTAACTTAGGACACCAGTTCTTAACTCAAACTACAACATTTCTAAGTCCCATGGTCCCCAAGTCGGACCTAGCTTAAATCGGACCAAACACCAAAGTCGGACCACGCACTAAGTCAGACCAACGACACAAGTCGGACCAACAACTAAGCCGGACCAACAACCAAGTCGCACCTCTTAGTACAAGTCACATGAGTATAAGTCAGACCATCTCAGGTCGGACACACACAACACCAAGTCACACCCACCCAAGCCAAGTCGGACGGGACACACACAACACCAACACTACTCCAAACTTAAGAGTCTCACAACAATCATCTAGGTCGTACCACTCATCCCACACACCCAGTCACCATTTTTCAAAATCCAAACTTCACAAAGCTTGACTGAATCATTTTATTTCTTTTGCAAAACATATCTCCATTCAGGAAAACCATTCCTGAACATTTTCTCATATTTTTATTTAGGTTTAAGCCCCCAAACATCATTTCTTTCTCTCGGCTCCCCCCTCTATCTTGAAGAACTTTAACCGGTAAACAAATCCTCACAAAACAAGCCTAAAACCAAAGAGAATGTATCTAAATGATCACAGTGGGATTAGAAACATTACCCGGCAATTCCTTTTACAATTCCTTTAACCAGTAAACCACTCTCTGTTCTTGTTTGTCGCACACACACCCTGCTTTTTCTTTCTCAATGCAATAGTAACATAAACAAGACTAAGCCCTAATTCTTTTATATACTTGCATCTAACCAGGCCTTGGCCCATCACCACAATTAAGCCCATCACGAAAATAACACAATATTCATTTATCCACTAAGGCTAAATAATCATCCAAGCCCAACAAATCAACTTTAATCCATAAATATATTAAAACTCAAATGATAACAATGACAATGTCTATAAAAAAATATTCTTTTATTATTTAGAAATCTGGGTATTATATAAACCGATTGTAATGACTTAAAAATAGTTGTCTATTTGGACCCGTTTAATTAATAGTGACAATCAAATAATGTAACGGCCCAAAAAAATCATAATAATAAGCGCGCGCGCGCACACACACACACACACACATATATATATATATATATATATATATATATATATATATATATATATATATATATATATATATATATATATATCAGTGCGTACTAGCCATCACTAAATCTCACAAATGTAGTACCAAAAATATCAATTGTTTTAAACGGAAGCGAGTAAATGTGTCATTGTTTGAAATACATAATTTGATCAAAACCTTAGAACACTAATATTGCCGCCGCTATCATGCTGGAGCCTTTCCCTTATCAAATCTCGAGGAGCCTAAAATATGAATAACAACGGGTAAGCACAAAGTTTAGAGAATTACCACTACCCTTACCCTTCACAGAAAAACACATACTAAACTGTGCCTCACCCACTGCTGCATCTCGGGTCTCACCCGCTATGACTCATTACAAGTCCCACTTTTAGATGAAGTCATCTACCCCAAACACGTAGTACATAACAACTTATCATGATTAAATGCATATAACACATATGATAGTAACATTCATACCACATACACATCATCGAGAAAATAAGAATAAGTTAGGGTACCTCACCTGATCAGTAGTACAAGTACCAGTAACTCACAACGTTGTTTGGTTATGAATCCGAACCTATACATGTGTCCTACTAAGTCAATACTGAGTACTAGCCGCAAAGTCTGTATATAAATAGACACACACACACACACACACACTTGGAACTATAACGATTGCCAACTATCTGGAATTCAGTTGGCGCCAAGAAAATCGGTCAAAACTAAAAGTCGGTCGATACTACCGATATTTGTGACTTAAGGAAAATTTGACCTTCAACTGAATTCGGTCAACCCTTAGAAGAATTCCGGCTATCACCAAATTATGTCATCAACCGAATTCGGTCGCCTCACTGTTCTTGACCAAAGTTAAATCCAGATTATTAACCCTAATCAAAATAAAGTTCGTCGGTTACCATTGATTCCCAACATCCCAAGCATGATTTCCTACTGTTTTATTTTGATTAACATGGATTTTCAGATGGTATAAAACCCATTTTTTGTTCTCGGTTGGCTTCTGAGTCAAGTAACAACAAAGTGGATCAAATCCCAATCAAACCTTAACCAATTTGTAAAGTACCAATTTTTATAGATTTCTAACATCATCTACATGCATCCTACTCGTTTAATTCGACTTTCTTTGACTTTTAAATGGGTTTAAGACCCATTTTTTGTTCCCGACATCTACTTAACGAAAACAGGCCCTAATCCCACGATTTTGCTATGTTTTGGAAGAAGAAAATCGTTATAGATGTGTGAAAGTCACATACCTTTAGTTTGAGGTCGGTTGGGAACGAATTGGTGAAGATTTCCTCAATATCTTGTCCCTTCTTCTCCTCGACAGAAATAGTGCACACACACATACACACCTTATGCCCATCTAATGGAATAGTAAAAATACCTCTCTCTCTTGGGGGCTGTGCCCTAGAAGGGTACTTAATCCATAAGGCTATCTTAAGCCTAACACCTCAAGCACATAATCCATAAGGCTATCTTAAGCCTAACACCTTTTTATCACAAGTAAGATAAACCCAATACATTTATTTGTATTAAATACCATCATAATAATATCAGTACATTATATTTCTATAATATTAGGAACGGATATTACAACTCTCCCCCACTTAGACACGATATCGTCCTCGAAGTCACTACTCGAATGATTCAAGGTAGAATTTCCTTATTTCCTCCTCCGGTTCCCAAGTTCACTCCAGTCCGTTGCGATGTTCCCACTAAACCTTGACCATTTCAACCCGTTTGTTTCATAGCACCTTAGTCTTATGGTCTAAGATAGCGACAATCCTCTCTATATAATTCAGATTCTCGTCCACCTCGATGTCTTCCAATGGTACAAATGCAGACTCATCCGCAAGAAACTTCCTCAAATGAGATACATGAAACATGCTATGAATCCTCGATAGTTCCTTAGCTAGCTCCAAACGATACGCCACCTTGCCCACTCGCGCAAAAATCTTGAATGGGCCGATGAATCTAGGATTTAACTTACCCCGCTTTCGGAATCGAAAGACCCCTATCCATGGTGATACCTTAAGCAGTACAAAGTCTCCCACTTGGAACTCTAGGTCAGATCTTCTTTTTTCTACGTAACTCTGTTGTTTACTCTTAGTTGCGCGTAACATTTCCCGGATCTTCTGTATATTCTCTATTGTCTTCTAACTACCTCGGTACTGACAAGTACTCTATGTCCAACCTCACCCCGACTTATTGGTGTCCTACACCACCTCCCATATAGCATCTCATATGAAGGCATTCCGTATGGAAACTCTTGTTGTAAGAAAACTCAACCAACGGGAGACAAGTATCTCAGCTACCACCAAAATCTAAAACACATGCTCTCAACATATCTTTAAGAGATTGAATCATCCACTCACTTTGGCCATCTGTCTATGGATGATAGGCGGTGCTAAAGTGCAACTTCGTCCCCAAATCAATTTGACACTTCTCCCAAAACCTCAAGGTAAATCTCGTATCCCTGTCGGACACCACTGACACCGCTTGGAGATTACCTCTTTCACATACACATCAGCCAATGCTACCGATGAGAAAGTCTCATGAATCGGTATGCAATGTACACTCTTCGTCAATCTATCCACCACCACTCAAATACTATCAAAATTCCTTGGCGTCTATGGTAGCTTGGAGATAAAATCCATGGTAATGTGCTCACATTTCTATTTCGGGATCTCCAACATTTGCAGTTTCCCATGTGGTCTCCGATGTTCGGCTTTGACCTTTACGCATGTTAAACATCCCTCCACAAACTTCGCGACATCCTACTTCATCCTGGGCCACCAATAATACACTTTCAAGTCTGAATATATATTGGTTTCCCCTCAGTGGATAGAAAATTTCGACTTATGAGCCTCCTCCAGTAAAATTGCTCTGACGTCGGTAGTCACGGGTACCCATATTCGCCCATAACGTGTGAGTAGTTCTCGACTGTCGCGAACTAAATTCTTCACTTGACCCTTAAATCTTTCTATTTTGTACTTCTCTATCTTGATTGTAGTAATAGAGATCCCACCAGACCATCGCTTTCCCTTTCAACATTCTCGTAACAAAACACACTCTCATCTCATCCTCACAGTTGAAGCATCCAAGATTCTCGCTGTATCTCGCAACCAGTTCAAAGTAACGTTAGGATCAGTGCTACCATGGTATTCGTCAGGTTTACAATCCAGAAACTGCTTGTAAGTACATGGTTGCCTGTATCCCATATTCGAAGGAAATCCCATGTAAGGATAAGAATAAGATCCCTAAGGAAACAAAGGATAAAAGAATGGTTGAGATGTAGGTTGAGACATTAGTGGTAACGGTATAGATACCGGAGGAATCTCAGCCAAAGTAGTAATTGCCGGGAATATCGGTGGTATCTCAGGTGTAGTTGAAGTCACAGTAGTAACTGGTGGTTGTGTTACAGGAACTTGTCTTTGTTGTTCCAGTTCCTTTCTCAAATCTTGAAGTTGGCTCTCTAACTGAAAGATGCACTCATCTCTTTCATCTTCAACAATACCAGAAGTACCAGCCTGTTGCAAAGTTTCTGCCGTTGCAGTAAGGATTTCTGCTGTGGACGGGACAGTAGGGGCACCAGTTGAGGTTTCATGATCAACCATTGTTTTCTGTATCAATCACATCATCTTACGATTTATTAGATAAATCCGTTAGTACATAACATACTAAACTCCACCACACTCCAATTCATCCCAATCCCACACCCAAGGAGTAACTGACCTACCACGATTCAAGATTTGGGAATTTAACACTTCCAACTGTGCTCACATCGCCAAACCAAGGCTATGATACCAAACTTGTAACACCGTATTTTCAACTCAAAAATTTTCATTTTTAAAATACACTGCGGAAGCAATTAAAATACTAAAAGTATTCACAACAGTTTACAAACCATGATTTCCAAAGCCAATCGGTTCAAAATATCAGTATTACAAAACTACGGCTCGTCACAACTAAACACATCAGAGGCCTAGGTAATTACTCCCCAAGCTAACCACTCTCAGCCGAGCCGCTGACTTACCAAAACATGTAAAAAGAGTGAGAGGTGGGGGATTAGCACAAGGCTAAGTGAATGGAGTAAAACCACAACAGATATATCAGCCAGAACCGCATGATATTTACAACAATAAATAACAGATAATCGTGTCCCGGGAAGACCGGCGGTTCTGCAGGAACCTACAACCAATGCCGGCTAAAGCAAAGGTTTACCGATAGTTCATTTGCTATTCTCACACAGTATTACCTTAAGTTGCAACAAATGCATCAAAAGATCCCAATACTAATTAGCCGATAGCAAACAAACCCAGCCCATATGCCCAGCCGAAACTGACTTCCCAACCATCATGTATACATATCACGACGCAACAATTAATTAACAATCAACCAGTTAATCAATTATCAGATATAAAATCTATCCATGCGTCAAAAAATAAACATTTGCAACCAAACCAGTTATAACTAACATCATCTATGAGTAAACATCCACTCACCTCGAGTTCTCAGCTTTTCCACTTAGTGATCTAATTTTACTAAGCCTTGTCTATTCCTGAGAACACAATAAACTGTAATTAGTATCCAGTTCATAAATATATATCAAACATATATTTATATACATTCTAACTATATATATAACAAGTTAGAAACATCCATTATGTAAACACATAATCATGCAATCCAAAAGATTAACAAATAAAAGCTTTTGGACAAATTCACACGCGTCGCGTAGCGACTATCCAACGCGTCGCGTCGCGATGCTTCTTCCAGCGCCCTCTTCGAACTACAAAACACTTCGAGCGGACCCCTTCGAGTAAGAAGGCTTCGAATTCGAAACCACCTGGTCGCGCCGCGACCTTTCCACTATCGCGCCGCGAACTCGTGATTTCCAGATTTTCCAGACCGTTCTTCATCTTCTTCCTTTGACAAACTCCATAGCCAAATATCCAGCCAAACACATAACTCTGGAAATCAAGTTGTAGTAATTCTAAACCCATAAAAACATCATATAGCATGCTTAGAAACATCAAGAACCTATCAAAACCTTTTAAAACACCAAATCACGCAAAACCCATTTGTCAAGTTTACATATAAGCTTCAACAATGGTGTTTCTCATGAAACCAACATGAACTTAATAACAAACATATCAAAATGTTCAGAATCATACAAGGAGCATAACCTTACCTTTAGTTTGAATTAAGAACTCCTAAATCTTCACTTTCACCTTTTAAGTTAACTAAATTTTCTTTGCTTTTCTCTCAAAACACATACAAACACCTTCCAGCAGATAACCAAAGTGTGAAGGTGAGAGTCAATACTTATCCAATTAAGTTACACAAGTTTCCAAGCAATCTAAAAGGTGGCAATTCTTTAGACTTCGCATACCCACATCCATGCATGGGAACACATATATACATATATATATATATATATATTCAATAGCGTTAATTAATCATTTAATTAAAACCATTTAATTAAAATACTAGATAAGCACTTAATCAAATATAATCAAGTATAAACGTACCTAAGCCTACGTAACAACTAGGACCAACCATTTAATTCATGCCAACACCTCCTGCTTGGTTTTTTTGTAGAATATATGTATATGTGTGTACGTGTAACATGGAAACCATCTGGTCATATCTTCTAAAGTGGAAATAGTGTAGTATGTGTTTGTCTGTTAACTCTCCATCGAAGTAACCTTCAAGAACTTTGCATACTTGAATTTTGAATTTGAAGATTTGATATTCTAAACTCCAAATTAAAGGTTGGTTTAAATTCATGATATGTTTAGAATCATTTTGATATATTTTTCTATTAAGTTTTATGTAAGCATGAAGATACACCATGATTGGTCTTTGAAGAAACTTGGTTAAGTGGGTTTTGTTGATTTGTTGTTTTTGATTGTTTAAAAGTGTTTATGATGACTTATAGCATGCTATTTGAAGTTATATGAGTGTTAAAAGTGTTTTGTTTCAAGAAATAAGATATTAGTTATGGGTTATATGAGTTTTGTTGGATGGAATTGAGTTGAAGAAGAAGATGACCTGTAGAAAAACCAAGTTCGCGGCGCGACGTTTTTAAAGATCGCGGCGCGACCCCGACCAAATCCGATAGTTCGCAATCCGATCTCATGAAATCCGATAGTTTTCAAATCCGACCTCGTAGAAATCCAATGATTGCAAATCCAACCCGAGAAATCTGATACTTGCAATCCGATACTCAAATCCAATTGCGTCGCTGCGCGACCGGGCCATTTTAGAACAAATTCTTGTTTTGTTATGTGTTTGTGTTGAACATGTTGGGTTATCATTTGTGTGATTATATTAAGTTGTTTACTAGCTATTGAGATATAAATATATGTGGACAGATATATTTATGAATCCGAGACTGATTTCACTATTACTGTGTTTTCAAGAAACACTAAGACTCAGTGATATTAGATATCTGAGTTCGCATTGAGATCACAAGGCGAGTGGATGTTAACTCACAGATGGTAAAGTATATGATTGATATAGATGATGTAATGCACATGCTTGTGTCTAGCTAGACTGTTTAGTCTGATGCTCTGCACTTGTTTGTATTTAGCTAGACTGTTTAGTCTGATGCTCATTGTTTTGTTGCTTGTTGCATGTTGTTTGTTGTTTATATTTGTTGTGTGACTATTTGGTCGATATGTGCTCGAGGTATGATATCGAGTATCGTTTAAGGAGTCAACTATGCGTGGAATTGGGATGGGCCTGATCGCTATTGGTTGTGCAGTTGTAGACCCTCTCATGCATGCGTTGTATTGGAGGGGATCAAACTGTGGCAATTGGCGGTGGGCTATCGGTAAACCTTTGCTTTGTCCGGCATTGGTTGTAGGTTCTGCGCCAAGCCGCCGATCTTCTGGATTATGTGATTACATATTTTGATATCGGTTTGTTGTTGCTTGTTGTTGTGTTTTAAGCTTCCTCTCACTTAGTTTTGTGCTAATTCCCGTCAGTTGATGCTTTGCATGTTGGTTAGTCGTTGTTGGTTGTAGAAAGAAAGCTCGACCCTACTCTGCTATGTTTTAAATTTCAAGGAAACGAGCCAGTTTGTTTTATAACACCGAGACAGTGTTTTTGTTATTTGTAAATAGATGTTTATGGTTTGTAAATATTTGTATTGTATGTAGAGCAAGTTTGTTTAATTAAGCTTCCGCAGCGTATTTATGATCAATAAGTAGTTTTGACCAGTGATTGATCAAACCCTAGGTTTAAACATAAAAAGATGGAAACTTTAATGTGTGTGATTGACATATAATGACCTTTGTGTGTCAATTTAATGATATATTCATTTAAACATTCATTAAAGGTAGAGTCTTATTTGATTCGAACTTAAAATTGGCTAATTAGGCTTTTAATTGACTTCCTGACCATAAAGTTTAATTAAGTGCATGGTTATAGGGCTAGATAATCGACCAAGAGTCCAACCACTATAGGAATCGGTATATGATAAGTTAGTTGTTCATTGCACACAATTAATCGAATTTAATCAATTTGTAAGGGGTAGAATTGAATCTAGGGAGGGAGCTTTCGTTTGATTGTTTAATCTCATAAAGTTCATTGCTTTTTTGCTTCCTTTGGCTTGCTTTTGGTTTTTTCTAGTGTTAGTGGTAAGTTAGGTGATAAAGTTTAGATTTTTAGTGATAAATCCAAAAATCCCCATTTAATTGCTTTAATTGTCTTTTTAATTGTTTTTAGTAGTTAGTTAGTTTAATTCTAAATTAATAGAATAAAAATCAGAATTAATTCCCGTTCCCCAAGTGTTCGACACCCGACTTATTCATTATACTAGGAAAACCGATTAGGTCCTCTTACCTATTCGTACTGTTTTTCGGCAAAAAATAATCGGAATTATAAATATAAAACTAGTACGTCAAATGCACATCAAGTCAATACTGGGGCCTCACACAATTTTTTCCGTAACGTTTCGAAAGCATTCTACTTTGTGTTTCCCTAAGAAAACTTTTCTTTCTTCTTGGTTAACTTGGTAAGAGAGGTGGAGATTTTTGAAAAATCTTGTATGAACCGTCTATTCTAAGAAACTTCGGATCTTCGTGGGGCTCTTCGGCTATTCCCATTTTAGTACGGCCTCGATCTTAGCCGAGTTCACCTTTATCCCATCTCTATTCACCAAGTGTCCTAAAAACTGAACCTCCGGTAGCCAAAACTCGCACTTGGAGAATTCCGCATAAAGTCTTTCTC
Source organism: Dittrichia graveolens (assembly GCA_038502395.1). Taxonomy (NCBI): domain Eukaryota; kingdom Viridiplantae; phylum Streptophyta; class Magnoliopsida; order Asterales; family Asteraceae; genus Dittrichia; species Dittrichia graveolens. The sequence continues at coordinate 73,643,932 of JARJIL010000005.1, read as the reverse complement.
GTTTTAAGGTCTGTAATACTTCCCGAAAATGGCATTCATGCTCCTCCCTAGTTTTTGAGTATACTAGGATGTCATCGATGAAGACGATCAGAGATCGGTTAAGCATAGGTCGGCATACCCTGTTCATTAAATCCATGAAGGCGGTTGGCTGCACGAATTCGAAATGGCCGTATCGTGTTTCTAGGCAATGGGTATCGATTATTCACTATGAGCTTGTCCAGTTCCTGATTGTGCACATCCAGAAGGATCCATCCTTCTTTTTAATGAAAAGTATAGGTGCACCGAAGGTGAGCTGCTTGGCCTAATGAAGCCCTTGTCTAGAAGTTCTTGAAGCTGACTCATGAGTTTCTTCATCTCAGGTGGAGCTAGTCTGTAGGGCGTTTTGTCTATTGGCGTGGCTCCTGGAATTAAATCAATTTGGAATTCTACCTGACGATCGGGAGGAATTCCCGGTAGTTCTTTTGGGAATACCTCTAAAAATTTTCGTACCACCGGCACCTCTAGCATGCTCTTCTCCTTCTTACTATGTACCACATAAGCTAGAACGGCGGTAAATCCGTGACGAAGGTATTTTCCTGCTTTAGTCACTATACAAAAGGCAGCTTCCCTCTTTCCGTGTTCCCCTGCGACGGGACAATTTCTCCCCCCATTTGGAGTCTAAATCCTAACCCTTCTCTGGTTACATATGATGGTAGCTTGACCCCAACCTAACCAATCCATGCCCACAATGACGTGAAGCTCCCTCATCGCAATCGGTATTAGGTCGATAACCAACTTCTCACCCTGCGGTTCTAATAAATTATTTTTATACACCGTTGACGTGCTTAAAGCCTTATCATCGTCTATTTCTACCTCTAAGAGTACCTCCATCACCGGTGATGGGTTGAGATTTTCACAAAATGCAAAAGAAACAAACAATCTACCTGCACCAAATTCAAATAAAACAAGCGTAGGCACCGATTTAACAAGGAAAGTACCTACGACTACATCCGGCTCTACTCGGGCTTCTTCAGCAGTAAGTTGGAAGGCTCGACCCCTCCTCTTAGTAGCTTCATTCTACCTTCCTTGATTCCCATCGATAATCCTCCGGGTTACAGGTGCAACAGCTTTCACCTGCCCCTTGTTCAGTCAAGGACACTTTGCCCTCATATGACCTAGTAAGTAGCGGTTAATGCAGATGTTTGCTCCCCCTTTACAGTCTCTGCTCAAGTGGTCCAATTGGCCACACTTAAAATAACCTGACAATCCATCTTACATTCTCTGACATGATGTAACATCCCAAATTTTATTTTATTTTTAAACAATTGAATATAGAAATATAAGTGCATTCAACCAAATCATACGAGGCCCCGCACCCGGGACTACCCCGTCATCAAGTGTAATTAAGTAATATTACAAATATTGTTCTAGCAAATGTTTGAATAAATTAAACAACGGAAACGGTTTGAATAAATGATGAGCCGTCTTCACACTGCTGGAGCCTTCCCATGATCAAGTCCTGAAAAGAATAAGTTCAACAACAGTAAGCATAAAGCTTAGCGAGCACTCTAACTTACACACCACACTAGGCATGTACATGTCACATCATAACACAAATCCATGATCACATATCATAACAGATACTACCGACGCAGTGCACTGACGACGATTTCACACTTTGGGTCACAGTTGACTATCCAAGCCGTACCAAGGATTTGACATTATGTCTGACTGTGCCCGAGTTACGTTTTCACCACAATATAACGTAACCCTTCACTTCACATAAATCACATCAGTTAAACATCACATAAAATATAACATATACATTTCACACTAATATCATGTATAAGTTAGGGTAACTCACCTGATTTGCAGCACAGATAAAAGCAACAGGTTTCACAAGCTGAAAGTTAACAAGTCCAGTCGCAAGGACCTACAATACAGACATCTCCACTGATTAGCTTTGGGTATACTACAGGCCCTAAGTTGGACCACCCTAGGTCGGACCTAACACTGAAAGTCGCATGGACTTAAACTGAAAGTCGCATGGAACAACTCCTCAAATCCGACAGTCGCATGGCACGACTCCTCAATCCGATATTCGCATGGCACGACTCCTCAATCCGACAGTCGCATGGCATAACTCACCAATCCGACAGTCACATGGCATGACTCATGAAATCCGACACTCATGCAAAATCCGACACTCATGCAAATCCGACACTCATGCAAATTCGACACTTATGCAAATCCGACAATTATTGAAATCCGAAGGTCGCATGAATGAATATATATATACTATCCGACAGTCGCATGAATGTAACTTAAGCCGCATGGAAGTAACCTTAGCATGCAAAAGTTGCGTGAACACCCAATCACCCCATCCGAAAGTCGCATGGAACTAACCTGTGGCATCCGACAGTCGCATGGACCATCTGGAAGTCGCATGGCTATTCACCAAGAGTCACACGACTCATCTTCCCTACCAGTTCATCTTTTTGAAAAACCCAGAACCTTGAAACTCCATTTTTAAAAAATCACAACCTTCTCAAAACTCAACCAAATCACTTTATTTTTGTTTCAAAACATTTCTCCATTCATTTAAGCACTTTCTTCAAGATTTAAACACAACACAACAAGTATTAAAGCCCCTAGCTCAGATTCTTTACTATTGTCCTTCATAAACCCAAAACCGCATAAAACCCAGATCTTATCTAGCCTTATAATCATCCAAACAAGGTAAAGTTTATGCCTACAACATCATAGAGAGATAGAGAACATTACCTTATGATTCTCTTGACAATTCCTTATATTTCCAGATGATTCTTGACTCCTTCTCCTTGCTTCTCTAGAGGGTTTTTGCACACACACAACACACACTGTTTCTTTCTCTCAATGCAACAGTACCAACATTCTTGGAGGCTGCACCCTAATCCTCCTTTTATACTTATTTCTAACAAGGCCTTGGGCCCAACAATGGCATTAGCTTTAAGACCATGAGGCTTAATCCTTTCACACTTATATATTTTCACTTCTCATAACACTTAGCCCAATGCTTGTTGATTTAATAAACTAAATAACCCATCAAATCCAATAACAACTCAATTCTATAACTAATTAGCAACCCCAATATATATATAAAACTCGCATCATCCAATAAAATATTCATTTATTTATTATACGGACACTGGGTATTACAACTCTCCCCCACTTAAATACGATTTCGTCCTCGAAATCTCTACTCAAAAAATCCGGGGTAGTTCTGCTTCATCTCGTCCTTTGGTTCCCAAGTCCACTCAGATCCTTTACGGTGCTCCCATTGAACCTTGACCGTCGCTATCTGATTGTTGTGTAGCTGCTTAACTTTTCGTTCCAATATGGCCACTGGTCTTTCAATATTATTTAGTCTCTCGTCCACTGTTATGTCCTCCAATGGCACAAACGTGGACTCGTCCGCTAAACACTTCCGAAGATGAGACACATGAAACGTGTTGTGAATCCTAGACAATTCGTCTGGTAGCTCTAACCGATACGCAACCTTCCCAACCCTAGCAATAACCTTGAAAGGTCCTATGTACCTCGGGTTCAGTTTTCCTCGCTTCCGAAATCGGATCACGCCCTTCCACGGAGATACTTTTAACAGTACGAAATCTCCAACCTGGAATTCTAGCGGAGACCGTCTCTTATCAGCATAACTTTTCTGTCGGCTTTGCGCAGCTTTCAACCTTTCTCGCACTTGCTGGACGTATTCTGACGTTTTTTGCACAATTTCCGTGTTCCCGAGCTCTCTCTGACCTACTACTCCCAGCAGATGAGGGTTCTACACCTCCTTCCGTACAACATCTCATACGGAGGCATGCCGACACTCGCGTGATAGCTGTTGTTGTAGGAGAATTCTGCCAACGGTAGGTAAGAATCCCAACTTCCCCCGAAGTCAATCACACACGCTCGTAGCATATCCTCTAGGGTTTGTATGGTTCTTTCGCTTTGGCCATCAGTCTGCGGGTGATAAGCCGTGCTAAGGTTCACCCGAGTCCCCAAATCGTCATGAAACTTCTGCCAAAACCTTGAAGTAAAGCGTACATCCCTATCCGATACTATGGTCACCGGCACCCATGTCGCGATATTACCTCCTTGACATACACGTCTGCCATTTTCTCTGCTGAAAAAGCTTCCTTGATCGGGATAAAGTGGGCGCTTTTAGTCAGTCGGTCGACGATCACCCAAATCGCATCAAAGTTTCTCGGAGTCTTCGGTAGCTTAGTGATCAAATCCATAGTGATGTGTTCCCACTTCCAAACCGGGATCTCTAAAGGTTGCAGCTTTCCGTGAGGCCTCTGGTGCTCGGCCTTAACTCGAAAGCAGGTTAAGCACTTCTCCACGTATTTCATTACGTCTCGCTTCATCCCCGGCTACCAGTAATCTGTCTTAAGGTCTCAGTACATCTTATTCGAACCTGGATGGATGGAAAACTTAGATTTATGAGCCTCATCAAGCAGTGTAGCACACGTGTCAGTGATCTTTGGTGCCCAGATACGTCCGAAACGTGTCATCAACCCTCGACTATCCTCGGAGAATAGTGCTTTCTGCCCCTTAATCCGCTCCGATCTATGGTTCTCGCCCTTCAGTGCCTCATGCTGAGCGGCTCGAATAGAGTCTAACAATGTCGTTGTCAATGTCAATCTCAAACACTGTTCAGGTAGCAGTACAATACTGGCCTTTCTACTGAAGGCATCGGCCACGACGTTGGCTTTCCCTGGGTGATAGAGGATCTCGCAGTCGTAATACTTGACTAGGTCGATCCACCTCCTCTCCCTTATGTTCAGATTCTTCTGGTCGGCGAAGTATTTCAAGCTTTTGTGGTTGGTGAAGATTGTGCATTTGACACCATATAAGTAGTGCCTCCATATCTTTAGTGCAAAAACAACTGCAACTAATTCCAGGTCGTGGGTCGGATAGTTGCACTCATGCGGTTTCAGCTGTCACAAAGCGTACGCAATTACTTTACCTCGTTGCATCAGAACACACCCCAATCCCACATGTGATGCGTCGCAGTAGACCACCATATCGTTCACTCCCTCCGGCAGGGTTAAGATCGGTGCCTCGCATAATTTCCCCCATAGAATCTCGAATGCCTGTTGTTGCTCTTTACCCCATACAAAGCGCACATTCTTCTTAGTCATCTTTGTCAAAGGTACTGCGATCTTAGAGAAGTCTTGTATGAATCTACGGTAATACCCGGCCAATCCCAAGAAACATCGAATCTCGATAGGACTCCTTGGTACTTCCCACTTCATCACTGCTTCCATCTTAGTAGGATCCACTTTAATGCCTTCCTGGTTCACTACATGCCCTAGAAATTGAAATTCCCGCAACCAAAACTCGCACTTGGAGAACTTGGCATAAAGCCTTTCCCGCTTCAAGGTCTGTAGCATCATCCGCAGTTGATCTTCGTGCTCTTTCTCTGTCTTGGAGTAGATCAAGATGTCGTCTATAAATACAATTACCGACTTATCCAACATTGGTCGGCAAATTCTGTTCATCAAATCCATAAACGCAACTGGTGCGTTTGTCAATCCGAAGGGCATCACCACAAACTCAAAATGACCATACCTCGTCCTGAAAGTTGTTTTCTCGATGCCTCCTTCCTTCACCTTTAACTGATGATAACCGGACCGTAGGTCAATCTTTAAAAACTAGGTTGCACCTTGCAGTTGATCGAATAAATCGTCGATCCTCGGTAGAGGGTACCTGTTCTTGATTGTCACTTTGTTCAGTTCGCGGTAGTCTATACACATACGGAACGTGCCATCCTTCTTCTTGACGAATAAGATCAGTGCTCCCCACGGCGAACTACTCGGTCGGATAAACCCTTTGTTCAATAATTCTTGCAGCTGAGACATCAACTCCTGCATCTCCGGTGGTGCTAGCCGATACGGGGCTTTCGCTATTGGCGTGGTACCCAGCACAAGGTCGATTTTAAACTCTACCTGGTGGTCGGGAGGAATCCCAGGGAGATCCTCCGGAAACACTTCTGGAAATTCGCACACCACGGGTACGTCCGCAACGCTTCTCTTACTCTTTTCTAGCTTGCTGTCGACCACATGTGCTAGAAATGTGGTGTACCCCTTACGAATATACTTAGCCGCCTTAACCGCCGTACACAGTTTCTTTCTCCCTTTGTGATGCTCGCCGTATATTAGAATCTCTCCCCCACTTAGGGTTTGAACCCGCACGACTCCTTGTTTACACAAAATGCTGGCTTGGTGACGACCTAGCCAATCCATACCTACCACCACTTGGAACTCCCTCATCTGAATCGGTATAAGGTCTATAGGGAAATTCTCTTCTCCTATCTCTATTACATTGTCTTTATAAATAACGAATACATTGACAACTTTCTCATATGCTATTTCTACTTCTAAAGGTGTCTCTAACCTTACCGATGAAATGCTAAAACTTTTACAAAATGAAGCAGAAACAAAAGATTTACTCGCACCCGAGTCAAACAACACTAATGCAGGCATAGAGTTAACAATGAAAGTACCTGCAATTACATCCGGTTCTTCCTTCGCTTCCTCCACAGTCATTTGAAAGGCCCTGCCCCGAGCCCTCGGTACTTGCCCTTTCTCCCCGTTTGTGATCATCAAAGGTGGTTGTGGAGCAGGCCTCCCACTCCCCGCAGTAGCTCCCGGGCATTCTGCCATACGATGCCCTGGCTGGTTGTATCTGAAACACACACTCATGTTGGACCGGCGGTCTTTGCTCACGTGGCCTGGTCTCCCACACTTATAACAATTCATCTGTCCCAGACGGCACTCCCCCGCGTGCCCTCTACCACACTTGGGGCACTTTGCCTGATCACCTTTTCCCGCAGGTCGGGAACCTCCTGTCTTAAACCTCTTCTCCGGCGCTCTCCCTTGCACATTACCCACTGCAGCTTGCCCCACAGTTCGCTTCTTAGCCCGTAGTTCCAAATCCATCTCTCTCTTCCTAGCCACCTCAATCATTTCCTCCAAACTCGTGCACCTACCCGTCGTCACGAACTCGCAGATATATTCCCTCAACATCTGAGAATAACGGTGCATCTGTAGACTCTCATCTGCCACGTAGGTGGGGCAGAATAAAACCTTTTCCTTGAAGATGGCGGTGATCTCATTCACCGTTTCATTAGTCTGCTCAAGTTTCAGAAACTCATTCATCAATCTCTCCCTTTCCACTTTAGGAGCGAACTGGTCATTAAACAACTCCTTGAACTCATCCCATGTCATGGCAGAAATCAACTCCCCCTTCCTCTGTCTCAAAAGGTTCCACCATGTCTTAGCTGCTCCTCTAAGAAGGTTCGATGCAAACAACACCCTGCTCCCATCCGTGCACCGACTGGTGTGAAAGGCTCCTTCCACCTCGGAAATCCATTGAGCACTCTTAATGGGGTCCATAGCCCCCTCGAAGATTGGTGGCTGACATGCCGAGAAGTCTCTGTAGCTGCCACCCTGCTGTGTCTGGTTTGTTTTTGGGGTGGCAATTGGCGTGGTAGCCTCTTTAGCTGCCCATAGAACGCTCAGCTTCTGATCCATCATATTACCCATGTCTTCCTTGATCTCAGTAACAATCTGGGGCAACATCTCCCTTAATTCTTTCATCACATCAGCCGTCACCTTGGCGGGTAGAAGAGCCTCTTTGTCTGTCTCTTCCTCATCAGTAACCGGAATCGCATTTTCCGGTGTCACAATCCTCGGGTTAGCACCCTCATATTCCTCGTTCAATATAGGTTGTTGGCGGGGGTCTGTCTCTAGGCCCTCGGGCCCATAGCTGGTTCCAGTTCCAACAGTAGCAATGAGATTGCGGTTCCTCCTCGTTTTCACCATTCTGGAAGTATAGATAACGCACTTTTAGGCAGGTGGCTTTATCATACTATCCTGCTCACCGCAGTCTATGTTCACATCACATACAAGTTCTAGCATGCAGCACACCTTATCTGAAGTAGCCCTACTCACTAAGGCACTCCTATACTACAGGCATACTATAGTCCTACAAGTACCCCTCACCTGATTCACAAGAGTCCCTATGATGCTGGCAAGTCTTGACATGTATCATGTGCTTACAATAATATGGGCCCTTGTATTATTCTCAACACATCACACATACCAAGTCTTATCGTCACCATCTAAAATCCCGATTCACAGGCTTAGGTCATGCATCACATAACATTCCACATATATATACAGCGTTTCATATCATCATAAAATCATGCAATCATATAAAGTTCAACACACCAGCCATCATATCCTAGTCTATCCATATCACGAATACATCCACGTATAATGCCAAGTCATACAAGTCTTTGATAGCCTGATCCTACCCTACCCTAACATCAAACGAGAACATGAAATAAGGCCAAATCATCCGTTCCAAGCCTATATGGTTACCATTATACATGGTGTACAGTATTCACAATATGTATAAACATGGATACAGTTAGGAACTACTCTAGCATATATCATGGATTCAACTGCACAGTATATTTCACCAACTATATATATATATACTATGCTTCACTTCACTTCGTGCTCACCAGGACCAAGCTCCAGCTGACAGCTCATCGTTCGGTTTTAAAAATGAGTTTTGTTAATTAAAATATTTTAGAACCAAGGTTTAAGTCCAAACACACCTCTTGCATGCTTGGATCCCTTAAATCTAGGCTCTGATACCAAGTTGTAACGTCCCAATTTTTTTTAAACAATTGAATATAGATATATAAGTGCATTCAACCAAATCATACGAGGCCCCGCACCCGGGACTACCCGTCATCAAGTGTAATTAAGTAATATCACAAATATTGTTCTAGCAAATGTTTGAATAAATTAAACAACGGAAACGGTTTGAACAAATGATGAGCCGTCTTCACACTGCTGGAGCCTTCCCACGATCCCTTGCTGAAAAGAATAAGTTCAACAACAGTAAGCATAAAGCTTAGCGAGCACTCTAACTTACACACCACACTAGGCATGTACATGTCACATCATAACACAAATCCATGATCACATATCATAACACATACTACCGACGTAGTGCACTGACGACGATTTCACACTTTGGGTCACAGTTGACTATCCAAGCCGTACCAAGGATTTCACACTATGTCTGACTGTGCCCGAGTTACGTTTTCACCATAATATAACGTAACCCTTCACTTCACATAAATCACATCAGTTAAACATCACATAAAATATAACATATACATTTCACACTAATATCATGTATAAGTTAGGGTAACTCACCTGATTTGCAGCACAGATAAAAGCAACAGGTTTCACAAGCTGAAAGGTAACAAGTCCAGTCGCAAGGACCTACAATACAGACATCTCCACTAATTAGATTTGGGTATACTACAGGCCCTAAGTTGGACCACCCTAGGTCGGACCTATGTGTTACTTGTGTTTTATAGCATGATTCCGTCAAGTTCTAAAGTGTACAATGTGTTCGTAACAATATAGGCCTTTATATTATTACCAACACACTATACATACTAGATCTTAGCATCACCACTAAGTCTCTCGATTCACAGGCTTAGGTCATCCATCATTAACAATCCATATATAGGGCATCACACCTTACCTTAGTCTAGTGTAGCGTAATACGGTGCTATGCATAACCCTAGCCATACAGGTATTCGAAAGCTTCAATCTACCCTACCACAACAATCAAACAAGAACATGCAATAAGGCCCATTCAATTGTTCTAAACCTATTTGTCCAGTCTCATGCACTGCGTAAGTATTCTCAGTACACTAAGCATTAAGATTAATAGTATCTTCAATATCGGGGTAATAATCACGATATAGTCATCATATACACATTAACTAGTCCTCACCAGAACCTTCTGCTCCAGCTGATAGCGCGTCTTTTAAATGAACCAAGGTTTAAGTTCATATTGAACCAAGGTTTAAGTTCTGAAAATTTCATATTGAACCAAGGTTTTAATGTATTCTCTTGTAAAAGTTTTAGTTTGAAAATTTCATATTGAACCAAGGTTTAAGTTCAAACACACCTCCCACTGCTGCATCTCGGGTCCCACTTGTTTGATGCCTAATTCAGGCCCCGTCCACTATGACTCATCACAGGTCCACCTTTAAATGAAGTCATTTGCCCCAACCGGCCACACATGCGCGGTTGGTTACTAACACAAGCACGTAGCACATAACAACTTTTCATGAATAAATACATGTAACACATATAATAGTAACATTCATACCACATACACATTATCGGGAAAATAAGAATAAGTCAGGGTAACTCACCTGATCAGTAGTACAAGTACCGGTAAATGATAGAGTTGTTTGGTTACAAATCTGATAGCAGGAACCTATACATGTGTCCTACTAAGTCAATACCGAGTAGTAGCCCACAAAGTCTATCTATCTATATACACACACACACACACACTTAGAACTATAACAATTGCCAACTATCTAAATTTTGGTTGACGCCAAGAAAATCAGCCAACACTGAAAGTCGGTCGATAGTACAGATATCGATCACTTAGGAAAATTAGACCCCCAACCGAATTCGGTCCACCACCCGAATTTATTCAACCCTTAGAAGAATTCCGGCTATCACCAAATTCGGTTGATGACCGAATTTGGTTGCCTCACTGTTCTTGACCAAAGTAAAATCCAGATTATCAACCCTAATCAAAATGAAGTTCATCGGTTACCATTGATTCCCAATATCCCAAACATGATTTCCTACTGTTTTAATTTGATTAACATCAATTTTCAGTTGGTATAAAACCCACTTTTTGTTCTCGGTTGGCTTCCGACGGAAGTAACAACAAAAGTGGATCAAATCCCAATCAACTCATAACCAATTTGTCAAATACCAATTGCTATAGATTTCTAACATCACCTACATGCATCCTACTCGTTTAATTCGACATTCTTGAACTTTTAAATGACTTTTAGTCCCATTTTTCTTCCCGACAGCTACTTAACGAAACCAGGCCCCAATCCCATGATTTTGCTATGTTTTGGAAGAACAAAATCATTATATATGTGCAAGAGTCACATACCTTTAGTTTGAGGTCGGTTAGGAACAAATTGGTGAAGATTTCCTCAAGCTTTTGTCCCTTCTTTTCCTCGACAGAAACAAAGCACACACACCTTATGCCTAGCTAACGGAGAAGTAAAAATGCCCCTCTCTCTCCCTCTCTTGGGGCGGTGCCCTAGAAGGGTACTTATACCCTCCCCCCTGAGGCCTCAAGCCCATAATCCATAAGGCTATCTTAAGCCTAAAACCTTTTTATCACCAACTCACTAAGAAAGATAAACCCAATACATTTCTATGTATTAAATACCATTATAATAATATCATTACATTTTATTCCTATAATATTGGGAACGGATATTACAAATAAACCCAAATACTTATAAATCTAAATTCAGTGTTGATGTTTTAGCTTTGCAGTGATTTCTTGCTCATTAACGGAAAACAACAAGATGATTGTGTTGCTCTCTCAGCGGTCAATCTTTTCTGCATTTTTAACGATGGTGGTATTTAATTAGCAGAAACAATTAATGCATTAATTAACTAAAAACATATTATAAGTAGTAAACAAATAGCGTACTAAAAACATATATAACATAGTAAATTTCAAGTATTTGACCTTTTTTTATCGTGAATTCACCTACAACAAGTTACCGTGAAAACTTGGATATTTCAATTTCTTCCTATTTCCTTAATTCTTTATGGACTGTTTTTTCACCGTCGATCAAGGAAAAGATCGTCAATAAGTTTGTTCCATGTCGACGGTGTCAAACGTGGCTCCGGATTTCTCCTCACATTATCAATGTTGTCATAACCTCCATGCATATCAAAATGTCTCTTATACTTGCACTTGTTATCCGCAAAGCAGTCTACACATTTTTTATCTATGGCCTAAAGAATCTGATCATAATCGAACACGGTAGACTGAAGATCGAAATGTGACGACAAGGTCAAATAAACACATCAAAGACTATATATGAAAGTAACCGTAAGCAAAATAGGATAAACATTTACCTTGATCCGTGGGAGTATCAATAGTAGTTGGTAGATCCCACACATTTCAATACTTGACATATTCGACAACCCTCCAAGGATGGTTGTGAAGAGGATCTTTGATGTAGAGCACTTTTTTTGCTTGTATAGCAAGCATGAACTAGTCAATTTTATATGCATCGGAACACACATTGATGCTAGTGATACTATTCTTAGTAATGCATCATCCTTGTCTTTGATCGGTATCAAACCACTTACATATAAACAAGACAACCAAATGAGATCTCAAATAGCGTAAGTCTACAATCTCCTCCAACTGACAATAGAATGTTGAACCAGGGACTGCCACACTGTAGTTTTGGGTGGTACATTGTATGACAGGACCGTGTACCATAAATCTCACAGTATTGACTGTATAGTTGTGTAACAATATGCGTTAAAGCTTGCACCATGTGCCAACTCGTGTAATTATTGGTACACTCGAGAGACCCAACTTCTCGTAAATGATACATCTATAAAACAATAAATATATAAGTTAAAATAATATTTTCTTATAAAACACTCTATTATGTGTGATATTACGGTACCGTCGTACAAAACCATGATACAAAATCTTGTTAGAGATCGCTTCTCTGCATTTTAGAGTTAAACTGGATGTATGAATAGTTACAATTAATAAACTTGATGGTAATATATTTAAGGTTCATGTTAGAGATAGGTACCCCATGTATGGTTGTATTTCGGGGCAATTGTTAAGTACATACCACTCGGCTACTTTTAAGCGATCCTTAAAGATCTACAACTTTTTTACAACTAGCCCGTCGACATTGTGACTCAAACATGGACAGATGCCTTTTTGGAATGACGATATCCTCATTTTTTCAGGACAATTAAATTTGGTTCGTACACCCTCAAGATACATGGAACAAAATGTCAAAGCTTCGTCCTCCGCTACATAACCTTCCACGGGCTTAGCTTTATTTCTGACATAGTGGAAGTAAATATGCTCTTGTATTTGTCCATCCAAGCAAGTCTTCTCAATAACTAAACATTTATTCATGTTGCATATGGATTTATTTGGTCCTGTTACAACTACTAGAATAGGTGGAAGTAAATATTCTCTTGTATTAGTTGATGAAATCTCAAGATACACTTGGATTTTCTTTCTTATAGCAAAGAGTGGCTGCTAAAGAAACTATATGCTTTTTAACCCTAGTCATTTACTCCGTCTGTCAGTTTTCATTTAATAGCTTATTAATATGTTTTCCGTTAAGATCTTTTGTCTGTATTTAATGATTTCTAATACTTTATTTCCTTTATATATTTCATTCCCTCTCTCTTCGAAAAACCACCTGTTCAAATTCTTCAAACTCTCTCTCTCTCTCTCTCTCTAAAAACCTACAACCTAAATTGTTCTTCGCAATCTCTCTGCAACTACACTTTTCATCATCTTCCTAAAATGGCGACGTATATTCTTGACCCTGATGTCGTTCCTGGTGAGAATGTAGCACCATACCAGAGAATGACTATCACCCAAAACAACATACTCCTCTGCACTACCATCCCTACCTACAGAGAAAACCAAATCTATGAGCCTATGGTGGAGTTCTTAACCGCTCATCCATTGTTCAAATGCCTCACAGCCTCCCCCCACTATATTTACACAAATATCATTAGAGAAATGTGGTATTCTGCTACATACAATGCAAATGCGAACACCATCTCTTGCATAATGGCGCGTGGTGCTCATAACTTCAACATCACAGTCGACACTTTGTGCCAAGCCCTCGGTATATCAAACTATGCTCCTTTTACACCATTTCCCTCAAAAACACAAATCTAAACGGTGCTTCCAACAATAGGTTGCTTATTGTTGATGGTCAAATCAAAGTCTCTACACTGACGCATCCATGGAAATACCTTGCTAACGTGGTGATAAGGTGCTTCGGCCCTAAGTCTAGCAGTCACCATCTCATAAACCAGACTAGGCTTCTAATGTTGTATGCCCTCGTCTTTGGAGTAAACATTAACGCGTACAAATCATATTCTCTGATCTTGTTGACAAAATTACGCAAAGCACGAACAAGAAATCAACCAGGTCTCAAGTGCCATTTATAAGATTTCTGAATGTTCTGGCAATGAATGAAATTGGTGAAGATGGTTATGTAAGCTTGAATGAACATTTGGATCATATCCCTGTCCCTGCCATGGTTGAAAAGGTCTTCTACTTTCTAAGGGCGGATAGGGTCCTGTAATTACTCCACAGATGTAGGATGTGATACATGCTGCTACCGAGGCAAATCAAAGTGGTGATGGTGGTAATGGGGATAATGAAACTGATGGTAATAATGATCATGGTGATGATGGAGATGATTCCCATGATGGTGGTGATAGTCCTGATGCTAGAATGAATGTGGATACTGTTGCACATAATGATAGTGCAAGTTTTGTTGCCGACGGTTTGAATGAAAATGATAGTGATGAGAACCAAGGGTTTGGCTTTGCTCTAGTCCAATGGTGTTAAGTCTTCTTGGAGATGTTGCTCTCGAATATGAATAACCTGAACAAGAGGTGTGTGATCAACTATTGCAACTTATTGACCAAAGCAGACATGTTTACTCCCATGGTATGGACAATACTGACTCCACTTCTGAGGATATTTTAATGGTAGTCCCAACCTTTGATAGCCCCTCCTCATCGCTAGTCACAACACCTACACAAAAGACAGCTCTAGTGAGCCTCCAATGGTCACTGGCTTTACTCACATCCTTAGCCCCCATATTCAAAGGTCAGAAGAGAATGTTCTCATTGAACATTTCTCAGAGGTAGTGACTACTACACCTCGGACCTTAGCTCCATCTAGCCCTCCTCATGTTGAGGGGGAGCAAATGGTTGTTGCACAACCCAAGCTAGTAGGTGCATCCTCACAACAGAATGTACCTGTAAATAGGGGACTTAAACCGCTATCTATTGGGTTCACCCTCCTAAAAGGGCGTAACCATTGAAAGACAGACCTCCACCCAAGGTCATACAGTGTCAATCCCAACCATGAGTCAGCCAATACCTTATGTCCTCATAACAGGACACAGTTGTACACAACGAAATCCCATTGAGTGCATCCCAGACTCACACCACAACTCTTGTAGATATTGTTGATTCCATTCTCACACATTCTACTGCACAGTTGATGCGTGAAAATCAGGTTTTAAATTTAAGTCCAAAACCACCTAAGTTTCACCACACACTACCGGCAAGTATGACTGGATCGTGTAGCAGTACAGCCTAGGTAAGTAGGGTATCGTCTCCACAGGGAACAGTAAGAATATTTTATAAAACTAGATTTCACTAATTAATCTAAATAAATTAATTAAAATGGGGATTTTCTTTAAAACTAATTAAATAGAAAGGCGACTAATTAAATAAACTTAACGAGCAAAAGAACGATGGAATAGATAGGAAACTGACTATGAACAGTATCAAAGATTTGTTTCACCTAGAGTCGAATACACCTAGTCTTGATTAATTATGAAACATGAATTATGGAGGTTATGATTCTAGCGGGTAACCTAACTCATCTTCCGAATCGCCAAGTTAAATAATTAATTAACTAAGGTAAAGAAATTCCTTTCTAAACCCGTCTAACCAATTACACCTTGTTTACAATCCAATAGCAGGCTAATCTCCCGAATCGCCTTTAACCTACTAACTCCCGTTTGATAGGTTAACACTAACTTAATGCCTATATTATTAATTAATTATTCCTAAACATCATCCATAATGTTTATTTAGTAATCTAACAAGTAAATCACTAATATAGAGTGCATGCATAATTAATTCCCATTAAAAATACATAACAATCCATAGAATAATCAACCAAAAGTAAAAGCATTAAAAGAGTGGTTCTTTAATAAGATGTAACTTATAAAAATCAAACACATAATTCACAAATCAAAATAAATCCATAAGTTTCATCTAACTAGGTAAAATAGAAGCCCTAACTCATAACAAGTCAGAAAACAACAAATACACAGAACAACCAGGTTTATAAATCATTATAGACCGATGATAACAAACAGAGTTAATCCTGTAAAAGTCGTGGTCTCCCTCTTCAAATACTGGTTCATAGCCTGCTCCCCTAATGTGATTTAGAACATCATCGCCATGCTACTGTCGCTCGAATGAATTTCCGCCTCCATATGTTATGAATTTTCCTCCTCCGTATGTTATGAATTTTCCTCGTCTTTTGAATTGCGGCCGTATATTTATATTATAAATCAAGAAAAACCCTTATTTCTTTTCTTTCAACTTGCAACCGTAATGGGCTTAGGCCCATTTATTTATTTCTTTTGGTTTATGTGAGCCCATCGACATAGATAAATCAAACCCAATATAAATATCAGTAAGCCCATAGTTGATTTAATTTGAATATTATTCAATTCCCGACTTAATGGTCACTTTCTTTCTCTTTTGAACATCTCCAACCTGAAATAGCCAAATATGGATTAAGTAACCATTTGAACACAATTAAGGCTATAAATTGACTTGAAAAACATAGATATTGTCATGAAATAAATATATATTATATGTTAAAATACTACAATATCAACAGCCTACCAATGTTAATGGTATAAACAAACCACTAATACAAGGCTCAACCTCTGTTTCCAATGAATTTGAACTTATACACCAAAGCTCAGAGGATGGGCCCCAAACCTTATCAAATGTTGTTGAACCTATCTCAAACTTTCCATCTCAACCCTCCACATCATCCACCATAGACACAAATACCATATTCCTTCAAACCCTCCATTCAATAAACCAAAAACTTGACCATTTATCCCAATCCTTCACCACTTTTCAATCCCAAATAGAAACTCGATTATGTGAGTGGTTATTGATAGATCAGTATTTTTATTACAAATGAGACAACATTTGTTGGATAGATATACTTGATTGAATTTTAATGAGATAATTTGAAGATATGATAATTCATATTTAATGACTTCAGACGGAAATTAAAAGTTTGTTTAAACTATTTGAAGAGTTTATAACAAAAGATGAAACGAGAGTTAGGTAGTGCAACAAGATTCCTGATGGATGGTTGAATGAAACAAACTCTATAGATGATTGAGAATATAATTGTTGTGTGCTTATGTGATTGAAGTAAATGAGAAACGGTATGTGAATACTATGGTAAGACAGACAGGATTTATGAACTATGAGACTATTGGAGTTGTGTAATGACAAGAATTTATAGAAACAGATTTCTATGATATTGATAATTGAAAGCGCAATTGAGTTTATCTGGTTAAACTTTCAGAAGAAGACATGAAGAGTTGGTACTTTCTTTTAGTGTGTGCAATGAGATTCCGAGGACGGAATCCTCTAAGGAGGAGAGATTTGTAACATCCGTAAACCCGGCCTAGTTGTTGGGCAGGTCAGTGGTAAGTGGATCGCCACTTGTTTGCAAGTACAAATATTTCATTATGTGAGTAAATGATTATTTGTTATCGCATGATGAGGTAAAGTTGGATTAGTACGAGAATTAGATAATACCTTGATGTGTATTAACTAATTGGACGAATTAATTAATTGGGATTAACTAATTAGGTTAATGTTAAATTGGTAATTTGATTGAATCAATTAGTAAATTGATTTGATATATATATATATATATGTGGAAAGATATATACTGGAAAGTATATATAAAGATGTATGTATGTATGGTTGTATGTATGTGTGTAGTTGTGGATAAGTATTGAAAATACACCTCCTGCTTGTTTGTGAGGCAAGTGGTATACGTGGGTTTTACATGAGTTTTATCTGCTCATTATTCAAATTGCAAAGTGTGTAGTGTGTGTTAGCGAAACCATTGTTGAAAAAACCTTAGAACTTGCAAACTTGGAATTGAGGATTGAAGTGTTGTTGATTGTTATAGCAAAACAGAGATTAGTTGATGTTTATAACATGTTTTAGTAACTATTAGTATGTTTTTCTGATGATATATATGTATATATGGTGACTCACCATTGATGGAGCTTGAAACTCCATACTTGGTAAGTGGGTTTTGATAATTTGATGTTTTAACATGAAGTTGATATGTTATTGAAGCTTGTATACATGATATATGTGATTTATACATGTTTTAGAAATGTTTGGGTTTGAATTCAGAGGTTGGAAAAAGACTTTATAAGTTTTATGTCGGCTGGATGTTGAAGAAGATGATGCAGGTTCTGACGCGACGCGACGCATCCAATGGAGGGACGCGACGCGTTCTCAAAATCCGACGGATTCTAAGAATCTGAGTCCTAGAATCCGACAAAGGAAATGCGGATGTTTTGAAATCCGATATTGAGAATCCGACACTAGAAATCCGACCCTGAAATCCAAGAAACATGAAATCCGATGATTTGGAATCCAGAAGTATGAAATCCGACATTTGCATGCGACGCGGCGCGTCGATGTGTTGGACACGATGTGTTGGACACGATGCGTTCAAGGATTTTAAGGAATTCAAAGTTTGTTGTTGTACTTTGATGTAGTATGCTTTATATGTGTATCCAACATGTTGTGTATGAACAATAGAAATATAAATATATGTTTGGATATATATTTATGAACCAGATACTGATTTTAGTTTATTGTGATCTCAGGAACGGACAAGACTCGGTAATATTAGACCACTGAGTGGAGATTGAGATCAAGAGGTGAGTGGATGTTTAACTCACGACTAGTGTTAGTTGTAACTGGTTTTGGTTATAACTGTTTGTAGATTGACGCATGGATAGACTTTTTGTCTGATGATTGATTAACCGGTTGTTTGTTAATTGATTGTTGCGTCAGTGATATGTATACATGTTTGTTGGGAAGTTAGTTTCGGCTGGGCACATGGGCTGGGTTTGTTTGCTATCGGCTAATCAGTATTTGGATCTTTTAATGCATTCTTTGCAACTTAAGGGTAATACTGTATGAGAATAGCAAATGAACTATCGGTAAACCTTTGCTTTGGCCGGAATTGCTTGTAGTTCCTGCAGAACCGTCGGTCTTCCCGGCACACGATTATGCGATTGTTTGGCATTCTGCGGGCATGATTAATTGATTGTATGGTATCCTGCGGTTGTGATTGATACTAGGTTGTTGTAGTTTTACTTTCATTCCCTTAGTTTTATGCTAATCCCCCACCTCTCACTCCTTTTCAGGTTGCTGGTGAGTTCTGCGGTTCAGTTGTGAGGGGGTGTATCTTGGGGAATAATTGACGGACACTCTGATTTAAATTATGACGAGCCGTGGTTTTTGTAATACTTGTATTTTGACTTAACTAGTGTTGGAAAACTGTTTGTATATATATTCAGTTGTAAATATTTTCAGTTATAGTATCACTTCCGCATTATTTTAAAGGAAAATTTTGGGTTGAAAATATGGTGTTACAAGCAATTGCAAGTATAAGTATCTAAGTCATAGCTAATTAATGTAAATATAGAAAATCAAAAAGAATAGAAAAATAGAAAAACAAAAATCTTAAAAACAGAAAAAGGATGAAAAGATACCGCAAAAACAGAACAAAATGGTATAACAAAGAAAAGATTCCTCAAAAACAGAATAAAAGGGAACACCAGAAAAGAAACCAAAAATGGAACAAGGTTCAAATAAAAGAGCTACCAAAAACAAATAGCTAGGTAGCCAAATGCACTTACAAAGTCTTATGCAATTTTGAATTCGAAGTCAAACTAATTCTTTAAAAGGAAAAGATTTTGTTATCATCAAATAGGGGGAGATTGTTGAGGACATAACCACTTCACTTCAATAATTAACCTTATCTATTGAAATATATAGGATTTGATGATAACCAAACAATACATTCAGTATGACTTAAAAAGTATTCAAGCATGTGTTGTTTGAATCAAACTGAAGAATTTCACTAAGTATAGAGCATGAGCTGAGGATCAGCCTCTTTACTAAGTATCAGCCAAAAGACATCAACTAAGGAGAACTAAGAAGAAAAGACCAAGTGTAGAAGAACAGCAGCTGAGGAATTACAACTATCAGCTGAGCAAACAACTTTGATCAGCTTAGCGCCTACAACCATCAGCTGAGTGAACCAATTGATCAGCTGATGCCTCCCTGCATTAGCTAAGTAAGTCTTACAAAACACAAGTCTTTGTCTTACATAAGCTTATTTCTTTGAATGACCAGTTGAGCATAATTGGTCAACTGATCATCTAGATAGATGAGCTTACATTCTTTTTTAAATAACTATTTGATCAGCTGAGCATCTCTATGATCAACTGAGCATCGGTTATCAACTTTATCAACTGAGTCCTTGTAAATGATCAACTGATTATCTCCTTAGATTGAGCAATCTTATTTTAAGAACTTAGTATATTTTGTTAGTGAGTCAAGCAAAATGTTATATCAGCTCACTGTTTTACTTTGAAATTTTCTTTAGTCAAAGGCAGAACGTGTGTTGTTCTATCATGCCTTTAAATCTTTGTTTGTAGAATTTTTAAAACACTTTTTGGACTCGAAGATTTGTTTCAACAACTAAGTATGACCGGTAACTCTATACTTAGTAAAGTCAAATTTGAAAGAAGCATGATTATTGTTTAAAGTACAAGCATGGAAAGAGAAAGTTAGTATTACAAGGCAGAAAGTATGGGATTTAATATTTTATATTGTGAGTGAGTCGTATTTTTTTTAGAAAAGTGCATTTATTTTTATCAATCATTGATTAAAGTAACTTTACTTTTCACCCACTATCTTTACAATTAAAATATTATTTTCCTTTGTACTCTTTCTCTCCTTTCTCTTTATCAATCGGATGCCATTGCCTCTATATATATTCATGCATGGTGAACATGCAAAATCATCTTCTATACAACATAACAATTTTCATTTGTTGAGATATACAGTTTAGAGTTAGCAAATTGTGTAGAAACAAACTTGTTCATGTGTTGAACATTCTTAAACGTTAGTTGTTTTAGAATTAGCATGTCTATGTGTTAGACATATTGTTGCCACCTTTTATTATACTTAGAATTTCCGCTTCTAGTACATATAATTCTTGATCAAATCAATAAGAATTATATTAAAAGTATAATCGTGTGTATTTAATTTTTAAAAGCTAAAGTTTGTATTCAACCCCCCAAATCTACAAACATGTGTTGTTACGTACTCAATCTCGGACTAACAGATTTTAACCCAATTATGTTGATATCGTTCTCGGTCACTTTCTTCTTGAAGTTTAATCCAAACTCATCAGGTAGTTTAACCGTTTTATGAATTGACAGAAACGACGTCTATTTCTGCTATAAATGAGTAAATCGTATGCAGTTTTATTGTCATTGTTCAATCCAAAGTTTTTTTTCAAATACCCAAGTTTTACAAGTATTTCTTGCATTTAGTGTGTTTTTTGATTTATCATTCATCAAGAACGTACCCAATAAACTGTCACAAACATTTTTTCTTTTGCATGTATAACATCAAAATTATGTTTTAAATAAAGAGAAGATCATTACTCAAACTCGTAGAAAATGCTCCGTTTGATAAAATTCAACTATTTTCAATAATGTTTTCTTTTCAAACCTCCATGACTAAAATGTTTTTCCGGCATAAGAATCAGTACCTATTTGGAGCAGTTAATAGTTTAGGGTGATGTTTTTTTCGTGTTGACTATCAAACAAGTCACTCTTTCTCTAACGATGACCAAGGGTAAAAAAAACCTGTGACCAACGTAAGCCGTTCTTTCCAATAACACAACATAAAGGAGTGTCTTTATTACTAGTAGAACATGCTAAATATCCTCAACCACTCCAGCCAAATAGACTACTACAAGAAAAGCGTTAAGGCCTTTCCTCATCTTCTTTTATAATTTTTGTCACGGCTTGAACGTCTGTGATTATTTATACGTGTTTTAGGTCCGTGTATTTTATGTATTGGCCCAAGCCCCGTGTAAATATATACGTGTTTTAGGTCCACTATAATTGATATTATTAATTATATTAATGATGATTAATGCAATATTGGTTTTTATGGGAAAATATTGTGTAACAGCATATATCCTTTTCTTGGTCGTGGTTAGGTTTTATTCATCAAAAGCCTTAGTCTTAAATAACCTTAATTAACGGCTAACCGTGATATCTTTTGTTTTTATTAAAAAAATAATGTTTTGCAAACCTATCTACTTTTTCAGGTTAGTTAAAGAGTAAAATCTTTTTTGCTGTCAAAAAACTCAGAGAGATGTTGAGATTGGTTTTTTTGACGTGTAAGAATAAGCAAGGGATGTGTTTTATGTGTGATTATACCTCCTGCATGCATTGCATGTGGTTCGATCTAATATTTCAAAATATGTAGCCAATGATTCTGGATTCTTATGAATTAATTTGTTGCCTTAAGTAATTAGGCCTAAGAGAGTGTATTTATCAGGAGGGTAGGTGAAGTATGGTTATGTACTTATGTTGGTTTTTGGTAGATTTGTCCTTAGTTTAATAAGTTTGATTTTTGGTAGTATGGTTATCTTGCGTATATGTACGTAATTAATTATGCCTGAACAAATTATCACCAAGACTTGAAAAGTGTGTGATTAACCAAAATAGATGTTTTTATGGATATATGTAGATTTACATGGTTAATAATGTTCTTTTATGAAGGTAATTATATATACAAAGTGGTCATTATAGGGTCGGCCCTAGTATTAGGTGGCCCGTGCACAGCCCAGAGCATCACTTGAGCTAAGAGGAATCATATAATTTGTCCAATGTTTATATATATACCTAAGTTCATTTATATAATAAAAATGTTTAATGAGAAATTGTGCCTTGGGAGTTGGGAGAAAAGGAACGGGACGGAAGAAAACAAAAAGACGAGAACGATAGCGGCTTCTAACAGAAAACGAAGAGTCAGCTGTCGAATGACCAACTTCGAGACTCCCAATGGTTATGTTGCGTACGTAATTATGCCTGAACAAATTATCACCTAAGACTTGAAAAATGTGGGATTAACCAAAATAAATGTGTTAATGGATATAGAGTACTACATGGTTAATGTTCTTTAATGAAAGGTAATTATAACAGGGTTTAGTTTACTAAAATGTATCTAAGTTGTCATGTTTTGTTATTGTATGTATTGGACTTAAAAAATTTCTATTGTGTGTACCGAACTTTTAATTTGTCGCTGTTGTATGTATTAAACTTTCTATTGTATGTATTAAACTTCTAAGTTTTTTACTTTTTTATGTAACAAAAATACATATAATAGCAACAAATTAAAAGTTTGATACACACAATAAAAACTTTTAAAATTTGATACACATATAATAACAAAATGTAACAACTTTGATACATTTTAGTGAACTAAACTCATTATAATATACAAAGTGGTTATTATAATATTCAACATGTGGATTTTAAAGATCAGCATGGGTATATATCTTGACTAGGCAAATATTAAGGATGGTAACATGTGAGATCATATTCTTGGCATTACCAACTTCTGTTGTTGCATTATGGCAAATAATCAATCCTAATATTTCTTTTGTGACGTTATTTGAGCCTTTTCGCTATATAATTTCTAGATTTTGAAGTTTAAAATTTTTAGATTTTGATACAAATCATCTCCCAAAAGTGTGCCCTTTAAAGATTTAGATTTATGAATTTAAGCATCACAAAATAACACACCTTAATTTATTCACCAAAAATATATTTAACAAAATCATACCTATTTTTTAGTTTAGTGAAGATTATAAATATTAATAACGAGTTATTTTTGTACACACATACGTGTTCCAACGGGGTTATAAGATAAAAAAATATAGAAATTAACATATAAACATAAATATTCAAAACGAGTTGCTTTGTACTCACGCGTTACGATAGGGTTTATAGAAATATAAATATAGAAACTAACATCTAATTAAACACAAAATTTTAAGATAAGGCGAGAAAATAGTTAGGATGCCATATTCAAATTGATTTTGGTTTTATTTTTCCACACTACCTCTAACATATATTTCTCTTAAGAATTTTAATGTATAATTTTGGTGTAAGTATGTAAGTGTGTGTATATATATATGGAAAAGTTCAAACGAGAACTACTTTTCGTACGAGAACCGAGAGAACCAATCTTAGCGGTCTAATTCCCCCTCCTTCAATTGGATTGCCCACCCATTAATTCCTTACATACACCATGTCATACTCAATCCCTCCACGCTCTTCATCCATAAATTTTATTATCCAAAATGAACGACTAAGATTAGTTTTATCTGTATGCATTAGTTTTGGAGTCATTATGGTATTTCCAGAGGTGTATTAAGGAGGAATTCATGTAAATAGGTGCATCACTTTTGATTGTATACATTACTTATGAGTATATGTAAATATATCCATTACTTAAATTTGTATGCATTAATATGGAATGTTTGTAGGATGGTATAGCCATGCATAATAATTCAACTAATTGTTGTCAATGGCCGATGGCTAACTTGAGGCTTTTACATGTGATCTTAAGTCATTGGAAGAAAACAATAGTGAATACTATAATCAAAGGACAAAGAAATTCAATGTAATCATAGCTGTTAAAAACCAGATACGTATTAATTTTAATCAATACTTTTTTTCTTCTTTCTTGTTATTCTACTTCTACTTCTTCCATTTCTTCTTCTTCTTCGTCTTCGTCTTCGATTCCTCCATATACAATCTACTCAAACCAAAAAACCAAGAAGATGCATGAAATTGGTTATGTATCAATTTTTTCTAAAAAAAAGCAATCGTGATATCAAATAAAAGAAGATTAAAAATCAAATTCATTCATTTAATTTTCGTGATTTAAAACACAACGATTTCTAAGTTTTCATCAACTGAAATTTTTGGGTTTTTGAAACTTGGTTATCTCGACGATCGTAACTTCTGGTAGCGCTCAAATTAAATTTTATAATCTTCCAATTTTACCCCTTTTAATTGAATTAGAAATAATCTCAACCATTAATTGAAAATCAATCATATGGTTGATGACTGTTCTTCGCATTGTGCAGTGAGGGAGCGTTCTCTCCCGATCCCTACCCTATATATATATATATATATATATATATATATAAGATGGTTCATTTAAGAACCATTCTTATTGCGATTACTTCGACCGATTGTCAACACCCGCTCAAATCAAAACCCATTTTAGCATATTTCGATGAAAGAATGAAGACGTGACCTTTATGAAATTGGGAGATTGACTTTGAAGACCAAATCAAAACTCAACTTTTCTTCTTTTGAATCGAGTTGGTTGTCTCCGTCCATTTCTCTCTCCTATCTTTGTCTCTCGATTTCACTGTTCAAGAGAGGATTGAAGTATTCTTTTTATGAAGCCGAACCCTCTCTCTCTCTCTCTCTCTCTCTCTCTCTCTCTCTCTCTCTCTCTCTCTCTCTCTCTCTCTCTCTCTCTCTCTCTCTCTCTCTCTCTCTCTCTCTCTCTCTCTCTCTCTCTCTCTCTCTCTCTCTCTCTCTCTCTCTCCGTGAGACTGTGTATGTTTCATTCACCAACAAGTACCTAACATTTACCGTCTCTCTTTATTTGACCAATGGGTATTTAGTCATTTACTAATATAATAAATACCCAACCCCACTACAGGTTACCAAGCATCGGGAGGCTGATGATTTTTGAACTTTTAATTTAAAAATTAGATGTATAATTTAAGCAGTATTCAATTTTTATATAAATAAAACATTGTAACTTTTATATAATTTTTATGTAAGCTTTAATAATTGTGTTTAAATACCTTATACTTTGTTTATATACTATATTAAATACTTTCTTGTATGTAATTGTTAGTATCATGACTCTTACGAGTCAATTCACGAGCTTAATCACGAATCAAAATATAAGATTTTAAATCACGAGTCAAGTTAACAACTATGAATATAACCCATTCTCGTAAAATAGTTTTATAGTTTATGGGAAAATGATACATGTTAAAAGACGGCCTTTTAGTCACTTGAGTTTCTTAATAATTTAAGTGACATTTTGTGCAACGTGTTTATTGTCGTTGAATAAATTATGAATAAAATATAGTTTTTAAGTATAAAAACAAAAAACAAAATTGATATGAATAAAATATAGTTTTTAAGTATAAAAACAAAAAAAAAAGTGACATGAATAAAATATAGTTTTTAAGTATAAAAACTAAAAATAATTGATATGAATAAAATATAGTTTTTAAGTATAAAAACAAAAAAATGATATGAATAAAATATAGTTTTTAAGTATAAAAACAAAAAAAAAATTGATAGAAATAAAATATAGTTTTTAAGTATAAAAACAAAAAAAAAATTGATATGAACAAAATATAGTTTTTAAGTATAAAAACAAAAAAAAATGATATGAATAAAATATAGTTTTTAAGTATAAAAACAAAACAAAAAATTGATATGAGTAAAATATAGTTTTTAAGTATAAAAACAAAAAAAAAATTATATGAATAAAATATAGTTTTTAAGTATAAAAACAAAAAAAAAATGATATAAATAAAATATAGTTTTTAAGTATAAAAAGTAAAAAAATTGATAAGAATAAAATATAGTTTTTAAGTATAAAAACAAAAAAGAAATTGATATGAATAAAGAATAGTTTTTAAGTATAAAAACAAAAAAAAATTGATATGAATAAAATATAGTTTTCAAGTATAAAAACAAAAAAAATGATATAAATAAAATATAGTTTTTAAGTATAAAAACAAAAAAAAATTGATATGAATAAAATATAGTTTTTAAGTATAAAAACAAAAAAAAATTGACATGAATAAAGAATAGTTTTTAAGTATAAAAACAAAAAAAAAATGATATGAATAAAATATAGTTTTCAAGTATAAAAACAAAAAAAATGATATAAATAAAATATAGTTTTAAGTATAAAAACAAAAAAAATTGATATGAATAAAGTATAGTTTTTAAGTATAAAAACAAAAATTAATATGAATAAAATATAGTTTTCAAGTAAAAAAAACAAAAAAAATGTTATAAATAAAATATAGTTTTTAAGTATAAAAACAAAAAAAAATTGATATGAATAAAATATAGTTTTAAGTATAAAAACAAAAAAAATTTGATATGAATAAAATATAGTTTTTAAGTATAAAAACAAAAAAAAATGATATGAATAAAATATACTTTTTAAGTATAAAAACAAAAAAAAATGATATGAATAAAATATAGTTTTTAAGTATAAAAACAAAACAAAAAATTGATATGAGTAAAATATAGTTTTTAAGTATAAAAACAAAAAAAAAATTATATGAATAAAATATAGTTTTTAAGTATAAAAACAAAAAAAAATGATATAAATAAAATATAGTTTTTAAGTATAAAAACAAAAAAAAATTGATATGAATAAAGTATAGTTTTTAAGTATAAAAACAAAAATTGATATGAATAAAATATAGTTTTCAAGTAAAAAAAACAAAAAAAATGTTATAAATAAAATATAGTTTTTAAGTATAAAAACAAAAAAAATATTGATATGAATAAAATATAGTTTTAAGTATAAAAACAAAAAAAAAAATTGATATGATTAAAATATAGTTTTTAAGTTCTGCTTATCAAAGTTGATATGAAGTTTTCAAGTTTCAACCATTTAAACATTCATAAATTCAGAAGACATTTATGAATAAAGCTGAACAGCCCAATAACAAGTCGCATACCCGTTAAAAAGAACAAGTTGCAGACTTGCAGGCTGAGAAAACGCCGGAGAAATGAGCCTCAATCTATTGTCGCCGGAAACGAGCCTAAGCCTCGGTCAACTATCAGTATCGTAAGACAGAAATAGAGCCTCGATCTCAAAACAGAAGCTCAACAGAAACTGGTATCGACCTGTTTTTAAAGACCAGTTTAAGACCGGACCAGATTGGTTTGAATCAAATTTTTCTGGACCAGTTTGGGACCAACACCAGATCGTTTAAAGCTGGAAACTTGAACCAGACCTGCACCGGATCCGGTCTCTGATTTTCTTTTTCCCTGAACTGGTTAACTTGTTCAAGTTTAAGGCGGTATAAATACGAGTCAAGAATAAGACGAAAATACAAACATCACTAAAGACACTCAGACAGGAAGAAATATTTCAGATTATATAGATGCAGTTGCAACAGAACACCAGTTCAGAATTTTAACAAGTAATTACTTGTATCTTCTCCAACACTAAATAGTTAGACAACACAAAAGTCAAACCATCCATTAGACACAAGGTAAAGACAAACGAAAACCGAACCTACAGTCATATAGTTATTACGTTTGTAAGGAATTTTAAGAACATTTAAGCACCTCGGGATTCTTCAGCAGGCATATCATCTTCATCATGGTAGATATTTTCAGCCATCTGCCATATTTGAAGTATGTTATCTTCTGCAACGCTAGCAACGACCCAGTCTTCACATGGATTCCACGAGAAATCTGAAACTTTGCTTGTATGTCCGCCATGGATAAACAGCAATTCTGGTGGCCCGTCTTCAGCATCCTCTGGTGTTTGTTCCTGGCTGATCCTGTGTTTCAAAAACAAGAATATTAACGGTTTATAATTTTAAATGGAACAAAACAAAAACAGTGTTAATTCTTCCTGTAAAAAAAGATTTTAAATCTAATCAAAGACGGACATTCATAAGGTTTGAGTTGTTTCATAATGGTGTTGAAGTTAACTGTATTTGTAGCACTAGAGGTGGATATTCAACCGATTTGTTCACCGATAGTTACATGCTTTTATCTCTAACAAATCGTTCTCACCTTAAGCAGGATATATTCTCTCGCATAATTCTTTAACATTTCTGAGAGGGTCAATTAATTGATAAAAACAACTACAACAGCTTGAAACTTCCATTGACAAAATCTTTAAAGTTGTACTTATCCACAATTTTGTGAACACAGCAGACATGTCTCAAGCAGACATTCGCGTGGCTATCAATGCTTAAATCATTTTATTGAAATGATTAGATTATTACTGAAACAAGTATAACTTTGAAAATCACATATAGCACACTTCACTAACTATTTATAAAAAAGTTAGAACTTCAAACATACTGTGTTTCATCTTACAAAAATACATCCATTCCGACCCATACCGAGAATTACTCGCTATCACCAGAAACCTTTAGGACTCATCACCCAACCCACCCATTTTGCTACCTATATTGAATGCCATTATATGAAACTTGAGATCAACAAGTTCAAATCACTATTACTTGGCTACTTGTTTTCCTATACTCGAATTCGAATTCAATATTCCTTGCTAGCAGCCTAGCACATGCTTGTAAACAAATTGCAAAGCAATCAAAATTGAAATTTTACCCAGAAAATACTAAAACTAAATCAAAATCAGATGAAGAAACTTCTATTATACACATCATTTTAAATATCTCACTCGTATCGACATTCTTCCCAAACCAATAAACATCTACATATTCAACTTAATTATTTAAGCCATGTATATGATAATTATCTGCTGCTTTGCGCAAGTACCCTACACACACACATATATATTGACTACAAGTAATTTGGTAACAAGGCAGAATTTTTGTGAGAAAATACAAAGTTACAAGAAGTATGTAACACATCTCCAGATACGCATCGAGTAAAGTCAATCCTAGAATAAGGAATCTTCCCACAAGAGAAACATACTGGTTCATTTCAATAGATAAATAATTTATGTTTGAGTTTGCAAAATAATATCAAAAAGAAAGCAAGCACAAGTGTCTTAAAGCCATTTTATAACAAACATAAAATACAACCACCAAGTTAATGGACAGTTCACGAGCATACCTACTAAGATCCCACACCATGAGTCTCCTACCAAGACAACAAGAAGCTAAAATTGTCTCATTCTGTGGATTCCATCCAACCTGGAACACCTCTTCCCTATGGTAACATAATAGAAAATTTCAATTCATGCTAGTTTAGAAAAAAAAAAGAAATGAAGACAACATAAAACAAAGTTATGTAACAAACTCTTACTTGTGACAATCAAAAGTATGGAGAGCGCAATTGATTTTTCGTAAGTCAAACAACTTCACAGTCTTGTCAGTTGATCCCGTAGCCAAAACCCATTCATTGAAAGGGTTGAAAGCTAAGCAGTTAACCTACATAAAAAACGTGAGTAAATTATGAAAGCCGATGAACATATGTGTTAAGTTAGTTCGTTCTAAACGAGTAAAACCAACTTACGTATCCTATAAAGAAATCCTTTTTCTAGGAGCATTGATTTTGAATTTACATTTTAGAAAATGAGGTTGCAATAATCAGAACTTTTAATGTTTGGATAAGCAAATTCTACCTCTCATAATCTGTAAGTGATGCAAAAGAGCTAGCAAATCAAATGGCCAGAACTACACAGGACAGAAACAAGAACCTAAGAAGAGGTCTCAGTGTTTTCTAATTTATCTATGTCAATGCTGAATAATCATCCTCTAAACATAACCATGCTTATAGAGTTATAGGGGAATCATAATCGCCTTATTTAGAGAAATCAAATAATTCAAACAAAGAAAGAAATCAAATAATTCAAATAAAGAAATAAATTAAATAATCTTGATTAAAATTGAAGAAAATCAGCCAGCATGAAGCTATGATCGGATGCTCCTGCATCAGTAAGTCTAATAATCAGTACTAATTATCGGTTTATTACAACTATAATCAACAAAAGCACGTCCAAACAGGGAAACACCGTCTCTTGCAGCCATTTTATTACAACTGATTACTTAATTTTAATTTGTAAACATAAAATAATCACTTAAACACACTTCTATGTCTATACGTAATTAGTTATTACTTTAAGATTATTTATTTTTAAAACCATAAGAATGAAATCTTGTACATACCTCACTTTGATGAGCCATTACACTTTGAACAGGCTTGGTAACCGCTGGAGACCTCAGATCCCATATGTGCAAGTATTGGTCATCCCCACATGAACCAAACAAATATTCATGCCTCAAATGCCATGCTACATCTTCCACGACACCATCATGAACCTGTTAAACATGAAAAAACAAATAGGAGTTAGCCAGATTCTTGTTTGTATTTATGTGAAACCGAAAAAATTAACATCATAATATCCATATATGCATATTTATTAACTAAGCCCGACATTAACATCTTAGAAAAAAGGTAATAAAAGGACCTAGAATTATAAAACAATCTGAATGAACTCCGCAGAAGCAAATGTAGGGGTAAATGTGACAATGAAACATTAATTCTTGATTTGAATGCTGACTAAAGCTCATCTTTTTAAATTAAAATCAATAATTGTAGTACGAACACAGATTACCGTTCTAGAACATGTAACCTTACCTTAAATATTTGCATAGCATCCAGTGCTTTATTTTTGGGAGTTCCATTAATGTCCCATAAGCAAATTTGAGCATCATCAGAACCACTGAGCAAATGACCCTGCTTAAATTTACTCCATGATAACCCATATCCCTCAGTGTTGTGGCCTCGCAGTCTCAAATCAGGGCTGCATGCTCCATCAAGGGGAGGCTTAGAAGGGTGTTTGCTATAATCAAATACATACACTTCTGCGCTCACTGTTTTGGTGGCAATAATGAACGGGTTTTGAGGCATATAACGAGCCCTATTCACCTCTCCGTCATGATTTATTTGCTGAATTATTTGTACCTGCAAAAGAAAAATCATATATATTCAAGCATAAAAAATGAAGCCAAATCTAAACATGTACATATGTGATGTCTAACATGTGACTTAGAGCAAAAACAGCTAAACAGTTTCTAAACATTCTGGAACTTGCATAACAGCCTCCCCCGTTGAAAAAGAAAACCTGCTTTGTAGAATTTTGCAGATGAACCTTAAATTTCTGAATTCCTAAAAAGACTGACATGTGTAACTGAAAAATCTTGCAAGAAGATCAGCATTCTGAAGTTAGGCAATAACACATAATAGTTTAATAATTATGCAATTGTATCTGAGCAATGTAAGTGATCATCAGGGAAAATCTAGATGTATAATTCAAAAGATGGCAAGATGGGTCTGTGAATCTAAACAAATTAACACAACAGATCCTAGATAATTAAACTTTAACCTCCAAGAAAAAAAATTGCCAAAACCCTACTCATGATTTGTTGATTCCCAACACAATGCTTACTACCTTTGCCATCAGAATTCAGATATAAGAGAACATAAGAGAATGCCAAATACAAATTTCACAAACTGATATCAAATTTTGATCTTAGTTATCAACACCATAACCCTAGATCAACAACTATGACCCAATTAAAACTTATGCATTTATTTAAATTTATCAATGAACCTTACTATACAAAAAACATTTGCTTAACAATTATTAAAGAGAAAGAAACAACCCTTAGATTATCATAATCTCATTCACCATTAATACACTCAATTGTAACCGCAATGTTAATCAGATGAACACAACACAATCACAAAGCAAAACCTGTTCGCCCAAATTATCAGCTGATACACTTCAAACCACAATCAATCCTTTACTTACAAACAGAACCCTAAAGGCTTAAAAATTTTCAATTAACAATTAAAAGGCAAACCCTAGAGGGAGATTTATCTGAATTATGCTTAGGGACAATTTGCATAAACCCTGTGGATCAGGGGACACAAGATAATTCATGTACGTGTATCAAGGGGAAAAAACCCGCGATGGAACGTAAATACAAACCTTGCCATTGGCGCAACCAAAACCCCCAAAATCGGAGCGGTCATCATCATAATGACGAGCATCATACTCGGCATCTTCAAGAGGCAACTGAACCTGAGCTAGCATAAGGTAATTTGGTTCATTCTCGGAAGTGTGGGTCCCAAGGATCAGCTTCTGAACGGAATAGTCTTTTCCGGCGGGCTCATCACGATCCGGTAGCCACTCGACGGTGAGCGAAGGCCACTCGAGCGCATGTGTAATGACCAAATCGTACAAAAAAGGTGTATTCTTCTTCCAGACTTTGTATTCTTCGTTGATTAGCCTCTCCTCCATCTCACCTCTCATATCTTCTTCGTCTTTCCCCATAATTCTGTTGAAATTGCAGTAGGTTTTGCTCTGAACACAAGTTGAAAGATTTGATTTTGGGGGAGGTTTGAGAATCGGAGGGAAGAACAGACCGGGATCGTTTGGCTTTTTTAAGGCTACGAGGGAAGGGTTTTGCCGTATGGTGTTGGGCCGAGTGTGTTTGGGCCGCACTTGGATCTGCAATAATGACGTTTGGCAAGACATAAATGAAGTTTGAAAAATGTTATTATGTTGGTTGAGATTGTTTGGATGGTATATTATATTATATTATATTATATTATATTATATTATATTATATTTAAATTAATATTTATGTTATATTATATTATATTATATTGTATTGTATTGTATTGTATTATATTATATTATATTTTCATCAAATATTATTTTCTCACTTGATTTTCATTTTATCATAATATCTTGATTGCCCTCTTTTTGTGTTAAAAGCACTTGGTGATCGCCATTTGCATCACTTTATGATTATATTATAAGAAAATTTTAGTTTTTTAATATTAAAATTTGCATGACTTTGCTCCTTGAAAAAATAATCTACAACTAAATTCTTCATGCTAATAACCTTCTATAATATAAGATGACGATTTTTTTTCTATTTTTACCAAGTTATTTTTAGGTTTTGTATTTCTTTAATCTTTGTTTTTATTTATATAACAAATTATCAAGCCAGATTCATTTAATATGTGAAATCTAATATTTTTATATATTAAATCCGAGTCGTAAGATGCCAGAATTAGAAAACGATAGATCTTGGTGGCGGTGAGGGTGATGTGATGCAATTGACAAAGTTTTTTAAAAAGAAAGAAACTAAGGATTCTAAATTTCAAACTCAGATACGTAATGTATTGATGACACTATTTTTTATATAGAAAAAGGATGAAATGGTGGTGTTAAGTGAGTTGAGAGAGTTACGATGACGTTAATTTAGGAAAACTATATTCCCCCCGAAATGAATATGTATATAAGTGAAAATGCACTTGGTATATGTAAGAAAAAGGGTTTACTTCACCGAAATATATACAAGTTGTCATTTTTGCTATTGTATGTATTGAAATTAAAGAATTTCTATTTTGTGTATCGATCTTTTAATTTGTCTCTATTGTGTATATTAAACTTTTCTATTGTATGTACTAAACTTGTAAATTTTTTACTTTCTTATGTAACCAAAATACATACAATAGCAACAAATTAAAATTTTGATACACACAATAGAAACTTTTAAAGTTGGATATACACAATAGTAAAACGTGACAACTTAGATACATTTTAATAAACTAAACCCTAAAAAAAGATGGCATAATGTGGATTTCTAAACATATATTAACATAATACCATAATTAAAAAATTTTAAGTTGACAACATGTAATCAAATGGTAGCTTTCACTTTGTTTTACATTTGATTTTAAACAATTAATTAGAAACATTTGGGAGATAAAATCATTAAGCACTAATTAGGTTTCATAATTATTTTATTGAGATCGTTAGACTTTTATATGAATTATGTGGCTTTTGTTGTTAGAAAAAAGTTTGCACGCATTTCTTGCAATAATATTGAACATGGTTACCATATTCAGTAAGATTTTTTAAAAAACTTTAGTTTACGTGATATTTTAAATAGTCAATTATTGTAATACCCGATTTCAATATATAAGCATAAGTAACGAGATTATTATTACTAATAAGTGTTAAATTCTTTATGGACGTTGTTT
Organism: Dittrichia graveolens; assembly: GCA_038502395.1. NCBI lineage: Eukaryota > Viridiplantae > Streptophyta > Magnoliopsida > Asterales > Asteraceae > Dittrichia > Dittrichia graveolens. Next base: position 73,609,179 of record JARJIL010000005.1, on the reverse strand, counting down.
ATTAATTGAGGGAGTAATAATGTTTGGTTAGAAAGATTTGAAAAGGTATTTAAACAAAAAATTAGGGCACAGGACACACGGCGCTACAAAAGAATATTGTAGCTGCATTTAAAGCTCTGATGTGTGCACAATGTGTGTAGTGTATGAACAACCGAGAATGAGAAGGGAGAGATCAAGGGGAAAAGGCATTAAATCACTCGATTCATTTTGGGAAAACATAAGGTATGATTGTACTCATTGATACAATTTAATTGCAATTAGTTAAGTTTTTTTATGGATTTGGTGAGATTCTTGACTGGTCGAAATATGCGAGAAACCGGGAGCTAAAGTGATGATTTAGACCTCTAAACCTCGTAAAAATCTAATTAATCATTAGGGGTTTGATGAATTGATGTTAGTGTTCTTATACAACAAGATTTTTATGATTTAATCAAGGAAATGGGTAAGTTTGATTCTGGCTTGGGACTGTTCTTGAGGAATCGAAAAGGTAAGATGAACTTGAATCGTAAATCGACTATTAAATCTGAATCATAAATAGGGGTTATATAACTAACTCAAAAAGTTTGTCTAGGCAGTCGGTCGAGTCCCTTTGGGGATTCCCATGATCGGGGGAGCAATAGACATGTGTTCAAGATTTATTGGAAAAATTATTTATTAGTTCTCAGTTTGAGAACATGTTTGAATAAATAAGTAACATAGAAGCTAATGATGTTCGAAGAACATAATTGAGATTTTAGCTTGTTGAATTTTAATAAAATATATAATTGACGAAAATTTTGAAGGCTTTTCAAAATAGTAAGTCTTTGGCATAAAGACTTTGTCTCGAGAATGGATTAGTAATTTTTGAGAATTACTCAAAATAATTACTACATGTATTATGACAATTTAAGTCAAGTTTTGACTTAAGGTAACGTCATAATTATATATCAAAATTCAATATCGATATCATTAATAAAAAAATGGTGTTCAAAATATTAAAGAGGTGTTTACTATCTCATTGTCAATATTAGATAAAGTGTTAAATCACTAAGTAATCTAATTTTGAGTTAACAAGTTTTGTAGATAGAGTTACATAGTAACTAAGGATAGTTATGGGGATATTCTATATATTAAAAAACAATGAGTTATATCTGGTACCTCCAAGTTTAAGGAATTATATAAAGTAAGTCTAAAATTGATTTAAGGTTTGCAAAAACAATTTTCTAGCAAAAATCAAGTAAGAATATTATTAATATACTAGTTTATAGACCCATGCATGCACAGGTATTAACCTATTAAAGAAGTAAACTTGAAATGCATTAAAATTAAATAGAAAAATGTAAGTACTATACATATACAAAAAATATCAAATACGTACATAAGAAACCAAATTAATTTTTTTTGAAGTACTTTATACACAAGTAAACTTGAAAAATAACATAATTGAATATAAAACACGTTTCAAGTATGTAGATAGTGACTAAACTATTAAGACTGATACATAAAAAAATAAAAAGTAGACATACAAATTGTTTAAAATATATATATAAAACAACACAAACTCATCAGAAGTTTAAGCATGTTCATATCACATATCATGACATCTCATGGATCAGTCAATTGGAGATCTAAAAATAAGAAAAAGAAGCGAATCTACTCAAGACACTAATTCTTAAATCAAACAAAAGCAACAACATTCTAATAAACAATCATTCTACTTAGTCAACCTCATCATTGAGAAAGAATAAATGATAGTCAATATCAACTATCAAATATAAAGAACAACTAAAAGTTTTTCATATTTAGAGAAAATGGAAATCCAAGTTCGCATAACTAATAACTTAGTGATGATTTAAGCGCACTGGTTTAAAAGAAATAAAATATACATATAGATTTGTACACACGAGCATTACATGACTAAAGCTGAAACACGAGATAATCTAATAGAGAATCGTTTGATAATGTAATGAATCAAATTAGTTGATAAAAAGGCTCATCTCCATGCTTAAATCTGCTACTAATGACCACATGTCATACATTTTGAACGGGATCCATTACATTTTCATTTCTAAAGCCGATTTTTCATACACCTTGCAAGTAAAAGAAAAAAAATAATGACTTACGTATTAAATATTAAAAAATCAAGAATGGTTTCATATCATGTGTATAAAAAATTAACACTACTATTTTAGTGTTACCTTTGGCTAAATACTTACACTGATAAAAAATCAAGAATAACTATTTTTACATCTCTGAATTTAGATTTTTAAATATATAATATATCATCTTTTAATGATACATTTTATTTTATATATTTTATAAAAGACTTCATACATCTTTCTAATAAGATTGAAAATGTTTTAAAATCAATAACTAAACTGTAATACCCTGTTTCCATATTATGAATAAATGAATATTTTATTGGATGATGCAAATTTTTATATATATTTTGGAGTTGCTTATTATTTATGGAATCTAAGTTGTTATTGAAATTAGTGGGTTGTTTAGGTTATTAATTAAACAAGTTTTGGGCTAGCATGTTGTGGGCTAATTAATTAGAAAAGTGAAATAGTGGTATGGAAGAGTAAGCCTTATGGGCTTAGGGAAATTGCCACTCTTGGGCCCAAGGCCTTGTTAGAAATAAGTATAAAAGGAGGATTGGGGTGCAGCCTCCAAGAAGGTGGCTACTGTTGCATTGAGAGAAAGAACTTGTGTGTGTGTGTGTGTCTGTGTGTGCAAACTCACGAGAGAAACAAGGAGAAGGAGGCAAGAATCATTTGGAAACTCAAGGAATTGGCAAAGGAATCATCAGGTAATGTTTCCTATATCTCTATGATATTATAGGCATCAATTTTACCTTGTTTGGATGATTATTAGGCTGGATAAGACCTGGGTTTTTGGGGTTTTGGGTTTAAGAAGAACAAGAGTAAAGAATCTAAGCTAGGAACTTGAATACTTGTTGTGTTGTGTTTAAATCTTGAAGAAAATGCTTATATAAATGGAGAAACGTTTTGAAACAAAAATAAAGTGAATTGGTTGAGTTTTGAGAAGGTTGTGATTTTGAAAACGGAGTTTCAAGGTTCTGGGTTTTTCACTTTCAGAAGGCCTCATGCGACCTTCAGTTAGTCCATGCGACCTTTGGGGGTGTTCCATGCGACTTTCAGCTTAACTGATTGTTCCATGCGACTTTTGGTATGAGTCCATGCGACTTTCGGATAGAGGATTTGTGCCATGCAACTTTCGGATGGAGAGTGTTTGTGTCCATGCGACTTTCAGATAGTCCATGCGACTTTCAGATGGGATGTGTTTGTGTCCATGCGACTTTCAGCTAGGGTAAGGCTTCATGCGACCTTCGGATGGTTAGAGTGTATGTCCATGTGACTTTCACAAGTCCATGCGACTTTCAGTGAGAGTCCATGCGACTTTCAGCTGGGGATAGGGTTCCATGCAACTTTCAGTTATTAGGTCCGACCTAGTATGGTCCGACTTAGGGTATGTAGTATACCCAAAGCTGATCAGTGGAGATATCTGTATTGTAGGTCCTTGCGACGGGAATTGTTAACTTACAGCCTATGAAACCTGATACTTTTATTTGTGCTGCAATCAGGTGAGTTACCCTAACTTATACATGATATTAGTGTAAAATGTATATGTTATATCTTATGTGATGTGTTAACTGATGTGATATATGTGAAGTGAAGGGTTACGTTATATTGTGGTGAAAACGTAACTCGAGCACAATCAGACATAGTGTGAAATCCTTGGTACGGCTTGGATAGTCAACTGTGACCCAAAGTGTGAAATCGTCGTCAGTGCACTGCGTCGGTAGTATGTGTTATGATATGTGATCATGGATTTGTGTTATGATGTGGCATGTACATACCTAGTGTGGTGTGTAAGTTAGAGTGCTCGCTAAGCTTTATGCTTACTGTTGTTGAACTTATTCTTTTCAGGACCTGGTCGTGGGGAGGCTCCAGCAATGTGAAGATGGCTCATCATTTGTTTAAATTGTTTCCGCTGTTTTGATACTTAAACATTTTGTTAGAACAATGTCTGTGATATCACTTAAATACATTCTTCTACGGGTAGTTCCGGGTACGGGACCTCGTAGGATCTTTTGTTGAATGCAACTATATTTCTAAATTCAATTGTTTAAGAAAAAAAATTGGGACGTTACATAAACACTTTAAATAGCATACTCAAGTTGACCATTCAGCTCATCATCATAATCCCAAAAAAAAGCCACTCAGTTAAACAAAAAATTAGCTTTTTTTAACAGTTTCGCCTCAGCGGTAGAGACACAGGATCGAACTGATCAAGGCCTCAGTTTCGATCCACTCCATCTACACCCCCCTAATTAATTCGGTAGAGCTGTTTTACCAATGAGGGAGTGACCATCAGCTACTCCTAAGAAGAAACCCTCCAGAGAGACTCGAACCCAAAACTTCTCCTTTACTAGGAAAACTCCCTTACCGCCAGGACAAGCCTCTTTGGTTAACAAAAAATTAGCTACCCACTACTATTAATGGATAACAAAAAATTAAGAATATACTAATTTTAAAAAACTGTCATATTACAATAAAATTAATTTATACCAAAACGTAGATAAAAATAAGACCGTTGTAAATATATGATTATTTTTTCTCTAAACAAAATATATCACAAGTTAATAAACATAATTTATAAACAATCTATAATCAATTACATTAATATACAATTTTTATAAAATTCCCTCACATTTTCTTAAAATCCTCTCATACATTTTCTTAAAAGCCCCTCACAATTATTAGTTTAAATTTGAATTCAATTTAGGGGATCCGTGTTTAATAGCATCTTTCTAAAATTGTTTTGTGAAATTAGATGTTTTGATTGGTTGATAGAGATTGATTTAATAGGTATAAATAGAAAGAAGATAAATCTTTTATATATAGTTATAGACTAGACTTGTGTTTTCTTATTTATACAAATTTTAGTTTTTCAACTAAATGTAACGCCCCAATTTCCAAAATTTAAAAGAATGCTTAAAACAAAAGCTATTTGTCTAAAAACAGAATTTGATAAGCTGATGGAAACCAATCAAGTATTCCTGAACCCTCTGGTTCGTACAAAAAGGTAATACAACCACAATTCATGTCAAAAACAGTTTCCAATAAGCTTATCGTCAACGGAAGCCAATAAAACATTTCGTTTAAACCCTCGGGTTTGTATAAAAAGAAACATGCGCGCATTTAAATAAAAGTACTTTCCGTTACACAAATGGGAGTGTTATTGTTTCAAATCACGTTTTAAGCAACCAACCATCAACAGTCAAACTGGACCCTTGCCTTAGTGCTAACACAACCTGCAAAACAACAACAAGCAGTATCTGCTAAGCTACAAAAGCTTAGTGAGAAAGTTAAACTGTAAATCATATAAGCATGCGCATACACATATATGAATGGGACAACAAGTCTTATGAATACAGTACTGCACCATCTTAGCATCCGCCAAGAAGGCTAAAACGTTGTCCATAGCACTACTGCACGAAGCAACATGCTACAGCTCTACTCTCGCATACCGTGATCCTCTGATCATTTATAACACATTGCAATGTAACACACATATCACACATATGAATCAGAGTTTAGGAAACTCACCTCAGCAATTAATACCACATAGAGTTATACCAGATATACTCAGAATACTTCAAACAGTATTTCCTACATGTATACATATAATCATGGTGTTAATCACGTACTCAAACTCAACATAAAACAAACTGAACAGGGCACCTACACGGGCCGTGTCCCCCTTCAGCCTACACGACCTGACCTGGCTACTGTAACGCCCAGAATTTTATTATTAAGTTTATGCAAGAAAAGTACTAGGTGTTACCCGAGTTATAAACGGATATACATGATAAGATGGGGTAACTAGAGGGGCTAAAACTGCCAGATTTCAAGTTGATTAAGTCACCTTTTGCTTTATAGGATAGTGTGATAAAGTCACCTTTTGCTTTATTTGGATATACCAGTAACTGTTTGTTATATAGGATAGTGTGATAAAGTCACCTTTTGCTTTAGTGCTTTATCTATACTACCAGAATGATTTATACAAGAGGTTCAAGAGTAGTGTATAACCCTAAGGGTGATTTTAGTCACAGACACGAAGGGATAAATATCAGTATTACAAGTGAACGTATCCTTATAAGGATATAGTATGACGGGGTATATGGAGCCTAGATTTAAATCGTCAAGTAACAGAAGTTATATTTGAATAATTCAGTGTCGAAAACTTAGTAAAGTAATGAAGTAGAGTTTATGCCAGATATTATCGTATGAGTTGCAGCACAGTTGAAAGGACAAGGAAGTGATCAGATAAGAGTCAATATCAAGATTAGCTATACAAAGTGAAAGGGTTCATTATTAACCCTAAGTTATTATTCGTGAAGTATCAGAAGGTTGTACGTTCAAGGATTTTCCGTGTGTCAACCAACGATGTATTAAAAGTTAGCAAATCGACTGTTAATCATAAGTAATTTCAGAGATCGAGGGTGCATTTCATATATGTATGTATGCACCTGGAGATGAAGTGAAATATGTAATAGATTAGATAAAGAGTGCAGACGAATTGAGAGCATGACATGAAAAGAGTTTAAAGACATTATAATTGGGCGGTTGGTGCCACAGTCGTAGATAAACAGAGTTATGGATGAATTCCACAAGTAGAACAGACATGACAGACAATTACAGAAATCGACACGAGGTTTCAGAAAAATGCATATTTTATTCAGGTTATCTTAGTAATGAAAAGATAAAAATATATAGGTATATGGTAGCATTTCAGTCCAGCATATGAGAATTTATAGACGTTTGTAAACACCAAGATGTGAAATCCCTGATGGAGGCAGCCGACATTAGAGAGACAAAAAAGAAAGGAAACCGATAGAGAAAGTTGTATTGATGTTTAGGAAAACAAGAATGGAGGTTCGAAAGAAGAAAATGATGCAAAAGGTCTACCTATCTACTCAACATACAAGAAACGTCGACCGGGGGAAAGCAGGTTTGATTCACTAATATGTTTTAAATATGGAAACCGGGTCATATGAGTAAGAATTGTGGGAACCCAAGAAAGTGAAAGAGAAGAGTATGTCAAGAGTCAGAAGTAAGAGTTTTCTAGATACCAACCGAAGACGCTAGAACAGAATCAAGTATGGTTACAGGAAGATCAGATATGTATAAGTATAATGTGACAGAAATGAGTATTATCAAATTCATTAGTGAATTTGTATCTATGAATTTGAGTGAGTTCCAAATAGAAATTGGAACGGACTCGTTACACTGTAACCAGGTTATGATATTATGTGAGTAGAATTGATACGAGTTCATATCCCAAGTGGGGAAGAACTAATTATATGTGTTAAAAATCAAAACAGGTAGGTTATATAGGTGTTCAGTTCCAAAAGCTGGAAAGTGTCTTCAGTGTGGATACATTATTTTCTCAACTTATGTATAGGTATTAAAATAAAGAAGAGCAGATGAGTTTAGAAGATGTGAGAGTGATATGTGAGTATCTTGATATGTCGTTCAAAGAATTACCAAAGTTACTGCCAGACAGACAGAGTATGTTTAGAATTTGTGTGGTATTGAAAGCTTCATTGATTACGAGAACTATGCACAGACTTGCTTCTTCAGAGATACAAGAATTATTGAAATGATTTCAAGAATTATTACATGTGGGAGTTTATAAGACCCAGTAGCTTTTCATGATGTGTACTTATGTTATGTGTATTAATTAGTATGAGTTCAATAAAGTGATCATGAATATATGTCTAGTGTTCAGAATATGAGAATTACTTGATCAGTTATAACGGGGTAAAGTGGTTGTCAAAGCTGACTCTAGGTTGGATTTTCTTCAGCCTAAGATCAGAAGGGAGGGTATTCCTTAAATTCTGTTCAGAAAAGTATAGATATTTTGAAGTAGTTATGATACCTGTTAGCCTTGCTAACGCACCAGCAGTGAATTGTGTATTAAATGAATAGGGTGTATAAGTCAATGTCAAGTAAGTCAGTAATTGTGTTTTTCAACGATATATGTATTTATTTCAGAAGTTTATCAGATCATGAGAATCATGTTTGAAAAGTTTTAGTGACACAGAGCAGAAAATAGTTATATGTTAAGTTTTCAATATGAATTTAAGATATAAGGAATGAAATTCTCTAGATAATTTATTAGTAGGAATGGGATCGAGATGAATTCTGAGAAGTAGAGAAGGTGATGAAGTGGGAGCCGCCAAAGAACCCGACAGTAATCAACAGTTGGATGGGATTAATTGCATAAAGTATGTAAATCAACAGTTTGCACTACCTGAATCGACTGAAGAGACGATAGCATTGTGTGATAACAGTACAGTGGTTTGGATGGATGCAGAGGGGCAGAGTTATTATTTACACTTCTAGACAGTTCAATCGTATGAGAATGAATATACAGACTCACACCTGATAGTAGTATATGTGGTATGTTAGTTATATGATACGTAAGGATATTACCTCAATAGTAGGTGGATATGTGGATGTAAGACTATTGTTGGTGCGCCGCAATAGCATTCATAGGTGGTGTAAGACTACCGCTAGTGCGCTACGGTAGCATTCAGTATGATATGATGAGATTAGGTATTTCTTTATGTGTAGAGTTGTTTACACGAAATTATAAAAGTTAGAAATAATTGTTGAATGAGTAACACCTTTAAAGGAGACAAAAACAATGGTTAGAGTCAGTGAAGGATTGTGAGTAGCATATTATATTATTCAGGGTAAGGCTAATGATATAGCCGACAGTTTGAACTGCTTGTATGAATTAATTATCTAGATGATAGTTACAACGCTTATGTTCAGATGAAATGGGAACAAGTCAGTCAGAAGAGATCAAAGTGAAAAGTATATTAAAGAATTGATGAGAATGACAGGAAATAAATCCGATTATAGACAGTCGTGATATACTGATTAGATATAACCGTATGTGAGTATCAGGTTATGGAGATGCAAGTCAGGCACAGTTAAATGAAGCTCACAAGTTTAGATTTTCCATTCAGTCAGAAGTTACCAACTTTATAAAGACCTCAGGGTGGATTATTGGTGACCGGATATGAAACAAGATATAGTCAGATAAGTGGAGAAATACTTATAAAGGTGTACGAAAGAAAGCCAAACGTCAGAAATTATATATGGAAATATTAGTATGAACTTGAATGCCAAATTATCCGAAAACTCTACGAAGTTATAATGTGTTATGAGTGATTGTAGGCAGGTTAAATAAAAGGTATATGTAGTTTCCATTAGAGAAACTCATTCATCAGAACAGTTAACAGATGTGTATATGAAGCAGATTGTGTTATGTCATAGTATGTCAGCGTTTATTGATTCAGACAATGATATCAGATCCACTTCTAGAATTCGGAAACAGATTTCATATGAAGTTAAGGATTAAGCTTCATCTCAGTACAGTCAGAATGAAAGAAATATACAGATGATGGAAAGCATGTTTTATGATTGAGTTATTAAGTCAGAAGAAAACTGAGGTACGTATTTGCTTAACAGAGTTTCGTAATACAACAGATGCAAGTACAGCACCGGGATGCCAACGTATGAAATTGTATGATATTACTGCCAAACTTCAGTGTATTCAGTGACATGGGTCAGAAAGCGTGGGGTAGTACAGAAATGATACAGTGAAAGACAGAACAGATTCAGAAGATATGTAATAGATTGTTTGACGCTTAGAATAGAAAAAGGGTTATACAGATAAACAGAAATGGGCACATCAGTTTTAATGGGAGAGTATGTATCATTGGCAGTAGCATTGTGGGAAAATGTGATCAGTAATTTAGAATTATTGTATATGTGAGGAAAGGTTGTTTATAAATTAGAGTTGTCAGAAGAATTGTCATATATTCATAACACGTTTCGTATATTATATCTCAGAAGATGTTTAGCAGTTAAATCTATGATAAACAGAGTAGATGAGTCAAGGACCGGTAAAAGCGTAGAAAGAGGTCAGAGTATGTATGAGGGCTTGAACAGAAAAGGATGATATTTATTCAGAACTCTTCGGCAGTTGATTTCGGGGAAGAAATCATTTCAAGTGGGGAAGAGTTGTAACACCCAGATTTTATTATTAAGTTTATTCAAGAAAAGTATAAGGTGTTATCCGAGTTATAAACGGATATACGTGATAAGATGGGGTTTTAAACTAGAGGGGCTAAAACTGCCAGATTTCAAGTTGATTAAGTCCAGGGGGCTGTTTTGTCAATTGATGAAACTATATATATATATTGCACCAACTTTGACTAGCAAGTCAAAGTCTCTCATTTGCTTCCTGCAACCCACGAATTACACACATATCAACTGCTAAACTCTCCATTTCAGTGGATAAATAGTAGAACAAGAAGCTTATAGCAAGAGCATAGCAAGAGCTCAACACAAGGTAAGGATTAAACCTTGTTTTTGAAGTTTTATATGTTTAATCACATGATTCAATGGTGAACTCATGTTAGGATTGTTATATATGGATTAGATTATGTATATCAGTTGTAGGAGGTGTAGGAAAACACCTCTAGTTGATTTATAGTGAAACTATAGGATTTTTTGGTGAAATCCGACAGTTCTTGGCAAGAACAGTCTGCTGGACTGTTATGAACACGGCCCGTGTAGCGGTACATGGCCGTGTAGTAGTATAGGCGGTCACAGGGCCATGTAAGGTTACATGGTCGTGTAGTATAAGAGGTACACGGCCCGTGTAGCGGTACACGGCCGTGTAGTGTGCAAGGCGGTCATAGGGCCATGTAGGGTTACACGGTCGTGTAGCATGGTAACGGCCCGTGTAGGGTGACTAGACCACACTGGCCATGTAGGTCGTGTAGCATTAATGGGACACGGCCCGTGTAGGGATACACGGCCCGTGTAGACCCTATTTCATACCAGAATGCCTTATGTGATTTTATGAATTGTTTTTATAGGAGGTGATTGGCATATTACTTGTATCATTGACATCTGTGGATCAATTCATGATAGTATGATCAGAAAGTGAGTCTTCTAGACTTCACTTCATATGTGCAGCATGTATGCTATTATAGCAGATTATTGACATGTCATGTTATTCATGTGTATGTGTAAGCTTACTGCTAAGTCCAGTAAGGCTCAGATGCGGTGTAGTACTGTGACTTACGATGCTGCCCTGGGTCTAGAACCAGAGGCTAGCTTTGATTGCCAGACATACGTGTATTATCTTCATATGATTTTATACATGGGTTTATATGATGTTTAGTCTGGTTTACTCACTAAGCTCTCGTAGCTTATCAAATACTATTTTTAAAATGTTTTGCAGGTTTTATCAAAGGCAAGGGCAAAGCTCCGGTTTGACTTCCAATTGTTAAACTCTTTGAAATTAACGCCTGGTTTGTAAATATCAAGTTTTTGGTACCAAACTTATGACAGTATTTATGTGAGTATCTATTGATACATCAGTTTTTCAATCTAGTATTGCTTCCATTTTTACGTTAAACTTTGAGATGCGAACACTTATAGGTGTTTGATCTTATTATTTCAAATTTGGTTTTTGGGGCGTTAGAGCTACATGGCCAGTGTTGACACGTCACCTACACGGGCCGTGTACCACAAATCCTACAAGACCATGTACACCAACATGGCCCTGTGACCGCCTTCCACTCTACACAGCCGTGTACCTCTACACGGGCCGTGTACCCTAGAGGTCCAGCCGACTGTTCTTCCTTTCAGTCGCTGTTTTGGCTACAAATCCGGCAAAAGCTCAATAAAAACACTACTGGGGTGTTTTCCTACACCCAAAACACCAGATAAACTAAGAACAATAACCATAACATGATCAAATCTTGATTCACCATGAATCAAGCTAAAACCCATATGAACTTCAAGAACATAAGTTAAATAATTTTACCTCAAACTTATGATTGCTAAACTCAGAAGTATCCACTTGTAGATAGCTATTTTTGATCAAAACTTCAAAGAAAACCTTCTGCTCTAACACTTACGTGAAGTTGGTGGTGAAAAATGAAAGGTTTGTCTCTCAAAGAGTCAAATCTAGCTATATATATAAACATCTTTGAGATTTGGCAAAAATGATCCCTCAACTTCTCTTGTTTCATTTTAACAACTTTAACCCCTCAAGTTTCTAAACACCTCCTCATCTTAATTAGGCAATCTACTAAAACTATAAAACTCGTTTAATTATTAAATCACGAAATTCGAACTTCGGGTGTTACACTAAAATGGTTTACTGGCATCGTAATCGATGATAGTTCGATTAAGAAACCAAGAAAGTAATTTGAATAAACACCCGTGAATTGTAATAATGAAACATACATAAGCTTGTATTTTATTCCATTATGGAATATAGATAATACACAATTAGTCTCATTATTCTTCATATTTTGCGTGTTTTAGAAACTTTGGGAATAAATTCATTTTGTTCAAAAAAACGTCATCGTAATTTTGGTAGAGATTCAAGGGTATTTAATATAGCTACAAATTTTTGTGGACCAAAATTGATGGATATTCGTTAGAGGAACGAATAATGGATTAACCCACTGTGAGAAATATTTTGTGGATTGAGTCATAAGTATGTATCATATTGGTAATCCTTCAACTTGAGGTATTTGGTTTGGGATGCAGGACTTAGTCCGTTCTAACGTCACGCTATAGCAGGGTGGTCATAAGGTGTATCTTGATTTAAGGGAAGACGAATAGCTAAATGAAAATATGCAAGATAGGATTTACACATCTTCTTGTGAAGGGAGATATTTTTGAGCCCCTTGACTAATGAAGTGCATGACCATGCCCAGATGAACTGATTTGTTCTTTGTTGTTTATCACGCAGTCAAGAATCAGACTATCGAGAAACATAATCTTTGAGTATTAAGAGTTGAATCTATCCATGCTCATACTCAAAAATTGAAATATCGCATTGCAACAGGAAGACCTAAACCATACCCATTTTTGTGAACGATTGTTTCATGATTTTTTTTTTGTTTTATTTATTATCACATACCTGGGTATAAGAGTTCTTATGGCCTGGTTATCCTAAGTGTCTGTCTAGGGGCCTCCTTGGGCTACTGCCATCAAGGTAGTGTTGCTAACTTGCATAAGTGGAAGCCTGATAGATTTGTGTACACAGTCAGCAAACTAGTGATGTCACGTCCAACATCATAAAACACTTAAGGGCCATAACTATAAGTGCCTATAAATCGAATAGTAAATACAACCATACTCGAAAGGAAGATTTATAATAGTCATTATAAATCAGTATTTATTTTGAGAGTGTTTCACCAAACATTAATTAGTTAATGGGTATTTATCTATATCTATATCTATACTACTATATAAACCATTTAACATTATCTCTCCTCCTTAATTTTAAGAGTTCTTAAAATTCAATCAAGACAAAATCTTGACGTTTCATTCTATCTAAATTAATCCTATCTACCTAATCTTCACTCTTTATCCAAATTTACTTTAATTTTTGTATTTATTTAAAATATACTCTCTCACACAAACATAATTATCCATCCACATCAACACCATTTCTAAAATATTATTAACTTCTCTTTCCTTATTTCATAATTATAATCTTTTTTCTTATTCTAATGTCTTTTAGAATTTATTTTTAAAATTAATAAAATAATTGATGCAAAATAAAAGAAAATTTGAAAAAAATATACATGTTGCTATAAAAAGTTTTTTTGTGACATTTAAGACGAATAATATATTATTATATTCTTGAAAGCGACATGTAAAACAGAAACTATTTTCCGCCGCAATATTACGCGGGTACGATGCTAGTTAGTTAATAAATATAGATACATAATTAATTAAGGGACTCGAAAAATAGATTAAATGTTTTAGTGTAAACGTTTAAGTTTTCAGATTAATTATTATTTTAATTTCGGTCATAAGATATTTTATATATATATATACACGGCTCATTAAATTAAAATAATAATATATAATTTGAATTATATATATACGGCTCATTTAAATTAAAATAATAATAATATAATTTGAATTTTATACTTGGTGATTAAGTTTTATTATTATGGGTAATATATATCTTAAACTAGATGGTTGTGTAATTTGTGTGTGTATATATATATATACTAGCATTGTACTAGCGCAATGTAGCAGTTTTGAATATTTTTTACCCATTAAAAAAATCTAATAATTTTTATAAATTAATGTTGTATGTTATTTAGATTTAATATTTTTAGTTATACGCAATTTTTAATAATCAAGTTAATAAGTATTATATGATAGAAGATTTAATATGAAAAGTTTAATTATTAATATTTTTAATTATTAGATTTAATATTAAGTTAATCTGTATTAATATTGGATTTAATTATTAATATATTTAATTATTTTTAATTTGAAATGTTTGGTTATTAAAATGGTATATAAGATTGTTATTAACTCTATTAAATATTTGCTTTATTTAATAGTTTTCAATAATTGTAATATTAAGGGTAAAATAGTAATTTCAAGTTACTTAAAATTAAGAGATTAAGAACACCTAAATGCATTATAAGATAGTATAGATGTATTATAGGTTATACCATTTAATAAAGGTGAAGTTTTATAAGAGTTTAATAAGAATTATTAAACAAGAAAAATTCTCTCCTTCTCTCTCTCCCTCTCTACCATTCGGCCGAACACACGCAAGGGGTGTTTCGGGTTTGATCGAGTAACATATACAATCCGAGTTTGTGTTATTCGTGATGGTTGTTTTCCGGCTAGAAGGATCTCGTTGGTAATATCACAGGTGAACTAATCTTGAGCAATCGAGGTAACATGTTTATTGTTATATTTATTCATTGTATGTATTAAGTTTATGGATTAATAAAGCTCATTACTTTCTGGGTTTTAAAGTGTTAATCTTTGTTTATATTTTAAATTCGTTTCCTCCGTGTAATCTATATCAAAGTTCCAATTTTTATATAATAAAGCAAACAAAGATTCATTTTTGTTAAAACTCAAGTGGTTGAGTTTATGATTCACGAGGTTGTTTTAATGGTTAAAACCCAACACCATTCATACCCAATATAACTACATATGACACATATAAACCCATTTACAAGTAAACATGATTCATTCATACCAATTATGGCTCATTCATACTCATATGACACAAATAAACTCATTTATATGTAAAGATGGCACATTCATACCCATTAATTAAGGCTGTCAATTCAGGTCGGGTTCGTGTCGTTCGGGTTCGGGTCAGTTTCGTGTCGACCTAATTTTGACCCATTTATTTTCGTGCAAGGTTTGGGTCGTGTCAATTTTTTTCGTGTCATGTCATCAACGAGAAATTTTTCAGTTTTCGAGTACGATTTTTCAATACGGTTTTCCGTTTCAACTACGATTTCTTTATCAATATTTCAAATTCCATCTTTGTTTTCCAACGTCCGGCAAAAATTCCGAAAATGATTTTCATTTATATTTTAACTTCAAAAATCAATGTTCGTTTCGATTGTATTTGAACTTCAAATTCGGTATTTATTTCGGTTTGATTGAAATTTTGATTTTATTTGTTTATTCATTTATATAAATGAATATAATAAAAACTATGATGTATTATTATTCTATCAAGTACCAATAAATAATGTCATTATACAACTGAATAATTTAAGATTATTCATCATTAAATAGAATTATGAATCGATTCAAAATACTAAATTATCACCTATCAAATAATTAAAAGTAAAAGTATCAAAATCATATAGTGAAAATAACAAATACCAAAATAACGTACTATTGTTTACTGTAAATCTTTTATTGTTTATTTTGAGTTTTTAACGTTTAAGGGATTTATACTCTTGTTTGTCTGTTTTTATTGCCCTAAAATGTTACTCTCTTATTTGAATTCATAATCTTCTTTTCAAAATTTAAATTTTAAGTATTAAAGAAAATTTTAAAATGTTATAGTTTTACCTTTAAACGGGTCATACGGGTCATTTCCATGTTGTCGGGTTGACCCTAACCCGACCCATTTATTTTCATGTCGATTTCGTGTCAACCTGCTTTTGACCCATTTCGGGTTCTTGTCGGGTTTGTGTCACTTTTTTCGTGTCGGGTTTCGGGTCGGCCCAGAAATTGCCAGCCTTACCCATTATAACCCATTACATTACATATGAGTATATGACACATATAAACCTATTTATAAGTCAAGATGACGCATTCATAACCATTATGACCCATTACACTATATATGACACATATAAACCCATTTACAAATAAAGATGACCATACTGTATATGTGAATGTGAGAGACTTTGCTAAAAAGTATATGTTAAATAATTTACATGTTTATATATTTAATTGAATGTGTTTGAGTGTGTGTATACATTTAAATGTAACTATTTAAAAAAATAAACAAATTTAAACGTGAAGTTTATACAAGTTTGATGTATTACCAAATTCAACAAAGTTTGTGTGTGTATATATAAACTTTGATGAATTGTGATGTTTAAACTTGTATGTCTGTGTATGTATAGGGTGGAGATCGTTTGCGAACGCCGTTAACAATTAGAAATATACAAACAAATCTCCCCGGTTTTGGACGGCGGTGGTTTTAAACATTTCAAATTTGTGTCTTATGAACCTCCACGACAAATCTATATATATTATTAAAAGGCTTACTTTCTTACTAATAATAGTAATAAAAAAAATTTCTCCACCAATCACAACCCTCCACTTCAACACATACCATTTTTAAAAACTAAACTTTGGGAAAGATCCGGCTTTAAAAAAAAGCGCGGATCCTCCGACTTAATTGACACTTCTCTTCTACGGTTCTTTCCAGCGAAGACATTGCAAACCCTACACTTTTCTTTCAATGGCGATTTCATCAACATACCCGGCGATTGTTTGCTCCGGTGATCGTTTGTCTAAGGTATTATACGACATCTTCATTCAGGATCCTTCTTCCGCTCCATGATTTTGAATTTTGATTGATACAACACGCTCCCTTTCTCATTTACGGCTACCAAATACGTTCGAACGAAACCCTAGTTTGTAAGGCTTTGTCTTCATCATTGATTGTAGTTCGCTATTCTTTCCTGGTTATCGATTGTAATCGCCTCCATGTTCTGCTTCATCATCATCATCCGTTCATTCAATGTTCATGTAAGTGATTATGGTTTAGTTTCATCATTTTTTATAGAGATCAAGATTCGGTTGTTATTTGTACATCAAAATTTGGGTTTCGTGATTATTCAACCCTATTGTACGACACTTTCATGAGTTATACTATTCAACCTCATTTGCTTTGTGCTTTGATTTTTTCTTGAGCATATGATTATATGAAGGTTCAACAACATCGATTCAATTTGTTCTTGACAACTACAAATATCGAATTCCGCCGTCAACCACCCTAAAGGTAACAAAGTATTCCATATCAAATGCTTCTTCTAATTCCTCCAGCCTATTTGATCTAATGTTTCTAACATTTATCTTGCATTCATATGTTTCTTCCATCTCTTGTGAGTGAAGCACTAAAGGGAGGTCAAAGATAATGAGGTCATTCAATTTCTTCATCAAAAGAATACACCGAGACCCAAGATAAGAGATTTCCCTATAAACATAACGAAGAATTTATCCACCGTCTCAAGGTATCACCAATTAATTTTCCCTAGAACATAAATTAGATTATTTTTTATATTTACATTAAATCCTTTTATAATTTAGGGTTTACTTATGTTTTATTTTTGCTCACTTGCTTTTTAACGTAAGCTAATCACTGCTCTTTTGAAAACGAATGAGAAAAATAAAACCCAGTAGTTTAGCTAAGACGGCCACCCTCATACCAGCTTCATATTTGCATACTATTTTCTACCAAGAATGCATATGTTGTTAAGAGAAAAAATTGAGTTTATACGAGTTTCATTTCTGCATCGTTGTTTTTCTTCCCAATTTCTCACAACTTCATGGATTCATAGGTTTCAAAGGTATGCCTTCTTATATTCTATGTTTTACTTTTTTGGCCTTGATCAGCAAGACCATAATTTGATTGGAAATATGGTCTGGTCTTTGTATCCCAAAGAACCTCTGCATATAAATTGATTGGAATTTGGTGTTATGGTTCTGAGCTTTTTCTAACTGTTAATTAATTCGAGTTGAAGTGTTGGGCCTTTGGTTTACTGATTTAGAGGGTATTTAGACTTTAGACCAACTTATTGTTCATATAATTTCAATTATTTCATACCATGAAAAGTAAAATAAATTATTTAAATAAACAGTGTTTTAATGACATCAAGTAATTTCAGGAAGTTTCTATTGGGTTGCCAAAGCCATCTGAGATGTTCAAGTAAGAAAACTGAAAAGGAATGTTTGAGATTTAAATATAAATACACATTGTTGAACTGGAGAGTTGGTGTTCCGATTAAATGTCATACATAGCACTACAACAGATTAGTAGTTTACCACAAAATCACCGGCACCACCATCGTCAAGCAACAATGAAGATTGCTGGCATTTATATCGACATCTAAGTTAGATGCTTTCTATTTTTAACTTTATCCCTAATCATTATTGGCTTACTTATAATTTAAAGATTTTGTTGATTTTAATACCTAATTTAAGATTATTTAGTATTTATAAATTAACCCTCTATATAAGATTTAAATTTACTTTGGTAAGTCAAACAATTCAAAGATTGAACTAAACACGTGTTCATGTTTATGCATATATTGAAAAACTCTATTCAAGTAGGATGATTCCACAGGTTATACTTCTAAGCTATATGATGCATAACTATCACACTAGCATATGCATGGTAGTGCTTAATCTTTTGAACTTATTAGTGGTGCCAAATTATATGATTAGATTCTAATGCATTAACTAATATGGATACCAAACTATATATCTGACCTTATTAGTTTAAGTTTGTTGCATGTTAATTTTTTTTACTCTCCTATACGATTCAAAATTGTTGCTTTCATTATTATTCAAAGATTCATGTTCTTTGATTATCACACGTTCGGCGGTTAAGGGCTTCAAAGTTCAAACAACTACGAACACTTTTGATGATTGTCCAAACATATGCTTAAAAGAGTCATGCTATATGTAGATTTTTGTACTTGAGTTTAGTAATTCTATCACATATGACTTATTGCTTTTTTAGCTGCTAATATTTGTATAGAGAAGGTCCCAGATGAGAAGAATGTGATTTCTCTAAATAACGATTCTTAAAATGTATCTATTTTCTCCCTCGTGTTTAATCCAATACATCTCCATGTGATATCTAATATTTATAGAGATTGATGCCTTTTTCTCCATTGAATGGTAGCGGCATTTCCAAGCTTCAAAGTCTTTTCCCATTTGTTCGACGGCCTTTCTTCCAAGGTATTCATTTGGTGTTTATCTTCGCTTGAATGCTTTCTACTCTCCAAATGCTTTAGACGAGAATTAATTTTGCTCCACGGGTCTCATGTTTTATCTTAATTACTTTATAAATTATAAA
Organism: Dittrichia graveolens; assembly: GCA_038502395.1. Taxonomy (NCBI): domain Eukaryota; kingdom Viridiplantae; phylum Streptophyta; class Magnoliopsida; order Asterales; family Asteraceae; genus Dittrichia; species Dittrichia graveolens. The sequence goes on along the minus strand of JARJIL010000005.1, from coordinate 73,589,673 downwards.
GCAACTTCACATAACTGGAAATTGATCAAATGGGTGTTCAATATATGTGAGTTATAGTGAATTAGTTGGTTTTTGATCAATTGTTGGAATCAACAAGTCTAATCTGATTTGACAAAACATGAGGGCAGGTCATGGAATCTGAGTAATTTGATCAATTGTTGGTATCAACAAATCTTTTGGGAATCATTTGTGAGACACGCATCTATTAATAATATATTGTTCGAATGTTGTTTTGAAGGACAAAATAATCACATAATTAAGGTATCATATTCATAATTCTCTATTTGAAGCTTCGGTGATGTATCAATGGCTATTATCAGATGCATTCAATCACTGGCATGTTGCCTCAATTCCTTAAAAATATGTATGCTATATTGATTTTTTAAGTGTCAGATATTTATAAGATTACATGTTTTTGTTATAGAAAGTATATGTCAAATTGGTGAAGTAGACCTGTTGCAATTTGCAACCATTTAATTTTTATTTGTTTTTTTGTATATTTACATTTCTTTTTTTATTTAACTTTGATATATTTTTATTTTTTTGTCAAATGAAGATCATGTTCATTCGATTACTGAACTTGTATACCCATCTTTCTCAAATCATTTTTATGATGAGAATTACTCTCAGGACCGTGCAATTTTGGTTCCAACCAATGATGATGTTGAGTATTTGAATGATTACATGCTTTCAAAGATTGACAAACAGGGAGCTACGTACTTTAGTTCAGATTCTGTATGTTCGACAGAATTGTCAGATGCTTTTGAAGAATCTTTGTACTCTCCTGAAATACTTAACTCATTAAAAGTATCAGGATTTCCAAACCACAAGCTTTGTTTAAAGGTTGGTGTACTTGTCATGTTACATCGAAATATTAACCAATCAAATGGCTTATGCAATGGAGCAAGGCTACAAGTTATTCAACTTGGTACACATATTATCGAGGTAAAAATCATTTCGGGAAAGAATATTGGAAATATTGAGTATATTCCTAGAATGAAAATGATTTCATCAGATACGAAAATCCTAGTCAAGTTTCAAAGAAGACACTTTCCTGTGATGAATTGTTTTGCCATGACAATCAACAAAAGTCAAGGACAGTCTCTATCAATTGTTGGCTTATATCTCACAGGGCCCGTTTTTACACATGACCAATTGTATAGTGCAGTATCACATTTTAAGAATAAGAAGGGGTTAAAAGTTTTGATTTGTGACAACAAAGACAATGTTACAGACCAGACAACAAACGTTGTATATAAAGAAGTTCTTCAAAAAATTTAGTAATATTCGTGTGGAATTTCTTTACGATCTTTGTAAGATTTTTACTTTTGTCAATTTATTACAACATTATTTGTTTTTTAATTCAAAATTTTTCCGTATATAATTTTATATTATTTTTAGATTCGCTTATGTAATACCCGTAATCCCACGGGTCCATAAGCTAGTAAATTCATAATAATGTGTGGAAGGTGCATTAATTGTTTAAATGGTGCATTAATGGTTTAAATGATGCATTAATTATGGTGGATTTAATATTTTTTAAAGCCATTAATTTGGATTTGGATGACAAAGTTTATTTTCTATATGAAAAATGATATTTTTTTTTCTATTATTTTTCCTATCTTATCCTTTTACTTATCATAAGATAACATCTTGAATACATTAATTCTCTTTTCTTATCTCTTTCATTGATTTTGACATTTGTAAATATGAGAAAATAGTAGGAGGATATATGAATATATCACCTCTTTATATATATATATATATATATATATATATATATATATATATATATAGTCATGGGATCTATTGCGAACCCAACAAAAGGTTCGCAAACCGGGAACACATTGCGAACTCCACATTGGTGCACCAAAGTCAACATTTTTGTGCTATAGATTATTATTATTATTATTATTATTATTATTATTTGTGTGTGTAAAAATAAGATGCAGTGTTTTTAGACAAGATGCAATGCTTTTAGATAAGATGCAGTAATTTTATACTAGATGCAATGGTTTTTAAATATGATGGTATTGGTTCCTAAATAAGAATCCACCGATTAATTAGTGCATGATGGACTAGTTTTAAGAGAACTACATATTTTTTAGATATTATATAATGATTTCAAGTTAGATGCAATGAGTTTATAGACTAGATGTAGTGGTTCCTAGAGTTCTCATTTTAAGGGGTGTTCTCATTGGATCCTCACCCTATATATATATATATATATATATATATATATACACACTAGGTTTAGGCCCGCATAAATGCGGGCTTATATTTAAATTTTACATGATAAGTGTTGTGAATAGTAAAGTTATTTACTAATAAAATTTGATAGTTACATAAGCATTGTTAACGTATAATAATTGATATTTTGAGAATCATTATTTTGTTTTTGCTAGGTTGTAAATATATTTAGCATTAACAATTTTAATAATTAGAAGAATAAATAAACATATAACAATATTGAAGTAGGTGAAACAATACTCATTGCATTACGGTATTGTTGGATTTCTTAAGAATCTTATCATACAATCTTTTGAATATGAAGTTGTAAATAGATTTGGAATGTTAAAAACTTACAAGGCTAGTGAAATTGTAATAGAGTATAAAATAATGATAAATCCAAATTGCAATTTAAGAGTAATAATTAATATTAGTGAGTAATAAATTTTGATAATTACATAAGTATTGTTAAACTACAATAATTGATATTTTGAGAATCATTCTTTTATTTTGCTAGGTTATAAATATATTTAGCATTAATAATTTTAATAATTAGAAGAATAAATAAACATACAACAATGTTAAAATAGATAAAATAATAAATACTGCATTTTTATGATAAAAACTTACATTGTTATAAATGAGAAATATTTGATTCTCACTCATTGGATTATGATATTATTGGATTTCTTACATAAGTATTATTAACCTACAATAATTGATATTTAGATAATTATTCTTTTGGTTTTGCAATGTTGTAAATATATTTAGCATATTAATAATTTATAAGGTTGCATAAATCGTAAGAGAGTATATACTAATAGTAAATAATAATTGCTATTTAATTTTAATAATTATCATTAATGTCTAATAAATTTTTGTAGTTTAATATATGGTCTTAGGTAATTTTAGTAACATTTAAGTTACAAATAATTTATCAAAAATATATAACAAACATAGACATGGGTAAATAATATAAATTGAATTTAAGCTGCTTATTCACAAGAGTAGATCCTTCTACATCCTCATCTTTGTTATCAATATTGCGACGTTTTTCGGATAAACCCGCGGTATTTGTTTTGGACCCAACTTTAGGAGTCACAAGTTCTCACTCATTGTATTATGGTATTGTTGCATTTCTTACATAAGTATTTTTAACCTTCAATAATTGATATTTAGAGAATCATTCATTTGGTTTTGCTGGGTTGTAAATATATTTGGCATATTAATAATTTATAAGGTTAGAGAAATCGTAAGAGAGTATATAGTAATGGTAAATAATAATTGCTATTTAATAGTAATAATTATCATTAATGTATAATAAATTTGTGTAGTTAATATATAGTCTTAGGTTATTCTAGTAACATATAAGTTACAAGTAATTTATTAAAAATATATAACAAAGAATTGAAGCTTCTTATTCACAAGAGTAGATCATTCTACATCCTCGTGTTTGTCATCAATTTCAAAATATATAACCCGCGATATTTGTTTTTCGACCCAACTTTAGGAGTCACAATTTCAAAATTATATCTATCAATCACAACTTTGTTGTTTGTATCGTCATCTAACATTAAAATTAGGAAATCATTGTATAACAAAGCCGAAATACAAACATATTATGTGTAGAGATTAATTGAACAATACACATATAAATACTACACACAACACAAAGAGTTAAATAATTCCACACATAATACTCATATTTTAAAAATCAAACCAAACTATATTATTTTCAAATGACCTAAATATCATATGGTGAAATAGATTAGTGTTTGGGAAATACTACCAAAGATAAATAATTAAGCTACTTATTTAATAAAGGTCAAAAACAAAAACATATTATGTGTAGAGATTAATTGAACAATATTCACATATATACTAACACACAACACAAAGTGTTTAATAATTCCAAATATGAAAACTTATATTTTAAAATCAAACCAAAGTTTATTTATAAATGACCTAATTATCACATGGTGAAATGGATTAGTTGTTGGAAAATACTACCAAACAAAAATAATTAAGCTACTTATTTGATAAAAGTAAAAACAAAAGACATTAATCTAAATGGTAGATATCTCAAATCCTTCAAACATTTTCTTTCTTCACAAACACAAGCTTCTTATTCACAACATTAGATCCGTCTACATCCCCATCTTTGTCATCAATATTGAGACGGTTTCCGGATGGACCAACTGGTAGTTGTTTTGAGCCAACCTTAGAAGTCACAATTTCACAATCATCACTATTAATCACAACTTTGTTGGTTGTATCGTCATCCTACATTAAAATATTTAGCAGAAATAGTGAACTTTATTCAAACTAAACAAACTACCTCACTAATGTCGCAATTATCTTTGAACAAATTACCAAATATGTTAACACTGTAATATGAGTAAACTAAAGCGAAGAAAGAAAGAAACTTACATTACCAACGCTAAAAACAACAATGATAACTTTCTTCAGGAAAACATAAAGGTTAATTTTCATTGGTAAATAATAAAAGATTTAGCACAAATAGTGAACTTCATTCCACCCAAAAAACTACCTCACTAATGTTGTCATTATCTTTGATTAAATTACCAAATATGTTAACACTACAATATACGTAAACTAAAACGAAGAAAGTAGGAAGCTTACATTACCAACATTGAAAACAACAATGATAACTTTCTTCACCTGGAAAGCATAAAGGTCAATTTTCATAGGTAAAGAATAAAAGATTTAGCACAAATAGTGAACTTTATTCCAACTAAACAAACTACCTCACTAATGTCGCCACTATCTTTGAACAAATTACCAAATGTGTTAACACTACAATATGCGTAAACTAAAGTGAAGAAAGAAGGAAGCTTTGGTATGCGTAAACTAAAGCGAAGAAAAAATGAAGCTTTTGAATTTATAAACCTTGGTTGGAGCTCAAATGTAGTACTATTCACATTTACTTCTATTTAAATTGCATAAATTGTTAGTAGTAATCGATGGTAGGGGATTAATACACATTAATATTGAACTTTGGTAGTAACCGACAATAGGGGATTAAGAAAGAGCAATTGGGTGAGCCAACTTCTAATTTCTTGACACATCATTTACGCATCAATTTTAATTAACTTAGATTCTCAAAATTGAAGATCAATGTTGATGCCACATAGGATTACATGGTTACTATCCAAATTTACTTCTCCTCATAAATTATAAGACATAACCGAAAAGAATACTTAATACACTAATTACATAATACATGTAGTAACCGATAATACTTAATATACTAATTGCATAATACATGTTAAGACATAACCGAAAAAAATACTTAAGACACTAATTAAATTGCATAACTCTACTAAGACATAACCGAAAAAAATACTTAATACACTAATTGCATAATACATATAGTAACCGATGGTAGCATAATACTTCTTGGAAATTGAAATTTTAATTAATAAGCATTAATGTATTGACTATAGGGAATTAAGGAGCCATAATTGTGTGAGAATATACATTGTCTTCAAACCCAAACTCCTAATATGTTGACACATCATCTACCCACCTATCCTAATTGACTTGGATTCAAAAATTGAAGCTCAATCATACATGCCACATATGATAGGAAGCTTACTAAGTTATAAGAGATATAGATAGTGAAAAGTTTATGTGAGAACCATTTTTATTGCGAGAACCAATCTTAGCCGTCCAATTCCCCCTCCCTCAATTGAATTGCCCACCCATGAATTTCTTACATACACCCTGCTACACTCAATCCTCCCATGCTCTTCATCCATGAATTCTATTATCCAAAATGAACGGCTAAGATTAGTTCTCGCGGTTCTCGCAATAAAAACGGTTCTCAAATAAACTTTCCCCTAGATATATATATATATATATATATATATATATATATATATATATATATATATATATATATATATATAGGGAGAAGTGACGGTGTTGGCTAGCGAGAGCTACGTGAAGTGGAGAGACAAAGAACTAAGGATGTGGTCGGTAGACGACGGTGGTGGCTAGCAAGCACCGACCAGAAACTTCGAAGCAGGGAGAGGAAAGAGTTGTGATCTTTCGTCGATGTAGAACAAGCCGCATAAACGTTTATTTTTGTTTCAAAGGCGATAGTGGTGACATCATTTGCAGCAATGGGCCTTAATAGCGGTGACACTTGAAAATTTATGGGGGAACTTACCGGGGTATTTTTGGGGTGCAATAGCGGCGGTGCGTTGGTTAGATGTGGTCGTTATTAGCAGTGTCGCCGCTAATAGTATCACCGCTATTGCCATGATTTCTTGTAGTGACTTGAAAGGATATATGATTAATATTATTGAGGATTATGGCCGGGGGATTATATTTTCAATAATCTATTCAAGATTTTGACATCTACACATGACTAGAGAGCTTGAAATCATAAAAATTAATAAGAATTCAAAGCCTCCATAATCTCCAATAATCACTATGTTGAAAGCACCTAAAGTGGGTCCCTCGTGTCTTAAGAAAACTTGAAGTTAAAGAGTACATACTTTTTCTTTATTTTCATTTATAAAGTTGAGAATACATTCATGAAATATTGAGTTTTCTTGGTCTTTAAACATGAATGTAAAATGATCAGCTCAATGTAAGTTGAGAGATACTTTTAAAAAGATAATACAATCACTAGTATGTTTGTTACAAATGAAACAAAATCATCAATCAAAATTCTTGATCTTACTTATTTTTGCCTTCCATTCTGGCTCATAAACCTATAAATATAGCCCTTCTACAAGTGACACTCAGAATAGGATCTTGAATTTTCCTCAACCTACGCCATGGAAGATAATATTGACCAAAGGTTGATAATGGGAAAAAAGATTTCATTAAGTAATAACTAGCAAGGTGCTACTTAACCAAAGTTACAAACACTAAAATAAGAAAAGAGGGTTACAACACCACATTGACCAAACTAACGAATTACATTTAGCTCTAACTTTCATCCAAGTAAACAACCAGGCTTGGGTTTCATCAAACACCATCGAAGTTGAAGTCCATTTCCAACTTAACACCAAATTATTACTAGCTTTCCAAACGACCCAAAGAATAGTTCCAAGAGCAACCTCCAAGAATTTCTTCTACTTTATTTCGTGTGGAGCCAAATTTCATGATCTTATCTAAGAAATCATCAAACAAAGTATGATGATTCACCTTTATATCGCACCATTGAAACAGCCAGTTCCACGCTTCCTTTATCACCCTCCAAGGGTAAAGATGCTCTTCTGTTTCCAAATCAAGTTCACAAAATGGACAAGAAGCCGACACCAATGAGATGCCCCTTAAACAAAGGTTTAACCTCGTTCACAGTCTTTTTAACATACCTCTCCACATGAAGCAATTAACCTTTGGTGGAAGCCATTTCTTCCACAACCATTTATGAGATGAGGATGTGACGGAAAGACATTCGATGATGTTACGTAACGACTTAACCGAAAAAGAACCACTTGGATCACCTTCCCGCCGCCAAGTATCATTATTATTAGATAATGATACATGTTGTAATAAGATTTCCAAAGAGTTTACCTGACTTAACAACTCAACTGATCCATATATCTTTCTTGTTGCCATGACCAATTTCAAATAGCGCCAACTTCGGATCTGTGAGAGAATCGCATTGAAACTGTGCTATCTTTGTTTGATTCTACTTTAAATAAATCTGGAAAATGCTTTTTAAAGGCACTGTTCTAGCCCATAAATCTGACTAGAAGCTTGTATTGCGTCCATTCCCCACCTATCTTGTTCAAAATTCTTCCAAGTTTATGTCCATATCAGAAAGAGACATATCTGATTTTGCAATTTTTAACCAAACACCTGATTTACTAGGATGAGCTATTAAGTTGGAGTCATTCCCATTAATGCCGTGAATGGAACAAACGACTTTAGACCAACCTTCTTGATTTTTTATCTTCAATCTCCACCACGTTTTAATTAGTAGGGATAAATTTGCTACTTTTAAACAGCCAACACCCAACCCTCCTAATCTTTTTGGTGTAATATCTTTTGCCACCCCACCCAACAAATATTGGAATTCTCATTATCCAATGTTCCCAAATGAATTTCCTCCTTAACTTCTCAATTGCATCAATTACCTTTGCCGGAGCTTATACAAGGATAAAAAAATATAAAGGGATGCTCCCGAGCACCGATTTACACAATGTAACTCCCCCTCCTAGTGATAAATTCTTCGCCTTCCATTAGAGAGTTTTATTTTGATTTTGTCTAAACCGGATTCTAATTCTTGCTACACTCATGTTTGCGCTCACCGTAATGCCAAGATATGTGAATGGTAATTTAGCCCATTCACGTTTAAGAAAACCCGAAAGATTCTGAATCTCTTCATTATAAACTCCAACTTCAAAAACCTTGCTTTTAGAGAAGTTAACACTCAATCTTGAAGCAAGATGAAAGCCTCTCAACAACCTCGTAAGATTAACAACGTTTAGCAGTCATCCATTTATTAGGTAGTTCAATTCCATGAAAATCACATCACGCGGCAAAAATAAAATAAGAAAGTATCATACCATTATTAGGTAGTTCAATTCCATGAAAGTATCATTTACAATCATGGCAATGTATAATACTTTCATGGCTAAGAATAAATAAATATGACGACAAAGGATCTCCTTGTCTTACCCCCGAGTAATGGGAAATTCCTCGGTGAGGGAATTATTGACCAAAATGATGCTCTTGCTGAGTTAAGATAATTTGAAATCCAAGACCGCTATTTACTACCAAATTCCATTTGTTTCATAATAGAATAAACGTAACTCCGGTTGAGAGAATCGAAGGCCTTTTCAAAATCAACTTTAAAAAGTAAAATTTGATTTTTGGACCTTTTAGCTCTAACTACAAACTTTACTGAGCACTAGTCGACCATTGATGATTTGCCTTCCTTCAATATACGCAGACTGTTTAGAACTCACCATCTTCCCAATTACTTTTTTTAGCTTATTAGCAAATATCTTTGAAATAATTTTATGAAAAACGCTAACCACAACCTAAGGGTTGTGGATAAGAGTAATAAAATATGGTTTTAATTTTTAAAATTAGTAACGATATGTCATATATGAAAAGTGTGAATACTAATTAAAAGACGATTCATGTGTAGTTTTTTGTAAACATGAAAGGTTGATTATGATATATGAGTTATAATTGTTATTTTTGGAAATTATAATAATCTATTTTACTTTTATTCACAATTATTAGGGTTGTAGTTAACATTCTTATAATTTTATAGATACGTCCGATTAAACTTATAGGACGAAAGTCTTTAAGAGTAAGCGGGTCATTGATCTTTGGTAACAAAGATATGAACGATGGGTTGCAACCATGAGAAACGATACCATGCATCTCAAAGTAGCGAATGAAGTTCACTACATCCCTTTCAATAATATTCCAGGTGTTTTCAATAAATTTAAAAGTGAAGCCGTCCAGGTACTTTATCACCCCACAAGACCACACTGCCGCCTTTATTTCTTCCACCAAGATTTGACTTTCCAAGGAGTTTCTGTCATCATTAGAAAGTTGTTTGAAATGATGACTGCAAGATTTGGATCTCAACAGCAAAGGTTCCCAAAATTTAGAAGAAAACTAGTTAAGAACATCATTCCTAATGGTTTCCAGATTGGTCTCCCAAACACCATTTATAGATAGATCATTCAACCGATTATTGGCATCTATGATTCCATGAAAGTAGCTGTTGTTTTCGTCACCGTCAATTGCCTGTTTAATCTTGGATTTTTGCTTTAAGTCCAGTGTATGAGCAGCTTCCAAATCCATTATCTCATGTTTTAACTTCCTTCTTTCATCCGCTTCAGCTATTGTGAGTTGTCTTTCTTCGGCATTATCTCTACTTGATTAACTTTATGCTTTTGTCTATGGTAGCTACTTTCCAAGATTTTAAAGCTCCCTTTACTGTCTTCAATTTCATTGCTAGCATCTTAATACCTTATCTTCATTCCCCCTACTTACACAAGATTTCCAAGTGTTCTCAACTACAAGAAACAAATCTTTGTGAAATAGCCAATAATTACCGGAAAGGAATTGGACCATGCATAATCAACGACGGAACAAGAAAGTAAAACGGGGTAGTGGTCAGAGTATTCCCGGCTAAAACCGTAGCCGTAGCAAATGGCCAGACAGATAAGAAATCTCGAGTAACAAAGAAGCGGTCCAATTTACCATACTTGATCCATATATTATATATATAATAACTAGTTGCATGATCATTGTTCTTGAATCTTTTATAACACATACTTGATTCTATTCTTTATGAGAAGTAAACTTGTAGTAATAAATATAAATCTATAATTTGTGGAAAATACATCCGAACAACACATTTTTATTACACTAAATTTTAATATAAAAGGAATGGCTAAATTTTCTTTCAAGATGTGTGCCTAATTTGAGGAGCAATTTGTAAGACTATGGGTCCCGTTTATTTCACATGAGTTGAAAGAATCTAATTTACTTAAATTTCATTCAGCCCATCTATTCGGTTGACTTTTCATTACTTGAGGAAATATAAACATTTCATCAAAAGAGATTCTATTCAAAAACAAGTTTAACAAACACAATATAATACGAAATTTGTTTCAATTCCATTACATTCCTTCAAATTCTGTAAAAAACGGGACATAAAGTGATTAACGTGTCACTCAAATAATAATTTGTAACCATACATTGATGTTGATTAACTTTGTTTTAGAAAATTAAGATTGGTGTGCTACAACAGAATTGTAGTTTATTATTACTTTTTACTCTTAGACACCTAACACATACATGTTATGTTTTTATCAGATCAAAAACTTGTTTTTACGTGTACGTACATTGGATTAAAATTTGAACAATAACGAAAAACACGACCATTTCCGATCAAACGTGTAGAAAACAAACAAACCTTAAACACAAGGTTTTAGAACTTTGACCTCGATCTAAACTCAAAAAACTTGAAACAGTTTATATGTTTACAATCTTTAGATTGTAGCAATTCATTCCATTCCCCGAAGGAATGAGGAAAAAACACCATCCTCCAAGGAATGAAAATCGTTAAAACAGAGGAAATCACATTCCTTATGTAATGACCATTTTATTCCTACATGACTAACAACCATCTTCTGACTAACAAATAAAATGATAGATTCCTTTCTCTTTTCCATTCCACCATAATTATAAACACAACCATAGTAACATGTGTTTATTATTTGGTGAACGTAAGACTAACAATACCATAAAAAATGGTTTTGTTCTACCTGTTGGGTATTCACAAGATCAAAAGATGCAAAGGGCAACCAATTACAACAAGGGATATAGATAACCAACCTTAGGTGAAGGGATTGCCAAGTTTTCCCAAAAGCAAGGGGTTCCTAATGGAGGGGTTTCATATGATGCCAACACTAAGTCACTAACTAGTGTTTGGATGACCCTATATTGCACACTATGAAAATAAATGTTCACTTTTCTTGCACATCAAACAAAATGTGCATTCATGTATGAAAGAGAGATTGGCATAGAGAGACTAATAGACATAAACATAAAATCTGCTTAAGCTTCATAAATTCTTTTTCATGACATCCTTAAAAACATCTAAAGAGGTCAGTAACTAGGTCCAAGTGTTGTAAAACACCTTTTATTCCTTGGGTCTTTGCCACAAGCATGTAAGGTGATCACTTATTGACACACCTTTTTGAGAAATAGATATCATAAGTCTAAAATGGAAAACATAAGTTTGTTGAAGTTCATTTCTGAATAACAATAATAATGTTCTCGATCTCATGTTGCCGATGACTCTCCCTGATCGCTACCATTTTCTGTCGAGGCAGATGCACTTGGTCTTGCATTAGTCGATGACACAGACTCAGTTGGTTCATGCTCGTCAGGGCCTAGGAGCATTGCACCAAGAAGGGTCTCGGGTGCAGTGGACGTCATATTATTTGCTCGATCAATGAGAACGTCTTCATCCGCTGGCTTAGTCATAAACACATCTTGGTGTTCTTGTGCAATATCGTATAGTTGTTTGTTAAGTCGTTCCATTGGAGATAAAATGAGTTGGTCAAGGTGAGATCTTCTCCGTTTGGGAATGTTATTGAAATTTGGCTCACTTGGCCCTGTGGAAGCCCAGAAAGATATATAATTAGTTAGTAAACCTATAAAATTACTATACCATTTACTATGGATTAATTTTTTTATAAAAAAAATCACAATTTCTAAACATAAATTTAAGACTAATATATTTTTCTACTATTTCTTCCTACTTCGATCCCATACTCATCACAAGATGACATGTGAAATCTAATAATTCTCTTTCCTCGCCTCCTCTATTGATTTTGATACTTGTATTGATCTTGTAATTAACATGATAAGTAGGAGAAATAGTATGAGGATCTATCATCTCTCTCTAACTTATGTAATGTTATACTCACAAATCGTTTAACAGATAAATATGGAAATGAGTCAAATGACTAAACTGCCCTTCATTAAATTGATTTGTGAGTGTAACATTCCTTAAGTTAGATGATGTTAACATTACGGATCATTTCTCCGTTTAAAAACGTTATACCCTCTAAAATGAATAGAATCCATAAATAGTATCAAACTATTCATTAATCTTTTGTGTTTCTTGTATTTTTAATTGGCGTTATGTTTAAAGTTCAATAAATAAAGATAGAAGTAAATTTTAAGTAATTTACTTGGGACATAGGACTAGGTTCTAGACTTCTAGGTACAAGCAAAGAGTGAACTAAAGAGTTTTAATATTTTTTATGTAACTATTCTACAAAAGAGTACATATTAATGCCGAGAGTTGAATATTTTAGGGATTACATATGGATAACTAACCTTTTAATCGGTGTTTAATTATAAATTTAGTTCTTAACATTACTTATTATACGTATGTGTGATTGAAAAAAGCGGCAGTGATGGAGGTGGAGGAACAACATTAATTAGATGTTAATTAAATATTAATTTTTAATTAAATATTAATTTAATTATTAAGTATTACTTAATAATTAAAAATAACTAAATAGGAGCAAATAATAAGAAAAGGGTAATATAAACATTTCAGGTTGGGAGAGGGACCGTTAGTGAAATAAGTTTAAGTTAGAAGGGATTAAACCCGTAACTTTTTGGATCACATACCTACTCCATAGAAACTAGAGTAAATTACATTTTTGCTTCGTGTGTTTTAGATGTTTTTACGGTTTTGATCCTTAACTTTTAAATTTTACGGTTTAAGTCTCAAAAAGCATAAACCGTTTACAGATTTGATCCTTAGTCAAATCAAAAGGACTATTATACCCATTCCTTCTATTTTATTCAATTTCTACTTTTATTTCATTTTAAATTTTGTTGTAAAACTTGAAAAAAGTAAAATCAATATATGTAACACCTTAAAAAATTAGAAAGGAATATTTAAATAATTGATTGGGACACTTCTAAATTTTAATGTTGTCTTTTAAATTGTTGTAAAGAGCTTAATGATTAAAAATGTTATGTGAGTTTATTTAGATAAAATTGAGCTTATAACTTATGAGTTAATAATCTTATTTTAAAAAGGTGGAAAATGATTAAAAAGTGCTTCCTTACATTAGCTTATTAATATAAAATAACCAAAAGAAGGGTATAAAGGTAAAAGTTTAAAAATAAGCTCACAAGAAAGAAAATAAGTTAGTTTAAAATGACTTATGAAAAATGGCTTATTTTTATAAAAATAAGCTAATAAGCTTAAGCTCATAAGCTTAGCCAAACATATAAAATAATAAGCTTATTAAGCTTATAAGCTTATTATTTGAGCTTATCATGTTTTATGTGTTTGGCTAAGCTTATGAGCTTAAGCTTATTAGCTTATTTTTATAAAAATAAGCCATTTTTCATAAGTCATTTTGAACTAACTTATTTTCTTTCTTGTGAGCTTATTTTTAAACTTGCTTATAAGCTAATAAACCAAAAAAATAAGCTTAAACAAACACCCCCTGATTTGGTTATTGTGGTCTAAATATTATGAAAGAGACTAAATGGACTTAACTTGCCAATATCCCAAAGTTGTGTATATACAAGGAAACTCATTTGACCATTTAGTCAAAATGGTGAAGGTGAATTGCCCGGAAGAAACGAGAGCAAGGAGCGCGAATTCAAAATGTGGAATTTTGTTTGAATTAGAGCAAAATTTTGGCGTCTTTTGTGAATTCAAACTTCAAAGGTAAGGTTATTTAACCAATATCTAGTGAATTTGATGTGAATGGGTCAAAATTGATTTAGATGGTGTTTATGATCAAGTGATGTTACTTTGTTTTTTTAGTAGTGTTAATAGATGTCATATAGTGATTATAAAGTACTAGAAATACATAGAAATCGTTTTGGGATGGTTTTTGGTCAAAGACCCATTGTTCTGGACGAACTGATGTTAAATTGGGATGGGTACCGGTGTGCGGTGCCAAACCCTAGTTCATAAGGTACACCCCCGTGCTTTTTGATTGAGGCATGGGTGTAGCTATGTAACATCCGAAAACCCGGTCTAGTAGTAGGCGGGCTTATGGTAAATTGAAATATGTTTAATTATGTATATTTAAAGATTTGTTAAAAGATTAAATGAGTATTTGATATCGTATGTGTTTATGAGTAAATAAGATTGAGTTTGGTACGAGGATTGTAGAAAATACCTCGATTGTATGTTGAGTAATTGATTAAGTAATTATTGAGAATAATTAAAATAATTGGTTTAATTAAGTATATTAAATGGTATGTTAGTTTATTGATGAAAAAGGATTTTATGTATGATATCATGTATGTATGTGTGTATATGAGTTGGTAAGGTGATGACACCTATTAAGGGAAAAGTCCAAGTGTGTTTGCATGTATTGAAAGAAATCTGTATTTTTGAAAGAAGGAAAAAGAAAAGTGTGTGTGTATTTTCTCTGGAAAGAAAAGGAGGAACAAAAGAAGAAACTTGGAAATCCAAAGAGAAGATTTGTTGTTTGTTAAATCAAAAGAAAGGTTAGTTTGTGTTTATTTCATGTTACAGATGATTTTGATATGTTTGTATGCTGAAATCCATGACTATATGTGATATCACCATTGTTGAAGTTTAGATGTAAACTTGTTAAGTGGGTTTTGTATGATTTGGTGTTTTAATGAGTTTTAAAGTGATTATGATGTTGTATACATGATATGGAACGTTTATACATGTTTAGAAAGTGTTTTGGGTTGAGAATATAACTTGAAATGGATTTTGAAAAGTTTGAGTCGGCTGGAAGATTGAAGAAGATGATGCAGGTTTGTCGAAAACGCGACGCGTTTTATTGTTGGACGCGACGCGTCCGTCTGTTATTGCGGATTTCATGAAATCCGAATGGAAAATCCGATAGTTTGTACTCCGAGACCCGAAATCCGATTCTTAAATCCGACAAGTGAAATCCGAGACTCTGAAATCCGACACTTAGAATCCGAATTGAAATCCGAAAGGAAATCCGACACTTTTAGGCGACGCGACGCGTCGGGAGTTTGGACGCGACGCGTCCGAGCTGTTTTCAGAAATTGAAGCTTTTAATGTTGGTTCGATTATGGAGCATGTTGTATGTTTATTTATGTATAATACTAACATGATGAATAAGGTTATGATTAAATATAAATATATGTGGATATATATATTTATGAATCGAGATTGACTTCGGTTTGTTGTGTTGTCAGGAACTACGAAGACTCGATGATATTAGACAACTGAGCACGCGTGTTACGAGGACTGAGGTGAGTGGAAGTTTACTCACGTGTGGTTACATTGGTAACATTATTGAATGATTGAAAGATTGTTTGTTTGCAAAGATTGCTTGTTGATTTGAAAACGAGATATTTGACTGATGAGTTTGTTATGCAAAGATAGATTGATTGTCATACCATGATAGACTGTTAAGTCTGCTATATGCTAAATGAGAATTACATGTTCATATATGTTATATGTGAAAGAGATTTGATTGTAATTGTGACTGGAGAAGTAATTGGATTGTTTGAGAACCGAC
Organism: Dittrichia graveolens; assembly: GCA_038502395.1. Taxonomy (NCBI): domain Eukaryota; kingdom Viridiplantae; phylum Streptophyta; class Magnoliopsida; order Asterales; family Asteraceae; genus Dittrichia; species Dittrichia graveolens. The sequence goes on along the minus strand of JARJIL010000005.1, from coordinate 73,573,402 downwards.
TTGTGTGTTACGGGTCGGAAGAGATCAGCTTCTGTGTAAGAGCTGGTTGAGGTCAGTTGCTGATGCTAGAGCTGGGCTCGCTTGCGGTTGGTTGAACGGTAGTAGCTCCTCTGTTGCATTTGTTGCTCAGAGGGGAGTTTATTATGCCAATCGCAGGGAGCTATCGGTAAACCTTTGCTTTGGCCAGCTTTGGTTGTAGGTTCGGCAGAACCGCCGGTCCTCGGGATGAAAGAGATTGTTGAATTGACGGATTGCTTGAGGATTGATGTTCAGAGGTTCCGTTGGGAACAATGATGGTTATGTGCTTGTCTGTAGTTTCCATTCACTTAGCTTTGTGCTAACCCCCCACGGTTGATTGCTTTTTGCAGGTTTATGTGAGTAGCTGTTTAGCTTGTTTGTGGAAAGGGGAATTTGACCAATACTCTGATATTGTGTTTTGAGAAGAGACGAGCCACGTTTTATAATCTTTTATAACACAAACGAATGTTGAGATTTGTAAAGTACTTTGTACTTGTGATGTTTATGTTAAATGAAAATTAGAGATTGCTTCCGTAGCGTTTTAAAAAAATGGCTTGAGTTTTACGGTGTTACAAGCTACCCTATAATGCCCATAAATTTTATATTTAATATATATTACTTGTATATTCCTTGTAGGTATAATTTGTTGACGTATACGGTGACTTTATAACCGACATTTGGGTTGTTGGTTGAACTATACTTGTTACTGAGGTGAGTTACACGATTTCCCTACGAAACATAAGTGTAGGTAAACAACTACGTGCTTGTATGTGTGTTGGTATGTGCATTACGTGATAAGATGGGGAGGAAACTCCCATTATGTATTTACTATGTGAGCTGGGGAGGTAACTCCCATATTGTGTTTATCTGTGTGAGTCGGGGAGGAAACTCCCATATTGTGTTTATTTGTGTGATCCGGAGAGGTTACTCCTAAGTCCTTGTAAATAATAAAATATGAGCAGAAGCAGTTGGCAGTATATGTGTGTATTATTTTAGCCTGGGATTTTATCCCATTGGAGTGTGCCATTATGGTGTGCCATTGTGGTGTGCTTATTCTTGCAGGTTTATCTAAGCTGATGTTTTGTGTAGATATTTGTGTGCTCATTAAGCATTTATGCTTACTCGTTTAGTGTTACCCTTTTCAGGTACAGTAGGTACCGGGGTGGGAAGGATTAGAACCCAACTTCCGACTGACAGTTCTAGCTTCCGCAGCATTTTGTACAAATGATAAATATATTTTGTATTATAACTTAGTTCTACTAAATGAAATGGTACTAAGCTTTTGATAAATGTTTTTATAAGCGATGTAAAAAAAATCCAGTCTTGACAATATATCTCTCTCCTCCTCACATCGTTTCCATAATTCCATCAACCTCTCTCGCTCTCTCTTCTACTTCCCCCTCCCCAAAAAATTGATCACCCCCTTTTTTGCTCAAGGTCTACAAATTCCAATTGATGAACAACCCAACAAAGCCCTACTCTTGAAACATACTAAAATAACTAGTACCAAACATATCAATAGTAGAAGCCATTATCGGTTGTCGACTAAGATACATGAAGCTCCATCGATTTATGCACAAAATGATTAAAATTAAACTCTAACAACCCATTTGTAACACCGGCAAGTGCATTGATTAGTTATATGATTCGCATTTGCGTTGATCATCTTCATCATTTCATTAAGTGAACCTAGCCTCTAGCTAAGCTCGCATACCTTAGCATTCAAAACAAATTTCTCTAAATCCATTTTAAAAAATTCGGTGTGTGGTAGCATTGATTGTAGTCAGGATTTGATTGTTATTGCTCTTGATCCATTTAACTTCAGCCATGAGATAATCGATATGCTTCTGTTTCCTTACATTTCTTTCCAGCTTTGGTCACATTGGTTTGAGTCCTTGATCTATGTGCTGATTCGCGGTTGGATTCAATAAACAAGAATAAGAAATCGGAGAAGATTGGGAGATATGAAACTAGATTTCACATAGAACATGAGACATTAATCTTTAACATCCATATATCAGTTTTCCAAGATGAAGATTTAGAGATATGAAAAGGGATTTATGATTAAATCAATAGGAATAAAAAATTAGGGGAGATTGAAGAGAAAAACGAGGGTATGAAGAGGTTTTCTAAGGGTATGAAGAAGTGTTGATTATATAAAAGAAAAAAAGGGTGAAAAGGTTGAATGAAAATTAAAAAAGAGAGATTAGGGATTGTGGGATGGAGATGAAAATAAAATAGTAACAATAACCGGGCAAGAAGAAAGATGGAACATGAAATCAACGTGTTACCTTGATTTCTTAAGTCCTGTTCGTCTTCCCTTGTCCTATTCGTCTTCCCTTGTCCTTTTCTCCTAATATACATAGTGATGGTGGTGGTTTGGTGGATGACTGGACGGTGGTGATGATGGTGGTATTTTAGGTTTTAGGATTATGGTGGTGGTCTTTTAGCCTTTTAGGTGGACAATGGTGGTGATGATGGTGGGCTGGAAATGATGACCACATTTGGAAGAGGGTGGTGGTTGGAGGGGTGACCGGATTTTTTTAAGAGGGAGAGGTAGAAGAGAGATAGAGAGAGTCGTTTTTATTTCGTTTTTTAAGTTTTAAAACAATTGAAAATGAAAGCTGACATAGCTGTGAGGTGAAAGTAACAGAGAGCGGCCATTATTAGAGTGGTGGCAATCCTCATTCTCCACCACACTAACAAGTCGTATTGTCAAGTCAGCTTTTTACTTACACTACTTAGTCTCATAGTAACCACTCATCAAATCATCAAGATACTAAATTCTAAACCTACGTGATATCTATTACACAAAAAGAATAAAAATAAAAGAATAATGAATAGCTTGGTTTTTGTTTAGCTCCACACTTCAACCCACAACGTACACTTTCTTTTGTTTAATAGCACCACCTAGTAATGGAGTGAATACACATATGACCACATAGTGGTGGAGTTGCCATACCCTAACCCAAACTCTTACCACTCTGTTAGTCAAAATATATTATCAGAACCAATTTGCTATGTAATTTATATATTTTTTCCTATTTTAGTACCATCAGAGTATAAATTAAATTATTTTATACATATATATATATAACATTTTCCCAGGGTAATAGAGCAGTAATATTTTTGTCTTTTTACAAAATATCCAATATAAGGAAGCGACCACTAATTTTTATTTAAATGTGACGCATATTGTTTGGTAAGACATTTACTCTAGAGGATAGAGTTCAAGGGTTCAAATCTCATAATGTCCCTCGCTTTTTATCATTAAATGTCCTTTATGTTTCTTTTATAACTTTTTTTAATATTATCCTAATACTTCTTTTTTAGAATTTCTAGACACCCTCCGCTTTGTATTCCCTAAACGAGTGTTAATCACCCGCACTTTGCAGCAAGAAAAGAATATAAGGATGAACAATACAAAAACTAATGTTTGTACATAATTTTAAGAAATTTTATTTAAAGAATTAATGGTGTGTATTACATGTAACATAAAATTTAGCATTAGTAATCTTTATATTCAAAGCATGATTTTCGCAAAAAAGTAAAAGATCTCGTAAAATCATTATAAGTTTTTCATCCAAAAATGTAAGAAACTTAAAAGTTTGACCTCTACTAAAACGGATATGATTGTTACAAAAACCTAAATACGAAAAAAAATATTAGAGTTGAACTCTTGAGTCTTGATTATGAAAATTAAAAAGTGTGCTTTACCACTTTGCCAAAACAAGAAAAACTAAGGCTTTGTTTATTTTTTTAAATAAAGTCTTATTTTAAAGAAACATCTGCGAGTGCGCAGACGTTTCTGATAAGCTTGTTTGTTTTTTCATAGAAACGTCTGCGCGCCCGCAGACGTTTCTAATAAGGTTGTTTGTTTTTTCGTAGACATAAGACCTTATTCTGTCTTATTTTTGCTTATTTTGAGAAGCTAAAATCTATAGCTTATTTTTCGCAGACCTTCTCAATCTTAAGACCTTCTAAACCACATCTTCTCCTGAAGACATGAAATAAGACAGAAGACATTTATGTCTTCGAAAACAAACAACACCTAAGTTATATATAAATTTTTTCCTTATAAATTCGAACATACAATGCTTTGTGTAAATATAAATATATGTATTTGAAATTGACTCATTTTTATTAACATTTCAGTATAAATTTCTGATTTAATATGATAGTTATCTAACAAAATTATTTATTTTAGAAGTACGATCTCATTTTTGTTACTCTTTAAACAAATATCATGTCATGATAAAATTGTCGTAAAAAATGAGACAGTCATAAATATATATATATATATATATATATATTCATGTTTACACTACACGTTATATGTTAAAAATTATTAATGAAAAATAAAGAATATTAAAATTACTGTTTTAATATAATAACTAGATGAGATATCCGTGTGATAACGAGTTGGTTTTGGTAGATTAATTTAGCCTAAATAGAGTATAACAATTGCTTTGGAGTCACAATTGATCTTATGACCAATTAAAGGACCGAGATTGCACAATTAAAAAATGATCTTAACTTTGACTAAAAAAGGCTCTGTCTAATTAAATTGATTAATATTAGTCTTTATTAATATTAGTCTTTATTAATATTATATTTGTGTATCAAAATAGATGCAAGCCGTATAAATTTAAAGCTAAAATTGAGTTTCAATTTTGAAAAATTAATGGAGTTTCAATTTTGACAAATTAAGGGTTAGGGTTGTCAGATTAAAGAATGATGTTAATATAATATAACTAATTAATAAATGAATATAATTCTTTAATTAAATTAATGAGTTATTTAATTACAAAAATTATTTTATTATGTGAAAATAACTAATGAAACTCCATAAATATGTTACAGTGATCTAACTGTAACATTTTAGTTTAAGAAATATTGCTTTTAGAAAATTATTTTCTATGAAAAATTCTTTAATTATATTAATGAATCTTTTTATATATCTAAGATTGGAATTTAATACTAAAACTTGTTATATCTTTTAATATAAGTTATAACGTATTTGTCTTTAATATTAATAATGTCAAATTTGAGTTTCAATTTTGACCGGTTAAAGTTAAAATTGAGTTTTAATTTTTAAAAATTAAATGTTTAAGATTTAATTTTGACTAGATGAATGATTAAGATTCTTTAATTAAATTGATGAAATGATATTTTATTTATATTAAAAGATAAAAATAAGTTATATATTAAAATTCTCCATGTTGCTTTCATGAAATAAAAGGAAAAAAGATACTCCATGGCTCCATGCTGCATTGCTTTGAGAAGGAAATATGAAAAAAAAAAAAAAACAGTGTTTTAAAATCCGGGTTGACCAATAGCGGTTCAACAGTGACAAGTTTATGTCTTTTTTTAAACCGTATTAAATCAGCCGGGTTTCAGGTTGAATCAGTTCGACTTTTAATCTTTTTTATTTTTATATAATGATTAAGTGAATAAGAACATAAGATGAATTCGAAATTTAAAAATCCGATCAATTAAAAACCCTGATTTTAAAACATTGAAAAAAGGTACCAAAAGTTTGAACACTTAACCTGTCACATGGAAACCAAGATATCTTGATTTAAATCTTGGATATTCAGTACTTATAAGCATTAATTACATGGTTAGTGTTTATTAGCCTCATAATAATTGTTAGATGGTATAATATAATGGCAGCACTTATGAGTTTTTTCTTTTATACTCTTTTAGTTAATATTTATTTTCTCATTTTTGAATATTATTATATTTTATTTTTCTTATTTTCTTATTCTTTTAATACTACTATATTACTATAATTGTTATTATTACTAAGGATATGATTTTTGAAAGAGAAAATTGTATGAAAATACAATAAATTTTGTTTTAGTTATTACTGTATATAATCAATTTTTTTAAAAAAAATAATATACTCAATTTTCATAACTCTTTTATTGTATTCCAACAATATTTTTCTTGTATCTGGGTTTTAGTTACCATTGTATACAATGTTTTCATTGTATACAACAACTTGCATACAATAGAAGGATTATGAAAGATGATTGTACTATTTTATAAAATAAAAAGTTCATTGCATAAAATAGTAACAAAGACAAAGTTTATTTTATTTTTGTAAAATTTACTTAAAACTCTAAAATCTTGTTATTTTTTTGCTCTTTTCACTTTTTTTTTAATTTACTACTAGCATTGCTATTACTTTTAAAGATATTGCTTATAAGATTATATGAAAGAAAAAAATTCATAAATTTTATCCGAATATTTATAAACTTAAATGAAAATTACTTTTTTAAAAATCTTTTTTCCTATTAAACAATAGCCATCTAGCATGATGATTATCTATATTAATGGTAGTGATAAAAGTTACTGTTAAAACCATGAGTCGTTTTAAATTATAATATATAGCGCCATTTAAATACATTTTAATAAAAATTTAAAGTAAATACTATAAATTAACAACAGTCTAAAAAGTAATGTTAACATGCTGTGAGGCGCGGGTAATAAACACATCGATAAGTCTATCCGTCGGGCTCCAAATTGGCTTGGCAATTCGGTTAATCACACTTGATCGTACCTCATATTTCTCTCTTTCATCTCTCCTCTCTTCTCTTTCTCTCTCTCAATATATATATTAAAATAATAAAAAATATGTAGTTTGAATTAGACTATAGTAGATAATATAATATTAATATAACATTTAGATAAGAAAGAGAAAGAACAAATCATCCAGGTCGCCTACTAAACAATGTTCAAGATTATTCGGAGGTGTTTGTTTTAGCTTATCAAGGGTCTTATTTTCAGGTTTATTTTTATAAGCTTGTTTTTTTCGACTTATTTTTTATAAATTCAGACTTTTTTTTCTTGTAACCTGTAATAAACTTAAAAGTTAAAAAATAAACAAAAAAAACTATTTTATAAAAAATAAGTTGTAAATAAGCTAAAACAAAATAGATAATATTTTACCTTCTTCGTACTAAGAATAATATACAGTTTCGCCCCTCCTAATTTGTACCATTTTCAAATTTAGCTTGTAGTATTTTGGGGAACTTTGAAGTTCGAACCACTACAAACCATCTCTTTGCAAAACTGATTGAAGATAATTTTCATTGAACTCATCTTCAATTTCAATCATGATGTTTACAGATTCATAAAGAATATAATTGCAGAGGTAAGGCAATATCTCAGCTTAATCAATCACTTTTACCTGTTCAATGCCTTTTCGTTGGTTCATCTAGTCGATTACTTTGAAATTTTTAGTGTTAGTTCTTCCAGTATCTTAGTGTTGATGATTATTATGCAGTTATCATTGCTGATTTTTCTGATTTTGATCTTCTGGTGGTTCATTTGTCTTTGTTTGTGTACAATTGCTTATGGCTAACAACAAACGACTGTAAATAATAGTATAATACTCGTGAACAGTGTTTTTGTTCTTACCTTCTGTGTTTTCCTCACCAGGCGAGTCTGAGGCTGATTGATCAGAGCTTTCGGTATAAGGTAATTCACCAATCTGGCTGATCTGGTTTTCTCTGATTCCATGTTTGGGGACATAGTCCCTTAAGCTCCCCCTTGTTCTCCATCTGGAGCCACAGGCATTGCACAGCACCGGCTTTGCTGGTGGTCCGTTTCTCCACAATGGAGTTGCTGTTCATCATTGTAATTCGTCAGTGTTTTGGAGAATTCAATTTACATTAAGGTACAAACACAGATGTCAAATGTGTGTATTATATAAACTGTGTGTTGTTAGAGATGAATGTATGAGATTAAACATGGAAATTGTGTTCAAGATTTGTTGAATGTCAATTATGTTCACACAAATAGATTTAATATGTGTAGACAGTATTGCTTGTGAAAAATCACATTAGTAAAAAGATCATGTTTATAAATGCTTAACTGTAATCAGGTTTCCACTACTACTTGTACTAGGAAGGAGTTTTGTGTTCCCAGTAGTTCTGGCAGATAATTGCTCTATCCGAAGTTATGACTGTAAAATAAGCATCAATGAGATGCACCTATGCTTATTAACACTTATATTTCCTTTCACTAAATTCTTTTTTATTGAGTTATGAAGTACATTAAACGTGGTTCCTAGTAGATGTAACGGGAGGGTTTAAGGGATCCGATATGTTGGCTCTCAGAGCGTGTAATCACTGAAATCTCTTGGTATAGGAGTTATTGAGGATTTGTGGATCTTAGACATGTACAAAGAGAGCCACATACGCAAATACATTCATAAAGATGTGAATAAATAAGTTCCTATAAGTGTAAATACTCTAAATTGGGCCTAACATTGAACGGATCTGATTATCGTTCTTCGAGTGTGATTCTTTGCTCATGGAAGTCTTCTTTTGAAGTTGCATTGATTGAAAAAAGAAACTAGACCTGAGAGTTTTACAGGCATGTAGTTCGATGGCAACAATTCTGCAAATAGAGATGCTACAACCCTGAATAACATCTGTTCTCTTAAAACAGGTGTTTGTTTGACTGGTGTCTTCCTATAACTTATCTGTTATAATTTGTAACGGAGCACGTATTTCCATGCTTGTAAAATGTTCATATTTGATCCACTTTCAAAGTAGTTAAATTTTTATACAAAAGAGTAGATGAATCAAGGGCTAAGATTGGTTCTCGCAGTTCTCGTACGAAAAACAGTTCTGTTTGAACCCTCCCCTATATATATTCATGCCTGTTTATTTTACAACAACCAGTTTTAGGTAATCCAGCGAGTGTCTTCTTTTCATTCAGTTTCACGTCTAATAGCTAGTTTCTTTATATAAAAACTTTGTAATATACACCTGGTAGTATGTTTGGTGACAAAATATCTAATAGTTATAAGCAGTATACTCCTTTCGTCCCAGGAAAAAAGCAATTTCAAATAGTTTAATGAAAGCCTTTAACCAACAATGAAGTATCTGTCCCTCTATGAGACAATTCAAGAAATTTGTGAACCACAATCAATCTCACAAGTATCCTTTAAATGACTGCTAATGAGCGAATTGGTATGTTTGTGTTGTAATCTTTCCAAAAAAGAAAATGTTGTGTTTCTGGGGGCATCCGAAATGGAAAGTGTTGCTCTTTTTTGGGACCGGGGGAGTGTCCTAAAATGATGTAAAAGATTTATATATATTAAAATTACGAAGGAAGTTCTTGATGTTCATATTCTGAACAAAAGACTAAACTATCTTCTGATCAATGACTATCAAAGGCTCTGCGTCACCCAAAACATCAAATTAATTAATTTTCAGGTTGAGTATGATATGTGAAAATAATCGATATGTAATTTGGTAGGAGAGATAAATAATTTTAAACATATGTCTAGCCTTTTATTGTACATAAGAATAGACGTGTACTGTAATGTTGACAGGAATCTACATTCTAGTGCTTGGTATACATTTTATCCTTTTAATACTATATAAATTACTGAAATTCTTAAAAACCCCTTCTAAGTTTTACGAACACATGAATCCGTGACCTGTGATTGGTCTGTCTCACCAAACTGGGCACGCTTTTGTTCTTTTATAGTGTTAATCTACTACAGGACTCATAATGCATGTCTAATTTCTAACATGGGGGATACAGAAAAATTACATCAACACACTTTAACACTTACATATGTCATATTCTTGATGCTGTTGTTCATATGGTAGGTAATACATTTATTGACCAAGGTTCTTGTGTCATTGGAGTTACACATTCATGCTGTCACACTCTCGCACACATACATTGCTTTTATACATTATATGGCTAGACATAAAAGTATTTCCCAAAAGAGAAATCCAACCAAATAAATTATTTCATAACAATCTTCACACATTCACTATAAATGAGAAATGCTACAAGTATTACAAACGTAAATAAGAAGATAAAGATCATATAAATAAAATTGAAGTGCTCATACAGAATCCAAACTGGGAAAACCTTACTTTGAGTTCCACAATGGTAGCAAGGTCCTTCTTTCACCATGATACCCGACTCCTTTGGGAAATTCTGATGCTATTGCCTAAAAAATCAGTATTGAGGAAAACAGAAGCAACCAAACTAAACACAGAAGGAACAAGGGGTTAAAAATTAGAAGTTTAATTTGTGATTGGGTTACCTTTGCGCCTCCTGCTCTCTTCTGCGGTAATGGTTTCTGTTTGCTCTAAAAAAGTGTAAGTAACAAATGGAGTTATAGGTACAAGTCTCGGTGACAAATAAGATTACATATTATGAGAAGAGTCATCAATGATATCATGGACAAACATTAATTTGGTTTTTAATATCTTTTTATTAAATTTTGCCTTTAGTCATTGACAAATAGGATTACATATTATGAGAATAGTCATCAATATCTCTTCTAGGATTTTAAATAAAGACCATTTCTACATTAATGTTTATATTAGAACCTTATCATTTTTGTAAAATATTTTACTTTTTTCCCTTAAAAGGATTTCAGAATTAAAATAGAAAGAAATTCTCTAGGCTAATATTACATGTTTTTTCAATATATGATCAATTGACTTTGACTTTTATTTAATATCTTTTTTCTTTTTGAATAAGCCTTTAAGGTTATTTATCTATTTCTTTATTTTATTATTTTTGCCAAGGTTGTAAAACTCGCTAGGCGGTACTTGAGTGGCCGACTGGGGTGTAGGGAGTAATTGGCCTAGGCGGGGAGTACTTCGGGAGTATTCGGATTGAAACTTTTATATGTAAATTTCAAAATTATAGGGTATGGCACATTCACGGGACTATAAATTTACAAAATAAATACTCAAACAAGCTGTTAACTCATGACACGAGGAAACTGGTTATGTATTAATGGCTTTAATTAAGGAAACCAAGGAGACTAAGTATTTATAAAAAAATTTAGGACCTAATTATCCTAAGTTTGACTGAATTGGGGTCGAGTTTTGCATTACTCGGATTCACCTCAACTCGGCAAGGTCACCAACCTTGTGACGAGTACTCGGCCTTGGAAAAGGAGTTTTACAGCACTGATTTTTGCAAAAAGCATTGAAGTAATGAGTGATGCTAAATTGATTAGATTTTCTTTTGTTGCTCTTAGTGTGGATGGATTTATCAGTTACTCGCCTTCCCAATTAATCCATTTTTCTTAATTATATAATCAGTACAGAACTTGATATATATATATATATATATATTTATATATATATATATATATATGCATATGTATATAAATATAATTAGATGTAAAACTAGAGCATAGGTAGACAATTATAGGGTTTTACTTTAAACATTATTTAAGCCGTTTGCCATCTCATTCTCATTAGATAGTTGTTACACGTGAGTGTATTTACAAATATTTCCATTTCCATACGTGTTCTGTTGACTGTTATTCTACCATAAGGAAGCATATATGTTGTTGTCACTATTTATGTTTGTGGAGTTTTTTTAGGAGAGAAAACGAATGAAAGGAAACAGAAAAAGAAGTCGTGATTTCTCCGGTTTTATTAACAAAGGAAAGAAAAGGAAACGGAGGGAAATTTAAGGTGTTTTCCATCCAATCTTGTAGAGAAATGGAAGGAATTGAAAGGAACTCTCTTATAAAGGGCTTAGTTGTAAATCTATCTCATTTCCTTTTCTTTCCTTTCTCTCACACATTTCCCTTCCTTTGTTTCTTTTTCTTTCCAACTTGAGAACACAAACAAAATTGTAATTAAACTTTCACCCCTTATCTTTTCTCTCCTTTCCTTTTAAATTTAAAAGTCAAGAACACAGTGTAAAGTGGAGTCTTGCTTCCGAAAATAACACGAATTTATCGGAATCTTGTAAAGTGGAGTTTTGCTTCCGAAAATAACAGTGTAAAGTGGAGTCTTGCTTCCAGGAGTCATCATCTCAATCTTGTAATTTTTGTTTAGCAAATATGTAACACCCTATTCCCAGAATAGAAAGGAAATTATACCCAAGTCATAACACAATGCTTAAACAAAGCATTAACTCCACCACATTTAAATAACTAAAATCCATAATGTTCCAAATTCTAGACAGTATTTCATCACAGAGGTTTTTTACTTACTAATCTTATAACATAAAATAAAATGCCTTAACTATACTACAAACTATTGTTAAATTTTTCATTTTCTGTGTGACAGTGGTTGAATATTAACTTCAGCTCTGCAGACACAACTATTGGTCAAAATGTTAGCTTTCTTAATGCTACTTGGACCTCAACTAAATTAAGTCTTTATTCATAGTTATGTTTCAAAAGTTCCTTTTGGGTCTTAGGTTTCAAACATTAGTGATTTCCAAAATCACCCCCTTTTCACTTAGCTACAAAGGGACTTGAAATAATGGATAAAATCTCATATCAATATATGATACTTTGAAGTATCAGCTTAAAAGTTAAAAATAAAATGCATACAACATAACCTCAAAGGTTTTTTTATATTGATTGTGTATTTGAAAATGTTAAGACAGGAATGTATATATAGAGTTGGAGTTTACACATGGGTACCCTCTAGAATTGTAATAATAAGTAGTTACATTTAAGTACATCTACTCTAATATGTCCTGACGTCCTCGCAAGCTAAGGAGGGGGAATGACCGATGGCTTGAATCATAAAAGTAAAAATCTAGGAGTTCTTAACGACATTGGGAAGATATCAGCAATTTGATCATTTGTGGATATAAATTGAACACGAAGATCTCTGTGATCAAAGTTTTCTTAAAAAGAAGGAAAATGAACTTCCATGTGCTTTGTACGAGCATGTAAAATATCATTAATGAGATATAGGTTGCGTCTAGATTGTTGCACCATAGGTGCAGCCGTGCAGGCAGAATACAAATTTAGATTAAGACACTTGACAATATTTTATACTCTGTAAAAAATTTAGGAACTTGTAGGTCTTGTTTGGCAAAACTAAAATTTCATGTTTTCTTCTCTCCTTTGTGTCTTTTTTTTCTTTGGGTAATGTAAGCAGACCTGTGATTTCTACTTAACAAAATGATATATGAACACATTTAGCAAGATTGTTATTTTTTTAAAGGAGATTTGATTGAAAATAAAATGTGTTCAACCAGTTTCAAAACTCAACCTCTTTATTGTAAAACTGTCAACGCATATTCTTTTTTTTGGAAACCACAAAGAAATCAACAGTTACCAATTTTCATGAAAGTAAATGCTTGTGAACATTGTTTCCAGGCTAGTTTTCATTTTTTCAGAAAAATGTAAATCCTAAAAACGGAAGACTCCAACGTTGTCAATGAGGCTTACTGGCTTAGCTATTGTTAGTCTGATCAACTTCTAAGTTTTGGATTCACATTTGATAATATCGCTTCATATTTGAATCAGTTACAGTATTTTTCCCCCAAATCGCATCAAATCAACTTTTTTTTTAAAAGATAAGAGTTGTGGGTGTGAAGAATTTCATTGTTTCTTTGGAGATAAATCTCTACTTTTGCTTGAATTTGAAAACAAATTATTCTCTTCAAGTATATTTATATAGATATCTGTGTGCCAATCTTATTCTAATCAGATATGTGTAATAGCACCGATCTTCTTGATAAAAGATTAAGGATCCATATGTTGATCAGGTTTCGAGCTGTAATTGCATTTGCAGGCTATTCGGATTGATTCATGCAGATTTTCAATAACAGATTGCGAAAGTTCTTAGATTGTCATGACTGATATTTGTTTGGTAGAAAACATCTAATAATAAGAAAGGGCTATAGTTAATTCAACATATGAACTACAATAGTTTGTCCAGAGATGAACTTAATGCATCTTCTAGTTTATAAATTTCTACTGACCTGTTGAACATTTGCTCTTTTCTAGCTACATTTATTAACTGGAAGGTGAGAAGAATGGCTTCCATGAGAAGGAAGCCTAAGGCTGTTTTCATGGCCTTTGGAACGAAAGGCGATGTGTATCCATTAGCTGTAAGATCATTTTGGTTCTTCTTTGCTTCCAAATAATTAATTTGAAATATTTAAAAACTGCATACTTTACTTTTTCAAGGCTGAGGTTTTTGGGACGCAGTCTCTCTACCCATGGGTAGAGGTATGATTGTCTATATCTAACCTCCCTGATACCCCACTCAGGCAGGATTGGGTAATGTTGTTAATATTTTATTCCTTCGTTGAAACAATGAGAGCAAGTTCATTTCTCCTTCTGTTTCAAACTAAACGAAAAAATGATGTTGAGACTTTAGAGCAACAAGTGCTTATTTGGTGAAAAATAAATCATTCACCCATAAACCCTTAGCTTTAGCTTAAGGGAAGATTCTAGGAAACAAGACCTTTCTATACAATTCTTTTTTAAGTACTTATGATTTATATAATTATCACAAAAGATTATGAAACATTGATAGAATCATCTAAAGATACCTGTTATTCTCTGCATTTTAATTCTCATTCATGCCAAAATTTGAAATGTGATGCAACTTATGTTACTTATATGACAAAGTATGCTCTATAGCTAAGGAGGATAAAAATGCTGTTGTGTTGATCACAAACACTATTGTTTCAAGGGCAATATCAACATCAACTTAATCTGTAATAAAGATTCAAATGTTACAAGTGAAAGGAAGCTTCTGACCTAATTATATTATCTTGAAGAGGGTATTTTGTTTGTTTGAGCATCTTGAAGCAGATGACTACAATTATTTCCAAAAAACGCTAATATTTATGTAGATTGACAATTCATACGTTGTCCATTTACCTTACTAATTAGTGATTTAGTTAATTAGTATTGCTGCCTGATGTCCTTTCTGACTTCCATTTTTTCTCCTTTTGTTCTATTTCTATTGATTATTGTCATGTATTATTTTAACATTTTTATGTTAATTACATGATATAGCCAATATTTGTATGTAGGCAATTGCTGCAGCTTTTGCTTGTGACCAGGTGCACTACCATGTGGGTTTTATAACACATTCTGCACATGAGGTTTGTTCAATACTTGGTGGCGATAGTTGTTCTAAGCAATTATACTCTTGTTTCAGAGATCTTTCTATAGTATAGTTCAATTTTTATCATTTTGTTATGTATCGGTCTTCTTTCCACTTGTACCCTTAAATGTAATACTAAACAACAGCTTTAAGACAATTTACTTATTGGTTATACAACTAGAACTGAGAGTTACTTCACTCATTACATTATGCAAGCCTTGGTGAGAAAGAAGATGAATAGGTGAAAAACAGAATAATGAAATGTCTTGTGTATGATACCTTTTCCTATATGTATGTATTAAGGTGAAGATATTAGCATGATACTCATTTCATAATTAGTCGCAGAAAGCTTAAGTTATCATATAAGTATATGACAGGAAAAATAGAAATTAAGACATTTTTGGAAGGAGTTTTAGTTGGAAGGCAATAAATTAACGAACGAACAAACAAATTCTTTATTCTGTTTTCCATTGACATATTTATTACTTCGGTCCTATAACCTGTGCCAAGGCATAATTACCAAACATGAATAACAAAAATGAATGCTATCTGTTGTGAATCTGAAGAAAGAATCATGAAAAAAATGAGCATAAGATATTTGTGGAATGTTATTTAATTATAATTTTCTTTCGAAATTTTTTCATGTCTCTTCACCCCCCCCTCCCCATAAAAAGAAAAAAACCAAAAAATAAATATACCATGATCTGAATTCGTTTATTCTTGGCAGGACTTAAGGGAGCATCTAAGCAGAAAAAAAGTTTCATGTTATCCTGTTTCATCTCCTCCTGCTCTCTCACCTTATGTAGATGAAAATGAAAATAACTCAGGTTTTAAAAGAAAATCTTTTAGTTGTCACTGTAGCTCAGTCATCTGTTTTGCAGCATACTGTTTTTGCTTGAGAAAATAAGCAAAAATGGTTTTTGCAGCTCTGTGCTTTAACCAGTTATTGTTTCTGTTTGGAGTTTTCCAGGTTCTGTAAAGATCTCCTTTCATCAAGAAAAAAGGAAACTTACAAGAGAACATAGAAAAGAATGCGTTGTCATATTTGAAAATATCTTTGGTGATGCCCCTTGCATGGAGGGTGATCTAGTCATAATAAACTTCTTTGCATTGGTAATTTCTACCTGGTAACCAAAAGGAAAATTAATCTTTACACAAACAAAAATATTCTATATTTTTACCGGGTAGCCTAACTTTGGTTTGATATATAATTTTGCCATTTGGGTAACCATCTTCATTTTCATCCATAAAAGCCCTCAATCTGTCGTTTTTCCCTATGGAACGTTTCTTCCAAAAATTTCGATATCACGAATCGTACTGTTGGACACCTTAAGTATTATTTATCATTTGTAAGAAACATTAGTATTAGTATTATTAAACTTATACTTAGTTTTATTATGTAATAATTGATGTGTGTATTGTGTGTATACACACATACGCATGGAAGACAGTTTTGGAGGGAAAACTGGCGGCAAAACAACTGCCCTCCAACTGCCATCTTAGTCTACTATAAATAGGGTCTATGTACTAGATATTTGTATCCCAATCTCAGTTATATAATATCTATATTGTGTATATATACGTGTTCGATTTTCATGCTGTATAAGATGAAGATGAAGGCTGCCATGGATGACATGCAGTCTGCAAATTTACAATATGGTATCAGAGCCAAAGGCTCAAACAATCGCTGGGAAAACTCGATGAAACACACACAAGATTTCCAATCTGCAGAAAGAATCGATCGGAAGGAATCAAACTGGAGAGCAGATCGATTTTCACAAGGAAGGAGACACGATCGAAAAGGAACTACAAGGACTAATCGGAAACTGCATAACATACATGTCAAGAAGATACAAAATCTGAGGAAAAGTTTGGAACTTGCCAGTTTACTCAAAGATTGGAGTCTTGGTGGAGAAATCGGCCAAAGAAGGAAGAGAAAAGGAACCTGTTATCGTTGTTTTGAAAGGGGTCATTTCGCATGGGAGTGCCCTCTAAAGCAAACAAGAACACATGGACACGAAGATACGATGGCTACTACAAACTCTTCTTTCATTCCCTGTCAAGAAAATCAACCAGTGCAACCTGTCAAGCAATCTTATGTGAATCGAGCAATTATCAACGGGGACTACCTTGTAGAAGGAACAGATAGCGGAAACTGGAATTCAATTTGGTACATCAATACGGTTATTTCGAAGCATATGACACCCAATCGTGATCTGTTTACAATCTGTAAAGATTGTTATACGATTAATCATGAGGATCATCATGATGAAATTATAATACACGGAATTGGTGAAGTAGAAGTGGAATCAAAGGGTACAAGATTTGCGATTCCATATGTGTCGTATGCACCCGAAATCAACATAAATGTACTAAGTTGGAAACAACTTATTCTTCAAGGTTTCGAGATTGAGATCAAAGACAACAGATGTATATTCACTCATATGTGTATGGGCCGACAAAATCAAGATTATGATCAGAACACTACTACTTCAAGAAACATGATGGAAAACAATTACTCTACAAATGGAAGTGAGGCAAGCACAGTAGATGAAGGAATAGAAATCAAAGGAAAGGTGGTATCTTTGGTCATCGAAACTTATGATGATTATATCTCATTCATGGTGTTAGCAAATCGTGACAAGATATGTTATAGGTACTTGGATTATTTTAGGCAGAAATTTGAAAAAGCATTGAAATGGTTTTTTTAAGATGAAAGATGGAACGGATCTTGCACTACCACCAAAGATCGCAAATTTGGACGTTTGTTTATTTGACCTTTACAAACTTACTATGAATTCGGGAGGACATAGTACAATCTCAAAGGAAAACAAGTGGGGTGAAATAGCAATGAGTTTTGGATATCCGGATTGCTACGAACAAAAGTTCAGGGAACTTTTTGATCAATATCTATTGATTCCACATGAGCACTACGAGTTTGGGTTGAAAAGGTTCGGCAGATTTTTGAGTCTTGAAGATCGAAAGGTTGATGGTTTAATCAACAAGATCATTTCCGGCAATGTTGCAGAAGGTGGTGTAACCAGCAATGTTGCAGAAGGCGGTGTAGCCTGTAATGTTGTGAACACTCAAGGATCGGATCGTTTTCAAGCACAGGATGGTGACATTGAAGAATCAAATAAAGACAATGCTGTTGGTAGCAAATCGGATGAAGGTGATGGTGATGGTAGCAAGAACAGTGATGACTTTGTCATCGTTTGAAGAATGAAGATGAAAGAGGTCGAATAAACAAATGATATAATATTTAGGGGGGACAATGTTGGACACCTTAAATATTATTTATCATTTGTAAGAAACATTAGTATTAGTATTATTATTATTATTAAACTTATACTTAGTTTTATTATGTAATAATTGATGTGTGTATTGTGTGTATACACACATACGCATGGAAGACAGTTTTGGAGGGAAAACTGGCGGCAAAACAACTGCCCTCCAACTGCCATCTTAGTCTACTATAAATAGGGTCTATGTACTAGATATTTGTATCCCAATCTCAGTTATATAATATCTATATTGTGTATATATACGTGTTCGATTTTCATGCTGTATAAGATGAAGATGAAGGCTGCCATGGATGACATGCAGTCTGCAAATTTACAATACGTACAGGTTACTAGGTCAAAATGATGACGTGTCAGTAGGGTTGACCATGCTGACTTCGTTTAATGTGCTGGACCTGCTGGTCATAAATCGTCTACATACTAACAAAGTTATTTTTTAAGGTATATTAACAACGATATTGATCATTTAAAATATGAATATTTGAAAGTTGGGTACTTATTATGGGTGAAAACAAAGATGATTATTTAAACAGATTCCGACCAAAGCTGGTTAACTTTCCCATATATTTATGTGATTAAAATTGTTAATGATATAGATTCTTTAAGTTGCCCTTTGTTACATGTATGGTGATGAATTGGGGAACACTCTTATGGTTATTGTGCAGGAAGGTTGGAGCCTTGCAGAACTTTTTAATGTTTGCTGTGTGGTAGCAGCTCCTTATGTTGTTCCTTACAGGTACAATAGACTTTTTTTACCACCATTATATCATGCGTCTTCTTCTACCATTTAGTTGGAGTGCCACACACACACATTGATATGCATGTGTGTGTGTTGCACCTAAGCTTTTTATATCGCAAAAAGGTGATAAGGAAAGTTAAGTTTATTGTAGAATAAGTTATCCCTTTTGTAAGTCTTGTTTTTCTCATATTTTTTTCTTTTATCTAGAATATAATGAATCACCACTTTTCTAGTTAAGTTGCTTGTGTGTGAGTGTGTCTGTTTTTTTATATTATACCTGGTGCAGTGCTCCTTCATCTTTTGAACGAAAATTTTGCGAAGAGCTTCCCCTTTTATATGACTATCTCCAAGAAGCACCAAGTGAGAAGGTAAGGTTGCGTTTGGTTACGGAAAATTGTTTTCAGTTTTCTTAGAAAATTTTTCTAGAAAATGGGTAGAGTTTTCATTTTCAATTTTCTGTAAAAAATTTAGAAAACGCGTTTGGTAAAAACGATGGAGTTTTCATTTTCTATTTTAGAAAATTAGAAAACATGTTTAGAAAAAGATGGAAAAGAGAGGATATGGACTTTTCTGATTTTCTAGGAAATTGGAAAATTGAAAACTCCTTTTTTTTTTGGAAAATTTTAGAAAAAAGTATCAACCAAACAGATTTTTAAAATTTTAACTTTGTATGGAAAATTTTTCTAGAAAATTAGTATTTTTTTTTCTAAAACCAAATACACCCTAAATCTCAATTCTTCTAGATTATGCACATCTTTCTTACTTAACGTGGTTTTCTTTTCTTCTAGGGGCATTCGGCTTATTTTAAGTTTTATTTTATATACTGACTGATATTGGCATCGTCGATGTCATTTTAGAGTTCATTATCTGGCACATTAATTTTGCCTTTTTTTTTCTTAAACAATAATGACTATAAAAACATAATCTGTGATATGAGTTAATTCTGTCAATGTAGTTATTTAGATCACGGAAGGCCACATGTAAAGTTCTGAGCCACTTGTGAAGGCTATTTTCAGACTTGCTGTCTAACAAAATTTTCTCATCAATTTTTAAATAAGACTTCGCTGACAGATATATAATTTTTTTCATTTATTCATGCCTCAGATTTCTTTTATAGTTGATATAGAAGACTTTGCTGACAGATATATATAATTTTTAAATAAGATTTCCTGGAAAGATGTTATCCACTGGATGTGGCCTCTTTTTATCGAGGACTGGGGAATATGGAGAGCTACAGAGTTAAAGCTGAACCCCTTGCCTTTCACGGTGTGTCCTTGCTGCCATTTGTTTCCTTTCTCATATATTTTTTTCATTTGACCTCCTAAATAATTTTATTGCAGCGTTTTGGATTATTGTTGTTATAAACTAGTGTTTGCTGTTAAAAAATAACAATCTTTTTATACAATATGGACAAAAAAGTGTTTGCAGGACAACCTAACCTGACCTACTTTGACCTTTACGTCTCACATGAATTTGCTACCCAACCCACCAACTTTGGCACCTCAAGCTTTATCCTTTGCAATTATGCTTCCGTTTTCTTGTTCTTTCTTTATTTATTTTTTCAGGGTGTTGACTACAATTATCTTATTGTCTCTTCATGCATCCAGGATCCAGTCACAAGTCATCCAATGTGGCACAGCAGGCCTTCATCTCCTTTGCTACTGTAAGATAAATGCAGTGGTGGCAATTATATTACAAGTTCAACCTTGGGAAAGAAAAAAATATGTACAATGTTACAGTCACATGTTATCACCTCTTGCTAACTTTGTAAGAAAAATACAAAACATTTGTATTATTCTAATTTTCATGACTTCATCACAACAGGTATGGTTTCAGCAAAGAAGTTGTAGAATGCCCTGGTACGGTAATTTCTTTTGATCAAAGTCCTTGGTTTTGGGTATCGACGATGCATCTGCAAAATCACAATGTGTAAAGTTTGCTTCTTCCATGACTTGCATCATGGCAAAATTGGTCTTTTAATTATTGAGTGTAAAGAGGATAAAGCTTGTATCTTTAGCTAGAGGTGGAAAGATGTGTGGGTCGGGCCATTTGGGTAACACGTAAAAATGGGTTCAGGCCGGGTTGCCTGCAAACAATTTTTGTCCATTTCTTAAACCTTTTTATAGACATTTAATGCTTGAACAAATTATGTAATAATAAGTGTAAAATGGGGGTTGAATACAAATCTTATAGTTCTAAGACAGTTTATATTTTTCGGTTATAGTTATACTTCTTATTGATAATAAATCAAGAATTACAATCTTAATCTTTGTGGAATAAGATTAACAGATTAAATGACATATTATAAGAACGCACTTGAACACCAGAAAGAAAGAACGCACTTGAAATTTTGAGTTTTACAATTTTCACACACTTTCACACAGTAGAATTATTGCAGGTAGATGAACCCTAGACTTAGTAAGTGACAAAAGACTTTGTAATCAACGATCCTCAATCTTGGCTCCCATCTTCTATTCAAATTTGAATATAAAAATTGTTTCCTAGAAATCAGGAGAAGATTGATCAAGTTGCTACAATTGAGGAATGCTTGATTTTCTTTCATGAGTTGGTTTCTTGATTTGAATCTCAAAATCTTTTCTTTAATATTGAGATAAGTATCCTTTAAATCTCATCAACATCTCTGAATCATTTGCCAACATTCACAGAGTTAAGTCTTACAAATTTAGTCTTCTTAACGGCCGACTATTTCACTTTTCTTTTCTTTTATTTTTTTATTTTTTTCAAATATTTATTTTTTCTCCTTCTATTATAATTATTTTGTCTTTTCTTTTTATATATACTTGCTGGAGGTCTTTTTGGAAGCAGTCTCTCTACCTAAGGGTAGAGGTATGACCATTTACATTTTACTAGCCTAATACCTCGCTAAGGTGGGATTGGGTACTGTTGTTCTTGTTGCAATATCTAAGAGGTAGCTTAGACACTGCAACTCAAAGACATACCGACCACCTTACTGTTATGATCCCACATCGGCAAAAAATAAATTAAGTTGATGGCTTATAAGTCTAGGTGTCCCCTCCCCCTACAAGCTAGCTTTTGGGGATGAGTTCTACACTTGGGTTTATGACATGATACGAGCCTAGTATGAGATGGGTTTGTATCAATTGGTATCAGAGCCATCCCCGTCTTGCAAGGTTCCAACACTCGGAGTGATGGCTTGGACCCGTAAAAGAAGGGTGTCAATAGTGACCAACGTAGCCGTGACCAATGAGGACTCGGAGTGGTGACCTATGGAGTGGTGGCTTGGACCCAAAAAAGAAGGGTGCCAACCATGACCAACATAGCCGTGACCAACGAGGACGTTGATCCTTCAAGCGTGGGGTATTGTTATGATCCCACATTGGCCAAAAATAAATTAAGTTGGTGCCTTATAAGTCTAGGTGTCCCCTCTCCCTACAAGCTAGCTTTTGGGGCTGAGTTCTACACTTGGGTTTATGGCATGATACGAGCCTAGTATGGGATGGGTTTGTATCACTTACACAGTTTTTGCAGCCGACTAAGCCTCTACGTTGACTCACACACTAAGCATATGAAATCCATTCTTAAGTATAATTTCACTAACTCATCAACCTAACAATTAATAATCCATATCTTATAGTAAAAAGGATATAGGAGGTTTTCCATTAAAATAGACTTTGGGCTACTTCCAACCTGTCCAACCGGTTCCCCTTTTAGCTATTCTTTTGATTTTCCATTTAACCCGTTCGAGATAAAATATTACCTCAACCAAGTAAATGTGTTGAAATTTCCACCCCTATATTCGGCTATGTAACTGTAATGCAAATGGAACTCCATATCTTTCTAGAATGAAGACTATAAGTGAATGCGTAAACAACAATACTATAAGCGGGTTTTTTTTTTCTGAGATGCTATTGTAATGATAGAATACTAGTTGCAACATATTATATTATTATTATTCAAACTATAAGTATATTTTTTTCTCATTGCTTCTGCACTGTCAACTGTGCCAGGTTATTGGCCTTCAAATGTTCATATTTGTGGCTTCTGGAGTCCTCCAATAGAGTGGCAGTTCTCGTGCAAAGAATGTTCAGAAATTACAGTTTTGACCTCATCAGATAAATTGAACATGAAAGCTGAGTTGTGTTCAGCTCACACTCAGCTGCAATACTTTTTAAATGCTCCAGAATTTCCACCTGTTTTCATTGGTTTGAGTTCTATAGGAAGGCAAGTAATTTAAAGTTCACAGAATCTATACTATAATATAAAGCATCTAGGTTGAGTAAAATAATACTGGACAACCTAGATTTAGAGGCTGTTTGTTTGTCCGAATAAGTACTTTTTTTAGTCTAAAGTCTGATTCAGACAGACATTTATTAACAATTCTTGATTGTTTGTTTTTCTCTGTGTGTGTTTTTTTAGATGTTTGGCTCTCTTATTAACAATCAGATCATTTTTTTAACTTTGGGGAGCCCAATGGTTATTCATCTCTTGCATTTTCTGTTGTATTTAAGGTTTCCAAGGACTATCAGAGAAATACTTTCTATGGATGGTTATTACCTGACAGGGGAGGGTTCAAACGAGAACTGTTTTTCATACGAGAACTGTAAGAACCAATCTTGGCCGTTCATTTTGGATAATGGAATTCATGGATGAAGAGCATGGGGGGATTGAGTGTGGCAGGGTGCATGTAAAGCTCATGGGTGGTCAATCCAATTGAAGGAGGTGGAATTGGACGGCTAAGATTGGTTCTCGTACGAAAAACAGTTCTCGTTTGAACTTTTGCCTTACCTGACATACTCTTATATTCTGAAACATGATACTCTTCTTCCTGCAGCATGGGGTTTATGAGAAAACCTCAGTTGTTTCTTCATGTTCTTCAAAGTGTTGTAGAGATAACGAATTATCGCTTTATCCTTTTCTCATCTGGATACGGACCTCTAGATGCTGCAACAAGAGCACTTGCTGCAGAATCATCATCACATTCAGAAAAAGGAGGGTTCATTAAGGATGGAATTTCTCTTTTTAATGGCAGGCTTTTCTGTTTCTCGGGGTAAAGCATTTTTGCATCCGCTGTCAACTGAGTTATTTATTTATTTATTATGCTGAAGTAAGCTGTTAACTGCATTCTTGTTGCTTTTTAGACTAACACTTTGCATTTGTCTAAAAATTATTCATAATAAACCAATGAAATACCTTTATACTGAACTATTACCAAGGATGTACATCTTTATCTTCATATTACCAAACAGTAAAATTTATGACTTGTAAATTGTATTATGAGGTCTTATATGTATTATATATTTTCATTTGTTTTCTCTAGATCCCACAAGTATTCCATCTGATGTTTATTGCCTTGTCATTTTTTAATTAGTTCTGTACCTTACAAGTGGCTGTTTCCAAAATGTGCTGCTGTAATCCATCATGGGGGAAGGCAAGCTCACTGCTACTTTCCTTTCCTCTGTTTTCTTATTATTTCTATTTTTAGAAAAAAAATATTTAAATGTCTTCTAACATTTTGTTTTTCCCTTTCCAACCTTTCTTTCTTTTATTTTCTTGTAATACTTTCACCCCTCTTTGTACTAATAATGTACCCTATGGCATGTAATCTGGTTCAACTAGTGGATCAACTGCAGCAGCTTTGCATGCTGGAATTCCACAGGTTTGTTTCAGTAGACCCATATGATACGTACTTTTAGTTTCGCTTGTGGTACATTAATCCCCATTGATAAAACTTTATGGATGGATGTTGTAATGAACAAATTTGATTTTATATTTAAAAGTTTGTAAATGAAAATCTTGCCAAAAAGCAAATTATATATGTTAGCAAAAGAAATATAGAAAGGATGGTGGAGGTCGATCCTATATACGTCTATCTTTGTTTTGAATAATTTAAATTTCTTTCAAATGATCAATGACATAAGCAGGTATTGTGCCCCTTTATGCTGGATCAGTTTTATTGGGCAGAAAGAATGTTCTGGCTTGGAGTTTCACCGGAACCCTTGAAGAGAAATCAATTGCTTCCGGATATAGATGACGAAATTAACATAAAGGAAGGTGCTAGTGCTCTTGCGAGTGCAATTAATTATGCTTTATCTTCTCGAGTTAAAGAAAATGCCTTACAAATTGCTCAAAGATTGTCTTCCGAGGTAATCATTTGCTCTTGAAATTATTTTTATAAAAAAAAAGATCTGTCCTTCACCAATTCTTGCAAAACGATGTTAGCATTGATTTGGTTTCTCCAGATTTCGGGGGGGGGGGGGGGGGTGGTGGTCAGAATTCAGATATTTGACTAGTCAAACACTCACAATTACAGTATGCATTTGTTTTTGGATGATAGAAACTAGGTGCTAATTTCATTACATACATGAATTCAAACAACATGAAGACGTAACAAAATTTATTTTGCTTGCATCATCTTGGGTCTTGTTTTTTTGGAAGATCAAAGAGATTGTTCGAAAACACATCTTACATAAAATTAGCTCCCCTCGTACCCCTATTATAGTCCTATCATCCGATCAATCCTTCCATGTTTAGCTACTTTTCCCTTGTCCTTCAGATATTTGACCACTTTGCCTAACACAGTTGCCCAAAACCCCAAACTGAAAAATTTACAATTGACTGGCTGTGTTGGATTCATCTTGACTGTCAACATGGGTCATGGGCATACTGGGTAGCGGGTCAAAGACCGAAAGAGAAGTATTTTAGCATTAGCTCGACTAGCAAACACTTTTTTTTAATCCATTTTCAAACTTTTTTTTATCGATAATCAACATTTTAATATATGTTAGTAATATAAATTCTTGAATAAAATTAATTATTTCATGTAATAAATCTAAACTTTGAACAGTTTTCAATCTATATGCTCATATTCCATTCTTGCTGATCTGATCTATGATCTCATCAAGCATGGACTTGAAATCATGAGCTAGAGATGCTACAAGATTGACAACTTTTTGAATTTGCCATTATTTCAGGATGGTGTGATGAAAGCAGTGCAAATATTGAAAGCAACTATTGTGAGCCAAACTTCAAACGAAGACTAACTTGAGATCATACAACAATTTGTGTTTTTCTTTTTCTATTTGAATTTCATAAAAGTGGCCAAAAATTCGGTAATTAGAAACTTTCCACCTTATTGTATCAGTACTGGTTAGAGCTGTGGATAGGAGTAAAAAAATATGGTTCTGATTTTTAAAAATAAGAATCACATGTCATGTATAGAAAGTTTGAATTTTAATTAAAAGGTGATTAAGGTCGATTTTTTTGCAAACATGGAAGGTTTATGAAACTGATTGTTATTTCTAGAAATTAAAATTACCTTATTGGGAAAATGGCCAAGAAAGGTAACGTAAATTTCAAATTTGCAAATAAAGATAATATATATTTTTTTAGCTAAGAAAGAAACTATAAATTTTAATTTGTTATAAAAAAAGGAATCTTGACTTGATAGTTCTAATTTTTTGGTATGTCATAGAAGTCCTTTTAATAACAAATTAATATTTAGAATATCTTTTTATACAAAATTAAAAATTATAATCCTTTTTTATAAGTTGGAACAAAAAATTACACATTATCTTTATTTACAAAATTTGATATGTATGTTACGTTTCTTGGTAATTTGCCATTATATTTTCATAAGATTATCTACATTTAATACAACTTTCGGACTTATCATTCAAAAACATTAATTATCCCACTCATATCTTCATTATGTTGTTATTTATCGACTGATACTTTTGTGTCTTCCAAAACTATTTGACTGTAAACTCTTTTCATTTAAGATAGAGTAAATTACAAATTTCATCTCTGTGGTTTGCTTAAAGTTTTATTTTTTGTTCATTAGTTTTTAAAATTACATTCACAGTCACCGTGTTTTGAATTTCATTATAGATTTAGTCCTTTATGCTAACTGCTGTTAGTTTTTCTGTTAAAGTCTCCTTATGTGCATTACAAATGAGGGTACTTTACATGGTAGTTTAACAAAAAAGCTAACGACAATGCAAGAATTTGTAATCATAAGGAGACTTTAACAAAAAAGCTCATGATAGTTAGTATAAAGGACTAAATCTATAATAAAATTCAAACCATAGTGATTGTGAATGTAATTTTGAAAACTAAAGGACGAAAAAGTGAAACTGTAAGCATACCGTAGGGACAAAATTTGTAATTTACTCTTTAAGATAACTTGTGCCTTAGAGTACTTATTAACCGAAAAATTAAAAAATAGAGAGAATTTCACATATATTCTTATAAAACTCCTAAATTACATATATATTCTTATAAAATTTGAAACTAAATATATGTTGTTGCAACACCTCTAGACTCCATCTATATCAAAATACTCAATTTAGTTTTAATTAAACCATTTAAATATTTAAAAAATGTCTTCACATTGCTTTACATTTAAACTTACCAAAATACCCCTCTCTAAACAAAAAGAAAAAGGATAAACCTGCGGGTAGGTTTTTTTTTTTTTTTTTTTTTTTTGCAAATTGCAAATAATTCATATGCGCAGGTCGTAACATTCATCACTTCGAAGAACTAGCCTTTTGATTTAAGTAATTTAAACAGGTGATGTGTCGGTTTAAAGAAAGCAGTACTAATTTAAATTACGACAAATTGCATTAAAACATAATGATCTTTGTCTTAGTTATCACTATATACAATCAACTTTATTTTCTTAAAAATAATATAACCAACTTTAATAATCCTCACATTGTATGCAAGTTAATGTATACTATGAAAGTTATAGCAAAGTTTATTGTATACAATGGTAACTAAACAACAGACACATAAAAAAGTTGTTTGCATACAATGAAATAATTATGAAAGTTAATTGTATTATTTTTAAAAATTTAAAGTTGAACTAAGACAAAATTCATTGCATTTTTATATAATTTGCCCTTTAAATTAACGTTACTAGCCAACAATTGAAGAGCAATATAGTCTAAATCTCTTGGTAATGAAGGAGATGTCTTTGGGGTTTGCCGAGTAAAAAAGGAGAAAGAAACACGTCAAATGTTATGGGTATTTTAGTATGTTGCATGTAAATTAGTTTGAATATATATTTTTTAAATATAAAATGATTTAATTATGATTAAATTAAGTATTTGGATGTATATGAGAATTTAGAGGTTTTTGAAGGATATGAATGTAATTTTAAACTTTATAAAAATATATATATTTAATTTATAAGTTTTGTAAGAATATATATGAAGTTCTTCGTAAAAACGTAACATGAAAATTTCAATTTTTAATAAAGTGCGGCCGTTCAAAGGCTACTAACTCAAGAATATAACTTCATTTGTCACATATCTTCAAAAGCTTCAAACATCATTATAATTGATATAAAGGAAAATGAAAGAAAAAGGCCAAGACTCGAATGATGTAATACTTAAAATGAGCACTATGTCGAGTTTAAAATAAATAATATATATATATATATATATATATATATATATATATATATATATATATATATATATATATATATAGGGTAGAGATCAAATTAAAATAAAAAGTGTAAAAGGGATGATTATTTGATCATTTTTCGGTATATATATATCAACTGATAATCGTTAGTTCATCATCTTTATTGATTAAAACTAGTTCTTCATCAATTTCTTTTTGATTTCAAATACAGATTTTGAAAACAAAATTTTGGAATAATTTGTTGATGAACAAAATGCTTTCATCTAAAAAGTGATGAATATGTTGGATTCATCAAAAAGAAATTGATGAAGAACTAGTTTTAATCAATAAAGATGATGAACTAAGGATTATCAGTTGATATATATACCGAAAAATGATCAAATAATCATCCATTTTACACTTTTTACTTTAATTTTCTTTTTATTTGATCTCATCCCTATATATATATATATATATATATATATATATAACCACAATTATTGTCATGGGCTGCTTTATTTTCTTAGCACAAACAGTGCGGCAGTAGCTCTTACTAATGCTAGCTGAGCCTTACTTTCACGCTAAGTTTAAAAGATTATATTAGAGATTGAAGAGAACAGTAAAGACTCTTTCAAGAAATGGTTTACACTCGTATTGAGAACTCACACTTGATTTACAACTTGTTATATTACTATTGAGAACTCACTCACCACAAGAATTGTGTCGTTTTCTCGACAAATTTTGTGGGTAAAAGACCTAAAGTTGTGGGTAGTTAGCTAATACTCACGGATTAGTCGTGGGTAAAACCTTCGAGGTATTCTTTTACCCACAAGATTTTTACTTTGTGGGTAAGATCACCCACAAAATGATGTGTGGCTAGTCGTATGAAGTTTGTGGGTAAAAGATTGTCTGGAGTTTCCAAATACCAAGAATTAGTCATGGATTTGCTTATGGGTAATTTGGGGCTACATTTACCTACAAAATTACTTGTGGGTAATTGTATGAAGTTTGTGGGTGAATGTTGGACTAAAGTTCATCAAATACGAGGAAAATACCCACCGATATATTCATGTATAATATGTGCGTAAATTTTACACACAAAAAGTCGTGTGTTGATATTTTATATTTTGCCTCTAGCAATCGGTGGGTAAAACTACCCACAAATATAATCATGTTTAAAAATAGAGATTAAATATTTTTTAATTAACCAATCATTCACTATAGGTAAATTTACGAGCATATTACCCATGACTTTTTATATGGATAAATGATGGCTACATATCTACACACAAATAGATAAACTTCTTTCAACTTTCAACCACATACCATTGTAAAAATGCATTAGGATATAAAAATAAAATCTCTCATGTTCAAGAAACCATTAATCTAAACACATAAGAGTAAATAGATAGAAAAGTAGATAAACTTATCAAACAAATGTTTGATAATATGTAGACTCTAGATATGAGTGTCATGATGACACATTGAAGTAAATGAAAAGCAAATAAAATTATCAACTAATGCTTGATAATATGTAAGATCTAGATAGGAGTGTCATGACGATCCTCACTTGCATCCGCTTGAGATTGACTCGTAGTTGGGTCGCGATGAGCATCTCTGGCACTTTCCCCTTGATCATTATCCTCGCCTTCATTAGAAACCTTAGGAACGGGAACACCGACATGTAACGTCCCAATTTAATAAAACGGATATTTGCAGTAAAACCACAACTGAGTTTTTCATAAAAGCGGAAGCGTAAACTATTCGAAAATCTGCTATATCAAAAGATACTCACATATGTACTATCACAAGTTTATTACCAAAACTTGTCATTTACAAACCAGACATTAATTGTTTTTAAGTCGTTTATCAAAATGTAGTCAAACCGGAGCTTTGCCCTTTTTCTTTGCTGTAACATGCAAAACATTTTAAAAATAATATCTGATAAGCTGCGGGAGCTTAGTGAGTAAACTAGACTGCAAATCATATAAACACATGTATAATATCACATATAGGCGACACATAATGATAACCTGCCAGCCACTAGTTCTAGACCCAGGACAACAAACTGAGCCACAGTACTGTGCTATTTATGAGCCCACTACTGCACTAAGCAACATGCTGAATAACACATATGATGAATACATAAAAGTACTCATTGCAATAACACACGTGTCGCACATATGAAAGATAGTCTAGAAACTGAATAGGACAGGGGCACACCCGTGCCTGGCTAATGGTCCGCCTTTCTCATCCGACTTATTAATCCGACATACGGGTTTGACTTATAGCTTGTAAGTCATACAACATAAAAGGCACGCCCTTGGTCCCCCAGGGCACGCCCGGACCTTATGAATTTATGGTGGTTACGACCACTAGGCACGCTCGTGCCTCCCTAACTCTGAACTAGAATGGTCGCTTGACTTGCTGTTCTCCGGCCAAAAACCCATAAAAATACCATTTTTGATCAAACAAACTATACATAGGGGTTTCCTACATCCCCAAACATAATTTCCACCCACATCAACATAATTTCCAAAATCTTATTAACTTCTCTCCTTATTTCATAAATATAAATCTTTTTTCTTATTTTAATGTCTTTTAGAATTTATTTTTAAAATTAATAAATTAGTTTATGGCTTTATGCAAATAAAAGAAAAATTGAAAAAAACCGGACATGATGTAGAAAACTTTTTTGTGATATTAAATTGCGCGAATAACATATCATTACATTCTTGAAAGCAACATGTTTTAAAGCACAAATAATTTGCCGCCGCAGCAATGCGTGGGTACGATGCTAGTATATGTAGAAGGTGTACTAATGAAATGAAGTAGCAATCTTTTTAAGAAGTTCAAGTTTAAAAAAAAATTAGAAGCAACTTTTAACAGCTACAAAAATAACTAACAGCTACGACAACTTTTAACGGCTAAGCAATATTTTTAAGAAGGTCAAATCTAAATAAAAATTAACAGCAACTCTTAGATTTCAAATAACAACAAATTTTAACTTCAAACAGATTCAAACAACTTTTAACAGCCAACATCATCAGCAACTCCTAAATTCTATTTTCAAATAGATTCAAAAGAAATTGAAAACTTCAAAAGATTCAAAAGAAATTGAAAACTTCAAAAGATTCAAAAGAAATTGTAAACTTCAAACAAAAATCATCTGTAACTTTTACAGCCAAGAATATCAACAACTATTAAATTCTAACTTCAAACATATTCAAAAGAAATTGAAACCTTCAAAAGAGAAAGCAAGAGAAGGCATGAAATATAGTAAAGAACAGCCAATAACCACCATAAGTACAAAATTCAAAATTGGGGCAGTAGATGAAGAGAAAGCTATTGAGAAGGAGGAATCTCGACTTTAAAATTAGACACCGGAGGCAAGCGATAGGCTTCACTTTGTTTAGATGGCCGGTGACCGGTGGGAGGCGAGGTGGCCGGCAACAGGCGGGAGGCGAGGTGGCTAGCAACAGCGGAAGGAGGCGGCAGGCAGTAGGGTTTAGGGTTTAGGGTTTAGGGGTTGTTTTTGTAGAATGGGGAAAAGAGGGATACAATTCTGTAAAATCAATAAAATCACACTATATATACTGATCTAGATATAGATCAATTGGTTAAGGATTTTTAGGTTTGATATTCCCAACCAGTCAACCAGGTTTCAACTCTTGCTTTAAGCATGTTTGATATATATTTTTATTTTTAGTTATCAACCAAAAAAATTAAAATATTATTATAGTTTCTTAAAACCTTATTGTAGGCAATAATAATCTATAAATAATTCTAGTAGGAAGGATATCTAGCCATCACAATACCCACACAAAAAGCTAACTATTACAAAACACTTACGAAAACAAGACGTGGATGAATTCGTATATACATGTTTACAAAGAAATCACCTATAAAAACAACCGCAACCATATGCCCACGATACTTAACATGGGTGAAGTTGTAGATAATTTTTACTCACAAATTACCCTCGTAAAAGATAGACGTGGGTAATCAATATTTAACGTAAAACTCACACGATACTTCCCACGGTTTTTACCCGCATAAACTAAAGCCATGGGTAATTTGTGCATACTATTTTAGCCGAAATAATTTACCCACATATTACACACGTAATACAAGTCCATGGGTATTTTCGTGACTAATCTACGGGAAAATCACGGGTAAAATCATTTATTTTTTAATTTATTAAGCGTGGACAATTTATGGGAAATACGTGTGTAATTACCCACAAGTTAACCAAGGTGGGTAATTTTCATGGGTAATTGCCACAATTCTTGTAGTGACTTGATTTACAACTTGTTAGATTACAAATGAGCATGGCTAGCTTATATATAAGGGTGTAATGAACTCTAGAATGTTCCGTACACCTCCTTTTAAGGAGTATTCTAGATTCTCTCACGTTACATTATCTACAATAATCTTATCTTCCTACATCCTTCCATAAGGTTCTACAATGTTCTTCGAGCTTCTCCATTCTTCTAGAAGATTCCGGAAGCTTCTACAAAGTTCTAGAATCTTTTACAAACTTCTATAAAATTCTGGACCGTGTCATTCTCCCCCACCTAAGCAAGGCATCATCTTCGATGCTTGTTCTGCCTTGAAAGCTTCGATCAACTTGGTAAATTGTAACACCCCAATTTTATAAAGCATTATTAAAATAAGTTGTGAAATAAAAGTAGAAAAAAACGAGTAGAAGTTATAAATTATTAAATGGTTT
Source organism: Dittrichia graveolens (assembly GCA_038502395.1). NCBI lineage: Eukaryota > Viridiplantae > Streptophyta > Magnoliopsida > Asterales > Asteraceae > Dittrichia > Dittrichia graveolens. The sequence continues at coordinate 73,540,339 of JARJIL010000005.1, read as the reverse complement.
GAGATAGATTCCAAATATATCCCCATTGAGATTTTTGAGTATCGTGTGAATGAGTTGTAAGTTAAAAAGAGGAGTGGGATACCCGCTAATTAGGGGACCACCACCTTAGAGGCGGTAGCCCCCCTTCCTTCCCTTCTTTTTGTTTCTTTTCCCTCCATTCTTATTTCTTCTTCTTGGTTCATTCTTTCCGAAGAGAAACACACATATATATCTACTTTTATGTGGATAAGAGATCTTGGAGCTGAGATTGATGATTAACAAGGAGGATAAACATATATACCAATTGAGGAATCAAGTTTAGAGAATTGTAAGTGGTTACTATTTGTGTGTTTTGAGTTGTTAATTGGGTTAATTGAGTTTAATTGAGAGTTATGATCAAAGAGTGTTAGTATGTTGTATTTAGAGTTGGTAAATGTTATGGGGATGTTTTTTAGTACTAAAAATGAATTAAAAGTGTTTGGGTTGATTTCTGGCCGGAAAATAGTGAATTCTGTTCAAAACTGGGCTGTAAGTTGAAGGGCATGGGCATGCCCCTCGAGATCCAACTCTACCCCAGGGTGTACTAGAGGAGGCACGGGCGTACCTCAAAAGGCACGGGCGTGCCTAACCCTAGAGAGGGCTAGGGTGTGCATGGTGGCCACGGGGGTACCTTTGAGTGAGGGCACGGGTGTGCCTTGTTATGTGTAGGGTTTTTTAAGTGGTGTTTTGATCGAGTAAGAGTAGAGAGTATCATATTCCTATTCTTTGACCTAAGGAAAAGATAAAGAGAATTCTTTGGAAGTGTTGGACTCCAGGTGAACCTTAACCTAGAACTTAGAGATACTAATTATTTGTGATTATACGTGTTCAATACCAGATTGAGATTTACTATATGATTATTATTATGTGATGATACTTAGAGAATTGTTATTAACTAATTTGTTAAAGAGTATATAGGTAAGTATAGAGTTAACAGAGTTGAGTATAACTGTAGTTAAGAGATGAGAGACAGGGATACATGCTTATGAATAACAAATGAGTATTCTAGCACTAGATTAATTAATGAGAAATGAGTATGAATGAATAAACAAGAAGTGAAAACCCGTTGATTAAAAGAGAGAAAAGAATGGGTTAATAGTTATTACTTGACAAGCAGAGATAATCAGTGTTGTGTGAATCACAAATTTAAATAGCATATGATGATTTAAATAAGCAATGTTGATATGTATAATTATATAACTAAAGAGAATGAGTTCTGACAGAGTTATAAACTATAAATACATAACTATATACATTATGAGTAAGTGTGAAGATACTAAGAAAAACAGTATATTTGTGAGATACATAGAGAGGTGTTAAATATAAGAGTAACTGTACATGTGTATGTAAATATATAAACATACCAATATTAGAGAGTATAATATACTATGTCTATCTATATATATAAATTTGATTAATCAAGAGAAAGAGAATAATTAGAGTTATAAATATTATGCGTTTAGCTATAATTGTGTTAATTATAGCTTATCAAGTGATTATGTGTGAGAAGAGAAGTATGTGGTATATACATACATATATGAGAAATGATGTTTAAGCCTATATGGCTTTATGTGAAATGTGTATTACATGATGATTCTTTAGCCAGAGAGGCACATGTGGCTAGTCAATAAAACTAGCTAGAAGATGATGTGACTACCAGTGGTCAATGTGACTACTAGAGGTGAGAGCATATGTGAGTTCTTGATGATAATATAAATATATGTGATGTTGCATATAATTGTATATGTTATGTGTATTGTGTTACACACTAGCCTGAGTGACAATGAGATGCCTGGGTGGCAATGAGATGCCTAAGTGGCAATGAGATGCCTAAGTGGCAAATGAGATGTCCGAGTGGCAAATGAGATGTCTGAGTGGCAATAAGATGGCAACGTATCAAATGAGATGCTTGAGTGGCAAATCAGTGGCCCGTGTGGCATATTTTGATGTGCTTACATTTATATGCTAATTATTAACATTTGAGTACTTTGTAGAGTTACTCACTATGCTTTCTAGCTCATTCCTTCTGTTGTTTATCCTTTTCAGGTTTTGTGGGCAGCGAGATTTCCACGTGGACAAATTGAGAGTTTTGTGCAGAATCAAAGGAAACTATTTTTATACGTTAAAAAAACGGGCATTACATGAATTGCCATGAACTCTTGGCTGGATCCTAACTTGTCTCGCTTAGAGGTTTATTCTTTCACTTCACCAAGTACTCCTTCGTAGGTGCTCCTGTTCATCCCTATTTAATTCTATTGGAGAGTATCTCTTCATAAATATTCTCATATTAATCCCTCATGCTTGTAGGTGCTCGTGTTAAAATGTTTCTTTCTTCATCTTCTGGGTTTTTTTGGGTACGGTTTTAGCAAGCTTACATGAAACACCAGGTGTATTCTTGTGTAGGCCTTGGGTAACTCTAGTTTATAGGCCACTGAACCAATCTTTTTAATCACCATGAACGGTTTTTCATATCTTTGCAGAAGACCTTTATGTAGGGCACAATCTCGTCCATGTTGATATAGTTTAACCAAAACTTGGTCTCCTTCATTGAATTCCTTGAAGGTATGTTTCTTATCGGCCCACTTATTCATTTTCTTAGTTAACTTTTCTAAGTATAACTTTGCCACTTCAGCGCGTTCTTGCTAATCCTTAGCAAATCGGTAGGCCGGTGGACTACTTCCCGTATAACCACCAATGATGTCTTTGGGATAGTTGGTTGAAACCCTAAGAGAATCTCAAAAGGACTTTTACTGGTACTTTCACTCCTCATAAGGTTATATGAGAACTAAGTAATGTCGAGTAACTTTGCCCAATCTCTTGGATTGGCTCCAACATAGTATCGAAGATATACTTCTAGAACAACATTGACTCGTTCTGTTTTGCCATCTATTTGCGGGTGTACAGCAGTGGACATCTTTAATTCTATGCCCAAGAGTCGAAACAACTCTTTCCAGAATCTTCCAGTGAAACGTGAATCCGTATTAGTCACAATTGATGTTGGTAGCCCCCCAATGCTTCATGTAAAGTCTAGCTATCACTTCTGCAGTGCACTCCTTTGGGGTCGGTATGGAAGTTGCATATTTTGATAGACAATCGAAGATTACGAGAATGCTTGAGTAACCTTCTGATAATGGTAAGTTAACTATGAAGTCCATCGAGACACTATCCCATATATGTTCGGGGATAGGTAGTGGTTGAAGTAACCCATGTGGATGCACTTGCTCAATCTTATCTTGATGGCACACTAGACATGTCCTCACATATGTCTCCATATCTCTTAAGCGTGGCCGGTAGAAACTTTCTTACATCATTGAGAGTGTTCTATGTGTTCCTGGATGCCTACAAAACGACTATCATGACATTCCTTAAGAATATCTCGTCTTAGATTCCCTCATGCTGGAATATACAAGCATTGCCTCTTCGCATAAAGGACTCCATCATCAATCCAAAATCGTTTCATCTTTCCTACCTGGGAGAACTCCATGAATTTTTTCGCCTGACGATCATGTTCCAAACCTTCCTTGATACGATCAAGAAGGTTTCCCATCGGTATGTTAATGATTGGAGCGAGCATCCTCTTTTGACTTAAAGCATCCATTACATAGTTGGTATTCCCGAGTTATACTATAGTTCATACTTGAACTTGGGGAGGTAATCTAACCATTGTGCGCGCTTGCTTGACTACTTCTTTTGTATTTAATGGTAGCTTACAGCTCGGTTATCTATTTTGATCTTGAATGGTGTAGCTGCTTTTAAGTAATGCTCCTAGACACGTAGGCAATGCATGACTGCCAACATTTCTTTCTCATGCTTTGGCCATCGCCTTTCTACATTAATCAAATTACTACTCTCATATGCCACTGGATGTCCATCTTGAATGAGAACACCATTAATAGTGAAGTCAGAGGCATTGGTACATACCTCAAAAGGCTTGGTAAAGTCTCGTAGTACTAGGACTGGTCCTTTCATAACCAAGTCTTTGAGAATTTCAAACGCAGTTTGGTGTTTTCTCGTCCAACACCATGTCGTTTTTTTTAGTAGTTTAGTAGTGGTGCCGCTATAATGGAGTGTCCTTGAATAAACATCTGATAGTAGTAATCCTAACTATGATCGTAAGTCAAAGGCTTTAGTAGGGGTCTCCCATTCTAAGATAACGTTGAAATTAGTTGGCTCTTTACGAATCTCTCTACTCCCAATTATATGCTCCAAGAAAGAAACCTCGTGTAACCCGAAAGAGCATTTTTCTTTCTTAACAACTTATTATCTTTTAATGCCTTAAACACAAGTCATAGATGTTCTACGTGTTCATCCATAGTCTCACTATAGATGGCAGTGTCTTCTAAGTAGACTACAAAGAACTTGTTAATGAAGTCAGTTAAGACTCGTTGTATTAAAGTGTAGAAGGTAGCTGGAGCATTTGTGAGGCCAAATGACATGACCAAGAACTCGTATGATCCAAACCTGATGACACATGTTGTCTTTGGCTCGTCTCCTTTGGCTATCCTCACTTGGTAGTACCCTTTACGTAAGTCCAACTTTGTGAACACCATAGCTTTTTATAGGCGATCAAACAAGTCAGCAATAAGGGGTATTGGATACTTGTTTTTCATCGTTAGTTTATTAAGTGCCCAATAGTCAATGCACATGCGTAGTGATCCATCCTTTTTGCGTTGGAAAAAGACTAGAGATCTGTATGGACATTTTGAGGGTTGAATAAACCCTGCCTCTAATAGTTCTTTAAGTTGTTCCTTGAGTTCTTCTAATTCGCTTGGCGACATGCGGTATAGTGTCTGTGCCAATGGCTTTACCCCATTGACAAATTCAATTTTCTGCTTTATAAATATTTATTATACCATATATTTTGCATTTTGGCACCATTACTAGTAGATTTATGCAATTTGATGCCTAATATCTTATAAATATGTTTTGTAGGCTCATGATGACGGATTGATGATAAATGAAGTACAACGATGAAAATTTGTAAAGATATCGAGCCTAGCGAGAAACGACAGCCAACACACCCTGCAACATGGGTCATGTAGGCCTACACAGCCTAAAACACCGACCGTGTACATGGCCGTGTACATCGAAGACTGCTTTCCCCGTGTATAAGTTATACACCTATGGTCAACTTTGATCAACACGGGCCGTGTTATCCATAATTCTTCAATTTAAGGGAGTATATAGTCTATTGAATACCCCATTTCATCTTCATTTCGGGTTTGGTATAATCTTTCCTACCTTGGTTGTGTTGGATCAAAATTTGATACGTGATTTGGGTTTGTTTGTAGGAACCACATTCTATTTACTTTGATTCATTTGGATTAGACATGTTCTAGATGTTTGTATTATATATTTATGATGGTTTGACTTTTGTTGACTTTGATGATATCATATTTTGATTCAATGACAGGTATATTTGGTTGTATTGATGTTATTTCGAGCTCATGTGAGTGTTTATACATCTATGTTAGGTTGACTTTATGTGTGAAATAATTATCCTCAAGTGTATGTATATTTAAATAAGTTTCATTATGTCAATATTGACACCAGGTTAGTGGATTTTGGTGTGATTAGACTTGGTAGTGCATTTGTGGCATTACATGAGGTTCGTGGATGATGGTTTGGGATTTTGGATATTAAACCAAGTATATGTCCTTATGCTATGAGAAGTTATGTTCATGTGTGTATGGTGTGTTGTTTGAATCATCAAGAGGTTATGCTTATGATTTGGCTAGTCACGGATTGAGTTGTGTATATCTTATCTCCATATATGATTGTGTCTTTAGTATTATTTTCTAATTTAAAAGCCTTATGCATCTAGAGGTTATGCTTATATGTTTGGTGTAATTCGTTGTGTCTATAGATGAATTGCTAATTGAAACGTGTATACTTCTTATCTTCTGTACTTAATAAGTCAATTTAGTCACGTCACATGATTATGTATATTAATATAATTGACTAAAGTGTATCTCATTTGAATGAATACCTTCTTGCTTTGAATCCCTTCCTATTGCATGCTCAGGTGATTTCTCTTTGTTGGGAAAAATAAGCTTACAAATATATCCTCTTTTGTTGACACAAAAATATATAACTTGTTTATATAATTGTATGTACTAACATTAACATATGTGCACATATACATATATATATTCAATCAAATATATTCTCATCTATAATTGTCAAGATCCGAGTTCAAGTAGAAGCCGATGTCAAAGATTCCTACAAATAAACGTTCAAAGTTTATGAGCTTACAAAATAAATAATTAAATGAGTATAAGTTTTTATAAAATAATTTTTATAAAAACTTTTATAAAAATTGAGAAACTTTTTATAAAATCACAAGCTTGGTAGTCAAAGCAAATGAATTCCTATTTTGGCAAATACTAAACATAATCTTCTATTGAAATAAGCCAAAACCATATTTAGCAAAAGGAATCTCTCAAAGAGGTAAACTTCCAACATGCTTTGTGCATTTGGTTTTTAAACTACCATTTTTATGATTAAATTCAAACTTAAGAAGTATGGCACTAACCCAACTTTTCTAAAGCTTCTTTTCAGTGCATTTTTATGGTAAAAATGGGTTGTGTGTGGTTTTGGTAAAAGGCCAACGTCTATATTGACAAGTCTCAAAAAGTTCCAGCAGGACGACGGTCGATGCCACGGTCGACCGTGGATCGACCGTGGACAGTCTGGACACTTTTTGAGCTTGCATATTTTTCCTTATTTACTCAAGTCTTGTTTTTTTCCAATCTCTTGCAATCTGAAAAACACAGAACATATACAAAAACTTGTGAGCTCATATTCTTGATACAAATTCAACATCTCAAGATCAAGAATGAAGCAAGAGTGAAAGCCTTCAAAGTTCAAACACTACATTACCTTCTTGTATATTTGTAATTGTGTGAGGATCATCTCTAGCCTTAGAATTAGAGAGAAGTGAGGATCATCTCTAGCCTTAGAATTAGAGAGAAGTGAGGATCATCTCTAGCCTATAGAATTAGAGAGAAGTGAGGATCATCTCTAGCCTTAGAATTAGAGAGAAGTTGTAAAAGGTTTATCTCTACCTTCAAAGAGAGAAGTTAGTGAAGCAACTCTTGGTGGGTGAGGCCAAGGAGTGGATGTAGAGCAAGGTTGTTAACCCTTGCTTGAACCACTATAAATCATTGTGTCCAAACTACTTCATTGGTGATATCTTTCTTCCTTAAACTCTTTAATTACTTGCAAATATTGTTAAAAACTTTAAAAAGGGGGCATATAACCTATTCACCCCCCCTCTAGGTTCTAACACTCTTTTCCTTATTTTCTTTGCTTTTTGTTGGTTAGTTGTAGCTCTTCAGTTTGTTTCTGTCCTTGCTTTGTTGTAGACTAGATAATAGTGTAGGTTGATTATTAGGAGCCTCCATTCCTTGAGTTCGATACTTAGTCTTACCAAAAGAGCTATACTATATACGAATAGGTGATACTTGCCTATCACGCGTGTAGTTTATTTCTAAGGTGAAACCACTTTTAAACCGTGTATACTCTAAATTGTTTATATAAAATTATGTAGTGGATCGCGCATGTCATGTTTTTGGCGTTGTTGCCAAGAATGGTGATTCTAAGAAAGATCAAAGTTGTTACTTTAGTCATTTTGTGTGTTTAGTTAGTTTTGTGTGTATTATGGTTTCTTTGTGTTTATTTTTTTCGTTTTTATTTTTTGTTTTCTCTGCCTGCTGGTTGTTTGTTTCTTGTGTTTCTTTTGCAGGCTTATGGATCATCAAGACAATTAGTCATTTTAGCGGGATCCTTTGTATGTAAATCCCTATGAGGAGGTATGTAGTAACAGCACAGCATGTGGATGTCTAAGCTGCATTGGTGAGTTTGACTGCATGAAACCATACCCTTATTTCCCACTTAGCCAACTCCTTATGAACACCCAAAGTCTATCCTTTAGGAGTTATTATAACATTGCATAGAAAGAGCTGATGTAGCTTTGAAGCGGATGAAAATCAGTGTAGTTGTCCCGGTGGATCCTCAATCTGATCATTACACATATGACCCAGTTTCATGTTATGAATAACCCCAACCTGATATTGAGAAATTGATATGGAGATCTGTTGGTGAAATGGAAAAGAAAATGGTAGCACAAAAGGAAACTTTGAATCAGCAAACCTATGCATTACAAAGTTTGGAAAATCAAATAGGTCAAATTCTAAAGTTACTTTCGGATGACCTTGGTGAGGCACATCACGGCTTAGACCCAACAAGTACCGTGCAACCCAAACCTCCTATGCTCGAATACAAACCGACCATTCCTTACCCGTAGCGGTTAAGGGGTGAAGGACTTCATTTCACTGCTATAGCACTTCCCAAGGGTTAGGAAACCAATTACAGGTATGTCCGCAAATCCAATATAATTATCATGATGATAATGACTTTTTCTCAGATTTACAGGAAGAACCCTCGTATATGGAAGAGTTGTTGGAAAGGGAAACAACACATGTTGTTCCGCTCACACAAGTCCAAGCCGTGTCTTTAATTGAAGATCAAGTGTCAAATCATACCTCTCTTGTACAACCGAAGACCATTTGTCATGAGCTGTTAGACGGGGAAGATGTGGAGAATTCCGTGGACGACATCCTAAACTGACCTGAAAGATTAAAATTTACGCAGTCATGGTACAAACTTGCAACAAGCTTTTTTCTGTCTTATAGTTATAATCGAAACAAAAATTTATATTGGAGCTTTCTCTAAAAGAATTTTAATGACTAAGTAGTTTAATAAAAAAAATTAGTATATGTTTACAGTGTGTTTGGTACATAGTTTTTTAAAGTTTATTTTTGGAATATAACATTTTATTTTGAAAGAAAAAGCTACAAGTTTTGTTCGGGTGAAAAAGCTCGAAGGTTTTTCTATAAACAAAAAGATTTAAAACAAAGGCTTCTTGAATTAGCTTTTAAAACTAGCTAGAAGCTTTTCATATACAAAATTACCTAAATACCCTAATTAAATATTTTACAATTCCTTCTATTTTTATGATTTGTCTCTTTTGTTATTTTACACTATTGAACTCTAGTTACTAACTATTTTACCAAATGTCATCAATCTATTATACAATTATTTCACAAATTTTGTCTATTTATTTGATCAAATGCCATTAAAACTAATTGTTTTTATGATAAAAACTTAAGCCTTACATGTTGTTCAAGACTTTCATTTTTTAGGATACTATTTTATTTTGAGAATCAATTTTCGAAAATAATGCCATAACATATAATTTACAGTGCATTCTTTCTTTGTCATTTTTTGTTTTGTATCATGGAAATCGATGGAGATAATTACGATTCAAGCTGCTACAATTTACATATAGCAGATGTCTTTTTCATTTTTTTTCACACATACATTTGATAAGAAACTCATCTTCTTCACTATTTACTTCAATTATGAAGAATAACAAACAGTTTTCATCGGCTCTAAAGAGAAATTCAACAGGATAATCTTCAAGAAAAAAAGTAAAACACGGTTCACCAAAACTACAGACAAAAATCATTTTCAAAACTTAGCAGTATCAATTGCAAATAATATAAGAACTTCATGGACGCCTTTAAGTGATATATCTAATTGTATGTTTCATATTAATTCATAAATTTATTCCATAGTCATATATTATCTATTTTGTATTTTGTATTTTATTATTTGTTTCGTTAAACCTAATTAAAAATGTTTGTTGTCTATTCATATCTATTGTATAAAAAGCAATATTGGTGGATAATACAAACAATGCTCGTGATGTTCATTATTACAATACTTTTTGTATGCTTTACAATTGTTTTAGTATGCATGTTAGTACTACATAACACCATAAACATTTAAAATTTACTTTAATTATCTTCGTGTTTATACACGAGATGTTAAAAAATATGGCTTCCAGTTTCAAATTATCAACTACCAGCTATTTTCGTCAAACACACATAATTTATTTTTTAACCTCTATTCATATAAAGGAATGCTTCTATAGTTGATTATTTTTGTAAAGTAGAGTTTTAGGAGAGGTTGGGTTGCATGGTGAAGGATAATGGCATAGGTGAAGGAGATGAATCACACCGTTACCCAGGGGCGGACCTAGGATTTGAAATTGATGGTAGCACCGGACCTAAAATTTGAAATGAATGGTAGCACCGTCTCGAAAAAATCGAAATATACACTACACGAGATCGAAATTTACACTATACGTACAAAATTGGATGGTGTCCCGTGCCCCCGTTACACGACCCTTGGGTCCGCCCCTGCCGTTACCGGCTTGGTGGTGGTCACGCAAAAGGGTATCCAACGTGAGTTTTTTTTTACTAACTTGCTTTTGAACGGGGGTTGTATGATACATGGATTTCAAAATTTTAGTGTGATGATGAATAATGATACTATGAATCAAGTAGTGGTTAATTAAGTAATTTTTACCCTGTAATTTTTCGTTTCATTTTTTTCCCTTTAATTCCATCAAGTCATTTCTTCTTTCTTAAAACAAAATTTAAAAAATAGCAAAACAACTTTTTTTCTCATTTGTTGTGGGTGATGAAATATGTAGTTATGAAAGAGTGAGTTTATTGGTAAATATGTAAAATAAGAGAAAAAAAAATAGAGGTTATTTACTTATTTGAGGGTACTAGCATCGTACCCGTGCAATGATGCGGAGTCGAATAGTTTTTGTTTTATAATATGTCGCTTTCAAAAATGTAATAATATATTATTCGCAAAATTCAATATCATAAAAAAATTTCTTTAGCAACATGTCCCATTTTTTTCAATTTTTGTTCATGTTTGCATAAACTATTTTATTAATTTTAAAAATAAAATCTAAAAGACATTAAAATAAAGAAAAAAAATCATATTTGTGAAATAAGGATAGAGAAGTTAGTAAGATATTAGAAATTGTGTTGTTATGGGTGTATAATTATGTTTGTGTAAGAGTATATTTTAATTGAATAAAAAGTTAAAGTAAATTAGGAGAGAGATTGGAATGATTAAAGATTGAGTGGACGGGATTAAGTTAAATAGAATGAAAGGCTAAGATATTGTTTTGATTGAATTTTAAGAACTCTTAAAATTAAGGAAGAGAGAAAGTGTTAAATGTTTTATATAGTAGTATAGATATTTGAGGTTATTTAAGTGAGTTTGAGGGTTTATTGTTGTAATTTTAGAAGGAAAAATAATATACCCTGTTACTATTTCTTCTTAAGTCATCCTTCTACTCACTATAAGATGAAATATGGAATCCATTAATTCTCTTTCCTTACCCCCTTAATTGATTTTGACACTTTTATTGATATTGTAAGTATAAGGGTAAGTAAAAAGAAAAAAATAGAATAATATATCACATCTTTTTTTAAAAATTATGTAAATCAGGAGTAAGAATATTAAATATAGAAAAATAATAACCTCGACTCTTAAAGCTGTGGACAAAGGTAAAAATATATGATTTTAATTTTTAAAAAATGAGAACCATAATCAATGTACAAAAGGATGAAATCTAAATAAAAGATGATCAAAATGTATATTTTTACAAATATAGAAAGTTATTATAAAGGATGAGTTACGATTGTTATATTTAAAAATTAATATTATAGTTTTACTCATATCCACGACTGTTGTGATTATTATACTTCTTAAATATATTATAAATATAGCATAAATATTACGAAAGTAATAAATGTGTGAGATGAATGTCAACAGAGTCGGAGGAATTAAAAGCTTAGAAAAGTCAATATCTATCATGAGAGCCTTAAATTAAGGAGTAATGAATTGGTGTTGGTGTTGGTGGGGTGTTTTAATTTCTTTATTTTTATTTTTTACTTTTTGTTTTAACACTTACAATTTTTATCGGCTGTATTTTAATGCTACCATTTTTAAATATTTAATGATGAATTTCTGTTTCAATATTGGAGGCTGGTTTATGGGTGGTAATTGACTTACATGCACAGTTACGACAGAAAATCTATTTTTTAAAATTTTTTTATAGGCAAAGTTTTTTTTTCTAAAAAGCAAAGAAATATTTTATGGGTGGAATTGACTTAATTTTTTTTTTTTTTTGTATTTTTACTTTTTGTAATTTTCTAGTAGCACTCTAACAACAACAGCTATTAATCATGTAGCTTATCTTCAAAATCTACAGACCTGCCCTATATTTTTCCTTTTATTTAGACTTGTAAGTTGTCTTAATCTTTAAGAAATTTGTGAGAATTCTAGCAATAAAATCTTTCTTTTTCAAAATTTTAAAAAAATGGTGTTATTAAGTTTAAAAAAAAAACCACTATGGTAAAAAGTTTAAGGACCATCAAGTAGAATGATTAACTACAACAAAAAAAGAAATTTAAGTTTTTTTTATTGAACAGCAAACGAAGTTTAATTCTTTAAGTCATTATTTATATCTATACTAATATATAACGCATTTAATACTTTATGCATTTTGTATAGACAATTATAAAAAGTTAAATAAATAAGGAAATCATAGTTGGAAAGCTAAAACTTAATTATTAGGTGGAGTTAATGATAATCTTATATACCATTTTAATAATTGACATTCTATAAAATTAATATACAATATTTAAAAAATCAAGTCAATGTAAATTAAATTAATAATTAAAATTTTTAATAATTAAACCTTTTATATTAAATATTATATTATATAACAAATATTTTAAATTAACTATTAGAAATTACGTATAACTTGAAGTAATAAATCTAAATAATATATAGTCTGAATTACTGAATTTATAAACATTCTTGGATATAGTTAATTGAGTAATAAGCTAAATAAAATAGAATTATGATAACAACACTTTTGTTAGATTTTACCAATCAATTATGAAATTTTATTGACTCATTATAATTTAGAAAAGAAACACACTCCATATTTTGAAAATATGTTAGACGGGGGGTGGTCAACGGGATACTTCGAAAACGGTTATCGGATAAAATTGGTTAGACCATAAACATCTAAGTCAAAGTTTTGACATTCTCAAAAGAAATCCTGACTAGAAAAAACTCCTTCTTAATTAAATTAAATAAAAGGTTCAAACTTTAAAAATAATATCTTTTATAGTTGGGTTTATATTCTGAAAATGTATCGAAGTTATCACATTTTGTTATTATGTGTATTTAATTTTGAGACTTACCATTTAATATACTGAAGTTTTAATAGTATAATATATAGGGTTTAGTTCATCAAAATGTATCAAGTTGTCATGTTTTGTTATTGTATGTATTGGACTTAAAAATTTTCTATTGTGTGTATCGAACATTTAATTTGTCACTATTGTGTGTATTAAACTTTCTATTGTATGTACTAAACTTGTAAGTTTTTTACTTTTTTATATAACCAAAATATATACAATAGCAACAAATCAGAAGTTTGATACACACAATAGAAACTTTTAAAGTTCGATACACACAATAGCAAAACGTGACAACTTGAATACATTTTAGTAAACTAAACCCTAAATATATTGTTTAGTGTATTGAAAAACATGATGACCTGCTAGCAACCTACTATCAAAGGTCATGATACATTAAATGGTAGATTTTGAAACTTCAGTACATCAAATGGTAGTTTTCAAAGTTTGATACACACAATAGCAAAAAGTGACAACTTCGATATATTTTCGAAAACTGAACTCCTTATAGTTTGTATAGAACAAATTACTTTTATTGTTTATACGTGATATATTAATAAATTTTCTTTCTTTCCTGTTACTTTAACAATGATTAAAATAAATTTTAAATGTTTATAGTGTTAAAAAGTACTAACGTATATAGTAAAACAATTGTAAAACATACATAGATATATAAAATCTCTTAGAAAGGGGTAAAGTTATTAGAAATATGAAATTTATACATAACATCATCATTAAAATTTATGTAGAACCTCAATATAATAAAATTTGAATTTTATTAATTTAATCCAATTGGTATACGTGATTACATAAATAATCTATAGATAGATGTATCTACTAAATGATTTGAATAAATATTTTACTAAAATATTAAAGTGTTAACAAACTAAATCACCTAAAAAATGACATTTGAGGCAACAACTCATTTGTACGCCATTTGAGGAAATAAAGAATATTGATCGATGAATCTTTTTTTTAAATAAAATAATGATATCATAACCGTTTTTCTTTAATATATATTAAGGATTAAAGATACTTATATGTTTTTATTAAAACTAGTTTAATACCTTGTGTATAAACACGGGGATTGTTGATGTAATTTTAAACATATATGGTGAGAAATTTTAAACATATAATAAATCCATATATCAATAATAAATCAAGAAACGTTCATGAAAATTGAAAGAGATGAAAAACAATTGATATCTTGTATTTGCACCGATAGATATTAGTCATTTTAGGAAACAAATAGAGATAATTAGTGGGGAAAAAAATTCAAGATTAATTTGAAGGTATTTTGAAATAGAAAGATTTTAATTGGTAAAAAGTATTCCAAAAATAATTGATGATGTCATAAGCCTATTAATCTTCTAATATATATTAAAAATTAAAGAAAGATATTTAAGAGTTAACAAACTAAATAATCTAGAGTTGTGTTCAATAAAGTCTATGTAGAAAACATAGCCTTAAAATTTTAATATGCAATCATAGGTGATTCAGTATACAATCACATGTGATTTGTAAAAGCATCACATGTGAATTAAGAAAATGTCATTCCGTACAAATTTTTAAAATGCAATCAGGACTATTGACATAACTTATTTAAAAGCTAAAATTAACCACTTAAAACTATGAATTAAATATAAACTATATTATATAATGAACATTGTTCGAAGCATCTAATAATAGAAAATAAAGAAGAGAAAGAGTCCACCTCTACTTTATTTGACAAGGACTTACAATACCACTCTATCAATAACAAGAAAACAAAATAGCAATTTCGTTATTAAAAAAATAATTCTAAAAATTAAATACTGACATCGTAACCTGTTTTAAAGATACTTACAAAGTCGATGAAATAAAACAATTTAGTAAAAAATAATATAATTAATTAACAACTAAAGTAAGCGCTACTTTCCTACGCTAAAACTTACCCATTTGGCCCAAAATTAATGTAGCCTTTTTATTTTGCCGACATAAGCACTACAAATGAAATTAAATTTGCAAAGCTTTGGGTTAAGTTGTTAACACTCGGACTAATAAACTTTGGGTTTTATATTTTTCGTCATACTTATTTAATATTAAAAAAATATTCAATATACTTCATATTTAATTCATAGTTTTAAGAGATCAATTTTAGTTTTTGGATCAATAACATAAAAATTTGGACGGAGTGATGTTTTCGTAATTCACATGTAATGTTTTTACAAATCACATGTGATTGTATACTGAATCACCTGCGATTGAATATTAAAATTTTAAGACTGTATTTTTTATATGGACTTTATTGAACACAACTCTTTAATATTAACTTAAATTTATAAACATAAAGTTAATTGTTACCTTATGTTATATAGCTTATTTTCATAAAAAAAAGATGTACAATACTGCAATATAAGTCTATGGTATAAAGTTATATTGTAAGAACTTGTTTGTTTTAATAGATAGATATTAATTTTTAAGAAACGTATGTCAATTACGGACATTTTTAGAAAAGGTATTTGTTCAGATAAGATATTATTTTCACTTTTTTTAGAAGTGGTAAATTTTTATTTCAGCCCTATGCACCTTTGCAGATTTCAAACTTTTAGACCACATATTTTTTATTGATATGGAATGAGACATAAGACTTTTTATATCTTAAAAAGCAAACACCACCTACGTTTATTTTCATAAGTTTTCATCGTTTTGTATGCTAAACAAGTATTATACGCTTATGTATGCTTTCTAATTGTGTTTGGAGTTTGAAAAAAAACACACACACACATATATATATATATATATATATATATATATATGAGATTAAATTTGACATTGACAATTTAAAAGTTATTAACATGATATAAGACAATAAGAAAGGGAATTTGGAAATTCCACTCCGATCCCTTTAATGGATGCCCGAGGTGGAAATGGAATTTCAATCAAAGGCGTTATGACCACTGATGACATATGTGCCGGACGAACATTCGGAAACAAAATTCTTTCTACTTCAGCTTCCGGTTGAAACTCATCCGAGACATCTTCCCAACTAAAGGTACTCATCACCATCAGACTAACAGTCCGGAAGATCTGCATTAATGCATGGTCGGCTGTACAATATGGAGCATTAAATGCTCAATCAGATCCTGTCTAAAGATAATACGAATAACCTTTGGTTAATACCTTGTAATGATTACCAGATGGGTTATAAATACCCCTCACCACCGGCATTTAATGTGAGCTCTCTCTCTAATCACTTTCTCCCTCTAAATTCTCTCCCTCATTTACTACGCATTTCATTCCTCGTTCATATACTTATTCTCATGCCGGAGGTTGGTCACGAGCTGAAGCTCGTGGCGAGGCTAACCGGTGTTTGTTTTGTAGGAACACTCGCCAAAGGGGAAGCTCGCTCCGGATATGCCTTGTTTCAACATTGGCGCCATCCGTGGGACCGTGTTAACGGCTATAAACATGGTTTCAACCTTAGATAATCTTGCGAGTCCGGAAGTTGGTCCCTCGGGATCGGCACCGTCTCGAACCTCAATCCAGAGCAGCTTAACCACCGATTCCTTCATCATCACCAGTGAGGTCCCAAGGTCCACTTTAGAGCCAGGATCAGCTTTAGCCAGCATCATCAGTCGTGAACTAGTACGAAGTAATTACGAGTTGCTCAAGAAGCTCATGGAGGATCATGAGAGGGAGATACGCTTTGGAGACCTTCAGACTAGGCTCAACTTTGAAAGAACTTTCAGGACTCCACAAATGAGACGTTCAATTTTTCCTTCAGGGCAGGTGGTCACAAGGGGAGGATTTTCTGTACAGGAGGCTCATGCCCCGGAGGTTGGACCGGCTTCCACCAGACGCAGCCGACCTTCTGCTAGGAGTGATCCGCCCCAGCGGAGGCAAACGTTAGCTGGGCTGGAGCCGAAGGAAGAAGAAGAGGAGATGGAGGAAGGGGACGATGATTTGTCCAAATCTTATCGGCCTCTCGAAAGTACTAAGTTTACACGAAGGATAGCCCATTTCAGATTCACCGGGAAGATCAAGATGCTGCATCATGTGAAGATGTATGAAGGGAGTGGTGACCCCGAGGATCACCTGAAGATTTTCGTAGGGGCAGCCGAAGTAGAGCAGTGGTCTATGCCCCTATGGTGCCTTATGTTCGCTCAGACTCTGATAGGTCTGGATAGGGTTTGGTTCGAGCAGCTCCCGAATGAGAGCATCGACAGCTTCGAAGAATTACAGAGACGCTTTCTAGCTAACTTCATGCAGCAAAGGAGGCATACTAGACATCCGGTGGAAATTCATAACATAAAGCAGAAGGACGGAGAAACGTTATGGACTTTCATGGGAAGGTATCCAAAGGAATGCCAGGGGATCAAAGGAGCGGATGAAGCTATGAAGATCTCGGGATTTGTTCACGGCATCAAGTCCAAACAGCTGATAGAAAAGTATTGCAACAATATGCCCAAAACCATTGATGAAATGATGGAAAGGGCGAAGGCTTTCATTAGGGGAAAGGAAGCAGTCGGAGGATTAGATGAACCTCCGAAGAAGGGCCACAACATGCCGAAGCTACCTTCGTGGAAACTGCCTTACCGGAAGTCTGGACCAATCCATTACGAAAGAAGGTTCGGCGAGAACAGGAGACCTCCGTACGTGCCGAACAACTCCACCAAAGTACTGTTCACACAACTCAGCAAAACTCCGTACGACATCTTGATGACAGAAGAGGTAAGCCAGCAGTTCATGCCCCCAAGGTCCATGATGGGGACGTCGGAGAGAAAGAACCTAGATCATTACTGTGAGTTCCACGCGGATCGGGGGCACGACACCAATGATTGCTTCCAGCTAAAGAAACAGATAGAGATGGCTGTCAAGACAGGGAAGCTGGCACACTTGGTCAAGGAGGTAAGACAGACACAGGGAAAGTTCAACCCTAAGCCACGTCCTCAGAAGAACGACGCAAAGGAGAAAGGGAAGGAAATCTTCATGCTGCAAACGATAGACGGAGGCAGCAAAAGAAAAGCGTCGGAGCTGGGAGAGTGGCAGAACGAGACAATCGAATTTCCCATGATCAAGGATGATTACCCAACAGCGGGGCCGATGGTCATACGAGAAAAGGTGGCTGGATACGAGGTGCACCGCATCTTCGTGGATGGAGGCAGTTCATCCGAAATCATGTACGAACATTATTTCATGAAGTTCGAGCCCAGGATCAGAGTCTTGATGATGGAGACTTCTACTCCTTTGGTAGGATTTTCGGGAGATATGGTATGGCCTATGGGGGAGATCACGCTGCCGGTAACCTTTGGCAGGGCACCACTCGAAAGGCGAGTACACTTGAAGTTCATAATCGTGAGGTCGACTTCCTTGTATAATATTATCCTGGGAAGATCTGGGTTGTATCAGCTGGGCGCGATAGTGTCGACCATTCATTCCCTCATGAAGTTTCCTACTCCCAATGGGGTGGCTACGGTGAGGAGTGAGAAAAAAGACGTACGGGAATGTCTACAAGTAGAGCAAGAAATGAGGAGAAAGCAAGTAGTGGATACCAAAGGTAATGAAAGGCAGGTCCGGATCAACGATCAGTTCCCGGAACAGACGATAACCATTGGGGTAACTTTGATGGAGCAATGCCGGCGGAAGTTGGAGGACATACTACGAGAGAACGCAGACGTCTTTGCGTAGACGCCCGATGACATGACGGGCATACCAAGAGAAATTGCCGAGCACAGGCTTGGAATACCCTCTCACGTCAAGCCAGTCATTCAAAAGAAGAGAGGCCTGGCTCCTGATCGGAGCAGGGCTGCTTGTCTACCATGTCTTGAGGTAGACAAGCTGTTGCAAGCAGGGATACTAAGGGAAGTCCAGTACCAGACATGGGTCGCCAACCCGGTGCTAGTTAAGAAGAAAGATGGGTCATGGAAAATGTACATCGATTTCACAGATCTTAACCGCGCCTGCCCAAAGGATCCATATCCTTTGCCGGAGGTTGATTTGAAGATATAATCTTTGGCAGGGTACAAGTTCAAATGTTTCCTGGATGCCTACAAGGGCTACCACCAGATTCAGATGGCCAAAAAAGACGAGGATAAAACAGGTTTCTTCACAGACAAAGGAGTCTTTTGCTACCAGAAGATGCCTTTTGGATTAAAGAACGCTGGATCAATGTACCGGCGCTTGGTGGACTCAGTGTTTAGAAGTCAGATTGGGCGAAACCTCGAGGCTTATGTTGACAACATCGTGATTAAGAGCAACACGGAAGAACAACTATTGAAAGACATATTGGAGACTTTTTCGAGTTTAAGAAGGGTCAACATGAAGTTGAATCCGGCCAAATGTTCCTTCAGATTGGAGGAAGGGAAGTTCCTGGGGCATCTGATAACGCCAAATGGAATACAAGTCAATCCCGAGAAGACAAGGGCAGTCATGGATTTGGAATCTCCGAAGACGTTAAAACAGGTTCAAAGCCTGAGCGGATGATTAAATGCGCTGCATAGATACACTGCCAAACTAGCAGAAAGGTCGTTTCCTATTTTCAGAACAATCAAGGATTGCTTGAACAGAAAGAACTTTCGGTGGACGAAAGAAGCAGAGGACGCGTTCCAGGAGATCAAAAAGGTGCTGTCTGAGCTCCCCACGTTGGTGGCTCCGATGGAAGGAGAGACCCTCCTGATGTACTTAGCTGCATCAGAGCAGACACTCAGCGCCGTGTTAATGACGGAAAGAGAAGGGAGACAAATCCCTGTGTACTTCGTAAGCAGGGTACTGCAGGGGCAGAGCTTAATTACCCGCCAATTGAAAAATTGGCCCTCTGTTTAGTCCATGCCGCAAGAAGGTTAAGAAGGTATTTCCAAGCCCACAAGATTACAGTCATGACGGACCTACCCATAAGGCAAGTTCTGACGAAGCCGGATGTCTCGGGAAGGCTGGCCAAATGGGCAGTTGAGCTGGGAGCATACGGGATATCATATGAGGCACAAACATCAGTAAAGGGGCAGGTATTGGCAGAATTCATAGCTGAAACTAGCGAGCCGATGTCAGTAGCAGAGGAACGAGAGCAAGAGCCAAAGGGAGTTACAAATAAAGTCGAAGGGGAGCAACAAGAAGAAATGGCCAAGTTAAGATCTGGAAGTGTGAACAAGAGCAGAAAACAGAAGGAACGTCCGCCAAAACACGCGATTGGTAAGGACGTGTGGAAACTCCATACCAATGGTTCCTCCAGCACAGAAGGAGGAGGAGCTGGATTGGTAATTACAAGTCCTTCGGAGATCGAGTATACGTATGCGCTTCGATTCAACTTTCCAGTCTCCAATAACGAAGCTGAGTACGAGGCTTTGTTGTCAGGATTGCGATTGGCAGCAATAATGAAGATCAGAAATCTGAAGGTATACGTCGATTCAATGCTGGTAGCAAACCAAATTAATGGATCGTATGAAGCTAAGGAAAAAAGCATGATCCAATACCTTGCAAAGGCAAGAGAACTAATGGCATCCTTCGAAGCATGTACGGTTAAGCAAGTCCCAAGAGGAAAGAATAAGAAGGCCGACGCTCTAAGCAAACTAGCCTCGGTTGCATTTGATCACCTCAAAAAGGAGGTCCTTGTGGAGACTCTGGAGCAAAGGTCAGTGGAGGAAAAGGAAGTTAACGCAATAGTGGAGGAAGAAGGAGAGACGTGGATGACACCAATAGTGAAGGCCCTAAAAGGAGACGGAACAAAGCAGTTGTCGGAGCACGAGAAAGCCAAGTTAAACTTGTCAGAGTACGAGTTACAAGATGATGTGTTGTACCGGAAGTCCTACCTGGGGCCATCACTGAGATGCATAGGCCCTCTACAAGCGAACTACATTATCAGGGAAATACATGGCGGGGCGTGTAGCCTGCACGCAGGAGCGCGAGCAATCGTACCCAAAGCCATGCGGATTGGATATTATTGGCCCTCGATGCACAGGGATGCGTTTGGTGAGATTAAAAAATGCCGGGCATGTCAAGTGCACGCCCCAGTAGCTAGGATGACGAATCATTCCTTGGTGTCAATCGTAGTAGCGTGGCCTTTCCGAAAGTGGGGCATGGACATTGTGGGTCCCTTTCCCGAGGGACCCGGGAGAGTAAAGTTTCTTTTAGTAGCCATCGATTACTTTACCAAATGGTGTGAGGCGAAGCCCTTGGCTACGATCACCGAAGTGTAGGTCTCCAGGTTTGTGTGGGATAACATTATATGTCGTTTCGGAATACCATAGGAAATCATCACGGATAATGGAAAGCAATTTGCGGAAAGTCCCTTTCGATCATGGTGCAAAGAATTGAAAATCAAGCAGACGTTTACATCTGTGGCGCACCCGCAGGCCAATGGACAGGTCGAAAGAGTCAACAGGAGCCTAGTTGAAGGGATAAAGGCTCGCTTGGAGGCGGAAGGAGGACAATGGGTAGATCACCTCAGCCATGTCCTATGGGCCCACCGCACTTTAATTAAAACCAGCAACGGGGAAACGCCTTTCAGCTTAACATACGGAACAGAAGCTGTAATTCCTCCTGAGGTAGGTGTACCCACTAAAAGGTCCATAGCTACGAACAGAGAAAACGAAGAAGGATTATGTTTCAACTTGGAGGCGTTAACGGAACGACGGGAAATAGCCGGGATCAATGAAGCCAGGTATAAAAGGAAGATTGAGCAATACTACAATAAGAGGGTACGTGGCATTAATTTCAAACCAAGAGATTATGTGTGGCGCCTAAACGAAGCGAGCAAGGCTGAAAAACAAGGGAAGCTGGGGCCCAGATGGGAAGGGCCCTACCAAGTGGTCAGCATGCACTGGAACGGATCTTACAAATTGCAGGACTTGGATGGAAATGAAGTGCCAAGGACGTGGAACGCGATGAACTTGAAGAAGTGCTACTTGTAGCAGCACCGAGCCATCTTTCAAACATGCTCTTTTGAACCTAACTCCGGCAGTGGAAAATAAAGTTCACCGGTGGTACTTTTGGCACTGAATAGACGCAATGTGGAAGTTGTGGGACCCCCACTTTCCCTTACTAAGGCCTTTCGGCCGGAAGCTCATGTACTTTTGTATTTCAGACGTAAATGGAATACCCATTTTTGTACTCCATATCAGCAAATTAGAGTCAACAACTGTGAATTACACAAGCACACACGTTACACTAAACCGAACCTTGCCAGTTCGTACACCTACTATGGCGGAAAGACATAGTAGAGAAAACCGGAGCTCACAACTCCGTACCCGAGAACAGATAGTTCTCTTTTCCTGTTATGTCTGAACGGCTAACAGAAGAAAACCGGGGAATCGCGACTCTGTACCTAAACCGGGTGACACAAACATAAATAATTATGTAAAATTCGGACGAGTGGGACTTTGCCCACACACCCGTAAACCTGTTATTACAGGAAAACCGAACCTGACATGCTAACAACATCCCCAAAGCAGGAGTAGCACATAAAATCAGAGGGATAAGCTAAGCAGGATCGTACCTTCGGAACGTCGGAAAGACGCCCGAATAAGCCGAACCTGGCAAGTTCGCAACACGCAAATCAAAGAGAAACAAGAAAAATACCACATATAAGAAGTTTGTCAACACCATAGCAAGTTTCGGAATAAAGTTGCAAAGTGCAAACCCCAAACACATAAGTTTCAGCCCTAACCAGAACAAGTTCCAATCACATCAAGTTCCAATCACATCAAGTTTCAAAAGCAAGAAAATAATTAACATGTCCGCGCCATTACAGGCAAAGATACGATAAAATAATGTTTTTAACAAACCCATAGTTCCAACAGAGTAAGCTAACGACCAGTAGCGGATGACAACTCTACGGGGACACCAACTCCACCAGCCTCGAAGCCCGGAGCAGCAACTTCCTCCGGCTCTACTTCCTTCAGCTCCTCTAGAGGTTTGTCAGATAGTGAGGCAAGGCGTCCCAGGTACGGATAAGATAGTTGACCAAACTCAATCGCAGCCTCGCTCAGTTTCGCAGCAGCTTCGGGATCGTATTGAGGAGCGCTGGAGATGGCGCGACCACGCTTGGCACACTTCTCACCTATGGCCAGTCCTTTCTGATAACCTGCAAGAAAACTACATCTTTGCACATCACCTAAAGATTTTGAATACTCAGCACTCCTGCGAAGCTTGTCAAAGAAGTAGCCAACCCCTTCTTTCACCAACCGGCATCTTTCTTCTGTCATCACTGATAATGCCTCCCCAACATCTTTAACCAACGATTTCAACATGTTCACATCATCAAGCAGCCCAACGTTCTCAGCAACACTCCGGCCCAAACACCCAATTTCCTTGTTCTTCACGGCAACCTCCTCACACAATTCACCAGTTACTTTCTTCTCAATCTCCAACAACTTCGTAGTCTCCTCCAAAGCCTTCTCCAGCTATTTCACCTTCGCTTCATCCCTAACCTCATGACTCAAGACCTTGTTCTTCTCCTTCAGCTCCTTGATCACACGTTTCTGAGCCACAGACTCATTATGCGCCAGCAGCCACCTCCGACGAATTTCGGGTATGTTTATAGATAATTGGCACAGATAGAAGTAGGAATTATGTATCAGATCAGAATGCTCCTCCTGTGACGCACGTTGTGCCTCCATAGGAGTAGAGATGGAATCTAGTAGATCACGACAGGTACCCACAGTATCAAACAAAGATTTATTTTTCAAACGACGAAACCCTGGAACGAAAGCAGCATTAGCAGTCTCCTCATCCATAGATTGTTGATCGGAGCCGGCAGACTCGGATTCACTGGTAGCAATAGAAAAGCTAATGGAGTCTTCTTCCCTGGATGGGGTGTTTGCAAAATCTTCTTTCCGGATGCTTTTACCACAACCATGAATAGTTTGATCAACCTCCGAGCGATCATTGTTTGGATCGGCAGTACGATTACCTCCGCTAGACAAATCAACATGATCCATGGACTTAGGACTCTCTTCACTAACAGTAGCTTTACCCCTCTTTCTAAGCTGTCTACCCTCGCCAACAATTTTCCTCTTTTGGGCAGAAATCTCAGTAGCAGAACCCTCGGCAATTTGCTTACCCGCATCAGGAACCTTCGGAATGACGTTCAGAAGAACCTTCAAGTTGAAACTAGTACCGACCTGAGGAATGGCAACATTCTCTCTGTTTCGAGAAATGAGACTATCGGCGACATCCTCCTCCTCCGACAGTTCGACATCATCAAAACTAGGAATGTTCAGGAATTCCAGAAACGTCATGGTTGCATCACAAACAACACCATATCTAAATATTAATTACTAGCAACACCAATAAGAAAATAACAACCTACAAAAGCATAAGCGATAACAATAAACGCAAATCCCCCGTACCCTTTCCACCGCGCAAAACAGGGGTCGCTTTTTGGGAAGACCCCACTTCAGGCTAATCCCGCCCATAACTAAAGCTTCCTCCGGTAATGTACGGTATTCTATACAATTTGAAGCCAAAAGCCCCATCAGCACCGTATCCACACCAGAGTCATCTGGATACGGATCGGTCATAGCCACCCCCTTTCTTTCCAAGTCATCTTCATCGGAACCAATGTCTCTTTCACCGAGATGAATTGATGCTTCCACCCTTTCAGACCCATTGGAGTCTCAGTCACACAGGCATCATATGGAGACTTGCGTTTTTCTATAGTTAGCCCGTCCTCAGCACGACCCACTTTAAAAAAATTTCGAAACAAGGGAACAGAGGGAACCCCACCCATCGAACGGCAATGCACCTCAAGACAAGTTATTTTAACAGCACCGAGGGGAGAAAATTGTGAATGATGGATGCCAAAATATTTCAACACATCTAGAAAAAACTTCGAAAAGGGAACACGAACATTTGCAAAATCAAACAATCTTAAATACAACGCGATGTACCCCTTCGGGTATTAAGAAACATTCTTATTTCCTCATGGCAATTTTGGATCGAATTGAGGACCGATATCAAAAGTCTCGCAGAATCGCCGGAGACCATGGTCAGACACACTTGAATAAACGACAGAGAGATTATTTTTTGACATGGTTAAGGAATGATTAGAGCGGCAATCCTGATGAAGTAAGCAACGACGAAGAAATACTCTGTCGATATGGCAAGGATTAACAGTCCAGGAACGGAAAACCAGATCTCAACAATGAAGACAGCAACGAAGCAGAATTTCAAAAACCCTAAAAAAATTTCAAAAACCGTTTCTATAATATATATATATATATGCGCAAAAACGGTTTCTAAAAACCCAGTCGGTTTTTTCTCTCTCCTCCAAATAATAACAATAAAAAATTCTTTTTAGGCGACGGAAGTGGCAGTGAACAGTGGTATCATCATCACAAGACATAAATGAAGCAGCGGGTGGCCCAACAACGTCCAATCAAACGAAGCTTTGGATAAAATGGCTGCGTCACACGTAATTCTAGGTCTGCAGACCATCATACGGCATCTACGTAAGCTATCTTTCTAGCCCCAAATTCAAATTCGAAATCCAATTTCACCATACTCGACGCCCAAGTTTAAATAATATATATATATATGTCGACACCTCACGGGATAAAAATAACAAAATAATAAAGTATTGAAAGTAGTTTGCAACATGCACACACAGTAAACGAAGCACTACCATCAAAACAAAAATGGATGAAATAACCACCAAAAAATAGCACGATATTAATTTAGTCTGGTACCTTCACGCAAGAGCTTTGAAACTACCAGACTGGGGGACATGATGACATATGTGCCGGACGAACCTCCGGAAACAAAATTCCTTCTACTCCAGCTTCCGGTTGAAACTCATCCGAGACATCTTCCCAACTAAAGGTACTCATCACCATCAGACTAACAGTCCGGAAGATCATATGGAGCATTAAATGCTCAATCAGATCCTGTCTAAAGATAATATGAATAACCTCTGGTTAATACTTTGTAATGATTATCGGAAGGGTTATAAATACCCCCCACCACCGGCATTTAATGTGAGCTCTCTCTCTAATCACTTTCTCTCTCTAAATTCTCTCCCTCATTTACTACGCATTTCATTCCCCGTTCATATACTTATTCTCACGCCGGAGGTTGGTCACGAGCTGAAGCTCGTGGCGAGGCTAACCGGTGTTTGTTTTGTAGGAACACTCGCCAGCCAAAGGGGAAGCTAGCACCGGATACGAAGGATTTTAGGAACATAAAAAACAAACTTCCCCTACATGGTTATCCGGTAAGCATTCTCTTCCCTTAATTGATTTTACTTTGTCTTTCCAAAAACTAAACAAAGTTTTCGCCTTCTCTCATTGTCGATCTCATCACCTTTGAATCATTTTAGGGTTGACAGATCTTTGATGGTTTGTTCTCTCCACTCTGATCTCATTAGGGTTGAAAATGTATGAGTTATGGTATTAAAATATAGTTGGATAATCGAATTTTCTGTATCAAAATGTTAGTACAGTTTAATTGTAATTTCTAGAAAATGTTTATATAGAAAAGGCATTCCGAATGAGGAAAAGGTTGATTGATACATAAAAATGCGGTTGTGTATATGGATATGCGATTGTTGCATATGAAATGCATTTTTATTCATGCACCTTGGAGTTGTCAAATGTGCAATCCCTATTTTTTGAATTGCATGTTAGTTCTAATATTCATCTGTTATGTCTTTTTTTTCTTTTCTTCATATGCAACTAGATTTTCAAAATGCAGACATAAACATGCATTAGTTTAGTTCCTGAAAATGTATCCAAGTTGTAAGATTTTACTATTGTATACTCAACTATCAAACCTACCGTTTAATTTATCCAACTTTGAAAATTACCATTTAATGTATGAGACCTTGTATAATAGGTCACACACAGATGTGACATTGGCTTTGCTGATGTGACATCTAATTTGGATGTTGACATGTATATATTCCTTGTTTAAAAATAATTGAAAAATATAATAATAACAATAACAAGAAGAAGTTTGAAATGCCCATATGTGGTTCTTGTCTTCTTGATTAAGATTCTTCAATGGTTCATCATTTCAATGGTTCTTGATTACGATTCTCTTGTGATTCATCAAATAGCTCTTGATTACGATTCATCTTTTGTTTCTTCATTCCAGATCTATGGTACCAAATTTAGGGTCCATTGAGTTCATTAATGGCACCACGACCATCGAGTTCCGGTACCACCACCACCATCAGTTTGGTAAGTGGTAAATATCGATTTAGTCTTTCTAATTGATTTTGATTTACGATTTTCAATAGATCTCCTTCAGATTTGTTTCTATTTCCGATTCGTTTTTCGTTTTTATGCTCATCCGATTTAGATCTATTTCCACATTCGATGGTTCTTGTTCATTAAGGGTTTATGAATCTTTAGTTTACACATTCGAAGGTTTTCAATGGATTGGATTTTTAGTTTCCGATTTAGGGTTTTCTGTCATGATTTAGGATGATATGTTTTGATATTCTTCAATTTTTTGTGGTTCGAATAGATCTGCATTTGGGTGTTGGAACATATCCATGTTTGGGTTCCAACACATTTGCGATCAGATGTGTTGTCAACTTATGGTATCGATTTAGGTGTCCAGATGTGTTTTGATGGGTGTTCTTCATACTATGAATGTTCTTCGTAAGAATATGAAAATTTTTTAAAAATTACTTATGTGGCACATATGAAAAAAAGATGTGGATTGATAATAACAAATTAGAAAATTTCCTACTAACACTGAAGAACAAGTTTCTTAATATATAAAATAGTAATGTTTTGGAAGTCCAATATATCAAATAATAAGTTTGAAAGTCTGATACACACAATAACAAAAAATATAAACTTCAAGAATGGAGCTAAACCCACCATGCATTTTCTAATGAAATATGTAAATATGAGAAATATGTAGATACTGGTTTTGATTTGAAGAGGATGGAAAATAGAATCTAATCATGTAATTTTATGTTAAAAATCTTAAATACAATTAACATACGACCAATTTAAGATTTAATTGTTTGTGTTAGAACTCTTGAGTCTAGAAATAGAAACGACGGTGCGCGTTGTTTATTAAAAAACAAATTACACTTTTGCCTTTTACGCATTGTCATGTGTCATCCCAAGGTGGTTCTGTGCGTTCTATATACAAGTATAGTTCTACATATAACCACACACTATATATTATATTATAAGTGTTGGTTCAAATAAAAAGTAAATTAGTGTAAAACAAGTGAGTTGGGTAACATAATGATCACACATGGCAATGATGTTTAAGGGGTAACGTAGACATTTTAATAAATACATCCATTTTTCTCTCCTGCTTAATGTTCACATTCTAATCTCTCTCACTCGTAACTTTTAACGATCGATGAAGAGTTCATAGTCATATCCTTCATTGACGCATGTACAACCTCCGGCTAAATATGGGTTGTTGTCAATGACCTTTGTGGTCTCTACCCCATGAACCACCGCCGATGCCTTGTTCTATTTGTTAGACAGATATTAGCATTTATGAGATATTTTAGTTTTAGAAAAGTAGTGATAAATGTTATAGCTAGATTAAGTGTTTATATATAACTAAACTATAATGTCATAACAAATGTCACAGGACTATCAAATATCACAGATATTAGCATCTAATATAGGTAGGATGCAATCGTATGATTGATAGAGGATTAATGGGAGGATTTTATTTCGTAAATCAGTGACGAAATAAATTAGAAAGAATTTGACTTGTATTAATAATAGTGGATATTATTAAAGGATTATTTAATGAACATGTTTTATTTGTTAGACAAATATAAGCATTAATTATAAGTGTTGATTTTGTGAAGTACATATGGGTAATTAATTAGTTGATCGATGCGTTAATTTTGGAATTGTATGAAAATATAATAAACTTTGATTAAGTTATCAGAAGAAATAGTTGATCGATGTGTTAATTTTGGAATTTAATTTACGGTAAATTGTATGAAAATATAATAAACTTTGATTAAGTTATCAGAGGAATTAGTTGATCGATGTGTTATTTTTGGAATTTAATTTACGGTAAATTGTATGAAAATATAATAAACTTTGATTAAGTTACAAGAAAAATGTTCAATATAATCCATACTTAATTTATATTTCTAAAGTACTAATTTTAGCCTTTGGATGAATAGCATCAATGGTTCAGATTTCATTTTAAAATTTTGGGCGGAGTGATATTTTCGTAATTCACATGTGATGCTTTTACAAATCATATGTGATTGTATACTGAATCACCTGTGATTAAATATTAAAATTTTAGGACTCTGTTTTTTACATAGATTTTATTGAACACAACTTTAAGTTACCATTATATGCAATAAACTATTGATAAAACAATAAAATCAACTTTCTAAAAATTATCATCGTATGCAATTTATCTTCATTTGCAATTTTGCATGAAATCAACCGGTCATTTGTAGGTAACCATCTTTTTTGATATATTTTTAATTTTATTCTTGATTCGGGACAAACAAACACCCAATTCATCCTTTCATCTATTCTTTTGGTTAATTTTAGATATATATATATATATATGTATATATATGTACATATATACATTTTCCCCTACTTCATAAAAATAGCATTCTATATTCATATTTGTGTTACCGCTACAAAGAATTTTTCATATTTATGTTTGGTTTCTAGGTCTATTTAGGATGCTTGCTTCATTTGCTTCAAGAAACTAGGTTTGGATGAAATCGATATAGGGTTCAATTCTACCTTGTTTGTGTTTAGGCCGACTTCAAGATTTTGTCGGGTTTGTGATTTTAAGGCACTCTGATTTCATGTTCTTGGTATGGAGACGAGTTTCAAAGAACCACTACTGATGGGTTTCAATCATAGTATCGACATTTGTAGAAAGGGTTTTCAATAGCTGCACTTTTTTTTTATGGGTTTTGTTCCTTGTAGAGAGTTTAGCGTTTTCGTAAGGGTTTAGTTCACTAAAATGTATGCAAATTATCACGTTTTGCTATTATGTGTATCGAACTTTAAAATTTTTTATTGTGTGTATCAAACTTTTAATTTGTTGCTATTGTATGCATTTTGGTTACATAAAAAAGTAAAAAAATTACAAGTATAGTACATACAATGGAAAGTTTAATACACACAATAGTGATAAATTAAAAATCCGATACAGGTAATAGAATTTTTATTAGTCCGATACATACAATAGAAAAACATGACAACTTGGATATATTTTGATGAACTAAACCCTTTTCGTAATGCATTGGCAAATGGGTTTTCTTCATGGGTTTAGTTCACCAAAATATATCCAACTTGTCATGTTTTGCTATTGTGTGTATCAAACTTTAAAAGTTTCTATTGTGTGTATCAAACTTTTAATTTGTTGCTATTGTATGTATTTTGGATACATAAAAAAAGAAAAAAAATGTATAAGTTTAGTACATACAATAGAAAGTTTAATACACACAATAGTGAAAAATTAAATGATCAATACTACAATAGAAAATTTTAAAGTTTGATACACACAATAGCAAAACGTAACAAGTTAAATACATTTTGATGAACTAAACCCTTTCTTTGTTTGTTTGGAGATCTATTCTTGGGTTTTAGGTTTTTATTTGAATTCTGGATCAACTTAGAATATTAAAGATCATATGAACAAGAAGACCAAAACCACAATAAATTTTGAAAATAAAAATATGAAAAAATCAAAAAGTTCTACCAGGTTACATTTTAGGGTCAATAATGGTTTAACCATCAAAGTTTTACTTCAGTTTCGGTTTAATCATCAAAGTTTTTTTTCAAACAGTTTTACCATAAAGTTTGAATTTATAATTATTTAATCATCAAAGTTACACCTTCTTTTTGGTTTAAACCTTAAAGTTTTTTTCCCAAACAATTTAACCCTTAAATTTTTGTTAAAAAATGATTTAACCCTCTAAGTTTTGTTAACTTTTCAATAAAAAGTAAAATGCATAATAAGTAGAGAGGGTAAAATCGAAAATCATACAAAACTTAAGTGATTAATCAGTTTTTTTAACAAAATTTCAAGGTTTAAATCATTTGAAAAAAAATTTGAGGGTTAAATCATAACAAAATCAAACTTTATGGTAATTCGTTTAAAAAAAAACTTTGATGGTTAAACCGAAATTGAACGAAAACTTTGATGGTTAAACCATAATTCACCCTACATTTTACATACAAAATAACTCACTTACAATGATAACTTAAACAAAGTTTCTTGTGTTTTGATCAATTTTCCCTTTAATTTTATTAATAACAATACAAAAAATGTTTATTTAAAAATTAGCTTAACTTTTGGATCTATATAAATGGTTGAAATATATTTTGAATTTTGAATAAATGTTTTTGATATAAAATTTGATATATATATATATATATATATATATAATAAATACTAATTTTTGGTTTGGATAAAATAATTTATTTGTACAATATATTGTTATGTTAAGTATTTAAGTTAACTAAATAAATCTAACTCATAATTATCTATTAGTATTTGAAACCTAATTTGATTAAGTATTCCTACTCATATAAACAAAGACCCTAGGGTTTTTTATTTGGTGCAAAATTAAAATCCTCCTCCTCTATTTCTTTCGTTCTCTCGCTTGAAGTCGACAACCATACCTAGGCCTCCGGGTTTGGTTTTGGTCGTTTGATTGTTTGATCTGGCTATGTGGATTATTAGGTTGTTTATGCGTCTAATAGAAGTTGAAAATACGACATTATAGGTGGACTCATCTTAAGCTTTCTTGGTAAATTCTAAAGATCCAATTTTCCTAGATTAGTATGATTGTATGAAGTTTAGAGAAACAGAAGATCACTTATTGGTTAAAAATCAGATTTTTAAAAAATCATTTTACGTGTAACTTTGATGTGTTAAATAAAATTTGGATTTTTTATAAACCTTATTCATTAAGTTGTAATTTTAAGGTTTAGTATCCAAAAGTGTATCGAAGTTGTCACTTTTTGCTATTGTATATACTCATCTTTCAAAACTACTATTTAATATACTGAAGTTTCAAAATCTACCATTTAATGTATCGTTACCTTTAATATCAGGTTATGGGTGACATGGATTTTCTTGTTTAATAATAATAATAATAATAATAATAATAATAATAATAATACTAATAATAATAACAATAATAATAATAATAATAATAATAATAATAATAATAATAATAAGAAGAAGAAGAAGAAGAAGAAGAAGAAGAAGAATGTGTGGCACAACCAGCACCATCGTCGACGACTTTTGGCACCACCACAACCATCGATTCTTCTTTTTGATTCTTCTTTTGATTTGGCGTTTTCGTTAAAGCTCGATTGAAGGTCCCGAGTTACGGTTCATCTTCTTCATGTGTCGATTCAATCTATCCAAAGGATTCCAAGTAAGTTTCGATAATGGAACAAAGGATTTCATCGAGTTCTTGTTCTTGTTATTGGTTTAGATCTGGTTCTTGGTTCACAAATTTTGGTTTGATTTTAGGGTTTTCATCTTCTTGGTTCTTGGTTCAAATTTTGATTTTATGGTTTTCGTTTTTAGAGTGTTTGGTTCGAATTCCAGATCTGTACATGTTAATGGCTTGGAATTCCAGATCGATTTGGCAACATGTGTTCTTCATGTATGTGTTTGTGTTCTTCATGATTTGGAAACATGTGTTCTTCATAGTGTTCTTCATCGATTTCAACTGATTAGGGTACTCGATCTTGATTTTGGGGTTTTGTGCTCAAATCAATGGTGTTGCTTCATCTTCATATCTATGTGTTTGTGTTTCAAATCGAGGTTTTGGGTTTAGATCTCTAGGTTTCATGAGTTTGTATGATGAAACTTGTCAAGTTCTTCAAATTTTAAATTTTGTATGAATTATGGATTTTAATTTTTTATTAAAAGTGATGTGGCAGTAATTAATGATGTGGCATATGATGTGTATTAGAAATAAATGAAAAATTCAAAAAATAACCAGTTACCTGATCAGTAGGTTTTCGGATACATTAAATGGTAGTTTTAAAAAGTTGGATACACACAATAGTAGTTTTGAAAGTTGGATATATACAATAGCAAAAAGTGACAACTTCGATACACTTTCGAATACTAAACCCTTAATTTTATGACTAGAGTTGTTAGTAAAAGTCATGTGTTATCAAATAAGTTCTTTCATAATTTCTTCTTATTTTTTCTTTTAGGTTTTTCTGTTAGAAAGTTTAAAGCTTTACAATTTGTTTTCCCTTCTTCCTTATTTTTATATTTATTAATTGAAAATTACGCCAAAAGAAAAAATAAATGTTATGAATATAGAAAGAAAAAGAGAAAGATAATGTAGAGGAAAAAATTATATTATACATTAGGCAATCCTCTATTTATAAATGTATAATGTATAAGAGGATAAGTATTCAAGATTCAAATATCTTATCTATAGTGATGCATATCTTTACTGAATCTTATCTATCTAATATTAGAGGATAATAACATCTATCAATAATTATCCATAACACTCCCACTTAGATGTCCAATAAAAGTATCATGACTCGTTAAAACCTTACTATGTAAAACTCAATGGGACAAAAACCCAGTGAAAACACATACTTTGCTTGTTTCATAGATTACTAAGATCTCCACAATATTAGATGAAGTGGTTGTAATTATTTGCTTTGAAGAATGCCACCGTTAGCCTGTGATGTCACATAATTATGAAGATATATCTAGCTTGAGACCAATCAATATGGGTATCTGATATATATCCTGTATTTACAAAACTGACAAATCTTGTTTTGATGGGTTGGTAAAATATAAACTAGTGTTCTTCATATATAAATGTATTAAAATATTTACTTTATTTAATTGTAATGTCTTTTCGTAGGACGCAAACTATATCCCGCAGGATAAATTCAATAAAAGTAACATGTAATGTCATCTATGACTAGCGAGAAATATTAATGACCCAGGTAACGTTTAAATATGGTACTTCTTGACTAATAATCTTTTTGCACTTCTTAGAAGTCAATAAAAGGGTCATTTTCAATACCAAATGATCTCATAACCATTTAAGTGGTTAGTGATGTGATTTATCCATATAAAATCTTAAACACTTTTTATATATTCTTTTTGGTAGTGCACAAGGATTTCATCATTAAGGTATTAGATTTATAACAAAAAACAAGACTTTGTCTTTCTAAGATAACTCATTTCAAATAGACAAAAGAATAAAATAAAGAAGGTAATGGAATGAGTCATTATCATTCATCGACATGTTTAGTTGCTTTGTCGGAATAAAATGAATCATTGCTATGTTATGTTTGATAAAGAGAAATAGACATAGGAATGAAATAAAATAAATTTTAATAAAAGGATTTAAGGAAATAAATTTTAAATTGTAACAATTCATTTCATTCTCTGAAGGAATGATGAAAAAACACTCATACTTCAAAGAATGAAAATCCTTAAAACAGGAGGAATCTCATTCCGTTACATAATGATCCATTCCATTCATACATAACTAACAAACATTATCTGATAAGGGAATATGAGGATGGTTTCATTTCCCTTCCCCATTCCACCATAACAAACGCAACTCAAGTATTTAATTGCCTTTGGAATATTAGTAGGAATTCCATTTATATTTCAATTATCAACATACATGATAATTTGGATCCGGATTTTTTCACAAAAATCCATGAGCAAATAGAATCATAACATTCTTTCAATAAATATTCAATAAGGCAATTATGCCATACACGCTCATTTCATTTTAAACCCTATAACAACTTTAATCCGATCCAATAGTATTCTCGAGAACTTTTCGTTTATGCTTCAGGCATTTTAGATAGTATGCTTCAACACTCTATACCTTTTAAGGCATCTCATTATCAATCAATTGAGCTCTAATAATATCTATACTAGATGCAAATCAAGTAGTTTTCGCATTACCAGACGATAAGATATAATATATAGTTATATCCACCACACGGGAATATATCAATCTTAGGTCTTTGCGAAACCTTGTACCACCATTCATCCTTTGTATCTCATAACTTTATTTCTCATTTCACTTTCCAACAAAGACCGATTTGTTACACCTTTTTGTGTAATACACTTCATATCCCAAACATATCACACCCCGATAGACTTTGATTTTTCAGTTTTTGCTTGCGTCAAATTTATTTCAATTCCATTATTTTCTAGACATGATATATTTGTTGAGATCTTATTATTTTCAGATACATGGGGTTCTTCTAGAACATTCATGTCTAGTATCTCTCTAGGAGATTTATTTTGAGGTCTTTATATTCTCGATTGACCATAGACTCTTATTAAAAATCATCATTTTGGGATACATATCTTACTAGCATTAGAAGCTGAATATGTGATCTAGTAACACTCAAATCAAGCCAAAGAAGATCCAATTTTCACTTTCTATTTTACTATCTTATGGTCAAGATTGGAATCTATGTAAGATCTTATGCTTATAGAGATCATACACAAGCTCTACATCATTTTTGATTTACAAAATGATAAAGTTGTAAGATCGTTAGAGAACATCCTACTACATTTATCTTTGATGAAGAGTCACCTCTAATCGCAAAAATATGCAAGGAAGTGAGCGGCTCTTCGCTTAGTAACTAGACGGCCGAAGTCAATCCATCTTCATCTTGGCTTTCAACCTAGAGACCGCTCGTAGTTCTATCTATATAAAGGAACATGAAAGTCCGGTCTTCTCTTTAAGTCGTCGGTTTTTGGGATAGAGAAGCTAACATCACTTTACCTACTTTCTTAACTTTCGGGCTAATCGGGAACCACTACTTATTCATAGGTGTCCCATGGATTTTTAAGACCCTATGAAAAGGAAAAATGGTCCCCTTAAACACACACATACACACATATAAGCAAATTTTCACTTATACGATGACATTTCAGTAACTAAAACAAAAACAGTAATAAAATAGTTTATCTTATATAGCTACTTGAATCGTGAAAATTTTCTAATATTATTTGAAGCAAATTATGATCAACTCTTAATTATCAATACTCTATAAGATATTGATCTCAATATCTATTATTATCAATCTATTAAGTCATTCTTGGTACATTCTGGACCGTAAATTGGATTTCAATAACTTAAGTTCTGATAAACTTATTTTTGTAAATGTCAATAGTCAACAAGGCTCTATATACAATTATATATATATATATATATATATATACACACACACACAATTAAAAGTTGAAACATTAAACAACTATTATATATCTAAGCAAATCTCAATTATGATGTGGATCGGATGTTAAATATTTTGGTTTCTTATTGATTGCCTCGACTTTAACACCTCATATTTTCATTTCAATTCCCGAACCATGAATGCATTTTTCTCATATGTATTTTTTTGGGCTTATAGAATTACTGCTTTAAATATAGGATTCCTACTATTCTATTTTAATAAGTGGTTTTAAAAAATTATAACATTATATCAATATATAATAGGGTCAATAATGGTTTAACCATCCAAGTTTTTTTCTAAACGATTTTACAATAAAGTTTTGAATTTTTTATGATTTAAACCTCAAAGTTTTTTTTAAATGGTTTAAACTTTGAAGTTTTGTTAAAAAAATTGATTAATCACTTAAGTTTTGTATGTTTTTCGATTTTATCCTCTCTACTTATTATGCATATTAGTTTTATTAAAAACTTAACAAAACTTTGAAGGTTAAATTGTTCAGAAAAAAACTTTAAGGTTTAAACCAAAAAAGAAGGTGTATCATTGAGTATATTAAATTATAACAAATTCAAACTTTATGGTAAAACCGTTTGAAAAAAAACTTTGATGATTTAACCGAAACTGAATTAAAACTTTGATAATTAAACTATTATTGACCATATATAATATATGTATATATAAAGTTGGGTCATCTCTTAAATGTGAGCAATGTACGGTCACACCTCCTGCACTCCCTCAGAAACACTAATGTTATTGGTATTTAAAATAGCGTCATACCTCATCTAAGGAAGTTTTACCAATTGTTTAAGTGTGAATCTAAACCAAAAAAAGGTGAACTATTATTTAGTTGTTTAACCATTTTATACTTAAAAAAACACTTTAATGACTATGACTTTACATGCTTATATGTGTAAGTCGATACCCACTCACAAATCTAGAAGATCCAAAGTGAGAAAACAATGTAGTGCCCATGAACCGACATTAAGAACTATAATGACTATAATGCAAGTTACCAAACATATATATGACACATTTTAGAAGCAAAAAATTAAAGCGGAATATTTTATTAAATAGTGAAATTTAATTACTATTTTATTCATAAGTTCCCTATTGTTCTAGTTGAAGAATGTTTAATATAGTTATAATTAATTCATACTCTTAAGTGACTAATTTTAGTTTTTGGATCAATGTTATCAATGATTCAGATTAAATTTTAAAAATTTGGACGGAGTGACATTTTCGTAATTTTTCGTAATTCACATGTGATGCTTTTACAAATCACATGTAATTTAATATTAAATTTCAGTATTATGTTTTTTAAATAGATCGAATTTATTGAACACAACTCCGTTCTAGTTATATAGAACGTTTTAATAAGCGATTTGATGAAATTAGTAGAGAAGTTGGTTACATTTAGCAACCTTTTTTTCAAACTGTTCGCTGAAAACCGGTTACTTTAAATTAATTAAACTAAAAAACATTAGATATATAAAAAAATACAATTAAAATAACGATAATCGTTATATAATGATATAAAATTGAAGTTAAAAAAAATGTTAACTGTATAAAATATGACAATATTAAACAATACTAAAACTATTTATATCGGTGGCCGGAGATAGAGTTGAAACTGGGACATGAGCTTTTATTTGGAGCAAAAAGCTAGAGCATTTATTTGTTTAATGGTGTTCGGCAAAACAACTGTAACTTAAAAAATGTAAAATGACATAACATATACACAAATAAATCTCTAAATAGAATACAAAATTAATTAAAGGGTATTTATATAATTTGGTTTATTAAAAGCTCTAGCAACTCATAAAAGGGTTAAAACTACTAAACAACACATCTTTTCCTCATCTTAGTCACCTCTAGCACTCATGAATTGAAGATTTTAAACTTGAAATTTTTCATGAATGCTTGATGAAAAGTAACGATTTTTAAGTCTATGAAAAGATAATCGAGTTATCTATAAGGTAATCCATCAACCCCTGCCTGAATAATGAAAAATGAACGACTAAAAACGAATTTAAAATGAGTTAAAATATCAACAAATAGAATGTGTTCGGTTTAGAATTTACCCAACTTTAATTAGTGATTTTTTTAATACACTCGATGAAAATTCTTAAACTTGGAGCCTTTTAAAAAGTAAAAAGATTACGTACAATGATCTATAAAAAGAATTAAGTAAAACCATTATTGAGCAAAAAGACATTTTTTAACTACACTGTTTTTGAAATACATAAGTAAGTTTTGCGAACTTATAATTCTCTATGAATACTTAATGAAAAGTTATGATTCTTCAAGCTATGGAAAGGCAATCAAGTTATCTAGAAATTAATACAAAAGGAATGACAAAAAAATGTGTTTAAAATGTGTTGAATCGTCAAAAAATAGTAAGAGGATGCTGAATGATTTGGTTTAGGACATACCCGACTTTAATTAACAATTTCTTGGGTAATGAACTTAGTGTTTTTTAAAAGGTAAAAACTTTACTACAATAATCTTTTAAAAGAATTAGACGAATGATCAATAATGGAGCAAAAAAAAACGATTGAAAAGTTGTCCTCTTTTCATTAATGTGTTGAACAAGTTACATGTAAAAATTAGTATAATAACACGTTTTTCGTAAATTTATTGGTCGTATATATATAAAAATTTACATTCTATAGTAAAACATTGGAGAAACGAAAAATTATTTAATAGCTTTAACCTTGTATAAAATAATAATAAACCTTTGATTACTTTCAATTGATACACTATTTCAAGTACATACATTGGTAAATCTTGAATAAAAGATTAATTGAACATTCTAGGAGCTAGACAAACATGCGTTTAAAAGAACAAGCAGAAAAATAAAACAAAAATTAATTGATTAAATTAGTGATATCTTAAAAACCAAGAAAAGTAATATCATTATTCCTGGCAGATCAATCAAAATGAAGGGAAGACGCTAATTAATATCTAGCTAGCACTAATGGTCTATAGGCACTGACTGATTCAATTATTTTTTTTAATAGTGGAACACAGGTATACACTAATTTACTCCTAAATCTATATCTTTTGTTCACAGCGAAATTTGAATCCACAACGATAAGTCATGAAGAACATATTCCAATACCTTGATACCTCTAGGCGACAATCCCTTTGATCACTAAATCAATTACTACTTAATTAAATGGTAAGCAACTAATTAAGTATTAGGTTAGATTAAGGTTTGGTATTGCTTATAGCCTAAAATATGGACACGAATTCTATCATAAACAAATTTATGATAGATTTAAAAGTTGTTAAAAAAACCAATTAAGTATTAGATTAAGAAAACCATAAATACTGATATACCTTACAAGCATTGTAACATCATTTATAGAAAACGAAATTAAACTCAAGAAACATTTTGATTAAATCAAAATATAATTTATCATTCACTTTTTACGCTATCATATGTATTATGTTGACACAACCTACTTCATCATAGAATTTGAATGTTTGATATTATGTTAGTAATTTCAATGTACAGAAAAGGATTTGTTAAACACGGTAAATAAAATATTAAGCATGATGTATTCACTTATTTAAGTTTTAACTGAAATTTTAGATCAAACTAGCCAGAGTCAAAAGGACAACACCCTTACTGGTGATTCCGCTAGCGAATTGCCTATTAAAGAGGCAACATCACTAATCTGCATGACTTCATGTGTTTAACACTTTGCTAAGCCAGTGACAACTCTCTATCTATATATATATAATTAAACAAAGAAAAGCTGTTAGTTGGGTGGTTAGTTCTTAATTTCCTCGTTAACTTTAACTTTATATCCTTTTAAAAAGTGACATATTATCTTACTATTTTTTTACTTATTTTCTTACCGAAAAGTTTAACACAAATGTTAAGTGAGATGATCTATACACAACAGATTTTTGCAATACACAATATGTAACACCGTCTTTGAAACCTTAAAATCAGTTAAAATTTGAGTTTTCAAACTGCATGGGTCCGTTTGTAAATTGAGTGTTTGCCTGTTTGTTAACTTAACCGAATTTCAAAACTATGCAGCGGAATTTAAAATCAATAAACAAACCCACGCCTATTAACTATTACAGTTTAAAAACACATGTTTGGCGTATATACAAATATACAATACAAAAATAGCCAAACATGTCAACCGGTGTTACTTTTAAACTAAATTGACCATTGTATATTGTACAAAAAGCATAAGGGTTCCCGTCTCACCAGGCCCGCCTATACTTTATCTGAAAAAGGGAAACAACAACCCAATTAGCTATTTAAAATAGCTAGTGAATACAGACAGATATGAGTACAATAATAGCAAGTCATGATTCAAGAATGAGCATTCAGAGCTATCCTAACATATAGCGGTAATGCTGACATGTCCAGTAGTGCTACATCTTGCCAGATAGCTAGTCCAGCTCAATAACAACCACCGGGGGAATCAAACACTGCCAACTGTGCTGGTTTCATCACCTAAGTGACTCTACCTGCTCGTTACGGAGCCAAAGGCTCATTAGGCTTAGCCAATTAAGGCGATCACCTCATATGCTGAAAGGAATGGCACTCAAGTACCATTGATCCCGAACTGTCGCCCGAAGGCCTCATAGGACCCAGCCGAAGCTGACTTTCAATAACAAATTGTCCAGACACACATATAGTTCATCATTAACCCTTTGCAGGGATCATAGCATGCATGCATTCACATATGAATTCATATTCATCAATTTATCACAATATATGTACATGTACTTAAATACATGTCTACCATGTCATTTATCATATCAATACTTGTTTTCTAATCTTATATGCATAAACATACAAGTCTAGGTGCAATAAATAGCATACAAGGTTCATATAACTCATTTAGCATTCAAACCTTACTTTATAGCATTCATATAAGCCGGTACTCACCTTGGTGTTTATAAACAACACAAATACGGACTCGGCTCGTCTTGATGGTTTAATTACCTATTGCATTTATATAGAAGTTCATTTAGATTACCACACATCATATACATGTTCTATTATCCTAGTTTTGACCCCCCAAATACACATTAAAGTGCCAAAAACGATCAAACCACAACCCATGTACCCAAACCATCGAACAACAGCAAAACAGAGAGCTGTCCAGCACTTCACGCCGTGAACACAGGGGTGTTCACGCCATGAACTGCAACCAGACTGTAACGCCCCAATTTTCAAAAACATAAATAAAACCATATCTCAAGTTCTTTTAGAATAAAAGAGTTATTTAACAAATAAGCGGAAGCTACAAAACTATTTTGAACCCTCGGGTTCATATAAAAGCCTGAAAGTTACATATTTACATCCAAAGATGCTTTCTTACTAAACAACTGAGCGTTAAGTTTAAAAACACTGTTTTACTTAAATACATAACAACCGTCAAACTGAAGCTTTGCCCCTGTCTTTGATAAAACCTGCAAAACATTTTAGAAAATAATACCTGATAAGCTGGAAGAGCTTAGTGAGTAAACTAGACTGCCAATCATATAAACACATGAATATAATCATATGATAAACACTGACAATAACTGATAATAAAACTCTGAGTAATTAACTGAGCCACTACTGCCCAAGGCAGTATGCTTATTGATTCACATAATTAATTAACTAAGCCACTACTGCACGAGGCAGTATGCTTTCTGATATCTGATTAATTAATTGAGCCCCAGTACTGTGCTATTTCTGAGCCACTACTGCACAAAGCAGCATGCTTATTATTACTGAGCCTTACTGTACATAGCAGTAAGCTTAACACACATAATATATATATATATACTGTAACACTACTGAACCTTACTGAACATAACACCCCTATCTGGGTGATCTAACTTATCAATTACCTGATATAATAACATACATGCCGTAAATATGAATAGTAGTCTAGAAGACTCACTTTATAGTCTGTGATGCTATAATAGTCCACAATCAATAATAATCTAGCGAACGCGCCTCTGATAAGCCTCTACATGAAATAATATTGTATATACATCAACACATGCATCTGCTGAACTGAACAACTGAACAAAACACTAGGCACGCCCGTGCCTTACACCCAGACCACCCCGTGATCTCTAGGCACCCTCTGGGCCTTTCTAGAACAGGGCACGCCCGTACCCTAAAGGTCACGCCCGTACCTCCTTAGGTACGGCCAAGGGCACGGTTGGATCTTGAAGGTCACGCCCGTGCCCTTCAACTGGTAGCAGCAGTTTGGCCGACTTACTTGCTGTCTCCAGCCAAAACACCCCAAAAACCCAACTTTAATACATAAAAACACTTCTGGGATGTTTTCCTACATCCCAAACAACTTCTAATCCATAAATAACAACAATAACAATATGAAATCTTTGATTCACCATAGAATCAACTAAAACCCATAAAACTTCAAAAACTTGATTAAGAACTCTTACCTCTAACTTGTATGATCACTAGCTTCTGTTGTTACACCTTGCTTCCACCGATCTTGATCAAAACCTCCAGAGAAAAGTAGGTGTTTAGAGCATACGTGAGTTTAGTTCTTGCAAAATGAAGACTTTGACTTCAAATAGTCAAAGATGGCTATATATATAAATATCTATGGACTAATCACATAATTAGTCCCTCAACCTTTCCAAGTTCCGTTTTGACGGTTTTAGCCCCTCTAGTTTATAACCACATACTATCTCATTTATCCATTAGTAACTCATGTACCACTTTGTACATTTCTCGCGTTAACTTAATAATAGAATTTCCGGGTGTTACAACTCTTCCCCACTTGAAATGATTTCGTCCCCGAAATCAACTACCGTAAAGTTCTGGATAAATATCATCATTTCCTGTACAGACCCTCATGCATATTCTGACCCCTCTTCTATACCTTTACCGGTTCCTTGACCCTTCTACTCTGTTTATTAGATTCAACTGCTAACATCTGCTGAAATATAACACGCGAACGGTGTTCTGAATTTATAACAACTCTTCTGATAACTCTGATCTATAAACTGCTCTTCTCCACATGTACAATAATTCTGAATAACTGATTGAATTCCGGGCTTAGTCTTCCCTCCTTTCTGCATTTGATCATATCTTCCCACAGTGCCACTGTCAATGATACATACCCCCTACTGAAAACTGGTGTGGTGATCTCTGTTTATCTGTATAACCCTTCTGTCTATTCTGAACATCTGACAATCTATTACATAACTTTTGAATCTGTTTTGTCTTTCGCAGTACCATTTCTGTACTACCCCACTCTGTCTGAATCACATCACCCAATACACTGAAGTTCAATATTAATATCATACATTAACATCCTGGTGCTGGACTGGTATCTGTTATAACACGAATTTCTGTCAAACAAATTTATACCCCCGGCTTTCCTTCTGAATCGATATCACAATCATAATATATGCTTTCCATCAACTGTATATTCCTTTCATTCTGACTGCACTGAGATAAGACTTATCCCTCAATTCAATATGAAAGCTGTTTCAAATTCTGAAAACACAACTGGCATCCCTGTCCGATTCAGTAGAAACTGATGTATTACCACAAGATACAATTTCTTTCACACATACCTCTGTTAACTGTTCTGCATAACAAGTTTCTCTAACGGAAACAAGTTATATATCTTTAATGATATTTTCCCACTTGTCTGAATATTTCTCATTTCACCTCCAGCTATCAATAATTCTCTCTTAGGTATTCATACCCTTAGTAACTTCTAGCCACATCACCACTATAAACTTATGAATTTCATATAGGTGTGTCTTACGCG
Source organism: Dittrichia graveolens (assembly GCA_038502395.1). Lineage (NCBI taxonomy): Eukaryota > Viridiplantae > Streptophyta > Magnoliopsida > Asterales > Asteraceae > Dittrichia > Dittrichia graveolens. Next base: position 73,496,221 of record JARJIL010000005.1, on the reverse strand, counting down.
CACCCCCATAACCTGATACTCATATACGACTATATCCAATTAATATATCATAACTGTTTTTAAACTGATTGACTACTTGTCCCCTTTAATCCCTTCGTTATAATATTTTTCACCTTTGATCACCTTTCACTGAACTGTTCTCAACACCTCTGAATAAGAGTGTCGTCACTGTCATTTAGATAATTAGTTCACATCAGTACTATTTCTGATTTCCTGTTCAAACTGTCGGCTATACCATTAGCCTTACTCTGAATAACATAATATTCTATTCACAATCCTCTACTGATTCTAATCACTGTTTCTATCACCTTTACAGGCCTTTCTCATTCAACAATTATTTCCAACTGCTATAATTTAGTGTAAACAACACTTCACACATAAACAAATAATCTCAATATATCATACTGAATGCTACTGTAGCGTACTAACGGTAGTCTTACATCTACTCATCTCTAAATGCTATCGCAGCGCACTGACGATAGTCTTACATCACTTATGAATTCTATTGCGACGCACCAACAATAGTCTTACATCCACATATCCACCCACTATCAGGGTATAACCATCACGTATCATATATATAACGTGCCACATATACTACTATCAAGTGAAAGTCGGTGTATTCATCCTCATCCTATTTTAACTGTCTAAAAGTGTAAGCAATAATTCTGCCCCTTTGCATTAAAACACAATCCCTTCCACTGTACAAAGCAGACTCAAACTTCTGTCATTTCTTCAATCAATTCAGGTAGCGCAAAAACTGTCGTTTCACAAAATTTCTGTTAACAATCCCATAACAATACTAACCACAATCTGCCTGTCTGATGGTAACCCTGGGTACTTCCTCGGTTTACACGTCAAATATTCGTATACTACTTTCGCATCTTTAAAACTTACTTGTTTTCTACTCTAACTATTACTCGTAACACAAATTAAAGAAATATTATATCCATACTGAGAATACTCCCTATTTCTATAACTAACCACACATATAACTTTTTGGTACTAACACATATATTTAGTTCTTCTCCACTTGGGATATGAACTCATATCACTTTCCGTTCACATAATACTGCAACCTGGTTACTATCAAACCAGTCTATTCCAATTACTGTTTGGAATTCTCTCATAATCATGGCTATAGTTTCAACAAGGAATCTAACTGTATCTAGTTCTAACACACTTGACTGAAATCTTTACAGAATAACTAAATACTAACAATTTACCTGTAGCAGAATCAAATAACATAAGAGCAGACAAACTGTTGACAAGATATATACCTGGAACTACACCTCGCTTTGTTTATACTCCTTCTCCCTCTTCATCTCAGAATATGCGTAGACGGTAAAGTTGAAGCAGACTTGAAATCGGTAAGCGCCGTTATTGCGGTTGGATTGGGACATTCAGACCTCTGATGACCTGACTGATAACAATTATAACACACTTTGATCGGATTCTTGCAATCTCTGCTCCAGTGATCAGGTTTCCCACATTTATAACACGCCAAGGAACCAACCCTGCATTCTCCCAAATGACGTTTCTTGCATAACAAACAAACTGGATATGTCTTCTGCATCACCATATTTTCTTGAGTTTCAACTCTCGGTTTCTTATACACTGGCGTCGCCTTCTCTGCTGGCTCTCTTTCTGTTTCCTGTCTGACCAATTCTAACTCTCTAGCCCTTGCAGCATCCATCATGGATTTCACTGTTTGATGCTTACTAGCATCAATAAACTCTCCAATGCTAGGCTTGAGCACCATCATGTATCTGTACATCTTCATCTTTTCATTTGCCACATAGTCTGGGCAAAAACGAGCCTTCTGCATAAACTTCGCATTAATCTCTGGTACAGTCTCCTTTGTCTGTTTCAATTTGTGGAATTCATCCACAATCTTATCAACTTCTGCCTGTGGTACAAATTGTTCGAAAACAATTTCTTTAAACTCTTCCCATGTCATAACTTCTATCAGAACATAACCTCTTTGTTTTACCTCCATATCCCACCAATCCTTAGCTGCACTTCTCAGTTGATTGGTTGCATATCTTACTTTATTCTCAGGTGCACACGAACAAGTGTGAAACGCACCTTCAACTTCAGAGATCCATCTATGACTGATGACTGGATCAGTTGCCCCTTGAAACAACGGTGGCTGACAAGCCGTAAAGTTTCTGAACGTACAACCTTTCGGGGCTTCACGTATAATAACTTGAGGTTGAAGATTAACCCCAATACCCGCAACAGTTAACCTAGCTGCGACTTCCCGTCCAATCACTTCCTTAATCTGATCATTTACCTGATCTACAGCCTGTTTTATGATATAAGGAATACTTCGTTCCAAAGCTTTACTAATTTCCCTTGCTACAATTTTTCTAATTGCAGCTTCTGGTACTTCCTGATTTATCTCTGGGGCTCCTCCCTCCCCATCATACTGTGTTCCTAACAGAACATGCTCATCTGTCACACTGGTCTCTACCCCTTCGGGTCTACGACTGGGACCACCCTTAACATTATTAACTGCTCTTGAACCTCTTGTATTAACCATCCTGGTAGTATAGATAAAGCATTTAGGAAAAGGTAGCTCTATCACACCATCCTCTATAACAAACAGTTACTAATACATCCAACATATCAGTACACCTATCATCTGATCCAAAGTATTTCTGCATATACTAAGGCATTCTATATATCTATAATCTCAGGTGTACTACCTCTACAAGTACCCCTCACTCGATTCACAAGATTCCTCATGATTTCATTAAGTTCCAACACGTATCATATGTCTGTAATAATATGAGCTCTTATATTATTATAAACACATTACATACGTTCAATCTTAACTTTACCACAAAAAGTCCCGATTCACAGGCTTAGGCCATGTATCTCTAATAAAGTATATCACATATTCATGTCATAATTTATCTCATACTGACTGCACATGTAAAACCAACTCTTAACAGTTGTAAGCACACATATCATATCCGTCCTGAACACATCATGCTCTGACACATGATGCTTGCATAACACATATCAATATAATTACTAGTATACTCACTAAGCTGCAAGCCTCCAGTTTGACTAACTCCGCAGAACCATGGTTTAAGTCCAGACGATGCATAACACACCTCCAAATCCCTCAAACCGTGGCTCTAATACCAAGTTGTAACGCCCCAATTTTCAAAAACATAAATAAAACCATATCTCAAGTTCTTTTAGAATAAAAGAGTTATTTAACAAATAAGCGGAAGCTACAAAACTGTTTTGAACCCTCGGGTTCATATAAAAGCCTGAAAATTACATATTTACATCCAAAGATGCTTTCTTACTAAACAACTGGGCGTTAAGTTTAAAAACACTGTTTTACTTAAATACATAACAACCGTCAAACTGAAGCTTTGCCCCTGTCTTTGATAAAACCTGCAAAACATTTTAGAAAATAATACCTGATAAGCTGGAAGAGCTTAGTGAGTAAACTAGACTGCCAATCATATAAACACATGAATATAATCATATGATAAACACTGACAATAACTGATAATAAAACTCTGAGTAATTAACTGAGCCACTACTGCCCAAGGCAGTATGCTTATTGATTCACATAATTAATTAACTAAGCCACTACTGCACGAGGCAGTATGCTTTCTGATATCTGATTAATTAATTGAGCCCCAGTACTGTGCTATTTCTGAGCCACTACTGCACAAAGCAGCATGCTTATTATTACTGAGCCTTACTGTACATAGCAGTAAGCTTAACACACATAATATATATATATACTGTAACACTACTGAACCTTACTGAACATAACACCCCTATCTGGGTGATCTAACTTATCAATTACCTAATATAATAACATACATGCCGTAAATATGAATAGTAGTCTAGAAGACTCACTTTATAGTCTGTGATGCTATAATAGTCCACAATCAATAATAATCTAGCGAACGCGCCTCTGATAAGCCTCTACATGAAATAATACTGTATATACATCAACACATGCATCTGCTGAACTGAACAACTGAACAAAACACTAGGCACGCCCGTGCCTTACACCCAGACCACCCCGTGATCTCTAGGCACCCTCTGGGCCTTTCTAGAACAGGGCACGCCCGTACCCTAAAGGTCACGCCAGTACCTCCTTAGGTACGGCCAAGGGCACGGTTGGATCTTGAAGGTCACGCCCGTGCCCTTCAACTGGTAGCAGCAGTTTGGCCGACTTACTTGCTGTCTCCAGCCAAAACACCCCAAAAACCCAACTTTAATACATAAAAACACTTCTGGGATGTTTTCCTACATCCCAAACAACTTCTAATCCATAAATAACAACAATAACAATATGAAATCTTTGATTCACCATAGAATCAACTAAAACCCATAAAACTTCAAAAACTTGATTAAGAACTCTTACCTCTAACTTGTATGATCACTAGCTTCTGTTGTTACACCTTGCTTCCACCGATCTTGATCAAAACCTCCAGAGAAAAGTAGGTGTTTAGAGCATACGTGAGTTTAGTTCTTGCAAAATGAAGACTTTGACTTCAAATAGTCAAAGATGGCTATATATATAAATATCTATGGACTAATCACATAATTAGTCCCTCAACCTTTCCAAGTTCCGTTTTGACGGTTTTAGCCCCTCTAGTTTATAACCACATACTATCTCATTTATCCATTAGTAACTCATATACCACTTTGTACATTTCTCGCGTTAACTTAATAATAGAATTTCCGGGTGTTACACAGACTCTCGAACAGCAGGTCTGTTTGCTGTAAAATCCGTCCAAACCCAATTCCAAGCCTTCCTTAACTATTTCCAGGTTATACACTAAGTTTGGGACATCATTTGGAGTCTATAAACATTAACATATCATGTTTTAACATAAGATTCATGTTTGAATCACCAATTCACCATTAAAGACCCATTTGGTCAAATTCTTGAAATTCAATCTAATTAGCTTCTATAATTCATTACATGAGTTCTAAACTACTTATACATGACTTTAGAACAGATTTCTACCCAAAAATCTAAGCTTCAATTGCTAATCTCATTTGTACCATTTTTTACCTAAAGCTTGAATGAAGAACAAAGATGGATGCTTACTAGGAATAAGGAAGAAGATGAAGATGATGAAGCCTGGAGTAGATTAGAACTTGTCTTTAGTTTGATTTCTTTATTTAATCCAACTTCTTGAATAATCCTTGATGTATCTCTCCTTCAAGAACATATGAAATCAATCGTGAGGTGAGTGTGTGTTTTTGTGGGTGTGAGTGTGTGTGTGTCTGTGATGATATAAGTGAGAACCGACCCATGTTCTCATTTATCTTTTAAAAAGGTATTTTGTTCCCCTTTTCAACATACAACACGACACCCGAATAACCGTTTCAACTAACGAGGATATTTTTGGAAACCTCGTTTGAAACCAGTTATTATTTTATCATTCTTTTCTAATTTTATTACTATTTTTAAATCCACATTTATCTGACCAATAGCTAATTTCTATTAATACTTTCATATATATATATATATATATATATATATATATATATATATATATATATTCCTATTTAATTCATTTAAATAAATTGACGTACCAAATGGAGCGCACGAATAGGCCCGATTTGAGGATGTTACACAATAATTAGTTGTTATTTGGACCATTATACCCTTAAATATGTAGATGAGAATAACATATAATGTAATTCTAAGAGTATAAATTCACAATTGTTACGTATGGTAAAATCTTATTGTATACAAATCAATTTCTAGATGTTAAAGTTAATGAAAGAAATAAGAAAAAAAATATTAATAAATTTTATATATTATTTTATAATAAATAGGAAATTAAAGCAGAAAAAATCAATTACTGTTTCTTTCCTTTTTTTCTCTCTCGGAATTAGTGAGAGAAAACTATTTCTTTGTTTCCTTTCCCACTTTCTATTTTTTATTGTCTTGATTAAATAAAAGAAAAATATAACTTTCACTATTTTTTACTTTATCCCATGATATATGGATTCTATTAATAATTTTTTCTTATCTTTTTCATTAATTTTAATATTTGTATTAATCTTGTAAATAAATATATCATCACTCGAAAATAAAATAATATTTTATTATTTTTTTGCTTGATTATTGTTGTATTTATTTAATTTAGAGAAATATGGTTAAAGATATTTTATTTTTAAACTAATTTTTTTTCATCTCTTGTATACCGTTTTCTTATTTCAAACTATAGATAATTTTTTAAAATTTAATGTTTAATTTTTCTGTTTTTTAATTAAAAACTTCAAAAGTTTTTTCTTCTACTTTTCTAATTATTCTTTTCATGATCTAAGACAAGATTTTACCATATTTGTGTTTAAATATTAGTTTTTATGTTGTTTAACATTATTTTTGTTTCCCGCCTCAACAAGCATGTAAGTGACCGTATTCGCATTCTTTAGCAGCACTTATCATTCGCTATAAAATGGTTTGGTTTCAATAAACAGTTCGTAAATATTTTTTATTACCCGCTCTTAAATATTGCGAAAAATGAAAAAAGTAAACCTAGCATACATTCAGTTGGGACAACGCGAACAAACTTTCTTTTTTCTTATCCTTTGATAGTGTTACCATTGATTACATATAATTACATTACTTATACAAGGTCAAAGTTAGTCATTTCCGTCGGTACCAAACTCATGATAATAAAAATGATCGATGGTCGTTTGCTATATAACATACATATGTTTTAAAACCCCGCCGTAATGCATGGATGAAAATATCTAGTAGCAATACTTTAATCAATACTTTAAAATGATATTTCAATCAATCAATAAATAAATATTCTTAGAAAAATAAAAACCTTTTGAATATATATATTTGTGAAAATTTTAAAGTTATTTGAATATTTTCACAATGAATATAACTAATATTATTTTTACTATAAATAGGTTGCATATCCATCCTAACATCCCACCCACCCACCCACAAGAATACAGAAGTCATTAAAATTACACCATCCTACCTATCACTTATTATTAGTTGTTTGACTGAAATATTATGGGTGAGGGAAGAGGCAGTGCAGTAGTGGCAGCGGCGGTGCTCTGCCTGCTTGCGGTGGCGCTTCAGTTGGAGGTAGCTCAGGCAGCCACTTATGTCGTCGGCGGCCGTAGTGGCTGGACGTTTAACATCTCTAATTGGCCAAGAGGCAAGAAGTTTAAGGCCGGCGACACCCTCGGTATACTCAAAATTCCTCCCACCACTTTTCATATTTATCTAATCGCACTTTAATTCCGATAAACTAAACTTTTTAACACAATACACGCATCTATCAAAAGGTTTTTAGCCTCGAGGTATCTGGTGTTCTAAAGTGATACCCCTCCAGGTTGTGGGTTCAAGTCCTGTTGTAGACAATGGAGTCGATTTAGGGATAAGTTCAGTTAGTGTGTATGTTTACCGTTAAATATATATATTCTATACATTAACTCCCATATATGAAGTTGTGTTGTATGTTATTTAACTGATTTTTCATGTGACTAGTGTTCAACTACCAAAGGGGAGTACACAATGTGGTGGCAGTGAACAAGGCAGGTTATGATGGTTGCAGCACCACCCCAAGAAATGCAAAAGTGTACTCAAGTGGTAAAGACCAAATTAGGCTAGTCAAGGGTCTTAACAACTTCATTTGCACTCTCCCTGGTCATTGTGCTTCTGGCATGAAGATTCAAGTCACAGCTTCTTAAACATCAAGATAACAATAACAATAAGAATAAGAATAAACTCGGTCGAGTTATATATATGTATTATGAGTTTTTTTATATGGTTTTGTTGGTGTTATATGCTTAACATAACTAATAATTCACTCGGAATATGGACTTTTAATGTGTAAGTTAGTTTATCTTATGTCGATCCGGATAATTTTATTGTTATTTTATGATTTTAAATGTTTCGGCATTGTTGTAATAGAAGTGATACATATGAGATTACACATCTATACTACTATATAGATTATTTAATATTTTCTTTCCTAATTCAGTTTAAGAGTTTTTAAAATTCAATAAAAAAACATCTTGATCTTTTATTTTATCTAGGTTAATTAATCTCATCCATTTAATTTTTAACCATTTCACTATCCGTCTCTAACTTTACTTAACTTTTTATTTATTTAAAATACACTCATCCACTAACACATTCTCTCATACCAACATAATTCTTCATCCATATCAACACCAGTCCTAAGATCTTATTATCTTTCTCTTTTTTTATTTTATAAATATAAATCTTTTTCTCTTATTTTAAAAAAGTTAATAGAAATAAAAGAAATAGAAAAAAAACCGGATATATTGTTGAACAAGTGACATTACTTCTCGTGAATAACATATTATTATATTTGTAAAAATAATTTATTACAAAACAAAAAATATTTTACTAACTCATTATACGAGTATGATGATAGTGTTTTTTAATATTTAAATAGTAAAATGAATGACTTTAGTAAGAGTTGAAATTAATTAATCAATGATGGGTTGCTTAAAAGGTAAAGTCATATGGTTTTACTCATGCGTTGACCGGGATCGGATCAATATACTCATTATTATTTTCTAGAGTTAATTATATTTTTGCTTCTTATGGTTTATACGAAATTGCAGATTTAATCCTTATATTTTAAAAATTACGAGATTGATCCTTGTACTCTAGGTTTTGTTTCAATCTTAGTCCCTCATGTAGATGAAAAGATAGAATTGCCCTTACACCATTTTCCCATCTATTTTCTTATTTCTAAATAATAATTATAGTTTATAAAAAAAAGAAAAATATTAATTATTATCTGTTAAACATCTTAGCCCCAACCCCATTCCCTTTCATCTCCCATCAGCCTCCAATCTCCCTCACCTCCGCCTTGCTCCACCACATCTCCGCCTTTCTCCACCGCACCTCCGCCATAGACCACAACACCTCCTCCATGCTCCACTACACTATTGAATCTTTCTTCCCTTCCCCGTCCCTCCCAAATCTGTGACCACTACCACCACCACCACCACCACTGTAGTAGACCTACAACCACCACTGCCATAATATATCTGCTACCACCACCATCGCCGCTTTCTCTTCTTCTTCTCCGTCTGCCGCACCAACCCACCGCCGACTCTCTCTTTCCTTCCCCACCCCTCCCAGATATGTGACCACCACCCCACCATCGTAGTCGACGTGCAACCACCACCGCCATAGTAGATCTGCCACTTGCACCGCCACTCTCTTGTATTCTTCATCTAAGTCTAGATCCAAGATGAAAAAGATATAATGATGAACATATTTGAGTTTGAGTCCAGATCCAAGATCTTGTTTCAAGGTACGACGAACAAGATTTGTAATAGATTTTTAGGGTTAAGGTTTCTGTTTTTGTTTTGTGTATGTGTATGTTAATGTTTGAGTCCTAATCCAAGATCGGTGTTCTTGTGTGAGTATGATTTTCTGCATATTTTTAATTTTTGGTTTGAAAATTGACATGAATATGGATGAAGACGATGAACAGTGGTATGGATTAAGATGGTGAACTTTGATTTGAATATGGATGACCAGGTGAAGGTTGTGGTTCTTGAGGATAAACAAATGAAGCTTTAGGTTATTGAGGATGAACAAGTTTGAATGACAATAACACTGTGATAATGCATATGAAGAACACTCTAACACTTAAAATGGTGATGGTGGTGGTTTTGTAGTGAGATGGTGAGGGTATGGCATGACACGGTGGTGGGCGGCGGTGGGACGGTAGTAGACGGCAAAGGAGTGGTGGTAAAGGATGTTGGATGAAGGTGATGATGAGTATTTATTAATATCCTTATTATATAATAATTAGTAATTTATTATTGTCTAATTAATTATTAATAATATTTTAATGAATAAAGCTTAAAAATAAAAGGATAAATTAAGAATAGAAGGGTATTTTAGTCTTTTAAAGTGAAATTGGACTAACATTGCATCGAAGTATAAACCATAAGGATCAATGTCGTAATTTTTGTAGCACAAAGACTAAATCTGCAATTTCGTGTAAACCATAAGGACCAAATAGTTATACCCTTCTTACTCTCTTCCATATTCTTATAACGAGATAAAACTAACATGTATATTACGACGGAATATAAAAAATAAAGATTTATACTTAATGGTATATTATTTACATTGTTTTCTTAAACTATGTCTTTATTATTTATCATAAACTGATTTATATTTTACATAATAAAAACCACTTCGCATGATAGAACATAATATATGAATACAATATAAATAGTCAATAGTAATGTTAATGTTTTAAAATATATAGTTAAATAAGAATAAATAAAAGATAATAATTATGCAAAATACAAAAAAAACGTAAAGTAATATTTTAAAAAGTATAAAAGAAAAAAAATCAGGAAAAAAGAAGCGAATTTATAAACCAAAAAAAGCTATTTAAGTAAAAAAAAAGAGTTATTTAAGAAGAAAAACAGGAGGGGGAAGCACTGCAATTTAGAAACAGAAAAAATGCAGAGAGAAGAAAGTGGGACTCAAATCTGGAACCAATTCTTTATATTATATAATGTGCATAAAAGATAAAAGTGTTACTATTCATAACTCTTAATGATTGTTATATACATATATATACATACATATATATGAATACATATATTTCTGTAATAAAAACGGTTTTTAAATAAACTTTTTAACATATATATATATATATATATATATATATATATATATATATAGGGGAAGGTTCATTTGAGAACCGTTTTTATTGCGAGAACCGCGAGAACCAATCTTAGCCGTTCATTTTGGATAATGAAATTCATGGATGATGAGCGTGGGGGGATTTAGTGTGGCAAGGTGCATGTAAGGAATTCATGGGTGGGCAATCCAATTGAATGAGGGGGAATTGGACGGTTAAAATTGATCTCGCGGTTCTCGCAATAAAAACGGTTCTTGAATGAACCTTTCAATATATATATATATATATATAATGCCAACACCACATCACTAGTTCTTTATTTTTTTTCCCCTTCTTTATCTTTTTTCTGACCTTTTTAATCAGAAAATTACCTAACTATCCCACTATGGCACTATCTTTGACCCAATTTCGTTTTAAGTTTTTTTTAATTCCAATTAACTTTTTAAGTTATAAACATGTTAATAAATAAGTAATATACAAGTATTGTATCCATGTAATGCTGTAACGGTAAATAGTTCTTGTTTTAAAACATTTTGATTTCAAGAATTTAATAATATGTTATACACGCGATTCAATGTTATGAAAAAAAATTACATCAACATCTCTATTTTTTTCAATTTTATTTTTATTTGCAGCAACTAATTTTTATTAATTTTAAAATAAATTTAAAAGATATTAAAATTAGAAGAAAGATTTATATTTATGAAATAAAGAGAGAAGTTAATAAAATTTTAAAAATTATGTTAATGTGGTGGATAATTGTGTTTGTTTGAGAGTGTGTTAGTGTGAAGAATATATTATATTATAAATGAATAAAAAGTTAAAATAAAATTATTATTATTATTGTTATTATTATTATTATTATTATTATTATTATTATTATTATTATTATTATTATTATTATTCACGCTAAAGTTGGTTGTAATTGAGCACCGGCCCGTTGAATAATTGTATGGCGTCATGAAAAATTGGAAATTTTTCTCCTGACATGCCTCTGTTTTTAGACACAAATTTTCTTTATGCATCTCTCTCATTTCCACTAGGTGGTGTGGCGTTCGTTTGAAGTCCTGAATTCGACTATTTCCTCCATGTCGATCCATTTTTTCTTTCTTCGACTCAAATATAATTAAAGTTGACGTCGGTTGTTTTCCTTTTTGGATCCCGCGCTCGATTCTTTGTTAGAATTTGTGTACACAGTCAGTAACACAATAATATCACATCTAATGTTATAAAACAATCAAGGGTCGCATCTGCAAGTGCCTATAAATCGAACAATAATGTAACCCGGTTGAAGAGTAATTATTGAGCTATAGTTTCATAAAGGGTATTACGATACAGAAGTAAGTTGGTGTTTAACTTATGAGATAATTAACCAAGTCATAATTAATTATATATATTTATTTGTGTAATTAAAATATGTGATTAATTAGGTTATTTACAAACTGACTTTGGAAATTGATTTATATTTATCATCTGACAATTATTTAAAATTTTAAATAAGATTGTTTTGAGTTTTGGATAGCATTTATATATTATAAGAAACCTGATTTTATATTTTCTAATCTTCTAATATAAATAAAAGACTAATCTACAGTAATTTTATTAGATTATCATGATCCTTAATTTAATAAAATAAATAAAATTACTCAATCTTAACCATCTATTTAATCAAACTTAGAATTCTAATTTTGACTTTTCTTAGTCAAAATTGGATTAAAGTTATTAGAAAATTTGCATATATGCTCTTCATAAACTTTAAAATTATCATATTTATCCACTCTAATTCAAAAATATCATTTTTGTCCGCTCTAATTCAAAAATATCATATTTACACTTTTAATATTTAAAATATTATATTTAACCAAATTCTCAATTTTATCAATTTAAAATATTTTATAACCATTTAAAATTCTTTTAAGTAATAAATTATCAATTTTTGTTTTTAACCCCAACCCGTGTATCACACGGGTATCTAATATAGTATTATTATATATGATTTTAGGCCATATGACTATTAAAAAGAAAAATAGATTGATTAAAAGTCTATTTTTGGTTAATAATTGTATTCTTAATTTTAATTAAGGTATTTTGATCTCACATATATTCTAGAGGTAAATCTTAAGAGGTTGTATGGTTCGCATAATGTTTTTTTATTAAAATTGAAATCTATTTGAGAATTGAAATTTGAGGGAATTTTAATTAAAAGAATTTGGAATATGTAAAAAAGCTTTGTTCTGTTTGGTTTATAATTTTATTAAAGACATGGAAATATATTAAAGCTGAAATGACAATATTACCCTTTTATACAAAGAACACATCAAATTTTTGAACGTAGATTACAAAAACACAATCAAATCAGGAACACATTAAATCCTTAAAAATAGATTAATTTCAAATTTACATGAATCAACTAATTGAAATATGACACCATAGATGAAGGCTTTAAAAAAACAAAAACAAAATCCATATGAAGGCTTTTAACTTTTAAGAATATCCATAATACAAAACCTAGATGTGGGGTTTTCAAAAAACAAAAACAAAACCCGGATGATGACTTACAATCGAAGTTGGAAACATGACACCTGAGATGAGGAGATCGAAGATGGAGATGGAGACAACAGGGTGAGGAGATCGGAGGCGAGGAGGTATCTGTCGGAGGTATGGCATCGAAGGTGGAGGTGACCACCGGAGCTAAGCATCGGAGTTGAAGGTGACATTTGGAGGCAAAGGTGGCCAACGAGCTGGGAAACCGAAATATTTGGTATGTAATACAGATTTCAAGGAATTTAATGAATTCCATCGAGCTGGGAAAGGATTTGTTAAATCCATTAGATGTGGATTTGGCAGGAATTGACAACTTCTTTTTCCCTCAATCCGTGAACCAAACATGGCATCAAAGGAATTGCAAGTTTCAAATCCTTTCAATTCCCTCCAAATCCCTCTAACGGGGCCCAAGTGTTTTCTAATTGTATAAATAGAGATAAAAGGAACCTCATTAGTTTGCATCAAACGTTTTCTCCCCCTCTCTAAAAGTCGAAATTTTGGAGCCTCTAACCAAGCTTTGAGTTTCAATCTTCTTAGTAAATATTTAACAACCCAGCTTCGGATTTGTTCGAGATTTGCAAGATCTGGATAGAAGTAGCTTATTGGCATCATCACGGGTGAACTAATCTTGACCAACCAAGGTATTTTCCATAACCTTCTTGTAGGTTTCTTGTTATAAGTATGTGAGATTTAACTAGATCATATTTGGATTTTACAAATATTAACTAGTTTATTATAAATTTAATTGCTTCGATCGACTTCATCTTGTTCTTCTTATTCAATTTTAATATGAACAACAATAATATTTATATAGAAACCTAGTTGCTCGATTTTAATCTTGATAATTTTTTTATCCATAAAATCCAACATCGTGGAGGTTCCTTAAACTCGACATCGATCGTCATCGTTAAGGTCAATATGACAACGTGCATTGGAGACGTGGTGTAAGTATTTGATTATGATGTCTTCGTTCATTTGACATCCCTTGTTAGAGGATCCATCGGAGGCACGACGTCCATTTTGCATAAGTTTTTAAGCGCCACCCAAACTCTTTGATTGGTGAACGCCACTTGTAAAATACTACATCATTGGTCTCGCTTCTTCTTTGATTGAGGAAGTTGTTGTATATGCCTTCGTATTTAGATCCTTCAACTTGGAGTTTAGTTGATTGTGTGTCCAGTAAGAAAATAGGATAGAATCGGCATCCAAAACTTGCTATTATTAATGTGTGAAAATATTTACTAGATTAATCATTAACTAACGAAGTCAAAACTTAATAATATAAATAGAGTATTAAATTTAAAAGCATATAAAATACAAAATAAATAATAAACTAAACATATACCTCTTCTTTTTCGAGTTCTCAACTTGATTCTCTTCGGAAATATTGATTTACATTCTTGCCTCGAGGTTGAGAGGGAACTTTATATGTTGAGGTTCGAAAGACTATAGAGTTCTTTTTATGGGAGCTCTTTCGAGTTTCGGGTCGGAGTGGTTCAAGTTGGGTAGGAATTTCAGGAGGGTGTATAGGATATGGTGTAGAACTTTGGGGTTAAGACCCTCTCATATATGTTGTGGTCAAACATAATCTATCATGTTTTCACATATACATAAGGTTGGATTCCTTGTTTTAGATCCACATGGGTATTTAAGAATATTGAAGAAGGTTGGAAGTTATGTAGAAGAGAAAGAGTTTACGTAAAAGTTATGATAATATTAGTGGATATTTATAGGAGTGCGAAAGAAAAAATAAAAATAAAATTATGAACTGTTTAAAAATTGGCAACTATCATAATGTGATCTTTTAAGTTGATGCGAGAGCATAAAAGAATCAAATCTCTTATATCATTGCATCCGGACTACGTTAATAAAGTGATTTATTTAATCTTCATGCCATATTTTTTTCTTTGAAAAGCTGGAATTCTATTAATCATAAAAAATTACAGACAATTACTCCGGTTTCAAGTCGAAACTATGAGGTAACAAAAGCCAGCAAGATGAAGCATCCCTTATCCTATGAACCTATGTTTACATTTAGTGGGTTACTCAACCATTTAGCCCAGAGGAGGCCTACATTCTTTTTCCTGCTATGTATTCAAAATAAAGCAAAATGTAGAGTTTGAAGGAACAAATCCTCCCGTTTAACCGCTTTCTTTGTTGATTCTTTTGCATGAACCAATTTATTCCTTCATTTCCATATTCCCCAAATTAGAACGCAAAGAATCCCTTCAAATATACGCATTGAGGCATCCGTTTTTGGCCCACGGGACTTGGAAAAAGCAGCAAGGTCGGAGAAAGAAGCAATCTGCAAGGGAGGGATATTTAGCGAAACGAACATTTTCTTCCACACAGGAACCACCTTTGGACACCTGAGAAAAAGATTATCTAAAGATTCCTCTTCTTGCTGCAGCAAGGGAAATTGATGTCTCCTATATCCAAGCCTCTTGATTTTAATTTGATGTGTGTAGGGAGGACATTTTGACGAGTCCTCAAAAAACATATATTAACCTTACTCGGCAGCCACTTGATCCATGGATCGAGTGTGTTGAAATCTGAGACCGATAATACTTTCGAACGGATGAGAGCTGATAGTTTTTTAACCGAAAAAGAACCATCCAGCGATAGTGACCACTTCCAGTTATCGTTTTTTTGGAGATAATCATATTTTCTGCATGGCTTGCGTTAGAATCACCATATCCGATTTTGCTCTTCTGGTTATAGGACTAATCCAGCTCCACCGCGGGCCCCATATGCCATTATCAAAGGCCCAGCGATCTGCTACACTATAATCTTTGTGAGTCTCCAGCGCAAACAGTCTCGGAAATAGCTCCTGGAGAGAAGATTGATTGGACAGCTAAGGATCGAACCAAAAGCGAGTATCCTTTCCATTCTCTATAGATCTTGGGAAAGAATGGCAGAAAGGGATTCCCAAGCTATCAATAGCTCTACACGCTTTAATAATAGAAGACCACACAGACGACCTGCTGGAAAGGGAAAAGCTAGATTCGAAACCACCCAATTGACCATTAATGCATAACACTTGGGCACCAGTATGGTACCAGTTGCATAGTGATGATCTCAATAGTTTCCAAAAAATCCAGCAAACCAAGTTGTGTTTGGTTTGATAGGCGGCAAGAATTTGTCTTTTCACAGCGAGTTCTGATGTTCCACGATTTCAAGGATGCCATCATCTTCCTCAATAGTCGTCTACTTGAAAATTTTCATCAAGACCACAAAATTAATTAATTAAATGACATATATAATCATATATGTTAGATGCCTATTTATTGTGTTCAATATATTTTATTGAAGTTTATTATAGTTTAGAGTCATATGACATTATTAATAGTTTTGGGTTCATTATGTAAATACCCAAGGGGTATAAATACAAGTTTGAAAACCGTATTCTAATAAGAAGCTTTCATTCATACGTTTATCTGTGTTCTTGGCCGTATATCCTCTCACATACGTATCTTCATATATACATCCAAGAACTTCATCATTGTGTTTTGATTGCTTCGATATTATATTGATACTTGATACCACGGGTCCTACAATTGGTATCAGATCCAGAGAGTGATTCAAAGGAAAGTTTATATTGCTCTGGTTTGGATCGACAGTGTTCTTATTGTCAACTAGGGTTTGGTAAACCTGGTTCATATTAAGGCTTCAATTATTATTGATTTTTTGGTGTTTGATTCAAATTGAGAGTTGTGTTTGATAAGTTTGGTGTTTATTTGGAGTTTGGGACTTAAATCATTCATTTTGGTTAACTATCGAGATCACAATTACAGGATCAGTTGTCGACACCTTCAAGCCATTTGCTCAAGCCATTTCTTCAAGCCATTTGCTTAAGCCATTGTTCTTCAAGCCATTTAACCAATCCATTCATTCCAAGCCATTTGATACTCCAAACCATTCATCCAAGCCATTTAACCAAGCCATTCATTCCAAGCCATTCATCCAAGCCATTCACTTCAAGCCATTTAACCAAGCCATTCAACATTCACCTTTACTTCTCACTCTAAGATCCAATTTCAAGTATCATTTTTAAACTCAGCATGTCAAAAAAGGAGCTCGCTCTCGGTTCGGACAACAAGCCTCCTGTCCTTTTCAGAGGTAACTATTCCTCTTGGTGCCTTCGGTTTTTAAACTATGCTGGACAGGAAAAAACTGGTGATGATATGCTCGAATCTATTAAGAATTGTTCAGCTCGAATTATGAGAATCATTCTAGCTCGTCCAAACAATGACCCCCATGTTGGAGAGATGGTAGAACCAAACCACCCAACATGTATACGGAGGATGAAAAGAAACGAGTTAAAGTAGACAAAACCGCAATTGCAACTTTACTTTAAGGATTGTCTGATGAAATCTTTAATAGTGTTGATAGTTTGGAGAATGCGAAAGAAATATGGGATGAAGTCGAGAAGCTCATGCAGGGAGCTGATAGAGGAAAAATCAAGGAGAATCAGTTATTAGCTGATTATGAAAGGTTTAAAGCCGAAGAAGGAGAAGATTTGGACTCCACTTATCTTCGATTTGCCACGTTGCTGAACAGCTTAAAGGAGTACAAGTTGACCAAAGGAGTCAAGGATGTGAATATTAAGTTCTTAACAAATTTGTTACCTGAATGGTCAAAGTTTGCAGATTTTATTCGGCAGAACAAGGATATTGTTGAATTGGATATACACACAATCTATGTTGATTTGTGTCATAATGAAGGCAAAGTTCTCAAGAAAATGAGTGACAACAAGGCTAAAACTGTTGTACTGGAAAAATCATCTGCTGATCCACTTGCTTTGGTTGTGGATAAGAAAAACCGGTCTTCCAGATCAAAACGAGAAAAGGCTCCATTTCAATCTTCAGTAGAAGAAGAAAAACACGCCACTGAGACAGAGCTGGATGTTCAAGATTTAAAAGATAAAGTGGATGCACTTATGTCTCTTGCCTTAAAGAAATATGGAAAGAACTCATCCTCTTCCAACAAACTACGAACATCTTCTACTTTCAAGGGTAAAGATAAGTCAGTCGTAGGAGAAAGAGAAAGACCTAGGAAAGGTGAACTGGAAAAACCTAGGAAGCTTGGAAAGACTTAGGATACAACCGAGCGAACTTGCTATAAGTGTGGTAATCCAGGACACTTTGCCAAAGAATGCACAAGAACAATTAAGAAGGATTCTGGTTACTATACACGAAAGACATTATTTTGCAAAGAACAAGAAAAGCATGACACTTTAATGCCTACTGAAGAAGCCTAGGAAGAGAATACTGAGAGTGAGTCTGAGGATGACCTTGCACTAATGGCCAGTGTTGAGGAGGATGGAGAAAAGGGCACTCAACCAAATGATGGTGAGGAATCTGGATCTGATACTGAAGATGATGCAACTATTTCTCAATCAGGTTATGAGGTTAGTACTTCTAATTCTCAATTTATTGATATGATTCATGCTTTGCAAAAACAAATCTCTCGATTAGAAAACGATAAAGCTCATTGTCGAACCTTAGAGGCTAGATTAGATAACAATTACAATGAACTAATCCAGTGTAATCGAGAATTAGCCTCAGCAAATGATCAGTTGTCTTATGTGTAAGGAAAATTCAAACTTTATGAAGAAAAGGTCAAATGTTTAGCTGAAGTAAACTCTAAACTTACTTCTAAATTAGGGGATGCAGAAATTAAATGTAAAGATTATGTTGTTGAGCTTGAATGCTATGTTAAAGAAAGAACCTAAATGTATTCGAAAGTTAAAGAACTAAAAGACAATCTTTGTAAAGGTGGTCAAACAGATCAAACTATATTTTTGAATAAACCAAAAGACACCAAATTTTACAATGTAAAAGAGGGTCTAGGTTTTGAAAATCCAAAGAATTTATCTAAAGTCTTTTGTGCTCAATTTTATGATTTAGAATACATGGGTTGGGGTTGACTGATGTAATGAGATTCACAGGGGCTTCTGATAACGATAAATTAGAAATTTCAAAACGAGAAAAAAATGAAAAAAATGAAACTCTCGTTGGATTACACTGACTTGAATAAAAGTTATGGAACACGAATCAACTGATTTTCTAACCAGTTATTCTCCAGAAGAACTTAACCAGAAATCAGAAAATTTTCCCGAGAAACCAGAGTTTTTAGATCTCTATATTCCAAGGTCAATTTTGAAAAGAGAATTTCTCAACTTGAATAGGACTTGGCACAACAAAACCTAGAGTTTAATAATGAAAAAGAAATGCTTTTTGATAGAATTAATTTTTTAAGCAAACAACTCCATTCCGCTGCCAATAACCCACCCACACAAACAAAAGATGGTTCCAAAGTTGAAATATCATTTGCATGTTCGGGTTGGTCTTGTTCCAATAATGACGAACCATTTTCTACTTTGAACAACTTTTTTCAAAAACCCCGTACATGAGTCCTCATAAGTGTCCCTTGTGCAAACCTTACTTGTTCATAAATACCCTAACCCCATCCATAGACCAAGGAAAATTTGTTGCTGAACAGACCTTTGATGAATTTATGGAAACTTATTTGGGAAATAATGTGGTCGATAATCTTAGCATGATCAATATGTTCAATTTCCTAATTAAACGTAATTTGCAATTGATGACAGATAAAAACGTAATCAAAAGACAGGTACAAAAGGAGCTTTGGTAAAAGAAGCTGGCAAAATGAAGCAGATGAAGAAAAGGAAGAGATGAAGAAACAACTTTTAAAGAACAAAATGAAGCAGAAAATTTTATCTAGTGTTAGGTCAAAAGTAGATTTTGTCATTAATTCTGATGTATCCGGTGGTTTTTCAAACAATGCTTCTACTTCTTATGTTTATGTTAAAAACAGTCATGATCATGTGTGTAGGACAACTCTATATGCTGTGAATAATTCTAGTTTTGTTCGGACTCGTTTCAATAAAGAGTTAGTTTTAATTCAAATGTTTGCTCTCATGTTAAGTTTAGAAAGTCTAAATCTTCTGCTGTTGTTAATTCTTATTATGATGCTATTGATAAACCTGATGTGAAATATCCATTTAAGGTGTATTCTATAAAACATCCGATAAGGTTATCAAAGGAGACGATTTGTACCTCTCCTCAAAGAGTGAACACATTTCTCATTAATCAGAAATTTCAAAAGGATAAATTAAATTATAACTACAAATGGATGCCTAAGAATGAATTTGTAGGTAATTCTCCTAATCCTCCTGGACCCAAACTCAAATGGGTACCAAGATCTGCATAATCGGTTTTGTAGATAAGTCAAGAGACATTCTAGAACACCACAGTTACACTCTGGAGAATATTGTGAAGTTAAAACAACTGTGTGTTCAATACACGAAGAAGTTCAAATCTCATGGCTAAAAGAAACCGAAGAGTGTTCCTTGCAATTCATCTACACATCTTTCTGTTCAGCGTCGGCTTAGGCCTGATGATCTGACAAGCTTATTTTTTTGTAATTTATCATTATTTGATATAACTTATGTGTTGATGGTTTTTATTTGCAGGGGTAGCACAAGTTGTCAGGACCTGCAAGTATGCAAATTTTAATAATAATTGTTTTCTTCATGCATGCTTGTAGGGGGAGTAATTCTAGAAAACTTTTACAAAAGTATTTCTTTCTAGCTGTTCTAATTTCATTTTTAGAAAATCCAAAAATATTAGAAAATCTAAAAAAAAACAAAACAAAAATATTTCGTTGCTTCGATCACTTCGTGTGTACTATGTTTAGGCAGCTTTTTACTCCTATGGTTTAGCCAGAGCCGGACAGATCTACCCAAGGAGCTTCATGTTTTATAGAAGTGAGCAAAAAAGATTGTCCATTCATTTTGGAAAGAAAGCTTGAGTAAGAAATTGAAAAATATTTAGAGAGCTGAGGGTGTGAGACAAGATCAAAAGAAAAGGATGATCCTTACCGAACCTTATTAAATATCTGGGTAGCTTCATCTACTACTAGTTTTATACTGGTATTGAAGTAGAAATCATGGACCTAGTGATGCAATACACTTACCCCACTCAACTACTCAATTATCTCTTAAAAGACATGGTTTCAACTTCACACGAAGATTTAGCACATACACTATTGACATCTCACTTGGAGATTGTTGATATTAAAAATAGGAGGATAGCTACTCCGGTCCCCGACTTCTTTAATGCACTTATTGAGTCTAGAGCCAATTGAAATATTATTCTTATTCTAGAACACTTATGGAATCATTTGCCTGTTTTTGTGACAGTGTCGGAACATCTTGAGTAATATCTTTAAGATATTTACACTCAGTGCTAGCTAACATCATGCCAAAGCTGAACGTAGGTCACTCAGTTTATTTAAACTGTCGTGTTAACGGGAAATCTATGCGATTCCGGTGTTACAACGTTAATTGTCATATATTTTTTATAGAGTCATGCCAAAATCAAACTAAAGCCCGTTCATAAGTGCATGATGGTCATGATGGATCATGACCATCATGAGGGGGAGAAATAAGTTTAAGAAAGATAGTTTACTTGACTTTGAGAAACTTCATCAAAATTACAAGAGAAGTAAAGTTGATTTTGAGAAAGTTCAACAAAAGCGTGTAGCTGAAGACAAAGATAATTCATGTGTTCAGGTGAATATCAAGTTAAGGGGGAGCTAAAACATGAAGTGCAGTGTGTCTTAAAATTTTTAGTATTAAAGTTTCAGATTTTAGTATTAAATATCTTGAGCTACTTTTGAAGGGGAGCAAATTCTGTCTATTGAAAATTTCAAAACTGACGAAACAGCCAATCCAACAATTGAGCAACATCTGTGCTTTATCAAGAGATTATTCTTGTGTAATGCTTAAGATTGTTTCTGTGAAGATAAAAGAGATGATCATGGTTGTAAATTCTGATAAGCCCGAGGCTTCTACTGCAATTTCTGATATACAACCTGATCACCGCTGACGAGTCTTTGAAGATCTCTTGAAGACTTAAAACTTCAAAGAATGATCTCCTAATGTTAATTGGAGAAAGAAAAAGAATCTTTGTATATTCTAAACAGGAAGATTGTTTGGTGCTTAAAAAGATTATTTTCGTTATTATGCTTAATTCTAAATAGAACACAAAGGGGGAGATTGTTAGATCCCTGTTTATGTGTTCAATATATTTTAGTGAAGTTCATTATAGTTTAGAGTCATATGACATTATTAATAGTTCAGAGTTCATTATGTAACTACCCAAAATGTATAAATACAAGTTTGTAAACCGTAGTCTAATAAGAAGCTTTCATTTATACGTTTATTTGTGTTCTTGGCCGTATATCCTCTCACGTACGTATCTTCATATATACATCCAAGAACTTCATTATTGTATTTTGATTGCTTCGATATTAGATTGATACTAGATATAACGGGTTCTACAATATATATAATCATAAATGACATATATATATATATATATATATATATATATATATATATATGTGTGTGTGTGTGTGTTTTTTTTTTGTGTGTGTACAATTAATCTATAGTAAGTTGGTAATTTGTGGTTAAATGAGTGTACGTGATTACCACCTTCACCGCCATACACTTGAGATAGATACAATGCAGTCGTCGTTATTTTGTACGTTGATTTTAACGATATTAACTTTACCAATACTATCATGAGGGGGAAACTTAAAATTGTTTATGACAAAAACTTCCCGGTCCTATGTAAGGCTAGCAATTTCTGACCCGAAACGAAATAAAGTGACAAACTCGAAATGGGTCAAAAGCAGGCCAACACGAAGTTGAGATGAAATAAATTGGTCGGGTCAGGGTCAACCCGATAACACCAAGGTGACTCCTATAAGGGTAAAACTATAAAATTATAAATTTTTCTTTAATACTTAAAAATTAAATTTCAAAAAGAAATTTATGAATTCAAATGAGTGAGTGACATCAATAAAACCCGATAAACAAAAGTACAAGACTTTTAAAAGTTAAAAAACTTAAATGAACAATAAAAGATGTAAAGCTAAAACAATGGTTAATGATTTGTACATAACAAAAATTATTCATACATAACAATTTATTCATTATCAACTTGTACCATATATTATTAAATGCTTATACATGTTGTGTATGGATAAATTTTGTTATGTACGGATCAACACATTTATAACCATGAAAAATTGAAAGAAATTAAATTAAACATAATGAAATATATATTTTTTCACGTTTTTGAACGTGAATAATTATATAATTTCGTTATATTTTTTAACATGAATAACCTTGTTACAAATAAATAAAAATTATGAAGAAAGTATAAATTAAAAGCTCACGCTTTTGATCGTGTAAAATGGATAGAGAACAGTTACAAATTGAAGCTCCCATTACAAACTGTCGCCAAATAAAACTTTCTCCGGTGAATTAGCTTCTTCGATTTTTTATACAAACCGTTAGTGATTCAACCCCTGATTGATACAAATGACAAATCGTTCTTCAATCAAGCTTTAATCGATACAAATCGTTCATGAATCAACTCTTTGCTTCTATTTTATCTGCACTAATGAATCAAGCCATGATTGATACAAATCGTTGTTCAATCAAGCCCGAGTTGATACAAATCATTTAAGAGTCAAGACGTATACAAATCAAGCCTGAGTGAATCAAGCTTAATTGATACAAATCGTTAGAGATCAATCAAGCCTTCAATTACCAGCTGTTTGAGTGCAGCCTACATACACAATTGTGCCTAGCTTCCATTTTATCTCCGTACGTGATATAAACAAACACTACAAGAAATCCATGCAATAGGGGCGACAACTTTAGGGCGACATAAGGCATTAGGGGCGACACCCTGTATTGTCGCGCCTAATGCCCTATGTCGCGCCTAATGCCCTATGTCGCGCCTAATGCTGTCGTGCCTAATGTCAGTAAAAAAAACCCGGTAAACTTCCCCCCTCCCTTTTTTCGTGGTCGCCCCTAAAGGCGTCGCGCCTATTGCTTTAGGGTTAAAACCCTGCCATTTGACCCCAAATTCACTTTTACGCTATCTTCAAGATATATACCTCCCATCGATTTTACCTCTGCTCCGCCACTAGCTCCGCTGCGCGCCTCCACTCCGGTCGCCGTCGCCGTCGCCTCGCTTCGCCTCGCCCTCGCCAGACACCACTCTGGCTGCCGCAGCCCCCCGACACCCTTATCCCGCTAATTTCTCCACTCCGGTATGTACATTTGCCAAGTTTAAACTCTATATTAATGTGTGTGTTTTTCTGTGTTCGAGTGTGTGTGTGTGTGTGTGTGTTTGAGTGTGTGTTTTTCTGTGTTTGAGTGTGTGTGTGTGTGTGTGTGTTTGAGAGAGAGTGTGTGTGTGTGTTTGAGTGTGTGTGTGTGTGTGTTTCTGTGTTTGAGTTTGTGTGTGTGTGTGTGTGTTTGAGTGTGTCTGTGTGTTACAGTGTGTGTGTTCAAGTGTGTGTTTTGGTGTGTGCGTGTTCTAGTGTGTGTGTTTTGGGGTGTGTGTGAATTGTGATTATTTCTTTAGTTAATTGTATTAGTTAGATTACTTAAATGATATTTAAAAACCTTGTTTATATATAACCAACTGTTATGTGAACATGATACTTGATGCCTAATTAACTTGATGAATGGAGAAACCATTAGAAATATGTAAAATCATCACGGTTATGATTTTGCTAATTAAGTAGTTTATAGTTAGTTAAGATGTGTAATCATAAAATCAATTTAGATAACAATTTTTGAGGGTGCAATTGAAGCCAAAGATTGAATGTGAAAGACTTTTGTGGGCCTTAGTTGGTTATTGAGGATATAATTTCTTGTAGGAATGAATTAAATTAGTGTGGTCAATAGTGGGTTTGAATTTAGTTGTTATGATATTTAAAAAATCAAAGTTGTTGTTAATTTGATTTTTGATGAATTTAGTTGTTATGTTGTTTATAAAAATCAAAGTAGTAGTTAATTTGATTCTTGATTATGTTGTTGTGTTGATGAATTTAGTTGTTATGTTGTGTTGATGTTGGTAATACATCAAACATATATATTTTTAATAATTACATTTAAATGTGTAGAGACACGCGCACACACTCAAACACATTCTATTAAATATATATATATATATATATATACACACACACACACACACAAATACACCCATTTATATGCACTCACTAAACGCGTTGGTTTAAATATATATATAAATTAACGCGTATGGCCTGCGTATATAAATGTGTGTGTGTGTATATATAGTTGTATATTTATATATCAACGCGTTTATATATTTATTTAAATCATGAACTTAGAATACCCGCCCAAAATTAATTTAGAAATTAGTTTCGGGATGTCCCCGTTTTGGGACTGCTTTTTAAATACTTTATCTCTTTTAGGATGTGAATGCGTATTACATCATTGTTTGTTTAAGAAAGATTCGGTTGCCATTTCCTCTTTGCCTCTCGGGTATGTATTTATATATATATACTTGGGGGCTAAGGGGAAATGCTGCTGGATTTTTCTTAAACAACCAATCGTGTAATATACATTCACATAAGAGGTAAGGTATTCAAAAAGTGGGTTTAGAAGCCAACCCTTGTGAATACTCTATCAGTTGTCCTTTTATTTCTCTTAGAGTAAACACTAAACCTTAATTAATGTTTCAGTTTCACCATGCCTATTGATAAAACCTGGACTACTATTGAAAATCGTAACTCTTCTGAGTTCTGTGAAGGACTTGAGTCTTTTGTCATGAGATCTGAAGCACACGTTGACAGTAGAGGTTTAATTAGATGCCCATGTCGAAAATGTGTAAACAACATCTTTATAAAAATTTCGTTAATGAAAGCTCATATACAAAGATTCGGTTTCTCTCGACGTTATATTACATGGGTCTATCACGGTGAAAGTAGAACGCCTCCGGTTGTAGATGATGTAGCTCCAAGAACTAAGATGGCTGGTGTTATCGACGACGTTATGGGAGAGTTGAGGGCAAACGATACCAACCACGATGACGAAGACTCAGATACGGAGGGTAGCGTTGTTGATGATGGATTTCGTGAGCTGTTAGAGGAAGTCAATGCAGAATTATATCCCGGTTGTTCTTGGTTTTCTTCCTTGGACTTTTTAGCAAAGTTGATGCATATCAAGGTGAACAACAAATGGACTGATAGTTCATTTGATCAGCTTCTCGAGTTATTGCAATCTGCATTTCCCAAAGAAAACAGGGTTCCCTCTTCATATTATATAGCCAAAAAGAAACTTAAAAAGATTGGTTTGGGTTATGAGTCTATACACGTTTGCAAAAATGACTGCTCTCTCTTTTGGAAGGAACATAAGTCTTTGCAATCTTGTCCTGTTTGTAATGAGAGTCGATGGGTCGATAAAAACACAAAGGGTAAGAAAGTCGCTCATAAGGTGTTACGATACTTTCCTTTGACCCCCAGACTTTGACGTTTGTATTGTTCAAGGCACATGGCAAAAAATATGATTTGGCACAATACTGGACGATCACAAGAGGGTACCATGCGTCACCCTGTTGATGGATCTTCATGGAAAGAATTTGATATAAAGTACCCTAACTTCTCGAGAGAACCTCGAAACGTTTGCCTTGGTCTTGCAGCTGATGGTTTTAATCCATTTGGTACACAAGCACAGGTATGTGTTATATTTACTTCTAACATGTCACAATTGTTATGTATTCATTATATTGACTTCTAACGGGTCAAAATTGCTGTTTATGAGTTATATTCACTTCTAACGGGTCATAATTGACATGTATGAGTTATATTCGCTTCTAACGGGTCATAATTGACATGTATGAGCAATATTCACTTCTAACGGGTCATAATTGACATTTATGAGTTATATTCGCTTCTAGCGGGTCATAATTGCTATTTATGAGTTATATTCATTTCTAACGGGTCAAAATTGACATGTATGAGTTATATTCGCTGCTAGCGGGTCATAATTGCTATTTATGAGTTATATTCATTTCTAACGGGTCATAATTGACATGTATGAGTTATATTCGCTTCTAGCGGGTTATAATTGCTATTTATGAGTTATATTCCCTTCTAACGGGTCATAATTGACATGTATGAGTTATATAACTCATTTATACCAATTATGACCCGTTATAAGTCAATATAACCCATAGATAGCAATTATGACCCATTAGAAGTCAACACAACTCATAAATAGCAATTATGACCCGTTAGAAGTCAATATAACACATAGATAGCAATTTTGACCCGTTAGAAGTTAATATAACCCACAAATAGCAATTATGACCCGTTAGAAGTCATAATTGCTGTTTATGAGTTATATTCACTTCTAACGGGTCATAATTGACATGTATGAGTTATATTCGCTTCTAACGGGTCATTATTGACATGTATGAGCTATATTCGCTTCTAACGGGTCATTATTGACATGTATGAGCTATATTCGCTTCTAACGGGTCATAATTGACATGTATGAGCTATATTCCCTTCTAACGGGTCATAATTGCTGTTTATGAGTTATATTCACTTCTAACGGGTCATAATTGACATGTATGAGTTATATTCGCTTCTAGCGGGTTATAATTGCTATTTATGAGTTATATTCACTTCTAACGGGTCATAATTGACATGTATGAGTTATATAACTCATTTATACCAATTATGACCCGTTATAAGTCAATATTACCCATAGATAGCAATTATGACCCGTTATAAGTCAATATAACCCATAGATAGCAATTATGACCCGTTAGAAGTCAACACAACTCATAAATAGCAATTATGACCCGTTAGAAGTCAATATAATCCATAGATAGCAATTTTGAACCGTTAGAAGTCAATATAACCCATAGATAGCAATTTTGACCCGTTAGAAGTCAACACAACTCATAAATAGCAATTATGACCCGTTAGAAGTCAATATAACCCATAGATAACAATTATGACCCGTTATAAGTCAATATAACCCATAAATAGCAATTATGAGTTATATTCACTTCTAACGGGTTATAATTGACATGTATGAGTTATATTCGCTTCTAACGGGTCATAATTGACATGTATGAGCTATATTCGCTTCTAACGGGTCATGATTGACATGTATGAGTTATATTTGCTTCTAGCGGGTCATAATTGACAGGTATGAGTTATATTCGCTTCTAGCGGGTCGTAATTGGTATAAATGAGTTATATTCACTTCTAACGGGTTATAATTGCTATTTACGGGTTTTATTCACTTGGAACGGGTCATAATTGACAAATTATGAGTTATATTCGATTTTGACCCGTTAGAAGTCAATATAACCCATAGATAGCAATTTTGACCCGTTAGAAGTCAACACAACTCATAAATAGCAATTATGACCCGTTAGAAGTCAATATAACCCATAGATAACAATTATGACCCGTTATAAGTCAATATAACCCATAAATAGCAATTATGAGTTATATTCGTTTCTAACGGGTCATAATTGACATGTATGAGATATATTCGCTTCTAACGGGTTATAATTGACATGTATGAGCTATATTCGCTTCTAACGGGTCATGATTGACATGTATGAGTTATATTCGCTTCTAGCGGGTCATAATTGACAGGTATGAGTTATATTCGCTTCTAGCGGGTCATAATTGGTATAAATGAGTTATATTCACTTCTAACGGGTTATAATTGCTATTTATGGGTTATATTCGCTTCTAACGGGTCATAATTGCTATTTGTGGGTTATATTGACTTTTAACGGGTCATAATTGGTATAAATGAGTTATATTGACTTCTAAAAGGTTATAATTGATATAAATAAGTTATATTCCGTTCTAATGGGTCATAATTGCCGTGTATGATAAATTATACTTTGTTTAATATATAATTAATGAATTATATTTATTTTGTAGCCGGAGAATATTGAATCAATTCTTAGCAATCCGGCATTTACCGCAAGAATTGTGGAGATCTTCCGATCGTTGACACCTCGTAGTGATAATGGGTCGGATAATGCTGGAACTGACAATGCCGGGAACAACAATGCGGGAAACGAGACTGTGGGGACCGACGATGAAGTGTAGCTTAGTTATATATATAAGTATGTTAGACAATTAAACTTGACTTTGTTTTGTGTAAACCGTACACGAATTTTGGTTTATATGAAGAATGTGGCTTAGTTTATAACATATGCGTGATTTATTATATATTTCTGGAATTATGGATTGTATATATACAGGAAATACCGGTATTTTAGTGTATATATTGAGCTGTGTTGAAAGACCAATAGGGGCGACGGTATTAGGGGCGACTTCAGGCAATAGGGGCGACACTATTAGGCGCGATAAATTGGGCAACAGTGGCGAGGCAATAGAGGCGACTCAATAGGGGCGACATGTCGCCCCTAATACCAATAGGGGCGACTTTGTGGGGTATTAGTAATTTGACTATGAATTTTTGAACGATTTATGATTCAAGTCTCACATGTATTAGATTGTTGACCATTTAGCATTTATAAAAGAAAATAGCTTCAGTTGACAATTCTCTAAACACTAAAGATATATTTACAAATACCAACTCGAATGACCCTTGTTTACAAATTGCAGAAGAGACTTCATTGGCATCTTTGACTACATATTTTACTAGCTTTTGCTTGTTATGCCTTCCTCATAATAACATTTATTAATTTGGTTTTATTTCGTAGGATTCGATTATCCATTACATCCCATCGGATGACAACTTCAAACTTTCTTTTATAGTTCTTGAAAGTAGAAATCTAGCACTGATAGACTGGGAATTGAATGGTTATTAGAACACATAATGTAGGGCGATTTTAGCATAATGTTGTGAATTTGTTATGATTTAAACTTTAAACGTTTTTTTCAAATGATTTAAACATATAGGTTTTCTTAAAATACTGATTAATCACTTACTTTTTATATGATTTTTTATCTTACCCACTTACTAGATTATACATGTTAGTTTTTTAGAAACTTAATAAAACTTAAGGAGTTAAACTATTTTCTAACAAAAATTTAAGTATCATTTGAAAAAAACCGTTTAAGGTTTAAACAAAAAAGAATGTATAACTTTAATAATTAAATCATAACAAATTCAAAGCTCATCAAAGGTTGTTTACGCCGGGCTAACCCCGTCCCTGGGATCCTATGGATCCGAACCGACCCTTTCTCAAGGACCGGCCCGCAAGCAATAATCACTTGTGTTGGCTGCCTGAGTAATGGGTCAGAATTAAACACAAGGCCATTTCATCAAAGTCTCCCCTTACGAGACCCACCAAGCATTTGCAGTGGGGAAATATACTACCCCCAAGGTGTTTACCTAGGGTAAGTATTGAAAACTTGTTGGTAGTTAAAATTAACCAATTCAAACTATATGCTAAAATTAACCATTTAGATAAATCTTTGATGGTCAAACCAAAAGTAAACTCAAACTTCGATGGTTAAACCATTATTGACACACTTTTTTATTAGCAAAATAGGATATTTCATAATCATTGAAAAAAGTGAGTTACTATATATATTTGATTTTGTGTAAATCAAAATGTAATCACACTTAATTTTTTCTAAATGAAATAGGCCTTTTCTTGTTTATCTTATTTATAAAACTCTAAACCAGTGAACATATTATGGTTAAATTTTATGTTATGAATCATTAAATCAGTAATCATTTTCTCTGAGATATTTTTGATTTAGAGTATATGAGAATATATATATATATATATATATATATATATATATATATATATATATATATCTTACTCCTATATAATACATTTACAACCTTAAAAACTCTTAATTTTAAGTAACTTGAATGTACTAAAATACCCCTTCTTAATCATTCCATTCTCTTTCCTAATTTACTTTAACTTTTAAAATACTCCTTTTAACCATTTCATTCTCTCTCATAATTTACTTTAACTTTTTAGATATTGAAAACTAGTAGAGCCTGTAGGCAGTGCTATGCGTGGCCCATGACAGTTTATATTGATTTTTTAAGCATGAATTCTAAATTATGCAAAAACAATACCAAAGGTATGACACTTGTAGTATTATACTACCATTGTACCCAATCCCGCATAGGCGGGATATTGGGGAAGTAAAATGTAGAGTTATAGGTGGTGCGAGGACGAAAATCATATCCATGATAGAGTAATGTTTGCTTTTGTTTTTTTATCTTGAATCGGGAAAACGAATGATGTCTTTGAAAATTTTTGATAAATCGAGAACAAATTTTGTTCTAAACAAACTAAATATTAACGAGAAGATTGATAAAGCAACAAAAACCAATGATTCACAGTCATCCCTACGTTTTGAGTTCTTTCGATTTCAAATTTCAATGGCAAGAAAATTGCAACATAAGAATAAATAAATCAAATTTAAGGAAACTCATTTCACAATCAAATAGTTTTTATAATCATTATTGAACCTCCAATGAGTACTTTATAATTGAAGTTAAACTTTGTGGTTAATTAGGACATTTTCCCAAAAAAATCCCCTCAAGCAGGGGCGGACCTATGTATATCCCAGTGGTGGCACGAGACACCAGTCAATTTTATTCGCGTAGTGTAAATTTCGATTTTTCAAAGCAGTGCTACCACTCATTCAATGGTGCCACCACCCATTTGAAATCATAGGTCCGCCACTTCCCTGAAGTAAACAAATAGCTTTAACCTCGAACAAATTTCGATCTATGACCCAACCTACCCGACCACCGGATGTTACCACCTCTAAATAGCATATAATGAGTTGATCACATACCTAGGCTTGAAATATCTGAACAGCATGCCATAACGTTGCAAGGATTTAGAGATGCATTGTATAGCTTAATATGGCAAACTGACAATTTTGCCCGCATGTCTTAAACCCACGCCAAGCTCTCCATTTTAACCTCTACAAATAAAGTTTACTTGTCAACAGGTCAATTAAGTTCATGTAAAATGTATAAAAATTTAAGGTCAAAGGTCAAAAGAGTTGTATATAGAAATTATATAAAATGAAACAAAATGAAGTAGGTTAACATGTCAAATGTGTTAAATAAAGTACATAGATGAAAGATTTTGATCGGTAAACATAGTAATACAAGTAATAAGTTATTAGTTTAACCAAATAAAAAAAGTTAATAGTTTCGTTAATGTATCAACCAACAAGACAGTAGTCGTTGATAGGAAAAATGAAGTACGAGAAAGAATTTATTCCAAATTATATTCTAAAATATGATTCAACAATTTAAAGTAAGCCCAACACATCGTTAGACCCAAATCCTTGAGCTATATCCTTATCCTATGTTTCATTAGTACAGTGTATTCAACTAAAAATTTTTATGCTTTCACTCTGTCATTATTTCTTATAAAGTAGTTTATTTAGTTGAGGATTATTACGGGAAAAATCTAACTTTATAGTAAGCTATACAAGGTAAGAAAAAAGTGACCTAATCTGACTGGTTTTGACTCATACTAAAAATTAATCTCTAGCCTTTTGACCCATCACGAGACACTCCATATTACCTGCAGGCCAGCTCTTGCAAGAAACGCAAGTCTGATTTCTTGGTATCTAACAAAATTCTTGCCTCTGCAAGCATTCTCGGGCGCAACAGAAAGCTGTTGGAGTTCTTCCTCTAACTGATCAAGATCATACACTTTTAAAAGCATTATAACTAATCATTTCTAGAATCAGCGAGTAAATGTGGAGAATGGATCCATACAATTTTTCTGCATTTATTGTCAAGACACCTTCAAGAAACATGCTATCAGAAAATCACGATTACAAAAATTATATATGTTAAGAAAAAAGTGTCCATCAAAAACAACTAACATAGCCAAAAGAAAGAAACCAAGTTCATGAATTCATATGCTTATATGAATTTCACATGAACCGAAGTAAATATGCATAGGATGTGAAAAGTAGGGATATAAACGAGCCGAGTCAGACCTTATTGAGTCGGGCTCTTTTAGGCTTTTTTAAGCTAAGCTCGTTTAGGATAGCGTATTATTTTGATATTTTTATTAAAATGATATATATAACTATTAAACATTAAACATATAAAATATAAATTATATTATATATGGAGCTTGTTTAGGCTCGTGAGCTTAAACGAACCCACTCTTTGAAGCTCGAGCTCGACTCGTTTATTAAATAAACTTTAATCTAGGATTGAGCTCGTTAAGGCTCGACTCGTTTCGAGCTTTTAACAATTCAAGCTCGAATAGCTCGGTCCTTTGCATCCCTAGTGAAAAGTTAAGGATCAAAACATACAAAAACGTTGAGATGCTGTGTTAGGTTGGATTGGCAAGCCCCAAACACTTTTTTACAACAATGATACTGTTATACTAATAAAATCTTTAAAAGAGCTTGAAATAAATATGCAAACCAACATATAGTAAAAACTGAAACAAAATTATGTTGCATCATTGTGTTTGCCTTAATTCACAAGAACAACGAATGCTACCCTTATGTTGTATCGCATTATTATGGCTCTCACAAGAAATAATAAACATAACTCCCCACACATCAATTTGGCTGAATGATTATATGATATTTAAAGGTAATTTATCAATATATTGGTGTAGATATGAAAAATATGGCTAATATTATACCATTGGATGAAACAACACGTTTCTCTATGGTGATTCATCAAACAGGTGGTAGGCTTTATCACAGTTTAACAAAATTGGTCATCCTCTTCACAAATCAGATGAACATCTATTGAATAGAATTAGGGAATAGTTTGTCAACAAAAGAGTTACCATATCAAGGAGTGGTTGCCGACAAATCTAACATGACCTCTTTTCCCATTCTGCCATTATTTGATCATAGCAGCGGCATCAAAATACGGATCAATTCAAAGCTAATGAAAGGCAGCCAATCAGCCATCATAGCTTTAATGTCATACCTGCAAGTTGTAAAATGTTATACAGGAATAACAGCTACATCTTCGTTCGGGAAAACAACATTTACCTTTCGATTGCTAAAGAAAACCTAGCTTGAACAGACCGTTTTTGACATTGGTGTTCACTGCAGGTCTGCATTGTCGAGTATGGTTCGTCGGTGTTCTTATGGTTGTTTGAAGAGAATCTAGCCACGGTAAATCAAACAAAATGAAAGTAAGCACATGGGATAGATACTGGTGCGTTCTTGAAGGAGAAAAGGGCCGGTAGCGGAGGCCAACGTTATTGAGCCACACGATCGGTGTCCGGAGAGCTATTTCTCATTATAAAAGGCGTACCATTCCTAACAAGTAACAACAGAGTATGGAATGGCATGAAGAAGTCGTTGGGCGATGGCGTGAAGACCGAAGAAGTAGGTTTGGACAGAAGAAGAATATATAGTTACTTACTATTTAAGTCCACGTGTTGTTTTTTTAAGGTGATGGTTCTTTTTATATATATATATAGACACACACAAGAGATTAATAAGATGCAATGCATTTTTATAGGATAGTTTATGTTTATAAATTCCTAAATCAAATATCTTTTTCATTGACATATATAATCATCCAACGTTAACCTTTAGATATGTTTTTCAATACCAATGATTTTATAATAAAATATTAATTAAACTGTGATAGTTTTAATAAATACATTATGTGTAAGTGATTAACCGGGAAGGTTATAAGTATGTCATTCGAATTTTGAGACAATTTTATTATGAGTTAATGAGTTGATTTATGTATTCGTTATGATTTATAATTTGGGTTTTATGTAATAACAATAAGAAATTATGGTTAAATTATATTGTAAAGTAATTCTTAAGATTTTAAAATTAAGAAGCATTAATTATTTATATTTAGAATCTTGACTCTCATTTTTAATATACTATGTTTTTTATATTTACACTTTGATAAACATAATTATGACTAACCATATATGTATCATATAAGCATCTAATAACCGAAGAGGTTGAGCACATCAATGATTACATGATATCAATGGACATCTTTCGATCGAAATTATTTTTAAGAGAAAGTAATTTTGTTTCAAGAAATGAAGAGGTTAAACACATAATGATTACATGCATGGTATTAATGTTAAACACTATGGAGGTATCATATTTTATTTCAAATAATATATGTTAACGTGTCATTTGTAAGAATTATTATACACGTCAAATATAATTAATTCACGCAAGATTTTATTTTTATAACAGTGATAGTAACCTAACAAGAAAATTATGAATGTAGTATACAAAGAAGTACTGCTAAATATAAAAGTCTGTCTTAATTCAATCTTCGAATATTTGTATGTTGTTTTATTAGTTACATTTTCTACGGATATGATTCTGTTTGTTTTAATTGTTTTATATATTTTTTTATGATTTATTACATATTAAATATTTTAGATTATTTAAATCTTATCTCGTGCGGGGACATGTTTCTAACTAGTTTATATTATTGTTTTACTTTTCAAAATAGATAAAAAGCATATTAGTTTTATGTAGAATTTATTGGTGGGCAAAAGATAAGTTTCTCATCTTTTTATTTTAGAGTATGAATTAGTTAAAAATGTATTTAAACAAAGAAACCTAAACCTCCGTAAACTATTTTCATAATCATCATATGAAAAAAATTTATAATTATGGTATTAAGTGTAATTTTATTAATTAAGTATTATTAGGTACTAGTTAAGTATCTGTATGATACATGGGTTTAATTAAAAATAATAAATATTACACATAAAAAGCGTAAGTGGTTATAAAACATGAAATAAATGAGAGTTTAAAAATATACCGATAGACGGCATTAATACGCATACTAGCACCGGAAGTGTCGATGCAAAGGGGAGTGCACACATGATGACAGATATGTATTATGATACAAAAAGAAGTAATTGGATTTCTTGTACAAGCTATCGATTGTTATTTTTACAATTATAAGGAATTACGATTAGGTATTTATTGTACAAGCAATCGGACGATTCCAAAAGTGGCGTAAACAGTCCTTTATGAACCATTTTGTGACGAGTTTGGTCATTTCTAAAATTGACCGTTACTAAAGTCTGTTAAATCAAGAGTTTTTTGGTCCTTTAACCTTTTTTTTATTTTTTAGTCATTCTACAATTTTTTTGTTTTTATTTAATTAATTGAAATAAAAATTATCTTTTTTTAATAAAAATATATATTACCCTCTTTCATCTCCTTACATAAAAACATACACAGTCTGTGTCTCACTCTCTTGTCCCTCTTCCCAGATCGATGCCCACTACTCTCTCACTCTCCTCTCCCTCTTCCAGATCGACGCCCCACCACTATTTACCGCCATCGCCATCACACTTTGCATTCTCTCTTCTCTGTCTCTTACTCTCCTCATTCTCTCTCTATCACACAAAGGATTCAAGGTAAGTCTAAAAATATTGATCTCGTCGATTGTCTTCATTTGTGATTTGGTGCTTTTCATCTATTACATAGAGTTGATATTTGTCGATTGTTTTTCAGAATATTAATTTCATCGATTTTTCATCTTTGTAGTGTTCTTCGTCGATTGAAAATGTAACACTGTCAAAATTGAGAAACTTATTTTTTTTAATATAAACTCCATTTCAAGTTTTGAAACTACGTGGATACAACTGTAAATGTA
The DNA here is from genome assembly GCA_038502395.1 of Dittrichia graveolens. Lineage (NCBI taxonomy): Eukaryota > Viridiplantae > Streptophyta > Magnoliopsida > Asterales > Asteraceae > Dittrichia > Dittrichia graveolens. Next base: position 73,459,480 of record JARJIL010000005.1, on the reverse strand, counting down.
ATAGTTTCAAAACCTGTTTTTATCAAAATATCTACAGCTGACACAACGATAGTATTTAATAACTAATTTAATATTTTCAACTCATAACATAAGTTGTAACCAAAACATAACACCGGCGTTAACGAATATCAATCGACCATTACAAAACATATACAAAATAAAAAAAAGCATAATACATGTGTTCCCCCAAAAAGCGGTAGCTAAACCATAGCACGCAACCGTCCTCACCGGTACAAACTAGTTACCTACACATAAAAACGTAAATCAGAGGCTTAACTATAAATAACTAGTGAATAATAGTAAAGCGGAAGCATCATAACAATAATATCATATATCACATATCATCAAGCAAATCTATCCTAGCACATTGTGAAACACCGGTTAGTTAGCAGAAACCACGTCTTGCAGAGTAGCTAACCCGGCTTAGTGAACCTAACCGGGAAAACCGATATTCCTCCGCGCCGGTGGAGAAGTGGGTAGCGGTCCACCATTGCGTTAACGGGTAACTCACCCCTATCGGGATCGGTGGGAACTGAGAGCCCATCATCGAGTTGGGGGCGGAGGTTCTGCAGGAACCAAAGATTTGTGATCATCAAATCACCGCACATCATAGCTAACAGCACAAGGCCCTACCTAGATCCAAACAAGCTGGCCCCAAACATCCAACAAAATATCGGTACTAACACACATTGGCCTACTCAAGCCATAGCATAACAAAGTTGGCCTACTCAAGCCATAGCATAACAAAGTTGTCCTACAAAAGCCATAACATATCAAATTGGCCTACAAAAGCCATAACATGTAATGATTGGCCTAAAAAAGCCATAGCATATTAAGATTGGCTTACAAAAGCCTTTAACATGCATATATATCGAATCATAACACAATTGGCCCACAAAAGCCTTTAACATGCATAAATATCAAATCTTTTGTTTCTAATATCCAAGCAACTATATAACATTCTTATTATCATGCTTAGGTTAATCGGTACTCACCTGTTAATCTATAACAGGCAAATATAGTATTCCGGCTCTTCTTGGTCGTCAAGCACACCTATAACACGTTATTTACATTTAGAAAATCAAACGTGCAAAGGAACAATCAAGACACTTAAAACAATGTTCTAATGGTGCCACTAATCTATTTACTATCTTACAACAATAGCCCAAACACCAACACGCGAAAGAACGAAAAAAAATAGCATTTGGCAGAAATGGCCTAGACGCGTTTTGTCTAGTAAGCAGACGCGTCGTGTCCAGTAAGCTGACACGTCGCGTTCGCGTGCAGCAGGGCTTATTTTGTAGTTTTTGCACAGCAGTGCCATTGTAACGCCCCAAATGATAAAACTAATCATTTTTAATAAAACTCATATAAAATTTCACATACTGAAATTTGTACATAAAAGCGGAAGTGTACTTATTTCTAAACCATTTAACAATAACTACACGCATATGTAAATACAACAAGTTTAATATCAAAACTTGCTCTATACAACCAGGCATTCGGTTTCTTTTAACAATTTTAACAAATGCAGTTAAATCGGAGCCTTGTCCTTGCCTTTACTATGCCCTACAAAACACATAAAATAAAATCTGATAAGCTATGAGAGCTTAGTGAGTAGACCAAACTGCAATTCATATAAACACATGTATATAATCACAAAATGAAACCTGCCGGCCACTGGTTCTAGACCTAGGGCAGCAAAATTAGCCACACTACTGTACTATTTTTAAGCCACTACTGCACAAAGTATTATGCTGAATAACACATATGATGAATACATACAAGTACTCATTGTAATAACACACATGAAACACATATGAAAGATAGTCTAGAAGACTCACCTTTTAAGCTGAAGTATTATAATATAATCCTGAGATGATAAAGGTTCACATATATGTCCCCAGCTAGTCTCCACAAGTATAATATCAATCATGTATTAATCACATGCAGAAAACTGATGCTAGAAAACTGAACAGGACAGGGTCACGCTCGTGCCTTCCCATAGGCATGCCCGTGCCTGGATAATGATCCGACTTTCTTATCCGACTTATTAATCCGACATACTAGTCCGACTTATACCTTGAAAGTCGTACGACATAAAAGGCACGCCCGGACCTTATGAACTTAAGGCAGTCACGACCACAAGGCATGCCCATACCCTTTATAGGCACGCCCGTGCCTCCCATACTTTGAACCAGTATAGTCCTTTGGTTGCTGTTTTTCCAACCAAAACTCAAAAAAACTCCATTTAAAACCATATAAAATGTACATAAAAGATTTCTTACATCCCAAATAATCATAACCAGCATCTAACTCATAGTTTACAAGTCTTACTTCTAAATCACATGCTTGACCCATTTGAAACTTAAAAACCCACAACTAAACATACCTTAAGTTTTTCTAGGATGAAGATGGTGATGAAGAAGTTTTAATACACTAGTTTACTTGATTTCAAATGAAGAAAAGAGAGCAGAACTTGTTTGTACGTAGTATTTCTTTGAAATGAGAATGAGTTTCTTGTACCAAATTTGACTTGAATGTCAAATATGTATATATACATAGTTATCATAATTGCAATATTAGTCCCTTGACTATAAAAGTTCTAATCTAACAGTTTTGGCCCCTCTAGTTAAATTTCACATCTTATCACATATAACTACATAAGAAATTTCTGGATGTTATAACTCTTCCCCACTTGAAATGATTTCGTCCTCGAAATCAACTACTGAAGAGCTCTGGATAATCTCTCATCATTTCTTGTTCCGGCTCCCATGTATAATTTGATCATTTTCTATGCTTTCATTGGAATTTAACCAGCCCAATTTATTTGTTGTGTAAAGTCATAACTTTTCTCTCCAATATTGCTATAGGTTTCTCCACATCATTTAGTTTTTCATCAAGGCTAACATCTTCCAACGGTATAAATGCAGACTCGTCTGCTAAACACGTTTTGAGATGAGACACATGAAAGGTGACACTTTCAATAATTATGATTGGTCCAATAAATCTTGGTCCAAGTTTTCCTCTCTTTCTGAATCTAATTACACCTTTCTACGGTGACACTTTCAATAATACATAGTCCCACCACCTGGAACTCAAGTGGTGATCTTCGTTTGTCTGTGTAACTCTTTTGTCTACTCTAGGTAGTCAACAATCTATCTCGTATTTGTTAAATCTGTTTTGTCATTTGCTGTACTACTTCTATACTACCCAATTCTTTTTGACCCACCTCACCCCAACACACTGGAGTTTGGCATTTTCTACCATACAACATTTCATACGGTGAAATCCTGATGCTGGAATGATAACTGTTATTGTATGAAATTTTGCCCAAGGAAGATACGAATCCCAGTTTCCACCGAAATACCAATCAGTGTGGGTGTATGCAGATTAATTAAAATTTTAAAATAATAGGGAGCTAACAAGTAAAAGAGTACCTACTCTGTGATTAATCCAACTCTGGACCTTCAATAAAATAGATAACAAATGTAATAAATTCATACCAAAGTTTAATGATATCCAAGGATGCTTCTTGAGTTCCCTAAACGGCCAACTACCTAGGTGGTACTTTCTATGAAGACTTCTTCCCTCCAGGAACTCATATGATACTTTGGGATGAAAATATAACAAAAGGAAATTTTATTGATAAATACAGAGCTTTCTGGATAAATTCAGAGTAAATAGCTCTTCCTACATTGCTAGAACCCTATATGGGTTCTTACTCACTCATGCTAAAGTATACTATTACAAGGGATGAAAGATGATGGTGAGAGAGGAGATGATTTTCTAAGAAATGAAACTCTTCCCTTTATAGACCAAGGAAAGAGGATCGTACAAGTAAATACGTCATTACTTACGTATTGTTGCATTTATTGCTCGTTGTAGCAAAGATGCCTGCTTTTCTTTGAGTAGATGTTTTCTACTTTATGTCCATCAATCATTCGTTTATTGGACCTTTATCTTTGCTAGTGGAGGGAAATCATTTTGCATAGGAGTACAAAGTATCTTTCTTTTCTAATTCCCTTTTTATCTTCTGACAAAGGGAAGGATAGTGGTATTCAAAAACGTTGGGCGAAACCAGCTGTTTTCTGAATAATTGAATTTTGATGAAATCTTCTTCACTCATTGGTTTGGGTGAAAAAGAAGTCATTAAGAAATAAGGTGTTGAAAGGTTAACCTTAAGCTTATCTTCTCTGCTAATATAAAAAATTCTATTGATGAGCATCAATAGTTTTTGTTTAGCCATTTCTTAGAAGGTCTTTTTCTTCAAGTGTTGCTTTCATGGCTTGACTAGGAGCATAAATTTTTTCTTTAACTACACCAATCTGAACATATTTATATGTTTGGATTGGCTCTTCATCTTGGTTCCAAAACATGACTGTGCTTTGGACCTTGAGATAAATTTCTTTATCTAAACCTTTAAGACATTTTTTCTTGTAGGTTTTGATTGCACCCCTGAACTCTCTGGGGAATTTGGATAACTCCAACAAATTATTGGATGGATATACCATGCTCAATAATCCATAGTGATAGGCTTCAAGAATGAATTCAGGATGTGCGTTGGGGAAGAAGTTGAAATAACTAATATTCTTCTTGTCAGAAGTATAATAGCAATCTTCCACAAAAGAAAGTGTGGTTGAATCCCTTCCTTTTTTGTAAAGATACTTAAATCCAGAATATGTTGATTCTAGATCATAGTCTTCCATTTCTTCTAGTTTGACAACTGGTTGCTGGATTTTTGGGACAGAACCAAGGATGACTTTGGAACTGCTTTCTTTTGTCAAGGCTTTGGCAAAAGTTGGTTTTAGACCTTCAGAACCATTGATTAGTTCTAAAGGAGCTTTGAATTCTTCATTGGTAAATATATTGGCAGAAATCCTGGCTTCGTCATAAGATTTGTACTTCCTATGTTTCACACCAGGTAGTATAAATACCTGCATTTGGACCATTGAAAACAACATAATAGGCTTTTGCGCCTAAACATCCATGAGGATGTACTAAATATTTCTCTTTAGTTTTGTTTGGGTGTTGAATACCCTTGTTTGGTCTTAAGTTTAGATCTAAAGAACCAGACGTGGAAGAGGATGAATCATCAGATTGACTTTTTACCAAAATAATAGGTTCAACGGATTTGTTGTTTCTTTACGAGGAGCCGTTTGCTCTGGAATAGCTGTAACTTCTAGTATTTCTACCGCAGGTGTTACAGTTGCCTGTTTAGAAGAGAATTTTCTTTCAAAATCTATTTCTATATCAATAACTGTTAGCTCATTTTGTAAGAGCTGAATTTTCTTGAGGATAATTGATTTTTGGAACATCAATTTCTCCATTTTTGACGAGAGGTCTTTGTTGGCGTAAGGCCTTTGTTAAGAGAGGATGTAAATAAAAAAATGGGATGCTTTCTTCAAACTAAGATCATCTCCTTTTATAGCCAAATGAGGACTAGATATGCCTACAAAAAGATAAAGAGATAACAGTATATGTCATATCAAAGTTTCTTTTTAATTTTGGAATTCTCTTGTCAAAAAATCCGCTAAACAATTTTTTGTTCCTTCAATGTGCTGTACATCAAAATCATATCTAGAAAGCCATTATTGCCATCTGACTAATCTCCCTTGCTTATTATCTCCCTGTAACTTAATACGAAGAAAATAAGTAAAGTTTTTATTATCAGTTCTTACTAGAAATTTAACCGGAGTGAGATAAATAGAAAATTTATTTATTACTCTGATAACTGCTAAATATTCTCTCATTAGACTGATAATTTTTCTCGGCATCTTTGAAACTGCCTGAAGCATATCTGCAAATTAATTCTTGTTCAGAATTAATTGCTTTGAGGATTCCTCCCCAATATTCTCTTGAAGTATCAGTTTCAATAATAAGTTTGTCTTCAGGTAGAGGATGGTAGAGTTTTGAAAAACTTGTAAGATTCTTTTTTATCTTACAAATGTAATTGGTATCAAAATCTTTCCATTCCCATGGAATATCTTTCTTAAGTTTAACCTGCAAAGGAGCTCTAATAGCTGCAAGTTTTGGTATGTAATCAGAAGCGTATGTTAAAATTCCTAAATATCTTTGCAATTGCTTTTTATCTTCGAGTTTATCTGGAAATTTATGAATATGTTCCAAGATATGTTTTTTAGGACAATGCATTCCTTCATCAATTTCTAGACCTAAAAAATTAATTTTAATCTTAAAGAGTTGAGCTTTCTTTTTAGATAAAATAATCCCAAGGGATTGGCATTTCTTTAGAATAGCTGCAAGTTGCCACAGATGTTCTTGTTCATTGTTGTTGAAAATAAGAATATCGTCAACATAAACACAACAAAATTTTTCAAAAGTTCTAAATGCATTTTGCATATGCCTTTGAAAAATTGAAGGAGCTTATTTTAACTCAAAAGGTACAACAGTCCATTGGTAATGTCCTTGAGGATAAGTGAAGGAGATTAAAAGTTGTGACTCTTGATCATACAATACATGCCAGAAACCAGATTTGCAGTCTAACGAGCTAAACATCTTTTTCCCTCTAATATGGGGTGAGTAATTCATCCTTTTTAGGTAAATTATGGTTGTTGCCAATAGTAGCATCATTAACGGACTTGTAATTAACTACCATTCTCTTTTTACCACGTATTTTTTCAGCTTCATTTTCAACTAAAAATGCTTGAGACACATGTGGTGATTTACTAGGTATGATGATTTTCATATCTAGTAATTCTTGAAATGTTTGGCAAATTCTTCTCGGTCTTGAGGACTATATTTCATTGGTTTTACTTTAATTATAGTCCTTGGATCCTTAAGTTTAATATTTGCTTTCATCCGGTGTTTGTTCTTTGTGGGATCCAAAGGGTTGTCTGAACAAATTGAATCTAATAATTTTTCAATTATAGACTTCTTTTTTAAATCATCAAGAATAAGTTTATTAATGAAATTATACTCATTTTTGAAAATCTTTATTTTATCACTCCCCCTTCTTAAAAGATGAATTTTATTGGGACTAATATTTAGTGGTTTTGGTTGTTGAATCTTTGATTTCTTTTTCATTGATTCAAGAAAACCTTTAACTCCAACACGATATGCTTTAGTTACTTTATAAATACTTCTTTATTATCAAGATGTAAAATGACCATTTTTGTAAATTGAGTTAAAGGACCATAAAGTAATAAGAAGTTACTACCTAGAATAAAATCAAGGTCTGATTCTTGTTGATAAATGGTAGGAATATGAAATATTTCTCCAGCTATCATTATATCAAGATTTTTGCAAACTTTGTTAAAACAATAGATCCGTCTGCTATTTTTGCTCTTATTGGTCTTTCCGCATTTACCCAATGTTCTTTAGGAATTACATATTGACTAGCAATACACATGCTAGCACCTGTGTCAACATAGCAATGTAACTCAATTTATTTATATACAGTAAATTTTAATTTTCCAGCAATATAAATAGAATTAGGATTAGTGATGTTTGGCATCACCAATTCTATGGGTTCTTCGGTTTGAATCTAAAGAAGATGACTTATAGGAATCTGAAAGATCAGTTTCTGAATCAATAATTTCTATGGAATATACATTTTGTGTATCCTCATAAGGATCTTCTATAGGAATGTACCCTAAAGAAAATATTGTTTCTAGCATTTTAAATTTGTTAGAATGTTGTTTTCTATTTGGACATTCATTTGCATAATGTCCTTCTTCATTGCAGACCCAACATCTACAATTTTTCTTACCTTTAGGATAAAATTTTTGTTTTTCGCTAGAAGATTTAGAAAAATTCTTCTTAACATAATTTCCTGGTTTAAAAGATTTTTTCTTCCTTTTAAACTTATATTTAGGATTTTTTTTATTTTTATGATTTTTTTAGTTGGTCTACAACTATAATCATAAATTTGCTCGGTAACTTTTTCACAACATTTTTTTGTAAAAGCTTTTAGTTTCTTTTGCTTTTTTGTTAAATCACTAATTTTTGAGATTTCTTCTTTAACAATTCTTTGAGCAAAACCTAAACTAAACAGTGCAACATTAGAGGCTTCTAACTGAAATCGTTCAAGAGCTTTTTGCCTAACAAAGAGGATTTTAAGAAGATGATCCTTCACATATCTTTTAAATTCTTCTTTGTCTTTAAGTTGATATATATATTTTTCATAATCACAATAAAATTGATCAAGATAACATATATCACATATTGCATGTTGGTAAGCATGGTTTTGGCTTTATTGACAGTTTTTTGTGATTCTTGCAATTTATTCTCTGTAAGGTCTATCCCTAAAAACATAGTATAAATTGCATCTACTTTTTCAAAAGTAGTGATTGGATTTTTTTCATGAGTCAACTCAGTGCCTTTAATAAAGCTATTGACAATACGTGTGGTCTTATGTTCAATTAATAATAACATTGTATTTAGGTATTGATAAGAATCATTAGTTTGAATAATCAAACTAATTTCTTGAGCCCATTTGTCAATGAGTTCTTTTCTATTAGGAGTACAATCAATATTCAAAATGTTATTTCCAAAAATATTGTTGTTTTTAATTACCGGTTCGTGTTCATCATAGTTTCTCCTTCTTTTCCTGTTTGTACCAGAACCTTCTCCTTCTTCAAAATTTTCTGGCTTTTCATCTTTATGAGGAGTTTGCTTATTGTCTACTCTCAAATTGAAAATTTCAGAATCTGAACTTTCATAATTTTCAGAATCTTCTTGTTCTTCAGAACGGAACCTTCAATTATGTTTATATTTTCAAAACATTTAAATCCATAAAGGGTTTTTAAATGATTATTTGAATCAATTTCTTTATTGACAATAGGGGGGTCCTCTATTTCTATTAAACGAATTGTTTCTTCAAGTTTTTCTAAATTTTCATTATTAACTTGTAATTCGTTTTCTTCCAGGTTTTCCCAAAAGTATTTTTCAACTTCTTTCATGTAATTCATATTAATCTTTGATAGGAGGCCAAGAAAGACTGTTTGGATTTTTGCGAGATCCTAAATCTTGGTTTCCCACATCATAATTTCGGTAACTATATTTCCAAGGTCCTTTTTTGGGAGTTGGAGTGTTATCATCAATTTTGATGATTCTTTTTTCATTTGAAAGAGCATCTAAGATTTCTTTGTTGCAAGGACATTCTTGAATTGATGCTTTTAATTCATTGATTACTTTTGTAGCTGCAACTTCAATATTATTATTGAGCTGTAAATTTTTAAGCAGAGTAAGGATTTCTCCTAACTGAGGCTTAATTGTTTTATTGAAATCTTCTTGAATTTCTTTAAGGCTCGTCCTAAGATTTTCCTTAAATAAACTTTGATTTCGTTGAGTTTAGAGGTAAAGTCTAAAACTTCATCTCTTGAAATAGGAACATCATTCCTTTTTGCAAACAAATTATTAAGCCAAGTTTCTAATAAATCTGTTTTTTCAATTTGTTTTCATAAAATTATTTTTATTTCTTCTAAGCCTTTTTCATCATCTTCTTTAAAAAAGGTTTATGAAATTGTTTAAAAATACTAGATGTTTTAGATTTTTCACTGGGATCTTTAATAATTCCAAAATAGGATAGTAAACTATAAATTCCAAGTAAAATTCTTCCATTAATCTGATTAAGATTATTGACGGATGAATAAGAGTTGTTATGCTTTTATTTCCTGTGGAACCACTAAAACAAAATTATGTAGGGTTTAGATCAACTCCTTCATTCAATTGTTTGAAATTTGTAACGTCACAATTTTTTTTTCAATACTAAACCATACGATTAAAAGTTCATGATAATTGAAACACTGTATGATACCGATTACATCCCAGGTGAAAACCCATAAAAATCTTAAGTTTAAGTACAATCGTTTTGGATTACATTAGAAAACTCATGAGAGTGAAAACGTTGCGGAAGCTTACTGGTGATGAGCTATCAAACACGATATGGAGCCCCGCCGTCGCCATCACCGGAAAAGATGGTTAAACAACAACTGTAAGTCGCATGGGTATTCTCAATAAGTCGCATGAGCCAGGCTTTTAGGTGAAAGTCGCATGAACCTATGCATCCCTCCAGGTGACTGTCGCATGGTTGTTTATATGCTTCCATGTGAAAGTCGCATAAACAGACGTATACACTCATGCGACTGTCGCATGATCCCAAGGTCTTCCCTGCCAGTTCATTTTCTGAAAAACCCAAACTCCATAGCCAAGATCAAGTTTTCTCAAAACTCAATCAAATTAACTCATTCTTGTTGCAAAACATTTCTCCACTTATATAATAAACTTCCTTTTAACACAACTTAATATTTTAACAGGTATTGAAAAGGTTCTAGTCTCAATATTCTTTTCCTTTTTCTCTCGTACATACAGAACCCCCAAAACCCAGATGTCACTATTCATATATCATCCTAGCAGAGTAGGAATTTATGCCTACATGATCTGAATGAGTTTAGGAATGTTACCTTCTACTTTCCTTTGAGATTTTGGTCCAAGAGATGCTTGCACCTTTCTCTTCTCTCTCTCGTAGCTCCAGAAGCACCCACACAGCACTCTCTCCTTCTCTGGTAACGGAACAGTGAAAATGGTGATATCTTGGGGGCTGAACCCTAACCACCTATTTATACCCATATACATGAACTTCATAACGCCTAAGCCCATGCCCCATTCTCAAGTCCAAGCCCACTACCAAAATATTAATTAAACTACTCATATAAGCCCAATACAACTTCTCAATTACTTAAGCCCAATTAGCTTATTTACCTTAGTCCATTTATTCATCCATATATATATATATATATATATATATATATTCAAACCCAAGTACATCAAACTAGTCCACCATTAAGTCAGAATCGTCTCGAGAAGTGAAGTTGTGACCATCATTCTTAGGCATCTCACGTGAATCTTGCATCTGGATTGTCTTGCGACTCAGCGCATCCGCCACCACGTTGGCCTTTCCTGGATGATATAAGATCTCTTAGTCGTAATCCTTGACTAAGTCTAGCCGTCTCCACTGGCGCATTGTTCAAACTCTTCTAATCGGCGAAGTACTTCAAGCTCTTGTGACCTGGGTAGATGGTGCACTTGACCCCGTATAAGTAATGTCTCCAGCACCTCCCGTAGGTGTTTCTCAAGCTCCGCCTCGGTCTTGGACTAAACTAGAATGTCATTGATGAATATGATCACTAGCTTCTCAAGCATCGGCCCGCAAACCCGATTCATTAGACCCATGAAAGCTGTTGGCGCGTTAGTGAGACTGAAGGGCATAATGACAAACTCGAAGTGCCCATAGCGCGTGCTAAAGGCCGTCTTGGCTATATCCTCCTCTCGTACCTCGAGTTGATAATGTCCCGACTGCAAGTCCATCTTTGAGAAACAGGCCACTCCTTGCAGTTGGTCAAACAAGTCATCGATCTTTGGTAGCGGATAATGGTTCTTAAATATCACCTTATTGAGCTTCCGGTAATCTATGCACATTTTGAAGGTTCCATCTTGCTTTTTCATGAAAAGGATCGGTGCTCCCCCACGGTGAGCTACTTGGGTGTATGAAGCCCTTAACAATCAGTTCCTAAACTTGTGACATCAATTCTTGTATCTCTGGTGGTTCTAGTCGGTACGGTGCCTTGGCGATAGGGACCCCGGTAGTTCCTCCGAAAATACCTCCGGATAATCGCATACCGCTGGTACATAGAAAACTGTCAATTTCTTCTTCTCCAGCCTTGCGTCAACCGCATGAGCTATGGAGGCCGTGCACCCCTTACGTAGATACCTCGCCGCCTCAGTCACGGTGCAACACGCCGTCGATCTGTTTTGCCGTCTACCTTAGATGGAGATTCTCCCTCACTTGGATTCTGAATCCGTATAATACCCTGTTTGCACAAGATTTTGGCTTGGTGACGCCCCAGCCAATCCATTCTCACAATCACTTGGAATTCTCTCACTAACACATAAGGGACATGTCATCCTCCTTGTTAACGAATCACGTTGGTGCTCCATTTAACAAGCTCGATACGAACCACACTTTCCTTTCTTCTACATAGTGATATGTGTAGGCAGCTTCTTCCGCCTCATAGGTCTACTTTGTGCCCTTAATGGGTTCTGGATTCCCCTCGAAGGCCGTTGGTTGACATGCAGAAAATCTATGTAGGCGCAACCCCTTTGTATCTGGTTTTCTTCTGGAGTATCAATTGATGTAGTAGCTGCAGTCTCTCGTACGGGCCATAGCGTGCTCAACTTATGATAGTCATCTTTCATATATCCTCCTTTATCTCAGTCATCATCTGAGGTAGCATCTCCCTTAGCTCCCTCATCCCGTCGGCTGTTACTTTAGCAGCTTTAACAGCTTTTAGTAAAATCAAAATGCGGTTTCGCTTCGTGTCCACCATAGATTAGAATTCCTCCCCCACTTGGGGTTTGAACTGTATGGTTCCTCGTTTGCATAATATATTGGCTTAGTAACGGCAGAGCCAGTCCATTCCCACCATTAATTGAAACTCCCGCGTGACTCAAAATAAAGTCTATAAGAAGTTCGACATCACCTTCCTCTATTGCATCAACTATAAATATATCAATTATATTTATAGATTTTCATCTACTAACTCCACCTCTCGAGGAGTCTCTGATTTTACTGATACGTTAAAACTTTTACCACATAATACCATGTTCCACTCTTGCCCGCTCTACTGACAAATGGAAGTATAGGCAGCGCACCCTTCAACTTGTGGCTTCATCAAATATCTTGATCATAACGTACATCGCGTCCGCATAATGCGTGGACTTTCAACATGCTTACCGCATAATCTGGAGCAGCCCTAGTCATACTAAGGCATTTATACTCTACAGGCATACTACTATCACGCTATCATTTACTTCAATAGGTGGGTTTCCAAAACCCATTTCAGTTGGGATCACGGATCTGTTTCTTATATTCACCACACTAGATGTATAGACAATGCACTAATCAATAGGCGGCATTGCCATACAGTCCTCATTACTATATTAGTTCAAATCCTGTATCGCATGTCAAAAATTAGCTAGCAGGCAACCCTAGACTTTCTAAGGCACCCTAGTTATAGGCATTCTATCTCTACAAGTACCCCTCACCTGATTCACAAGATTCCCTTGGATGTTGGTAGGTTCCGATAAGTATCGTGTGCAACTAATAATACGGGCCCTATTATTACGACACACTACACATACTGGATCCTAACATCACCCTCGAAAATCCCGATTCACTGGCTTGGGCCATGTATCAATCATCTCATAAGCATATAGTCCGTTATCAGATAAGCACAATCATGTCATTCTATTCTGATTCTACTATAGCATTTAAATTACAAGGTCTCAGTTATCACAGTCAGCATATCATAATTTCAACATCTCGGTTAACATGATCATCATATCATAAATTCATACCTTGTACTCGCGTGTGACCACCCAGACTAGCTCCAGCCGATAGCTCATCGTAACATTAATTATTTGAAAAAGTTTCAAAACTTTATCTAAAATCCTTTACGAACCAAGGTTTAAGTTCAAACACGCGGAAACGTATTCGAATCTCTTAAACCAAGGCTCTAATACCAAGTTGTAACGTCCCAAAAATTATTATTTTTTTCAATACTAAATCATACGATTAAAAGTCCACGATAATTGAAACACTGTATGATACCAATTACATCCCGGGTGAAAACCCATAAAAATCTTAAGTTCAAGTACAATCGTTTTAGATTACATTAGAAAACTCATGAGAGTGAAAACGTTGCGGAAGCTTACTTGGGATGAGCTATCAAACACGAGCTGGAGCCCCGCCGTGGCCATCACCTGAAAAGATGTTTAAACAACAACCGAAAGCACAAATCTTAGCAAGTACTTTTACTTACAAACCAAACAGTTCATCAACACATTCTTCGCACCCACTACTGCAATAAGTGGTCTCATCAAATAACACATATCTCATACCCACTACCGTAGTAAGTGGTCTCAGTGCCTGTTAGACGGTCTCGTCTCACCCGTTGTCGTCACAACGGTCTAACATACCCTGCACCGAAGTACTGATCTCATACCCAACACGGGAGTATTGGTCTCATACCCGACACTGAAGTGTGCGGTCTTATACCCGACACCGAAGTGTACGGTCTAACATACCCGTCACCGGAGTGAACGGTCTAACATACACGGCACCAAAGTGTTGGTCACATTACCCGACACCGAAGTGTACGGTCTCATACCCGACACCGAAGTGTATGGTCTAACATACCCGTTACCGAAGTAAACGGTCTAATCACATTCAGTTCTAACTCATAGCTATTCACGTATTCACATGCATATATAAACATCTGGAATCTATTCAGATCAGAACGAGGATACTGATGATATAATTATCATATACCACATACATAACACGTCACACATATTACTATCATGTACAATTGGTCTTCACATACCCGTCACCGAAGTAACGGTCTCTAGCATACCGATGGTTTAATTATCACCGGCCACATACTTAACATGTCACACATACTACTATCATGCAATTGAGTGTATTCACATGTCTCATAACTTATCATCTGCTTGCACATCATAGGTCGTATGCAAAGTCTAATTAAGACATACCCGACACCGAAGTGTTGGTCTACACATAGTATTCACGTATTCCACAATTATCATTCACTCTCTTAGGCACTATCAAACGTATTTGATGTCTATTTAGAAATGTAAGTAAGAATACTCACCTGTCGGCAGTTCTCGTCACGCTATTCTTACTTCACAACCTTACTCGTGATTAGAAATGTAAGTAAGAATACTCACTTGGGTCTCATAAACCCCTTGCCTAGCAACTCCGGGAGTTGCTTCATGAGTTCTTGCATTTCTGGAGGAGCAAGTCTGTACGGAGCCCTTGCAATTGGTGAAGCTCCCGGTATTAAGTCTATTCTGAACTCAACCAGTCTGTATGGCGGTATTCCCGGTAAATCCTCGGGAAACACATCAGGATACTCATAAACTATTTTCACCTCTTCTAAAATCATCTATCTCTTTTCCAATTTAGTGTCTATAACATAAACTAAGAAGGCAGTGTACCCATGCTGAAGATACTTCCTAGCTTTGGAAACTAAACACATACATGATTTTCCCCTTGTAGTATCACCACATATAACCAGTTCTTCCCCACTTAGGGTATGAACCTGTATCACTTTTTGTTCACATAATATCGTAGCCTGGTTACAACCTAACCAGTCCATCCCCACTACTACTTGGAATTCCCTCATAGTCATAGGTATCAATTTAATAGGGGAATCTAATAGTATCAATTTCTAACACATTATGCTTAAACGCATCTCATATAATCAGAGTTTTATCATCGGCTATTTCCACTTCGAGAGGTGAATCTAGCTTTTCACACATATGGTTGAAATTTTTGATATAGGAGATAATCACAGTTTTATCATCGGCTATTTCCACTTCGAGAGGTGAATCTCCTGTCAATAAACTCTCATAAGCTAGGCTTAAGCACCATCATATACCTATACATTTTCATCATTTCATTTGCCACATAGTCTGGGCAAAAACGGGCTTTCTCCATGAATTTTGCATTAATCTCTGGTACGGTCTTCTTCGTTTGTTTCATCTTGTGGAAATCATCCACAATTCTATCAATTCCTGCTTGTGGTACAAACTACTCTACAGAAATTTATTTAAATTCCTCCTAGGTCATAACTTCAATCTAAGTGTGACCCTTTTGTTTCACTTCCATATCTCACCAATCCTTATCCGCACTTCTCAACTGGTTGCTTGCATATTTTACTTTATTCTCAGGTGCACATGAACACGTATGGAATGCACCTTCAATCTCAAAGATCCACCTATGAATGGCCACCGGATTGGTTGCCACATAAAACAACGGCGGTTGGCAAGCCGTAAATCTCTGAACGTATAACTCTTTGGTGCCTCACGTATAATGACTTGGGGTTGAGGATTAACACCTTTACCCTAGCAGCTAACCTCGCTGCAATTTCCTGTCTAACCACTTCCCTATTCTGAACATTTATCTGATCTGCAACTTGTTTTATAATATAGGGAATATTCTGCTCCAAAGCTTTAGTAATTTCCCTTGCTACAATCTCTCCGATTGCAGGTTCTATGACCAGGACCACCCTTAGTGTTATTAGCTGCTCTTGAACCTCTTGCATTAACCATGCAAAGATAAAAATAAAACTAATTCTTCATAATCAATCACACATATACTTTCTATCATAAGGAAAGCTTAACCAACACTATAAGCTTCCTATTCTAACATACTACCCTTGACCTGATCCATAAGTTACAACCATGATTTTGTCAAGTTGTAGCATATACCGTGTAATTGTAGTAGTATGGGCCCCCTTACTACTTCAAGTTCACTGTACATACCAAATCTTAACTTTCACCACTCGATACCTTGCTTCACAAGCTTAAGTTTAATTCTTAAATCATATTCTCACCTATTTATATAACAATTCAAATAGATAAGAATTCACATATAAAACCAATTTTAATCATTTGCACACATATATCATATTAGTTCTAAACACATCATGTTCTCGCATAATATATAATTAATATAATTGCTAGTTATACTCACCAAGATGCAAGCTTCCAGTTTGACAAATTCTTTTTCAAAACCAAGGTTCAAGTCTAGATTGTGCATAGCACACATCCAGATCCTTCAAACTGTTGCTCAGATACCAAGTTGTAACGTCCCAAATTATAAAACTGATCATTTTTAATAAAACTCACATAATATTTCACATACTGAAATTTGTACATAAAAGCGAAAGCATACTTGTTTCTAAACCATTTAACAAAACCTACATGCATAAGTAAATATTACAAGTTTAATATCAAAAACTTGCTCTATACAACCAGGCGTTAGGTTTTTTTAAAAGTTTTAACCAATGCAGTCAAACCGGAGTTTTGCCCTTGCCTTTACTATGCCCTACAAGACACATAAAATAATATCTAATAAGCTACGAGAGCTTAGTGAGTAGACCAGATTACAACTCATATAAACACATGTATATAATCACATAATAAAACCTGCCAGCCACTGGTTCTAGACCTAGGGCAGCAAACTGAGCCACAGTACTATACTATTTCTGAGCCACTACTGTACAAAGCAGTATGCTGAATAACACATATGATGAATACATACAAGTACACATTGTAATAACACACATGAATCACTTATGAAAGATAGTCTAGAAGACTCACCTTGTAAGCTAAAGTATTATAATTTAATCCACAGATTATAAAGGTTCACATATATGTCCCCAGGTAGTCTCTACAGGCATAATGTCAATAATGTATTCATCACATGCTAAAAACTGATGCTAGAAAACTAAATAGGATAGGGGCACGCCCGTGCCTGGATAATGATCCGACTTTCTTATCCGTCTTATTGATCTGACCTACGGGTCCGACGTATAGCTTGAAAGTCATATGACATAAAAGGCACACACATGGCACACCCGGACTTTATGAACTTAAGGCGGTCAAGACCGCAAGGCACGCCCGTACCCTTTATAGGCACGCCCGTGCCTCCCACACCCTGAACCAATACCGTCCTTTGATTGCTGTTCTTCCGGCCAAAACTCAAAAAAACTCCATTTAAAACCATACAAACTGTACATGTAAGATTTCTTACATCCCAAATAATCATAACCAACATCTAAATCATAATTTACAAGTCTTACTTCTAAATCACATGCTTGACTCATTTGAAACTTAAAAACCCACAACAAAACATACCTCAAGTATTTTTAGGATGAAGATGGTGATGAAGAAGTTTCAATACACCGGTTTACTTTCTTTCAAATGAAGAAAAGAGAGCAGAACTTGTTTGTACGTAGTATTTCTTTGAATTGAGAATGAGTTTCTTATACCAAATTTGACTTGAGAATGAGTTTCTTTATATATACATAGTTATGATAATTGCAATATTAGTCCCTTGACTATAAAAGTTCTAATCTGACGGTTTTGACCCCTCTAGTCAAATTTCACATCGTATCACATATAATTACATAATAAGTTTCTGGATGTTACAACCATTTTGACCCAAATCAATACCAATTCAACTTTAACCAATTTTAAGTGTTTCCTAGCATCTTTTAGTACTTATAGGATCTTTCTAGCATCCCTAACTCTTACTCAATTAATTCATACAAAAATTAAACTTAAATTAACAAAGAAGTGTCTATTTTGGCTAATTCTTGGAATACATCAATTCCAACACTTCTAATGCATCATTTCTACCCAAAATGACTTGTAGAAGCCATTGAAACTAATGGATTCAATTAAAATCAGTGTTTGATAGTATTTTCCATTTTCCGAACATTTATTGCCTATTTTTGCACTATTTTAACCCGTTCAATCAAAATCACAATTCTAATCTATAATTCATGTTCCAATCAATCCATATGAGTTATATGAATGATATCGCATTATTAATATATATTCTTTGTGATAAAATGGTACTTAAACGATTATATTTCACGAAAATATGATAAATGGTACTTAAAGTTGCGTATTCGTGAATGCCAGGTCATAAACATTCGATGTCAAGAAGTTTTAGCGGAAAAGACGGAAAAAGATTCAAGTTATAAAGAAAAATCAAAAAGTCAAAAAAGTAAAGAACGCGTCGCGTTCAAACAAGAAACACGTCGCATTCCTTCAGAATCCGGCTAACTTGTCGGGCAATATTGGTTCGATGCGACGCGTCCAAGCATCAAACGCGTAGCATCTTCGGCCAAAAAAACTCTACAAATAGACTTGTTTTGTTCCAAAAAAAAGGTTTGAACAACCCTAGCCGGCCCTAGACGAACCAAAGAGGCGTTTTGGGAGTTTTGAAGTAGAGATCTTGCAAGAGCTTGACGATTTAGCTTTTAGAAGTGAAGATTGAAGGTTTTTCATCTTAGATTCACCCTTTGGTAGCTATTTCAACCTGTTTAACCTACTGTTTATGTGTTTCTCTTGCTGTATTCCTTTGATTACGAGCTAATCACCCTGTTATCTCTACTTAGAATGATAAACCTTGATAATTAGTTGGATTTCAATGATTGGATGTCGTAAAATGATATATTTGTTATGATTTAGCTTTTTCGAAGATCTAAGTGTGTTAAAGTTTTCATCTTTATTCCTATTACCGAGTTTTCATAGGTTAGATGACCATTCTACCTTTGATTACTTGAATTATGAATTTCTTTGACCATTAAGATTCATAACTAGAGATTAACCAAATCCTAGGGTTAGGTTTTAAAGATTGGAACTTTAATGTGTTTGCAATTATCATTGATGACCGTTCTTTGGTAATTGATTAATTTTGTGAATTAACAAATCAATAGTTTAAGTCTATCATAGCCCAAACAACTTGACTAGTTAAAAGATTAGTTAATTCCATCACCATTGGATTAATGTCTTTGAAACTATAGGGTTAGTGAGTCTAACCAGGAAATCTAGCCAATTTAGACATCGGTATATTGTTATAAGTTGTCCATTGCACTTTCATTGAAATCTGCTAATTTGGAAAGGGGAGTCTATCGTCTGAATAGAAATACTTTACTTCCCAATTGTTTGAATCTTTTAGCTATTTGATTTCTCGCTTGCTTAGTTTCTAAATCTTAGTTTATGACACTACAAGAAATTAGGGTGTTTACCCACACATAATTTAGTCACACATTACAATGTGTAGGTAAATACCCACACATATTTTGTATATGTGTTGGTAATCAAAATTTTGTTTTTTTAATGGTGTTTAGCACTTATTATGTGTTGGTGATACATTTTACACACATTTTAAGTTGGAGGGAAATTTTCCCTCTAAAATTAGTTGTTTACATTAAATTCAACTACCTACACATAAGATAAATTAAATTAATATGTGGGTAAATTACTTACACATACACAATATGTGTTCTTATGTGTTGATAATTGATAAACATCTACCAACACACAATATTAATTTATAAATGTGAAGGTAAATAAAATAAACAATTTTACATATTAATTCCTTAAAAATGACGTGGCATAAAAAATACTCATTCATATATGTATATGTAATGTATGAGTTGATAAAAAGTAAATATTACTTACACTTAATCTTCTTTAATAAAATGTGTAGATAAAAACAATTTAATTAATAAATTAAGAGATGACATGGAAATTAAAAATAATTATCTAATTTCAGTATCAATGAAACTGAAATGAAGCACGATAAAAAAAGTCGGAGCCTGGGAGATATCTCTTCCGAAATTCTTTGAGATGGAGACGGTTGTTGGATCTCAATCCCCACAAACCTCTACAAAATTATCGAGAGTTTTAGATAGAGAAGAAGGAAGGTGGAGTTCAACAATCGAAGTCCTATTTGAAACAAGAGAATACTGGCCGGCGATTGGAACAGCAGTGAGGGGCGGAGAGACAATCGAAGTCCGATCGATTTGACTGTGCTGAAGCTTGATTGGGACGAATTCAAGTTCAACCCTGTGATAGTTGAGTTGATTACTAGGGTTGCACCGGAAGGGAAAAAACAAATTGATCAAGGGTTGTTCCAAGTGTGAGACTAAATTGATTTGCCCAACTAAATCAAGTTGACTTTATCAACGATTGAGGTTAGTTTGATTCTTTTTTCCTATTTTCCTTCACCGGTCACACAAGAGTAGCTTACAATCTCGATTAATCACTTTGTGCTTTGCATTTCTTTGATTTTAAGCGTGACCCGCGAACTATTAGATGATTAAAGTGATAAATTACTATCATTCGGTCACACTTTGAAGCACACAGAGTAGTCAACAACCTCCAGTCAGGCTTTTAGTCAAGAAGTGCAGTCAATAACCATGTTAGGATTACCTTCACAAGCCTTAAAACTTGACTTGTTTAAAGAATTAGTAAGAAAAGGAACCCTGTATCTTGCTTTCATGAAAAGATGTGAATTATATATAAAGATGAGTTGCAAAAGTTCAACCCTGATCCAAAAGTTCTACATGAACCATCATTTTGTATTACAGGTGAAAATCAATAAATAGTAAGCAAAGTTCATTATTGTTCCACAATATCACTTGAAGTTTTATTAAATGTAAAAACCATCTAAGTTTCAATGTTGTTGCATTGTTATAAAATTTACGGGTTGACAAACTATACCCGTCTATACCTTTTAACCTTTAGTCCCATTACAACCCTCATGCATCAACTCATTACAAGCTGAATAAAGGTCTCTGCACAGATTGCTCCCAACCTTTATAATTAGAGATCCCTATCCTCGTATTATGTTACCAATCTTTTAGGTCCATCATCCACTAATCACTTCATCTTATTCAGTCTTCTTTCTAGGGAGAGGTACTCTTGGAGAGTCTTTGGAAAGGTATCCATCTTATTTCTACCCCTTTACACCTCTCCAATCCTTAAGCCTGGAATTTGTCACCGGTAAAGAGCCTTACATCATATCTCCATTTTTGTAGTTTCTTACCTTCTAGGATATTGGATCATTAGGATGACTGGACCTTTCCCTTTTGTTCATATAATTAGTAATGGTAGCTTTGTATCTATCTACCTAGTTGGGATGATCCTCTAGATTATTGATCGTTGTTGTCCGTTATTGACTATAATCGCCTATTATAACTAAACTATAAAAGACAGTCTATGATTATGATACACTATTTTTTGAATAGCTAATGATTTTATTAGCATAAAAACTGTCTCAAGGTACAAAAACAAACTAAAATAAAACTACACATACTCCACCATTGAATTATGATACACTACTATTGATCATATCTGAACTCTATTAACCAAGTTTGCCCATAAATCGACCACTATGATTACTATTAACCGTGGTTAACCAATATTAACCAAGATTGACCAAATGACCCTGTATGATAGTAATTATCCTTGTTTGTGATATATTAACCTGATTGACTAAAACTGGCGGTATATGATATGTGATTGAACAGTATTTACCATGGTTTGAATGTATTGATGAAATTTACTTCAAATGACACCCTATGATTATAATTGATATTCCATTGCTAAGAAATAGGATGAGTTTACTTTTCCCTTTTGTTCATATGATTAGGGAGTGGTAGCTTTGTATCTCTATCTAGGTGGGATGCATGATTCTCTGTCTAGGGATGAATGATGTAATATGGGCTTAACTCTGTAATTAAATTAGCTTTTTAAGTTTTTTGGCTAGTCAAGCGCAACAAGTGTTTTATTTAAATGATTTGGCACGTGGAAAGAATTGGATGGTGGCACAAAAAGTAAACCATCGGAACATTTATGATATATCTAAGCATGATGAAGAAGAAATATCAACGAATGATATATTTCAAGAAGAAGAATCTAATGAGTTTCCACCTTTTCAACCAACAGAAGAGTTACCCGATATGTCTTTGTTAGTTCGAGATGATATAGAACCTGAAACATTACCACGTGAGGAAGTATTAGCAATACGAAATGGAAATGCCTATGTAGATATCTTACATGATATTGACGATGAGTATGATGACGAGGGTGAAATTGTTTTAAATGATGAATTATTTCTTGATTCCGAGACACATGGTGATTCTGATGATCCAAATCTTAACACCAATGATGATGACTATTTTGCATGAATTTTCTTGATAATTATTGGTTAGATTATACTAATGATCCTTTTATTGTTAAATTTGATATAATTACTTAAGTTATAATATGTTTTTTTGTTATACTTGCAAATAGCATAATGGCAAGAAGCGGAGGACGCGCTACACGAGGTGGAGGAGGGAGACAAGAGGGACGTGATGGAGAAACCACTACCAATTTAGGTAAAATTTTATAATGTAACACATATATACATGTTGTGTTGAACGTATGTATGTTAAAATAGTTTATGTACTTGTTTATTTCAAACATAATATAACCCATCTATTAGGTAATGGAAATTCGGGAAGCCTTCACATTCCAATCCCAGGTATGTGTAATCACTTTATATATTTTGAGTATTCTAATTGTTTATATCTCTTTAATGTTTCTTAATCATGCTTATAGATGCAAACGCAAACAGTAATGTCAACCAATCTCAATCACTAGATCAACATCAACATGGTTAGTAATAAAGTTTAGTATGTTTTAGTGTGTATGTGTGTGTTGTAAAAGTAAATTAACATCTACTTTTTTTCTAAGACACAATGGTAGAAACTGAGCAACAAAGTGATAGTGGTCATACGAGAGCAAAACGTGGCATTACTTGTGGTAAAGGAGCGTGGAAAGCAATGAAAGCTTTAAAGACAAGATTAACAGTAGAGTTCAATTTTGATGCACAACGAGTAGTATGTGACAATGCCTCATCTTTCATGTACGAGTGTTGTTACATTTTACGTAAAAATTGTAACTTGAAATATCAAGAGTGGAGGCATGTACCAGAAGATGTTAGGGCACCATTGCGCAACAAGCTACTTGTAAGATTTTCTTTTATTGTTAAGTATGATTTTAAATATCTACACTAATTTAATAACAAGATTTTTACATTTATTACTTAAAGACACTTTTTGACATTGATGTTGAGGATCCAAAGGTTCGTAAAGTTATTGATACTTACATGGCAAAGGCATGGAGAGGGTATCGAAGTGACTTGCATTGTTACTTTAAAGAGATTGGAGGGCAAGAAGATTTGAATAAAGCAAAGACTACAAAGCTTTCATATTTAAATAGCCAAGAAGACTGGCAATATCTTTGTAACATGTGGTGAGAGCCAAAATACCGGGTAATATGTGAACAATATTTTTACTTTCGTATTATTAGACCTTAAAAATGACTTGTTCATTTTTTGTTGTATTTTTTTAAAGGAAACCACACAGAAAAGGATAATGGCTCGTGGAAAGAGAACAATGGACAGTATAAATGGTTCAAAGAGTACAATACGCTATCACATTGAGCGTGACCTTGATTTGGGGTCTTCTTGTGGTCAAATTGAGACTTGGCATCTTACGCATTGGGATGTTGAAAAAGGTTGGATATCTATGGAACCACCTACAAAATATGTAAGTATACTTACTCCTTTCTAAGTAAAGTGCAATGTCAAAATTTTGTTTTCCAAAAACCGAATTTTGAGGATTTTTTCCTATGATTAGTAAATGATAAGGGATTTATGCAGTAGTAATAAACACATGCCTTATATTGTCGTGTTTGTGTTAATTGTCCAACTAGCTTGATTGTGGTGCATGTGATTTATTTTCCTAAGCATATATTCAGTTTTGTGGTGTTTCATGGTGATTCTTGTAATAAGACTTTTTCTTGTTATTCCATTTGCAAGAGCTTTAATAGCTTTGTCTGATCTGTTTTTTAAGAGTTTTTATTTATAAATTTAGTGTGCTTTAGATTTTACGAGGACTAATAAAATGGTCATGTAGTACTAAAAAGCTTGTATCCTTTTTTTTATAAGATTATGCATGGTTCGCTGCAATTCTTTACATAACATTATCATTTTAATCTTGAAACTACCGCAATACATAGTAGGAGGTGGTAGTGTACATACTAGTGTGGACCATGGCTTGGTGTGGACCAAGGTAGGGTGAGAACTTAAGAGGCATGATTGTGTGATATACATGTAATTATGTAGGTTTGGAGTTGGATGTGGCATGATGTATTCAACTAATTAATCTTGCCATATGCTATCTGATATTACTTTGATTGGGTTTGACCATTTCTATTTAAAGTTTAGTATATTACTCTTATTAAACACAATTGACTAGTTATGTGTTTGGTTGGCTAACGGGTCAATTATGTTTAATAGGAGGTTAATTTGGTCCGCTACATGTATAAAATATTAGTTTTACATGTATTAGTATTGTTGATTATTGTTAATTTTTTATTTATTATATTTCAGGAAGAAATGTTGAAGTTAAGAAAAAATTCGGTAGACACAATGAGCGACAAGGCTATTATGGAAAAAGTACTCGGAAGAAGTTCTGTTCGTTTGGGTGGGTGGGGTCGTGATCCTGTTGCGGGTAAGACCACAAGTACTACGGAGTCAAATCGTCCTAGTTACAATCAATTGGCAAATCGAGTTCAAGAATTGGAAGCAACTGTTGGAACTATGCATAAACTTTTAATCGAGAAAAATAGTATGCCTCCAATTGTCCAAGACGGTGCGTCTAACCACGGAGAGTCTCATAATGATGAGTCTAGTGAAAGTAGTGATTAGTTTCGTGATCTAGATTGAATATTTAACATCATCTACGAATTTTTAGCAAACTTATGACTATCGACTCTTTTCTTTGTTTACTTTTGTGCCCCTTGATTGGTATTTGGGTTTTTATGATTAAAACTATTATGGTACAATATATTATTTAGAATGGTTTTTAGCCACACGTTTTCTATTTATTTGTGCATAGGTGAATATTTTTATATACATATATTATGTTTATTGCCCACACATAAGTAATTCTGCTAACACATCTTACCTACACATAAAAATATATTTACCCACACATAGTAAGTAACACGTGTCACTAACACTTTGTATACTAATGGCACGTCATCTGGACAACAAAATTATAACACCGACACATATCACTTACTTTTAACCACACAAATATGTGTAGGTATAGGATACTATCTATACCTACACATAATATATGTGTGAGTACAGATCTTTATCTACAGGCATGATCCCATACATGGTAACACATGCCTTTTGTGTAGGTAAAGATAATTACTCACATATGTTTATATTTTACCCACACATAAGGTGTGTGGGTAAAGACCTCAATTTCTTGTAGTGTGAGATTTTAGAGTTAAGATTTGAATTTCGATCGCTTTAGACTAATAATTGCCAAATTTCCCCTTTTATTGCTTTTTAGTTGATTTGGTAGATAATTAATTTAATTGTAACTAAGATCATACTCGTTCCCCGTGAGTTCGACACCCTTACTTATTTTCTATACTAATACACGATTAGGTTCACTTGCCTATTGTGAGATACTTAAAATAAACGGATTTTATAAATTTAAAACCGGTACGAAAATCGCACATATCAATGAACTTATTAGAACTTTAAAAATCAGTCTTTGATGGTCAAATTGGGTTCGACCCATTTTTGGCAATTTTGACCCATTTGAACCATCTCTTGAATTTGAGCAAAACTAACACTTCCAATCAATAAATTGTGTTCTTAACTATTTATAAGAGTTGTAGGAACAACTAGAAGCATCAAAATCAGTTCTTGTTGGTCAAATTCGTGTTTGACCCAATCTTGACCTAAAACCCCAAAAATGAAGAGCATGGAGGAAACATGAACTTACAAGGATGTATAGGTGATGAAGATGAAACATGAACTTATAAGGACGAATAGGTGATGAAGATGAAACAAGGAAATAAATTGTAACTTGAATTAGCTGCTGGATTGATTGCTTGGTTGTTTTCTCTTGATTTCCTTCTTCAATTCTTCAAGAACACAAAGTAAAGAATGAAGTGTGTGTTACGTGTGTGTGTCTGTGTCTATGTAAGCAAGTGAGAGAACCGACTTGTGGGTTTAATTATCCAGAAGTGGGTATTTTGTTTCCTTTTTTTAACTTACAACTCGACACTCATTTACCCGTTTTAACTAACGAGGATATTTTTGGATTCCTTATCTTAAACCGTTTATTATTTTATTATTTTTTATCTATTATTATTATTATAACCTCATATAATAGCTATTTTTCATATTAATATTAATAACTTGGACATATATATTTATTTAATTTATTTAAAATGTCTAACATACCAAACTCATCCGTAGGTCCTTTTTGAGGATGTTACATAAAACCCTAATCGCAGGCCCCAAAACTAGAGAGAGTCCAAACCTATGGTTGGAGGCGGCGGTTTATTGGTGGAGATGGTGGTTGGCGAAGGCACTAAAAACCCACAAGAAACGGTTTGTTGGAGGTGGTGGTGTGATTCCATCTTCATCTTTTAGATCTAATTTTTTATTTTGGTTTTTTGTTTCCTGTTCGGAGTTGGAGGATTGATTTGGGGGTCGGAAGCAGTAGGTGGTGATTGGGTAGTGTTTGGGCGGTTTCGGGTCATATGGGTGGTACGGTGGCATATGGTGGTCAAATATGATATTTTAAGATTTTAAAAGAAGACATATATATATCTCTAATAATTTTGATTCAAATTAAATAACTTTTAACTCTTAAAAGTTAGGATCAAATTAAATTTCTTAATTTAAATAAATGATTGAGATTTAATTTTATTTTAGCTAAATAAATAGATAAAATTGTTTAATAGAGATAATTAAAGTTAAGTCTTTCACTTGTATTTAGAATTAATTAACTAATACGGCTATTCAATCTAATTTAATTATTTTCAAAGTTTAGGATTAAAATATTTAAAATAAAAAATTTCAGTCGGTTAAAAAGCGTCAAGTTTAAAGCTTAAAATAATCATCAGTCGTTTATCAAGTGAAATAGTTGTGAACTATCAATTCATTGGATTTAGAGTTGTTTGGTGTGAACGTTAAAAATGTTTATTTATTATTTTGGATAATCTAAAATTCATTAAAATAAGAATTTGAGTAAATTAAATGTTTATTCACTATTCATCATATTTAAAATTTTCATTGTAAGTTTATAAAAATACATTCAAAGTTCTTAAATTTAAAGGTGTTTACAAATAGTCATGTTGTATTGTGGTTTTCAAAATTCTTGATTTATAAAAACATTTGTATTTTCATTGGTTAATTTTAACGGAAGACTATAATCAAAATAAGTAAATGTCAAACTTCATTAACAACCCCCATATAAAACCACAATGTCACTTAATCTTAAATATCAAAATCTTAAAACATATATAAGTAATTCATTGTAGCAAACTGATATTATAATGAGTCTATCATAAACCATAAACTATGTAGCAAGCAACTCATCTCAACAAGCCAACACTTATAGGTAGCCTACGTAAGTACAATATACATTTTAAAAAACAATTCACTTACCATCATTTAAGCAAGTAAACATTGAATAAGCATTTACTCGTTACATCTTATTTACCTGCAAACATATACCACATGTTTGAGTCAGATATATCGATCCAACTATATGACAATGAAATTAAAACATACCGTCAAATATATATATATATATATATATATATATATATATATAGTGACGTCATTATGAGTGATTCATTGGCAGTACGTCATACAAAGAATAACAAGTAATCTTGAAAAAATGTTAATTTGTCGGGACTACATGATATATATTGGGTTGGATATATAATTATAATTATAATTATAATTATACATAATATAATTGGATGGAGTTACTTAACTACCCTCATCACCATGTCTATAAATACCTGGCTTGCATGGAAGCGAAATGACAACACAATTAAGCAACAGTGTACGTACTCGGTTACTCACACCAGATCGACAGAAATGGAATCAACTAAGGTTGGAGGTGGCGGTCTATTAGTGGAGATGGTGGTTGGCAAAGGCGCTGAAAACCCACAAGAAAAACGGGTTGTCGGAGGCGGTGGTGTGATTCCATCTTTATCTTCATCTTTTAGATCTAATTTTTTATTTTTGTTTTTTGTTTCTTTTTCCTGATTTGGGGGTACGGGTGTCGGAGTTGGAGGATCTATTTGGGGGTCGGAAGCCGTAGATGGTGATTGGGTGGTTTTTAGGCGGTTTATATATGGTCATATGGGTGGTACGGTGGTAGATGGTGGCGGTAGGGTGGTGGGTGGAGGTTTATCGTTGTACGGTGGTAGAGGATGGTGTGTGGTGGTTAATTATGAGTGGTTTCTTTGGCCGTAGAAGAAAAATATTACCTTAAATAATATTTAATTAATAATTAATATATAAAATCAGTAAAAGTAAAAAAGAAAAGAACAAATATAAATAAAAGGGTAATATTGTCATTTTACATTGTTTTAAGGGAAATGACAAATGAAATACGTTAGAAAGGACCAAATTCGTCACAAAATTGTTCATAAAGAACTATTTTCACCAAAATTAAAGGACTAAATAGGCTGAAATAACTAAGTTAAAGAACGATTTGATCGATTAATTTCTAAAAATATTTTAAACTAATTATAAATATTTTAAAATGATAAAAATACGACTTGGGTTAAAATTTGATGTTTGAAATGTTATAAAAGTAAATATTATATTTATAAATTAAGATAGTCAAATACGATATTTTAAGGTTTAAGAATGAGGCATGTATGAAATTATTTCTAATAATAATTTTGATTCAAATCTTGACTTTTAAAAGTTAAGATCAAATTACATTTTCAATTTAGATGAACGATTAAGATTTAATTTTATTAGTCTTTTATTTATATTTAGAGTTAATTTATTAATATAACAATTTAATTTAATTATTTTCAAATTTAAGATTAAAACATCTAAAATATAAATTTTGAGTCGGTTATAAGTGTCACGTTTAAAGCTTAAAATATAATCATGGGCAAAATGCATTAAAATACAAGTAACTTTGTCTTAATTATCATTGTATACAATCAACTTTAAATTCTTAAAAATAATACAACCAACTTTCATAATTCACTCATTGTATGCAAACAACTTTTTTCTGTGTCTAGTATTTAGCTACCATTGTATACAATGAACTTTTCTATAATTTCCATTGTATACAACAACTTGCATACAATGGGAGGATTATAAAAGTTGATTGTATTATTTTTAAAAAAATAAAGTTGATTGTATACAATGATAATTAAGACAAAGTTTATTGTATTTTCATGTAATTTACCCTATAATCATCAATCGTTTTCTTTTATTAAGTGAAATAGGTGTGAACTACAAATTCAAATTCAATGGACTTAGAGTTGTTTGGTGTGAAATGTTAAAGTTATTTTATTTTATTATTAGTTATATCCTGTAATAAGGGAAAAGATTTATTAAAAACTTATTTACAAATAATATAATATTGTGGTTTTTTAATTAAATTCGTGATTTACAAAAATATTTGCCTTTTTATCGGTTAATTGCAATGGAAGACTATAATCAAAATAAGTAAATTTCAAACATCACTCACAACCATCATATAATACCACAATTAATGTCACTTAATCTTAAATCTCAAAATCTTAAAACATAAGTAATCCATTGTAGGAAACTAGCATTATAATGAGTATATCATAAATCATAAACTATCTAGCAGACAGCTCATCTCACTAAGCCCACACTTATAAACAACCTACTCGAGTACAACATATATATAGAACAATTCACATATCGTCTTTTAAACAAGTAACATTACATAAGCATTTACGTGTTCCCGTCCCAACATATATGTATCATTAGGGTGCGACTCCCTGCTGTACACAAATTAGTTAAGTCTGACCGCTATCGTAGAAGAAGTGAATAACTAGAAATAAAAATAATTCAACAGATGAAAATGTAGAAGAATAGGTCAGAATTTTACCTGAATACTAGTCTACAAGCTATGATGGAGAGGGGCAAGCAAGCCTGTGGGGAACTTTGACAAATTTGCCGACAGCAGAATCAAGAGAGAGATATATGAAGGCAATGTTTGTGGATGAATCCAATAGGCTATTAAAGGCAACATCATGGGTGAAGGAAACAACAGCAAACTAATCAAATTATGCTCCAAGTAATTTAAAGTTTTATGCTTTTAATCGATCTCATTTAAAAAAAAAGATATCATGTCACCTAGATCCGTAAAAAGTAAAATACAACTCAATACTAATGGTTAATCGATAAAACCATATCAGATGGCCAAAGATTAGTATAAATACAACGACATAAACCGATCTATGATCGATGCTCACCCCTAGAAAGGAAAATGACATTAAAACATACAGTGCCGTCTTAAGGAACGGGCTACACAAACAACCGACCAGACCTATGATTAGATGAGATCCACAATTAATATAGTATCTATGTAACATAGTTTAGTAGCCGGTAGAATTACAAGTATTTAATTAATTTATATAAACAATGATATAGATAGGGATGTAAACGAGTCGAGCTATTCATGGGCTACTTGAGCTCGGATTGTTAAAAGCTCGAAACGAGCCTAAACGAGCTTCATATATAATATAATTTATATTTTATATATTTAATTTTTAATAATTAAATATATCATTTTTAATAAAAATATCAAAATAATACCCGACCCTAAACGAGCCTAAACGATCCGGGCCCGAGCTTTATAAATATAAACGAGCCGAGCTCGAGCTCAACATCTAAAGCTCTAAACGAGCCGAACTCGAGCTCGAGCTTAAAAAATCCTAAACGAGTCCGGCTAAATAATTTTCTGGCTCGGCTCGGCTCCGTTCGTTTACATCCCTAGATATAGACATTTAATAGCATCAATCAAATTGTGACACAAATATTAAATGCATCAAATTTAATTGTGAACTAGGACTAAATATATAGTGACGTCATTATGAGTGATTCATTGGTAGTACGTCATAAAAAGAAAACAAGTAATGTTGAAAAAATGTTAATTTGTCGGGATTACAAGATATATTGGGTTGGATATATAATATAAATAAATATATATAATACATAACTGGATGAAGTTACTTAACTACCCTCATCACCTTGTCTATAAATACCCGGCTCGCATGGAAAAAAAATGGCACAACACAATTAAGCAACAACGTACGTAGTCACACAAGATCAAGAGAAATGGCATCGACTAAGGTACAATGATTCATTAATTACTATGTATGTAAATATGCAAAATCTTTTTATCAAATGTAATGGTAATTTTTAATGTAATTAAGCATATGCATATGTGCAGGGTGTGGACGTAGGACCATGGGGAGGTATTGGTGAAAAATTTAAATTTCCCCTTGATGACGATATTGGTAAAGGTCAAATATCTAAAATCATCGTAAAAAGTAACAACGGCCCCATCATTTCCATCAAATTTGAGTACAAGTTACAACCATCTGGAGTAATAGTACCATCTCCGGTGTATGGTGGGGAAGGTGGTGTCCCTAAAGAGGTAAGCACATACATTCAATTCAATCCTAAATTAAGAACTTATTTACAATCAATTGTACATACAGATATATGTATGTATGATTGTATAAATGTCGTTTAATTAATTAATTAATTTTGTGGTCTTCATGAATTCTTTCAAGTAGATGACTATTGAGCTAGATGATGCCATCCTTGAAATTGGTGGAACATTTGGACCTTTAGGTGAGAGGACGGTGATCAATTCTTTGTATTTCAAGACAACCAAAGGAAAGGAGATGCATTGTGGTAGCGAAAGTGGTAAAAATTTCTCACTACCTGTCAACCCAGACACAGCTTGGTTTGCTGGATACTCCGGGAAATATGTAGATAATCTCTCTGCAATTGGTGCCATCCTGTTGCCCAAGTGATACGTATATCGATCTGGTGTGGCAGCTAGCTAGCTAGCTAGGAGCATATATCAATAAGAGGCTTCGAGGCATATCTATAAGAATTGAAGTCCATATATATATATATAATTTATGTTTTATTAATAATATAACAATAAATAAGTCACACACGTATACACGAGCCCTTGCTAGCTACCTACTTGTATTATACTTATTACATCGTGTGTACTATATATATTGTTATATATGTTCAAAGGTTGTTTCTACATAATTGTTATAATGCTTTACTTTCTTTTAAATATATTATTATCCCATCATGTCATCCAGATCGACAAGCTTAATTGGTTTTGTTCTAGGTTTTATACTAGTTTTGTATTTATTTATTTATTTATTTTATTTTTTTGTATGTAAGTTTTAGGTTTGTTTTGATCTAGCTCTCCTCAAGCTAATCATTTGCTAGATTAGGCAGATGCTACGTATAGTAAACTAGTAGATATGATAACAATTCATCAATACATGCACAAGTGTATATCTAGCAAAAACCTTAATTACCTTGATCTCTTATTTACTCTTCTCAAACCTCCAACTTTTTCTCGTCAAAACCACAATTTTTCCTGCCACCTCGAAAACTCCGGACAAATATTGCTAAAAATTAGTTATTTTTACATAATCTTCGAGTTTTATGTTTTTTACATGGATTATTTATAGAAGAATGTTCAATATAGACCATACTTAATTCATAGTTCACACTTGGTTAAAAAGCACATATTTCTAGTGTTGTAAAACTCCTATTCCAATACCGAGTATTCAGCGAGTACTCGTGACAAGGTGGGTGACCTTGCTAAGTTAAGGTGAATTCGAGTACTGCAAAACTTGACCTCAACTCGATCAAATCAGGAATAGACATTCGGTCCTAAATTTATTTATAAAAACTTAGTTTCCTTGGTTTCGATAATTAAAGTCATTAAGATACCCAATTTCCTCGTGTCATGAGTTAACAACTTATTTGAGTATTTATTTTCTAACTCTATAGTTCCATAAACATATTATACCTTATAATTTTGAAATTTATATATAAAAGTTTCAATCCGAATACTGTCCTAGTACTCTCCCCCTAGGCCGATTACTCGCTACATCCCAATCAGCCACTCAAGCACCGCCTAGTAAGTTTTACAACATTATATATTTCTAGAGATTAAGCATTATTTTGTGTGAATTTTAAAA
Organism: Dittrichia graveolens; assembly: GCA_038502395.1. NCBI lineage: Eukaryota > Viridiplantae > Streptophyta > Magnoliopsida > Asterales > Asteraceae > Dittrichia > Dittrichia graveolens. The sequence continues at coordinate 73,425,940 of JARJIL010000005.1, read as the reverse complement.
AAGAAGTTCAAAAAAGATATAGAAGTTTTACAAATATATCCTTTTTTATGTTATCTTTATAAATAACTGTTGTTAATATTGTTTTTTTTAAGATGGATGATATAATATGAACTAATAATGACATTATAAAATAAATTATAGGTGAAATTTGTATGGTTTAAACTAAGGTTCTAAATAAAGTGAGGTGTGGCGTGGCGGAAAGGTCAAGCCTCAAGTTTTGAAAGCTATGACGAGGTCACGGCGTTTCAAAAGGCGCGACTTAAGGCTGCAATTTTGTATATAAATTCTAATTATGTATATAAAATTATACAAACAAATATTAAAAACACATAATTATAGGTTTATAAAGTACTTCATTAATATTTTTCTTTGTTTTCAGTATATTCAATCATTCTTATAACCGAATAACTATATACACTACAAGGAAACAAGGCATTAGGGGCGACATTTGTCGCGCCTAATACCCCTGAAAGTTGCCCCTATTTGTATTAGGGGCGACATGTCGCCCCTATTGAGTCGCCCCTATTGCCTCGCCGCTGTTGCCCAACTGGTCGCGCCTATTAATGTCGCCCCTATTAATGTCGCCCCTATTTCCCAAAATCGCCCCTAATACCGTCGCCCCTATTGCCTCTTGAACACAGCTCTATATATACACTAAAATACTGATATTTCCTGTATATATACAATCAATGAAATCCTGAAATATATAATAAATCACACATATCTTATAAAATAACCCACATTCTTCATACAAACCAAATGTCGAGTACGTTTTACACAAAACAAAGTCAAGTTTAATTGTCTAACGTACATATATATATATAATTAAGCTACAGTTCATCATCGGTATAGGCATTCTCGTTTCCTGCATTGTCGTTTCCCGCATTCTCCGACCCATTATCACTATGAGGTGCCAACGATCGGAAGATCTCCACAATTCTTGCTGTAAATGCCGGGTTGCTAAGAATAGCTTCAATATTCTCCGGCTACAAAATAAATATAGTTCATTAATTATATATTAAACAAAGTCTAATTTATCATACACGGCAATTATGACCCGTTAGAACGGAATATAACTCATTTATACCAATTATAACATATTAGAAGTCAATATAATTCATTTATACCAATTATGACCCGTTAGAAGTGAATATAATCAATTTATACCAATTATGACCGTTAGAAGTGAATATAACAATAAATAGCAGTTATGATCCGTTAACAGTGAAAATAACTCATTTTTACCAATTATGACCCGTTAGAAGTCAATATAACCAATAAATAACAATTATGGTCCATTAGAAGTTAATATAACCCATAAATAGCAATTATAACGCGTTAGAAGTGAATATGACCCATAAATAGCAATTATAACGCGTTAGAAGTGAATATGACCCATAAATAGCAATTATGACTCGTTAGAAGTCAACTCAAGTCATTTATACCAATTATGATCCATTAGAAGTGCATATAACTCATTTATACCAATAATGACATGTTAGAAGTTAATATAACCCATAAATGGCAATTATGACCCGTTACATGTGAATATGTCTCATAAATAGCAATTATGACCCGTTAGAAGTGAATATAACTCATAAATAGCAATTATGACCCGCTAGAAGTGAATATAACTCATACATGGCAATTATGACCCGTTAGAAATGAATATAACCCATACATGTCAATTATGATGCATTAGAAGTGAATATAACTCATACATGTTTGTTATGACCCGTTAGAAGGGAAATATGATATGTGCAAAGTCAAATACCATATACATTTCAAGACATACAGAACACTTCAATTTTATAATATATGAAATTCAATGAGAAACAGAACAAAGATTAGACCTTGTTTGAAATAGGACATTGAGCAAGGTAAGGTTTCTCATTCCTTAGATGATAAAAGCCATAAGCCACTTGAGCATCCATTCCTACAGAATTGGCCATAAGCCATAAGCCATTTGAGCATAACAAAGAATACAATAAACAACACAAAAAACAAATTCACAGCCCATGTCTAGTATTAAAAAGATAACTCTTAAATTGTTTTTTATATATTGAATGCTTAGAATTCAATTTGTGACTTGAATCCTATTTATACAAAAGAAGTTACAATACCTAATTACCCACAAGAATATATGGATAAATACAAAAGAGGCCTTTAAAGATCAATCTATGAAGATCTAAATATTACATTCAGAAGACTTCCAAAGAGAGCATTATATACTCATGGTCTAAAATTATAATACAATTGGCACCCATGAGAAGATTGAACCCTTAATAAAATGAACAAGTAACACAGACCTAATTATATACTCATTCAACTCATGCTGCAAAACAAATTAATGGAAGCTGCCTGGATTAGCCAATTAAGAAAAGGGCAAATTATATGTCAGTGAAAACCAATTAAGTATTTCTTGATATATATATATATATAGCCAATTATTGAGGAATTATACATATCAGGATTACCTCATTTGTTACTCCAGAACTATGCTGCTAATTGAGAAGGTAGGATGAATTCCAATTGTTTGTCATCAACATATATTAGGAATCCTAACACACACAACAGCATACACACAACACACACCCACGCACACAACAGAACACACACCCACACACACAACAAGAAACACACTAACACACACCCACGCACACAACACACACACACCCCTCACTCACGGCCCGAGTAACACATCAAGATAAACTCACAAAATTATCAAAAACCCAAATAGCAAAATTATAGCAAGAATGAGCAAGAAAATTAGCAAAGATCTTGAACTATTTAAACAATAGTGTAGTTTAGGGTACAAGAACTTGAAATTAAACATACCTTTGAGATGAGGAAGGAAGATGAACGGTGGTAAGTGGAGGTGCGAAGGCGGCAGCGGCGGTGAGAACAAGGCGGCGGCGGGAGTAAGTTGCGGCCGGCGGTGGCGAGGAGCAGCGGCGGTGGATCGATGGAGGGGAAAGGGATAGTGTTCGACAGATCTGGCATTCGTTCCCTTTTTTTTCTTTTAATGAAAAGGCAATAGGGGCGACGTTTATTGGGGCAACAGGCCCATTAGGGGCGACACCAAAAAAAGTGGGGGGAAAGTTGCCGGGCTTTTTTTCAAGGGGCTTTAGGGGCGACAAGGGGCAATAGGGGCGAATTCCAGTAATATCGCCCCTATTGCCCCTTGTCGCCCCTAATACCGTCGCCCCTAATACCCAGTTTTCTTGTAGTGATATATTTGACTCATATTGCTTAATACCTCAAACACACCTAAAAACAAGGCATATAACAAGTAAATACATGTCAAGCAAGATCTTAACGTACGCCAAACTTTCCGTCCAAACTTTGGACCATGTCATGGCGGCATGGTCAAGCCTCAAGTCATGGTGGAGCCAAAATGAGCTTTTTAGAACCATTGTTTAAACCAATTAAAAGATATTTTTAAATTTGAAAATTTGAGTATTCATTCAATTCAATAAATTAACGTTTCAAAGAATAAGTGTTTTGTATTATTTATGGAATAAACTATATTATAATTGTAATGAACCGTTAATAATTGGTAAATTTCAAATCAAGATGCACTTTAATTAAATTATAATTTGAAATATTTCATGAAAATTATTTTCAAAGAGTTCTATTTCTCAAGTTTAAAACGATTACACCTTCCCTCCAAGAGTTTTCAAGATTCCCCCCAAAGAATTTTCAGATCCCCCCTAAAAGCTTCATATCCCTTCTTGAGTTCTCTCCCTCTCTCACGATTGCACCATCGGCGCTGCTTCTTGACCACATTACCGATGCTGCTTGCATGCTTTTCGACCACATCACTGCCGCTACCACGAATCGCCACCGCCACCGCTTTTCGAATTCATCGCCGATGCTGCTTCTCATCCAAATCTCCGCCACTGCTTCTCCACCACCATCACCACCGCTGTCACGAATCACCACCTCGCCTCTTCTTCACGAATCGTAAGGTAAACCCTAACTCTCAATTCACAAGGTCGTTTGGGAATTTGAAGCACAAGGTCGACTTTCTCCCAGATCTCTAGCACGTAACCTTATTTGGTTGTGTATGATGGTCTTCTTCATTTCTCGTTTAGGCCCTCCCCTCCCCTCCGGTTGGAGTTAAATGTCCAATATTAAACACTATATATTATGTCTAATGTTAGCACATTGAATTGTGTTTTATAATGTCAAACAATATATTTACTCTAATTTTGTGAACAAAATGTAATTTTATTCTAGAATATGTTATGTATTAATCGTAGTTTTTTATGTATTTAAGTATAGAAATTGAAACAAAAGCAACAAATATAATTTTAATTTTCTTCAAAATCCGTTACAAATCCGTCGCAATTTGTTGCTATTGTGGCTAAAATTTTATAGTAACTAATGCAAATCCGTAGCAAAACTGTTGCTAAATTTCATAGCAAATCCGTCTCTAATCAGGTTGTTGTTGATATGTTGCTAAAATTTCTTCCCAAATCCGTTGCTAATTTTCCGTCACAAATCCGTTACAAAACTTCCGTAGTAAATCCGTGGCAACTTAGTAACAATTTTCGCGACCGACAATTCATTGCAAAATATTGAAATCCGTCCCTAAAATTAGCGACGGTTTTGTTTTGTCCCAAATCCGTGGCAAATATTGGATTAGCGATGGATTAGGGACGGATATTCATACATATGTAACTAGCTACTTCCTGATGCTTAAACGTTCTTTTTTCCTTTGGAGGTACCTGTCTTATTGTGTACTAAGATACATGTTACATATACTATTAGCCAAAGGCCTTGTGCGCTCATGAGTTTTGGAGCATACATTTTAAAAACATTAAAAAAACATGTAGATTATTACTTTAAAGTCATGCTCAAGTAAAAACATTTCATGATATGTAATGCAAGTAATATTTATAACAATAAACTATGCATAACTTCTTTCATGAATAAAACATTACATCATATAATGAGATATCATACTAGAGTAAAGACATCACGTGGATCATTTTCATTTTCTCTTATGTAAACTGCAGAGGTAACTACCCACCCACACTGGATATCGTCGTTATTATTCAACAATTAACGCGACCTTTTAAGTATATCAGCTACTTAATGCGGTAACTTTGACCTTTCGGTCGGTATTCCTGTCTTTTCGGTCAAAGTTGGCGTCCAGGACATTTCCACATATGTAAACAGAAAACATTTTTATGAAAGAAACATTCGAAAATAAGACAAATGTATATGAGTTTTTGAAACCTTAATTGTGAGAACTACCTATATAATTAGTATTCATATTCATTAGCTAACAAAGCTGAAGACTAGGTAGTTCTATGATCCTTTATCAACTATAAATGTATTTTATCTATACTATATTATAAAGCATTTAGTTCTTTTGTCTTAATATCTTAATTTTAAATAATTTGAAATTACTAATTTATCCTTAATATTAAACTAAATGAAAATTATTTAACTATTTGGTGAAATTAATAACAATCTTATATACCATTTTAATAGCTAAACCTTTCAAAATAAAGAATATTTAAAAAATCAAATAATTGTAAATTAACTTAATAATTACAAAAATCAATAATTAAACATTTCATATTAAATATTCTACCATATAATAAATATTTTAACTTATCTATACAAATTACGTATAATTAGAGGTATTAAATCTAAATAACATATAACCTACATTTATAAAAATTTCTGGATTTTTTAATGGGTAATATACTTAAAATAGCATGAAGTTATAATGTCAACACCCTTGTTGGATTTTACCATCCGTGTGAAATTTTATTATCCTATTATAATTTAGACAAGAAATACATCATCCCTGTTTTAAAAACGGATAAGTTACCAAAAAAACATTAGTCACCGCTACATTACACGAGTACAATGCTAGTGTCTATAAACATGTTAAGTGCTCAATACCCAAAAACAAGTTAATTTTAAGACAAATATAATCTTTAAATCGTTTTTTACAATTTAATTGGTAATATCAATGATGATAAATAACTTTCCCTTAAAATATTATCATATATATAAATAATAACTTTATTCTAGAGATATTAAACATCTATGTAAAATGTCTATGATTATTAATAGCTGGCGGGAGCCATTTTTTTAATTTGTTCTGTTCTTCGAAAACTCAACAAAATAATGAGCAATAACCATAATCGACCCATTCTTGATCGTTTTTAAAGAAATGAATTGTCTTGTCGCTTAGAAACATTCCGAGTACTTTTTCTAAGGTTCCAGTTACAAAAGATTCCATAAAAACTGATTATTTACATATAAAATTGACTCTTATTTCTTTATTATCGGAAACATGAATACTGAATAGAAAACTTCGTATTTGATTATGGATACATTACTTTGAGCATCTATAGACGTGAGAACTAAGTCAAGGATATACATTCAAAATTTTGACATACTAAACACAAGGTTTGGTCGAGAATTTATACCCAAATCGTGTAAACCATTAGAGAATGCAGATTATGGTTTAGTATGTAGAGTAATGAAAACCCGTAGGTATTTTGTATTACATTGATAACTATTTATAAAGTACAAAGGGTACAATAGAAACCCTAATATGAAACCCTAATAGGCCGTAGCCTATCTATACAATAGGGCTGGGTCATCCTATACTAGACCCTGATCTATATTCTCTAATACTCCCCCGCAGTGAGAGCGCTAGAAGATCGGACGCTCTCATTGAAGCGAAAAATACAATGAAAGAAATTAAATACATAAGTAAAAAAAGATTTGTAGAAAAAAACAAAGATATATTGAAAAGAATATAGATATATAGGAAAGAACACTCCGTGGCAGCAAGGTGGCGACGAGTTAGCAGCCAAAGAGGGCGGCAAGAAGAGCGGTAGTGGTGGTAGGAGCTACGACTGCAGCGGCAGGAGCTACAACTATGACGGCAGTGGCAAGAGGCGCGGCGACGGTAGGAGCTACAACTACGGTAGGACGAGAGGGTAAAGAAAAAAAAGAAAGTCGTCACTCAAGGGGGACAACGGGGAGAAGGAAAGTGGCGGCGGCCAACCGTAGTTCGGTGACGGCGGCGGCGAAAGAAAGAGAAAGAGAAGATATGGCCAGAACCCTAAGGCTCTCATACCATGTAGAATAATGAAAACCCCGTAGGTATTTTGTATTACATTGATGACTATTTATAAAGTACAAAGGGTACAATAGAAACCCTAATGGACCGTAGCCTATCTATACAATAGGGCTGGGTCATCCTATACTAAACCCTGATCTATTCTCTAATATAGTATAGTTGGCCCAGCCTAGAGTCCATTAGGATTTTATATTAGGGTTTCTTTTGTACTTTATAAATAGTTATCAATGTAATACAAAATACCTACCGGGTTTTCATTATTCAACATGGTATCACTGCCTTAGGGTTCTAGCCATATCTTCTCTTTCTCTTCCTTCTGTTGCCGCCGCCACAGAACTATGGTAGGCCACCGCCGCTTTCCTTCTCCCGGTGGTCCCCCTTGAGTGACGACTTTCTTTCTTTTAGAGAATGTAGATTAGGGTTTAGTATAGTTGTCCCAGCCTCTATGTATAAATGGGCTAGAGCCCCACTAGGGTTTTTCTTGTATTTTTTGTACGCTATAAATAGTTATCAATGTAATACAAAATACCTTCGCGGTTTTCATTTTTTAACATGGTATTAGAGATTTAGAGCCTTAGAGTCCTAGCCATATCTTCTCTTTGTAGATTAGGGTTTAGTATAGTTGGCCTTTTTTTTAGGATTCCGAGGATGGGCCGGCCCATCCTAACATCATTTATGAGGAGCCGGACGATGAAGCCTCCTCCTCGGATAAAGATGTCTCCGACGCAACTCTCCCGACAATAAAAACTTTATCAATTTATATTTTTGTTTTTTGGCGTGTTCGGTCAAGCTCCGATTGAAACAACTGAATTTTGAACAGTTACGTTCAAGCTCGGATTAATTTGCGTCCATTAAGTTTCACACCTGTTTTCTCTATGTATTCTGATAGGATAGTGACCATGAGTGATACATAGATGGAAATTTCATTATCAGACTCCTTTGCTCCATCAAAATCTACCAAAAATTACTTCTCTTTTCAAAACTTTAACAAGGACAAACTCATTCAAAATATAATAAACTTTGGTTAAGCTGTCATTATATACAACGAATCCTTTTTAAAAAAATTAATACAATCAACTTTTAAATTTCATACATTATATGCAAGTGACATGTTATAACACGTCACCTACTTCATATTTTTTTATTTTTTGTCCTAATAATTTTAATTAAAAAAACAATAATACAAACAAATTTTCCTTATGATCTTCAATATATGGTGAAATCTAGGTGCAAGATTTTCATAGCCATCTACCACCACCATGTTGCCTTCATAGCCATCCACCACCGCCATTTCAAGACTAGGCCCCTATTTCTAAGATAAATGGATGAAGGGCCAGGCTACTAGAGATTTGATACACTTCAAAACGAGGGCCTCTATTTCTGCGAGATCTACACCAATGTTTAGGGTTTTTGCTACCTAAAACTACATGGAGGAATATAATCGGAGACACATGAAGTTCTGTTTTAAACCACTGTCGTCATCGATTCTTCATCTTGTTCTGGTTTAACCTTCAAGTCCGATTCTTCATCTTGTTCTTGTTTTAGATCTCGATTTAGGGTTCATGGTGTTTGATGGTCTGATTCTTCATTTGGTAACCACTGTTGCCGCCCTGGTAACCACTACCGCCTATTTTCTTGTTCAAACCTATTCTCTTGTTCAAGCCATCACCAGAGCCAAGTTCGCACCAAGTTTTGCTTTAAACCACTATTGTCGCCGATTTTGTGGTTCAAACCACCGCTACCGCCGATTCCATGGTTCAAACCACTGCCGCCGTAGCCTTCAAACTAGCAACATCATCGATCTAGTTAATATTCATTTACATATCTTTTGATTTCATGATTTAAGGTTTTCATTATTTAGGGTTTTCATTTCTCTTCATCTTCAAATCTTTTAGGTCACGATTTAGGTTTTCAATTTTATTGTTCTTTATCTTTATCTGGTTCAAGTTTGATTTCTAGTTCAAGTTGCTTTCGATTTCATGAGCTGTTATATACATCATTCTTCATCTAGTTTAAGTATGCATTATTCTTCATAAATATCAAGTTGGATTTCTGGATTTAAAGACACAAGGAAGATGAACTCATAATACATGAAGAACAACTAATTAGAAAATAGAAAAAGTAGAAAAATAAAATAAAAAGAACGGTAACGTTATGTTTTATACACAATGGGATGAATGAGTAAATTCGTTGTATTATTTCTAAAATTTTATACACAATTTGAACGGTAACGTTATGTTTTATACACAATGATTTTGGTTTTTCAAAATCTGTAATATATTTAACTAGCTTAACATCCCGTATATAAACAATTGCATACATAGTGATGTAAAATCTTTTTAAAAATGTTAATCTATAAGAAATCAGAAATCCATACATAACTTTACCATCAAAAATTTTCTAGAGCATCTTTATAATCAAATTTGAATTTTTTTTAGTTTAATCCAATTAGTATACGTGTTTACATAAATTACCACGAAAAGAGGTAGATATAACTACTAAATGATTTGAATAAATATTTTTGTTAAGATATTAAAATGTTAACAAACTAAATCAACTAAATATGACATTCGAGAAAACAACTCATTCGTAGATCATTTGAGGAAATATAAAGGGATGATTGGTGAAATTTTTTAAAAATAGAATGATAACATGATAACCCATTTTCTTTTAATATATCTGTACTATATTATAAAGCATTTGGTGAACAAAAAAGTAAAGGAAATGAAAAAAAAATAAAGAAAATAGACATATCATCAAACGAAAATTATTCGATCTCACCGTGATACATGAATACCATACTCTCTACGTCTTAAAAACGGACATGTTAACGAATAGAAATTATTCGTTATCGCCCCATTATACGGGTGTCATGCTATTATTAAATTAAGTATCTCAACTTTTCATGTCATGTTTATTAACTTTTTTACCATTTTTAAAAATAAAACATATAATTATCACTCTTGTCCACAGCCTAACTTCAGCATTTTCCCCACCTTCAATTTGATTCATGCTCGATAATTTTATCTGATTTTACATTATTTAGTTTTGATGCGTTTTCGTTATATTCATTTTACAAACACACTACAATAATAATCGTGTACCGATTTAAATTCTGAATGACTAAAATCGCTTTGGGATTTATTTATAAATTCAATAATAATTTTGGGCTTATACAATTATACGAAGATTGTTTACATACTTAATTCATAGTCCTAAGTGACTAATTTTAGCCTTTGGATCAATAGCATCAATGATCCAGATTGCATTTTAAAATTTTGGGCGGAGTGGCATTTCATAATTCGCATGTGATGCCTTTACAAATCACATGTGATTGTATACTGAATTACCTGTGATTGAATATTAAAATTTTGTAACTATGGTTTTTATATGGACTTTATTGAACACAACTCACAATTACATATATTAGGCTATTTAACTAACGGACTAATTATGTTAACTTGGTATGGACTAACTATACAATGGGGACCTGATGTAAATCGGGTGCTTAAATTTCCCTATGAGGGTCTAACGCAAGTCGGATGCATGGACATGCGTATGAGTTGCCTTTGTGGTATGTGTATATGCTTTTGTGGCATGTGTATATGATTACCTAGGGCGACACCAGGATTAGCCCGAGTCAGGCAGTTTTCTGTAGTACACATCGGAGGCGGATTCAGATTGTAAAACAGATGTAACAGGTTAAGGAATTCTTGATACGATATAAGGACGTAAATAATGACTAGTGTCCGGTAAATGAGAAAGAATGGTTGTTTAAAAAAGAGAAGAATGAATTTAGAAATGATGATGATTTATAATTTTAGAGAGAAAATTCCAAATGAAGTAATATCTATACTGAAGTAATATGAAGCCAAACGAAGCATTATGTGAATGTATATTAGAAACAGATTAAATAGTAGTGTTAAAAGATAATGTAAGATAAAAGATTATTACAAACTAAAAGATGAAAGAATGTATGAAGAGTAAAATGTAACAAAGAAGTAACAATGTTATATATCAGTATCTTGACCAACACCAGTTATAAATGTATTCACTAGAAGGGATCTAGTATGTGTAATGGATTAGCAAAGATATGCTCTATGAGCATCAGGGATGAGTAACAGATTTTAGTATATAAATATGAGTACATATCTGGTATGATGAGTAAGATCACATAGAGTAAGGTCTTTCTCAAAATATCAGTAGAGTGATATGTCTCTATTTGTGTATGAGAATATGTTAATATTAGATCCTATAATTAGCATCATTCTAAATAAAGTAAGGCGCGGCATGGCGAGGTCAAGCCTTAAGCTTTAGGAGTCACGGTGAGCCATGACGTTTTTTAAGGCGACAATTTTGTATATATTTTATAAATATTTATATCCAATTTATCATCATTAATATACAAAGCACAAATTAGGAGTAAAGTAACATTTACAAATTACAAAATACAAATGTATAGAAGTTCAATACACGCGATCGCAAAACGTATATAAAAAAAGTTAATTTTTTTTAAAAAAAAAATATTTTCTACGCATCACGCCTTAAAAAACTTGTCATTTGGCGCGTAAAGACACACCTTATGCCGCCTTGTCTTACGCCATCCAAACCTCACCGCCAAGGGCTATTCCTTAACGGTGGATCGCACCTCACGCCTTGACACCACCATGACGCGTTTTTTAAAACTCTAATAATTAGTATTGGTCAGTGATGCAATCAGAGCCGGCCCAAACACTCGGGAGCCCGTGCACAAGCCTAGGACAGCAACTAGGCTGGGGTAACATATTTTCAGTCCACTATCTACATTACTAGGCTAATTTATAAAAAAAGTTATTGGATAAAGATGGGCTAAAGGCAGCAAGTGAACAGTAACGAGAATGCCTAGACTCCCCAACGGTGATAGAATAAAGTAGGGTTAAGGCTATAGAATAGTAACCTACTTTTTTAAAATTATCTATTTAGGTAACTTATTTTTTTATTACCTAAATAGGTAATGTACTTTTTGATGATCTGTTAAAATAGGTAACTTACTTTTTTATTACCTAAATAGGTAATGTACTTTTTGATGACATGTTAAAATAGGAAACCACCTTGAATATAGCAGGTAAACATCTTATGTTATGGTTTTTTTATGGAATGTAACTTGTTTATGGGTTAAGATACGTGCCATAATGCTAATAAAATACACATTATGTATTAAATAAAATGGTGTCACTTCACAACTAAATAAACAACAATGTTGTCTAAATGTTGCCGTCAAGAATGTTGTGAGGATTCGTTGGAATTCGGGAGTCGTCGGAAGTCGGGAGGAGTCGTCGGAAGTTAGGAGGAGTTCGTCGAATGGAGGGCTGGAGGTGTTGTCGAATAAAGGGCTGGGGTGTCGTCGAATGGAGGGCTGGGCGTATGATTCAAACCCTGGGTAATTTTGGTGGTTTGTTAGGTATTAGTTACCTATTTTAACAGGTCATCAAAAAGTACATTACCTATTAAGGTAATAAAAAAGTAAGTTACCTATTTTAACATATTATCAAAAAGTACATTACCTATTTAGGTAATAAAAAAGTACATTACCTACATAGATAATTTTGAAAAAGTAGGTTACTATTCTATGATCTTAACCCAATAAAGTAATGGTAGTAGAGAATATAAGTGTATATGCATAGTATGTGAACATGAAAAGTCTACAAAAGATAGGAAACTAAAACAAAGCAATAGAAGAGAAGGAAAATGACATATTTTCACGACATGATATATAAGAAAATGAGGTAAGATAGCTATATTTACAAAATAGAGATCGAAGATTTATATCAGTAGTATAGCTAACGAAGAAAGTTAAGAAAATGTATAATTGATGTATATAACTGATAATATAAATATCAGAAGGGGAGGGTTCAAACAAAAACTGCGAGAATCAATCTTGGTCATTCAAGTGGTAAGTAGAATTCATGGATGAAGAGCGTGGGGGGATTGAGTGTGGCAAGGTGCATGTAAGGAATTCATGGGTGCACAATCCAATTGGAGGGGGAATTGGACGACTAAAATTGGTTCTCGCAGTTCTCGTACGAAAAACAGTCCTCGTTTGAACCCTCCCCAATATCAGAATATATGGATAGATGCAAGAGTAAGAAAGATACAATAAAAAACCAAGTAAAACATTAAAGGTGATATAAGAATAGCATTCAATTAAAGCATATAGATTAGACAGAAGTTCTGAGATAATTACTTAGATATAAAATTTGAATTCGGAGTATGAGAAAGAGAGATTCTTATATCATAAATTATTGAAAATTAATGAAGTATTTAAATATATAAATTATTCATAAGTGCAGAGACTAAGTGTTATTAAATAGTGATGGAGTCTATCCTAGCTTATACTGCGATATGATTAGGTACACTTGTCTATTTGTATTGTAGTCATAATTTTGGTAATTCCAATTTATAAATTTAAAACCTGATCTGATTCACGCACATCAAACACATTTAAAAAAAGAAAATGAAACTGCTCCAATTCGCTTAATGTATCATAATATCTTTATAAATCCAACAATAGAAGCACATCAAAAGAAACAAGATTTCAAATATCAAATAATAAGGATCATGGCTGAAAAATAATAGGAATTCAAAACCGACATTTTATATTTTGAGAACAGGAATCCGTACCAACAAACACGAAACGAATAAATCGACAATAAGATGGAATCCTTACAAACGACTATAATAATTATAAGAGAAGCTAACAATCCATACGACGAGATAATAATTGTAAAGGTACCCCTTCACGTCGACAACCAATCTTTCTCGCGCCGGAGAAAAATCACTGGACATTGAAATCGCCTGTCTCGCTCTGCAAGCTCGTCGGTAGGACAAAATTATAAATTGATCTTCTAGGGTTTCAAATCACATCTTTTGCATGGTGGCCAACCTAAGCACGCCCCTGGAGCCAAGAACGACTATAGAAGATCATTTTTCACCATTGGAGGCTTGGGAATTGGAGATCAACCATCAATCATCATCAAGTGTTATTCGGTTTGTCTATATCTTAGATATTTTCTAGACTTTACTTGGATTTCATTAGATTTTTTATTGTTCCAAGTCTGTCTATAGGCTAATTTCCTTTTGTATTCACCCTATGATCAAACCCTAGCATGACACTACTTGATTTTTTTGGTTAATGTATGGATTGATTCTAGTTTCATGTCTATTTAATCAAAGTTTCAATCTTTATGGGTTTTAACTTTTGTTTTTGGATTCATGGCTTATATTTAGTATAAATCGGATGTTTATATGATGTGTGCGCCTCTTTAAATGATTTGTCTATGAATTGTTTGAGGATTTACTCGGAAAAGTAATCAGGATCTAGTTACCATAATCTAAACCAAAAAATTTGAACTTTACAATCATAGACATGATTGGGTTTTGTTAACTACAGTTTAACTTGATTAATAGATTATGAACTAGGTGGTTTTAGATGTGATATTCAATCGGAAGTTGTTTGTCACTCTTTAACACAATAACTGTATGAAATCGGAAATTAAGTATAGTTAAGTCATTTCTTGCTAACCAATTAAATTGATCTTGAGAAGTAATGAATTTGGGAGAGAGATTAGGATGGATATGTGTGTTCTTATCAGTTTTCTCTTGCAGAAGTATTAGCAATAGTTAGTAGTTTATTATTGTAAGTAGTTTTCTAGTTAATTGATTCCTTAAACTGAAAAAGCTCCCAACTTTATGTTAATTGATAGTCTGTTATTCGTTTTGTCGCTTGCACTGCTCTTCATGGATACAATACCCATTACTTGCTGATATTTCCGGATTAAACTATGTTTTTATCCATAAATATTGTGCATTCTACACATCTTTTGTGCATAAATGAGTACATAATACACTAAATTGTTGTTTGGGATGTTTGCAAGCTAGAAGTGTTGAAAATAGTGGAAGATACGACGAAAACGGGCGAGAATCGAAAAAAAATCAAAGAACCGGCGAAAGAAGGTAGCTCGCGCCGCGAGCCTGCACCTATTCGTGCCGTGAAGACCTCGTGGAGGGAAGGAAATGACATCGTGCCGGAAAAAAGTCTCTGGAAAAATAGGTCTTTTTAATCGATGACCTTGCGTCACGAGGCCATATAGCTCGCGCCGCGAGCCCTGCAAATCAGGTTATAAATACGAATTTTAAATCAGGACCTTTTGTCAATTGGCCGGCCTTAGGCGCCTTTTTCAGAGTTTTTCAACCCTGGAAAGTGAGGAAACACCATTGGAGCTTAAGGGATTAAGTTATACACATCAATCATCATCATCATCAATCCGGTTTGTCGAATTCATGTTTAATCCTAGATTAGAGATGCTTTCTATGACTTTATTGGATTGTTTAAGCATGATTATGAGCTAATCATCTCGTGTATTCACCTCATGATTGAATCCTAGTGGGATATGACTTGATTTCGCTGGTTTTTTATGGATTGATACTAGTTTCATGTTTATTCAATTAAAGCTTGGATTTTTATGGTTTTAACCTCTTGTTTTCTAGATTCATGGTGCATGTTGATTATGAATAGGAAGTTTGTATGATATGTGTTCCTCTTTGAATGTTTGTCTATGAATTATTCAAGGGTTTGCTTGGAATAGTAATCAGAATCTAGAACCGGTAATATAAACCTAATAATCTAGGGTATACCATCAAGGACATGATTTGGTTATGTTAATTTGCTTTAACATGGTTGATGAATTATGAACTAGGTTGTGTGGATTTGATGTTCAATAGGAAGTTGGTTATCTTATCTATCTCGCAATAGCTATTTGAAATCGGAAATTAAATATAGTTAAGTCAATCCATGTAACCAATTAAACTGATCTTGAGATATATCAAACTAGGGGGAGAGATTAAGGTGAATACGTGTTCTCATTCTGGTCATTTGTAAAAGTTCAACCTTTAATTTATTTACTTGCTTTTAATTAGTTCATTAATCATTGTTCCCTTAAAACTGAAAATTCCCATTTTTTAGGATAATTATAGTCTGTTAATTTCTTGGTGTTTGCACTGCTCCCTCCGGATACGATGCCCGTTACTTGCCTCTCTTTTGCTATTACACGATTACGTACACTTGCCTAGTGTGTGTGAGTGCTAGAATAGGTGAATATTGGACTTAAAATTATATAACTAGATTTCACATATCACTTGCCTCTACTGTGCTACTACACGATTATGTATACTTGCCTATTGTGTGTTTGTGCTAGAAAAGGTGAATATTGGACTTAATTTTTTATAACTTAGATTTCACGCATCATGTGTTATTGCAAATTAGTATGTTAGTAAACCCATAAAACCCTAATCATGCTTTAATCAAACTTGAAATTGATGGCCTAGCGGTAGTATTGTTGCAATCGGTGTGTTGGCGAACTTTTAAAACCACATTTTTTGTGATTTCAGGTTTAACAAACTAGTTTGTTGTTGCAAGCTTCAAGAGAGAGAAAAAGTAGAAATAGTGGATTGTTTCTCAATGGTCTTAAACCCAGAAGAAGAGGGTGGTGGCCGGGTGTCTTAAGGTGAGAAGAAGGGGGTGATGGCCGGCGGTCTTAAAGTGAGAAGAAAAGGTGGTGGCCGGTGGTCTTGAAGAGAGAAGAAAAGGGTCATGGCTGGCAGTCTTAAAATGAGAAAAGGGGTGACGAGTGTAGATTGAAGAGGAGGGAGGGGGCGGGGGGAGAGATAGAGGTGTTTGTTTTTTATGAAATGGGAGTGTTAAGTTTAATACTAGATAAGAGATAATGAGAAATTTATTTGAAGAGAGATGGTGTGTTAGATAACACAGATAAATAGTAAATTGATCAAAATACTCTTTAACTAATAGTTAAAGTTAACAATTAATGTAAAGGTCAAAAGTGAAACAAAATGATAATGACGTGACTATTTTGATAATTTTTAAAGTTAAAAGACTAAAAGTGAAATTTCATTAGAATAACATGGACCATTTATGTAATTAACTCTTTATGTTGTGAACAACAATTTTTTTAATTCTACAAACTTCACATTATGGCATTGTTATTGATCATTTTTTAATATATGTTATTTTCTAATTTTTGGTCTTATGTTTATAATATTATATATTTTCATGCCACTCATCCATACTTGATTTGTGTCATTGGATATGTTGGTACGCTGAACATGAAAAGTTTAAGTGTGTTATTTAAGTGACAAAAGCTGTCATGATCTAATACTAATGTAGAAATAGACAAGATTGTACCTTAAAAGAGGTTTTATTAAATAAATACATAAAGTTGCGCGCTATAGAAATTTTAATATAATTGATCAAGAATAACAAGTAGCCTAAATGAGAGATTTTTAGGATTTATTTATAAAACTAATAATAATTATGGGCTTACATATTATTATACAATTATATTAGCTATTTAAGTAATAAGCTAATTATCTGACTAATTAAATAGGATCCAATAAAACCCAACTTGATATGTACTTTATGAGAGGAAGCCATTAGGTTGTACTTGGGTTTAATAGGAACCCTAATTATAACTCTATATAAAGATAATCAGGATCATGGTTCCTAATACACTAAAATCAACACGTTCATTCTCTTCACATTAGAAGAACTTTAAGAATTTTGGGTTGAGGAAAAGCATAATCTCGTATCTACAGACATGTATAGCATATTCTTATCAGTATGTTCGTAATAATTCATTTTGACAATATTTGATCTTAACAAAATCAACTTAGAAAAGTCCCGTTTCATATCCAATAAAGAAGATAATATAAGTAAATAGTTCAAGAATTACCTCATGTACTTAAGGGTGAACTTTATCAAAAATGGACCAGTTTCACTGTAAACTTCCATATCTCATTCTAGAACTTTCGTGCACATAATGTGTGAATTATAGAGAGAAGAAAGAAGAGAATGAATAGGAAGAGATAATATTATGTACTAAATAATTTTTTATTTATAAGTATACAATGGATAAGTTTTCAACATTCAGATCTCTTAAGGTAAGATACTAATATAGATCTCTAATAATCTTATTTAATAATAGAGTATATGAACACATGTACCTATAATTATTAATAACAAATCTAATCTTCTTCTATATAAATAAAAAACTAATTTCAATAAAATCTATTAGATGATCCTAACTATTAAATTTAGATAAAAGTTTTGATTATCAAATCTGAACCATTCAGTTTGATAAAATTTAAAATTCAATTTTTTTTTGTTAAAATTGAATTCAATTTTGACTTTAAACTAAATCAAAATTATTAGAGATAATTTCATATATGCCATTCTTAAATCATAAAATATTTTAATTTATAAATATCATATTTACCTTTTATAATATTTCAAGATATCATTTTTAACTAAATCATTAGTTTTATCATTCTAAAATATTTTATAATCATTTTAAATTCTTTTTTTAATTATAACCAATAAAGCTTAACTTTATTGTCCATAATTGTAACAATAATAATCGATAACTTATATAAAAAATACAATCACGTTTCTTTGTATCATGATATTGTGTTTCTGCCGTTACGTCTACCCTCCTCCTCGCGTCGATGTTTCCATCGCTTGTTAGAGTGTTGATGCCATATATCGTCATTTTTTAAATTTTCATTTCATTCATGTTTCATTATTATTTAATAAGAGTAAAATCATATAATAGTAACCAAATTTGAAAACTGTTCCATCAAGGTCACTCTCCCTCTTTATTTCATATTGTGAAATAACTCATGAGTGACCTTAGTGGAATAATTTTCAAACTTGGAACTATTCTGTAAAATAAACTCTTATTTAATATGTTTAATATTTATTATTTCTTAAATCAAACCAACCCGTGTATTACACGGACATTTAGTCGAGTATTTTTATAAAAAAATTTATTATCCATCACGTGTTTTCTTTTGGGAAAAATCACAAATAGTAACCAAGTTTGAAAGCTGTTCCATCAAAGTCACATACCCATTTATTTTACATTGTAAAATATCTAATCAGTAATCTTAATGAAATAGTTTTAAAACTTATTTGTTATCGGTAATCGGTGCATCACAAAAAAACAAAAAAAAACCTTGAAATTGTTTACGTCACCTTATAAATTGGACACAAAATTAATATAATAACGGAATATAAAATAATGGGTATATACACGAAAACCGCCGTCCAAATTTTCATTTATAACAACCTCCGCCGTCCTCTACCGACCTCTGCTTCTCCGATGGCAACTTCACTTTCCAATTCCACCCTCTGCCACCGTCCGTCGTTTAAACCTAACCCTAATCCCCCCACTACACTCTTCCGTCATCCTCCAATTCTACAATTTTCCTCAAAAGCCACCTCAAAGGACCCTAACAACGTCACCGCCTCCGAGCAACCGCCATTGATTCCACCACCGTCGGAGAAGAGGTCATTAGCGGTGGCAACGGGGGAGCTTTTTCTCGGTATAGCGTCTGGGATTATTAAGAGGAGGAATGCTATGGAACAGAGGTTGGATTCTGAAGAGAAGGTTAGGATGTTTGGTGAGGAATTGAATGGTAAAAAAGAGTCATATTTTTGGAAGAGGTTAAGGAATAGGAAAGAGGTGGAAGAGGAGGAGATTGCGGCGGTGGTGGACGACGGAGACGTGGTATGGGAGCAGAGGTTGAAGGATGTGGAAGCGGAGAGAAAAAGGAAGGCGGTGACGAGCCCTGGGTTTAGCTTCTCTGCTGCTGGACTTCTGTTTCCATATCATCTTGGTGTTGCCAAGTTTCTAATAGAAAAGGGTTATATCAAGGTACATCAATTTCTTTTCAAATGATGTATTATCAAATTGCTTATTTAATTATTTTTGTTGATGCAATAAATAAGAGATTGGTAAATATTATCCGTTTGCAGTTGTCGATTAGGGTTCTTGTAGGTGAAGGTAAGCTACATCAGAATTAGCTTTCTAAGAAAGCATTGTATCATATACAATATATAGGAACTTAGTTTAAGTATAATATTAGTTCCCATCTGGTTATCTTAAGCAATCTCAGATACATTGTTGCTTGTCTTGCATCAAAGCTGGAGTCATTGATTCTACCAAAAGGCCACATTGCTTATGGTTAGAGCTAATGTCACATTGGTATATTTTGATGCATGGTTATGATATTGGGATGGGTTAATATGATGCAAAATACTGTAATACATTGGTTGTGGGATGGACTAATGCATCTTTACAATTTGGAATTAAGGTTGACGAGGATATCAAAATTTGAAGAGCGAGATTATAAATCCGTCCGCCAAGGTTTTGATTGAAATCTATGAGCTCCTTATAAGTAATGATAATGAGTTATCATATAAGATTCAACCATGATTTAGCTGATTTTCAGGTTAGTTGGGTCGTTGCACAGAACACCACCTAATTTATAAATATTTGTTGGTTGGAGCTTTTGCTTAAGGAGCTGTCTGGCCCTTTCACTACTTGAACACTATTACTATAGGCTGTTCCATTGTTTCTTTTCTTTTACAGCTTTTCTTTTTGGTGAGGAATCTATCCACTTTGATGGAAATTAACCTCAAAATGGGAGCGGTCTGAAATTGCATTTCATTTGGATTGGAAACATTGTACTCTGATAGTGGTTCATGTGAGTGTTAACTAGTTCACTCTAGTTCACTTCTTGCCTTCACAAACTGTTTTCTTCATTAGCTTCTCTCTTCAAAGGCAAGAGATCCCTTTTTTACTTCCTTCCCAGATTATAAAATCATGATTTATGTTGTAAAAGTGCTTCTATCAATATGAAAAAGTTGATTTTGAAAGGTTCCTCTTTGATGGTTTCCCATCTAGGATCAAAGTTCTATTTTTTGCGTGGATATTTGTAATGAAAGTTTCTTTTGTTTCCAAACTATGATGTCTATGCTAAGAGTTGCATTGAACTTGTCTCCTAGACATGTCATTGTTTTTGAATGAAATCTTTGCAGAGCCAATACCATGTCTGGAATTAGGAGTGTAAAATTTTTTTATTGCTTCACTCTCTACACATGTAATAGATGTTCCCTGATAAGTTTCATGACCCTTGGGTAAGGAATTTGAAATCTGAAAAATCCAGGTGCAGGACGATGATCGTGTGCACTTGTACTTTCCTGTGGACTTTTTCCTGGCCTTTTTCCTTAACAAAGATGATTGGTTTGGGAGTTGTAGCTCATCATTTGTTCAAACCATTTGAAAAACCTAAACCACACTCAACACATTGTGATTTTCAATTTTCTAACATGTCATTCTACGTGTTGGTACTTTCTTAGAACTTTGCAATGGTTTGTTTGTATTTTTAAATTCTTGGTCTTGTTCTTCAAGGACTCATTTTCTTTCGCACATCATTAACATTTTGAAATAAAACATCATCCAAGTTTTCGAGTTCTAGGATTTCTTTTTCAACTTCTTTCTTTTTGATATCATTCTTTAACTATGACCCCATAACTTATCACATGCTTCTCTCAACTCCTCATATGGACCGGGATATTTATATTTATCATAATAAGAGAAATCAAATTGTGCCTCATTGGTGCCATGAGCCATACAAATCTCCTTGTTCATCGTCTTTTGCATCTCTACCGTCCTCCATGCTCTACCAATGAATTTCTTTGTACTTTTTCATCTTCTTGAATGACATGTTAGGATATCACCAATAAGATGGTTGGGATCTCCGCTACGATATATTCTCTTTCTTTTCACTCCTATGTGATCAATGGCTCCTTTCCTTTTCATCTTGAACCTGGAAACAACCATTGCATAATCCTCATCACCATCACTCTTGGACTCAAAATCGTCACAACCTCTTCACTTGGGGACTTCTTTGTGTGTTTGGCTTTGATATCTATTCACTTGACGTTTTCTTCCTTTGACTTTCTTTCTCTATTATGAGATCACACACTTTCAGATTGCCAACAAGCCTTTCAAGTTGAAGCGTGTTAAAGGCTTTTGATTCTTCAATTACAATCACCTTGGCTTTGGGATGAAGATCTCTCAAGAACTTCCTCATATAGTTCTTGTTGGGTTAAGTGGTACCTAAAGCCTTAATACTTGTGATAATATTATTAAATCTAGCATAACAAACATGTATGTTCTCATCTTCAAGACCATTAAATTGCTTTGTACAAGCATTTTTGTTTTGTTGGTGACAAGATTTTTCCAGATGTCATTGGAACTTCTACACTTGATAACTCTTTCTTACTCTTTTCTTGATGTGACATAGTAAAGAGTAATTTTTGCTTCAAAATTTTTAAGAAAAAGTTTTCTTCTACTTTGGTGCAATTCATTCTTTAGGTATTATGTTTTTTCTCTTTTTCATCATATCTAGTTGGTGCCTTATCACCATTTTCAGTTATCACCAAGTCAACGTATTTTGCCATACCATAAGCTTGAAATTTTGGGTTCCAATAGAAGAAGCTCTCTAATCCTATCAATGGTGCTCTTATGATAATCACCCCTCAACATAGTTCTTTTGAGCCATGGATCAAGTTCTGTAAAAATAATTTTCTTTAAAAAATTGGAGAAACTTGCTCAGATAGCAATTGTAAGAACAACTAGTGACCTGGGGGTGGTTCAATATGTTGTTTGTATGCCAGATTGGTTTTCCTAAGCTTATTGGAAACAACTGCAATAATTTTTTTTATTGTAAAGCGGTTAATGGAAGAAAGATGTCACTCACAAACACAAAGATTTGTAGTTATGATTTGTTTTCGTAAAATTATTAGAAACAATTGCAGTAATTTTATAATGTAAAGAGATAAATGGAAAAAAAAAGATGTCACTACACGAACACAAAGGTTTATAGTGGCTGAAGTAGCTGTTAACTAAAAGATCATCAGCTTCTCTCTTCGAAGTCAAGAGATCCTCTTTTACTAGTTCTCTTTTAAGTGGAAAATATCACTGCAAGCTTCCTTCTAATTCTTCTTGGTAGAGATCACCAATTACAACTTCTCCCTAATGATGATAAGGATCACAACAACACACTTCTCTCTTTCTAGGGTAGAGATAACCTCATTCAATCTTTGTATAAATATGAACACAATGTAAGCACACAAGCTTTTCACTCTTGCTAAATATGATCAATTCTCTTGAATATTGAATGGATAAACAGAAAATCACTTGAATTTTGTATAGAGTATTTTATAGTCTTGCAAGAGATAATTCTAAATGTTAGATAAGGTTTCAATATATAGAAAGTAGAAATCTCAAAATCATCATGAGACCACTTTTCTCTTTATGCATTAGCTGTGGTGATATGTCGAAAACTATTTGTAGTCGAAAACTATTTGTATACATCTTACAACAACATATTTTGAAAAGGCTAGGCATCGACCTACCAATGAAAATAAACTTGTAGTTGTATTGGTGAACGTGTTTGAACCAATGCATGATGGAGGAGTTGGTTGCATTCCAAAATCGTTTGTATATTTGCCAAATTAGAGGAATTCATTTCTTACATGCAAGTTTTGACCTACCAACACTCTTCCGGTGGAGGTGACATCATCCACTTCTTGGTTGATTGAAGACTTTATAGAAATTTCAAAATTGCTAGAAATTTCTTTGGTTGGTGAAATAGTTTAATAAAACTTTGAGGCTTTATAAATTGTGATTTTCAAGTGATCATCAAGTGTTCATCATTCAAGTATCTCACCCTATTGTTGATGATGAATATCAGCAGCTTATAAGTCTTGAATTTGAAAAATCTTGAAAATTTCTAATTTGAAGTCGAGTCTTGCTTCTAAACCTTGGACGGATGCATTGTGGTCGGACTGCGGTTCAAACGTCTACCTCCTTCCTCCCACTATATAATTATTTTGTTGCTTTTGGCTTCGGCATGTTGCGCATGCTTTCAAATGATGTAATGTAATGTTATGTCTGCATACGTGATTATTTGTATGTCACCCTCATTAACATGATTAATTTTTTTTTTCCTTATCATCAATATGGAAGTTTATAACATGAATTCCTCATTGCACTAACATTCTTGTTTGAATGCTTGGATAGTTCCAAATGTGGAACCTTAGTTTAAGGATACCATCGAAGCTCCATTAATTGGCATGCTATCATTAAGAAAGTTGTGGAACGTTTTTACGTAAATAATGATAAAAATTGGTTGAATTAGGATACAACGCCCTTGGCTGGTTCATCAGCTGGTGCCATAGTATGTGCAGTGGTTGCATCAGGAGCAAGTATGGAGGAGGCCTTACAAGCTACAAAAGTTTTGGCTGAGGATTGTCGAAGTAGAGGGACTGCATTTCGTCTTGGGGTATATTTCTCAACTTGTCTATTAGGATTGTTGGATTAGTCAAATGGTGAAAACAGTGAACTGACTAAATTAAACTTGCTTTCTTTTTGTTTGCGTAACAACTTGTCTTCTAGACCTGTGTACCATTGTCTATTATTCTCAAAATCTTCATTTTGTTAGGCCCTCATCAATTTTCAATCTAAACCTGCTTAATGTTTCTATGGCCAGGCTGTTCTCAGAGATGTTCTTGAACAATTTCTGCCAGATGATGCTCATATACGGTCTAACGGGAGGGTTCGAGGTGAGCATAATTCTATCCTCCTAGAGAATGCAAATTGTGACCTTGCTTGTAGAAATGTCAGTTTCGACACATTTACTTATGAATGGGTCAATTCAGGTTGTGTTTTATCTCCGACGGTCAAATGAGTAAAATAAAGAATTACTTTAAAAGAAAATGGGTGAAACTCCCAAAGTGTATTTTTAATGCATAAAAGCTCCTAAATCATTTTATTGATAAAGTTAGATCATTGTTGGTTGGATAAAAATTTTGTAATCATATTCGACACACTATTATATTTGAAATAATAAAAACCTTGTACAAAAAATGTTTTGGGTCAACCAGCGCATAACAAAGGTGTACCTGTTATCCAACCAACTTGACAAGCCCATATTCCACATCTGCTTGTTATTTGGTTGATGCTTATGATAGATTTGTATGCTGCATGGTCAAAATTTTGATTCAAGTAGGTCAAAGAAAAAAAAAATGGTTCGTTTATGTTGGAATGGGTGATAGTGGACTCTGTAACTCACAACTAGAAATGCATTAGCAGTGTTGGATGATAAGCCAAGATATAGAGATTTACATGAACAAACAAAAATTAACCGGCTATTCCCCTGTTGTTAATAGCGGTAAATAGCAACGCTATCGCAAATAACATAGCGTAGCGCCTCGAGCTCGCTATCATACAAATAGCGGCAAATAGCGACCTGTTGGGTTTTTTTTTTTTTTTTTGAGTTTGGTAATAGTCATGAGTTTTTGTTTTCTTTTAATTGGTATATAGTTTTGACTTTTAAGGTAATATACTAATATATATAATAGTTTAAGACTTTTAAGGTAATATACTGATATATAAATATATAATTTCTCTTTTTGAAGCCCATCGCTAAATATGAAATAGTGGTTGCTATTCATTGCTATTCGCTATATAGCATATTGGTAGCTCATTGCTATTTACCGCTATTCGCAATTGACAACTATGGGCTATTCTACTGTCACATTAAATGCCAATGCCTACTTGTTGATTGCTTCAACATAAACACAATTGACAAATGACAAGAGTAATATGACAAAACAATTATGATCACGTAAGAATTTTATGAATTAAATATTGTAACAAAACTTATTTGTAAGGAGAGTTCGTATCAACAAACTGAGAAGCCAAGATGTCATCAATCGAGATGAGTCACACAATTTCAATTATGCCTTTTTATTGGTGGAGTCAATTCATTTGTGTTGTGCTGTTTGGACTTTGGCCCAACAAACAATAAATATTAAAATTGGTGAAACGAAAAATAAAATGTTAAACTTTTGCCCAACGTAAATATACTAGGAGTCTAGGATAGAACTTTCAACATTAGATGATTAAAGAGGCAAACGCATAACAAACAACTTTCAACATGACTCTAAACAACTCACAAAACCTACAAGTCTAATAAATCAATTTGGTTCGGTTTTTTCAATAGAAACCAAAACACGAACCAATTAAATCGGTTATGAAAAAACTGAACCAAACCATCGGTTTTCAAGTGGTTTGGTTTTTCTCATTTTTGATTTTTTACGCTCACTACTAAAACTGATTGTGTTCTTATTCACTATTTGAACCTAGTGAGAGAAATGTTGGTGAATATTTATGGCATAGTGATACGTATAGGAAATAACCAGGAGTGCATAGTAAATTAAGAAGGGGTAAGATCGTCGGTCATATGGTAATTAGTCATAAGTAGCGATTAATTTTTAGAATATATTCATACTCATATATTAACACACTAACAACCCCAAGAGAGTGACCAAGCGATAAGTGCTTGGGATTCTCTAAAGGAGCTCTTAAATTTCAATTTCAATTCGTATGTGACAACTCTTTGGGCCATGCCTTTCGAAAATAGAAATAAGAACATAGAATTAAAGCCCTACATTGTTAATAGTTGACGCCGGATGACAGTATTCACAATAGACTAGATAAATAACGAATTAATGTTCCCTGTTTTTAAATATATTCTGTTTATCATACCAAACCACCAATTAAATGCACAATAAATATATTCTGTTTATTATATCAAACCATCAACTAAATGCTGACATGTATGCATTCCTAATAGAAATATACAAAGGCTAGTTATGGTGACCTTTGATGCAGCTTTCTAACGAACTTGTTTATGAATGTAGTTGCTGTAACACAAATTCTTTGGAGACCTAGAGGTTTACTCGTTGATCAGTTCGATTCTAGGGAGGATCTCATTAATGCAGTTATTACTTCTTCATTCATTCCAGGGTAATCTTAAAATTTTGCAATCAATTTACTTATTCTTACTGTGATGGCATCATAAAGGAGCCAGAACTATACCCTTGTGCAGATATCTTGCCCCAAGACCAGCAATTATATTTCGAAACCGACTCTGTGTAGACGGTGGTTTGACTTTATTTATGCCCCCAACATCTGCTGCTCGAACGGTAACCTTGATCTGTTTGCCTTCATTATTAGAAATGTCTAATTATTTATAATTATAGTTACTTTTATATTTTTTATGAAAATAGATCCGTGTCTGTGCTTTTCCTGCTGGTCGTTTGGGATTGGAAAACATTGGGATCAGCCCTGACTGTAATCCTGAAAATAGGGCCAGCCCTAGAGAGGTACAAATTTCTTTTTGACATGGAAGTAGTTGGAGTTTTGACTCGAGTACTTATACGTTGGTTGATTTGAATTACCTCTAATCTCAATCAGGTCAAACCGCTAATAAAAAAAATAGCTAAAAAGGAAACCTGTTGAGAAATCGGCACATAGTGTATTTTAAATGCATACAACCTCCTAAAACAATTTGTTTTCTTTCAAAAATGTTAGATTATTATTGAAACCAACATAATTATTTTGTAATCATATCTGAATATTTTGACACTAATTAGTTATAATAAATTTAAGTTTTGGGCAGAAACCTGTTTCAACCCAGATAAAAATTAGCCATTTGACCCAAACCAGTTACCCAACCTGCCCATTTTTCCACCTCTACAAGGAAACCATGTTGTCCATATTTTCATTACGGGAAAAAAATTAAATCTTGGGTTCGTTAATACAGCTTTTTAATTGGGCATTGGAGCCAGCAGCCGATTCTATTCTTGATAACCTCTATGAGCTTGGATACATGGATGCAGCCGTCTGGGCTGCTTTAAACCCAGTTGAGGATCTGGTTCAGGAAGATAACCCAATGGTTAGATCATAATTCGGGTTGACTTCAATTCTGGAAAGTCAACACTGGACTTCGAGCAGACAGATCATTTTCTAGGTACCAGATTAACAGTATTGAATGCTTTTTCAACAAAATCCAGTATTCGGCATTTCAAATAATTATAGCTGACACTTCATTTTTACAACCAACATACTTGCAAAATTGCAAAGAATCGATATGCGTTTGATGGAAGTTAGCAAACTCTACATCCTGGTTTTCAAATACGTCGCTTTCCACTAGTTTCTTGCTGTTCAAATGTATTTGTGCTTGCTTTTTTGCAAGTATGCGGGATCTGCAGGGATCTTGTGTCGAATATGTTAGTTTGAAATACCGATTACATGCTATAAATATGGTAAACAATAGTGTATATTTTGACTGTTTCTAACTAGTGTTTGTAAAGTAATGTTGATCAAGTGTAAATGAGGGATGAGAAACAACTTTGTAATATACGTGGAATATGATAACTTTTATATACGTAAGGTGAAATATATTTATTCCTACTTCATTCTCCTACTCACTAGATAATGACACGTGAAATCTGTTAAATTTCTTTCTTCACATCCTTTCTTGATTTTTACACCTGTTTTGATTTTGTAAGTAGGAGGATGAGTAGGAATAAAAAGTAGGAGGATATAGAACCTCTTATGTAGGGTTGTACTTGAAACAATTATACTTTTAATTTTCTTAAATAAGTTCGTTATCTCGTCCCATACCATATGAACCTATTCTGTTAACTATTTACACCCATATATAAAATGGGAAATCATTTGTGTTGTTACCGGCATTCAATTTAGATGGTGTTACACTTACTAGTCACTCAACTGATCAGTATTTAAGTCATTTCAATGTTTAATGATATAAGTGATTTGTGAATACAAGTATACAACACGTAAGATGGATTATGTTAGTATAACAGATAAAGATGTATTTATCGTTGCAAAAATAATTTTATTTGGATTTCTTAGAATAAATTTGTTATTTTTAAATATCTATGACCTTTCAATTCAGATTTATTTCCTATCAATAATTATTATTTATCAATTTTAACATCCATCGAATTCGTATCCAAATTTATATATTTAAAATTTAATTTTTTCTAACTTTCGCTTCGAGCTTCAGCTGTCAGCTATTTCCGTCAAGTATACCCGATGTATCGGCATATTTCATTTGTTCTGTATTTGTTTGCCTTAATAACCAACTTTGACTTGCTCAAGCATACTTAACTTTATTGAGAAGGGCACATGGCATACAAATTAAGCAAAAGAAGACCATCACAAGTTAGGAATCCTTAGAGTTACACAACTTACAAAAGTCATCCCTTAACTTTTCTACACTCTTAAAAACAATTCCTATAAATACATTTCCTTCACATATCTCTCTTTTTCACATCTTTCTCAACACACTTCTTTCAATTTGATATTTTGCTCTTCCACGCATGTCGCTGTTACCACGTCGTCGTGTCATTGTCAATGGGAACCAAAGGACGAGAACTTACCATTACTACTGGTGTCGACGCTGTCAAAGAACATTTAGGACCAATTCTAATAACATACCAGAAACAGTTTGTCCGCGATGTCTAGGTATTCTCCCTGATGAACTTGACATGCAACGACCTAGATTGGTATCCAACATTGCAAATATAGGGCCACCATTGGCTGCACAACTAATAGAGAACTTGGCTCTTCTATTTGACCCGCCTGAACCGCAGCATGGACCACAAGGTCCTATCAATGAAATCGAGCAAGATTCCAATTTTATTTTTCAAGTTACAGGGACTTATCCTACCCCTCTAGGTATGGGATCTCTTGATCATCAAAACGCGACCTTACATGAAGTAAATAACGATGATAACGAAGAAGAGGTCCCAAGACAGCCACCAACACCGGCTTCAATCATCGAAGCCTTGCCGCTTGTGAGCCTAACTCCGTCTCATTTGGATAACGACTCTCATTGCCCTGTTTGCAAAGAGGAGTTTGAAGTCGGGGGAGAAGTAAAGGAGCTACCTTGTAAACATTTCTATCATTCTGATTGCATCACCCCATGGTTAAGTATTCATAACACCTGCCCCGTATGCCGATATGAGATACAAGGCCTCTCAAACAACAATTACCAATATGGAGATGCTTTTCCAAGACAGGATTTTCGAAACAACATTGACATGAATCGCGGTCTAGAACAGTTAATCACGTTATGGCCATTTAGAGCTTTCTCGAGCTCGGCATTTCGACATGCAAATTTCCATGACAATAGTAATCCAAGTTCTTCTCTCTTAGGTTTGTGTATAAAGATTGAATTTTGTTTATAATTAGAGTTATGTTTATTAAGTCATAATCTATCACCTGATGTTGTTTTTATATCTTTGCAGATAGGATTGGTGATACACTTGGTTCAGTTTATGATTTCTTTTTTAATTTGGTGTCTCCTTTTAGAAATAATATATATTAAGATGTGTGATTAAACATGCAAAATGTAAATCTCTCAATGTAAGCCACTAAATAATAATGCAACAATACTATAAATTTCTTTATTTATTTTTAAGTTCCATTTATTGTTTTTTTATTTTTTTGCTACAAATTAGTTGTGTCATGTCTAGCCCAAGAACAACATTGGCAATCCTCCCTTTAGAGTTTAGGGCTCCTTTCATTTCTCTGTTCTTCTGTTCTCTAGTTATTTTGTTTATTTTATTTACTACTACGAATTTTATTTGCCTCGTCGTAAGTATTTTCGAATTAAGCGTTTTTAACAAGCAATCCAAACACCCCCTAATTAAGAAACCTAGTTTGAGTCATGTCTAGCCATGTTTTATGACACTTTGGATGAACCGAGTAGCTTAAGGGACTCGAGGTGCCAAAACCAAAAGAAATCCGAGTACGACTGAAGAAGGAATCGAAGCATTATAAAGGCAATGTGAAGTAATAAGCCATAAACCATATTGAGTTATTTCATATAGTAATGGGGCCTCTCACTTTTCCACAATGGTTTCTGGATAACAAAGCTGTGATCTTGTTTCTTTAGCTCAAAAACAACCAAACATAAGTTACACCTTTAGTTGTGATTCCATAGCACGGCATGAACATGTTACACTACTCTTTTAGCCGCAATCCTTGACAATGATTCCCTTCGGGAAACATTTTCACAAACGTGGAACAGAAAGAGGCCTGCCACCTTTTTGGCTTTGACCTTTTGGTTCATGTACAAACTCTGTGTGTGTATGATCTTTGTGTGTGTGTGTGTGTGTCAGTGCATCTGCAGGCTATAAGATTTGGAGTGTCATGAGTGCAAAGAAGAAGAATAGAGGCCAGGTTACGCAATTGAAAGAGCGGGCTGCTGAAGCTGCAAAATCACAGGAAACGAACATCAGTATCCACCAAATGATCAAAATAACAAAATTTGTATACCAAACTTAAAGATGTTCATTTTGACCCATTTCCCTAAAAATAAAATAAGGGTTTTGGGCTATATTTATATCTCCGATGGGTCGAATGCATAAAATCTATAGACTTGCCTTGAAGTGACTCCTGTCAATCAGTTCATAGTCACCAAAGTGAATTCATATGCTTACAAACCTAATAAGTCTCAGCCATCATTAAGAATATATTTATGTTCTGATAAATAGGTTTGTAAACATACTAAAAGCATCAATTATTTATATAACTCGAAGAAAATGGACAAAAAAATAGTTTGGGTGTAAAAGAAACTGGAATGGACCTGTTTTGAACTAAATTTAAAAAAAAAAAAAACACACACTTTGATCTGTTTACCTTACGCGTTCTTTTAACACGATGGAAGTCAAAAGAGAGAATACACAATGAGCCACCCCACCAATTGTACATAGTTCAGATAATCGTTTGACTCTAGTCAGATACTTAAAATACCCTTCAATAACCAAATTACGCACCTAGTGGACACAATCATCGCCACCAGCCCACCAGTTTGTTTGTAATGATGATAACTGATATGGGGAAAATAAAGAGGCACTAAGAGAAATTGGAAGTCAACCAGTTGAGTTGGACACATTTAGAAGATTTGTTTTATTTCTTTGTTTCTTTTCTTTGTTCAGCAATGGATGGTGGAACCTTTTTTTACACACTAGTGGACTTTATATCACATGATCATGATGTAAAAAGAAAGATAATTTTTTCTAGCCATGTGCCACTCATGTGGAAACTAGAAGCATATTCCTCCCCTAATTTATGATGTTCTAATTAAAGAAATCACCAAAAGTTAACTTAAAGGTCCCTACATTTTAGATCAATTAGCAATTTTGGTCCTCTGACACAATATTCTCTCTTATTCCATGGAGAACATTAGCAGATCCACAACATTCGACCGAGGTGTGCTTACCATAAAATTTCTTTCAGAGGATGCAAAATCATAACAGTTTTTTTTTTTTTTTTTTTACTATTATTTCTTTAACATACATCTAAACATTTTATCAAATTATTAATTCTCAAAATATCCCATGTGAGTCCTTAACCAATAAACAAGCCCTATGCTTTATGATATTAAATCATGATAGTTACTAGTTTTGAAGGGAAGATGAAAAGTACTAATTATTACATTCCAAGTGTTCAAGAAATGAAACTAATTAGCGAAAACTAAAGCTAGAAATCATTTTGAGTGTGCAAAGCACACATATGGAAAGCTATGCTTTATGATAATAAATCATGATTAGTTTTGAAGGGAAGATGAAAAGTAATTATTACATTCAAAGTGTTCAAGAAATGAAACTAATTAGTGAAAACTAAAGCTAGTAACCATTATGAGTGTGCAAAGCACACATACGGAAAGTTTAGCATAGCGCTTTTTTCTTGTTATGATCCCGCATCGGCCAAAAGTAAATTAAGTTAGTGGCTTATAGTCTAGGTGTCCCCTCCTCCTACAAGCTAGCTTTTGGGGGTGAGTTCTACACTTGGTTTTATAGCATGATACGAACCTAGTATCGGATGGGTTCGTATCAGTTCTCAATGAAAATGACTGCAGATAAGTGTTTTGAATGACAAGAAATTACCATTTTAACCTTCCGACTGGATGGTCTCTTAGTGATGGAAAATTACCATTTTAACATCACAGCAAGTTCAGAATCAGGATTTCTATTTTAGTAAACACCCACAACAATAAATTCCTTAAAAGAATAATTTTGAGAAATATTAGAGAAATAACTTACAAGACAAGGATGGCGAGACCGAAAGTGGTGGAGATGCTGAAGCTTTTTGATACCCATTTTCTTGATCAGGACGGGAGCTATAGGATACAACTGGTAAAGGAGGAAGATAAGGGGGTAATTCTGACATTTCATACATTGGTGGTTGACTATAAGAAGAATGAGGTGGAGCATACATTGGAGGGGGGGCAGGAAATAGTTTGGACCAACCACAAGAATGGCCCAATAAAGGTGGCGGGGCATTTGGAAGAGGAGGTAAAGATGGGTCATGCCTGTTTTGCTGACTCGGTGAAGAAGGAGCAGGAGAGGGGGAAACACCAGGTCCTGCGAAATCGTTTAGCTCCGGAGATGGGGCAGGAGAAGGGGTAGGGGTAGGTGAATCAAGTGTATGATATAGATAAGAAGATAAACTGATTTCTTTCACTTTACCAAAAACAGAGTGATCAAGGCCAAGATTTTTTGCAGGGGGTGATCCGGTGATTGTTTGGGCCAATTGCTTCAATCTTAGTGGGACGAGGTTGCCTAAATCTGACACAATTGATGCCTGGACTGTAACTGGGGGATCCCTTGTTGACCCAGCTTTGTTGGTTACTTGCATATATACACTCTGGGAAACGGAGATGTAAGAAAACAGTTATTAACATAGTTTTCGGACAGTTAAAATTAGTCGAAATTCAAACCTTACATTCCAAAGATATTGGTGTTTGAATACAAATACAAGCCACATAGATTTTTGGATTTTGCAAATTTGAAAGTTTATTACAATGGGGTGTGCTTATTTAGTGTTTTCGAATTCACTATCTAATTATTACAACTTGAAAAAGAAATAAGAAACTCTTTTTTTATTTTCTTGTTTTTTGAAAGGCAAAGACATTCGCCTCCTAATCTACACCTTTGTCCACAAAGGAACTTGTTCACTCAACCATTTTGTAGGGGAACACCTAACGTAAGGTTCCAACGATCAATTATTAATAACTAGTTTCATACACCAAATTTGAAAAAGAAAAAAAAAACTGATTTTTTTAAGAGTTGAACAAGGTGATCTATCTACCCCGTCTTTAAAACTAACTTGCAAGAGTTTTACTGCCCTTTCGCAAGACATCTTTCTACAAAAATGTCATCTCTAGTCAATTTATATCCTTAACTCATTTAAAACTCAAACATCACATTGTTTCAACTTTAAACAATAGAAGCTGATCCAAACATCATCTACCTTACGTAAGGCACATCCAAACACCCCCTAATGTTACATATATAAAATAAAACATACTTAACATGACCTTATCTTGTATTTACGTTTACTTAATCCCCAATCAGAAAACTATTGACTACTAAGAATTTATGAATTCTTGTAATAAAAGATTATATATATTAATAATTCAATGTTTTTTCTCTCTATAAAACCTATTCTTTTTCTTCCTTTATGCAACTTTTCTGCTTACTACGTTGTTCTGGTATATATTCATATATTACTTTATCGACTCCCAAGTAAAAGTTTACATGCAAAGGTTTGTTGTTATGAGTGTACTCATATCTCATAAAATATTCCTTTTGGTCATTTTACCTATTAATACTGTCCATGATCAGAATTTGCCAAACAATCAAACATCTGAATCTGATTATCACAACTCAAATACCAAAAGCAGATCCAAACTTTATTTCGACAACTCACTATACTACAATCGATTATCTGATTCTGTTTATGCAATCTCACATACTTATTTTCAAAACTCACATCTATATACCCCCATATAACCATAACCAAAAACACACTACAAGCTAGCATGATCAGAATTTTTTTGCAAGCAAAATTAATGTAGTTTGGCAAAAAAACAGGTATGTGATCAAGAATTTCAGGAACCAGTCATTGGTAGATAACAACTAACCAACAAACACACCAACCAATAGGAAAAATGTAAGTAGTAGTTGAGCAAAAACTGTACCTCATAAGGCTTTAAGTGCAACCCTGTTTTTAACTGTTCCTTTAGCTCACCAAAGTTTTCTTCTATTTCACGCACAGAATTAGGGAGGGTAAAATTGAAAAAGGCTTGTTTTAGCATCCAAATAGATGGAGATTGCTTAGGGATAACTGTGATCCCACCAGGAAACTTGAGAATATCAAATGAAGGTGGTTGACCAAAAATGGATTTGGTCAAAGTCAGATTGTACCGTCGATTGAACAAGTCAAGTAAAGATGATTTCAATACACTTAGAGACACGGGATTTATTGTAGAATTTATGGGATTTGAAAGAACACCAAACACTACATTGGTCCAGTTAGATGCACTTGCTTTGTGCATGGATAAGATAGCAACCTGCAAAGCATAATTAACATTTAGTAGCTATAATGGATTCAAATGCATATTTGGATGGGAAAAAATGTGGTAACTTCGACCCATTTATTTAAGAACAGGTCAATTGGGTATGTTTTATCTCCTATGGCTCAAGCAGGTACAAGATAGGCTAAAATAATCGAGCTGAAAGTCGCGAAAAGTGTATTGTTTATGCATAATACCATCTAAGTCATTTTATTCAAAAAAAAGTAGAGGTACGAGGCTGTATCCAAAAATACCCATTTTGCCACCTCTAGGAAATATGGAGAATGGAAATATCTTTTATTAGCAAACCTGAGTGTGAGGAACACCAATTTCTGTGAAAATATCATACTCTAGTCTCTTGATCCGAGGAAGAAGATATGAAACTGGCTTTTGTAATCTGAAGTATGCCTGTATCGTGGCTGAAATAACAAAGATAGGTTATCTCAAGACATTGATACTGATAAAAATTTTAATGACAGCCTTTCCATTTCAAATATTATTTATAAAGTGTAATTAATATATTATGTACAAGAATTAATATTCATCTTGTCACAATCATCTAAGAAGTGTATTTCAAACAATTCTCACTAATTAGCTAATATTGATGATTATGAAAAAAATTTATCAATCACAAATATGTAAAATTGTAGTGAACATCCTCTGAAACATTTTAAAGGATTTAGGTGATGCCAAAGCAGGTGGAAAAGAATGTCCCTTAAACAAGAAGAAAACTAAAAACAAAATTACCTCCGAAAATCATAACTAAAATCAGAAAACTAACTATTTCATAATGATTGACCAAAATTTTCAAAATTTTGAATCAAGTAGCGAGATGAGACGAATACTCTCAGTTGTTGTACTTCCAAATCACAAAATCAAATTATTTGACGCCTTAATGTATATATCAATCGGAGGTCTGATTACCCCATAAAGTATGTCCTGACTAAATACGAATTTTGACTTTTTTGTTTTGACCATTTTAAATCAGTTTCTGAACTTCTGAACCTTACTCTTATTTTACATCATTTTAGTTGTTTTATAAATTTATAGCATTTCTATCAACTGCTCATCAGAACTGTCAAATAGGTGTCATCTAAAACATGTTTTCATCAAAGTTCTATATATAGGAGCTCAAGTGTTTCGGCAAAATAAATCAAAAGGCAATATTCTTACATGTTTCCGGTCAAATCAATTTCAAAACTTATATGAACAAAGCAAGTTCCACTTTTTTCTAGATATCTACAGATCAAACCAACAAAGATCAAAGTTTCGTGTGTTTAAGAATTAGATGAAAAGATAAGATCAAGAAGCTAATTCCAAACATGCTATTCATTTCGTAACCATAATCCAAATCTTCCAAAGGCACTAGAACAAATACGATTATAATTTCGATTTTATGGTTAGTTAGGTCACCTGTCAACTAAATAATTAGCTCAAAATTTTGAATATAACATATAGACAATTCCAGATCATTACCTAACCATCAAATCAGAAATTAAAATGTTATATTAAAGCAAAACAATAACTATCAATATCCATCTACCAATTCCAAGAATATATATTAATCCACAAATTACTGTTTCAAATCAATATCAACAGTATATACTCAAGTATTAATAAATCTTGGGAGAGGTAGATCCAATCTCTAAAGGATTACAGAAATTTAACATCACTTGTTACAGCAAAATTACATAAAACAAAAATTACTGCTTGAATATCAGTACACCCTGTTCATAATTCAAATTAACCCATATGTTAATCTTAGCAGAATAACGTTAATTTCAAATTATAGTCTAAATTCAACATCCCAAATCAAACAGCAAGCCATTTCTCAGATCATTGCAAAGAACAGTAATCGAATCGAAGTTTATCATATGATCAGTCAGCCAAAAAGAGAAACAAAAACACAAAACCCTAAGAATTCAAATCCTAATATTTGAAATTAACCCAATTAGCAAAAACATTCCCCAATTACATACCGCTATGCTTGATTGAAGCTTTTGCATCAAACCCAATTAGTCTATGGTGCAAATGGTAGATCGAAAAAACCGCTGTGAGAAGAAGAGAAACACTGAGAAGCAGAACAAAAACACACTTGAAACTCAACAAGGGCGCGATTCTGGAGAAACCCATCGAACATCGAACAAACAGAAGTGATCCATGATTATTATGATTCTGCTCTTGTTGGTTGTGAATTGGCAATTGGGGTTGCGATTTCCCCATTTGCAAAGCATCTGTGCACTCACTATCTCTCTTTCCTCTTCTGCTGCTGCAACTCAATGATCAGTGATTCTTCTTTTGCTCTAAAATAAGGAGAATTTGATTGAATCTGAAGATGTGTAAGATCATGAGAGACTAACTACAACTTTTGATGGTACACATTCTCTCTCTGTGATGTAATGTATGTTTGGCACACCTGTTACTAGCACTGAGGAGGAAGCATCTGATATGTACCACTACAACTATTTTTGCATATTTTTTTCTTTTAAAAAAATCTTTTCAAATTTTCCTTCCATGTGAGATTGCAATTTGTGAAATTGCAATAAGTACCCTTGGTTTTACATATAATTGAAATCGCTACCCTAAACTTATTATCGGTTGGATAAGAGTGTGACTTGAAATTTGACGGTCTTTGTATTAATGACCTGAACCGAATCAAGTGAAAAAGCTCGAATTTGTTTGGAGTAGACCGAGAGTTGTTAGGCATGAAGTTATGCATGATGAACACTTATCAATACCAAAGTGTGGATGTAGAGGTGGAGCCTCTGTGACATGGACTTACTTAATTATTTCGGATTTAGTTGCATATGGGTCCAACCAATAGTTGCTATGGTTTTTGTTATTAATATTCGTAATTAATATTCTCAATGTAACACTTGAAACAGTCGAATAATAGAAGATATATCCGGTCCCTACTCATGGACATAGGTCAAATCCCATTGGTTGAACTACATATATTCCTTGTGTCTTGTTTCTTGCTTGTCTTTTATTGCATCACATTTGAAAGAATTTAAATGAGATTCGGTTTGTCATATTATTGGACAACTAAAAAGAAGGTATTAGTTCTGAATAGACACAACAAATACGGGGCAAAATAAATAAATAAATAAATAAATAACGTGAATTTCATTTTCACAATATGAGGATAAAACTACCCGAATCACATATAACAAAGAAAAATTGCATTAACTAATGAAACCTTAACGATTAAATCCTAAATGATAGACTTTGCTTCTTTATCTTAATAGCATACTTTGGAAGCATCCAATCCAACTTAAGTTCATCAATGACTAATTATTTCATACCTAAAATGTTGTGATAAAAATTTAGGTTTAACACCTTTTGAATCTAAGAAAGCCACATGGTAAGAAATTGTTCATAGAATTGTAGAAAAATAACATCATATTAAGCAAGGAGTTGGATGCAACGACAAGTTGAAATTTGCATAAATAATGCAATTTGCAAAAGTATAAGGAAATAAGTGTAACTTTGTAAAAGATTGAGGGGGTGAAAGTGTATAAAAGAGAATGATGATTTGGCTACCGAACGTTGAGGAGAAGCAAAGGCGAAAGGGAAATATGGAGTACAAATGGATTGGTGGAGACAAAAGAAAAGTTAAAAGGGCAAAAAAGGAAAGAAGTTATTGTCGACATTTATCTCGTTTTTTTTATTTTTGTTTTTTTTTATTTTTTATTTTTTTAAATAAAGAGATAAATACCCACCTAAAAATTTGTATACATCAATTGATCAACTGGTCTATATAACTTAGACCTTATGAAGCACTTATTGTTATGCCTTACATTAGTATCGGTGTCATTGACTTATAAATAATTGTTTTTAGATTTTTCTATTATTTTCTTCTATTTATACTTCTACTCACAAGATTAATACAAATATCTAAATCAATATAGGAGGTGTGGCCGTGTGGAAAAAGAATTAGTGTATTTCCAATGTAATCCTATGATGAGTAAGACGATGGAGTACAAAGAAATAGTACGAAGATATATATAATTTTTTTGCGTTTAGTGGTAGCTATACGGACAAGATTCATTTTTTTTTCTAATAAAAACACATAAAATTCTAAACGACAAACACATATCCACCTGATCTATACATATGTCTACGTCCGACTTCAACTCTCAACCCCGTGAAAGAAGGAATACCTTAATTTACACCTTGATATCGCTAGACCAAAGACCTTTTTTAAAGGACATAAAATTTATAAATAAAAATTGAATGAAATATAAGAACATTATAGTAAACTTAGAAGAATGTTCAATATAGTACATACTTAATTCATAGTCCTAAGGGACTAATTTTAGCCTTTGAATCAATGACATCAATAGTCCAGATTGCATTTTAAAATTTTGAGCAGAGTGACATTTTTGTAATTTACATATGATGCTTTTACAAATCACATGTGATTGTATACTGAATCAAATGTGATTG
This sequence comes from Dittrichia graveolens, assembly GCA_038502395.1. Taxonomy (NCBI): domain Eukaryota; kingdom Viridiplantae; phylum Streptophyta; class Magnoliopsida; order Asterales; family Asteraceae; genus Dittrichia; species Dittrichia graveolens. Next base: position 73,386,165 of record JARJIL010000005.1, on the reverse strand, counting down.
AATATTAAAATTTTAGGACTATGCTTTTTACATGGACTTTATTGAACACAACTCTTAAAAAACTACACTAAAATTAAAAAGTTTCGCCACTTTAGCATGTTTATATTCTTTCATAGTAGCATATATTATTCGTCGTTATGATATGTTTGCAATCTTCTTCCAACACCTCCACCATTAGATCGAGTTGATAGAAACTTCTAACTCTTTAACATTGTTTGAGATTTCTCTTATTTTTGTATTGTGTATTGGTGTTGACTGTCATCTTCTTCATCTTAATCAACTCTTTGTTGAAGCAAGTATGACAAATTTAATGAACTACATAAAAAATTCATTTCTTTACTTGTCGGGTGGACGAGAATTGTATTGTTACAAAGATAGCTTGTTCAGAATCATTGTTGAAATTGATCATTGGTTGTTACTTGTTTTTACCACCACCATTCTATGGCCGGAGGAGTTGTCAACTTTGGCTTATCCTTTCAAATGTCCCATGCTTCATAATGTATGAAGTGTTTCCCCGTCTCATCTGAGAATAAGGTATGAGCTTGTTTACCTGATTAACTGATTTTCGTCGTTCTTTACATGTGATATATATATAGTAACCATTGAACTTGTGGCAACTAATTCTATGTTTCTCGAAGTTGGTCGCGCGCATGTGGAACATTCATGGTCACATTGTACCACTCTTGAAATCGACCCCAAAACCAATCACCATTCCGAGAGTTATCAACACATTCGTCCTCTAAAACGTTAAGCCAACATTTTGGCCAAACATTTTCTTATAGTTTGCTCCTATGTGTTTTCTTAATCAAAGCAATCAATAGTGAACCTAGCTAGTGGCGAGTGTTTTAAGACCTACTAATCGATAAAAATGATAATGAGAAAGATTTTGGCTTGTAGGAAACAAAAGCTTTGGTATTGGAGGGTGGGATGAAGATATTGTTGCAAGGGTGGAAGACATTATACATGAAGACTAGAATAGTGGAATGTGAAAATGCTAGTGAAGGATGTAGATGAAGAGAGATTGCGGTGATCTTGTGAGTGTAGACAAAAAAAAACTCTTGTGCAAGAGCATGGGGAGTGATCTCTCACACTCTGTATTCTACCGCATCACTATCACATTACTCTCTGTCATCTTTCATATTCTAGTAATAGTCATCTTTCAACCTATCAATCTTTCTTCTACTTTTCTTAGTTAAATTAATACTTAATAAGAAATTAATAAATATTGAAATAAAAAAATTATGTTAAATAAATTTAAGAAAATACAAATTTTTTTATACAAGTCTTAATACAGAAGGTACAAGTCACTAAAACTTCTATTTTCTCTCTCCTTCGTTCACGTCTTACACCTCCACAACACTTGAAAGTGATGTTACCACATACCCTGTTATACCACCTCTCAAGCTAGGTGACCACCCTGTCCACTCTAATCAACCACCACGTAAATTAGATAAAGGTGTCAAAAGTTTAAAGATGACATTGTAGCCTTCTTTCTTTTCTTACTCAACAACTCGTTTTATTGTCAGTTTAAACAGAAATTTAATTTAGAAGTCTCAACACCTCTCTTATCTTTAAATATAAATCAAAGACTAATTTTAGTCATCTTTATTAGACAATCCTATCCATTCTTTTTGATCAATTTAAATATCAACCATCCATTAATATTGAAATTAAAATTTGATTTTGACTTTTTATAAGTCAAAGTTGTTTACTTATTTATGTTTTAAATTTATTAAATTAACTTAAATCTAATTCTACCAAATTTACGAATCAAATTTGTAACATACTCAATTTGGGCCTAGTTGTAAATTATTGTAAATGTACGTAAGATAGTAATGTATGTAAGTTAATTATATTGATGAAAATATATTTGTGTTAATTGTTAAATGTAAATATATATATATATATATGTGTGTGTGTGTGTGTGTGTAATTGTGTGTAAGTAAATATATATGTCTATATTAATTAAGAAAAGGAAAAGAAATAGAAATCCAGAGGCGGTTGCCTCTGGATATGGGTTTGTATAAATAAGTATGTATGTGTTTACTTTGACTATGTTAGTCAAAGTTGATATAGCAAAACACACACAAACACACACTTACTCTCTCTCTCTCTCGTGAGCCTCTGAAAAAAGAAAGGATTAAAGGTTGTTGTTTTGAATTCAAGTAAGGTAAACATGTGTTTGTTGTAAGGTTTAAATATGTTTGAAATTGGTTTTGTGTTTAAATCATAGCTAAAACTCAAATTCATACAAAACACCATTGAAGAACACTCAAAGCTTACTTCACAAGTGGGTTTTGTTTGTTTGGTGTTCTTGTTTGGATTTGATGAGTTTATGAAGTTTGTATAAGTGTTATTTGAAGTTTATAAGTGTTTTTAAAGTAAAATTCACGAGTTTGAAGTTCTGGTTTGTTCTGAAAACGATCAAGAGTTACAGTCAGACAAGTCATACGATTTTGGTCTGACAGTCGTATGGGTCATGCGACCTGTGCCATGCGACTGTCGCATGGGGCATGCGACTGTTGCTCCAAATGTCGCATGAAGCCATGCGACTTTTGCTTAATGCCATGCGACTCTTGCCTGTGCCATGCGACTTTTGGGTGGGTGGTGAATAAGCCATGCGACTTTCAGAGCTTAGCCATGCGACTTTCACATGGTGAAATGCGACGCGACGCGTCCGGTGCCTGGACGCGATGCGTCGGGTAAATTTCAGAATGTTGACTTTTCAAAGTTGAATGTTTTAAAGGCGCAAGTTGTGCTAAGTCATGTGAGGTTATTCTAAGGTATTATAAAGCCTTAGATAAAGTCTTGTAAGGGTTCTAGAAATAGAATCCAGTATGTGTAAACGCTTAATGCGATTGATAAATGATTCTAGGTGAACTTGCCGAACTAGCTGAACCGGAGTTAAATAATCCGTAATATAAGCTACTCAGATGAGTACTGACTTCCGTAAGCCTCAATAGAGGGAGACTTGCTTGCTAACTATATTGTATGTGATGCAAAGCTGTTTAAATTGCATGTATGCTTAAAAGTAAATACGTAAGTATTGCCATGCTACTTTAATGCACTATGCCATGTTAAATACTTGTTGAATGTAAGTTAAGTGCATGCCAGCGGAATCCAAAATTGGAGGCGCCTAGTTAAGATGAGTGATATGTATGATACTGATCCTGAATGGATCAACTATGTGAAAGATTAATGATATGTATGCTAGGGATCTAGATTGGATCCGCAATAATGAAATGAATGAATATGCATGCTTAATGAATGAATATGCATGCTAAGTGAATGATCCAGATTGGATCAGCTATGTGTATGTGAAAAGTTTGCGGATATCTTCAAGCATGGTTAAGTTCAACTTTGTAGTTGGGTTCCAGGGATCCTTGATCAGGTCATTTGGGACTTAACGGTGATTCGAGGTAACATTCCGGATCGTAGGTTCTGCAAAACCGTCGTGCCTTATATCATGAAGGGTAATCAGCCAGATGTAGCTGAGTTGCCTAAGGAACCTATGGTTCCATAAACGATACTTGGTGGACTGCTTTATGCTCCCCCACCAGCGCGGATGGTCGTGTCTGATCCCCCGGTAAACTGTTGTTGAGCGGGACTGGCTATCCTGTAAGAAATGACTTATACCGATCTTATCAGAACACCGCAAGGTGATAAGATAGTATTGTATGCTTATTTCTGTAATACATGACTTGCTTTATTGATGCTTATGTTAAGTTTGTACTCACTAGCTATGTGTATAGCTAATGGTGCCACGTTGACCCTTTTTGCAGATAAAGAATAGGTGGCCTGGTTTATTTGGGTTGGAACACTTTTTGTAATGATATGATATTATGGTCGGTTATTTAGAGTAACACCAACAGTCAATACAATGTTTTGAATGTAAATATTTGATGTAAACCTTTTGGTTTAGCTTTCCGTTGCATAACTCAATGATATTTAATTGTGAATGAGTTCGCGTTTATAAAAAACGCAAATTTTTGCTAATTTTGACGTTTGCAAATCCTTGGTGTTACAAAATTAATTATTTCTTATTAATTATACTTTAATCTGATCTAATCATTTATTATGGTAAATTATTTTAAAATTTAATTTAACGTACAATAGATATATAATTTTTTAATCATATAATTGTAACAATAATAGTGGACTCATGTCAAAGCTTCTACTAGCGGTCTTTGTGTTGATGCCGTATTTTACTATTTTTTAAATTCTTATATTTTTGATGTTTTATAATTACTAAATATCTTATTATTGATGATTAATATTTATTATATTTTAAAACCAACATACAGATATTTAATCTAGTTAATTACTTAAAGATTAAAGTTCCTAATAATTTGTTATTAGAAAAAAGTTTAAACGAATTTTGTGTAACAATACTAAAACGATGTAATTATTTGATTTCCTCCGACATCTTTATCGCTATCAAAAACTTGTTATCATCAATTCATGTATCATTGTGGTGTCTATTATTAATTTAAATTCTATTGGTATTAATTTATCATTAATTTGAAATAAAATATTAAAAATATAGTTTAGCTATTGAATATAAAAAGAAAAAAAAACTTATGAATGCCAACATGATATAAATTATTAATCTAATAAACCATTCACGTGCATCCAACGTTACATGCACATGTACGCAATGATCTTGATTAAGTTCCCAACAAATATTTGACTATAATTATGTTTTGTAGATAGAGTTTTATTAAATTCTAGAAAATGATTTAATTACTTTTCAACAATTAGAATGTTTTAAGGTAAATTATGAAAGAAAAATAACATAAATATTAAAATTTGTTAATAAAGGTAACGTTTAATTATTTTTGTTAAAAAAGAAGTTTGAATTTCAATTTCTAATATAAAGAGATAACTAGTTACCGTAGCAAAGTAACCGGTTAAAATGATGACATGTCTAATTTATTTATTATGCAAATTGTCAAAAAAGGTAAATAAATGATGACATTTGTTAATAAAGGTGATGTCTAATTTTTTAGACCAATAAAGGATAATGAAATTCTTTTTGAAATAAAACAAGGAATTATGTTTGGATTTAGGTTCGTGTTCGTATGTGTTCTCTCTTTCCTTTATAAAACAATAAAAGATTTAAAATTAAAAGATATTACATCATTTTAGTATTTGGTATTTCGATTGTATCATTTTGGTACTTTAACATTTGACTACTTGCGGTTGGTTCCTTAGTAATTTTATAATAGCTTTATAATTGTATTTAATGACGTATTATTTTAATTTATGTCAGTTGTTTAACGATATAATTATATTTATTGATACTTGAAAAAAGTTAAATCAAAAAATAAAACCGGCATTCTAAGTTGAAATGAACATCAAATTTGAAGTTCAAATCATATCAAAATAAAAATTGAATTCTAAAGTTTGAATTGAAACAAAAATGATATTTGAAGTTCGTATCAAAACAAAAAAGGAATCCGAGTAGTGAAAAGTCGAAAAAATACTCGGCGATTACATCTGGCCAAAATGGGTCTACCAGAATCCCAAAAAAACTAAATTGCTTGAAAATAGGCTGGCACGTAATTGACAAGAACATAATAGAACCCGTCCCAAATTACTAGCCTTAGTCACGATACATTTTTATTACCAATTAAAATTTATCACATTATCCTTTTCTTGACTTAAAAATTTAAATATTAGTTTTATTGACAAATTTTGATACTCTTAGTCAACAAGTGATTAAGGTTACCATACCCTTTTTTTATCATTAATTTAAATTTATAATTTTTTTCTTAATTGACATAAAAAAAAGTTAAATGTTATCTTTATTAATAAATTTCAATATTTATACTATATTTCTTGACAATTTATCATTTTTATTAATATCTCATTCTCTTAAATTATTAAACAAGCTTTAAAGAGTATGATATAGACGTAAAAGAAATACTCTCTCGTTTCACTTCTTCGGCGATGACTACCATTATCCATTCCCCACACTCACATCTCTCTCTAGTCTCTATCTCTCCTTCCTTATCGACAAGCTAGAATTACCGGTAACGGTGTTAATCGGGTTTCGAGTGAATAAGATGTGGTTAGTCGGTATAAAAAATAAACGTACTTTGCTCGAAACTTGACTCTGTTAATTTTCGGGTTAGTCGGTTGAAGTCGCTCTAGTTTCAGATTTATAGGATGGGATATTCGGATTAGTTGAGTTAAGCTTGCATTGGTGTTGTGTGATTTAACGCCTATACTAAGGGGTTGTTTGTTAAAACAAAATGATTAAGCATAGAATGATTCTGTGGTTTGAATAATTCAAAGACTTTGAATGAAACTGCCTATGAATATGACATGTTGTTTGATAAAGGTTCTGAATCAACAATCTAAGGTTCTGAATCAACAATCTGAATGATGCAAACTACTATTTTAACCTTAATAGTGACATATTATATTATAAGATATGATATGATTGTTTAACAATACAACGTGTGAAAAAATGAGTATTAGGGTAAAATATTTGGTGCTTAATGATTCATAATATACTTTAAGGTAGAATAATTCAAAAGCGTTCTATTTCATTCAACACAGTCTTTATTTAGATGCAACAATCAAACACGCTGAATACTAAATGTTCATCATACAACGCTAAATGATTTCATTAAGGAGCAAACAAACAACCCCTAAGTAAACAATAAGTGTCATTTGGATAATAAGTTAGGAACATTTTATGTGAATACCTTTTCTCTCTACTTGATGGATATGAAATTTCTATTCATTCCTTCTAAATCCTTTTATTTCACTCTTCTACTCATTACATTATGACATGTGTAATCTATTAATTCTCCTTTATAATCTCTTCTTTTGATTTTAACATATGTCTTGATCTAGTGAGTAAAATGACATAGAACCTTCGGTTGGATATATATATATATATAGGAGGGTTCAAACGAGAACTATTTTTTTGTATGAGAACTGCGAAAACCAATCTTATCCCTTGATTAAACTTTATCAATAGCTAAGACTTTTTGGCGGCTCATTAATGACGTATTAATGATGGTTATTTCGGGAAAATCAAGACTCGCAAATTAATGACGGCTCATCCGGACGTAATTCACAATTGGGAAAATATATAAATTACTTGAATACCCCTATTAACGAGTCATTAATGACATTAAAAAGAGTTCTCGTACGAAAAATAGTTCTTGTTTGAACTTTTACATATATATATATATATATATATATATATATATATAATAGACGGATCCTTTGCGAACCCCATAAACCGTTCGCACGGTTGCGAACCACCACAAAAGTCAGCAAAATATTATTATTATTATTTATGTGTGTAAAAATAAGATGCAGTGTTTTTAAATAAGATGCAGTGATTTTATACTAGATGCAGTGATTTTATGCTAGATGCCGTGATTTTTAAAACAAGATGTATTGGTTCTTAAATAAGAATTCATCGATTAATTCGTGCACGATAAACTAGTTTTAAGAGAAGTCCATGTTTTTAAGATATTATGCAATGATTTGAAGTTGGATGCAATGATTTTATAGACTAGATGCAGTGGTTCCTAGAGTTCTCATTTTAAGGGGTGTTCTCATTGGATCCTCACCTTATATATATATATATATATATATATATATATATATATCTTACTCCTATATAATGCATTTACCACCTAAAAAACTCTTAATTTTAAGAAGAGTAAATTTACTAAAATACCCCTCCTTTATACCTCTCTTTTAAGTCCTCAATTAATGAATTTAAACAAATAAATATTGACATCATAACCGACAATTAATGAATTTAAATCAATACTTCTAATTGAATTATTTCTAACCATATATTTTTAATATTAACTTTTGATTCATAAGATCACCATACTTATAACTAAATTAAGTCTAATCATATATTTTTAATATTAACTTTTGATTCATGAGATAACCTAATTCCTGTTTTCAATAAATCAAGTTCAAGAGATTTCACAAACACCAAACAAATGAAAGAGTCAACGAGTTGAAATTTATAAACATTGCATTCTAACTCAGTTACATAACAATTGAAACTATGAAACATTACACACACATATACATACATATATATAATCAGCAATTTCATGATTCAGCCATGCGACAAAACTCTTCCAACAAACTGAAAGACAAATAACTCAGAGTTAGCAATTTAATTCTTAATTTCAAAGTGACTCTCACAAAGAATCTTCACAAACTCATATTATCTTCATCTCGCAAAGAATATTCACAAACTGATATTAACTCTTTGTGATTATTCTGCACAAAACTCATTACAACCTCCTCTTTATTCGCCGCCGTCGCATTGCGCGGGTACTCCACTAGTATATATATATATAATGGATCAACAAAGGTCCAAAGCTTAAATATAGAACACAAAGGTCAAATCTAGACCATTAGATTTTTTAAATCAATGGTCAAGATCTAATAATGGTTTTTTTGTAATTAAGTAAACATTATAAGATTTAATTATAGAAGGAATGGTATTATAGGAATCCTTTACCCCATGAATTTCGCCCCTTCATTTCTTTTTAACTTCTATCCCGAAAATGATAATTTTATCCGAAAATGATCTTCAGCAACTGGAAATGATAACTTCCAGCCACCCGAAAATGATAACTTTCAGCCACCCGAAAATGATAATTTTCTAGCCGAAATTGATAAGAATTCCAATTGAAAATGATAACATTTTTCAGCCACCGAAAATGATAACTTCTAGCATCAGTTGAAAATGAAAACATTTTCAGCCGAAAATGATAAGAAATCACATGATTCAAAATGATAACATTTTGGTATCATTTTCATATATATAGTTTGCATTTTCAAAATAAAATTTTCATGGGAACCAAAATGAGAACCAAAATGCAAATCATTGGATTATTTGCATGTTAATGACTTAATATTATTTGCATTTCGGTTATTTGTATTTTTGTTATCTTATTTTATGTCCGTTGCATTTTGCATTTTGTATTTTGGTCAAATAATTTGCATTTTTGTTATCTGTTTTTTTTTTCATTTTCGGCAGCATTTGCATTTTCGTCAAACAATTTGCATTTTTGTAAAAAAAATTAGAAAACATTTCGATACTGGTCTTGAATTAAAAAGAATAGAAAACTGAATCTAATGGTATATTTTTTTTTGCTAAAATTCTTAAACATGAATATATTATGATAATTTGAATGTTTAGTAGGATTTTTCTTTTTAAAAATGGAAGTTTGGAGGTTGAAATAGAGAGAAGGGCATGATTATTAATTTGTAATTCTTTTTTCAGTTTTGCCTTTACTCTTGATGCCACATGTCATCACCAAATTTGTTATTTTGGTTCTATGAATAAACAAGGTTCTATGTATAACCTCACCCTATATATATATAACTCTTAGGTGCAAACTTCCATGAAACTCGCTACAAATTAACAAATCTGCATGTGTTCTAAAATTCATACATTGTAGGTTCATATGGGGCTATATCATTCATTTATAAGTGGTAATTCATGTAGTATAAATTTATTAACAAGAAGTAGAGGCATGTTTTCTCAAACAAAAAACATGAAAGGTCGTGGAAGAGAGAGCATTTGACGCAGGATTCATAAATCGTAAAATAGGACGTCGACACACAAGACTCAAGAGAATTCTTTTCTTTTATGAAGGAACAAACTATATCCTTTATTGCACCATAGGACTACTTTTTATAGGGAGGAGAGAATCATCCAGTAAAGAAAATAGGATCCCCTTTCCTATTTACATAGCTATTATTTAAAGGCATTGATAGATGGTATCTTTGCCAACAATAAAAGAAATTAAATATAAAATATAGATAGCTAAAGATATTTAAAATAATCTGCCAAATGTGTTTTCCCACCCACATATTCATCATGCATGTCGTTACCTACATCATCCTCCCCATCTTGAGAAAGACTCGTCCTCGAGTCATCAACACATGAGTCATCAACTTCATAAGGGGACAAATCAGCGACATTGAAGGTAGCTGAAACATTGTAATGGCCGGGGAGCTCGATCTTGTATGCGCTGTCATTGATTCGTTTAAGAACACGAAACGGTCCATCAGCACGTGGTTGGAGCTTTGCAAAACGACCACTTGGAAAGCGTTCTTTTCTCAAATGAATCCAAACAAGATCACCTTCATTGTAAATGACTTGCTTGCGACTTTTGTTAGCATGTTTTTGGTAAACCTCATTATGACGGATGATCTGGGTTCTAACACGATCATGTGATTCTTTAATCTGCTGAGATTGCGCGTCACCCTCCCCACTAAAATGATCTGTGACGGGAATTGGAGCTAAATCAAGCGGTGTAGAAGGATTTCGACCATAAACGATCATGAAAGGGCTTTGTCCCGTTGTTCGATTAGTGGACCGATTATAAGCAAATTCAGCTTGAGCAAGCATTAAGTCCCATTGTTTCGGGTTGTCTCCTATGAGACTTCGTAACAGATTTCCCAAAGTGCGATTAACCACTTCTGTTTGACCGTCTATTTGAGGGTGATGAGAACTACTAAACTGTAGTTTCGAACCCAAACGTTTCCAAAGAGTACGCCAAAAATGACTAACAAACTTGACGTCGCGATCAGAAGTAATTGTTTTAGGAACACCATGAAGTTTCACGATTTCAGAAAAATAAAGGCGGGCAATTTGACTTGCATCATACGTCTTCGAACAAGCAATAAAATGCGCCATTTTCGAAAAACGATCCACAACGACCATGATAGAATCTTTTTGTCGCTGTGTACGGGGAAGACCCAAAACAAAGTCCAAACTAACATCAACCCATGGTGCTATAGGGACAGGTAACGGGGTGTATAAACCAGCGTTAGTACGATGTGTTTTGGCCACATGACAAACGCCACACCGAGCCACAATACGTGCAACATCTCGAGCCATATTAGGCCAATAAAATTGATCACGAAGTAATTGTAATGTTTTATCACGGCCAAAGCCTGAATGGCTTTCTAAAATAATGGAATCACGTAAAGAACACAAAGGAACACAAAGTCGGGCATCTTTAAAGAGGTAGCCATCATATATAGAAAAGTGGTGATACGTACCTGCTTTGCATTTGTCCCATATATCATTAAAAATGGATCATCACGATATAATTCCCGAAATGTTTCAAATCCACGTACCTGAATCTTCATGGCTGATGTCAAAATATGTCGCCTACTCAGGGCGTCGGAGACGGTATTAGCGGAACCTGCTTTGTGTTTGATGACAAAGGAGTATGCTTGGAGAAATTCGACCCATTTTGCATGGCGTGGGTTGAGTTTCGGTTGTCCATGAATAAATCGGAGGGCCTCATGATCAGAGAAAAGAACAAAGTCATTCGGCAATAAATAATGACGCCAATAATCTACGGATCGCACTATCGCATAAAACTCCTTGTCATAAGTAGAATATTTTCGTTTAGCATCACTGAACTTTTCGCTAAAAAAAGCAATTGGACGTTGGTTTTGGCTTAAAACTCCTCCAATACCTAAACCTGAAGCATCACATTCCACTTGAAATATATCATCAAAATTCGGAAGGGTAGGGACAGGTGCTTGTGTAACCTTTTCTTTTAGTACTTGGAATGCATGAGCTGCCTGTGAGGTCCAATGAAATTTCCCTCCCTTCATGCATTCTGTGATGGGGGCAACGATAGCACTAAAATTACGAATAAAACGCCGATAAAACGATGCTAAACCATGAAAGCTTCGAAGAGCATGTAAAGATGTAGGTGTTGGCCAACTCAAAATTGCTTCGACTTTAGTAGTATCCATACGTATGCCGTCACTCGAGATCAAATACCCCAGAAAAAGGACTTCATCCGTTAGAAAATGGCATTTAGCCGTGTTGGCATACAACTTTTGAGCACGTAAAACAGAGAAGACTTGTTGAAGATGGACAAGATGTTGGTCCATATCTTTGCTGAAAACGAGGATGTCGTCAAAATAAACCAAAACGAACCGACCGATGAAAGATTTAAACACATGAGTCATAAGCCGCATGAAAGTACTTGGCACGTTTGACAACCCAAAAGGCATCACCATCCACTCATACAACCCGTCTCGTGTTTTGAATGCAGTTTTCCATTCATCCCCGGATCGCATCCGAATTTGGTGATACCCGCTCCGCAAATCAATTTTGGAAAAAACTTTAGATCCATGCAAATGATCAAGTAAATCATCAAATCGTGGAATAGGAAATCGGTATTTAACTTTGATTTTGTTGATGGCCCTGCTATCGATACACATTCGAAATGTGCCACCATGCTTTGGAACTATTAATGCGGGGACAGCGCATGGACTCATGCTTTCACGTATGAACCCTTTTTGAAGCAACTCATTAACTTGTCGATGAAGCTCATCATAATCCTTAGGATTCATTCTGTAAGCGGGTTTGTTGGGAATAGATGAGCCAGGTAAGAAGTCGATACAATGTTGGATATCCTGCATGATGGGTAAACCCGGCGGCAGTTCATCCGGAAAAACATCAGCAAACTCATGGGGCAAAGGTTGTAGTAGTGCTGGGGGTTGTTGAACTGTGTTAGTTTCTGTCACAACTAGAGCAAACAAAAGAACTTGAGGCGCAACTTTCTGTAAAAGAAAAGGTCTTGCCTTGTAAGAAGAGATACATTAGTAGGTGCTAATCGCAAATCAAGTGGTGCTAATGTGATATTTGATAAAAGACAGAAAAGAATTGTAAAGGAGAAAGGCATTCTTGTATTTTTCTGTGTGTTTTTACAAAGAGGGAGAACCACTATTTATATACATTTACAATGAATCTAAATATGGAAAATAATCAATGGCTGGCTAGCTGTCGTTGGAGACATGGAAGGAGAATATTCATTCTTCTGATTATATGGGAAATGATGTGATAGACCACTAATTTAGCTGATCCCATTGACCCTTCCTTTTAACACTCCCCCTCAAGTTGAATGACGGGATTTACAAAATTCAACTTGTCAAGACACTCGTGCAGTTGTTTCTCATTAACGGCTTTTGTCAAGATATCTGCAAGCTGGTTCTCTGACCGAACAAATGGGAGTGTGATGATTTTTGCTTCCAATTTTTCTTTGATGAAGTGTCGGTCTACTTCTATATGTTTTGTTCGATCATGTTGGACCGGGTTCTCTGAAATTTGAATAGCTGCTTTGTTGTCACTTAGAATTTTGCTGGGTTCTTGAGGTGGATATCCGATCTCAGTTAACAGTCTCCGTATCCATAGAACTTCAGTTATTCCTCTTGTGATTCCCCGAAACTCTGCCTCAGCACTTGAAAGAGATACCACCTTTTGTTTTTTGCTCCTCCATGTGACAAGGTTTCCTCCGACCAATGTAAAGTACCCTGAGGTTGATCTTCAGTTACCTTTATCTCCTGCCCAATCTGCATCGGTATATACCTGTGTTTCAAGATGCCCATTTGGCTGAAACAAGACTCCATGTCCGGCTGTGCCTTTGAGATATCGAATAATTCTTAACACTGCTTCCATGTGGGCTTTTTGAGGTTGATGCATAAATTGACTTACCACTCCTACCGCATACGCTATGTCGGGTCGGGTGTGTGAGAGGTATATCAATTTTCCTACCATCCGTTGATATCTTCCTTTTTCAGCTAGTTCTGCTTTTTCCTCCATATAAAGCTTTTGATTCATAACCATTGGAGTATCCGCTGGTTTACAATCAATCATACCAGTCTCTGCAAGTAAATCCAGAACGTATTTCTTTTGACACATGAAGATCCCCTGTTTTGATCTTAAGACTTCAATTCCGAGGAAGTATTTGAGTTCCCCGAGATTTTTCATTTCAAATTCTGTAAACAAGTTTCTCCTGAGTTTGGCTATTTCTTCTTTGTCATCTCCTGTGATAATCATATCATCCACATAGATTATTAAACAGGTTATGAGATTACCTCTCCGTTTAATAAACAGTGTATGATCTGAATTACTTTGCTTGAACCCATAATTGTTCATGGCCAGGGTGAACTTTCCAAACCATGCTCTTGGAGACTGTTTTAACCCGTATAGAGATTTCTTTAGGAAGCATACCTCCCCCTTTCCAAATCTATCTGTAAAACCGTGTGGAGCTTCCATATAGACTTCCTCTTTCAGTTCTCCATGTAAGAAGGCATTCTTTACGTCAAACTGGTGCAAAGGCCATTCTTTATTTGCTGCTACGGAGAACAAGACCCTGATTGTATTGATTTTTACAACCGGAGAGAAGGTTTCCGAGTAATCAATACCGTAGGTTTGTGTATAACCTTTAGCTACTAATCTTGCCTTGTATCTTTCAATTGTCCCATCCGGTTTGTATTTAATTGTGAACACCCATCGACATCCAACAGTCTTCTTCCCTGTTGGCAAGACACATTTATCCTACGTATTATTTTTTGTGAGAGCCTTCATTTCTTCTTCCATTGCGTCTTTCCATTGCTTTGACTTTAATGCTTGTTCCGTGGTAGTTGGTATTTCATTGGAATACATCGATGAGACAAAGGCCTTGGCTCCTCTTGATAGGTTTCCTTTTGCTATGTTTGCCATCGGGTATTTACACCCCCTGGACTCCTTTTCTGGTGAATACCTTCTTGGAGGAACTCCCCGGTTTGACCTTGGAGGAAGTACATACCCTTCTGATATTGTTTCTATATGCTCTTGTTCCTGTACATTCTCACTTTGTTCTGTTTGGTTAGGAGTCTCAGAAGAATGATCAGGGCCAGTATTAGGAACCGAATTGTTATCAGGACCAGTATTAGGAACAGAATTACTTACCTCGGGCCAGTATCGGGTCCGAATTGTTACCCACTACCTGTGAAACGTCGATTCAAGAAGCAAAAGACTAGCGATTCTTTCAGATTTACAAGAAATGTAAAGCAGCGAAGAAATTGGCAGCTAGCTGTAGTTGAAGGAGAAGAAAAGGTGTCCCAATGTCATCCTGCTCTGATACCATGATAAAAGACAGAAAAGAATTGTAAAGGAGAAAGGCTTTCTTGTATTTTTCTGTGTGTTTTTACAAAGAGGGAGAACCACTATTTATATACATTTACAATGAATCTAAATATGGAAAATAATCAATGGCTGGCTAGCTGTCGTTGGAGACATGGAAGGAGAATATTCATTCTTCTGATTATATGGGAAATGATGTGATAGACCACTAATTTAGCTGATCCCATTGACCCTTCCTTTTAACAATATTAACCCCATCCTTCTTGAAACTATAAGTATTCTTGAAGCCATCATGACGGGTCTGTCGGTCATATTGCCAAGGACGACCTAATAGAATGTGACATGCGTCCATCGGGATTACCTCGCACCAAACCTCATCTTTATATTTTTGACCAATAGAAAACTGAACTAAGCATCGTTTGCTAACCTTAACGACATTGCCCTTCTTCAACCATGTGAGTTGGTATGGTTCGGGATGATCAATCGTTGAGAGACCAAGTTTTTCAACCATGGTTGTTGCTACCATATTGTCACAACTGCCCCCATCAATGATTAACTTGCAAACCTTCCCTTTAGCCGTGCATTTTGTACGAAAGATGTTATGGCGTAGCCATGAATCATCTGATGATGTATTTGTGATACTGAGAACACGTTGGACCATTAAAGCTTCACCCTGGTCAGCATACACAACCTCATTGTCCTCATCGATTTTCTCGTTGTCATTCTCGGTATCATATATGGGTGAGTTATCATCCATTAATGTTACCAATCGTTTATTTGGGCACTCACGTGCTATATGGCCAATACCTTGGCATTTAAAACAACGCAGGATGCGAGATTCGGTTCTTTGGCTAGAAGACGTAGTTTCGGGTTTGGGCGGTGTAGGTATGGTAGGAGAGGGTCGAGATGGTTGAAGAAAACGAGAAGCCGAAAGCCGACCTGGGTTCTTTAGTTGTTTCTCTACTCTCAATGCCAATCGACATACATCCGTATACGTCCAATATTGCTGAAGTTGTACAACCTGAGATATCTCGGGTCTAAGAGCACTTAAAAACCGGGCTATTACTTGTTCCTCGTCTTCTGTTACGTCACATCGCATGCGAAGTCGATCGAAATCATGTATAAAATCTTCAACAGAAGCTTCTGGGACACCCCATGATAGTCGATGAAAGCTTCTTGTCGATGGTTGACAGGAAGGAACTTGGCTCGTAACAATTTCTTCATCTTTTCCCACGTCTCTATTTTAGATTTGCACTCCTGTATGCGTTGTTTTTTTACATGATCCCACCAAAGAGAAGCGTATTTCCGAAGTTTTATTGCAACAAGTTTTACCTTTAAATTATCCGGAATATCTCGTAACTCAAAAACCCGCTCAACTGTACTTAACCAATCAATAAAATCATCTGGATGTGCTTTGCCCTCAAACTCAGGAATATCAACTTTCATGCCTAGATTTCTTAAAGGATCATTATGATAAAATTGTTGTCGGGGGTCTGCAAAAGGATTCTCTTCTTCGTCCGTGTCCCACACAGTAGGATCAGACTCAGTTTCCTCCGGCGGAACATCCCGCTGCAATTCGAGCTCACGAATGTGTTGTTGAAGACGTTCGATCCTGATATCTCGCGGGTCTCGGACTCTGTCACGACCGTTGCCTCGGCCGGCGAGTCTACGGTTGACGTTGCGAGGAGGCCTCCCACGTCCGGCCATTTGGATATCACTGCCTCTGATACCAAATGATGCTGGATTCTTAAATCGTAAAATAGGACGTCGACACACAAGACTCAAGAGAATTCTTTTCTTTTATGAAGGAACAAACTATATCCTTTATTGCACCATAGGACTACTTTTTATAGGGAGGAGAGAATCATCCGGTAAAGGAAATAGGATCCCCTTTCCTATTTACATAGCTATTATTTAAAGGCATTGATAGATGGTATCTTTGTCAACAATAAAAGAAATTAAATATAAAATATAGATAGCTAAAGATATTTAAAATAATCTGCCAAATGTATTTTCACACCCACATATTCATCGTGCATGTCGTTACCTACATCAACATTTATATGAGATCGATTGCTCATTGCCATTGCACCATCTCAGGATGAAGTCATGAGTGGTACATGTAAAGGCATGTAAGTATGTGTATACCGGGTTGACCCAAACCTGAATGAGGATAAATCCGAACTTGACATTATATATACTTTGGGTTTGCCGAGTAAACCCGATTAAGCACTTTATACTATAATAAACTAGACCCTAATAAGCTAGTTCTAGTCCGGTTAGATGGGTTCGGGTTTTTTTACACCCATAATTATCGTCATCGGCACCGCTTGGTTCCACCCATAGGAATCGACTTCTGGACATACAAAGAGGATGCCAATTAACACATGTAATTGACTTCTTTGCTGAATGGCCTATTGGAATCGAATTCTCTGTCGATTAACCCACAAAATCATCATATCTCGATTTGTCAATTTGTCAAAGGTTTCTCAACAAATCGATGCACACGATTTGGTCCTTAGTCTCTCGTTTGATCATCACTGACAGATGCGATTCATGGGTATTTCGAGGATGCGATTTCCCTATTTGTAGATGATATATTCTCGGTGATTTCCTGACATATACGCTTCGTGGGAATCGACTTACCGGTTGACTCCTCAAGTATGTTTATATCGTTGTCGCATATCCTATATATAGTGGTGTTTTTCTTGTATTTTGATCACATCTGTCACAACTAGAAAAGGTTTTTCCTGACGGAATTCCGATGGTGGAATAGTTAATTATATTATGATAGATTGTTGACAAATAGTGATGCGTAGGAAATTTGTTGGAATTAAATTGTTCCAGCAAAATTCTGAGGGTGGAGTAGCTAACTATATAATGATGGATTTCCGACTGATTTCAGACAAATTGTAATCCATGAGAAATTCGTTGGAAAAGATAACATCTTTCCAAAGGATTTTGAGAGTGCAGTGGCTAATTAGATAACAACGGATTTCCGGCAGATTTATGATGAATTTCCAACGAATACTAATACATAGGAACTTCGTTGGAAAAATATTAAATCTTTCCGGACGGATGTTCAACAAAAATCGAAATGTGGAGTAGCTAACTATATAACGACAAACTTTGACTGATTTTCAACAAATTGTGATTCATAGGAATTTCGTTAGAAAATATAACTTTCCAGCTCGATGCATAATGAACCGTAGGAAATTTGTTGGAGAATATAGAATATTTTCAATCGATTTTAGCTGAAAATCTGAGTGTGAAGTAGCTAATTATATACTCACGAGTTTACAACAAAAAATGGTATGTATGAAATCCTTAGACAAGCTGTAGGAGATTATACTTTATTTTTATTGGAAAGTGACATTTGAAAAATATAAATACTTTCCGATGGATTTTGGAGTTTGTTTTACATTGAAAATATTTATGAAAACATAGTTTTATTTCAAGAATGTGGATGCCTTAGTAATTTTGACAGATTTCCAATGGAATTCTAACAGATTTGCGACCGATATCTTTTATAGTGAAAATTCGTTAGAAATTATAATTTATTTTCAAGGTTATATACCCAAGAGAATTTCTTTAAAAATATTTTTGGTAGATTTTCTATAAAGTTGTTACGTATGTAATTAAACAAATATGTATAATATTTTATTCATCGTAATTATTAAGTAATTTTGAAGACACACACAAAGTCACTATTTTCATGTTAACCATGTGACCATACTAATTCTATCTTTTATTCAACCAAATATGACCGTAAATGCTAAGTGTGACTATAAATAACCAAGTTTAACTACTATTATATCATTTTAACATATTATGGCTGTGAATGACCAAGTTTGATTGTAATTAACAATAATTAACTTCTTTCAATATTAATGTATCACTATGATTTGCCGGTTTCTATGGAGTAAGATTGTGATAAGCAAGCGCAAATGTGATTGATGATGGTTGACCAAGGTAATCGTCACTATGATAGACATCATTTTTTTAATCAAATTCGATTGAGTATGACTGTGATTGACCTTGAGTTACCATATTGGACTATAATTGACATATACCAACAAACGACAAGCTATGAGTAATTATAAAATCCGCCGGAAATCCTTATTCTCAACAGATTTTACCATCGGAAATAAGTTATTTTTAGTTTTGTGTTACCAAGCAACCTTTCTAATGGCTATGATTTTCCATATATATATATAGGGTGAGGTTATACATAGAATCTTGCTTATTCATAAAACCTAAAGAACAAACTTAATGATGACATGTGGCATCAAGAGTAAGGACAAAACTGAAAAAAGAATTACAAATTAATACTCATGTCCCTCTCTCTCTTTTAACCTCCAAACTTCCATTTAAAAAAAAATCCTACTAAACATTCAAATTATCATAATATATTCATGTTTAAGAATTTTAGCAAAAAAAAAAAATTACCATTAGATTCAGTTTTTTATTCTCTTTAATTCAAGACCAAAATCGAAATGTTTTCTAATTTTTTTTTACAAAAATGCAAATTGTTTGACGAAAATGCAAATGCTGCCAAAAAATGAAAAAAAACAGATAACAAAAATGCAAATTATTTGACGAAAATACAAAATGCAAAATGCAACGGATATAAAAGAAGATAACAAAAAATGCAAATAATATTAAGTCATTAACATGCAAATAACCCAATGATTTGCACTTTGGTTCTCATTTTTCATATTCGGAAGGTGGAGCCATAAATAGAATCAAAACAGGATTCCATATTTGCCCTCAATTATGCAGTTACTTAATATAATTTTCATATAATTTATAAAATTGTTACCTTCAAATCTTAACCATTAATTTAGATGACCAAATGGTCCAGATTTGTTTTTTAGGTTCTATAATTAAGACTAGATTCTATGTTGATTCTATTTCTATATATATATATATATATATATAAATGGGAGGGTTGTTGTGAGAATGAATATTTAAGTGAGAATAAGAGAACAAATATTATCCATCACTTTGATGTTGATTTATTAGATCTAACTATCACAATTCACCCGTTAAAAACATGAACTTTGCAATTCATGGTTGGATAATGAATAAAATGAAGGGAAAAATATAAACCACTCGATCAAATCAAATCAAATGACATTATTAAGTCTCTCATTCTCACCTAAATATTCATTCTCATTTAAACCTCCTACTTCATCTGATTTAATCGGATGGTCCACATTTGAGAACTTTTCCATATATATATATATATATATATATATAGACACACACACTAGTGGGGTACCCGCGCAATGCGACGGCGACGAATAAAAAAGAGGTTGTGATGAGTTTTGTGCAGAATAATCACAAAGAGTTAATATGAGTTTGTGAAGATTCTTTGCGAGAGCCACTTTGAAATTAAGAATTAAATTGCTAACTACGAGTTATTTGTCTTTCAGTTTGTTGGAAGAATTTTATCGCATTGCTGAATCATGAAGTTGCTGATTATATATATGTATGTATATGTGTGTGTGTAATGTTTCATAGTTCCAATTATTATGTAATTGAGTTAGAATGCAATGTTTATAAATTTCAACTCTTTGACTCTTTCATTTGTTTGGTGTTTGTGAAATCTCCTGAACTTGATTTATTGAAAACAGGAATTTAGGTGATCTCGTGAATCAAAAGTTAATATTAAAAATATATGATTAGACTTAATTAAGTTATAAGTATGGTGATCTCATGAATCAAAAGTTAATATTAAAAATATATGGTTAGAAATAATTCAGTTATAAGTATTGATTTATTGTCGGTTATGTTTTTAATATTTATTTGTTTAAATTCATTAATTGTGGACTTAAAGGAGGGGTAAATGAGAGGTATAAAGGAGGGGTATTTTAGTAAATTTACTCTTCTTAAAATTAAGAGTTTTTTAGGTGGTAAATGCATTATATAGGAGTAAGATATATAGTGATAAGATCATTTGAGAACCGTTTTTATTACGAATACCGCGAGTACCATTTATAACCGCCATTAATGCTCATTAATAGGGATATTTTGGTCTTTTATATAAATTCCACCCGTGAATTACGTTCTGGTGAGTTGTCATTATAAATCAAACCTTGATATTCCCAAAATACTCCTCATTAATGCAATATTAATGTTCATTAATGCATCATTAATGAGCCATCATTTTTATTAGTCATTGATTTATATTAATCAAGGGCCAAGATTGTTTCTCACAGTACTCGCAATAAAAATATTTCTTAAATGAACCATCCCCTATACATATTGTTGGAAAAAATAGGCTTACAAATAAATCCTCTTTTGTTGACACAAAAGTATACAACTTGTTTATATAATTGTATGTATTAACATTAACATATGTGCACATATACATATATATATTCAATCAAATATATTCTAATCCATAATCTACAAAATAAGCTTCATCAAATGGCCAAGCTTCAATCGTCAAGATCCGAGTTCAAGTAGAAGTCGATGTTGAAGCCTCCTATAAATAAACATTCAAAGTCTATGAGCTTACAAAATAAATAATCAAATAAGTTTAAATTTTTATAAAATAACTTTTATAAAAACCTTTATAAAAATTAAGACAATTTTTAAAGCAACTTTTTCCTTATTTAAAGCAAATCAAGTCTTGTGTTTTACTCACCTCTTGCAATCTGAAAAAACACAGAATACATAAAAATCTTGTGAGCTCATATTCCTTGATAATTCATTCTTTCAAGATCAAGAATCAAGCAAGAGTGAAAGCCTTCAAGTTCATATACTTCTTTACATTCATATACATTTGTAATAGTGTGAGGATAATCTCTAGTCTATAGAATTAGAGAGAAGTGAGGATCAACTCTAGCCTTTCCAATTAGAGTGAAGTGAGGTTTATCTTAACCTTGTTTGCAAGAGTGAAGTGTAATTCTTGTAAGCTAAAGAGAGAAGTTGTAAAAGGTTTATCTCTACCTTCAAAGAAAGAAGTTAGTGGAGCAACTCTTGGTGGGTGAGGCCAAGGAGTGGATGTAGAGCAAGGTTGTTAACCCTTGCTTGAACCACTATAAATCATTGTGTCCAAACTACTTCATTGGTGATATCTTCCTTCCTTAAACTCTTTAATTATTTGCAAATATTGTTAAAAACTTTAAAAAGTGGGCATATAACATATTCACCCCCCTCTAGGTTCTAACACATATATATATAAAAAATAGATCAATAAAGGTCCTATGCTTAAATATAGAACCCAAAGCTAAATCTGGACCATTAGATTTTTTAAATCAATGGTCAGGATTTAATAATGACGTTATTGTAATTAATAGAATGAAGGGTATTATAGAAATCCTCCGCCCCATAAATTTCGCCCTTCCTTTCTTTTTCACTTCCAGCCTCGAAAATGATAACTTTCAGCTGAAAATGATCTTCCAGCCATCGAAAATGATAACTTTCAGCCACTCGAAAATGATAACAATTCCATTTGAAAATGATAACATTTTCTAGCTACCGAAAATGATAACTTCCAGCAACCAGTTGAAAATGATAACATTTTCCAGCCACCGAAAATGATAACTTCCGGTCACCAGTTGAAAATTATAATATTTTCCAGCCACCGAAAATTATAACTTTTCACCCGAAAATGATAATAATTTTTAGTTGAAAATGATATCATTTTGCTCATGAAATTGATAGCAATATACAAAATTTAAAATTTAACTTATGCATATGAAAATGATAAAAAATACTTATTTTGTGCCAAAAAATGATATAAATACACATGTTTTAGATACATGTTTCTAAATGAAAATGATATAAATACACTCCTTCTAGCCGAAAATGATATAAATACTTATGGTTACAGCCGAAAATGATAAAATTCACATGTTTTTAGTCTAAAAGTGATATAAATACACATGTTTTTAGCCGAAAAATATATAAATATACTTGTTCTTAGAGAAAATGATATAGATACACATGGTTACAGCTGAAAATGCATATGATTCAAAATGATAACATTCTGGTATCATTTTCATATGGTTTGCATTTTCGAAATTAAATTTTCAGAAATATGAGAAGTGTGGTCTTGTATGAAAGAGGATTAAAAAATGAGTAGATTGGTATAATTTTTTTTGCTCAAATTCTCAAATTGAAATAGTTATGGTGATTTAAAGATTTAATGGGTAAATAAAAAAACAAAAAAAGAAAATTTTGGGGAAGTCTTATAAGAGGCACGTGGTTTTTGGATTTATTTTTTTCAATTCCTATTTTGTTCTTTTAAATGAGTGACTGAGAATTGGCCAATGAGTTCTATGTTTAAGGGTGAGACTATGTAGATCTCTATTTGTTCTTTTAAACGAGTGGTTGAGAATTGGTCTTTGAATTCTATATTTCAGGGTGGGACTATGTTGATCTTTACCCTATATATACATATATATACACATATATACACACATATATATACATATATACACATATATATATATACCCACATACATATATACACACACACACATATATATATATACATACATAGGAGAGAGTTCATACAAAAAATGTTTTATTTGTGAAAAGTACGAGAATCAATTTTAGTCATTGATTTGTTTTTGGCCCTTCATCAATTCAAAGTTATGGGGGAAACTTCTACACACTAGTTGTTGTAGATGACTTTTCTAGATATACATGGACACTATTTTTGAAAAACAAAAATGAAGCTTTTGACAAATTTAAAACTCTTGGCAAGAAAATTAAAAACCAATTTAGTTGTACGATCATTTCAATTCGTACTGACCATGGAAGAGAATTTGACAATGAAGTGCAATTTGGAGCATTTTATGAAAAACATGGAGTGTCTCATAAATTTTCGGCTCCTCACACTCCCCAATCAAATGGGGTTGTTGAAAGGAAAAATAGGACTTTACAAGAAATGAGTAGGACAATGCTAAATGAACAATCCATTCCACAAAAGTTTTGGTGCGATGCGGTCTCAACGGCTACATACATCTTAAATAGAGTCTTGATTACACCAATGCTAAATAAAACACCCTATGAAATCATCAAAGGTAGAAAACCATCCTTAGGACATCTTAAGGTATTTGGTAGTAAATGCTATATCCTTAATACCAAAGACTACTTGACAAAATTTGATCCTAAAGCATATGAGGGTGTCTTCTTAGGATACTCCTTGAATAGTAAAGCCTATAGAGTATTAAACAAATCCACTATGGTTGTGGAGGAATCCCTTAATGTCACATTTGATGAATCTCCACTTCCTCCTAAGACTCAACCCTTAGTAGATGATGACAAATTAGAAGAAGAAGCCATAGAACAACAACTCTCAAAATTAGACATAAATCATCATAGTGTTCAAATCCCAATAATAGATAACAAAACCACAAGTAATGAAAATGAAATTAAAGAAAATAGGAACCATCCAATAACTCAAGTCATAGGAAACTTGAATCAAAGACTCACTAGATCCCAAGCCCAAATTATATATCATTTACCTAGTGGTCACACAATAATTGGAACTAAATGGGTTTTTAGAAACAAAGTTGATGAAAATGGAAGTATCACTAGAAACAAAGCTAGACTAGTAGCCCAAGGATATAACCAACAAGAAGGGATAGATTATGATGAAACCTTTGCTCCGGTTGCTAGATTAGAATCCATAAGGATTCTACTTGCTTATGCTTGCGCTCAAAATTTTAAACTATATCAAATGGATGTCAAAAGTGCTTTTTTAAACGGGTTTATAAATGAAGAAGTTTATGTATGTCAACCTCCCGGTTTTGAAGACCCCATTCATCCATCTTATGTATATAAACTTAGAAAAGCATTGTATGGCCTTAAACAAGCTCCTAGAGCTTGGTATGATAGATTAAAATCATTCTTGTTGAAAAATGAATATAATATGGGTAAAGTTGATAATACATTGTTCACAAAGAAAAGAAAAGATGACATCTTGCTTGTACAAATTTATGTGGATGATATCATATTTGGATCAGCATGCCAAGATTTGTGTGATGAATTTTCAAAACTTATGCATAATGAATAGAAATGAGTATGATGGGTGAATTGAATTACTTTCTTGGACTTCAAATAAAACAATATAAAGATGGTACATTCATAAATCAACAGAAGTATATATTAAAGACATGCTTAAGAAATTTGATTTTGAAAATGTGAAACCAATGAGTACACCTATGGCTACAAACACACACTTGACACTAGATGAAGAGGGTGAAAGATTTGATAGTACAAGATATCGTGGTATGATCGGGAGCTTGCTTTATCTAACGGCAAGTCGTCCCGATATTATGTATAGTGTATGTGTGTGTGCTCGTTTTCAGGAAAATCCAAAGAAATCACACTATGAGGCCGTCAAACGAATATTCCGATACATTAAAGGAACAATCAACTTAGGATTGTGGTATCCAAAGTGGAGCGGCTTAGATATAATGTGTTATGCGGATTTGGATCTCGGTGGATGCTACTTGGATAGAAAAAGTACAAGTGGAGTATGTGCCTTTATTGGATTGGCACTTACCTCATGGTTCTCGAAAAAGCAAACATCCGTTGCCTTGTCAACAACCGAAGCCGAATATGTAGCCGCCGGAAGAGCATGCGCTCAGGTCTTATGGATGCAACAATCTTTATTGGACTATGAGGTACATCTATCCGAAATTCCTATTATGTGTGATAATAAAAGTGTCATTGATTTAAGTAAAAATCCTGTATTGCATTCAAGAACTAAACACATCGAAATTAGACATCACTTTCTACGTGATAATGTGCAAAAAGGCAATATAAGCTTAGAAAAAGTTACGTCATGTGAAAATATTGCTGACATATTCACTAAACCACTAAAAAAGGAAGTATTTGACACATTAAGACTTGGTTTGGGAATGATGGAACATGTACCTTAAGAGATAAACACTTAAAAACGGAAAAACAGCAAAAAAATGCTATCCAGTGGCTCCACGGTCGAACCACGGTCGATACCATGTATCGACCGTAGGGGCACTGCCAAAAGTTTGAGAAACACGCGGTCGATACCACGGTCGACCGTGTCTCGGCCGTCGGGGCACTGCCAAAAGTTTGAGAAACACGCGGTCGATACCACGGTAGACCGTGTATCGACCGTTATACACCTGACGAAATTTAACCCTACCTTCCCTTTTTCCTCTCTCTTTCCTCCCACTTTCATCCTCCTCATCTTCCTTATCAAACCCTAGCCGCCATTTTACCATTTTACTCTCTAAAAAGCTTAAAAAAATCATTACAAGCAAAAATTTTCACTTACGGTCGAAGGCACGGTTCTGCTCATGGTCGATCTACGGTTGAACACGATTTCCTCCTTCCTTCACGGTCGATCCACGGTTTTCTCTCTCTCAAAGGTATAATTTTTTTCTTTCTTCTTCATCTCCTTAGGATTCTATTTTTTTTGCACCAATGAATCATGTGTATCTCAAGATTTTTGTTATTTTTTCATGATTGGGCTTGATTTTGGGAAGATTATTTAGTAGTTTTTGTTATAAATGGCTTAAGGATGATAAAGTAGGCTTTGTTTGGGTTTGGTTTAACTTTTGTAGTAGTTTTCTTATACATAGGTTTGTTGATGTATCTTAAAGTAATAAAATCAGAGCTTTCAAAAAGGACATACAAAACCAAAAATTTTGAAAATCGTCCGGCGGTCGATATCACGGTCGACCAAAACTCGACCGTAGCTATTGTACAAAAATCCAGTCCAACCATGGTCGATACCGTGCATCGACCGTCAACAATCTGGAAATTTTTGAACTTTTCATCTTTTAGTATTTCAACTATTAATGCTCAAATTCACTTTATTCATGCTTCATATACTCCAACAAACACTTGACATCGCATGATTCATCAAAATTTTCAAAATTTTCTCACACCTAGGACACAACCACATCGTATGGACATATTCTCAAAGAGTTTGCTATATTTTTTAAGCACACTTTCAAATATGTCTCATCTACATTGAAATATCATATATCTAGTTATAAATTTCCAAAACCAAACTCTTTTTCGTGTCATGACTAGATAAATTGAACATGTCGTACACATTAGGCACACACTAGTCCTAATACTATATATTTGTACTTAATCATATAATCATTGTCTCTATAGATAATCATGCCACGTGTTCGCACATCGGCTTCAAGAAAACCCGACAACCCTACCCCTCGTCAATCCGCCAATGCTCTAAAGAAAAGGGCCATAAACGAGGGTCGTGTAGTTGCAGTCAATCAACTTGACCAATATAGGACCCAAGCCACCTTTGAGGCTATTGGGTGGACTATTTTCCTTTCTCTCTCAAATGTCATTTATAAAAATCGTCTCTATGAATTTTATGCCTCCTTCATCTATAATGAGGATGATGAAGTCATCACCTTCAACATTGAAGGTAAGGACTTTACCTTCACTCTTGTCCAACTAGGTAGGATTCTACACATCCCATCCTCCGGCCTTAAATACTATCATACCGGTCATAGTCTCACAAACCTTCCACCCGCCTTCACCACAACCAACCTTTTCGGACGAGATCTTCTTCCCGAATGTGCCGTTTGGAACAAAATCATTGATTCCAATATCTTTCCCAAATCTGGGAATCATTCTGAAATAAGTGCTATTCAAGCTGTTCTTCTTCATGCTCTTAAAACAGGGACCGAGATCAACCTCACGCACATTCTTGCTAAACGCATGAGTGGTCTCGTGACAAGTCGTAGGGATCTTCCCTATGGCCGTCTTCTATCTCTTCTTTTTACAAATCTACCGGATGTTTCTCGCATTGTCTCAACTTTGGGATCCTCCATGCCCATCGACCTTGCGACACTTCGCAAGATGTCTTCCCATAAGGGGACGAAACGGGCACACTCTTCCTCTTCCGGAGATACGGAAGCCGAGATTGACAAATTCACCTTTGGTGAAGAGGAGGAAGGTGAAGCGGAGAGTTCAATTCCTCCGGATTTCGGCATGGTTGAAGGCACTACCGATGAACGAATTGCGGCACTAAATTGCAATGTGAATGCTTTACGGAATGAAACTCGCTCTCTCCGTAAAGAAATGAAAGGGGTAAAGGGCATGTTGAGATCAATTATGAATGCTCTTAAATGTAATTCTGGAACCGATGGAGGTGAGCCGTCTCAATCATGAGTCGATGTTTTATGATTACCACATTTGTCTTTCAAACAATTTATTTCTATGTATTCACACAATATGATATTTATGTTGGTCATGTGCTACAACATTTTATGCTATGATGTACGTTTTGTGGTTTGATATGCATGCTTTCCATCTAACATATATTGTGATTAATATTGGCTATGCTCACATCACTCGTGCAAGTCCTCGGTAGAATTTTGTATGTACTCTAGCTCATCCAAATCAAGATATGGAGATCTACATTCAAGGGGGAGCTTATGCCAAGGGGGAGTCTCCTTTTTGTTAAGACAAAAAAGGGGGAGAAGATAGTAGAATATATACATATGTGTGTATATATGCACATGTTAACATGTTAAAGTTACATATACAATTCTTATACAAGTTATAAATTTTTGTCTTCAACAAAAAGGGGGAGATTGTTGGGAAAAATAGGCTTATAAATAAATCCTCTTTTGTTGACACAAAAGTATACAACTTGTTTATATAATTGTATGTATTAACATTAACATATGTGCACATATACATATATATATTCAATCAAATATATTCTAATCCATAATCTACAAAATAAGCTTCATCAAATGGCCAAGCTTCAATCGTCAAGATCCGAGTTCAAGTAGAAGTCGATGTTGAAGCCTCCTACAAATAAACATTCAAAGTCTATGAGCTTACAAAATAAATAATCAAATAAGTTTAAACTTTTTTTAAAATAACTTTTATAAAAATTAAGACAATTTTTATAAAAATCACAAGCTTGGAAGTCAAAACATAAATTCCCATTTTGGCAAATACTAAACACAATCTTATATTGAAATAAGCCAAAACCATATTTAGCAAAAGGAATCCCCCAAAGAGGTAAACTTCCAACATGCTTTGTGCATTTGGTTTCCAAACTACCATTTTCATGATTAAATTCAAACTTAAGAAGTATGACACTTACCCAACTTTTCTAAAGCTTCTTTTCAGTGCATTTTTATAGTAAAAATGAGTTGTGTGTGGTTTTGGTAAAAGCCCAACGTCTATATGCACAAGGCTCAAAAATCTCCAGTAGTGCAACGGTCGATTCCACGGTCGACCGTGGATCGTCTTGACACTTTTTGAGCATCAAA
Organism: Dittrichia graveolens; assembly: GCA_038502395.1. Classification (NCBI taxonomy): domain Eukaryota; kingdom Viridiplantae; phylum Streptophyta; class Magnoliopsida; order Asterales; family Asteraceae; genus Dittrichia; species Dittrichia graveolens. The sequence goes on along the minus strand of JARJIL010000005.1, from coordinate 73,356,936 downwards.
CTTTTTCCTTATTTAAAGAAACTCAAGTCTTGTGTTTTACTCACCTCTTGCAATCTGAAAAAACACAGAATACATAAAAATCTTGTGAGCTCATATTCCTTGATAATTCAATCTTTCAAGATCAAGAATCAAGCAAGAGTGAAAGCCTTCAAGTTCATATACTTCTTTACATTCATATACATTTGTAATAGTGTGAGGATAATCTCTAGCCTATAGAATTAGAGAGAAGTGAGGATCAACTCTAGCCTTTCCAATTAGAGTGAAGTGAGGTTTATCTTAACCTTGTTTGCAAGAGTGAAGTGTAATTCTTGTAAGCTAAAGAGAGAAGTTGTAAAAGGTTTATCTCTACTTTCAAAGAGAGAAGTTAGTGGAGCAACTATTGGTGGGTGAGGCCAAGGAGTGGATGTAGAGCAAGGTTGTTAACCCTTGCTTGAACCACTATAAATCATTGTGTCCAAACTACTTCATTGGTGATATCTTCCTTCCTTAAACTCTTTAATTATTTGCAAATATTGTTAAAAACTTTAAAAAGTGGGCATATAACCTATTCACCCCCTCTAGGTTCTAACACATATATATACAAAAAATAGATCAATAAAGGTTCTATGCTTAAATATAGAACCCAAGGCTAAATCTGGACCATTAGATTTTTTAAATCAATGGTCAGGATTTAATAATGACGTTATTGTAATTAATAGAATGAAGGGTATTATAGAAATCCTCCGCCCCATAAATTTCGCCCTTCCTTTCTTTTTCACTTCCAGCCTCGAAAATGATAACTTTCAGCTGAAAATGATCTTCCAGCCATCGAAAATGATAACTTTCAGCCACTCGAAAATGATAACAATTCCATTTGAAAATGATAACATTTTCTAGCTACCGAAAATGATAACTTCCAGCCACCCGTTGAAAATGATAACATTTTCCAGCCACCGAAAATGATAACTTCCGGTCACCAGTTGAAAATTATAATATTTTCCAGCCACCGAAAATTATAACTTTTCACCCGAAAATGATAATAATTTTTAGTTGAAAATGATATCATTTTGCTCATGAAATTGATAGCAATATACAAAATTTAAAATTTAACTTATGCATATGAAAATGATAAAAAATACTCATTTTGTGCCAAAAAAATGATATAAATACACATGTTTTAGATACATGGTTCTAAATGAAAATGATATAAATACACTCCTTCTAGCCGGAAATGATATAAATACTTATGGTTACAGCCGAAAATGATAAAATTCACATGTTTTTAGTCTAAAAGTGATATAAATACACATGCTTTTAGCCCAAAATGATATAAATACACATGTTTTTAGCCGAAAAATATATAAATACACTTGTTCTTAGAGAAAATGATATAGATACACATGGTTACAGCTGAAAATGCATATGATTCAAAATGATAACATTCTGGTATCATTTTCATATGGTTTGCATTTTCAAAATAAAATTTTCAGAAATATGAGAAGAGTGGTCTTGTATGAAAGAGGATTAAAAAATGAGTAGATTGGTATAATTTTTTTTGCTCAAATTCTCAAATCGAAATAGTTATGGTGATTTAAAGATTTAATGGCTAAATAAAAAAACAAAAAAAGAAAATTTTGGGGAAGTCTTATAAGAGGCACGTGGTTTTTGGATTTATTTTTTTCAATTCCTATTTTGTTCTTTTAAATGAGTGACTGAGAATTGGCCAATGAGTTCTATGTTTAAGGGTGAAACTATGTAGATCTCTATTTGTTCTTTTAAACGAGTGGTTGAGAATTGGTCTTTGAATTCTATATTTCACGGTGGGATTATGTTGATCTTTACCCTATATATACATATATATACACATATATACACACATATATATACATATACACAAACACACACATATATATATATATATATATATATATATATATATACCCACACACATATATACACACACACATATATATATACATACATAGGAGAGAGTTAATACAAAAAATGATTTATTTGTGAAAAGTACGAGAATCAATTTTAGTCATTGATTTGTTTTTGATCTTATGTTTACATTTATCATAATTGATATTTTTATTTAATTAAAAAGGATAAATTAGTAAATAAACTTTTTCTCTTTCCTCTAATTAATTTTTTCTCTTTAATTATTTTTTTTTCAAATTTATATAATTACTTCTACTTTATTATTAATATGATGTTCACTATTGAACATAATGTACGATTTACAATTTTTTTTGTTATGTATACTGCATTCAATAGTGAATACGTGTGATTTTCAAATTTTTTGTTATTGTATTTTTTGTTGCTTTTTATTTAGATTTGTATGTTTATTAATAAACATGTTGATCATATATTATTTCTTTTACTAGTTCTTTTTATATCCATTTTTTAATGATCAATACCTTACAATTTATAAATTTATTTACAAAACTTGCAAGCTTTATGTACAAATTTAAAGAAATATAACCATTAACATCACAAAATAAACTCAAACGCTGCACCTGTAAGTTGAAGAATCGATATTGAACATTTATCAATGATCAACCTAAAAAAACAAACACATAGAACCCCGAGTTCAATATTGAACAATCTATACAGGAATAAAAATAAGGGAGAATTTCATATATATCCTTGCAAACTTCCTTAATTATATATATATCCTTACAAAAACCATTATTACATATATATCCCTCTAAACACTCTAAACTCTCAAATATGTCCTTATAATTAATTTAATAGTAATTAAATGATCTAAAAATTAAAAAACATGATTCCAAATTTTATTTAAAAGTAAATACTCTTTTTCTATTTTATCCTTCTTTCTTCCTTACTTAATCCCGAAAATGGGCTTTGCTTTTTAAATAATATTTGGAATCATGTTTTTTAATTTTTAGATCATTTAATTAATATTAAATTAAGTATAAGGACATATTTGAAAGTTTAGAGTGTTTAGAAGGATATATATGTAATAATGATTTTTGTAAGAATATATATGTAATTAATGAAGTTTGTAAGGATATATATGAAATTCCTATTAACCATTGCAAAATTCACTCGTGAGTAAAAGATTACCTGCTAGTTCACTAATAAACAAAAAAAAACAAAAAAAACCTTTTAAATCATTAATGAACAACCAAAAAAAATAGAAAGAAAGAAATTCAAAGTGTTACTAAAAACTAAAAGGTTTAATTAAGAAACAAGCAAAGAAATTATTAAAATCTCACACAATCTGAAACAACAAAAAAGTTAAATTTTTTTTTTGAAAAATTAGAAGGTAACCATTGAATTGCACATCTTCCACCGATCTTAAAATGTAGAAGGTAACCACCAATTTGCAAAACTGCCAACTGATTGAACCATTGTTACCACCGGTTTGCAATTTGGTTTGATGAGGTGTTTTTGCGATGGGGTTATTGTCGTCGGTAGGAAGGGTTGGAGCAACGACATCATGGTGGGGAAGAGAGAAGCGGCGATAGCGTGGTGGGGGAAGAGAGAAGCGGCGGCTGCGGCTTGGTAGGGGAAGAGAGAAACGGCAACGGTGGCTTGGTGATGGAAGAGAGACGACGACGGCCGCTTAGTGGAGTAAGAGAGGCGACGACGGTAGCTTGGTGGAGGAAGAGAGGTGACGGGCGGAAGCTTGGTAAAAGAAGGGAAGCGACGACAACTTGGTAAGGGAAGAAGAGATATAGGAAGTTGAATTTTAGGGTTAGAAATGGAAAAGACTATGTTATTAAATATGGAGGAGAGAGGAGAGAGCTACAAAATGTCCAATTTACCCTTTCTTTGTTTAAATTAGTAGCATGTTATTTTGTTTTATTTACACTAATGTCATAAATAATAAGAACTCTTGATCAACACATCTAAAGGTTAAGATTGTTTCTCGTATTTTTTGTAAATAAAACATTTTTCGTATATATATATATATATACACACACATATATACATATATACATATATACATATATAGAGTAGGGTTCACACGAGAAATATTTTTTGTACGAGAACTGCGATAGCCAATCTTAGCCCTTTATTAAAATAAATCAATAGCTAATAATTTTGCCGGCTAATGATTGACTCATTAATGACTATTGATTGACTCATTAATAGCTCATTAATGACGCATTAATGAGGGGTATTTTGGACAAATCAAGCCTCGCATATTAATTACGGCTCACCTAGACGCAATTCAAGGTTGAAAAAATATATAAATAACCAAAATACCCCTAATAATGAGTCATTAATGATATTACAAATAATTCTCGCAGTTCTCGTACGAAAAACAGTTTTCGTTTGAACTTTTCCCTACATAGTACATACATATATATAGGGGAGTGTTCATTTGAGAACCATTATTATTGCGAGTACCAATCTTAGCCATTCAATTGGTAAGTGGAATTCACGGATGACAAAGCGTGTGGGAGATAGAGTGTGGCAACGTGTATGTGATGAATTCATAGGTGGGTAATTGAATTAAAGGATGAGAAATTGGACGGCTAGGATTGGTTCTCGCAATAATAATGGTTCTCAAGTGATCTTTTCACTATATATACATATATACATATATACATATATAGGGGAGGGTTCAAACGAGAACTGTTTTTCGTACGAGAACTGCGAGAACCAATCTTGGCCATTCAAGTGGTAAGTGGAATTCATGGATGAAGAGCGTGGGGGGATTGAGTGTGGCAAGGTGCATGTAAGGAATTCATGGGTGGACAAACCAATCGAAGGAGGGGGAATTGAACGACTAAGATTGGTTTTCACAGTTCTCGTACGAAGAACAATTCTCGTTTGAACTTTTGCATATATATATATATATATATATATATATCGGGTGAGGTTCAAGGGAGAATCTTTTTAAGATGCACAGTAGTGAGAACATTGATAAACTTGTAATTTAACATATCTCTTTATCTCATGTTTACCCATAACTACCCAAAAGTCAAGTTTACATCCTAAATCTTAACACTAAAATTATTTCTATAATATTAACTATTTAAATATTTGTATGCATGGATGCATTAGATCAACCATATAGACAAACACTTTTGTATATGATAAAAAATGTTTAAACCATCCGATCAATGAAATCAAAGGGTAAAAAAAACGTGATTGTTTTCAATGAAATCAAAGGCCTAAAAGTGTGCTCTGTTCTTATTTTAAAGATGTTCTCATGTGATCTAATTATAATATATATATATATATATATATACATATGTGTGTGTGTTTTGATACAAGTGTCTTTGTTGATGAAATTGCAAAAGTTGAGGATCAATTGCATCTTAGGTTAATGGTTCTTTTATGTGGTAATATGTTGTTGGATATTTCTACCTTTTATTAAAAGTGGTTTTGGGATTTTGTTGGTCTTAATAGTGTTTATGGGGCCGGAGTTGGTTTTAAAAATTAAACAGACCCACATAACACAAAGAGATGACGAAGTTACAAATTCGCAAACATTAGATGGATGCAAAGATCAAATTACAACCAAAATCCGAAAGTAAACCAAGATGAAAATGATCCATTGGTAATAGCAAACTACTAGCCAAAATTGAAGCAACATGAGTCCAATATGAAATCGTATCGGATCACAACAACAAATTAGAACAAACATACGTCAACCTAACCAAAACTAACTTGCCATCTTTAAAAATCCAAAAAAATTGCAATTTTTTTGGGACTTGAATCCATGACCTATGTTTATGAAGAACACTTTTCAACACCTTAATATCGTTGGGCTACAAACCCAGATTAGTATCCACATTATTCTCACCACCTACTTGTGCTTCACTCAACGCGTTAATGTGAGTTTGCTTTTGGGTATGATGGTGGACAAGTTTATGAAAGTTTAATCATAAAAAATTGAAGTAGTGATTTTGAAGATATACACATATATACAACCTTTTATATTAAAAGTACTAACTAATGTTTTTTATCCGATTTGATTACTTTTAGAACATTAATACCCATTATTATATTCGATAATAATTAATCTAATCTTTTAGGTTGCTATAATGCTACTCTTTAAATATCATAATCCCCGTATATCATAAGTATTTAATGATGTTATAAATAAAGAATTTTATTTTATTCTCGTTTGGAAACTTTGTTACATTTTTATTGAACGTTTATTTTAAGTTTTTAATTTAGCTAAAAAAGTCGGAAATTAATAAGGTATTTAATAAATTTTTAGTTTATTTTAATAGTTGGTTCAAAAGAACCGATCAAATCTTTGACTATTGCACTGGTGCGAACGGTTGAACCGGGAGATTGAACCGCTAAAACGAACCGTCTTGAACCGCTTTGAATCATTTTTTTCCTTTTTTTTCTTTTTGTTTTCGTGGACCAGTAGCCCAATTCTAATCTTACTTAGACTTTTAAAGTATTACAAATTTACAATAAAACTATTACACTAATATTTTCATCTCAAATCCATTCCACGACAACTTGCGGCTAGTTTTTTTTACCTTTTTCACTATTTCTAAGCTTTTATACAATTTTTTGGTATTTTTTAAATATTTATAAAGTCGTCCGGTTCATTAAAATTGTCCAACCGGTCCGACCAGTAAAGCAACCGGTTCGATTTTCAAAACCTTGCTTATGGTTTAACAACATATTAGGAGATCGAATTCCATTAATTATTACTCTATTTGATGCATTAAGTATTATTTGGAGTAAATTATACTTTTGGTCAACCACTAAGCATTAATTAGATCATTAGTTTAGAAAACCATAATCAACATAGTTGTAAATAACTATTAAAATCTCAACAATGATCGTCAAGTCACACCAAACACTTAATTCAAGCAGAATTCCAGGCAGAAGTTCCAACAAACAACATATAATACTTTGATTTCGTTACTTGAAACTCTTAAGTATACGATATTGAAATATTGTATTATACGAAAAATATTGTTTTTTTTTGTTAACATCATATTGCGATACAATTTATTTCAAAGTATAGATAAAAATACATATCTGTGATATCGGCTAAAATACACATACTTTTTATATCTGATATCTTATAATATTAAATCATTTTTATAGAGAATTATATTAAGGTTTAATTGGTTATAATATGTGTTTTAAGACTTTGAAAAGGAGAAAAGGAGGAAACTGGCGTATAAAGTGGGAAGAGATCGGAGAAAAAGAGAAAAGCTAACAACTCTGACACGTCTTTAGTAATTTGGTTATATCTCGCTTATACAAATTCGGATTGAAATGATTCAAGTGATCACCGAACTAGATTTAGAGGTCTACACAACTCTTATTTGTTATGTACTAATCCATGACGCCTACATGGGGGCCATGATGTTGCTATCTTACGAATTCTTAACAACGTACGTATTTAAAGAATTTTTAGGGTTGTTTTGGCATTCTTGACCACAAACTTGATTTCGAGAGGCGTTTAAGCACCCTATCACGTCAAAGAACATTGCGTTTCACCCATAAATGTTGATTTGCGTATGTTAATGAATTATGCTACGATTTTGAGGTTACATTCAATCAAAGATTCGCATCTTATTAGTTCACTTTTGTTGAGTTATTCTATGACCATACTTGTGTTTTTTTACTGTTGTTAGTCTTAAACTTAAGATACGTTTAGTAAACTAAACGGAACTAAATGTTGGTGTATCAATCTCTCTGTCATTCCCAAGGAACATTAGTACAATATATATATATATACAATATTGTTCCCTATAAGTATGGGAATGATCACTATAATTCTATACATAATCTTCAGTATAAAGGGGATAATATACCAACCAAATATAAAGAGATATATGATATATATTCCGTTAATACGCCCCCGCAGTTTGAACGGGAGGTGGCTGAACGTTCAGACTGGATCTGAAATCAAGAAATAGTTGTCGAGGAAGACCTTTCGTGAATATGTCAGCGTACTGATATGTGGATGGGATGTGGAGAACAAGCACTTGGCCAAGGGCTACCTTTTCCCGGACATAGTGAATATCCAACTCGATATGTTTCGTACGTTGGTGTTGTACGGGGTTTCCAGAAAGATACACAGCAGAGACATTATCACAGTAGACTATTATGGTTCGCCGTAAAGGTATATGCAGTTCAAGTAATAAATTTCGCAGCCAGCAGCATTCTGCTACAACATTTGCAACACCCCGGTATTCGGCTTAGCACTTGAACGAAAGAGAGAGTAGGTTGACGTGTGACAGACCAAGAAATTAAATTATTGCCAAGAAAAACGCAATATCCAGATGGGGATCGTCGTGTATCTGGACACCCCCCCAATCAGCATCCGTGTATGAGATGAGCTGAGTAGGTGAGGTAGGATAAAGGTGAAGACCAAGATGAAGGGTACCTTGTAGATATCGAATGATGCGTTTTATAGCATTAAAGTGAGGAACCCGTGGGGCATGCATGAACAGACAAACCTGTTGCACAGCATAAGATATATCCGGCCGTGTAAAAGTAAGATATTGGAGGGCCCCAACTAAGCTTCGAAACAAAGAGGGGTCATCCAGTTGATCACCGTCCAACATGCTTAGCTTTGAGTGTGTGTCAACGGGTGTAGCTGCTGGTTTGCAATTTTCCATGTTTGCTCGACGGATGATTTCTTGTGCATATTTGCTTTGCTTTAAGAACATAGAGTTTGCCGTGCATGTGACAGAAATGCCCAAGAAATAGGATAAGGGTCCCAAGTCCGTCATCTGAAATTCACGGGTGAGAGCTTGAATAATGTCATTTTTAAGTGCCTTTGATGAGGGTAAGGACAATGTCGTCCACATAAAGAAGGAGGTAAGCAATCTGGCCATCTCGTTGATAAGTAAAAAGAGAAGTGTCACACTTGTTGCAAACAAAACCAAGCTTTAGGAGATGATTGGCGAACCGCTGATACCAAGCTCGTGGAGCTTGTTTAAGGCCATAAAGGGACTTTCTGAGTTTGCAAACATATCCGGGAAATGAGGGGTTATAAAACCCTGGTGGTTGATGCATGTACACGGTTTCATTTAGAGTAACATGTAGAAAGGCATTTTTCACGTCCAGTTGGTGAATCTCCCAGTTTCGACCCATAGCAATAGAGAGGACGGTTCGTATAGTGGCCGTTTTTATCACCGGACTAAAAGTTTCGTCATAGTCTATTCCAACCTGTTGCGACTTGCCATTGACAACAAGTCTGGCCTTGTATGATGTTAGCGTAACATGTAGAAAGGCAGTTTCGGTCAAGTGTCCCATCGGACCTGAATTTATGTCGAAAAAGCCAGTGGCAACGTATGATGTTAGCGTCATGAGGATGAGGTACGAGATCCCAAGTTTCCTGTTTAAGTAAAGCATTATATTCATATAGCATGGCACTCTTCCAATTAGGGTCAAGCATGGCGGCTTTGGGGTTGGGAGGAATAGGAGAGATGGCTTGAGTGTAAAGGTTGAACCGAGGGTTCGGCTTATGGATCCCGCTTTTATGGCGAGTTTGCATTGGATGGGAAGAAGTAGGGTGGTTTGTGTGATTTGTTGTGGGGTTCGTTGGATCTGGTGGAGTTTGAGTGGAAGAGGGGGTCGTGGTGGCCGTGGGTTAAGAGTAGTGATGGTATGTAAAGTATGGTGAGGGCTCGGGTGTGTCAAGGAAGGTGTATGAGTGATCTCGATATTTGGATAGATTTGCAAAAGGATAGATAGATTCATGGAAGGTAACATGTCGGGATATAATGGGTTGTGAGGAAGATATAGGAAGACAAAGGTAACCTCGATGGAGGCTAGGGTATCCAAGGAAGACACACACAATAGAACGGGGCGCGAGTTTATGTGCGGTGGTGGCGGTGATATTTGGAAAACACAGGCACCCGAATGTTCGAAGGTAGGAATAGTTAGATTGATGGAGATAAAGGACCTCAGTGGGAGTTCTGTTTTTGATGGCCATAGATGGGAGAATATTAAGTAAGTAAGTAGAGGTGTGGAGAGCGTAGTTCCAGAATATTGGTGGTAGGGAGGCTTGAATAAGAAGAGTCCGAACCATATTATTTATTGTACGTATGGCACGTTCGGCTTTGCCATTTTGTGGTGAAGTGTAATGGCAAGATAGGCGTAATTGCATCCCATGGGAGGTGCAATATTGATGGAACGAGGAATTGTCAAATTCCCGACCATTGTCACATTGAAACGTTTTTATTTTCCTGTTAAATTGAATTAAAATGTTTGTTTGAAATGCTTGGAAGGTAGGAAAAGCTTGAGATTTATTTTTCAAGGGGAACGTCCATATGAAGTGGGAGAAATCATCTAAAAGTACAAGGTAGTATTTATGGCCAAGTTTGCTAGTGATTGGTGATGTCCATATATCTGCATGTATAATATCAAATGGTAAAAAAGTAATGGAGTTGGATGGAATAAAAGGTAATCGACAGTGTTTTCCCAAAGAGCAAGCATCACACACTATTTTATTATTATCACGAATAATAGTAGGAATAGAAAAACGATTACAAATAAATTTAAAGCAAGAACTATTCGGGTGTCCAAGACGGGTATGCCAAACACTTGCAGAAGCGGTGTGAAGGGCTACAGAAGAGGCGGGGTTTGATGATGCCGGCGTGAGAGGGTATAACTCGCCGGAACTATTGCATCGTGTTAAAAGTTTCCCCGTGTTGAGTTCCTTTACAGAAAAACCAAAGGGATCAAACTCAATAGAGACTTTATTATCACGAGTGAATTTTCTAACGGAGATTAAATTTTTAATGATATTAGGTACATGAGAGACATTATTTAGAAGAAAGGGGACGGTGAGAGATGGTGTGACAGTGTTGCCGTAACCGGTAATAGGAATTCGAGTGCCATTGCCAACAAGAATATAGTGTGGATTACTTAAACGAGAAAAATTGAAAAGCGTACCTGCGTTACTCGTGACATGAGATGAGGAGCCCGTGTCCATGTACCAAGAAGTGTCCGGAGATTGCAAATGCATGGTATGGAAAGCACTTTCTAGTTCGGTAGGTGTCATAGGGTGGCCGTGAGGAGAGGGTGAGTCAACCGTATAGTAAGCATGGCTTTGGTTGGATTGGGTTTGTGGCGTAGGTGTAGTGGGTGGGGGGAAGGTAGGTCGGGGGCCAAGAAGACCGGGTTGCAAGTTTTGGGTAGTAGGGTAAGGGCATGGTGGTGGTGTCCACATATTTGCGGTGTACCATGGTTGAGATTGGGTCGGACAGTAGATGGGTTGAGGAGAAGATCTTCCACGTCCTCGTCCACGACCTCGATAGTTGCCACGACCTGGGGAACGGCCACCACGTTGGCTACCACGAGCACGTCTTCCACCGGCAGCGGTATCTCGTGGGACTTGAGAGTCATGAGTAGAAGGGGCCGTTTCATTCCGTTGAGTTGTGAGGGCATGTTGAGCCTTGTTGTCTTGTTTTGAGCGTCGTGTTTCTTCTAACAGCAATTGAGAACGGGCTTTGTTGAAGCTAGGAAGAGGGTCAGATTGTTGAATGAAGGTGGCGATGGTGTCGTACTCACCCTTTGTAAGGCCGGAAACTAGTTGGAGAACCATCTTTGTCTCCGAAATAGGATTTCCAACATTAGCAAGTTGATCGGAGAGATTCTTGAGACGAGTGCAATAATCCGAAACATTGGAGAAGGATTCAAGACGGGTTGAGTTGAATTGTTCTTCTAGATAAACAGCCCTCGTAGCTTTGTTATCTTGAAAGAGCTCTTGGAGACAGGCCCAAAGTTGATGAGCGGTGATGCCGGGTTTCATGATGGTGTGAAGAAGGTCGGGGGAGATTGTGCTATAAATCCATTCTTTAACAATAGCATCAAGACGTGTCCAAGTAAGGTCGTCGATTGATGACGGGCAAAGGATGGTAGGATCAATGTGGTGCAGAACATTGTAGGCACAAGCATGTATATGAAAGAGTTCGACCCAAGAGGCATAACGATCATCAGATTGATCGAGGGTGAGTGGTATGGAGTTTTTGACGTTAGTAACCGCGAAAGCAGGGTGGAACGGTGGTTTATTAGAATCGGCAGAAGCTTCAGGTCCAGCCATTAAGAAGAAATGGCTGCGAGAGGAAAGAAATTAAGAAAGAAAAAAATGAGTCAAGGGAACGGCAGAAGAATTTCAACTCTCTGATACCATGTTGGTGTATCAATCTCTCTGTCATTCCCAAGGAACATTAGTACAATATATATATATATACAATATTGTTCCCTATAAGTATGGGAATGATCACTATAATTCTATACATAATCTTCGGTATAAAGGGGATAATATACCAACCAAATATAAAGAGATATATGATATATATTCCGTTAATACTAAAGCTAAAATTACAAGCCGAAATTGGAGCTGAAGCTAGCATTTATATATAAAAAAATCTACTTGAGGTAATGAAAAGTCAGTTAAACATTCATAGGTATGTTTTGGACAAAAAGATTAGCTTGTCATTCGTGGCAGGGTATATATGCTCTAAGGCAAAAGTCAAACGAGAACTGTTTTTCGTACGAGAACCGCGAGAACCAATCTTAGCTGTTCAATTCACCATCCTTCAATTGGATTGCCCACCCATAAATTTCTTACATACACCATGCCACACTCAATCCCCCCACACTCTTCATCCATGAATTCCATTATATAAAATGAAGGGCTAAGATTGGTTCTCGCAGTTCTCGTACGAAAAACAGTTCTCGTTTGAACCCTTCCCTATGCTCTAAAACCAATGGGAGATGGGCCAACCACTTAGAGGTTGATTGTACATTAATTTGCTAATGTTGGTTGAGTTTGTTGAATATGATATCGTCTATATATTATGTTTATTTATTAATTTATCATATATAAGACATATTAAAAAGAAGCGTGTTAAGTTCGTGGAGTTGTATTGGTAATTTCTTTTTTGAACGACAACTTATTGTTACCAATTAGCAAAAGATGAAATACAAGGTTAACTACACAGATCCTTCTAACCAGTTCTAATAAACGGTTATCACGTCATCAAACATATAATTGGCGCAATGTCTATGACGTTTTATCGTCAAAATGCATATAAAAACGAAAGCTGAGCCTTGAAGGGGCCATGATAACTTAATTGATCAGCCTATCTATCTCGCTTGTTTGAAACTTCAACCGCGTACGATCTAGATTGTTTATCTTCAAGATATAGCTAGCTAGAGCCATACCAAGTCACAATGGAAACAATGTCTCTCCTTGGGGATGCGAAGAATATTCTAAATCACTTTTGAACCATTACACGGGTTCTAATCATTCAGTTAGCATTATCTTTTTACCGTTAGAAGAACCTTCTTTTAACATGTTATTAGAAACTTAAGATTTCCGAAAAGCAAAGAAAATGCTTTTAAAGAAAGAATTATATTGTGGTGTAGAAGAATTAATCTTGTAGGTAGGTTCGCATGGCTTGGTTGTTACCTTTAGTCATTAAGACATATATTGGGGTGTAAAAATATCGAACCAAATATAAAGAAAGAAATACGAATATAATAATAATAATAATAATAATAATAATAATAATAATAATAATAATAAAGGGATACAAATTAAGATTTAACGTGAAAAAATCATTTTCGAAAAAAACCACGAGCACGATATATCATGATCACTATATGAAAAAAATATATATAAAAAGTTATAAGAATGCAGATATCTCCTGTGAATAACGAGAAAGGGAAAAGAATATAATTCAAATCTCTAGATTTTCAGTTTTTTCTTTCTTACTCTCTCAGATGGCAAAACACACCCCAATTGGATGGATGTATATATCTAAATTATAAACCCTAATATTTTAATTAAGAAAATCGTATTAGAAGTAAATGGGCCTTGGCCCAAATTTAGGAATTCGGCCCACTAACCCAACATATTAAACCAAAATTCACAAAGCCACGTTAGAAACATCAAGATTACTATTTATCCAGTCTTCAAAAGTATGCATAATTTTTTTAATGACTTTTAAATACACACCAAATTGTTTATAACGGAACTCAAACTTATGATCTTAGGTTATGAGCAATACCAAACCTAAACTATCTCAATACCACTATGCTAGAAGCCTTGAGTAGTATGCCTGGTTTAGAAACATCAAAATCCTAGATTCCAAACAGTACTTATGTGGATCATGGTATGTTTGTCACAAGAGATTATGGGAGCTTACGAGACTTTCGTTTTTTAAAGTTTTATTTGGTAAAGAAAGCTAATTTATGCTTAAGATTTTATACTACTCTGTATATTCTATCGATAACAAATCAAGAAATATTCATGAAAATTAAAAAATGAAAAAACTAAATTGATATAGTGATTGATTTGCGTCTACAGTTGTTAGTGAAATTAGGAGCGGGGAATTGACATCCGATAGTTGTTGATGAAAATTTCCTAGCAAATTTACGATAATAGTTGAATCAGGTATTAGAGTTTCGCCGAAGAATACTTTTGGATGACATGTGATCCGAAGAAGACGAGTAACACGTTAATTTCTATTAAGATCCACAACCAACTAAAAATTCACGACTTAAGGTTTCTGACGTTAGAATCTCTTTCTTCGTTAGCCATTTTAGGAAATAAGAGAGGATGATTAGTAGGAAAGAAATTCTAAAAGTAAAATAATGACATTATAACAAATTTTCTTTTAATATACATTAAAGATTAATGATAAATTAGTGAAAAAGGAACGTATTAGGTCAACCAACACGGTCAATGCTAAATTATATGTATTATCAATCTAAATGGCTATGTGCGATGAAATGTATCCGTTCCGTAAAAAATTCGTCGCTGAAACTTATCTACGCTTTTTGTGACACTTTTATAAAAAGTAAATTATTGCTTAAATGTTGGAAACTAGAGATGGATTAGCGACGGATTAATTTGATGGTCATTTAGATATGGCTTAGTAACGGTATTTGTTTTAAATTCTAGGAATGTAGATGTGTCGAGCTACTCAAGCTCGGATCGCTAAAGCCTCGAAACAAGCTGAGCCTAAACGAGCTCGAGCTCAAGTCTGATTAAGACTCATTTATTAAACAACCTCGAGCTTGAGCCTTGTATACTGGGTTCGTTTAAGTTCGCGAGCTTAAACGAGCTTTGATATAATATATATTTTTTTACTTTTTATTTATTACTTATATAATTGCATTATATATTTTTATATCATTAAATAAATAAGAAAAACTACACAAATCAAAACTTAAGATGTTTTTATATCATTAAATATTAAATATGAAAAAATAAAAATTTAAAATTCAAATTCTTTTTTATTTATTATTTATATAATTTAAACTATTTTTAGAAAAACAAAAAAAAAATAAACGAGATTTAACAAGCTTCTCACGAGCTTTGTAAAACACTTCACGAGTTGAGCTCGGGCCTCAAATTACGAGCTCGAACTTCTGCATTTTTAAAAGAGCCTGGCTCGATTAGTGTAAAACTTAGTTCGACTCATTTACATCCCTATTAAATTCGTTTTCATTAATAAAACTAACTAGCAACAGGCCGGTTAGCAACAGAATAAGTGATGGATTGCCAGTTTAGCAATGGATTAAAGACAGTTTTGAATATAAATGAATTAAATGACGGATTGCCATCGTTTAGGCCTCTTGTTAGTTATGATTTGTTTGAAAATTTGAAATTTTAGGTTCTTGTTAAGATTTTGGGTTCACGTTTACAATTATTAGCTTTTTTTATAGAAATTTACACCATGTTCTCGAGTTTTTTTAGCAAAGGAACGTAAATGATTTTTAAAAAATTAATCAAAAAACATTGTGTTCTTAAGTTTCATTTAACGAAGAAAATAGAAGGATTTGAAGGGAGATTTTACACTTATTTTGTCTCGATTCTTATATATCCTCTAAAAAATGAGAGTATTTGAAAGAAAACAATTCTCTTCCTTTTTTTTTTCATCCCCTGTTCTTAAACTCGAGAACAAACCATTACATCATTTCACTTATTATGATATAAAGATTTTTTGTTTGCGTTTAGCAAATGCATTCCATTTTATTCATCGAAGTCCAACATGTAGATAATTATGGTAATTGCCTTAAAATATATATGTCTTTTCCTTTGAATTTATAATAATTTTTTTGTACGTACTTGCGACTTCAAAGTGGTGGCTAGATTTAATCCACGTTTTATCTTTTTGTCCCTTGAGATCGACTCTTGCACATGCTTACCGCAAAACAGCCAAGTTTTATAATACACGACATATAATAAAGGGTCTAAAACTAATGAAGGTAAGGTACGTGTGTTCGTAAGGATTCATGAATGTTTCCATCCTGTACGTAACAATCTCAAAGCGCATGTGCGTGCGTTAGAGCGCCCACGCGCGCGCGCACACACACACACACATATATATATATATATATATATATATATATATATAGGGTTTGGATCCTCTCATATTGTGATCAGACATGACCTATCATGTTCTATCACAAACATAACTGTGTGCCCACTATTTTAATTCAAGAATGCATAGGACCCTTTGTATGTCCCACTCTTATATTTGTGGGAGAACATAACTGTGTGTCCACTATTTTAATTCATTTGAGAACCGTTTTTATTGCGAGAACCAATCTTAGCCGTCCGATTCCTCTCCTTCAATTAGATTGCCCACCCATGACTTTCTTACATGCATCTTGCCACACTCAATCCCTCATGCTCTTCATCCATGAATTTCATTATCCAAAATGAATAGCTAAGATTGGTTCTCGTAATAATAACGGTTCTCAAATGAACCTTCCCCTATATATATAGGGGAAGGTTCAAACGAGAACTGTTTTTCGCACGAGAACTGTGAGAACCAATCTTGGCCATTCAAGTGGTAAGTGGAAGTCACGGATGAAGAACGTGGGGGGATTGAGTATGACAAGGTGCATGTAAGAAATTCATGAATAGGCATTAGGCAATCCAATTAAAGGGGGGAACTGTACGGCTAATATATAAACACACAACTGCTAAGATTGGTAGGGATAACTTGGTATGGGTTCTACATCGATCTACACATAATATATAATACATCTGACCCATGTACAATAATTGCATTTATATATGTAGTTGTTTAGTTTTGCACGTATATATACCAAATTGATCTAATTAATTAATAGCATTTTTTATTTCTATAAATAGCAAGCCTAACTTGCTTTAGTTTGAGACTTACGTACAGTAAATAAATAAATAAATAAATAAATAAAGAAATGGTGATGCAACTCATGGCCGGAAAAGAGGACCAGACGGTATACGAGGGAAATGGTGGTGGTTATTATTTATGGTCAAACTCAACGACACCATTGTTAGCTCAGTTTAAGCTTGGTGCCGCAAAGCTTCTTCTTCATCCTCGCGGCCTTGCTCTTCCTCATTATGCCGATGCCTCGAAGATCGGCTATGTTATTCAAGGTACATATCTTTAATATATATTAAAAGAAAAATAAATTAGTGTCATTATTTACTTTTTGAATTTGTTACAAATCATCCTCTTGTAGTTTCTCAAATATCTTACAAATAAATTGTTTATTCAAATTCATTTTTTTGATAATTTAGTTTGTTAACATATAACACATTATTTGTTGTACCTTGCATTGTCTAAATTGGTCCAAGGTCCTAACGGTTATTTTTGAAACTTGGGGTACAATGGCTAATTTTCCGATCCAGACCGGTCCGGACTTGTCCAAACGAAGGGCTAGTTATTTGTACAATTCTTCTATAAATACCTCTACTACTTCTTCCATAAGATGATCATATCTTTTCAACAATTATATATGTTTATAACCGAATACCAGAATTCTTGTTAAAAAACCTAAAATAATATGTTAAAGTTGATTATTGATTAAATAAGTAAAAATGCATTTAAATACAGGTAATTGCATGGTTGGATTAGTGACACCCAACAGTTCAGAAGAAAAGATTGTGGTGATAAAGAAAGGAGATGCGATGCCGTTGTCATCGGGGGTGGTCTCATGGTGGTTCAACTGCGGTGACTCAGATGTAATCATAATCTTCTTGGGTGAATCCAGGAAAGCCCTAGAGCCAGGACAATTCACATACTTCTTTGTGGCCGGAACTTTAGGAATTCTAGCCGGATTACAATCCGATTTCGTGGGTAGAACCTTCAATCTTGGCAAAAACGATGCATCAACTCTTGCATCTAGCCAACCTGAACCCTTGATAGTTAAAGTGGATCAAGAAATCAAGTTCCTCGAACAAAGCAAACATGAAACTGATTTTATCTATGCAGCCATGGATGCCTCTTCAGCAGATGTTGTCATAAAGGAGGCTGGAATGATCAATTCCTTGACAGAAAAGAAGATTCCAATTCTTGGTGAAATTGGATTAAGTGCAAGGTTTGTGAAGGTGGAGGGCAATGCTATGTTGGCACCAAGTTATGTAGCAGATGGTTCAATCATGATCAGTTATATTACTAGAGGAAGTGGTTGGATCAGGATCGTGGGTAGTACAGGAAAGGTCGAATTGGACATTGGAGTCATAGAAGGTGATGTTTTCATAGTTCCTCAGTTCTATGTTGTTACCGAGATTTCGGATGAGTGTGGAATGGAAGTTTTCTCGGTGGTAACTTCTTCAATGTGAGTAATATCTCTTTACCTTAAAAGACACTTTTGTATCAATTCTTAATTATATATGTTCTCCATGCGGAAATGATCGTTGTTTTGCAGGCCTGTTATTGGACAATTGGCTGGAAATAACTCGATTTGGAACGCATGTTCGCCAAAGGTTTTACAGTTAGCTTTAAATATCAACCCGGAATTAGCAGAAAGTTTCAAGTCAAGAAACGCGAAAAGCATAATCATCATCCCTCCAAGTTACAATTAGCTATGGTTGATCGAGCTGATCGAAGTTATCTTTGCGCGTGTGTGTGTTATTTGGGTGTGTTGCATTCGATAGTTGATTGCTTCATCTCGGTACACATTTTCGTATCCCGTAGTGTGGAAATAAATGTGAACATTGTCACATGTTAGTTATAAGTTAGAATTATGAACTAAACCCTGGTTTTGCTTCATGTGCTTTATGCTTCAAAATAAATATAATGAAAGATTGTAAGTTTATCATAAGTAATGAAAGTTACTTCAACTTTTCAATACCACAAATAACACAATCACTCAAGAAATTATCACCGATTCGGCTATGCAAGTCCAAAATTATAATCTCCATTTTAGAAAGTTCAACAATGGTGGTTGCGACGAGCAAAACCAAGACTGACTTCAACAACCGATGAACATAAGGACAAATATCATGTTTATCGATTTCGACCATCAGTCTTGCAAGCTCCACAATGTTTTTGAAGTTAATAAAAAGTTCGTCGTGAGTAATAACTTCATAAAAAATGTCTAGTTCACGCTCATGATGAATCCTTTCCATATGATCACAATCATAAGGATACATTTCACTCAACTTCCATATGGACAATGTACTAATTTGGTGTTGGAAATACCAATAAACTTAGTCACAAGCTCACATTGTACTAGTCAAAGGCAAAACTAAATTAGGGCACAAATGAAAAGACAAGACTAGTTACTGCTTACTGTAACGCCCCAATTTCTAAAATTTAAAAGAAAACTTGAAACAAAAGGTATCTGTCTAAAAACAGAATTTGATAAGTCGATGGAAACCAACCAAGTATTTTTTTTGAACCCTCTGGTTCGTACAAAAAGGTAATACAACCTCAATTCATGTCAAAAATAGTTTCCAATAAGCTTACCGTCAGCGGAAGCAAATAAAACATTTTGTTTAAACCCTCAAGTTTGTATAAAAGAGATATGCACGCATTTTAATCAAAAGTACTTTCTGTTACACAATTAGGAGCGTTATTGTTTCAAATCACGTTTTAAGCAGTCAACCATCAACAGTCAAACCGGGGGCTTGTCTTGGTGCTAACACAACCTGCAAAACAACCACAAGCAATAACTGCTAAGCTACAAGAGCTTAGTGAGAAATCTAAACTGTAAATCATATAAGCATGCGCATACACATATACGAATGCTGTAAAAGTTCTTATGGATACAGTACTGCAGCATCTTAGCATCCGCCAAGAAGGCTAAAACGCTGTCCATAGCACTACTGCACGAAGTAGCATGCTACAGCTCTACTCTCGCACACCATGATCCACTGATCGTTAATATAACACATTGCAATGCAACACACATATCACAGATATGAATCAGAGTTTACGAAACTCGCCTCCATAATCACGTTATAAACACAGTGCTATGCCACAATTATCTCGGAGTATTTATGTCCACAATAACGTCCTACACATATTATACAGTTATGGTATTAAACACATAACAATTATCCATCTTATATAAAGCATAAAACTAAACTTATACTCTTATAGAGGCCTACATGGCCTCTGACATGGGCAGTGTTGACCTACATGGGTTGTGTTGGACCTACACGGCCAGTGTCAGCCTACACGGTCCGTGTTCATCCCACACGGCCTCCCTCAACCTACACGGCCCGTGTTCAGACCAACACGGCCTGTGTTCAGTCTACATGGCCTCCTACCTTCCTCTACACGGCCCGTGTTCTGCAATTTTTAGCAGCAGATCGCGGGAAACTCGCTGTTTTCCAGCCAAAACTCATTTAATCCACTTTCATGACATTTCTAGCAGATTATAATCATTCCATAACATCCCCTAACTCCAATAAACATCAAAATAACACTGTATGATCACCAAACACCATTTTTAACAAATCCTAACCCATTAACACCTCATGTTAATCAAGAACAAGAGAAAAATGATGAAGAATACTTACCAACTGATGAAGGAGATGGTGAAATAGGCTTGGTTCTAGCTTGCCAACAATTTCTTGACACTTCTCTTTTTGAATTCAAGTTTGGGTTAAAGATTTGATAGGTGTTTGTGATTCTTGAGAAAAGAAAGAAGTAGAAATAAGAATGGAAGGAAGAAGAAGATAAGGAGGGAAGGGGGCTGCTGCCTCTATGGTGGTGGTCCCCTATTTAGTGTGTATTCCACTCCCCTTTCTGACTTACAACTTATCCATATGCTACTCAAGAATCTCAACGGAGATATATTTGGAATCATTACTTTAAACCATTTAATAATTTATAACTTCCACTCGTTTTTCCTTAACTTTTATTTAACAACTTATTTTAAATACCTTTAATAAATTTGGGATGTTACACTTACTAATTAACTAAAACAATAACACTTTGTCACTAATTAAGCAAAACAATAATACATACTCAAAATAGGGAGAAAATGAGAAAAGAAATTAAAAATACCTTCAAATTGGTCGGCAGAGTCGAGATAAGGAAGAAAATAATCACACGAGGGCAAAGGCCTTCTTCTTCAATGCCAGGGGCGAACCTTCTATGGTCTCGACTTGCCTTCTCTTCAATGGGAACACCTTATGGGTTGAGAGAGGGGGGGGGGGGGTCGGAGGGGCTTCGGCCCTTGGCTTGGTGCTAGAAGTTCCAAGATAATTTAAAAAATTAAAGAGGTCAAATTCCTAATTCATATTGACTTCTTTTTATTTAAGCTCAAGTTAAGTAAAAGGCTCAATAAATTTAAACAAAAATGCATATATATATATATATATATATATATATATTAAATTGCAACGTATTATTTTTATAAATGTTTTTTTTAAATCTAGTTAGATTATGATAGCATAGAAACATTGACCAAGAGCACTCTGAAAATTGACTAGGGTCACCAGTTAAAAATTTCCAAAAAATTCACTACTTACGGTTTGTTCATCTGGCTGTCGTGCCCTTGATGGCATACCTTGGAATCCACCCCTAGTGACTCATAATGTTAAGTCAGTAATAAGTCATTGATTTTAACAAAATATCACAATATGTTTCTAAATATAGCGACGCTTGTTGTGACATTTCTTAGTCGCGGCGAAACCTCATGTGTCCCTAACTATGTCCTTATTGCGTTATGCGTACTACTTGTGTCACTAAGAAAATATAGGCACATGCCTTTGTTTAGTGACTTTGTTACTTGCGTCGCTACACAAGTCGTTTTTTGTGAAGTCGCTAAGAAATGACATTGTTTGAATGTTGCTATCCAAGTCGCAACACGACGATATTTTTCAAAGGCCGTTATCCATCTCACAATGCAAGTCGCTTTTATGAAAAATTAACATTCTTTTTGGTTTTCCGCATAGTTATCAAAATCGCGATCCTGATCGTAAGATCATACGATCGTACGATCCCACCAATCAAAAACGCGCCGGATCGTACTTAGGATCGTAAATAGGTAGGATCGTACCCAGGATCGTAAGATCCTAGTGAGATCGTAGGATCGTATAGCGATCTTACGATCCTACGATCCTAGTTTTTTTTTGTCTTTTTTACATATTTTAATTATTACTATTATTTTACATTTTTATTTTTTTACATTTTTTGGTTATTACTATTATTTTATTTTATTATTTTTAAATTTTTAACTGGTCAACCTTGTGTAAGCAATTGTTTGCAATTTTCTACTTTATACACGTCACATTTTTCATTTTTCTTTTGTTATAAAAGATAGAGGTTTATGATAATAAGATTTTTCATGAAATAAAGAATCAATGTTGTGAACAATATGCTTTAGATTTATTGATTGTGTTTAAGTGTCATATTTTAAATTTTATATAAACCAATGAATTGCGGCGAGTTGTTATCTATGCTCTTAAAATTTAAAATTTGGACGATTTTATTTTTGTTATTTTATTTAATGTTTCATTCTCTCGTAAAATTATTATATAATTGGTTTTTGGTAAAAATTATAGCATATAAAAAACCTAAAAAAATTTTAGTGACTTGTGATAGGATCTTAAGATCTCGATCTCCATCTTACGATCCGATCTTGCAAAGACGAAAACGATCCTAGGTAAGATCTCGATCTTGATAACTTTACTTTTCCGATTAGATAAATGGGTCCAATATTTCCAATTATATACATACAACTAATTACATCGCATTTTTATAATTATAAAATGTAAAATCTTCTAATATAAATAAAAGATTGATTTGATAAAAAATTTTAGACGATCTGAACTATTCATTTAAAAAAATGTTTAATATTGACCATTTATTCACTTAAAATCAAAAAATCAATTTTGACTTTTTAGAGTCAAAATTATTAGAGATAATTTTATATATGCCCCTATTAAATCATATAAAATCGTATTTTGTCCACCTTAATTTACAAATATCATATTTAACCTTTATAATATTTTAAAATATCATAATTAACCAAATTCTTATTTTTATCATTCTAAAATATTTTATAATCATTTTAAATTCTTTTTTAATCATAACCAATAGCGTTTAACTTTATTACCCTTAATTGTAACAATAATAATCGATGACTTATATAAGAAATACAATCACATCTCTTTTTATCATGATACCACGTTTCTGCCATCAAGTCTGCCCTCCCACTCGCATCAATACTTCCACCACTTGTAACGTCCCAAAAAAAATGTATTCATACACCAGATTCAAATCATATATTTCATAATCAAAACGTAGTGCAACGTATATTAATTACATCCCAGTCTCGAGTCTACCACTAATTGAAATACAATCAATAACTGTGAAAAAGGAAATTTAGTTTGTTAATCTTGCCGAAGCAATGCTGATGATGAGCTATCACTAACGTGCTGGAGCCCCGCCGTGGTTATCTCCTGAAAAACAGGTTAAACAACAACTATAAGCAAAAAGCTTAGCGAGCACTCTACTAACAATCCAAACAGTTCATCAAACACATTTCTCGTACTCACCATAGTAGTAACTCGTCTCAACATACCCGCCTGTTAGACGGTCTCTTCGAACCCGTTGTCGTCATAACGGTCTAACATACTCGACACTGAAGTGTTGGTCTCATTCTCGACACCGTAGTACTGGTCTCATACCCGACACCAAAGTGTTGGTCTCATACCCGTTACCGAAGTATACGGTCTTTAGCATACTGCACGTGTAATTATAACACACCACATGCAAAGCGTAACACACATACTACTATCATGTACAAGTCAGTGTACTCACATATATCATAACTTATCACCTACTTACATATCATCAGCCGTGTACGAAGTCTAATTAAAACATATACAACACTGGAGTGTTGGTCTACACATAACATTCATGTAGCCCATAAGTATTAATCTCTATCTTATATGCTATCAAACCTATTTGATGTCTATTAAAAATGTAAGTAAGAATACTCACTTGATCGTAGTTTAAACATGTGTATCAACAATTTACTGAATTGCAGAATCAACAAGTCTGGTAGCAAGAGCCTAAAAATAGAACTTACTGGATCAGTACTCGTTATGAGTCTCTGGCTCATGTTATAAAATTCCAAGTCCACTAAGTCAGACCATATAAGTTGGACCACATAAGGCGGACCATATAAGTTGGACCATATAAGTCGGACCACTCATCAGGTCATCTCTATCAGTTTTAGTTTTCATTACACAGACTCCATGGCCAAAATCAAACTCTCTAAAAACTTAATCATTTTATTTTTGTTGCAAACCATTGCTCTATTCATTTAAACAATTCCTTTCAAATAACTTTGTGTTTCACCAAGTATTAAAGGATCTATCCCCAACCTTTTCCCTAGTTTTCTCGTATAACCCCAAAAATTCAGATGTCAACTATTCATTTATCACCTTAACAAAGTAAGATTTGATGTCTACATGATCATAATAAATTAAGAAACATTACCGGATGATTCTCTTAACAATTTCTTATGTTCCAAGATGATTCTCGACCCTTTCTTCCTCTGTTCTTCGAGAGAAGTTTACTCACACAAACACACTTATTTGAAAGTAATGGAACAATGTTGGTCTTGGTGTTGGGGGTTGTGCCCTAGCTATTCTTTTATACCTTCTTTTAAAAAGGCTTAACCCAATATCTTCATCAATTAAGCCCATTAATAATTAACCCAATTAACTATTTGCTTTTGTCCATTTAACTAACTAGCTACCCAAGCCCAAATGATCAACTAGTTCACCTTTAATTTGCAATTTATTTCGACAACAATAATAATAACAATCGATACTCATAAAATATTCTTTTATTAATTTCGGAAGTTCAGATATTACACCGATGGTTAAAGTGTTGACGCTGTACATCATAATTTTTTAAGTTCTCATGTAATTCATGTTTTATTTTTATTGAATACGTTTTTGTTAATGTCTAATATTTATTATCGTTTAAACCAACCCGTGTATCACACGGGCATTTAGTCTAGTATTATAATATAGGGGAAAATTCATAGAATAATAACTAAGTTTGAAAACTGTTTCACCAAGGTCATTTCCACTCTTTATTTCACATTGTGAAATTTCCTATGGATGACCTTGATAGAAAAGTTTTCAAACTTGATTACCATTCTGTGAAATAAACCTTATAATATATTATCAAACCCATGTGACCCTTCCAATTTGAAGTTAAAACTCAGAAGCCTGGTATAACACATAAGAGCATCCACAATAGGAGGTGAATGAGAGTTGTATGGGGTAATATGGGTTGTATGGATTGTATGAAAAGTTTAATAAAAGTAGAGTGGTATAAAAGTTAAACCGTTGTATGGACAAATGGGTGGGCCCAAGATTTTTTTCAATTTAATAATTATGGACCCCACATATTTAATATACATATCTTATTTTTTTTATTTACTTCTTTTAATATTACGTAGAATTTAATTTAATATATTTTTAAGTTAAGTAATTTTTGTATTTATATTTTTAAAAAAATTCTTAATATATACATATATATATAAGGAGCTTTGTATTTATAAACAACACAATAATAGATAAAACATTACACTAATATCAAAATACATAACAAAATACATAAAAACTCAATAGAAATATAAACATATTATAAAAAAAAGTTTGATATAGCTACACTTAGATTTAATCTCCTGCGTGTGAATAATATTCCCAAATATGCTCCTTTAAATCATGTCGAAATGAGTAATGTACTGATGGATCACGTAGTTCAAAGTTCATCTGAATCTGATATTGAATTTCTTCGATAGGACCTCGTTGTACACGTATTAGAGGATCAACATCATCGGACCAATTTAAAATGGCATTTCCTTCATCCTCTACAATCATATTATGTAATATGATACATGCATACATTATATCCTTTAATATATTTTTAAGTTAAGTCATTTTTGTATTTATATTTTTAAAAAAATTCTATATATATATATATATATATATAAATATATATATATATATAAGGAGCTTTTTATTTATAAACAACACAAATAGATAAAACATTACACTAATATCAAAATACATTACAAAAATATACGTATATTTTTTTATTTACTTATTTTAATATTACGTAGAATTTAATTAAATATATATTTAAGTGAATTAATTTTTTTATTTATATTTTTAAAAAAATTCTTAATATATACATACATATATAATTTTTGTATTTATATTTTAAATTTTTTTTAATATATATATATATATATATATATAAGGAGCTTTGTATTTATAAACAACACAATAATAGATAAAATATTACACTAATATAAAAAAACACAACAAAATACATAAAAACTCAATAGAAATATAAACATATTATAAAAAAAAGTTTGATATAGCTACACTTAGATTTAATTTCCTGCGTGTGAATAATATTCCCAAATATGCTCCATTAAATCATGTCGAAATGAGTGATGTACTGATGGATCACGTAGTTCAAAGTTCATCTGAATCTGATATTGAATTTCTTCGATAGGACCTCGTTGTACACGTATTGGAATATCAACATCATTAGACCAATTTGAAATTTCATTTCCTTCATCCTCTACAATCATATTAAGTAATATGATACATGCATACATTATATTGTTTAATAATATTTTTAAGTTAAGTAGTTTTTGTATTTATATTTTTTTAAAAATTCTTAATATATATATAAGGAGCTTTGTATTTATAAACAACACAATAATAGATAAAAGATTACACTAATATCAAAATACATTACAAAAATATACGTATATTTTTTATTTACTTATTTTAATATTATGTAGAATTTAATTTAATATATTTTTAAGTTAAGTAATTTTTGTATTTATATTTTTTTAAAAATTCTTTATATATACATATATATATATATAATTTTTGTATTTATATTTTTAAAAAAATTCTTAATATATACATACATACATATATATATATAAAAGAAGCTTTGTATTTATAAACAACACAATAATAGATAAAACATTGCACTAATATCAAAATACATAAAAACTCAATAGAAATATAAACATATTATAAAAAAAGTTTGATATAGCTACACTTAGATTTAATTTCCTGCGTATGAATAATATTCCCAAATATGCTCTATTAAATCATGTCGAAATGAGTGATATACCGATAGATCATGTAGTTCAATTCGATAGGACCTTGTTATACACGTATTGGAGGATCAACATCATCAGACCAATTTGAATTTGCATTTCCTTCATCCTCTACAATCATATTATGTGATATGATACATGCATACATTATATCATTTATGTGTGTGAGTAGCCAAGATCTTGATGGACCTCGTATAATTGCCCAACGAGATTGGAGGATACCAAAGGCTCTCTCCACGTCCTTCCTTGCAACCTCTTGCATTTCCTTGAATAGTTTTCTTTTGGATCAGCTGGATGTGGAAAACTTTTAATAATTGTAGCCTATTCAGGATATATACCTTATGCGAGATAATGTCCTTTATTGTATGTCATGTCATTCATAGTAAATATGCATTCCGGAGAATGCCCTCTCAACACTTCATTAAATAATGGGGATTGATTCAATGCATTGATATCAACCTGCAACCCCAAAATATGCATGTCATATACAGAGATCTTGTGATGCATGATTGTCGGACACCTTTGATCACCTCAAGTAAATTGAACTTGCCATGCGAAAGGGCAATTTTTCCAGGGCTAATGCATACAATGAATACTTCCTAACATGCCAGGAAACCCATGTTTTTTTGAATGTTTCGGTAGTAAATTTTGTATATCGTTAACATTAGTTTTTCTCAAATAATGGTCCGAATAAACCTCAATCAAACATTTACAAAAATTACATAAACATTCGATTGAAGTTGTTTCTCCAATTCTTAAGTATTCATAAAATTGATAAGTTGTTGTGCCATAAGCAAACTAGCGTATGGTAGCAGTGCATTTTTGTAGAGGGGAAAGACCTTTTTGACCTAAAGCATCATTTCTTTGTTGAAAATAAATATAATGGTTAGTGATACCGTCAACTATTTGAAGGAATAGTTCCCTCCTCATACGGAACCTTCGTCTGAAAATATTAGGTGAAAACAGGACACTCATCGAAATAGTCTCTCCAAGACGGTTGTCTCTTTCTTCACGATTTCTTTTCATATATTTTCTATTTCGATTAGGACCTCTTGAACTTTCAGTAATTTATTGTTCTTCTTCTAGTTGTTTAAGCTCCGCGTAAAGTTTTGTTGTTGAATTGTTCAATAATTGATTGATTATGAAATCAGAAGCAGAATCAGATGAAGATGACATAGTTAAATATATAGAAACTCTCTTGTGGAATGATAACATAATATGTCATATTTATTTATATACAATTATCTTATGCAATCCGGTGAATCGCCACATCATGTTATCCTATCTTATCCGGAGAATCGCCTCGTCATGTTATCTTATCTTATCCGGAGAATCGCCACGTCATGTTATCCTATCTTATGCAATCCGGAGAATCGTCACGTCATGTTATCCTATCTTATGCAATCCGGAGAATCGCCACGTCATGTTATCCTATCTTATGCAATCCAGAGAAATCGCCTCGTCATGTTATCCTATCTTATGCAATCCGGAGAATCGCCACGTCATATTATCCTCTCTTATACAATCCGGTGAATCGCCACGTCATGTATCCTATCTTATGCAATCCGGTGAATCTTCTTATAAATACAAGGCATTCCCCAAGAACTTATTAAACCAATCTTCTCATCCTTCTCTAAAAATAAATATGGATCAAAATTATTACTCAAATCTGTTATCTTCTTCCTACCCCAAAAATCAAAACAACCAATTAAATCCTCCATACCCAAATCCTATGTACCAAAATCATTCATACCCAAATCTTCATTACCCAAATCCTTAGTACTCAAATCCTCAGTACCCAAATCCCCAGCACACAAACTCCTCGTACCCAAATTCTTCAAATCCTGCAAGTCCTGTTGAAAATTTAGATATAGTACGTAATCCAGAAGTTCTTTCTACTAGCAAAAAATCGAAAGCTAAAAAGGTCTTCCGGAGTATAGAAGAAGAAATATTGTTTGTGAAAGTTTGGCTACACATTTCACAAGATAGCATTATTGGCACAACACAACGTGATAGAGAGTTTTGGCAACGGATTAGCAGGTACTATGATGAAAACAACACAATAGATGTTGTAAGAACTCAACAAAACCTGAAAACACATTGGCATTATGTTAATAAGATAGTTAATGCATTCAATCAAATACATTTGGTGTTTGAAAAGCCAACACATTAGCGGATGGTCCGAAGAAGATCTAAGAAGGTCATCACTAAACTCCTGTTGAGGAGTATGAATTGTGGATGCTCTAAGAATTAATAAACAATAGGGGCTTACAGGTTGATGCAGCACTTCTATGTTCAGAGTTTGAAATTAGTTTCCTTATTATATTTACTTCTTCTCAAGATGTGAATATAATTATTGGATTTAATTAATTATCATATACATATTCGGTTATCTATTTCATATTTACATATAACTTATGTTACTTATAAACTACCCTTTAAATCTTTAAGAAAAAAAATGTGTATGTATTAATGAAAACATAATAAAATGTTTTTAAAAAACAATAACCAATATACCTAGTTATCTTTAATTATTACTATTATTATTATTATTATTATATACATATTTTTTAATTCTTTTATGTTTATTTTATGTTTATTGCTCCTTTTCTCTTTCATTGTTAGAGGTCTTTCGGAAAACAATTTATCCACCTACGGATAAATGTATGAATGTCTGCACCTTACCTTTCTCATATCATGCTAAGACAAGATTGAATATTGTTGTTGTTCTTTTATCTTCTATTTAAAAAGATTTCCCCTATTTTTCTAGTACGTATCAATACAATATATTAATGAAAAATATAATAAAATGTTTTTAGAAAAAATAGCTAAGGCTGCATTTAGCAGAAGAAAAATTTACTATTTTTTTCTATAAAAATAGTGGAGTTTTCATTTTCTGAAAAAATAGGAAACGTGTTTAGATAATGGGTGGAGTTTTCCTTTTACAGAAAAAAATGAAAAACATGTTTAGTTGAAGTGTTTTCCTGGAAAAGTAGTTTGAAAAAGTTCAAGAGTTTGAAAAAATTGAGAAGTTTGAAAAAATGTAGAAAAATGTGAGAGTTTTCTGTTTTCTTGAAAAAAAAATGTAAGTGAACATGTTTTCTAAATTTAAATTTTCTAAGAAAATTTTTCTAAAAAAATGAGATTTTTCTGGAAGTGAACGTAACCTAATATGCCTAATTATCTTTAAAATAAAAAAATTCCCCATGTTTTTCCAGTATATGTATACTGTATATAAGTTTAGAAAGATGATTTACACACAACAAAGATTTATCTTATACAACAAAATGTATATGTTTGGACAATAGTGTAGTTAGACATTTGCATGAGAAAAAGACTTTACAACCCTTTTAAAGTCAAAATACTATGATTGTTATGCATGACTAATTTTTATTGTTCACAAATCATTGCATGTACGTAAGCTTAATTTCTAATACTTCGAATTTTATCCGATAATGTTTAAAATTATTAAGCAGCAAAAATACATTCCGACTAATTAGATCTACCTATTATTTATTGATATTACACAATAATATATTCACTACTATGAAAATTAAAATAAGATTAACATTAACATATGTATATTTATCTATATCTTATATCTTCATTTACAAGTAGTCTCAAATAGACAAATTAAATACAGTTATACTATCATACAAGACACAAGCAATAATCTAGTATAGCTATTTATAATATCGAAATAAACATATTGAATCAGTTTTGGAAATTCGGCTCACGAACGCAACATATTGAACCAAAATTCCCAAAGCCATGTTTGGAACATGAGATGACTTATGTAAAAGAAATTATAGGGATGTGATATATTTTTCAAGCAATATCTATCTTAGGTGCTTCTATATGTATAAATACTTTAAATAAGGTGTATGTTGCTCATTTTTATCATTTAGTCATTTAAGTATTTGTAAGTATGAAAACACCTATCATAGATACTTCTAGTTGCATACATCTTTTTTTCATAAATTAAAGTTTGGTTTACTTCTTCAAAATGTATTAAACTATACCCCAAATGTTAATGTGTGTATTCACCTTTCAAAAATGTTATTGTGTGTATTAAAATTTTAATTTATTGTTATTGTATGTATTTTGATTACATAAAAAATAAAAAAAAGTATAAGTTTAGTACATACAATAGGAAGTTTGATACATACAATAACACACTTTTTGAAAGTTTGATATACACAATAACATTTATGTAAGGTATTCACACATTAACATTTGAGGTATAATTTAATAAATTTCAGAGAAGTAAACTCATTAAAGTTATAGTTAATTTCAGTTCCAACTTTATCCCTAGCTAGTTTTACCAAATGTATTTAGGTCATTACCCAACCTTACCCCCGATCTTTGAACCTCTACTTGTTATCATCTTGTGACGTCCACTTTCAATGAACTACATGTGTTTTCTATTTTAAGGTTTACAAATTCCTAACACGGTCTAAGATAGTCCATAACAACCATTACTAGAAAAGCTGCAAATATCAACAGATTTTTACCTACGAGCATTAATTCGTTGGTAAATTAGTGTATTCAACAACATTACTGTAACACTATAATTTCAACCTATATTTTTTTAAAATATTGCGGAAGTGAATGATTAATATATATATATATATATATATATACATACACACACACACAAAACCAATATAGTAAACTATGGTTAAATTGTTTTCAAAACAACATCAACTGTGTAGTGTTACATAAACCAATGGCTCTTAAAATAAAATCAGAGTAGCGGTCAATTATTCCCCAAGCACGCCTAGGGATGGCAAAAAAAACCGACCCCGACGGGGAAAACTGAAAACCGAGTTAAACGGGGCGGTTTCGGGGATGCTAAATGGGGACGGGGACGGTGAAAAACCGAATAATTTAAGCGGGGACGGTGATACTCGCCCCGATTACCCGAATAACCGGCCCGATACCCGGCCCGATTACCCGATTATATTTCATTTTTATATTTTATATATATTTTATTATATTCTTATATTTTTTATATTCTTTATTCTATTTTTATATTTTATATTCTATTTTTAATTATATATTATATATTCATATGAAGTTGGAAGAGTGATATAATTTATAATTTGGATCGTCATTGAACACTTAATGTTTTAAAACCATTTGTTTGGATACATTTGAATACTTAATCATTATCTTGGATCGTTTTGTATGTATTTGTGGAGAATGTATTAATGTTGTATAATTTTAGTATAACTGTTTTTTAAAACTCGTGACAAAATCTAATAGTGACGAGAATCCCCGCGGTGAAAAATCACCATTTAACTTTATACGGGTATCCCCGCGGTGAAAATTACCCGTTTAATTACCCGTTCACATTAAACAGGGATACCCGTTTCCCCGCGGTTTTCCCCGATTACCCGACGGGGATCCCCGTTTAAATCCCCGCGGTATTTTAAGCGGGGACAGGGACGGTTTTTTTAAACGGGGACGGGGGGACCAATCCCCGGCCCGAAACCGGCCCGTTGCCATCACTAAGCACGCCACTCCTCAGCTGAACCACTGACTTACTAAAACCTGTAAAATGGAGTGAAAGCTGGGGGATTAGCACAAAGCTAAGTGAATGAAAGTTAAACCAACAAATAGCATCACCGCAACCAAAAGATACAACAATAAACAAGCAACCGAGAAGACCGGCGGTTCTGCAAGAACCTACAACCAATGCTGGCCAAAGCAAAGGTTTACCGATAGTTTATTTGCTATTCTCACACAGTATTACCCTTAAGTTGCAACGAATGCATCAAAAGATCTAAATACTGATTAGCCGATAGCAAACAAACCCAGCCCATATGCCCAGCTGAAACTGACTTCTCATCCAATCATGTGTACATGTTAATGACACAACCATTAATTAACACATAACTAGTTAATCAATCATCAGACAATAAGTCTATACATGCATCAATCAAAATAGTTGCAACCATAACCGTTACAACTAAACCATATGTGAGTTAAACATCCACTCACCTTGGATCTCCGAATCACCAACTTAGTAGTCTAATTTCACTGAGTCTTGTCTCCTCCTGAGAACACAGGATAACTAGAATTAGTAATCAATTCTTAATTATCTCAAAATATCAAGTTTAGCACCAAACGGGTCAAAACCAACCCGTTGCATTTCACATATGAAAACCAACATTTAGAACATGTCTAAGTTGCATACACACTATATTCATGATACTCAACATGTTACAAGCATCAAAATATGTACATAGTTCTATAAACAACAATTTACTCGCAAACGGGTCAAAACCAACCCGTTGTACCTAACATGTAAAACCAACTTGAAATACATGTCCAATAGTCTAAGATCACTATATATATGATACTTAACATGTGGTAAGCAATAAAACTTGCATAAACCTTACCAAACATCATTTCATAATTTTAAGTAAGCATTAATCTCAAATAATGTTCCAAATATGCTAACCATCATGAAACTAACCCAAGTACTTCATATGAATCATGTTAGAACCAAGTATAAACTTATAAAACATAAAATCATAAGATTAATGCAGAAAACAAAACACAACTAAGTTTAACAGTAGGGAACGCGTCGCGTCCCTTGCTTTGAACGCGGCGCGTCCGGACCGAACAGACCTGCACAATCTGTTTTTCTGCACATCTTTGAACCAAAACACATAAACTCCAAATCAAGCCCTGGAAATACATTTGCAACATTTGTAACATGTTACCACACTCCTATAACATGTAATACATAACTATAAACACTTCAAAGATTACCAAATTATCAAAACCCATTTCTTCTTCAACCTCAAGCTTCTAAAATGGAGTTCCATGATTTTCAATCCATAAAACACAGAACTTATGCATAATTTCAATTCTAAATCATCATGCTTTACTATCAATACGTTACCAATATCAATTTCTATCAATTGCTCATAAACCCAAAACTCAAGAACCCTAAATTAAAGCAAGAAATACATGGAGGAATCTAGAACAATTCAAGAACCATACTAACCTTCAAATTAGGAATTAATCCACACAAATAATGCAAGAAATCTAGATTAAGGGGCTGCCTTTAGGAGAATTCTTCAAGTCAAAGTGATACTTACAAAGATAAGTTCAAGAATGAAACAAGGAGGTGGCAAGAGGCTGATATGTGAGTCACGACTAAAACACACACAATGCAACAGTTAATTAATTAAGCGGTCCTACTCAATTAATTAT
Organism: Dittrichia graveolens; assembly: GCA_038502395.1. Classification (NCBI taxonomy): domain Eukaryota; kingdom Viridiplantae; phylum Streptophyta; class Magnoliopsida; order Asterales; family Asteraceae; genus Dittrichia; species Dittrichia graveolens. Next base: position 73,322,382 of record JARJIL010000005.1, on the reverse strand, counting down.
TTACCAACGAGGTATTATTTGTGACTCTTATCTAAAAACGAGTTCAAATAATCAATAAAACATATAAAAATATAAAATATATATTCCCTTTTTAATCGTGGCTTTAAATTAAATTAATAATTTTCTAAATACAGCAAATAAACAAATAAAACACATAACACAACACGTCCTACTAGGCCGGTGAGTAGGTTGTTACAATTACCAATGGAAAACACTTTAATAAGCTTTTATATTTTGCTGACGGATATCCTTGGTAATGTTGTTGGTATTTTTTTCTCACTATTTTAGGAAACTTTACCAACTCTTTTATCAGCAAGACCATTTCATTTTTTTTGTTGATAATCATCTCGGAGGGAAATTTCCCGTTCTAAATAATCAAGTGGTTTTGTTATTTTTGCATTAGTAAACCAAATTATCAATGAAATTGGCCTATTTACCGAAGGATTTCGCCCATTGACATTAGCAATTTTCCTAGTAACGAAGAGAAGAATTATACCATGTTCTAGTCTTCTAGATGCTGCAGAATCAAGTTCTGCATAGAAAATTCCACAATTTAGCAAAAAGAAAAACATGAAAATAATGGAGATAAAAAAATCACAAAGATCCTTTTCATCAACAAGAGACCTGATGCAATTTTATGATAAAGCATGAGAATCTTACATAATAGTACAATCTTCAACCTTCTTCACAGTTCACTTGATGACCTTAACTAATGCAACAACTATAATATATGTTACTTGTATAAATGCTTTCATGTATAGTGAATACTTATATTGTATGTAATAGTATAGAATAAAGTATACATAACCGAGACTAAACGTCTCAAGTTGAGTAGTCAGTTTGATTAGCCCGGTATTTGTTACTCATCTCGATCAGCAATAGTCTCATTCTCGTGTGGATTTAGTGAGTTGTGAAGTTTGTATCAGACTCTCTCTCCTGTATCAAAGTCACGTTCGAAGATAGTGAAGATCAAAATAGAGTTGAAGATTCAAACTAAAGGCATATTTCAACATAATGGACAAGATAGGTTTTGATTATATTTATCTTCAATTCAGAATAATTATTTATCTTTAGTAAATCTTGAGTAAATAAAGTTAAGTAAAGTTGATCAAGTACGTCTAATGATTGAAAGAGGCCCAAAAGCCCCAAAGTGGTTTTCACAACATATGAAACTCCTTAGACAATTTTATTATAATATTTTATTATTATTGAAAACATAAACTCTAGAAAAGTATTTTCTTTAATGAAAATCTAAGAAACTTATATCAACACACTCATTATTAGATACATTGTTTTGGTCATCAACTTTAATTGTAGATGTGATGGTTGGAAGAAAACATATAAGAGTTTTTTTTTTTTTTTTGACATGTTAGCTACTTTAATGAATGTGGTGTATGCTTCCAGTAAACGAAAAGATATTCTTTGAGAAGTTAAGAAAGAGAGAGTGGTAAAAGAAATTGACAATGATGAACTTAAAACTAGAAAGAGGTTAAACTAAGAGCTTTCTCTTAAACGAGCTAGAGACACGCGATGGAATTCTCACTACAATACTCTTTTGAATTTGTTTACTTTATTTCCCTCGGTTATTAGGGTGCTTGAGTTTGTTGAAGAAGAAGGCACTAACGGTTCTAAGAAAATCAAGCAAGTGGTCTTTTAAATTATTTATAATCATTTGACGTCGTGTATGTCACAAATATATTGTCAAGAGCACTTCAAAGGAAAGACCAAGATAGGGAAACAGTGAAATTAGTGGATTCAAGTAAGATAAATTCCAAGAATGTAGAACAAAGAGTTTTGATGCACTTTTTAAGAAAATCCTTTCTTTTTGTGAGAAGCATAATATTCCAATGTTGAAGATGGATGAAAATCATGTTATTTGAAGAAACAAAAGACAAAGAACTAACATCATCAACCAACATTATTATGAGTTCGATTGTTTCAACACGTTATTAGACATTCAAATTGAAGAATTTGGTGATCGCTTTAATGAGGTAAACTTCGAGTTGCTAAAAAACATGGCGGCTTTGAGTCCATGACATTCATTTTCCAAGTTTGGTGTATCAAAGTTAACGAGATTGAGTTAGTTGTATCCTTATGACTTTGATGATGTAGAAAAGTTATGCTCAAGCATCAACTTGACATGTCCCATCACAATGTGTGAAATGATATATCAAGGATTTTGCCAACTTAAATGGTATTGCAGACCTTTTGAGAGTCATGGTTAAAACATGGAAACATCTTTCTTACCCTTTAGTTTATCAATTATTAAAATTAGCAATGGTTTTGCCGATTGTAACCGTAACAGTTGAGGGATATGTTTCTACGATTATAAAAGCAAACATTATATCTCGTATATTTTTTTGTGCTTGAAAATGTATTCATGTTATAAGAATTTTTTGTAGTGTACTTTGGGCTTCCAATGTCCGAATATTATTGTTGATCGACAGTCTCTGGAATCACGCATTGATCGATGACTTTTATTCTAATTTTATTATATAACCCGTTATGCTTGCTTCTTTAGACCTTCAAAGTCAGTATAAACTTTTCCATTTTTATTTTTAGAGCCTTCAATGGCCGATAGTCAAGAAAAATGTTATTTAGCAACGACAAATTTCTTCGCTAAATGTCCATATGTAGTTGCTGAATTTCTGTAACAAGTTGTTGCTAAAGTATCCTCGCTTAATGCTCATATGTGAAAATTTTCTACGACGACAATTTCATTGCCAAAAGGTGAGAACCGCCGGTGACGACATTTGTCCTCGTCTTAAGGTGTTTATAAAAAAAATCAAAATACAATTTTTTACCTTTTGCGGCGACATGTATCCTCGCTAAATATATTTAAGAAGTGTAAAGTATTTTTATTTAAATGAGATTCAGTGACGACTATTTCATTTTCAAAAACAAATCCGGAGTGGGTTTTATAGTGTAAAATGTCATTTTCGGTGGGAAAAAAGTGAATAGATTTATAAAATGCTTTTGGCGACGACATGTCATCGCTGAAAACCATTGTTGACTTAAGTGATGAAGGCTAAATCTGATTTTTTTTTTCTTGTAGTGTTTGCCAATTTGCTCATATCTAACTTTCTTTGATTACATATGTGATTGATTTTGATGGATAAACGTGTTCTAATTGGTAACTTTCTTTGATCACATAATTGTAACAAGATGTATTTACTTGAACGACTTGTATTAGTTGTTTTGTTTTATCTTGTTTATAATTAATGCACACATTTATTTTGTAGCCGGAACTTGAAGCTATTTTTTGTAACGTGGCGTTTATAGCTAGAGTTGTGGAGATATTTCGGTCCATAGCACCTCAAAATGATATCGGGTCGGCGAACAGGGTTAACGAGGATGACGATAAAAACGATTAAAATTAGTTTATATTTTATATTAGACTTTGTTTTGTGTAACAAACAATTAAAACAAATATTTTGTATTTTGTATTTTGATTTTAGACTTTGTTTTGTGTAACATCCGCAAACCTGGGCTAGGAGATTAGCAGGTTGGCGATATGTGATTAATTGTGTTTTCAAATTGCTATGTGTTTATTAAGAGTTAATGAAATTAATTAATTAATTTAATTTGAATATATATACATGTTACTTGTGAATAACAAATTAGAAAGAAAAAAGAAGTACTAGTATGTATGCATGTATGCTAGTATGTATGTATGTATGTATGCATGGAAAGTAATTGAACACCTCATGCTTTGATTAAAACCAAATACATATGTACGTGTCTATGGATAAAGATCTGCTCATATTTGCTAAGTGATAAGGTGTATGTGTGTGTTTTTAAAAGGAAAACTCCAAGTGAAGAAAAGTCACAAACTTGAATTTGAGAAGCAAAGATTTTGTGTGTTTTAATTCAAGAAGAAGGTGAGAAAGTGTTTATAGCATGTTATAGTTCGTATTGGTACGTTTATATGTCGAAAAGCATGAGTTTATGTTGTTTCACCATTGATAAAGTTGAAAGAAAGCTTGAATAATGGGTTTTGTAGATTTTGATGTTATGATTAAGTAAAAAGGTGTTTTTGATGGTTTGTAAGCATGTTAGATGTTAGATATATGTTTTGTTTGAAGATACATGATGTTAGAAAGGTTCTTATGAAATTAAAGTTGGCTGGAAATCCGACACTCGTAAAGAAGATGATTGCTGAACGTGCGTCGCAGCACTACCTTTAAGTGTCGCGGCGCGACATTGAAGAAATCCGACAAATGAATTTCGGATTGTGAGAATCCGAGTTAATTGCAAAACCGACCCTTGGAAATCCGAGAACTATGAAAACCGACCCCAAAATCCGATACTTATGAAATCCGCTATTGAAATCCGACAATAGACTCTCGGATTTGAAATCCGGTACGGTCGCGGCGCGACGCGGATTATGTCGCGGCGCAACAGGGCTCTATTCAGAAATGTTTATTATTTTATTGTATTTTGCTTGGAATCTGTTGACATGTTATTTATATGATTTTATTGAGTTATTTATATGAATTTGAGATATAAATATTTATGGGAAGGTATATTTATATATTCGAGACTGATTTGATTGTTGCTGTGTTTTCAGGCAATCAAAAGACTCAGTAAACTTAGATTTCTGAGCCCGTGTTGATTTTGAGGTGAGTGGACGTTAATCGCGGATGGTAAAGATTTCGGTTAATGTTATTGATGTGATGCATGACTGTGATTGAGATTGGATTGGATTGACTGAACTGTTGATTGTGATTATTGATGATTGATTTCTGCTACATGATTATTTGGCCGATACGCACTCTTAGGATGATTTTGAGTTGCGTTGGGAAGTCAGCTATACGTAGAATTGGGCTGGGCTTGTTTACTGGTTGGTTGAACAGTAGTAGCCCTTCTGTTGCATATATTGCTTCAGAGGTGGAGTTTACTGTGCCAATTCAGTGGTGGGCTATCGGTAAACCTTTGCTTTGGCTGGCATTGGTTGTAGGTTTTGCGCCGAACCGCCGGTCTTCTCAGGATATGTGATTACATGCTTTGATATTGATTGTGGATGTTTGATTTTGGTGTTTAGCCTCTACTCACTTAGCTTTGTGCTAATTCCCCTCAGTTGTTGCTTTTGCAGGTTCGTGTTTGTGAGGTTGGCTGAAGGAGAAGTTGACCTGACTCTAATATTATTTTTTTGACAAGAAACGAGCCTATAGTTTTTGTAACACAACAATGATACTTTTGTTTGTGAACAATGTTTGTACATTTGTTAATATTGATTTGTATGTAAACGATTTGTTTACTTAAAGCTTCCGCAATGTATTTAAAAAAATGGCTTGAGTTTTCCGGTGTTATAGTTTGGTATCAGAGCCTAGGTTTGGCGATGCATGCACGGCTAGAGTGTTGCATTCCGAAATCTTGGCTCGTGACGGGTCAAGCTTTCCTTCAGGGGAATTAGAGTGAGTTAGAGTTGTTTGTAGTAGTTAGTATTTTGTGTACTAATGGTTTGTTCTAATAAAATTGTGAGGTGATGTGATTGTACAGATATGGCAGACACAGATACCCCTACTGACACTCCTGTGACCCAAGAAGTGACAAGAATCTCAACAGTGAATACGTTGGATATAACACATCAAACAGAAACATCAGGATGTGAACAGGAGGATGAAAAAAGTAAGTACATTAATAAATTAGAAAGAGAGATGCAAGAACTTCGAGAAACTGTGCACTGAATGGAACGAGAGAGGATAACCCACAATGTTCAGACTCAGACTTATCCAGCTGCCATTACACGGGCTACAACATTTCTAGTTCCGGTTCCATATTACCCTACAACACAAGTAACACAACAACCCTACTTATATTCAGTCCCATTTCAGGGAGCTATGCTTCCGGATTACTCAAGCGGTACTAGGAGGGATAGTGCTTCTTCCCAAGCTTTTGGCTTAGCTGAATTGGAAAGGAGAAATGTGGAATCCAAAAACAACATGACCCGAGAGCAAGTTTCTGAACATGAATCCAGGATTGAACAATACTATATATAAAAGCAAAAAGAGCAAGGTGGTCAGAGACAAGAGAACTTGAACTGTGGATCTAGGTTTAGTGGAATTAATCAACGAGCACCACGGTGCGGAAAGTGTAAGTCACACCACACAGTACCTTGTACTTACCAAACTATGTGATGTCTTACCTGCGGACAGTTTGGTCATGAGATGAAAGATTGTTATTTCTCCCAGAAGGTATGTTGGATTTGTTTTGGGAAAGATCATAGGGCAAGGGATTGTAGAATTAAAAGAGAACTCGAATCTAGATCAAGTATTGGGGAACCCTCATCGGCAGTTGGTCAGAAACAAGAAAATAAACGCAAAAGACCTATGATAGGTGGGTCTACACAAAGTTCGCAATGGTACCGCCGGTGCAGATTTGTTCATACGGGGTCATGCATATCCCAGACTTTGCGTTGCATTCGATTTGGATTGTTCGGACATGAAATTAAGGAATGTTATTTCCCTCGGAGTGTGTATTGGAATTGTCAGAAAGAGGGTCATCGTTCGGGTGAATGTACTGAGGAAAGGAAAATGAGGTCAGGGTTAGGAGTGGATGCAAGTGGGGGATCCTCGTCAGTAGATGGACGAAAAAGAAAGAACCCTTCTGTGCCAGAGGGTAGAACTTACTATATGATGACTGATGACGCTGCTAATATTGAAGATGATGTAACAGGTACGTTTTGATAACCTTAATGTTTATACGTATGTTTATTAACTCAGAGTTAATTATAGATGTTTGATGGCTATGTGTGTTAAGAGTATGTGCTTACTTCTGAAAGAGAATGATTCTTTAGAAGTAGAGTTAGTTGTTATTTTATTTAAATCGTGAAATTTCCTGATGCTACTGTCAGAAAATGATATGATAGTATGTATGTGGTATTTGATAAGAAGTGAATTTGATATGAGATATTAGAGAAAGATATGTTTACATTAATCGAATTGCATGTTATGCTATGTGTTATAAGATTTGCTTTGCAAACCGTGATTGTATATGTGTATTTATATGTTATGATTGCGCAAAGAGAAAGGAAAGAAGAAGAAAGTGAAAAAGTATAGAAATCAAATGATTCTGTGATACTCAGATATGTTTTGATAAAAGATATAATTGAGATTAAGAGTTATTGTTAACCCTAATGAGTAAAGATAATATATGAGGATGATTGGTGAATCTGAAGAGATTTATGATATGTTAAAATATGATATTTGTTGGATTGATATATGATATTATGCTTTGAAATTAGAGGAATGATTTATGTCATGCGTTAGTTAAGGATTTCTGAGAAGAATAATTTAAACAATGATTTGGAAGTTGTAATAGATGCATTTATATTGGCTGTGTGAAAAGATAAGGATTGTAAAAGCATGTGTGATTGATCTGATTATTAAATGGAGATAGTGAATGCTTTTATACGGATAAGTTGAACAAGTGATAGCGACGATGATTAGTATGAATAGAAGGATGTGAATGAGAGATTCAAATATTACCTCGGACGGATAACTGATGTTAGACATGTGGATATACGATGGGGTTATGATGACAACCCTAGAATTTTGCGAGTTAAAGTATAATGGACTTGATGAATGGAATTGAAATTACCTTTATTAGGAAACTGAGGACTTAAATAATTTAGATTATCAAGTATAAGAAAGAGATGGATTGCTACAGATTGAACAAATTTTGAAATGTACAGAATTGTTTGAGTAAAAGATATAATTGATGCAATTGATGCCTAATTACAAGGAGTTATATATATGGGAAAGAGCTAGTTATGATAACAGTTGATCCCTGTGAACTGAAAATATATAATGTGAAGAATAACAGATTGAGTTCATTGGAAATTAAGGAAGAGAAAAGAAGAATGTAATAGCCTGAACATATGGAATGAAGACTTGTGGAATGAAGATTTATGGATTTTGTGAATGAACTTGCCTTTGCTAGGAAGTGCCCTTGCTTGGAATTGGGGATTTAATTTGACAAAACTTACGAAACTAAATTGCCAGTGCACTTGGGAGGGCTAAATTGTATAATGCTATACAAAGTATTTAATTGATGACTTACTAAAAGGAGTGAACATGATATATTTCGTGAAAACATGCCATGATCGGATTTGAGTCAAGGCGGAGTATTAGAGAATTATGAACGGTTGTGATGACCAGAAATATCAAAATAGTAATGAAAACAAGTTATGATGGAATATGTATGAGAGGTATGATATGCAATGAAGTCTGGATATATTACGAGGGACTGTGATTGATCAATAAAAGTAATTGTATTCTACCACTATGAGATGAAAATGGAGAGTGAAATTGTATCTTGATGGAATTAATCGAATGTGAGATTGAAAGATTTAATTAAACTTTGGAGGAAGTTATAACAAGCATTGAGAGGTGGGATGAACAGTGCGATTAAATCCTTATTGGATAGTGGAATAGTAGGAGTTGTGCAGGTATATGGGAATGAACTTGTGTTTGAATTGGATTTTGATGATTCGAGGAATTCATAATTAAGCTGATTAGACAAACGTGATGTGATTTATATTGGATAAAAGTTAAATTATCAGTGGTAAGTTGATTTATGAGTTAGAAAAGACTCAACAATCAGAAATAAATATGAAGAGTGCTCATTTTCTTGCTACATGCGAGATGACTTCTTTGAGTAAGTTAGCTCAACTGAATGTTAATGAGATTGTTGCGAGACATGGTAAACATTTGTTATAGTATCTAACAAAGACTCCAGGTTTGTTTCTAATTTCTGGAAAAGTTTATAGAGAAAATTGGAGACGAAGATTAACTTGAGTACAGTTTATCATTCCCAGATTGACGGTCAGACTGAGCGAATCAGATAGACACTCAAAGATATGTTACATGCCTATGTAATTGAATATGGTGAATCTTGGAATTCGCACCTGCAATTGATAGAGTTTGTGTATAATAATTCTTACCACTCCTGTAACATCTTGAGATTGGGCCTAGTAGAAACATAGGCTTTGGGTATGTTACATGTGGGTAATTATTTGATTTGAGTTATGTTGAATCGATTATTTATTATTTAATCAAGTGAAATATATATATATATATATATATATATATATTTGTGTTAGTTTAATATATATATTTATGTATACGATTTTGTGTGTGTGTGTGTGTGTGCATGTGCTTAGTCGGTTTAGGCATGCCACCTCATGCTTAGGTTGTTAAAATATGTTTATACGTGGGTTTCATTGATGAGATTGTCATTATCAATTCTGTGAAGTGTGTGTGTGAAATAAGTGTGAAAAACCGAGAGAAAGAAAGCAAGAAGAAGAAGTAATCGGATTTGTGATTTCTTGATTGTGTGATTCAAGCTTCGAAGGTTGTTGATTATTTCATGATTCTTGATTAACATGCTATTGATTGTTATGAGCATGCTACGGTTTTTAATCTTGTTGGGTTTTAGTATGAACGTCATGTGATCATGCTTTTATCGGATTTGGTGTTCATGGGTGTTAAAAGGTGTTTTGATGCATGCTTGTGTGTTTAAACATGTTTATATGTGGTTCTATGAACTTGTTTATGATCTGGATATGAGATATATGCAAGGATTGAAGTTGTCGGATTCTTGAAGCTATGAAGATGGCGGATTGTGGTGATGATGATGAAAACCGATTGTGAAATCCGGATATATGAAATCCTAGTGTTGAAATCCGATACTCTTGAAACCGGAGCATGATAAATCCGGAACATATGAAATCCGATTAGCATGGAAAATCCGATTGTGTTAAGTGAAATCCGAAGGAAGTATCGGATTCCTCCAAATCCGATACAAAGTGGCGGATTCCGATGGTGGTTGCGGATTTGGTGCAAATCCGATAGTAGTGTCGGATTTCATATGAAATCCGACAGTTTGGACTTGTTGATTTGCATTGTTTAATGCTATGTGATATATGTGTATTCATATGTGAATCTTACATGTTTATGTTTGATTAAATGGATATAAATATATGATTGATATATATCTATGAAATGGATACTGATTTCAGTTTGTTGTGTTCTCAGGAACAGACAAGGCTCAGTAACATTAGATCACTGAGTGGAAAAGCTGAAAGCTTGAGGTGAGTGGATGTTTACTCACGGGTGATATTAGCTGTACTGGTTTGGTTGCAACTATTGTTGGATAGATTGTATATCTGTTGGTTAATTAACTGTGAATGTTAATTGTTGTATTGTGTTATATGTATACATGTTGGAAGGGAAGTCGGTTTACGACTGGGCTTATGGGCTGGGTTCATTTGCTATTGGCTAAGCAGTATCAGGACCTTGGGATGCATTGTTGCTACCAGAGGATGATGCTGTGTGAGGATAGCAAATGGACTATCGGAAAACCTTCGCTTTGGCCGGCATTGGTTGTAGGTTCCTGCAGAACCGCCGGTTTTCCCAGGGTGCTTGTTTGTGGTTGTTGATATCATGCGGTTCAGGCTGATATATTTGTTGTGTGTTATTCCATTCACTTAGCTTTGTGCTAATCCCCCACCTCTCACTCTTTTTATAGGTTTTGGTAAGTCAGCGGCACGGCTGAGAGTGGTTAGCTTGGGGGTAATCACCTAGGACTCTGATAAAGTATTTGTGACGAGCCTTGTTTTGTAATACTAATATTTTGTAAACAGTGATTGTAATTAGTTGTAATTACTTTGGTGTTTATATACGCTTCTGCAATGTAATTAAAGTGAAAATTTTTGGGTTAAAAATACGGTTTACAAGTTTGGTATCAGAGCCTTGGTTTGGCAGTGTAGGCACAGTGGGAGTGTTACATTCCCAAATCTTGGCTCTTGGTAGGTCGATTACTCCTGGGGTGTGGGATTGGGGTGAATTGGAGTGTGGTGGAGTTAGTATGTTGTGTACTAACGGATTTATCTAATAAATCGTGAGGTGATGTGATTGTTATAGATAACAATGGTTGGACGTGATTACTCGACCGGTACCCCTACTATCCCAACTACTGCTGAGGTTCCTATCACAACAGTTGAGATTCCAACTAACGCTGGTACATCTGGTACAACGGTTGATGAGAGGGATGAGTACATATTTCAACTGGAAGGTCAGCTGCAAGATTTGAGATCAAAATTAGAGCAGCAGAGGCAGGCTCCTGCAGCACAACCACCGGTTATTCCTATAACATCAACTACGGTTGCGATACCCCCTATCTTTCCAGCATTGACTACATTGGCAGAGGTTCCTCCGATGTCAATGCCGATACCACCGTTTACTCAACCGATGACACAACCCTTTTATTATCCTTTGTTTCCTTAGGGACCCTATCCGCAAGGATATGTTCCACAGGGGTCAATGCCACAAGGATCTTACTCGTATCCGTTTATGGGATTTCCACCTGGCATGGGTTACAGGCAGCCGTGTACTTACAAGCAGTTTTTGGATTGTAAACCGGATGAATGCCATGGCAGCACGGATCCCAATGTTACTCTGACCTGGCTAAGGGATACTGCAAGAATCTTGGATGCTTGCAACTGTGAAGATGAGATGCGAGTTTGTTTTGCCACCAGGATGCTCAAAGGCAAAGCAATGGTTTGGTGGGATTCCATTACCACCCATTTATCGAGAGCACAGATGGATTCAATTACGTGGAATCAATTCAGAGATAAATTATGTGAATAGTACTGCAACGCCTTTGAATTGAATAAAATAAGGCAGGAGTTCATGGAACTGAAGATGACAAGGAAAATGACGGTGGATGAACTGATTGAACAGTTCAATTCTAAGCTGAGGTTTGTAACTCAGTGGGTGCCTGATGAATCTTCCCAGGTTCAACACTTTATTGGGGCTTTGTTGCCAGAGTACAGGAGCACCACGAGATTGGCTGGATCTCTGTCCCAGGCCTTCACCTTGGCAAAATCTGCTGAGGGGGACATCCAGGCCAAAGACAAACAGAGCAAGGATGAGGCGGCTTTGCAGAAGCCGAGGTATGATCAGGCTGGGGGTAGCAAGCAAAAGAAGAAATGGCAGGGTAACCAGTCCCAGGGCAACCAGAGTAAGAAGGCATCTCCAGGGGATTCGGGGAGTAAATCTCAATGGTGCACGAGGTGCAGGTCTTCTCACACTGGGCAGTGTACTGCTCAGACTATGCGTTGCGTGCGATGTGGAATGCACGGGCATGAATTGAAGGATTGTCGGTACCCTCGAAAGGTATGCTGGAACTGTCATCAGGAGGCGCACAGGGCAGGTGATTGCCCTACAGGGAGGAGACCCGGGGCAGGGACAGGGGCAGGGGCGGTTGGGGGCTTGTCTGCAGCGGGAGGGCAGAAAAGGAAGAATCCTCCAACTCCAGAGGGTAGGGCGTTCCGGATGACAGTAGATGATGCTACTGCCACAGATGATGTGATCACCGGTACGTTCTTTATAAACTCCTTAACTGTTCGTGTATTATTTGATTCTGGAGCGAATCGCTCCTTTATTTCTGTGGCTTTTTGTGAAAAGTTGAAATTACCTGTTACTGTTATTTCTGTACCGATTGAGATAGAAGTAGCAGATGGTAAGATAGTTCCTGTTACAAGTTTTGTGACTTGGGCTGAGATAGATATCGATGGCAAGTGCTTTCCAGTGTCATTTCTATTGATGCCAATAGCGGGGTTTGACGTGGTTTTGGGGATGGATTGGCTGAGTAAGCACAGGGCGAGCATTAAATGTCATAGGAAATTGATTTCTTTTCCATTGTCTGATGGGCCGCACGTGGTGGCTCGAGGGGAAAGAAACAAGTCTGCGTTTCTTATCATTTCTATGTTGAAAGCCAAGAAATCCTTGAGTAAGGGATGCGAGTGTTTTCTAGCCTATGTGATTGATACTAGAAAGGAGAAACGGGCTGTTACTGATGTGCGAGTCGTATCAGAATATCTTGAAGTGTTTCCGGATGAGTTACCTGGGCTACCTCCCGTTCGAGAGGTAGAGTACAAGATTGATTTGATACCAGGTTCTAATCCAGTGGCTAGATCTCCTTATCGGTTGGCTCCTTCTGAAATAAGGGAGATGATGACACAGATTAAGGATTTGTTGGATCGGGGATTTATTCGTCCGAGTTCTTCACCGTGGGGTGAACCAGTCTTATTTGTGAAAAAGAAAGATGGTACTCTACGAATGTGTATTGATTACAGAGAACTGAATAAGAGGACAGTGAAGAATAAATACCCTCTGCCCAGGATTGATGATTTGTTTGATTAGTTGCAGGGTGCTTCGTATTTCTCGAAGATTGATTTGAGATCGGGTTATCACCAGGTACGAGTTTCTGATGGGGATGTTGCTAAGACTGCTTTCCGTACCAGGTATGGCCATTATGAGTTTTTAGTCATGCCGTTCGGTTTGACTAACGCACTTGCAGTGTTTATGGATTTGATGAATCGGGTTTGTCGACCGTTCTTGGATAAATCTGTGATAGTATTTATTGACGACATTCTGGTTTATTCGAAATCTGAAGCTGATCACGAGGTTCATTTGAGATAGGTTCTTGAAACTCTGAAACGGGAGCAATTGTATGCCAAGTACTCGAAGTGTGAATTCTGGATGCGAGAAGTTCACTTTATGGGGCATGTCATTTGCATTTATGGAGTCAAAGTAGATCCGGCAAAGATAGAAGCAGTAATGAACTGGGAGGCTCCGAAGTCGCCTTCTGAGATTAAAAGCTTCTTGGGATTGGCTGGGTATTATAGAAGATTTATTAAAGATTTTTCTAAGATTGCGAATCCCATGACCAAACTGACTCACAAGGACGTTCCATTTAGACGGAGTTATGAACAGGAGAGAGCTTTTCAGATGTTGAAACGACTCTTATGCCAGGCTCCTATTCTTGCTTTACCAGATGGGTCAGATGACTTCATAGTTTACTGTGACGCGTCATTGGCAGGGTTGGGTTGTGTATTGATGCAACGGGATAGAGTGATTGCGTATGCTTCTCGTCAGTTGAAACCTAATGAGAAGAACTATCTAACCCATGATTTAGAACTGGCAGCTGTGGTTTTTGCGTTAAAATTGTGGAGACACTATCTTTATGGTACAAAGTGCGTCATTTGTACGGATCACAAAAACCTGCAGTATGTATTTTCGGAGAAAGAACTCAATATGCGACAGAGGCGATTGGCTGGAACTTGTTAAAGATTATGATTGCAAGATTCGCTATCATCCAGGGAAAGCCAACGTGGTAGCTGATGATTTGAGTCGCAAGAGAGTTAGTGAACATGTCAAGTTTATGCGAATTGAAATAGTCTCCGACTTGATTAACAGATTAAAGGCAACTCAGTTGGAAGCCTTGAGGGATGAAAATCTGAAGTCAGAGATTATGACTAAGAAGAAGAATGATTTGAATGATGACACTAGGGGATTGAAGGTTTAGTAATCTCGTGTTTGGGTACCTTTGCTTGGAGGTCTTTGGAATGTGATTATGACTGAAGCTCACAAGTCTAGACTATCTGTTCATCCAGGTAGCACAAAAATGTATAACGATCTAAAGGTGCTATATTGGTGGCCTACAATGAAGACGGATGTAGCACAGTTTGTGGAGTCTTGCCATATTTGTGCACAGGTTAAGGCAGAGCACCAGAAACCCTATGGATCATTGAAACAGCTGCAGATTCCATAGTGGAAATGGGAGCACATAACGATGGATTTCGTAACAAAACTTCCACGTACGCAGAAGAATAATGATATGATTTGGGTGATCGTTGATAGATTGACCAAGAGTGCTCCCTTCTTGGCTACCAGTGAGACGACATTGCTCAGTAAGTTGGCTCAGTTGTATATAGATGAGGTTGTTTCCCGACATTGTATACCGCTTTCGATCGTATCCGATAGAGATTCCAGGTTTGTGTCGAACTTTTGGAACAGTTTACAGCGGGAGTTGGGTACACGTGTGAATTTGAGCACAGCTTACCATCCACAGATAGACGGGCAATCTGAGCGAACTATTCAAACACTCGATGATATGTTACGGGCATGTGTGTTAGAATATGGAGGTTCTTGGGATTCCCATCTGCCACTAATTGAATTCGCGTACAACAATTCGTATCATTCGAGTATCGGTATGCCGCCTTATAAGATGTTATATGGTCGTCGCTGCCGTACTCCTATGTGTTGGTTAGAGGCTGGTGAGAAACAATATGCAGGGCCTGATATTGTGCGGATCACCGCAGACAAAGTGGCTATTGCGCGAGAAAAGTTAAAAGCTGCGAGGGATCGACAGAAGATGTATGCTGATCCACGTCGTAGATCTGTTATGTTTGTTGAGGGGGAGTTGGTTTATCTGAAAGTTTCTCCGTGGAAGGGGGTTATTCGTTTTGGGAAGCGGGGAAAGTTAGATCCGCGTTATATTGGACCGTTTCGTGTCCAACGGGTGGTAAATGATCAAACGGTTACTCTCGACCTTCTGTTAGAATTGTCAGGTATTCACAATACCTTCAACGTATGTTACTTGCGGAAATGTAGAGTTGAGGATCGGAGTCAGATTCTACCTCTACATGATCTTAAAGTGGATTCAAGCAAGAGGTTGGTGGAAGAACATGTAGAACTATTGGATCGGAAAGTGACGAAGTTGTGAAAGAAAGATGGTTCTGGTTAAGTGGAAACACAGTTTGGGTTCAAACTTGACGTGGGAAACCGAGGCCGACATGAAAGCTCGTTATCCGCGATTGTTTGATGATATATAGATTCCGAGGACGGAATCCAACTTAAGGTGGGAAGATTTGTAACATCCTGAGATTGGGCCTAGTAGAAACATAGGCTTTGGGTATGTTACACGTGGATAATTATTTGATTTGAGTTATGTTTAATTGATTATTTATTATTTAATCAAGTAAAATATATATATATATATATATTTGTGTTAGTTTAATATATATATTTATGTATACGATTTAGTGTGTGTGTGTGTGCATGTGCTTAGTCGGTTTAGGCATGCCACCTCATGCTTAGGTTGTTAAAATATGTTTATACGTGGGTTTCATTGATGAGATTGTCATTATCAATTCTGTGAAGTGTGTGTGTGAAATAAGTGTGAAAAACCGAGAGAAAGAAAGCAAGAAGAAGAAGTAATCGGATTTGTGATTTCTTGATTGTGTGATTCAAGCTTCGAAGGTTGTTGATTATTTCATGATTCTGGATTAACATGCTATTGATTGTTATGAGCATGCTACGGTTTTTAATCTTGTTGGGTTTTAGTATGAACGTCATGTGATCATGCTTTTATCGGATTTGGTGTTCATGGGTGTTAAAAGGTGTTTTGATGCATGCTTGTGTGTTTAAACATGTTTATATGTGGTTCTATGAACTTGTTTATGATCAGGATATGAGATATATGCAAGGATTGAAGTTGTCGGATTCTTGAAGCTATGAAGATGGCGGATTGTGGTGATGATGATGAAAACCGATTGTGAAATCCGGATATATGAAATCCTAGTGTTGAAATCCGATACTCTTGAAACCGGAGCATGATAAATCCGGAACATATGAAATCCGATTAGCATGGAAAATCCGATTGTGTTAAGTGAAATCCGAAGGAAGTATCGGATTCCTCCAAATCCGATACAAAGTGGCGGATTCCGATGGTGGTTGCGGATTTGGTGCAAATCCGATAGTAGTGTCGGATTTCATATGAAATCCGACAGTTTGGACTTGTTGATTTGCATTGTTTAATGCTATGTGATATATGTGTATTCATATGTGAATCTTACATGTTTATGTTTGATTAAATGGATATAAATATATGATTGATATATATCTATGAAATGGATACTGATTTCAGTTTGTTGTGTTCTCAGGAACAGACAAGGCTCAGTAACATTAGATCACTGAGTGGAAAAGCTGAAAGCTTGAGGTGAGTGGATGTTTACTCACGGGTGATATTAGTTGTACTGGTTTGGTTGCAACTATTGTTGGATAGATTGTATATCTGTTGGTTAATTAACTGTGAATGTTAATTGTTGTATTCTGTTATATGTATACATGTTGGAAGGGAAGTCGGTTTACGACTGGGCTTATGGGTTGGGTTCATTTGCTATTGGCTAAGCAGTATCAGGACCTTAGGATGCATTTGTTGCTACTAGAGGATGATACTGTGTGAGGATAGCAAATGGACTATCGGTAAACCTTTGCTTTGGCCGGCATTGGTTGTAGGTTCTTACAGAACCGCCGGTCTTCCCAGGGTGCTTGTTTGTGGTTGTTGATATCATGCGGTTCAGGATATATCTGTTGTGTGTTACTCCATTCACTTAGCTTTGTGCTAATCCCCCACCTCTCACTCTCTTTACAGGTTTTGGTAAGTCAGCGGCACGGCTGAGAGTGGTTAGCTTGGGGAGTAATCACCTAGGACTCTGATAAAGTATTTGTGACGAGCTGTGTTTTGTAATACTGATATTTTGTAAATAGTGATTGTAATTAGTTGTTAATTACTTTGGTGTTTATAAACGCTTCCGCAATGTAATTAAAAGTGAAACTTTATGGGTTAAAAATACGGTGTTACAACTCCAGTATTGGAATGCCTCCGTATGAAATGTTGTACGGTTGCCGCTGCCGTACTCTGACGTGTTGGTTGGAGGCTGGTGAGAAACAGTTCGCAGGAACCGAGATTGTACAGTTGACCGCTGATAAGGTTGCTATAGCCAGAGAGAAATTGAAAGCGGCCAGAGATAGACATAAAATGTATGCGGATCCACAGCGTCGTCCAGTAACGTTTGATGTGGGAGAATTAGTGTATTTGAAGGTCTCTCCGTGGAAGGGCGTGATTCGTTTTGGTAAACGCGGGAAGTTGGCTCCCCATTATATTGGTCCTTTCAGAATTCGTCAGATTATAAATGATCAGACAGTTACATTGGATCTCCCAGCAAAGCTTGCAGGTATTCATGGTACATTCAACGTCTGTTATCTGAGGAAATGCAGAGTTGAAGACGAAAGCCAGATTCTCCCAGTACACGAATTGAAAGTGGATTCAAGGAAGAAACTGATTGAGGAACCCGTAGAACTGTTAGATCGCAAAGTGACCAAGCTCCGAAAGAAGCAGATACCAATGGTTTTGGTCAAGTGGAAACACAGTTTATGTACTGATTTAATGTGGGAGACTGAGGTGGAGATGAAAGATAGATACCCTCATTTGTTTGAACGAGAAGGGATTCTGAGGACGGAATCCTCTTAAGGAGGGGAGATTTGTGTAACACCGTAAAACTCAAGCCATTTTTTTTAAAACGCTACGGAAGCATTTACTTAATTCCATCAACTTAAATATTCACAAAGTACCAAGTACTCTTTACAAATTATAATATCAACTTGTGTTACAAAAGTGTTATAAAACATGGCTCATCACTTCTCAAAACACAATATCAGAGCACCGGTCAAATTTCTCTTTCCACAAACAAGCTAAACAGCTACTCACATAATCCTGCAAAAAGCAATCAACCGTGGGGAATTAGCACAAAGCTAAGTGAATGGAAGCAACAAACAAGATAACCACAAACCAGTTCACAAATGAACCTCTGAACATCAATCATCAATCAATCCGTCAATTCAACAATCTCTTCAATCCCGAGGACCCGCGGTTCTGCCGAACCTACAACCAAAGTCGGCCAAAGCAAAGGTTTACCGATAGCTCCCTGCCGATCGGCACAGTGAAATTCCCCTCTGATACAACGCATGCATCAAGGGGACAACCATTGCTCAACCAACCACAGACGAGCCCAGCTCTTGCAACAGCAGCTGACCCTAACCAGCCTTTACACAAAAGCTGATCTCTACCAACCCGTTACACAGAAGTTGGTTCTCAAACAATCCAGATACACTTCCAGTCACAATCAAAATTCTTTCACATACCATATAGGAACATATAATTTTCGTTTAACAAATAGCAGACTTAACAATCTATCATGGCATATCAATCAGTCTATCTTCGCATATCGAACTTGACAGTCAATAACCACATTTCATAAACAAAAATTCATCATCGCATATCCATCATTTCTCAAATCAAACAACTCATAACATTACCACCAATGACACCCGTGAGTAAACTTCTACTCACCTCAGTCCTCGAGTCACGCGTGCTCAGTTGTCTAATATCACTGAGTCTTCGTAGTTCCCGAGAACACAACAAACCGGAATCAATCTCAATCCATAAATATACTTTCACATATATTTATATCTCAAATGCTCATAAATATCATTTAAACAATCAACATATGATCCCAAACAACCGTGCATCAAAACAATTAATAATCAGCAAACTTCAAAATTCTGAAAAGTCGCGGTCGCGCCGCGACGAGCCTTCGAGCAGCCCCCTTCGAATGCGAAGTCATTCCGAGCGCCTTCGAATTCGAAACCAAAACGTGTCGCGTCGCGTCGCGACAATCCTTCGAGCGGTTCCTTTCGCATGCGAAGTCCTCTACTTCGCATCAAACATCTTCGAATTCGAAATGTATGGTCGCGCCACGACCTAAGCTAGTGTCGCGCCGCGAGATAGTCTGGTACAGTTTTCAATCTTCTTCTTCTTCTTTTTCTGCCGACTCAAGTTCCATGGTAGCTATAACCAGAAATTCAAACTTATAAAATTCATCATCATAACTTGTTTAAACATTATATTTCATGTTTCTAATCATCATAATCAAATCCAATCCATTTAAAAACATCAAACTACATAAAACCCACATACCAAGTTAAACTTCTAAAAGCTTTATATGAACATCAATGGTGTTTCCCACTAAACACATGAAATCAACAAGAAAACATAATAGGATAATCATAAATCACACTAGAAACATCATCTAACTTTTAGTTTGATTAAACAATTACTCAATCTTTTCTTTAAAAATCCAAGTTTCTCCTTGTTCTTCTTTCTTCAAAGCAAAAACACCAACATAGACTTTTACATACACATACATAAAACTCCAGAAGTTTTGAGGAGGTGGCTTGTGAATCAACACTTATCCATGCACACACACAAAACAATACACGTGTATCTCCATAATAAATATCCACTAGCATGAGGTGTTCTTCATCTTATCCAAACTTACATATATACATGCATACATGTACCATACATACATACATATTCTCATATAATATATTTCTCCAGCATAATTTCATATGCTTATTAATTCTTATTTTTTATTTCTAAATACTTTCAAACAACTAATCATTTTCAACCAATTAACTTACACACAATTCAGGTATTTTCTACAACTCTCGTACTAAATCAAATTTATCTAACTCATAAAATCATGCGATATCAAATATCCATTTAATCGTTTATTTAATATAAACACAAATATACGATCCCAAATTACCCACTTCCGACCTGCCCACGTCTAGGCCGGGTTTTTGGATGTTACAATTTGTAACACCCGCAAACCTGGGCTAGGAGATTAGCAGGTTGGCGATATGTGATTAATTGTGTTTTCAAATTGCTATGTGTTTATTAAGAGTTAATGAAATTAATTAATTAATTTAATTTGAATATATATATATATATATATATATATATGTTACTGGTGAATAACAAATTAGAAAGAAAAAGGAAGTACTAGTATGTATGCATGTATGTTAGTATGTATGTATGTATGTATGCATGGAAAGTAAATGAGCACCTCATGCTTTGATTAAAACCAAATACATATGTACGTGTCTATGGATAAAGATCTTCTCATATTTGCTAAGTGATAAGGTGTATGTGTGTGTTTTTGAAAGGAAAACTCCAAGTGAAGAAAAGGTCACAAACTTGAATTTGAGAAGCAAAGATTTTGTGTGTTTTAATTCAAAAAGAAGGTGAGAAAGTGTTTATAGCATGTTATAGTTCGTATTGGTATGTTTATATGTTGAAAAGTATGAGTTTATGTTGTTTCACCATTGATAAAGTTGGAAGAAAGCTTGAATAATGGGTTTTGTAGATTTTGATGTTATGATTAAGTAAAAAGGTGTTTTTGATGGTTTGTAAGCTTGTTAGATGTTAGATATATGTTTTGTTTGAAGATACATGATGTTAGAAAGGTTCTTATGAAATTAAAGTTGGCTGGAAATCCGACACTCGTGAAGAAGATGACTGCTGAACGTGCGTCGCGGGGCTACCTTTAAGTGTCGCGGCGCGACATTGAAGGAATCCGACAAATGAATTTCGGATTGTGAGAATCCGAGTTAATTGCAAAACCGACCCTTGGAAATCCGAGAACTATGAAAACTGACCCCAAAATCCGATATTTATGAAATCCGCTATTGAAATCTGACAATGGACTCTCGGATTTGAAATCCGGTACGGTCGCGACGCGACGCAGATTATGTCGCGGCACGACAGGGCTCTATTCAGAAAAGTTTCTTATTTTATTGTATTTTGCTTTGAATCTGTTGACATGTTATTTATATGATTTTATTGAGTTATTTATATGAATTTGAGATATAAATATTTATGGGAAGGTATATTTATATATTCGAGACTGATTTGATTGTTGCTGTGTTTTTAGGCAATCAAAAGACTCAATAAAATTAGATTTCTGAGCCCGTGTTGATTTTGAGGTGAGTAGACGTTAATCGCGGATGGTAAAGATTTCGGTTAATGTTATTGATGTGATGCATGACTATGATTGAGATTGGATTGGATTGATTGAACTGTTGATTGTGATTATTGATGATTGATATCTACTGCATGATTATTTGGCCGATACGCACTCTTAGGATGATTTTGAATTGCGTTGGGAAGTCAGCTATACGTAGAATTGGGCTGGGCTCGTTTACTGGTTGGTTGAACAGTAGTAGTCCTTCTATTGCATATGTTGCTTTAGAGGTGGAGTTTACTTAGGGATGGCAAAAAAACCGAGCCCGACAGGGAAAACCGAAAACCGAGCTAAACGGGGCGGTTTCGGGGATGCTAAGCGGGGACGGGGACGGAGATGGTGAAAAACAGAATAAATTAAGCGGGGACGGGGACGGTGATACCCGCCCCGATTACCCGATTATATTTTATTTTTATATTTTATATATTTTTTATTCTATTTTTATACTTTTATATTTTTTATTCTATTTTTATACTTTTATATTTTTTATTCTATTTTTATATTTTATATTCTATTTTTAAGTATATATTATATATTTATATGAAGTTGAAAGATTGATATAATTTATAATTTGGATCGTCCTTGAACACTTAATGTTTTAAAACCATTTGTTAGGATACATATGAACACTTAATCATTATCTTGGATCGTTTTGTATGTATTTGTGGAGAGTGTATTAATGTTGTATAGTTTTAGTATAATTGTTTTTTAAAACTCGTGACTTTATTCAAATAGTGACGAGAATCCCCATGGTGAAAAATCACCGTTTAACTTCATACGGGTTACCCCGCGGTGAAAATTACCCGTTCACATTAAACGGGGATACCTGTTTCCCCGCGGTTTTCCCCGGTTACCCGTTGGGGATCCCCGTTTAAATCCCCGCGGTTTTTTAAGAGGGGATGGGGACGGTTTTTTTAAACGGGGACGGGGACGGGGGGACCAATCCCCGGCCCGAAATTGGCCCGTTGCCATCCCTAGTTTACTATGCCAATTCAGTGGAAGGCTATCGGTAAACCTTTGCTTTGGCCGGCATTGGTTGTAGGTTCTGCGCCGAACCGCCAGTCTTCTCGGGATATTTGATTACATGCTTTGATATTGACTGTGGATGTTTGCTTTTGGTGTTTAGCGTCTACTCACTTAGCTTTGTGCTAATTCCTCTCAGTTGTTGCTTTTGCAGGTTCGTGTTTGTGAGGTTGGCTGAAGGAGAAGTTGACCCGACTCTGATATTAGTTTTTTTGAAAAGAAACGAGCCTGTAGTTTTTGTAACACCGCAATGATACTTTCGTTTGTGAACAATGTTTGTACATTTGTTAATATTGGTTTGTATGTAAATGATTTGTTTACTTAAAGCTTCTGCAGCGTATTTAAAAAAAATGGCTTGAGTTTTCCAGTGTTACATTTTGGATGTAGCAATATTGTTTTTTTCATATTATAAAAATGATTTATGTGCATTTAATATTCAAAAAATTTGTAAAAAAGCAATAGTGTCGAAGCTAATAGCAACGGCATTTAGTAATATGGGCGACAAGATAGCAGCGACTTTAATGGCAGTGACTTCTTGGCAACTGCGACGAAGTAATATAGGCGACTCAATATCGGCATCATATCACCTCTAAGATAATAGGGGCGACATTCAGAAATACTAGCAGTGTCTTTTATCGTGCTTAATACCCTGATTCTTTGAAAGGAAGCTAGGTCAGTTCAATAATACATAACAACTCGCAAGTTTACAGCCTAGCTAGCTTGGCTCCCAACTGTTAATCATGCAGCACAACCGTGCATGGATAGTCAATATATAAATCAATAACTAATGCATCATTTATTCTAGGGTCAATAATCATTTAACCATCAAAGTTTTACTTCTGTTTTCGTTTAATCATCAAAGTTTTTTTTTTCAAACTTTTTTACCATAAAGTTTGAATTTATAATTATTTAATCCTCAAAGTTACACCTTCTTTTTTGTTTAAACCTTAAAGTTTTTTCTCAAACGATTTAACCCTTAAATTTTTGTTAAAAAATAATTTAACCCTCTAAGTTTTGTTAACTTTTTAATAAAAAGCAAAATGCATAATAAGTAGAGAGGGTAAAATCAAAAACCATACAAAACTTAAGTGATTAATCAGTTTTTTTAACAAAACTTCAAGGTTTAAATCATTTGAAAAAACATTTGAGGTTTAAATCACAACAAATTCAAACTTTATGATAATTTCGTTTAAAAAAAACTTTGATGGTTAAACCGAAATTGAACGAAAACTTTGATGGTTAAACCAAAATTGAACGAAAACTTTGATGGTTAAACCATTATTGACCATTTAGTGTATATAAAACTCCTTAAACAATTTTATTATAACATTTGATTATTATTATTGAAAAACATAAACTCTAAAAGGTATTTTTTTAACGAAACTCTAGAAACTTATATTAACACACTCATTATTAGGAGCATTGTTTTGGTCATCAACTATAATTAGTAGATATGATGGTTGCAAGAAAACAAATAAGAGTATGTTATGAGGTTTTTTTGACATGTTAGCAACTTTAATTAATGTGGTGTGTGCTTTTTGCAAACGAAAAATATTCTTCGAGAAGTTAAGACAGAGAGAGCGGTAAAAGAAATTGGCAATGAGGAACTTAAAACTAAAAAGGGATTAAACTAAGTTCTCGTTTGGTTCATGGTAATTAGAGGAAATTGGTAGGATTTGGAATCGACAATTCCTTCCTCTCCTTGTTTGGTTCAAAGAATTGAGGTTGACTAGAATTTATGAATCCCTCCAAATCCTACAATCACAGGAATTGACAAATCCGTCCCTAAACCAATGGATTTATGAATTCCTTAGCATATTTGCACTCACTGTTGCACCTCTTCATCAACTTTTGATTTCGGCAACCTTACCCTCTGGCGACCAATCCTCTAACTATCGTCGTCTCCTGCAACCAGCCATCTGGTTAGCGTCATCTCCGGCGACCAAACCTCCGGTTACCGTAGTCTCTGACGACTAATCTTCCGACAACTATTGTCTCTGCCGACTAACTTCCACCTTCCTAATGCAAGACCTCCGATTAATGATTCCTCAATTCCTCGTCTCCCTCTCCCTTCACTCGTTCTTCACTGATTTCTTCGTTATTGGGTCAACGATCAATTTGGAGGTTGCCGACTTTCGTTATTGTTTTGTCGATTTCATTAATCGAATCTATTGTTTTGTTTTTTGGTTTCTTGGGTCAACGAATCAACGATCAATATAGAAATCTTTTTATGTTTTGTTGATTGCGTAGATCGATTATATTGTTGGATTCATAGATAATTTAGTTTTCTGATTTCATTTTGTAGTGTTTTATTTGTGTTTTTTCTTTTTGTTAAATCCCAATTCTTGTTTCAACGAAACAGTGAAAAGTATTCATACCTTTCAATTCCAACTAATTCCAATTCTTCACTTAAATTTCAATTCCCTTATTTTAATTCCGCAAAGTGAACAGAGCCTAAGCTTTCTTTTAAACGAGCCAAAGACACTTATGAAATTCTCACTATAATACTCTTTTGCTTTTGGTTACTTTATTTCCATCTATTATTAGGGTGTTTGAGTATGTGGAAGAGAAAGACACTAATGGTCCTAAAAAACCAAGTAAATGGTCTTTTACACTATCTATAATCATTTGACTTCGTGTTTTATTTGCATTTGATGTTGCACATTCTAGGTGTCGCAAATATATTGCTACGAGCACTTCAAAGAAAAGATTAAGATATCTTGGAAACGGTGAAATTAGTAAATTCAACTAAAGATAAATTGCAAGAATTTAGAAGAAAACGTTTTATGCTCTTTTTAAGAAAATCATTTTTTTTTGTGAGAAGCATAATATTCCAATATTAAAGATGGATGAAAATCGTGTTAATCAAAGAAACAAAAGTCAAAGAATCAACATCATCAACCAATATTATTTTGAGTTCGATGTTTCAACACATTATTAGACATGTGTCCTCGCTAAATCTATTTAAGAAGTGTTTTTTATTTAAATGAGATTCAGTGACGACTATGTCATTTTCAAAAACAAAATTGGCAAGGGTTTTATCGCGGAAAATGTCATTTTTTGTGGAAAAAAGTAAAAAAGATTTATAAAATGCTTTTGGCTACGACATGTTATCACTGAAACCCATTGTTGACCTAAGTGATGAAAGCTAAATCTGATTTTTTTTTCTTGTAGTGTTTGCCAATTTGCTCATATCTAGCTTTCTTGATAATATATGTGATTGATTTTAATGGATAAACATGTTCTAATTAGTAACTTTCTTTGATCACATACTTGTAACAAGTTGGATTTACTTGAACGACTTGTATTAGTTGTTTTGTCTTATCTTGTTTATAATTAATGTACATATTTATTTTGTAGTCAGAGCTTGAAGTTATTCTTAGTAACTTGACGTTTATAGCTAGAGTTGTGGAAATATTTCGATCGTTAGTACCGCAAAATAATAAAGGATCGACGAACAGGGGGAACGAGGATGACGATAAAATGATTAGAATTAGTTTATATTTGATATTAGACTTTGTTTTGTGTAACAAACAATTTAAACAAATATATTATATTCTGTATTGTGATATTAGACTTTGTTCTGCATGTAGCAGTATTAATTTTGTATATTATAAAAATGATTTATCTACATTTATTCAAAAATTTTGTAAAAAAGCAAGTGTTAATGCTAATAGCAACGACATATAGTAATAGGGGCAACAAGATAGCAACGACTTCAATAGCAGCAACTTATTGGCAATTGCGACAAAGTAATATAGACGACTCAATAGTGGCGACATGTTGCCTCTAAAGATAATAGAGGCGACATTCAAAAATATTAGTAGTGTCTTTTGTCGCGCTTAATAAGCAAGCTAGCTAGGTTAGTTCTATAATACATAACAACTCGCAGGTTTACAGCCTAGCTAGCTTGGCTCCCAACTGTCTATCATGCAGCACAACCATGCATGGCTAGTCAATATATAAATCAATAATTAATGCATCATATATTGTATAGGAGATGTGATATATCCTCTTACTTACAATATGAAAGTAAATATCAACATTAATGCAGAAGGTGAGAAAAGAGAATTAGTGAACTCCACATGTTATCTTATTATGAGTAGAAAGATAACGTAAGAAGAATTAGTAGTAGGATATATCATTTTTTATTGTATATATATTTCTCCATGAGAGATATCATTAATTTTATAACATGGATGAAAGACTTAATTGATGATAGCCTTAATTAATAATATATAAACCAATAATTTGATATACTGTACGTACGTAACTGGTAGTTAATCTTTTCATTTAATTATGATATCTTCTTGATTTTTATAATAATTGTTTAAATAAAAAAATATAATGATTTTTGTACTAATTGTTTGACCTTTAACTTTGGTTATTTTTATCATTTTTACAGGACACACGATCTATGTCTAAGATAATAAGTAATACTTTAAGAAGACGATATTAATTAAAAAAAGAGTTAATTTCATAAATGGTCCTTTAACTAACCACGAATTGCAAGTTTAGTCATTTTTTTAAAAAAGTTGCAAATTTCATCCTTAAAGTACCATTTTGTTGCAAGTTTAATCCTTTTTGACGATTTCTGTTAACTAGATCCGTTAGTTTTTGTAAATAGACTATTCTACCCTTATCTTTAATTTTTTATTTATTTTCTTAATAATAATAATTATATAATAATAATAATACTTTAAAACTAACCTACCACCACCTCACAAAACCCAACCCCAACCCTTTATCTCTCTCTTCTTGTCTCGTCTCATCTCGTCTCGTCTCGTCTCCTCCGTAACCTCACCACCGCCTCACTCCCCGTCATCGGAGAAAGCCACCGCAGTGTTCAGCGCTCGCACCCTTGTGCACCACCAAAGTGTTCAGCGCTCGCACCCTTGTGCACCACGTCATCGGAGAAAGCCATCGCTTCAATCCCTCTCTTGAACCATCGCCTCAGCAAGCGTTGGATGCCACCCTCGCTTCATGTGTGATATAGGGTTCTGATTTGGGGGCAGGTTTCCGATTTGGTTCGTAAGATTTGATTTTTGCTGGTGGGTTGTTTTAACCGTTTGTGTGTGTCTGCGTTCATGGTGGTGGGTTTTGATTTTGTGTGTTTTGATTTGGGGGTAGGTTTCCGATTTAGGTTTCTGATTTGGGGGTTCTGATTTTTGGTAGTGGGTTTTGATTTTGTGTGTGTCTGTGTTCATGGTGGCGATGATAATGGAAGTAGAGAATGTGGCGGTGGTGATTCTAAAAGTGGAGGTGGGTGGTGGTAGTGGTGGTTTTCTTGGAGTTTGGAATTTTAGAGAGAGAGATCGAGATAGTGTGTGCCTTTGTTCTTGGTGGTGGTGGTAATGCCAACGACAAAGGCGGCGGCGTTGATGGCGGAGGTGGGGGTGGTGATGGTGGAGGTGGGGGGTGGCGCTTTTCTTGGTGGTTTGAAAGAGAGAGAGAGGAGAGAGAGAGAGAGAGAGAGAGAGAGCAAATAATTTCTAATGAGAGGAAAGATAGTATTTTAAAAAAATAAATATTTAAAAGCAATTAATAATTATAAAACCAATTAATAAATAGAAAAATAGTAAAAAGACGTAAATACCTTTGATTTAACGAAACCAGTTAACGGAAATCGTCAAAAAGGATTCAATTTGCAACAAAATGGTACTTTAAGGATGAAATTTGCAATTTTTTGAAAAAAGGACTAAACTTGCAATTCGTGGTTAGTTAAAGGACCATTTATGAAATTAACTCTAAAACCAATTAATAAATATAAGAGTTAATTACAAAAATGGTCCCTGTGGTTGTCACTGATTTTCACTTTTGGTCCTTTAACTTTAAAAATTACAAAAACAGTCACTGTGGTTGTCATTTTGTTTCACTTTTGGTCCTTTAGGCTAACTGCTGTTAACTTTGACTGTTAGTCAAAGGGTATTTTGGTCTTTTCTGACCCTAACCTTGTTTCCAAACACATATCACCTATTACAATTAAATTTTATATTATTCTTTGATCGTATTGGTGTTTGTTCTAAATTAACTTCTTAACACTCTAATAATTATTAATGGTTATTACAATAAACAAATAAAATACAGATTATGAACAAAGAAAGTCATAAATAACGTAATTACTTTTTAATTACCTTAATTAGGAGTTAATTAACTTTCCAAACATCTTGGTATATATCAGTTCTTGGACAAAAAAACACACAAAGAATTTACAGATGAATTAAAAAGAAGGCAATCAATGGAATATGAATTAAAACTCAAATCTTAAAAAGAAGAAAACCATCAATATAACCTAGGTCTTCAAACTAATGATGCTAAAAAAATCACAAATCATGTACAAATTTAAACAAGGTTCATGTACGATTCAGATTTGGAGAGGCTTCAACCTATTTCGAAACCATCAGCTCTTCAAGCTTTAACAAATCACAATAACCTCTTGATCATAGAAGGTTTTTTATAGATTGGAGAGAAGATGAGTGTAGATCTTAGATCTGCGCTTTAGATCTTGGAATAGGGCTTTAGATCTCAGATAAGGGCTTCAGATCTCGGATTGGTTGCTTCATATTTGAGGGTTGTAGACAAGTGGACACCGCCGGAGTGAGGTGGTGCTGTAGACCGGCGGAGTGAGGTGGTTGCTTCTCAGATCCCAGGGTCGTGAACAACAATGGTGGTGGCCGGCGCTTTTGAAGAGACAATGGGATGGTGGTTGTCGTATGGTGGTGGTGACCGGTTCAAAGGTGGTCGTCGTATGGTGGTGGCAACCAGCGGTGACCGGTTCAAAGATGGTGATGGTGTTGATCTTCAGTTCAAAGATGGTGATGGTGTTGATCTTCAGTTCAGAGAGAGAGAGAGAGAGAGAGAGAGAGAGAGAGTAAAAGATGGAAAAGCAAGGGAGGTGAGGTGTTAAAAACTAAAAAAGAATTGAAAATGAGTGTTTGGTAATAAGACTTAAAGGAATGAGTGTTTGGTAAGGTAATATGTGTTTGGAAACAAGGATAGGGTCAGAAAAGACCAAAATACCCTTTGACTAACGGTCAAAGTTAACAGCAGTTAGCCTAAAGGACCAAAAGTGAAACAAAATGACAACCACAGTGACTGTTTTTGTAATTTTTAAAGTTAAAGGACCAAAAGTGAAAACCAGTAACAACCACAGGGACCATTTTTGTAATTAACTCTAAATAGAAAAATAGTAAAAAGACATAAATACCCTTGATTTAACGAACCCAATTAACGGAAATCGTCAAAAAGGATTAAACTTGCAACAAAATGGTACTTTAAGGATGAAATTTGCAACTTTTTTGAAAAAGGACTAAACTTTCAATTCGTGATTAGTTAAAGGACTATTTATGAAATTAACTCTTAAAAAAATGAGGCGTATCTTTCTATATTTACTACTTTTTCCTTAAATATTTTTTTAATATAAATTATATCACCTTTACAACGGTTAAGTGTTCAGAATAAAAAATTAGAGAAAAGATATATATATATATATACATATTATATTTATATATAGGGGAGGGTTTATTTGAGAACCAATTTTATTACGAGAACCGCGAGAACCAATTTTAGCCGTACATATATATATATATATATATATATATATGTGTGTGTGTGTGTGTGTAGGATGAGGTTCAATGGAGAACCCTTTTAAAATACACGACAGTGAGAACCTAGGTAAACTTGTAATTTAGCATTTCTCCTTTACGTTTATGTTCACCCAAAAGTCAAGTTTACATTCTAAATCAATTTAAGATTTGTATGCATTGATGCATCAGGTCACAAACACTTTTTACGCATTGATGCATCAAGTATATAGTCAAACAAATTATAAAAAAAACGTGACAATCTTTAAACATCCAATCAATGAAATCAAAGGTCAAAAAGAAATGTAACCATTTTTTAACCATCCGATCAATGAAATCAAATGCCCAAAAGTGTTCTCACTGTCGTGCATTTTAAAGGTGTTCTCCTTTAATTCTAACTCTGGGTGTGTTTAGCGGAAATAGCTGGTACCTGGTAGCTGGAAGCTGAAAGCCGGTAGCTTGGAAACTGTTTATTTTAGTTATATATGTGTTCGGCAAATTAGCTGGTAGCTGTAAATTAATAGTGTAAAATGACAAAAAATGACAATCATAAACATCGAAGGAATTATAAAACAATTAAAGAAGATATTTAGGTAATTTAGTATATAAAAAGCTTCAAGTTAGTTTTAAAATCTACTTCAAGAAGCTTTTTATTTCAGAGCTTTTTTGTTTTAAAAAACGCTTCTAGCCTTTTTACCCGAACATGACTTGTAGTTTTTTCTTTCAAAATAAAAAACTACTAGATTCAATAAGCTTAAAAAGCTCCATACCGAAGATAACCTCTGTTATTTTTGTCATTATTACAGGCCACACGATCTATCCGCTAAGATAATAAGTAATACTTTAAGAAGACCATATTAATTAAAAAAATGAGGCTTATCTTTCTATATTTACTACTTTTTCTTTAAATATTTTTTTAATATAAATTATATCACGTTTACAACGATTAAGTGTCCAGAATAAAAAATTAAAGAAAAGATAACGTACACAAACTTAAACAATCGATATATATATATATATATATATATATATATATATATATATATATATATATATATATATGAGACAGTTCAAACAAAAAATGTTTTCGTACGAGAACTGCGAGAACTAATCATAGCCGTTGATCAAAAAGATGGATGGTCAAGATTAAAGAGTTGTTAATGGATAACCTTAAACTAATCAAACTTATCCTTAATTAATTAAGCATATTTGGATATTTTTACATTACCCCCACCTTTTTCAAACTAGTATATCTCTCAAATGGAAATGTGTTAAATTACAAAAATTATACCAAATTAACGAGAAAATTATGTTCTTTAATTTGAGACCGATCTAGCTATATTTTTCGAAATATTTTTTAAATATTTGTTGGGGTTTTTTTTGGTACAGTCGCCATTTGCACATGTGCAAATTTGCATATGTGCATATATATGCACTAGTGCAAATGCACAGATTCACCTAGTTTTTTTAGCACAGATGTTTGCACATGTGCATATGTCGAGAGCTTTGTAAAAAAAACCCAGCAAACGTGAATTTTTTTCGAAAAAATATATCAAGATCGGTCTCAAATTAAAGAGCACAATTTTCTCGTTATATTGGTATAATTTTCGTAATTTAACACATTTCCATTTGAGAGATATATTAGTTTTAGAAAATAGGGGTAATGTAAAAATGTCCATACTACCCTTTCCCATTTAAAATAAATAAAAAAGACAGGAAATTAAATGATTGTCCAGAAATGGTTTCGCAGTTCTCGTTTGAACAACTCCCTATATATATAGGGATAAGATCAAATAAAAAGAAAATTAAAGTAAAAAATGTAAAAGAGATGATTATTTGATCATTTTTCGGTATATATATCAACTGATAATCGTTAGTTCATCATCTTTATTGATTAAAACTAGTTCTTCATCAATTTCTTTTTGATTTCAAATACAGGTATTGAAAACAAAATTTTGGAATAATTTATTGATGAACAAAATGCTTTCATCTAAAAAGTGATGAATATGTTGGATTCATCAAAAAGAAATTGATGAAGAACTATGTAACACCGTATTTTTAACCCAAAAATTTTTCTTTTCATAATCATAGCGGAAGCGAATAATTAACCAAAGTGTTTACAACTGTACAAACACTACTTGTTTAAATATCAGTATTACAAAACACGGCTCGCCACAAAATAAAATATCAGAGTCCTAGGTGATTACTCCCCAAGCTAACCACTCTCAGCCGAGCCGCTGACTTACCAAAACCTGTAAAAAGAGTGAGAGGTGGGGGATTAGCACAAAGCTAAGTGAATGGAGTCAAACCACGACAGATATATCAGCAAATAACCCCATCAATATCAAAAGCACATAACAGATAATCGTGCCCTGGGAAGACCGGCGATTCTGTAAGAACCTTCAACCAATGCCGGCCAAAGCAAAGGTTTACCGATAGTTTATTTGCTATTCTCACACAGTATCACCTTAAGTTGCAACAAATGCATCAAAAGAATTAGCCGATAGCAAACAAACCCAGCCCGTATGCCCAGCCGAAGCTGACTTCCCAATCCTCATGTATACATATCAATGATGCACAATTAATTAACAATCAACAGTTAATCAATTATCAGACAAACAGTCTATCCTTGCATCAAACCAATAGCAGTTGCAACCCAATCTAGTTACAACTAATAACATCTGTGAGTAAACGCCCACTCACCTTAAGCTTTCAGTTTCTCTACTCATTGATCTTATATTACTGAGCCTTGCTTGTTCCTGAGAACACAACAAACTGAAATCAGTATCGATTCATAAATATATGTCAAACACATAAATTTATATCCTTTTAATCAAACATAAGCATGTATGATTCCCATATGTATAAACATATAACACGCAATTAATATGTTAAACTTAAACCAAGTAAAACACATTAAAACAAGTAATATTCTGAAACAGCACCCGTCGCGCCGCGACACAATACCCGTCGCGCCGCGACCCTAATCGGATTTCAAAAATCCGGAACCTTCAATCGGATTTTCGAGTCGGATTTTCACAAATCCGAATCCATGTGTCGGATTCTGCCAACCATCGGATTTCCAAGGACTACTTTTGAAATTTCAATCGGATTTCCAGCAATCCGAATCAAACTCTCGGATTTAAACCTTGTCGCGCCGTGACCCTTAGCATAGCGCCGCGACACTCGGATTTCAAGTTGTCTTCTCCATTAAACAGTCGGATTTCCAGCTAAACATATGCTTTCAAATCCGATTATAACCCTCATAAAACATTATGAACACTTCTAAAACATGTATAAATACCCTATAACATGTATAGAACATCAAGAACACATCAAATCCCTTTTATCATGGCATTTCATACAAAACCCATCAAGCAAGTTTACTTTAAAACTTCAACCATGGTGTATTCATGTTCTTAGCATATTTCTAGAAACAAAACATGTTAAGATAATCAGAATCATGCCATGATCATAGCTATACCTTTGATTTGAATTAACACACTACAAATCATAACCTTCACTTTTCAAGTTGATAGCTTTCTTTGCTTATTCTCTCAAGAACACATACACACACACACAAGGAATCGGCTTTCAAATGACAAGGATTTCAGATGTTAACCAATGTATACCCACGTATGCTTTTTTCTCAATATATGTAGCATGAGGTGGCACACTAACATGTAAACTAGTACACATATTGAAACATTCGGCAACAAATTTACGAGGTTAGCCATTAGAAATTCCAATTTTAAGCCTAGTATGACTAAAAATAGTATTTATGACTTAAATACATCCATAATAATATTAGATTTCGTAGAAATCCCGCCTATATGGTTAGAACCTTCCCGAGCTCGAAAAATCGAATTATTAAAAGTCAAGAATTACAAATCATATACAATAATAATAATAATAACAATAAAAATAATTAAATACATCATAATAAATATAAATAAGTTAAAATATAAAACATATATATATAAACTCATCAAAATAATTAAAACTTTGTTAATTAAAAGATTTAAACAAAATCACCATTTATACAAATTTATTTAAACTAATTACACATAATTTATAAAAAATAAAAAAATAAAAGAAACCCCCCATCTCTTTTCTCTTGCCTCCTTCTCTTCCCAAGAATCATCACTTGATCTCCCCCATGCTCTATATAAGCCCCCTACTACTCTTCATCATTTCCTTCACCACCACACTCCATCTCTTCTCTTTTCTCTCTTCTTCTTTCACCAACAAAAATCTCCCAAGAACATCCAAGTTTTGATCATCTCTTGAAGATCAAACACAAAATCAAAGAAAAGAGTTGGTAAGATGATCATAAAACACTCATCTCTACTCTTCTACCTTTCTTCTTTTTTTCTTTTCTTCTTTCTTTTATTTATTTTCTTTGTTGTTCATCTTATTTCTTTTATATATATCTATAATCATGTAAATATAAACATCCTACCAATTTTGTAAGGAGCACATGAAATGTGCATCATCCTACCATTGTTGTATGGAACTTAATCAACTAAAAATCAAGAAAATAAGACTTTGATCATGCATGTGTTTCATCTCAACAAATGTTGTAAGGAACACATAAAATGTGTATCATCCTACCATTGTTGTAAGAACACATGGATTATCAAAGCTTATACTCATACAATATGATTAATCATGAATATAAACATGCCATATTAAAGTTATGACCCATAAGCAAAAAGAATAACATTCTCGCAGATTCTGGTGCTAGAACTCTCCACTTGTTTTTGTTATATCTGGAGTTCTAGGTATCAAAATCAGTTGATTCTTTTTGCTAATATTAGTTTAAAGTGTTACCTTTCATTTAAACCTGGATTCACTAATTTTCATGAATGTTTGATCCTTCAAACATATTTAAAAAGACCCATATGTTGAATCTGGAAATCTGGCAGATTTAGAAGGGTACACTTTAAACGCGTGTAACTTACTCATTCTTGGGTCAAAATACGTCTAGTTTTTTTTAAAAGTTTAATATTTGAGTCGTGGTTATTTCCCAGTTTGAATCATGTAGAAACGAGGTCGTATGAGCCCTAAACAGACGATTTAGTAACAACATGTCACCCAGACCCTGATCAGTGGACATCCTATACACTTTTAATTATTAAAAATATTAAACATGGATTATAAATTCCTATATTTTTACTGGACATTCTAGGAACATGTATTAAGATAATATTAAAATATCAAACCTTAATATGACTCTTAAAATACAGTTTTTAATTTTTAAAGTTCAACTTAAAGAACTGAAAATTTCAGTGAACACTTATGATTTATGGAAAAATAGAGACAACCTTTAACTATTTAATAAATAAGTTAACAATAAATATATAATACAAAATAATAAATAAAATAAGTCTAATAGAGCTACATACCTCTTATATTAGGAAAGGAGCTTCGGTAGGAACAAGAAATTCTTACGAGTGAACACCTTTGCATACCGAGTGAGTATCATAGCCCATTTTTACCGTATTTCATATTATTTTTGGGGTGAAAGCATGTGTATACGTTTCATGAAAAGTTTATTGCCTATCTTCTTATTTATTTCAAATATTATTTTGAGCACTTATGGTATTATTCTTTGATGTGCTTGGGTGATCGTTGTAAGGCCCTTTCGTTGGACATTATTCCTTAACTCCGCTAGTGAGCCGATGGTATTTGTAAGTAGCGCTATTTGGAGATTCCGACGTCTCCCATTTATGGTTGACGAACTATAGATGTACTTTACCACTACTAACGTCATTTAATATAGGCGTTAGGTTTATCATGGGCAATTGGTTGTCGGCTAGGTTGGATAATGGCTCAAGCAACAATCATCATAGTCTATTACTACCATGTGCAATGTATTGGGCAATATAATACATCTTCTATCATTATTTCATACTTGGATTTTATTCAAAAACTTCCATCAATTATTTAAACTTTTCTCATTTAAAAGATATTTTATGCATATATTAAACCTATGAACTCACCAACTCTAGTAGTTGACCGTTTTCTTTCTTTTACCCGTGCTTTCAGGTGATCGTCGTTAGGTACCTTATGCATACAAACATGATGTGTGGCATCTTCATCTTCATCGTCACGTTTTATAAAAACAATATCTATTTTATTTTCGCATCGTACAAGACAATGTCATTTAATTTTTATTCGATTATGTAACTTTTATTTATCTTTTACCCGAACTACTTATTTTTGTTAAGTCAATATAATGGTTATTGTCTATTTACCTTGTGCGATGATATCTTGTGCTGTGACACTTCGTGTTTCCGCTTTAGCGGGGTGTGACAGATTTGGTATCAGAGCCTAAGGTTATAGAGAATGTTGTTTTCCTTATGGGGGGGGGGGGGAAACACCAACTATAACCAAAGGTTTATAAAAATGATTTTTAAAATAATTTTGTTTAAAATGCATCAAGTGTATTGATAATATAATTAAGTTGAGTACCACATTGTTATACCTCAATTAGACAAAGCTTGATCACCTATGTCTAATTTAGCTATGTACGATATGGGACTTAGGTTAGTTATAATAAAAATATACTTAGAAACATTTTTCATTTATTTTCTTTCTGGAGCACGATTATTGTGTGTGTGCATAAGCATGTCATATCATAAGTACTTGCATATATTAGCACACTTAGTAACCAATTTTATATACATCGAAGTCTGTAATGTCATCATTAGGTTGACGCACTAAGATTACATATTCTTTATCCATGAAGGTTAGAATAGAAACTTAGTAGGAGAGTCCCCGAGTTTCACGACCTAGTGTATTATCAACACCAACTTCCTGTGAAGCATGTGTTAGGCTCACGGCTAGGAAAAGAGTCCCCTTACCAACGAGAGTAACATCGTGACCTTTTCATTAGGTGGGAGAGAACTGCTGATTTAGGGAGCACATAGAGGCACCCTGAGTAGTAACGGGAACTATCGTAAGGACATTAAGGGTGACCCCCAAAGACGGAAGGTGGGTACAAAGCATATCACTAGAACTGAGTATTCATCATACTAGTTTAGACCACTGGCACCATGTCCTATGTAATTTTTTTTCTATGCTCTCGGAGTCGCAACACCGTGAAGCGTTAAGAGCTGTGGGGACTACCATTGCAACAAGGAGGGCCGTGTAGATGATTTAATTATATATGTGCTTGGGAGGATATTTTTTATAGTGATGGTGAGATTGCTAGTAAGTATGATGGTACGCTAGCGTTGTTTTTAAGGAGATTGAATTAGTGAAAGATTTGGAGTTTCTTTCGATTATTAAACTTGGTGCTTTATTTTGATGATTTTTTTAAACATTAATCACTTGATGTCTTTTAGGAAATCATTTTGGTACTTTTGGGAACTATATGATTGAACATGTGTTGCTTAAATCATGTTATGAAATGTATGATTTTAAAATTTTACATGCATTGCTATATGATTGAACGGGAGTGTTAGTTGTTAGACATTATATCTTAGGATCATCATAACCTAGCTAAGTAGAATTTGTACAAAGGAGAGACCCGAATGTGATTACTAGTATGTTTCTTCTGAACAATTATAATGCATCAATGCTATCTGACTCTAGAATATATAGAAGCTTCGTACCACTAGTATTTAGGCCAAAGCTCAATCTAAAATTTCAAATATTGAAAGAGGCCTATATCATGGAATTTGCTAATGGACAAGAAGTCAAGACTAGAGATATAATCACTAAGTGTACCTTGAACTTAGCCAGTAAAAACTTCAACGTAGACCATACCAATCAAATTAGGGAGCTTTGATGTAGTTGTTGGTATGTATTGGCTATCCAAAAATCAAGCTGAAATACTTTGTTCTGCAAAGATCATTCAGATTCCACTATCACAAGATGAAACGCTTGTCGTATAAGGAGAAAAGACCAGGAAGAACGTCAAGGTGGTATTATGCATGAAAATGCAAAAATATTTAGGAAAGGACTATATCGCAATCTTCGTGGACGTTGTAGAAACGGAGGTTTAGGAAAAGCACATTCACGATTTTCCAATCGTTCGGGATTCTCCCAAGGTGTTTCCGGATGAATTACTTGGATTACCCTTAGTTAGACAAGACAAATTTGGATTGATTTAATCCCTGTAGCCGCGCCCGTAGCAAAGGCTCCATATCGGTTAGCCCCGTTGGAAATGTAGGAATTGTTTGCACATCTTCAAGAGCTACTCGACAAAGGAATTATTCGACCAAGTACCACACCATAGGGAGCCCTAGTCCTATTCGTCAAAAAGAAAGAGGGATTGCTGCAAATGTACATCGACTATAGGGAACTCAACATATTGACCATCAAAAATCAATACCCTCTTCCTCGAATCGATGACCTGTTCGACCAACTTGAAGGCGCCAAATCATTTTCAAAAATCGATCTTCGCTCGGGATATCACCAATTGAGAGTTCGCGAAGAGTACGTCCTAAGACCGCCTTTAGAACCCTCTATGGACATTACGAGTTCTTAGTTATGCCTTTTGGGTTGACTAATGCTCCAGCAGTATTTATGGACTTAATGAATAGGGTCTGTAAACCATATTTAGATAAGTTTGCAATAGTGTTCATAGACGACATGAATTCCATTATTCAAAATGAACACCCAAGATTGGTTCTCGTACGAGAACCTTTTTCCACATGAATTCTATTATATAGGGGAGGGTTCAAACGAGAACTGTTTTTCATATGAGAACCAATCTTGGCCGTTCATTTTAAATAATGGAATTCATGGATGAAGAGCGTAGGTGGATTGACTGTGGCAGGGTGCATGTAAGGAATTCATGGGTGGGCAATCCAATTGAAGGAGGGGGAATTGGACGGCTAAGATTGGTTCTCGTGGTTCTCATACGAAAAACAGTTCTCGTTTGAACTTTTCCCTATATATATATTGAAGGAAGGGGAATTAGACTGCTAAGATTGGTTCTCGTATGAAAAACAGTTCTCGTTTGAACTTTTCCATATATATATATATATATATATATATATATATATCTTTAAATATATTGATTTTTTGTTAGACATGCATGAAAATCATACAAATAATATTTTGTTAGACATGAAAGTTATACAAATAATATTGCTGAAAATAAATTAAGATACTACCAAATAATAAAAATATTCAAATTTCTGGAAATTAAAAGAATTTAATTTAAAAATATGAAATTAAGAAAGTGATAATTTATTTATTTAATTAATATAATTAACGTGAGACTAAGAGCATCCACAATGCTAGTTGTATGAGGGTTGTATAGGAGGGTGATAGGAGAAGTATGGATTGTAGCATGGGTTGCAATGTTTTAAAACCCGGGTTGACCCGGCCGGTTGAACCGGTTGACCCGGTACCCGGCACAAGACCGGGTCAATGTATACCGGTTTTTTGGCATTTTGCGGCCCGGAGTGACCCGGCCGGTTTAATGGTTGAACCGGTCAATTTTAACCCGGGTTGACCCGGTTTTATGTTAATTAATTTTTTTAACTATTTATTTTAATCCTAAAATTTGGTTTTGCATAAAGAAATTTGATATTATAATATTAGTTTACTATTAGTCTTTTTAATAAGGTTATATTTTTTTGTTTTTACATAAACTTAAGAAACTAAAGTGGTTATGTTCTTGTTGATGATAATGATAAAGTTGAAATGATAGTGAATTTCATATACTAAGTGATTGTGAGCTTGATGCGTTGCCTTTTTTTTATTTTGTACACTTTATATATATATGTATACACACATATATACATATATAAAAAAATAAAAAATAAAAACTAGAAACCGGGTTGACCTGCCGGTTGAACTAGTTGGCCCGGTTGACCCGTGACCTGGTGAGGAGACCGGGTCAACTAAAAAACCGGTTTTTAAAACATTGATGGGTTGTATTAAAATTGAGTTGAATGAGGATGCAACAGTTGTATGGAAGAAAGTGAGGCAAAGAATGTTTTTTTAATTGATGATGTCGACCTCACAATTTCTTTATAATTTAATTCTTTTTTAATTTAATTTATCTATTACAATTTCATTTTATTTTGTTTACTTATTTTAATTTTTATAGTATTTAATTTATATATTTTTAAGTCAAGTAATTTTTAATGTATTTATATTTTTAAAATTTTTTAAATATAAATATAAATATATATATATATATATATAAAATGAGCTTTGAATTTATAAACAACACAATAATAGATAGAACATTACACTAATATCAAAATATATTACAAAATACATAAAAACTCAATAGAAATATAAACATATTATAATAAAGTTTGGTATAGCTACACTTAGATTTAATTTTCTGCTTGTGAATAATGTTCCCAAATATGCTCCATTAAATCATGTCGAAGTGAGTGATGTACTGATGGATCACATAGTTCAGAGTTCATCTGAATCTGATATTGAATTTCTTCAATAGGACCTCGTAGTACACGTATTGGAGGATCAACATCACCAGACCAATTTGAAATTGCATTTCCTTCATCCTCTACAACCATATTATGTAATATGATACATGCATACATTATATCCTTTATGTTTGTGAGTTGCCAAGATCTTGATGGACCTCGTATAATTGCCCAACGAGATTGGAGGACACCAAAGGCTCTCTCCACGTCCTTCCTTGCAGCCTCTTGCATTTCCTTGAATAGCTTTCTTTTTGGTTCAGCTGGATGTGGAAACTTTTAACAATTGTAGCCCATTCAGGATATATACCATCTGCGAGATAATATCCTTTATTGTATGTCCTGCCATTCACAGTAAATATGCATTCCGGAGAATGCCCTCTCAACACTTAATTAAATAATGGGGATTGATTCAATACATTGATGTCATTGTTAGAACCCGCAACCCCAAAATATGCATGCCATATCCAGAGGTCTTGTGATGCAACTGCTTCCAACATGATTGTCGGACACCCTTGATCACCTCGAGTAAATTGACCTTGCCATGCGACAGGGCAATTTTTCCAGGGCCAATGCATACAATCAATACTTCCTAACATGCCATGAAACTCATGTTTTTCTGAATGTTTATGTAGTAAATTTTGTATGTCGTTAACATTAGGTTTTCTCAAATAATGGTCCGAATAAACCTCAATCAAACATCTTCAAAAATTATATAAACATTCGATTGAAGTTGTTTCTCCAATTCTTAAGTATTCATCAAATTGATCCGCTGCTGTGCCATAAGCCAACTGGCGTATGGCGGCAGTGCATTTTTGTAGAGGGGAAAGACCTTTTTGACCTAAAGCATCATTTCTATGTTGAAAATAAATAGAATGGTTAGTGATACTGTCAACTATTCGAAGGAATAGTTCCCTCCTCATACGGAACCTTCGCCTAAAAATATTAGGTGGGAAAACAGGACGCTCATCGAAATAGTCTCTCGAAAGACCGTTGTCTCCTTCTTCACGATATCTTTTTATATATCTTCTATTTCGATTAGTACCTCTTGAACTTTCAGCAGTTGATTGTTCTTCTCCTAACTGTTTAAACTCCGCGTAAAGTTTTGCTGTTGAATTGTTCAACAATTGATTGATTATGAAATCGGAAGCGGAATCAGATGAAGATGACATAGTTAAATATATAGAAACTCTCTTGTGGAATGATAACATAATATGTCATATATATTTATATACAATTATCTTATGCAATCCGGAGAATCGCCAGGTCATCTTATCCTATCTTATGCAATCCGGAGAAAATCGCCACGTCATCTTATATTATCTTATGCAATCCGGAGAAAATCGCCACGTCATCTTATCCTATCTTATGCAATCCGGAGAAAATCACCACGTCATCTTATCCTATCTTATGCAATCCGGAGAAAATCGCCACGTCATCTTATCCTATCTTATGCAATCTGGAGAATCTTCTTATAAATACAAGCCATTCCCCAAGAACTTATCACACCAATCTTCTCATCCTTCTCTAAAAATAAATATGGATCAAAATTATTACACAAATCTATTATCTTCTTCTGACCCCGAAAATCAAAACAACCCCTTAAATCCTCCATACCCAATGTAATATACTGAGATTGGGCCTAGTAGAAACGTAGGCTTGGGGCATGTTACACGTGAATCATATTTGATTTGGTTTATGTTTAATTGATTGTTAATCGTTTAAATGTTATATATTATTGTGAGTTTAATATATATGTGTATGTATATGTATGTATGTATACGGTGATGTGTGTGTGCATGTGCTTAGTGTTTAAACCATGCCACCTCATGCAATTTGGGTATGTATACGTGGGTTAGCATTTGCATTACTTCACTTTGAAGTTTGCGTGTGTGTGTGTGTGTTTTGTGTGAAAAACCGAGAGCAAGGAAGGAAGAACAAAGCAATCGGAATTTTGTGAAGTTGTGATTCAAAGCTTGAAGGATGCTGATTCTTCTTTGATTCTTGTTGTTATACTTCGATTAGTATTAACATGCTACGGTTTTGAGTGGATTTGATATGAACATCATATGCTCATGCTTTATGAATTTAACGGATTTGATGTTCTTGGTGTTAACGGGTGTTTTGATGCATGCTTGCATGTTTAAACATGTTTATATGTGTTTATATGAATTGCATAAACTGGAAAGTTGAGGTATGCAAGTTATGAAGCTGTCGGATTCATGGAATTGTTGAAGGTTGCGGATTTTGGTGTTGATGATGAAAACCGAGTGGAAAACCGGGTGCCGGTAGTTGTGAAATCCGGAACTTAGAATCAGATATTCTGGAAATCCGGATGTGTGAAATCCTAATGTCGAAATCCGATCCTTCTGAAATCCGAGTGTGGAATCCAATGATGGATTCCAATTGTGAAAACCGATTGTGGGTGCCAAGATAAATGCATTTAAGTGTGGAAATCCGAATGAAGTTGCGGATTCTTCCAAATCCGATGGATGTATCGGATTTCTTTGAAATCCGATAGGGGGTTGCGGATTCCGATGGTAGTGTCGGATTTCTCATGAAATCCGACAGTTTGGCTTTTGTTTGCATTGTTTAATGTTATGTGTTATATGTGCATGCATATGTGAATCTTACATGTTTATGTTTGATTAAATGGATATAAATATACGATTGATATATATTTATGAATTGGATACTGATTTCAGTTTGTTGTGTTCTCAGGAACAGACAAGGCTCAGTAACATTAGATCACTGAGTGGAATAACTGAGAATCAGAGGTGAGTGGATGTTTGCTCACAGGTGATATTAGTTGTACTGGTTTGGTTGCAACTATTGTTGGATAGATTGTATATCTGTTGGTTAATTAACTGTGAATGTTAATTGTTGTATTCTGTGATATGTATACATGTTGGAAGGGAAGTCAGTTTACGACTGGGCTTATGGGCTAGGTTCATTTGCTATTGGCTAAGCAGTATCAGGACCTTGGATGCATTTGTTGCTACCAGAGGATGATACTGTGTGAGAATAGAAAATGGACTATCGGTAAACCTTTGCTTTGGCCGGCATTGGTTATAGGTTCCTGCAGAACCGCCGGTCTTCCCAGGGTGCTTATTTGTGGTTGTTGATATCATGCGGTTCAGGCTGATATATCTGTTGTGTGTTACTCCATTCACTTAGCTTTGTGCTAATCCCGCACCTCTCACTGTTTTTACAGGTTTGGTATGTCAGCGGCTCGGTTGAGAGTGGTTAGCTTGGGGAGTAATCACCCAGGACTCTGATAGTTTAATTCTGACGAGCCATGTTTTGTAATACTGATATTTTGTAAGCAGTGGTTTGTATTTAATTGTAAATACTTTGGTGTTTAATTCACTTCCGCAGTGATTATGAAAATGAAAATTTTTGGGTTAAAAAATACGGTGTTACACCCAAATCCTCCATACCCAAATTATCCATACCCGAATAATCTATACCCAAATCCTATGTACCATAATCATCCATACCCAAATCCTTCGTACCCAAATCTTCATTACCCAAATCCTTCGTACCCAAATCCTTAGTACCCAAATCCGCAGCACACAAACTCCTCGTACCCAAAT
The DNA here is from genome assembly GCA_038502395.1 of Dittrichia graveolens. Taxonomy (NCBI): domain Eukaryota; kingdom Viridiplantae; phylum Streptophyta; class Magnoliopsida; order Asterales; family Asteraceae; genus Dittrichia; species Dittrichia graveolens. The sequence continues at coordinate 73,278,197 of JARJIL010000005.1, read as the reverse complement.
TCTTCTCCAAAAGTTCTTTCTACTAGCAAAAAATCAAAAGCTAAAAAGGTCTTTTGGAGTAAAGAAGAAGAAATATTGTTGGTGAAAGCTTGGTACACATTTCAGAATATAGCATTATCGGCACAGCACAACATGACAGGGAGTTTTGGCAACAAATTAGCTGGTACTATGATGAAAACAACACAATAGATGTTGTAAGAACTCAACAAAACCTGAAAACACATTGGCATTATGTTAATAAGCTAGTTAATGCATATAATCAAATACATTTGGTGTTGAAAAGCCAACATATTAGCGGATGGTCTGAAGAAGATCTGAGGAGGTCATCTCTTGAGCAATACTTCTCAAGATATGAAGTAGATTTCAAACTGGAGCACATTTGGCATATGGTTAAAAATCAACCAAAATGGCAATGTGCGAGCCTTGCATCTGCAGCTACTAGATGTTTGTCTAATGCAGAACCTTCTATCAATTTAGATAATATTAAAGTTTCAACTCGACCGGTTAGTACAAAAGCTGCTAAGAAAGTAGCCAAAGGTAAAGATGCAAAGTCCACATCCTCATCAAGGAGCCGAGTGGACGAGTTGTTTGAAAAGCATACAATCGAAAATAATAAAAACTTTGAAAAATATCAAAAGAGTTTGGATTTAAAAAATGTGTTGATAAAAGAAAAAACATGATTGCCGAGACGAACATTTTATATATGGATCCTAACACTATGTCGGAGGAGGGACGAGAAGTATGGAGGAACCGTTGTAAAGATGTCAGAATTCGATGTGTTCTCCTTCGAATTCGATGTCTTTTATATTGGTTCTAGTAATAAGAATGGTTCTCGTTTGAACAATCCCCTATACAATCACATATGACCGAATACCAAAACTCATGTTTTTTGGTATTCAATCACATGTGAATCTATACAAACTCTCGTGTGATTTTGTACAAAATCACAGGTGATTAAATATGCAATCATATGTGATTGAATACGCAATCACATGTGATTGATTCTGTCAAATATATGACATAAAAATGCTATATTTAATCAAATCAACTGTAATTATATACATGTATAAGAGATAGATAATCACATGTGTTATGAAACAACTAATAACGTAGAATCACTTTCAATTGTTGATTTTTTGTTACTAAACCATAGAACTTCGCCGGATTATCAAACACCAAACTATAATTTTATAAAGACTATATTGATCACACCTCTATGAATCACATGTGATTATACTTTAATAAAATTTAAGTCCAATCTAACAAAATGAGAAAATATTTTTTTGTCAAAAGTATATCAAGTGACCTCTCTAATAAAAGAGGGGAACACGAGGATCGCAACGGTATAATTCGTTTCGTCTAACGATTAACGGTTTGTGAGATAATTAATTTTAAATAAATTAGATGAGAGAGAAAGTGTGGACCAATAGTTAAAAAGTCAGAAATATCCTTCTTTATATAAATATATCAATTTTGATTATTATATAATATTGACTCTGGATAATTGAATTTTAAAATCTAATTGACATAAATTGTTCCTTAAAACTATAAATTAAATTAAGACTGTATTAAACATTTCTCTGTTGTTTAAATCGATTTATAGTTTGTCAATTTAAAAATTATTTATAAATAAGGAGAAATCAACAAAAAAAATATGCTTACATATTAAAATATTTAAACTTTATAATATTAAAGGAAAATTTCATCGATCTGTATTCTTACAAAACTCCTAAATTACTTTTATATTTTTTTAAACTTTTAATTACTTATATATCATTCTAAACTTTTAAAACTTTCATTAATTTATATCCAAATATCATTTTAGAGTTTATTAAATCATTTAAATATCAATAATCCTTATCATCAAATTCAATTATTTATATAATCACTATATTACCCCCAACCCCCCTCCTTTTTTCAATTTCTAATCTCAATCCATGCCCAACTAAGTCGTGTACTTGGTCATTTTGATCTTAATGTTTCCTTAATTGGACACACAATCATGAGTTTTAGGTGAGAATTCTCATTTCTATAATGGAGCTTTCTATAATGGAGCATATAACCTTTTCCTCGAACCAATCTCACATGGGTATAATCAACTCTCTATAATATTATATTAGTTCAAAAACCAATAAGACCAGCGGCATTAGGGGTTTACCCGTGAGCGCTGGTTCTCCATCTTGAGCTAGAACACCATTGCCTCTCATAGGGTTGATGGTGGTGGGGTTCCCTGGTTGGTTCCTCCACCCGCAGCAGGTTCTTTTTTTTTCTTTTTCTCTCTCTTAATTAATATATATTTTTTATAAATATTTGATATAAGTTGAAGAGGGTTGGACGTGAAGGTTTGTGTGATAGAGATGATTAGAGGTAGGAGATGATGTGACAGTGAATTAAAGAGGGTAAGTAAGGGTTGGATGCTGATGGTCTAAAAATATCAAGATGTTGGGAGAAGAAGACAAGCCAAATTTAGGTTAATTAGTAATTTAGGTTAACAAGCTCAAAATATCATAATAAGCTGTTTTCAAATAGCTTATAAAAATGGGTTTATTAAAACCTTTAATAAACTTAAGCGAGACAAATTAGACAAACACTTATTTTCTTTCTAATAATCTCATTAAATAAGATCACAAGCTAATAGTTATATAAGCTCACTAAAGTTATTAATTAATCCAATGTTTTTGCGTGTATATTAATAGTGCCTTTAAAAAATAATTAAATAGCATTGTTTAATCAAGTTGACACTTTTTATTTGACCCAATTAATTATCCAGAGGTGCATGTCGTCAATTATATTTATAAATAGCAAGCCGAATTATGAGATTTACACGCATTCTTTCTCTCACATTCCAAATTGATACTTGCAGAAAATAAGAAAAAATGGTGATGCAACTCATGGCCGGCAAAGTAGACCTGACGGCATACGAGGGAAATGGTGGTGGTTATTATTTATGGTCAAACTCAACAACACCATTGTTAGCTCAGTTTAAGCTTGGTGCTGCAAAGCTTCTTCTTCATCCTGGTGGCCTTGCTTTTCCTCACTATGCTGATGCCTCCAAAATTGGCTATGTTATTCAAGGTATATATATACCCGCTAATGGTCATGAACCCACAGAACACATCTTTAATTCTTGTTAAGATACCTAAAAATATATGTTTCAACAACAATAACAACCGTACTCAACCCTAAGCGGAGTACGAAGAAGGTAAGAAGTAAACAGTCATACAATAATTAACATATATATATATATATATATATATATATATATATATAGAGAGAGAGAGAGAGAGAGATTGCTTCTAGACTAAAAGTATATGTTACAATAATTGATTAATTGACTAAAAAGTTGCATTTACAGGTAGTTGTATGGTTGGATTAGTGACACCAAACAGTTCAGAAGAAAAGATTGTGGTGATCAAGAAAGGAGATGCAATTCCATTGTCACTAGGGGTGGTGTCATGGTGGTTTAATTGTGGTGACTCTGATGTCTCCATAATATTCTTGGGTGAATCTAAGAAAGCCCTAGAGCCTGGACAATTCACATACTTTTTTGTAGCTGGAACTTTAGGAATTCTAGGGGGATTTGAATCTGATTTTGTCAGTAGAATCTTCAATCTTGATGAAAATGATGCATCAACTCTTGCATCTAGCCAACCTGAATCCTTGATAGTTAAAGTGGATCAAGAAATCAAGTTCCCTGAACAAAGCAAAGTCATCAGAGACTCATCTATCTATGCAGCCATGGACACTCCATCAGCAGATGTGGTCGTAAAGGAGGCCGGGATGATCCATTCTTTGACTGAAAAGAAGATTCCAATTCTTGGTGAAATTGGGCTAAGTGCAAGGTTTGTGAAGGTAGAGGGCAATGCTGTGTTGGCCCCAAGTTATGTAGCAGATGGTTCAATCATGATCAGCTATGTTACTAAAGGAGGTGGTCGGATCAAGATCGTGGATAGTAAAGGAAAGGCCGAATTGGACACTAGAGTTGAAGAAGGTGATCTTTTTATTGTTCCTCAGTTCTTTCCTGTTGCCCAGATTGCTGATGAGCGTGGAATGGAAGTTTTCTCAGTGGTAACTTCTTCAATGTGAGTAATATTTGTTTACTCGTCTCGCCTATGGGAGCGTTGTATTAGTTCTTAATTTTAATAGATAGAATGAGATTAACGTTTAGTTTAAGATAATCTAGCCTGATTGTATATTTACAGTGACATGGTATATCTAAATACTACATAATGGTGGTTTTTTACAGGCCTCTTATCGGACAACTGGCTGGAAATAACTCGATTTGGAACGCTTGTTCTCCAAAGGTTTTAGAGTTAGCTTTAAATATCAAGCCAGAATTAGCAGAAGGTTTCAAGTCAAGAAACTCTAAAAGCATAACAATCATCCCTCCAAGTAACAATTAGCTATGGTTGATCTATCTCAAACTGTTTTGTGTTGTATTTGCTAGTTGACTACTCATCACTCGCTATTTTGTAACTCTATGATGTTAATTTCTTAGTTTAAAATAAAGCTAGTGTTCTACTTCATCTTTGTATTTACTTTTTTATTTTAAATAAATAAGTAAAGCTAGTGTTCTATTTCTTCTTTGTATTTTTTCTTAAAAGTTAAACACACACTCATATAATTCTATTTTCAAGTTGAACCCACAATCTTAACGTCGGGGTGCACCTTTTCCAAGCTTCAATACCACTAGACCAATATCCTTTGTATTTAGAAAAAATTGCAGACAAAGCTAATCTAAATATCAAAAATTACCAATAAATGTAACGTCTAATTAAAAAGTCTTGAATTAAGAATAGTGGATAGCTAGATCTAATTAAAAAGTCCCATAGGAAATTTTTATTTTTCCCTGCTAATTCCTCTATTATTTTTTACGTGTTAATCTTGTAAGTAAAAGTATAAGTAGAATTAAATATTTTATAATAGGATATACAACCTCTCTTTTCCATTGGAAATTTTTTTTCCTACTATATATTTCCTCCAAAAGGTGATATATCCTCCTACTATTTTTTCCTACTCGCAAGATCAATACAAGTGTCAAAATCAATGAAGGAGTTAAGAAAATAGAATTAATGGATTCCGCATGTCATTAGGTGAGTAGGAGGATGAAGTAACTAGAAATAATAAAAAAATATATCATTACTATTCAACACAAGATGACATGTATAATACACTAATTTTTTTTTCTTATCTTCTTCGTTAATTTTGATATTTGCATTTATAAAAACAAGTAAAATGATTTCAGAAGAATATCTCTAACCTCTTTTAGATATTTCCTCACCCAAAAGGGTATGATCTATAGAGTCCAGCAAGTCAAATGAAGAAATGATTATGAGTATTTAAATATGTAGATTTAGATAATCTACTTTAATAGTCTATTATAATCAGAAATCAAAAAAGCAATCAATAATGTAGAGATTAATAAAGCTAGCTGTAACAATCAATGATGTAAAAAATATTGTGTATAATATATTGTTTGTGGGTATCATGGTGGATTTTAGAGGCTCTATAAAAAAGCAATCAATAATGTAGAGATTAATAAAGCTAGCTCTAACAATCAATGATGTACAAAACTATTCTTTTTGCTAATTACAATTTCTGGTTTATCATCACATACTTAAGAACACGAGAAAAAACACTAAATTCACTGTGAACACAAGAATGTCTACAAGTTTCAATGATAAAAATTATACAATGTGTTCTTCAAATATGTAAATAATCAACAAGACTATAAGATTTTGTTACAAGTAATAGAATATTCATAAATAACTGATTCCGAATTCAAAATAGTTTGGATAAGTTATCTTTGTGAGATAATCAACTTTACCACATTAACAAGAAACGTATCACCTAGATCCATGTGGATGAGATCTCGGGATTGTTTAACCTCGGGCTAGATTATCTTAAAATAAACAATCCCGAGATCTCATCCACATGGATCTAGGTGATACGTTTCTTGTTTATATGGTAAAGTTGAGTATCTCACAAAGATAACTTATCCAAACTATTTTGGATTCAGAATTAGTTATTAATGAATATTCTATTACTTGTAACAAAATCTTATAGTCTTGTTGATTATTTACATATTTGAAGAACACGTTGTATACTTTTTATCATTGAAACTTGTAGACATTCTTGTTTATTTCTATGATCCTGACGCGTGTGAGGGAAAACCTGATCAATATTCATTTTAGTGGAAAGTTTCTTAGCATCATCAATAGTCTTAGATAACTCTATTTCTCTTAACTCTCACTACAAGGAAACAGGGCATTAGGGGCGACATTTGTCACGCCTAATACCCCCCGAAGTCGCCCATATTGGTATTAGGGGCGACATGTCGCCCCTATTGAGTCGCCCCTATTGCCTCGCCGCTGTTGCCCAATTTGTCGCGCCTATTAGTGTCGCCCCTATTGCAAAAAGTCGCCTCTAATACCATCGCCCCTATTGGATCTTCAACACAGCTCAACATATACACTAAAATACCGGTATTTCCTGTATATATAAAACCGATGAATTCCAGAAATATATAATAAATCACGCATATGTTATAAACTAAGCCACATTCTTCATACAAACCAAAAGTCGTGTACGGTTTATACAAAACAAAGTCAAGTTTAATTGTCTAACGTACTTATATATATATATATATATATATATATATATATATATATATATATAACTAAGCTACACTTCATCGTCGGTATAGGCATTCTCGTTTCCTGCATTGTCGTTCCCCGCATTCTCGTTTCCCGCATTATCCGACTCATTATCACTACGAGGTGTCAATGATCGGAAAATCTCCACAATTCTTGCTGTAAATGTCGGATTGCTAAGAACTGCTGTAAATGCCGGATTGCTAAGAACTGCTTCAATATTCTCCGGCTACAAAATAAATATATGTCATTAATTATATATTAAACAAAGTCTAATTTATCATACACGGCAATTATGACCCATTAGAACGGAATATAACTCATTTATACCAATTATGACCTGTTAGAAGTCAATATAACTAATTTATACAAATTATGACCAGTTAGAAGTGAATATAACCCACAAATAGCAATTATGACCCGTTAGAAGTGAATATAACCCATAAATAGCCATTATGACCCGTTAGAAATGAATATGACCCATCCATACTAATTATGACCCGTTACAAGTGAATAAAATCCGTAAATAGTAATTATGATCCGTTAGAAGTAAATATAACTCATTTATACCAATTATGACCCGCTAGAAGCGAATATAACTCATACATGTCAATTATGACCCGTTAGAAGTGAATATAACTCATAAATAGCAATTATGACCCGCTAGAAGCGAATATAACTCATACATGTCAATTATGACCCGTTAGAAGTGAATATAGCTCATACATGTCAATTATGACCCGTTAGAAGCGAATATAACTCATACATGTCAATTATGACCAGTTAGAAGTGAATATAACTCATAATTGCTATTTATGGGTTATATTGACTTATAACGGGTCATAATTGCTATCTATGGGTTATATTGACTTCAAATGGGTCCTAATTGCTATTTATGAGTTATGTTGACTTCAAACGGGTCAAAATTGCTATCTATGCGTTATATTGACTTATAACGGGTCATAATTGCTATCTATTGGTTATATTGACTTATAACGGGTCATAATTGCTATCTATGGGTTATATTGACTTCTATCTATGGGTTATATTGACTTATAACGGGTCATAATTGGTATAAATGAGTTATATAACTCATTTATACCAATTATGACCACCTCGAAGCGAATATAACTCATACATGTCAATTATGACCCGTTAGAAGTGAATATAACTCATAAATAGCAATTATGACCCGCTAGAAGCGAATATAGCTCATACATGTCAATTATGACCCGTTAGAAGCGAATATAACTCATACATGTCAATTATGACCAGTTAGAAGTGAATATAACTCATAACTGCTATTTATGGGTTATATTGACTTATAACGGGTCATAATTGCTATCTATGGGTTATATTGACTTCAAACGAGTCATAATTGCTATTTATGAGTTATGTTGACTTCAAATGGGTCAAAATTGCTATCTATAGGTTATATTGACTTATAACGGGTCATAATTGCTATCTATTGGTTATATTGACTTATAACGGGTCATAATTGCTATCTATGGGTTATATTGACTTCTATCTATGGGTTATATTGACTTATAATGGGTCATAATTGGTATAAATGAGTTATATAACTCATTTATACCAATTATGACCACCTCGAAGCGAATATAACTCATACATGTCAATTATGACCCGTTAGAAGTGAATATAACTCATAAATAGCAATTATGACCCGCTAGAAGCGAATATAACTCATACACGTCAATTATGACCCGTTAGAAGTGAATATAGCTCATACATGTCAATTATGACCCGTTAGAAGCGAATATAACTCATACATGTCAATTATGACCTGTTAGAAGTGAATATAACTCATAATTGCTATTTATGGGTTATATTGACTTATAACGGGTCATAATTGCTATCTATGGGTTATATTGACTTCAAACGGGTCATAATTGCTATTTATGAGTTATGTTGACTTCAAACGGGTCAAAATTGCTATCTATGGGTTATATTGACTTATAACGGGTCATAATTGTTATCTATTGGTTATATTGACTTATAACGGGTCATAATTGCTATCTATGGGTTATATTGACTTCTAACGGGTCATAATTGCTATTTATGAGTTATGTTGACTTCAAACGGGTCAAAATTGCTATCTATGGGTTATATTGACTTATAACGGGTCATAATTGCTATCTATTGGTTATATTGGCTTATAACGGGTCATAATTGCTATCTATGGGTTATATTGACTTCTAACGGGTCATAATTGCTATCTATGGGTTATATTGACTTATAACGGGTCATAATTGGTATAAATGAGTTATATAACTCATTTATACCAATTATGACCCGCTAGAAGCGAATATAACTCATACATGTCAATTATGACCCGTTAGAAGTGAATATAACTCATAAATAGCAATTATGACCCGCTAGAAGTGAATATAACTCATACATGTCAATTATGACCAGTTAGAAGTGAATATACCTCATACATGTCAATTATGACCCGTTAGAAGTGAATATAACTCATACATGTCAATTATGACCCGTTAGAAGTGAATATAACTCATAAATAGCAATTATGACCCGCTAGAAGCGAATATAACTCATACATGTCAATTATGACCCGTTAGAAGAGAATATAGCTCATACATGTAAATTATGACTCGTTAGAAGCGAATATAACTCATACATGTCAATTATGACCCGTTAGAAGTGAATATAACTCATAAATAGCAATTATGACCCGTTAGAAGTCAATATAATGAATACATAACAATTGTGACCTGTTAGAAGTGAATATAACACATACCTGTGCTTGTGTATGTAGTGATGTCTGTGATTATCCCTCAGAGTAGGCAGTAGTCATCCTTGTAGAAGGTTTATGCCCGATGCCTTTAATATGACCTTGACGACGACCTAGAACCTTCTCAAAAACAGCTGCTTCGTCTACTGGAATTGGATTGGTTGAAGATGTTGAAAGTTGAGTTTGTTGAGCAAGCTCACGCAAGACAGCATTCTGTATTTTACAAAGATGATACAATAGATTAATATATATGCTTCTAATTCAGTATATTTTTAATTTTAAGCAATAAACACTTACATATTGTTCTTCTGCTATTGGGCTGTCAAATTGCCCTTCTTTATTCACGTGAGCATCATGAAAGGCTTCTAATCTACTCTTGTTCTGTTTAACATTAAATTACATTAAATATTAGATTTTTGATGTAATTTTAAGCAAAAAATACTTACCTTTTTGTAGCATGTGCTGCTATATGAGCTCGTCCCTCCCCGATTTTTGATGATTTGCTTTCCACGATTTACTTTGTTTTGCGTAGAACGATGCACATGTTTTTCCGACATGAAAAAGTCTACGGTTTTATTCCAACTGTTTTCACTCATACCAGCCGGTGGGTTAGCCCTTGCGCTATTAACATCCTCATACCCTCCAGTTTTCACAAAATGTTCTTTGGCTTTTGTTTTGCGGCCTCTGTAACGTGCACTTATCATGTATTCAAGACCCTCTCTTAATCTACTCTGAGCAGGATCCTCCATAACCCGTTGAAGATAAAAAAATGGCTACAAATAGAAAAAAGTTATACAAGATGCAATAAAAATAAATACAAAGTATACTTATTTTATACATTTACCCGAAGATGCTGAAACATGGCATTCTTCTTGGCAGGAGAAACATTCTTCCATGAGTCTCTATCTAACGAGATGTCCCTCCAGATATACACGCCAACCTCACGAATGAAAAGGTCATGTGTATCGCCAACAGTAGTGGACGTGGTATTGTCAAACTCGAGTGGGAGAGACCGCTTCCCGTTTCTCTCCCATTTTTCAAACAGAGCAAGGTTTTTAGCCTTACCCCTTCAACGCGGTTGTACAACTGCAATACCAATTGTAAATTATTATTCATGATAAATTATAAAAAATGAATAAATCATAATAAAACTTAATTACCATCCATCTCGTGCTGACCACGACCTTGACCATGGGGAGGTGGTGGATCCTCACGTCCATCCCCATCATGGCCTCAGCCCATAACATTGGCCATCAGATAAAGTAGAACAACAACAAGAAAAGCCATATATAGCCTGAAAGTTAAGTTAAGAGGTATAGAATAGAGAAATACAATGCAATTTAATTACAAAATATAAACAACCATAATAAAGCTTTATATTACAAAAGTCAAATATAATTACATATACAGAGTTTTATTCATTCTCGCCCTCAGACAACTCAGTGTCACTAGTAGACATTTCAGTATCATAATCTGCATCGCTCTCCTCATAATCACTCTCGCCACCAGACCCTTCATTGACGGTTCATGTGGGCGGACTAACTTCAATTTCACCTGTCCATTGCAAACTTTCAAAGTATTGGCTGAAGTCGACTACAAGTCTACAATTAGATGAACAATTACTATGAATGACATCAACATTTTCTTCAGAGACATTGTCAACATCTTCTATGCGGGCCTCGTTTATTGGCAAATCCCAGATTTTATGATGGTTAACATTTTCAACAACCCACCGATGGTTATTAATTTGGTCTCCTCGAGTAGGTTCTCGGATGTAGAACACTTGTTTAGCTTACGTAGCAAATATGAGTTGATAGTCTTTGTCCCATTCTTGTAACACCGCTTCTGAATCAATTACTTTTACGACAAATCAGGTTTTAGCAGCGGATGTTTTTTTTTAAACAACTGAACGTTATTTACATTAACAACTTATCAAAAGAACGTTGGTGTTACCAAGTACAGGAACCGACCATTGTATCATATTATCTTACAATATACAATTACAAGTGTTCCACAGGGGCAATGTAAATCCCAAAAGCTACCCGCCTCGCAGGGCATCTAGTTTTTACCTGAAAAGGGAAATCATAACATCATTAGCTACACTAGCTAGTGAGTACATACAGTCATAAGCATCAATACAATAAGTTTTGCATCATATCATAAACAATCATTGCTAGCTTAGCACATAGTGGTGTGCTGAGAAGATCAGTAAGAGTCATGTCTTGCAGGGTAATCAATCCCGCTCAACAACTCAAACCGGGGATCAGACACGACCAATCCGCGTTGGTGGGGGAGCATAAAGCAGTCCGCCAAACATCATTCACAGAGCCAGAGGCTCCACAGGTAATCCAGCTACAACCGGCTGATCACCACTCACGTTAAGGCACGGCGGTTCTGCAGAACCTATGATCCAGGATGCCTCCTGAATCACCGTGAAATCCCGAGGGATCCAGTTACAACCGACTGACCTTAACCATGCATCAGATAGTGTAACGCCCCGAATTCCAAAATTTGAAATAAATAGATCAAACACATATAAGTGTCCACATCTAAAAGTTTGACATAAAACGGGAAGCAATACTTGTTTGAAATACTGATGTATCAATAGATACGCACATAAATACTGTCATAAGTTTGGTACCAAAAACTTGATGTATACAACCCAGGCGTTAATTTCAAAGAGTTTATCAAATGGTAGTCAAACCAAAGCTTTGCCCCTGCCTTTGTTAAAACCTGCAAAACATTTTAAAAATAGTATCTGATATGCTACGAGAGCTTAGTGAGTAAACCGGACTAAACATCATAAAACCCCACGTATAAAATCATATGAAGATAATACACGTATGTCTGGCAAACAATGCTAGCCTCTGGTTCTAGACCCAGGGCAGCAACATAAGTCACAGTACTGTACCATAATTGAGCCTTACTGGATGTAGCAATAAGCACCCCACCTTTGAGACCTACTGCACATAGCAGCAAGCTTATACACACATATGAATAACATAACATGTCAGTAATATGATATAATAGCATACATGCTGCAGATATGAAGTGAAGTCTAGAAGACTCACCTTCTGATTATAATATCATGAATTGATCCACGGATGTCAACGATACAGGTAATATGCCAATCACCTCCTATATAAACAATACATAAATATCACATAAGGCAACCTGATCTGAAATAGGGCCTACACGGGACGTGTATCCCTACATGGGCCGTGTCCCTTATAAGCTACACGACCTAAGCTGGCAACATGGCCGGTGTGGTCTAGTCATTCTACACGGGCTGTGTACATCTAATGCTACACGACCATGTAAACCTACATGGCCCTGTGACCGCCTTTAACAGTACACGGACATGTACCTCTACACGGGCCGTGTACACTACAGACCCAGCAAACTGTTCTTAACAAGAACTGTCGGATTTCACCAAATATCCACTTATATCATCAATTAACCGACTAGAGGTGTTTTCCTACACCTCCTAACACTGATATACATGATCTAATCAATACAAAACATCCCTAACATGATTCCACCATGGAATCATGTGTTTAAACTCATAAAACCATAAGAACAAAGGTTTAAAAACGTACCTCAACTTGAATACTTGCTAGGATCTTGAATATTCTACTTGTTCTACTGATTGCTCACTGAAAGGAGAAGCTAGGAGCTGATATGTATATATATTCGTGAGTTGCAGATTAAGAAATGCCAACTTTGACTTCTAATGTCAAAGTTGGTGACTTATATATATATAAGTTTCAACTATTGCATAACTGGCCCCTGCACTTGATCAACTTATAAGTTGACGGTTTTAGCCCCTCTAGTTTAAAACCCCATCTTATCACGTATATCCATTTATAATTCGTTCATCACTTTATACACTTTCTCGTTTTAACTTATAAATGAAATTCTCGTGTTACAACTCTTCACCACTTGAAATGATTTCGTCCCCGAAATCAACTGCCGAAGAGTTCTGAATAAATATAATCATTTTCTGTTTAGGCCCTCGTACATATTCTGACCCCCTTATTCCGGTCCTTGACCCATTTACTCTATTATTATAGATTTAACTGCTAAATACCTCTTAAGATATAACATACGAAAGGTGTTATGAATATATGACAATTTTTCTGATAACTCTAATCTATAAACAGTCTTTCCCCATCTATACAATAATTCTGAATTACTGATCACGTTTTTCCACAGTGCTACTGCCAGTGATACATACTCCCCCACTAAAACTGATGTGGCAGTCTCTGTTTATCTGTATAACTCTTCTATCTATTCTGGGCGTCAAACAATCTATTATATACCTTCCGAATCTGTCCTATCTTTCGCTGTATCATTTATGTGCTACCCTACACTTTCTGACCCACGTCACCCAATACATTGAAGTTTGGCAGTAATATCATACAATTTCATACGTTGGCATCCCGGTGCTGAACTGGTATCTGTTGTAATACAAAACACTGTCAAGCAAATATGTACCCCAGTTTTCTTCTGAATTAATAACACAATCATAAAACATGCTTTCCATCATCTGTATATTTATTTCATTCTGACTGTACTGAGATGAAGCTTAATCCTTAACTTTATACGAAATCTGTTTCAAATTCTAGAAGTGGATCTGTATCATTGTCTGAATCAATAAACACTGATATGCTATGACATAACACAATCTATTTCACATACACATCTATCAAATGTTCTGAAGAATGAGTTTCTCTAATGGAAACCACATACACACTTTTATTTAACCTGCCTACAATCACTCATAACACATTATAACCTCGTAGGGTTTTCGGGTAATTTGGCATTCAGGTTCATACTAATATTTCCAGATATAATTTCTGACGTTTGGCTTTCTTTCGTACACATTTATAAGTATTTCTCCACTTATCTGACTATATCTTGTTTCATATCCGGTCACCAATAATCCACCCTCAGGTCTTTATACAATTGGTAACTTCTGACTGAATAGAAAATCTAAACTTGTGAGCTTCATTTAGCTGTGTCTGACCTGCATCTCCATAACCTGATACTCACATACGGTTATATCTAATCAGTATATCACAACTGTCTTTAATCGGATTTTTTTTTCTGTCATTCTCATCCATTCTTTAATATACTTTTTACTTTTGATCTCTTTTGACTGATCTGTTCCCATTTCATCTGAATATAAGCGTTGTAACTATCATTTAGATTATTAATTTACACCAGTATTATTTCTGATTTCCTGTTCAAACTGTTGGCTATATTATTAGCCTTACCCTGAATAATATAATATTCTACTCACAACTCTTCACTGATTCTAACCAGTGTTTCTGTCGCCTCTAAAGGTCTTTCTCATTCAACTATTATTCCCAACTTTTATAATATCGTGTAAATAACACTTCACATATAAACACATAATCTCATCATATCATAATAAATGCTACCATAGCGCACTAGCGGTAGTCTTACACCACCTATGAATGCTATTACGGCGCACCAACAATAGTCTTACATCTACATATCCACTCACTATCGAGGTATAATCCTCACGTATCATATAAATAACATACCACATATACTACTATCAAGTGTGAGTCTGTGTATTCATTATCATACGATTTTAACTGTCTAGAAGTGCAAATAATAATTCTGCCCCTCTGCATTCATCCAAACCACTGTACCAGGCATCACACAATGCTACCATCTCTTCAATCAATTCAGGTAGTGCAAACTATTACTTCACATAATTTCTGTAATTAATACCATAAAAATGTTAATTACTGTCGGTTTCTTTGGCGGCTCCCAATTCATCACCTTCTCTATTTTTCAGAATTCATCTCAATCCCATTTTCTACTAATAAATTTTCTACAGAATTGCATTCCTTATATCTTGAAGTTCACATTATAAACTTAATATATAACTATTCTCTGCTCTGTGTCACTAAGACTTTTCAAACATGATTCTCATGATCTGGCAAACCTTTGAAATAAATACGTATATCGTTGAAGAACACAATTACTGACTTACTTAACATTGGCCTATACACCCTATTCATCTAATGCATAATCACTGCTGGTGCGTTAGCAAGGCCAAAAAGTATCATAACCACTTCAAAATATCTAAACATTTCTGAACACAGTTTAAGAAATACCATCCCTTTTGATCTTAGGCTGAAGAAAATCCGATCTTGAGTCAGCTTTGACAACCACTTTACCCCATTAGAAATGATCAAGTAATTCACATATTATGAACAACGAACATATATTCTTGATAACCTTATTGAGCTCATACTAATTAATACACATAGTATAAATACATCTCATGAAAAGCTACTGGGTCTTATAAACCCCTCATTTTAACAATTCTTGAAATCGTTTTAATAATTCCTGTATCTCTGAAGGAGCAAGTCTGTACGTAGTTCTCGTAATCAGTGAAGCTTTCAACACCACACAAATTCTAAACATACTCTATCTGTGTGGCAGTAACCTTGGCAATTTCTTGAATTACATAACAAGATACTCACATATTACCTTCATATCTTTCTAGCTCATCTGTTCTCTTATAAGTTAATATTTATAACATAGGTTGGGAAAAGTAATGTATCCATACTGAAGATACTCCCCAACTGTTGAAACTAAACACTCATATAACCTACCTGTTTTGATTTTTACCACATATAATTAGTTCTTCCCCACTTGGGATATGAACTCGTATCATTTCTATTCACATAATATCATAACCTGGTTATAATATAACCAGTCCATTCCAATTAGTATTTGGAACTCACTCATATTCATAGATACAAATTCACTAAGGAATTTGATAATACTCATTTCTGTCACATTATACTTATACACATTCGATCTTTCTGTAACAATACTTGATTCTGTTCTAGCTTCTTCGGTTAGTGTCTAGAAAACTCTCACTTCTGATTATTGATATACTCTTCTCTTTCACTTTCTTGGGTTCCCACAATTTTTACTCATATGATCTGGTTTCCATATTTAAAAGATATTAGTGAATCAAACCTGCTTTCCCCCAGTCGACGTTTCTTGTATGTTGAGTAGATAGGTAGACCTTTTGCATCATTTCCTTCCTAGAGTCTCCATTCTTGTTTTCCTAAACATCAATACAACTTTCTCTATCGGTTTCCTTTCTTTTCTGTCTCTCTAATTCCGGCTACCTCCATCAGGGATTTCACATCTTGGTGTTTACAAATGTCTATAAATTCTCATATGCTGGACTGGAATGCTACCATATACCTATATATTTTTATCTTTTCATTACTAAGATAATCGGAATAAAATATGCATTTTTCTGAAACCTCGTATCGATTTCTGAAATTGTCTCTCATGTCTGTTCTACTTGTGGAATTCATCCATAACTCTGTCTATCTCTGACTGTGGCACCAACCGCCCAATTAGAATGTTTTTAAACTCTTTTCACGTCATGCTCTTAATTCGTCTGCATTCCTCATCTAATCTATTACATATTTCACTTTATCTCCAGGTGCATACGTACATATATGAAATGTACCCTCGATCTCTGAAATTTACTTATGATTAACAGTCGATTTGCTAACCTTTAATACATCGTTGGTTGGCACGCGGAAAATCCTTGAACGTACAACCTTCTGATACTTCATGAATAATAACTTAGGGTTAATAATGAACCCTTTCACTTTGTATAGCTAATCTTGATACTGACTCTTATCTGATCACTTCCTTGTTCTTTCATCTGTGCTGCAACTCATACGATAATATCTGGCATAAACTCTACCTCATCACTTTACTAGGTTTTCGGCACTGAACTTTTCCAAATATAGATTCTGTTACTTGACGTTTTAAATCTAGGCTCCATACACTCGTCATACCATATCCTTATAAGGATACTTTCACTTGTAATACTGATATTTATCCTTTCGTGTCTGTGACTAAAATCACCCTTAGGATTATACACTACTCTTGAACCTCTTATATATCATCCTGGTAGTATAGATAAAGCATTTAAAGCAAAATGTGGCTTTATCACACTATCCTATATATTACAAACAGTTACTTGTATATCCACATATCAGTACACCTATCATCCGATCCAAAGTATTTCTATACATACTAAGTCATTCTACATATATTCTCAGGTGTACTACCTTTACAAGTACCCCTCACCCGATTCACAAGATTCCTCATGATTCCATTAAGTTCCAACATGTATCATGTGTTTGTAATAATATGGGTCCTTATATTATTCTAAACACACTAAACACGTTTGATCTTAACTTTATCACAAAAAGTCCCGATTCACAGGCTTAGGCCAAAATTTATACATCATGTTCTCATATTTTCATATAATAATTTAATTTATCATGAATGCTCACATAAAACCAACTCTTAACAGTTGTATACACATATAACATATCTGTCTTAAGCATATCCTGTACTCGCATACAATGCTCACATAATACATATTCAGTATAATTACTAGTATATTCACCAAGCTGCAAGCCTCCAGTTTGACGATTTTTAAAATCCGCAGAACCATGGTTTAAGTCCAGAATGTGTATTGTACACATCCAGATCCCTCAAACCGTGGCTCTGATACCAAGTTGTAACGCCCTGAATTCGAAAATTTGAAATAAATAGATCAAACACATATAAGTGTCCACATCTAAAAGTTTGACATAAAAGCGGAAGCAATACTTGTTTGAAATACTGATGTATCAATAGATACGCACATAAATACTGTCATAAGTTTGGTACCAAAAACTTGATGTTTACAACCCAGGCGTTAATTTCAAAGAATTTATCAAATGGTAGTCAAACCGAAGCTTTGCCCTTGCCTTTGTTAAAACCTGCAAAACATTTTAAAAATAGTATCTGATAAGCTACGAGAGCTTAGTGAGTAAACCGGACTAAACATCATATAAACCCACGTATAAAATCATATGAAGATAATACACGTATGTCTGGCAAACAATGCTAACCTCTGGTTCTAGACCCACGGCAGCAACATAGGTCACAGTACTGTACCATAATTGAGCCTTACTGGACGTAGCAGTAAGCACCCCACCTCTGAGACTTACTGCACATAGCAGCAAGCTTATACACACATATGAATAACATGACATGTCAGTAATATGATATAATAGCATACATGCTGCAGATATGAAGTGAAGTCTAGAAGACTCACCTTATTATTATAATATCATGAATTGATCCACGGATGTCAATGATACAGGTAATATGCCAATCACCTCCTATATAAACAATACATAAATATCACATAAGGCAACCCGATCTGAAATAGGGCCTTCACGGGCCGTGTATCCCTACACGGGCCGTGTCCCTTATAAGCTACACGACCTAAGCTGGCAACATGGCCAGTGTGGTCTAGTCATCCTACACGGGCCGTGTACCTCTTGTTAGGAAATAGGCTAAGTAAGTTAAAACTGTTGGACATGCAAAAGCAAAACTGTTGGAGAAAGTTTTGAGAAAACAGTTTTGAAACTGTTAGTACAAAAGATTCAGAACTGTTAGTTATATCATAACAACTGTTGGAAGACAATGCAGAGAAGACTGTTAGAAGAAACACAGAACTGTTTATTCAACAAACAGTTTCTGTTAAGATATTTATGGAAACTACTATCTTTGAGGATTTAAAAGATATCTTATCAAGATTATCTTGCAAGATAGAAGATTAACAAACTTCAACAAATCAAGGAAGACCAAGAGGGTTATAAATACTCTGTTTAGAATAGTTTGTTAGTATTGATTGATCGATAGTTTTACACTTATTCGTATTGTTTATTGTTTTTAGAAAGTGTATTAGCCTCCAAGTTTCTCTGAAACCTAAGAACAGATTGTGTTCTTCGTCTAACAAAAGAGTTAGATTGGAGGTGTAGGTGAATATTGTAATCATCCTTGATTATTAATAAACATCTTGTGTTTAGAAGTTATTCTTTGAAGTGATTAAATTGTTCTTGTGATTAAAACCTTTATTAATCTATTAAGTGTGATTCCGCAACTTCTTAGTTGATTGTGATTAAATTCAAATATTGTCTTTTCATACAACTCTTATTTAAGTTTGTAAGGATAATTCTTGTTATTTATTTTGATTCTATACGATCCAGACAAGTGGTATCAGAGCCTTAACATTAAGGTTCTTTTGATCACCAGTTAAAGGTTTTTAACAATCTGCTGTGTTTTATTGATTTAAAGTCTTTCTATTGTTTTATTGAGAATTCTCAATCACTGTATTGCAATGGAGTCTTGTGGATCTTCCGATAACACTGGATCTGGGTCAAACATTCGTGTTCCCATGCTCAAACCAACTGATTTTGAGATGTAGAAACTGAGAATCAAGCAGCATGTTCAATTGATGGACTATGCTATTTGGGAAATCATTGAGAATGAGCCCACAACTCCTGTTGATTTAGATGAAACTGGAAAACCTAGGAAGAAACCACCACCAAAAACAGATGCTGAAAGAAAAGAGAGGATGCTAGAGATGAAAGCTCTAAGCATTCTTCAGATTGCTATTCCAAATGAATATCAACATCAGTTTAAAAAGTTTGAGAGTGCTCATGAATTGTGGAATGCATTAGAGAAAAGGTTTGCAGGGAATGCAAGTTCCAAAAGAAATCAAAGGGATCTTCTCAAACAAGCTTATGAGAACTTTTCTAGTGGAAAGAATGAGAGTATCACTCAGATCTTTGATAGGTTCTATAAGCTGGTAAGTCAACTTGAGAGTGCAAAGGTTAGAATAGAGCAAGATGAGATCAATAGAAAGTTTCTTAGGTCCTTAGGTGATGAATGGACAATGTATGCTGCACAATGGAGAACTAAGGATTCTTTGGAAGATATAGAATTAGATGACCTCTACAACAGTTTGATTGTGTTTGAAGGGGAAATTGAAGGAAAAAGGAAGTCTATGACCCCTAGTCACAATGCTGCTCTTCTCTCATCCTCAGGTATAGACTCAAATCTTTCTTTAACTAACTCTGTTGATGGTTGTGTAGGTACTATTACTGGAGTAGATATGAATACTTCTAATGCAGTGCTTGAAGCATTCTTAGCCAGTCATGCACATTCAACCCTTACAAATGAGGATCTTGAGCAAGTGCATCCAGATGATCTTAAGGAGATGGATCTCAAATGGCAGATGGCTATGCTAACTGTAAGAGCAAAGAGATTCATCAAAAGAATAGGAAGACAAAACATGAACTTCAGGGCTGATGGTCAGACTGGATTTGACAAATCCAAAGTAAGATGTTTCAAATGTCAACAGCATGGTCACTTTGCTAGAGAATGCAGATCTGGTGGACAAAGCCAGAATCAAGGTCAAAATTCAACTCCCACCTCATCAACATTGGTCTCTCAAGAAGGTTATGGGTTTGATTGGAGTGATCAGGCTGAGCAAGCCACTCACAACAAAGCATTGATGGCATTGACTGACTCCTCCATCAACATGGATTCATCAGAGACAGAAGACATTCAGGTATCTTCTAAACTATGTCCTGGTGAATGTAGAGCTATAGTTAAAAGGTTTAGAGAACACAATAGAAAGGTTTGTGCTGCTCTAAGCAAAATGGAAGAAAGAAGGTATGAAACCAGTGTTGTAATTGAGAGCTTTGAAAAGAAAATGAAAGATTATCAGGCTAATGAATTGCAAATGGACTATGATAGAAAGTATCATAAGTGGGAGAAAGAGAAACTTCAAGAAGAGATTGATAGTCTTAAGGAGAAGTTGAGTTAGAAAGAGAATAAAATAGATGAATTAACCAAGAAATTGAATGGTGTGGACATGGATTTGAGCATGTTTAAAGCTTCATCTCTTAATCTTGAAACTGTTTTGAAATCACAGATCTCAAATAAAGTAAAAACAGGCATAGGCTAGAAACAGACTCCTCCTCCATACAATCACACCTATATAACTCCCATGACTGATGTAGCTGAAAGGTATGTTAATGAACCACTAGAGGAAGAATTGAAGTCAGCAGATCCACAACTAGAGAGTGAAGATGAGGGAGTTGTGTATGAGGTAATTGATGAGAAGAAGGAGGGATATGTGAAGAAAGAAGAAGTCATTCTAATTGAAAATCACATCTGTTGTGAACCAAAAGCACCTAAATCTTCTTCATAACATGTGATGTTTGTAAAAGCATCCTCAGAACCTTCCACCAGTGAACCAAAACCCTTCAAAACTGTTACTTCTATAAACAGTTTCACTTTTACACTGACAGTTCCAAAGAAAGTCCAAACAGTTTTCATCCAAAAACCACAATTGTTAGTATTAAGACCAAAGGAAAGAAGAATATTGATGAAGTTGCAGTTGCAAAACAGAAGAAGGAAGCTTCAAACTCAAAATCCAAAAACAAACATGTGAAGAAGCATACAGAAGTGCCTATTTGCACATGCAAACAGCATGGTGTGCAAAAGTTTCCTCCTTCAGCACCAGTGAGGGGAAATCAAAGAAATAGAAAACAGTTATGGGCACAAAGAAGTGGGTTACCTATAGTCAAAACTAAAAAATGTTACATTTGTGGGAAAGAAAATCACTTGGCTCACAATTGTTATCATAATCAATAGCTCTATAAGACCCAGCAACCAAGTACTAGAAAACAGTCTAACAGTTTTTCAACTGTTAAGCCAAAACAGTCTAACAGTTCTTCAACTATTAAGCCAAAATCAAAAAATGTTTGTTTGGCTTGGGTAAAATTGCAAAAACAAACAGTTTCTGAAAAGACTAAATCTGATAATTCTTCTGAAAGTCAAACCAAGTCACATGTTAATCACAACAGTTGGAAACCACATGTTCTCACTAAATATTCTTCACACAGAATAGAGAAATATAATTGGGATGAAATTAAGAAAACTCAATCCGTAGTTAAGTATTATGACATGAATGGTGTACCCAAGACCTGCATGGCCTGGGTACTTCCTACTACTAACTGAGTTTATTTTGTGGAGAGCATTCATAGGGCCAATCAAGGAGAAATCTGGCATGTGGATAGTGGATGCTCAAGGCACATGACTGGAAATCCACACTGCTTGAAGGATTTCAAAAGAATCAATGGAGAATTTGTAGCATTTGGAGGAAATCCAAAGGGAGGAAGAATCACAGGTAAGGGAGCTGTAGATGCAGGTAACCTTACTTTTAATGATGTTTACTTTGTAGAACAACTCAAATACAATCTGTTGAGTGTGTCCCAAATCTGTGACATTGGAAACAAAGTAGTATTTACAGATACTGAATGCATTATCCTTTCAAAAGATTTTAAGTTAACTAAAAAGGATATTCTTTTAAGAACACCAAGAAAGGATAATGTTTACTGTTTGGATACACGAAAAGTTGCTCAGCAGAATGTTTTAAGTTGTTTACTCTCCAAGGCATCTCATGATGAGTCTGCCATTTGGCATAGAAGGATGTGTCACATGAACTTTAAAACCATGAATTTGTTAACTAAAAACATTTTGGTAAGAGGTTTACCTCAAAAGGAATTCTCATGTGATGATCATTGTATTGCTTGTCTCAAAGGCAAGCAACACAAAACTTCTTTTAAAACCAAAGAAGTTTCTTCCATCTCTTCACCTTTACAGTTATTGCACATGGATCTTTTTTGTCCTACATCTGTGGTTAGTATAGGGAAGAAAGCTTATTGTTTAGTCATAGTTGATGATTTCACCAGATTTACTTGGGTTCAATTTCTTAGATCTAAGGATGAAACTGCAGAGTTAGTTAAATCTCTTATTCTTAGAATTGAAAATCAGTCTGATTTAAAGGTGAAAGTCATTAGGTCTGACAATGGGTCTGAATTCAAGAACTATGAGCTAAACAGTTTCTGTGAAGAGAAAGGGATTGAAAGACAGTTTAGTGCTCCTAGGATTCCACAACAGAATGGAGTAGCTGAGAAAAGGAATAGGACTTTGATAGAGGCTACTAGATCAATACTAGCTAATTCTAGGCTCCTAATGACATTTTGGGCAGAAGCTGTGAACACTGCTTGCTATGTTCAGAATAGAGTACAAGTTGTCAAGTCCAAAGGGAAAACTTCCTATGAGTTGTTTCTTCACAGAAAGCCATTGATCAACTTTTTGAAACCATTTGGATGTCCCTGCACTATCCACAAAATCAAGTCCCAATTAGGAAAGTTTGAAAGCAAGGCTGAAGAAGGATTCTTTGTAGGCTACTCCACTCAAAGCAAAGCATATAGAGTCTTCAACAATGTGTCTAGGATCATAGAAGAGAGTATGCATGCATCTTTCAATGAGAATAAGCTCAATGCTGTAGGTAATGGTCCTGAGTGGTTATTTGATATTGATGCACTAACCAAATCCTTGTCTTTTGAGTTTTCTACAGAAACAGTTGCAGATATTCCTACAACTGTTAGTACAAACCAACAAACTGTTTCCAACAGTGTCAACAGTCTTGAGACTGTTTGTTTAAATCCAACAACTGTTGATGAAAACACAGTACCTAAAGACTTTTTTGTGCTTCCTCTCACTGAAAATAATTCTTCAAATGCTGATGGTCAAATAAATGATGATGCTGACATGGAATCTCATGTTCCTACCCATCACCATGCATCTGGACATCAAACAGTTGCTGACCAAGTGTGTATCACTTCTGGGAATGCAAGAAACTCTGAGGTTGATATGTCAAATTTGGAGAATGTCCTGCCTGAAGTGAACATCCCTACATCAAGAGTTCACAAGAATCATCCTTCAATATAGATTATAGGTGATCCTACCACATCCATTCAAACAAGGGCTATGCTGCAAAATGAAAATAGTGGTGTAACTCTTGAACAGTTTGATGTGAATGCCTGCTTTCTGTCTCAGATAGAACCAAAGAAAGCAATAGAGGCATTGAGAGACCCTTCTTGGGTAGAAGCAATGCAAGAGGAACTTTTACAGTTCCAAATTCAGCAAGTGTGGAAGCTGGTAGAACTCCCTAGAGGCAAAAGAGCAATTGGCACCAAGTGGGTGTTCAGAAATAAGAAGGATGAAAAAGGTATAGTCATCAAGAATAAGGCTAGACTTGTTGCACAGGGTTATACTCAGGAAGAGGGTATAGATTATGATGATGTCTTTGCACCAGTTACCAGAATAGAAGCTATCAGATTGTTCCTTGCCTATGCAAGTTTCAAAGGATTTAAGGTATATCAAATGGATGTCAAATCAGCTTTCCTCTATGGAACTATTGATGAGGAGGTATATGTGTGTCAACCACCTGGTTTTGAAGACTCAAAGTATCCTGATAGGGTATATAGGTTGGATAAAGCCTTGTATGGGTTACATCAGGCTCCTAGAGCTTGGTATGAGACATTGTCATCTCATTTGATTGAGAATGGTTTTAAAAGAGGCACAATTGACAAAACATTGTTTACAAAGATTGATGAAACAAATATCTTACTTGTATAGATCTATGTTGATGATATAATCTTTGGATCTACCAATGACAATCTTTGCAAGGAATTTGAAGCCATCATGCATAAGATATTCCAGATGAGCTCCATGGGGGAACTTACATTCTTCTTGGGGTTACAGGTTAAGCAAAAGCCATCTGGTATCTTTCTCAGTCAGTCAAAGTATGTCAAAGACATTTTGGACAAGTGTGGCTATCAAGATGCAAAGTTGGCAAGCACTCCCATGGAAACACACAAACAGTTGGGAGCAGATCCTGAGGGGGAGGATGTAGACATACACTTGTATAGGTCTATGATAGGTTCATTAATGTACTTAACTGCTTCTAGACCAGATATAATGTTTGATATGTGTGTTTGTGCCAGGTTTCAATGTAGTCCTAAAATGTCACACCTCTTTGCTGTAAAAAGGATCTTTAGGTACCTCAAAGGCCAACAAAAATTAGGTCTGTGGTATCCTAAGGATTCACCTTTTGAATGAGTGGCATATTCTGATAGTGACTATGGTGGAGCAAATGTGGATAGAAAATCAACATCTGGAGGATGTCAATTCTTTGGCTCAAGACTGGTATAATGGCAGTGCAAGAAACAAACAACAATGTCCACTTCAACAGCTGAGGCTGAATATATTGCTGCATCAAGTTGCTGTTCACAAGTATTATGGATTCAGAATCAGCTTCTGGATTATGGTATGACTTTTTTGAATACTCCTATCTATGTTGATAACACAAGTGCTATCAGCATTGTAAACAATCCAGTGAAGCATTCAAAAACAAAACACATAGAGATCAGGTTTCACTTCATCAGAGACTGCAATGAGAAAAAGTTAATCCAAGTTTTAAAACTGTTAGTTGTCAGTCTAACAACTGTTTATGAAAGTGTTCAGGGATTTACAGTGCAAATTGTAACTAACAGTTTTCAACTGTTAGTACTTTGGTGTTACAACTGTTAGGAAAGCTGCCTAATCAGTTAAGGGGGAGTGTTACAGTTGAAGTTCATTAACCAAACAGTTTTCAACTGTTAGCTCTATATCTTCCGTCAACTGTTAGTCAAGAGTATTTAAGTCTTTGAAGATATTCGAGGGATTTTGAATTGCATTTAATATGCATTACATATATAAGTCATTCCCTCCTCGAAGTTTTTTTTACGCTTACTAACCTTCAATCGAACGCTAAAACACTAGACGCTCTCTTCGAAATCGCCATGGCTCCCCTTCCGTTTGTCATAGAACACAACATGCTCTCCTTCCTCTCCAAACCAGCTGAGTTGCATGTCTTTCATGACATGATCGACTATCTTACCCTGTCAAATCTCAATACTGCTCTCACCATCAATCCAACCATTTACACTTCTCATCTCGATCAGTTCTGGAAAAATGCTATGCTCACTGAAATAGATGGAGTGCAATGGATCACTTCAAATGTAGATAGCCATGATGTTTTAGTCGTTGAGAATACCATCCGTGAACACCTTCACCTTAATGATCTTGAGGGTGAGTATTCTGATTTAGTCTCCTTGGAATTCTTGCATGAGGAGTTGGTTAAACTGGGGTATGAGGGCCCTAGGGGAAAGGGTACCTTTTACAAAGGACAATTCTATGCTTACTGGAAATATTTAATACATACCTTACAACAATGTCTAAGCCCCAAAAGAACTGGCTGGAATGAGTTTGGAAGCAACATTGCTTTGGCCTTAATCTGTTTGGCCAACAATCGTTGCTTCAACTTTTCTAAATTAATTTTTAATGGTATGGTAAAGCATCTTGGGAACAAATATGGTCTCTTTTTTATGTACCCCAGATTTGTGCAAACATGTTTAAACTCTTTATTGCCAAATCTTCAAACTCACAAGAGGGTTCTGATTCCCTCTGCTCATGTGGCCTCCACATTGAGCAAACTGTTGATAAATGGAAAGAATTTCTCTGGTAACATCACTCCACCACTCTCTGCAATGGTGGAGTTTCTTTCAAGAAACAGAGCTGCCAGAGCTGAGCATGAAGCCCAAACTATTGCTACACCACCAACTCTGGAACCCACAGCTCACGATACTCAAATATCTCCCTCTACTACCCCTTCTCGAGCTACAACACAATCCCCCACACTTATAACATTCAGAAAGAGGAAGAGAACTGTTGGTGCTCCTTCCACCACAGTCCCACCATCCCAAACTGTAAGCCTTGCACAGGTGCATTCACCTGTGCAGAATATCCAAAGGGAACCCATTGTGTTGTCTCCCAAGCACACTGAGGAGGTGATCACTCCAATGGAGGGTGATCATGTGGTTCTTGAGACTGACACTACTGTTTCATCCGCAAGGGGTGAACAGGGCAGTGTCAACATAAGTAAGACCTCACCCACGGCAACAAAGGCTGGTCAAACAACTTTTGGAAATCCCCAGTACCAAGAACAAAGGGGTACTGGTGAAGGAACTTCTAGGAGTGACCCACCAGTTTTATCTGCCGATGATATGTTTGAAGTAGCAACACTTGCTGACATTGAGGCTAGTATGAAACACAAGGCATTGACGAATCCTGAACTAGTACCATTTCTTGCTGCCTTTCTTTACCTAAAAAAGAGGAGTACCTTACAAGACAAGCTTCTTGCCAAGCATAATGAGCTTATTATTCAGCAAAACAATCAAATCAAGGCTTTGTCATCCACTCTATTGCAAGCTACGGATGTTCTTCGAATCCATGATCAAATGTTCAAACAGATTCATGCCACTCCCTCTCAAATAGTTCCAATCAAAAAGGGGGAGAAGGAAATCATAAAGGAGCAAGAGAAGGATGTGCAAGGTACACAAACAACTGCACCAGAATTACTAACAGTTGCAACTCCACAAACAACAGTTGCTCAAACAGTTGCAAGGGCTCAGTCACAAGAAGATAAATTGTCTGCTGTTGATAGAGTGTTGTTCAATAGGATGATCATGTCTGGGGATTATCCGACAACAGAGGTATTCAAATCATGGTCTAAAGCTAAACAAAATCATTTGATTGAGGTTGGTGCTCAAACGCTTAATATTAGCACATTCAAAATGGCTCAAAAGATTGATGATGGGTGGCTGGATGGAAAAGTGTCTAAACTAGAGCCGATTGCACCTAAGCCAGGGTTCAAAGGCATTGCAATTCAAGAATCAAAGAAAGATGAGAAGATGCCTCCTATGCCAGGAAAGGGAAAGGAAGTTGTTGTTAATATTCCAAAGTTAAAACTCTCAAAAGAACAACAAGAGGAACATGATCATGAGCTTGCACAAAGGCTAAATGCTGAGATGGAGCAACAAGAGCAAAAAGATTTTAAATTAGCTCAAGAGATGGCTGCTGAGATCACAAAGGAAATTGAAGAGGAAGAAAAGGCAAAGAAGGCATATAAGGGAGTAAAAAGAAAGAAAATTGAAAGAAAGAAAATAGTTCCAACTTCAAAGCAAACAGCTGAAAAGAAAAGACAAATATCTAAACCTAAACAGCTTCAACAATCCCAAACAGTTCAAACATCTAAAGAGAAAGCAAAGGTTGGTATGGTTCAAACCATTTTGCAAGACAGGCTTAGAATGGAGGTTGAACAGAAGTTAGACAAGCTTGTGGAAGCTCAACTTGAACAAAAATCCCACATAACTGAGTGGAGATTTGAATTTTTAAGAATTGAAACTGGGAAGCAAGGAGTAACCATCGTGAGAGAGCATGAACCGATTGAGAGCTATGCAAACTTCTTGCAGTTGATGGAAAGTGTGACCAGGAGAGATGTGCAACGATTATATGAATATGGTCTAAGACACTATGGAGAAGCTGTTGGTATTGAAATCAAAGTGATGATGAGACATTTAGCAAGTGTATGTGATCCTCTGAGAGTAATGCCGATGTTAATAGATGAGGAAGCATTCCCAATAAGTACTGTCAAGGTGTATGCTAAGTCAAAGACTTACAACATTGTAATGGGAAATGCACTGACTCAATGGTTTGATCTTGAATTCGTAGAGCATAACAAAACAAAGCTCTCATATTTGATAAAAGCAAAGTTCTTTGGCCCTGCTAAAGTTAAAGAAAATCTTCTTCAGAGGCTCAAAGAAAGGTTGGAATCCCTACAGTCCAAGAAAGGTTAATCTTCATGTTTTGATTGAAACAGTTTTGCATACTTTATTTTCTTATGTTAATTTTTCTGTGGTCGAACCCTATAAAACAACTTAAGTATATTGTTCAATATCTTAAGTTAGGGGGAGATCACGGGCCATGTACATCTAATGCTACACGACCATGTAAACCTACATGGCCCTGTGACCGCCTTTAACACTACACAGCCGTGTACCTCTACACGGGCCGTGTACACTACAAACCTAGCAAACTGTTCTTAACAAGAACTGTTAGATTTCACCAAATATCCGCTTATATCATCATAAAACCGACTAGAGGTGTTTTCCTACACCTCCTAACACTGATATACATGATCTAATCAATACAAAACATCCCTAACATGATTCACCATGGAATCATGTGTTTAAACTCATAAAACCATAAGAACAAAGGTTTAAAAATGTACCTCAACTTGAATACTTGCTAGGATCTTGAATATTCTACTTGTTCTACTGATTGCTCACTGAAAGGAGAAGCTAGGAGCTGATATGTATATATATTCGTGAGTTGCAGATTAAGAAATGCCAACTTTGACTTCTAATGTCAAAGTTGGTGACTTATATATATATAAGTTTCAACTATTGCATAACTGGCCCCTGCACTTGATCAACTTATAAGTTGATGGTTTTAGCCCCTCTAGTTTAAAACCTCATCTTATCACGTATATCCATTTATAACTCGTTCATCACTTTATACACTTTCTCGTTTTAACTTATAAATGAAATTCTAGGTGTTACAGATAGTCTGCAGACAGTTCACAAACACATATACGTACATTTGATCCCACAGGGATCCATCATCTTACATATAACATGATATAGTCATCTAATCATACATACCATCAAGTATTAACTAAGCGGTTCCAAATCTGGACCCGCTGGTATGCACCTGACATATATTCTAACATCATGCAAGTCATACACTTACCTCCTCGAGCGTTCCTGCAAAAGAAAGTTAAGTAAACATAATACAACCATCTAGCATGCAAGTCATACTCTACTGAGTCTCATGAAAGCAGGCACTCACCTGAGCTGTTTACTATGCACAGGTATTTGGTCTCGAGTCCTCAACTACGACAAGTTCACCTAGCATACCATTAATTACATTAATCATTCACATGTGCACACAAGACTTACAAAGCAACCATCTAACTCGGGACACAACACAAATCCGCCAGAACTGTCGGATTCATGAAATCTGACACATTAATACCATGAAATCTGATACTCACTAATCGGATTCCAACACTTAGGAATTCCAACCATGTACACAAAATCCGACACTTGCGGATTCCGAAAGGAATCCGAGACATGGAAATCCGATCCTTTCAATGAAATCTGATACTATCGGATTCCGACACTTAGAATCCGAAACCAAGGAAATCCGACAACTTGCAGATTCCACACTTAAAAGAACTACAAAATATGAAACCCGATAGAGTTGTGGAATCTCCGACAATTCCTTCGGTTTTCAATACATGCGGATTCCGATAACTTCATCAAGAAATCCGACAACATCATCATCTGTAATTCCGACACTTCATGTAGTCATCTAAAAAACTTCATCTTTGTTGGCTTTAAGCCCAGATCATATTAGAACATCATATTCCACTCGTAGAACATCTTAAACACGCCAAATCCTCACAAGAACACCAAACATTCAAAACCCATTAAAAGGTGTGTTTTCCATGTTCTTCAAGATGTCCATGCATGGATTTGTGTTTCTAATATCACCACACACAATTCTAATCTTCTAAACATACTGGAATTAGACTGCTAGTCTCTAAGATCAACAACCGACTCCTTTTCTTCTTCTTTTCTAGAAATCCGAGAGCAGTAGCGAGAGAGAAAGAGAGAAAAGTGTGTGTGTTTTCTTGTCTGCTATATTTGACTTTAGAAAGTCAACTTACACACATATACATATAATCTTGTATCCCAGAGGCGGTTGCCTCTTACTTCACGTGGGGTTTTCCTAAATATCTAACTAATTACATACATATACATACTTAGCACACATGCATACGTACATACATACACACAAACACATAAATACATATATATTCATTTAATTCAACAAGTACATACATGAATACTTCCTATTACAATAACTACGTACACTCTCATACTAATTACAACTAGGCCCAAGCTGAGGATGTTACAATTCTCGTCTCGTATCGTTACTTGTGATATTATTTTCACATATAACACCCCTTCGAGTATCGAACCACTTACACCTAAATAGAACAGTTGAATAACCATATGGATAATGCAACTCGATGATCTCTTCTAGCTGGCCATAATATTTCTCTTCGTTCTCTCCCTCCACTAGAACACCGGAGTTTTGTGTTGTGCGTTGTGCGTCACGACTAAGTGCCATAAATCGAACACCATTGACTATGCAAGCAGTGTATGTTGAGGCATTTGCTCGGGCACCCATTGAAAAAGCGGACAACTATTTGTGAAATAATGGAGAATTGTTAATTTGCATCTCATAGACCTAGCAAATACATATAAATGTGTTATTCTTGAAATGGTATTAAAGTCAAGCTGTAACACCCGGAAATTCTATTATTAAGTTAACGTGAGAAATGTACAAAGTAGTATATGCGTTACTAATGGATATATGAAATAGTCTGTGGTTACAAACTAGAAGGGCTAAAACCGTCAAAACGGAACTTGGAAAGGTTGAGGGACTAATTATGTAATTAGTCCATAGATATTTATATAAATAGTCATCTTTGACTATTTATAGTCAAAGACTTCATTTACGCAAGAACCAAACTCACGTATGCTATAAAACATCAAGTTTCTCTGAAGATTCTGACCAAGATCAGTGGAAGCAAGGTGTAACAACTGAAGCTAGTGATCAAACAACTTGGAGGTTAGAGTTCTTGACCTTGTTTTTGAAGTTTAATGGGTTTTTAGTTGATTCTATGGTGAATCACAGATTTCAGCATGTTATTGTTGTTATTTATGGATTAGAAGTTGTTTGGGATGTAGGAAAACATCCCAGTAGCGTTTTTTATGAATTAAAGTTGGGTTTTTGGGGTGTTTTGGCCGGAGACAGCAAGTAAGTCGGCCAAACTGCTGCTACCAGTTGAAAGGCACGGGCGTGACCTTCAAGATCCAACCGTGCCCTTGGCCGTACCTAAGGAGGTACGGGCGTGACCTTTAGTGTACGGGCGTGCCCTGTTCTAGAAAGGCCTAGAGGGTGCCTAGAGACCACGGGGTTGTCTGGGTGTAAGGCACGGGAGTACCTTGTGAAAGGCACGGGCGTACCTGGCGAGGCACGGGCGTGCCTGGTAATTTGTTCAGTTGTTCAGTTTAGCAGATGCATGTGTTGATGGATATTCAGTATTATTTCATGTAGAGATTTATCAGAGGCGCGTTCGCTAGATTATTATTGATTGTGGACTGTTATAGCATCACAGACTATAAGGTGAGTCTTCTAGACTACTATTCATATTTACGGCATGTATGTTATTATATCAGGTTATTGATATGTTAGATCACTCAGATATGGGTGCTATGCTCAGTAAGGTTCAGTAGTGATACAGTAATGTTACAGTATATATGTTTATGTGCGTTAAGCTTACTGCCATGTACAGTAAGGCTCAGTATTAATAAGCATGCTGCTTTGTGCAGTAGTGACTCAGAAATAGCACAGTACTGGGGCTCAGTTAATTAATCAGATATCAGAAAGCATACTGCCTTGTGCAGTAGTGGCTCAATTAGTTACTCAGAGATTGTTATCAGTTGTTGACAGTGTTTATAATATGATTATATTCATGTGTTTATATGATTGGCGGTCTAGTTTACTCACTAAGCTCTCGCAGCTTATCAGATATTATATTCTAAAATGTTTTGCAGGTTTTATAAAAGACAAGGGCAAAGCTTCAGTTTGACGGTTGTTATGTATATAAGGAAAACAGTGTTTTGAAACTTAACGCCCGCTTGTTTAGGAGAAAGCATCTTTTGATGTAAATATTTAACTTTCAGGCTTTTGTATGAACCCGAGGGTTCAAAACAGTTTTTGTTGCTTCCGCTTATTTGTAAAATAACTCTTTTATTTCTAAAGGAACTTGAGATATGGTTTTATTTATGTTTTAAAAATTGGGGCGTTACACAAGCATATATGTTTGTTAATTTTTATTACCTTTTAGAGGAACCATGTAGGAAATTCAGTTTTGATATCACTTTGTAAAGGAAAAAATAAAAATTGATAATAAACGGATATATAATTAGTAAAGGAAAAAATAATTAGTAAAGGAAAAAATAAAAATTGATAATAAAAAGTTAGAGATAGGAACAATTACTTCATATATTGTCTGACTTCTTCACAACTATCGAGCACAAACCATTCTAGGTTCTTTTTGTCCCTTACATCAAGATGTTTGACTTGCATTGTGCTAGTTGGTCGACATTTAGACTCAAAGACCCACATCTTTGTTTTTTCTACGACGACATCCTCGTTTCTTTCGGGCCGATTGAATTGAGTCTGGACATCTTGAAGGTACATTGAACAAAATGTTAAAGCTTCTTCAGAAACATAACCCTCAGCTATAGAGCCTTCCGGTCTTGCCTTATTTCTGACATAGTATTTTAGTTTTTTCATATACCTTTCGAACGAATACATCCATCTCATATATACCAGACCTCCGTAAATTTCTTCATCGGGTAAATGCAAAACTAAATGAACCATAATGTCAAAAAACGTTGGAGGGTAGATCATCTCTAATTTGCACAAGATTGTAATAATAGCAGCTTTCGCTTTCCTCATATCATCCACCAATAGTGTTCTCGAGCAAAGTTGTTTAAAAAAGGTACAAAGCTCTACTATTGGTGTATATTTATCTTTGGACAAAAATCCTCTAACACCAATCGGGATCAAACGTTGCATAAGAATGTGACAGTCATGAGATTTCAGCCCAGCAATGTTAGTATCGTTATCTGTCACTTTCTTGCTGATGTTAGATCCAAACCCATCCGGTAGTTTAACGTTTTTTATTAATTGACAAAAATGTTTTCAATCAACTTCCGTGAATGAGTATTTTGGATGGGGTTTAAAGAACTTATTACCCCTTTTTGCAACCATAAATGTTTCCGAATCTTTAGATTTTCCAAGTCGACTCTTGCATTTGATGTATCTTTGGACTTATCATTCATCAAAAGAGTACCCAACAAACTGTCACACACGTTTTTCTCGATATGCATAACATCTAAGTTGTGCTTCAGTTGCATAGAAGACCAATACTCGAGTTCATAGAATATGCTCTGTTTGGTCCAGTTCAACTCAAACGCCTCCCGCTTTCTCTTAACACCTCCAAAGTTAGGATGTTTTCCGGGTATCAGAGTCGGTAAACGATCTAGTTGAGCTTTTATTTCTTCATTACTAAATTGTCTCAGAGCAGCTCTTGTCTCGTGTTGCCCGTTAAATTCCAAACTCGTGGATCGTTAGGATCTAAGAATCGGCGATGACCAACATATGCAATCTTATTTGTTACACGACATGAAGGAGTGTCTTCATTACAAGTCGGGCATGCTTTGTATCCTTGTCCACTCCAACCCGATAGACTACTACGATCAGGAAAATTGTTTATTGTCCATAACAAGACTGCTTTCATATTGAAGAATTTGTTTGTCTCTGCATCTTTAGTACGCACGCCTGAGTGCCACAACTGCTTAAGCTCTTCCACCAACGGCCTAAGGAACACATCCATGTCTTTCCCGGGTGATTTAGGGCCAGGAATCAACAAAGACAACATGAAGGAAGACTCTTTCATACATAGCCATGGTGGTAGATTATATGTTTTGAGTACAACTGGCCACGTGCTGTGAGCCGAACTCATGTTACCAAATGGATTAAAACCATTAGTTGCAAGACCAAGGCGAACGTTTCGAGGGAGTTAGGGTACTTTATATAAAATTATTTCCATGAAGATCCATCAACAGGGTGACGCATGGTACCCTCTTATGATCGTCCAGTACTGTGTCAAATCATATTTTTTGTCGTGTGCCTTGAACAATACAAACGTCGAAGTCTGGGGGTCAAAGGAAAGTATCGGAACACCTTATGAGCGACTTTCTTACCCTTTGTGTTTTTATCAACCCATCGACTCTCATTACAAACAGGACAAGATTGCAAAGACTTATGTTCCTTCCAAAAGAGAGAGCAGTCATTTTTGCAAACGTGTATCGACTCACAACCCAAACCAATCTTTTTAAGTTTCTATTTGGCTATATATGTAACACCCTGGTTTTTCAGTCCAAATTTAAACCTTTTGAAATCTCAATTTAAATCATATTTTATACCTAATTGCGGAAGCATTTAATTTTCTGTAAATATTTCAACAAAATATAGAATCTTTCAACAGTAAACATTATCAATAAATAAGATCCAAATCTTTTGGTGTTACCACAGTCAATTTCACGACCATAAACAAAAGAGTAAGAAATCCAATATTACCGGAGATGCAACCAAAACAAAGCTATGCCCATAACAACTACCTGCCTCACCAACGCCACTAGACATCAAAACATTTTTTATACACAGTGTTAGCTATAAACATAGCTAGTGAGTACAACCAAAATCATTTGTCTTTTCAAAATCAAGTCATCATCTTTTCTCTTTTGAAAACAAGAGTTTGGGAATCAATATACTTTAAAAGTATACACATAAGCACATAAGGATGCCGGTCTGTCCATTGAGCCACAATGTCTCCACGTGGTAGCTAGCCACGGTCAACATATGCCCACATGGGGGATAACCACATCAACCCGTCAAGGTGGGGGAAGCACGAAACAGTCCACCATACAATGGTTATCTGGAGTGCATGACCTTTTCACCAAATCCACTCTTGTTGCCCCGGGTTCGGTGGCTCGTCAGCCTAGTGAACCCACACGGTCATGATGGCTACTAACATACCCCTCCACTTTCTGCACCGATTCCTCAACCACCCATACATCGTGGTTCCTCAATTGCCGAAGCCACATGAACCTGTGCACGTGTCAATGGCTAGGATCCCTATGGTACAGAGTTCATATCACACAGTGGTCCGGACCGAATCACATACCCCAAAAGGGTCACGTAAATCACATGCCATAAAGGCCAAGTAATCCAAGCAATCAAGCTTATCAATCAACACATAAGTGCCACAATCATATCTCTTGAGCATAAATGCTCAACAAACAAAACCACATTTGGCATCTAAATGCCCAAAATACACACAAAGTGAAAACATGTTTTTCATTAACTCAAAACCATATTCGTTATTTCAAAATCAAAGCTCACTCCTACATGGAGTACCATGTTTTAAAACAATCAAGTAAAGCATAACATTAACATAGACCATCTCCACAATGGAGCAATGGTCTTGTTTTGAAAACCTTTTTTCTTAAAATATGTCATATATCGAGTTCATAATGTTCACATTCTTTAAATTCAAAAGCTTCATGAAACATTTGCCAACCATAGAAAACATTATCAAATAAATCCATAGTTCCACATCCTTTGATTCAACAATTTCATCAAACATTTGCCAAACAATCAAAACATAATCATGATGACTTGTAACTTTAACAAAACTGGGTATCCGCAGAGTGTACTCACCTGAGGGTGTGATGAGGATCACCACCCAAACCAAGGCAATAAGCTTACAAGTAGCTCCAATAAACTCTCATATCTACACAAGAGCAAAACCATTTACCACTTAATCATTCTTACTCAAACGAATGACTTAAGTTCCATCTATGGTTATACAATGTCTAAACCTTCCATAAGACTCGTTTCCTAATCGCTTGACAATTCAATAACGTCCAAGCCGAAAAACCCATATGAACAAAGTCCTAATTGGGATTAAGGACTCTTAATATACCATAAAGATGGTATCAATGCAATCCAAGATGCTTAAAGGGAGTTTAGAGTTCAAACGTGTTGAAACTTGAACTTGCTTGCATGAAAACACCCATCAAAATCGACCCTTATGTATTGTATCAACTTTTTACCCTTCAAAACATTTGATTTATCCTCTGATATCTAAAGTAAATTAAAGTAGACTCAAAGATTTTTCCAACGATATATCATATGACCTTTAACAACTTTTCTTTGATTTTATATGATTTTTAGAAAACAGACCAAATTTCATAGTCGGGCTCGCGGCACGAAACATAATACTCGCGCCGCGAGGAAATCTCTGGAACCCCAAAACTCACCCAAACAACATCCTCGCGCCGCGAGACACCCGCTCATGCCGCGCGACATCTGCAGGTCAATTTTTGATTATTTTCATGTCCAAAACTCAGATTTTGCAACCCAAATCAAACTCAAATAAGTTGGACACTAAAAATGGTATCAAAACAGACCCAAAGAAACCATAAACAAGAATCTAACATAAATCATATGAATCAAACTCAATTTGATGGGTTTTAACCCATTTGACTAATAAAGTCAAACAAAACTTCAATCATGTTTAATCAATTCATATATGCAACTTCTAAAAGCTCTTTTAAATACCAAATCAGTTCCAGATCATAATACACAAGTGGCTAATATAATCCATGAGGGATGAACCCAAACTTGATGAGTTTTGACCCATATACTATGAACTTCAACATACATGAACAATCATTAGACAAATACATTATATAACCCTGAAGTCAACATAATCAAGGATTAGAACTTACTTGAAATCACAAATCAAATCTTTCAAGCTTCAAATTACTTCCCAATCAAAGCTTCAATGGTGATTTCTTGATCAAAACACATAATTTTGACTTAAAGTCAACATAAATCATAAAACTCTCATGAGATTACCCCTTTTGCTTGATCTTGCCCTCCTCCTTTCTTTTCAACTTCTTCTTCTTCTTCTTCTCTCGAGACTTCTAGAGACAACCACACAATGACACCAGATTTTTGGGTTTGGGGCTTATAAGCTCATCTTTACCGTCACATCACTTACTGCCATAAGCATCGAATAATTTCACGATTTAAGTATATATATCAACTATCTTTACTTCTCAAAGAATCATACTCTTTTAGAAGTAAACAAGCATACTTAGCACATATAGGCATCAAACATTCTCAATTAACTCTAAAGTTAATAAACATACGTACAAATATAAAGGTTATCAAAACGTACCCGTTATATCATCCTCAGTAGTGACTTTATCATCGGTCATCATGTCGAAAATTCTACCCTCTTGCACAGAAGGGTCCTTTCTCTTTCGTCCACTTGCTGACGAGGATCCCCCACCCGCCACAGCTCCTGACCCTGACTCTAATTCCTTGCTAACTTTACAATCTCTTGATCGATGATCTTCCTCAAAACAGATCCAGCATACCTTTCGTGAGAAACGGCACTCTTTCATTTCATGGCCAAACTGCCCACAAGTCAGACACCGCATAGTCTGAGACGTACATGGTCCTGTGTGGTGAGACTTACACTTCCCACACCATGACACTCGTTGATTAGATTCATCAAACGCAGGTCTATGTTTCAAATTTCTTTTACTCTGGCTACCCTGCCCTCTTTGCTTTTCAACATTATACTGTTCCAATCGAAATTTCTGTTGAGAAATCTGATCTCGATTCGTTCTATATCTAGCCTTCAAATCATCTTAAGCCGATTTGGCTAAGGTAAATGCTTGCGAAAATGTACTAGCCCATCTGGTAGTACTTTGATACTCTGGAAGCAAAGCTCCCACGAAGTGTTGTATCTTTGATGCCTCATCATGTACCCATTGCTTCACAAAACGCAATTTCTCGTTAAATTGTTTGATTACTTCATCCACAGTCATGTCTCTAGTCATACGTAACTCCATGAATTCTCTTTTGATACGAGCTATTTCAAAAGTGTTGCAATATTGCTCACACGGTTTCTCCTGAAACTGATCCCAAGTCACACTGTCTTGCTGTTGTTTAGAAAAATGCCCGGTAAGGGAATCCCACCAAACTATTGCATCTCCTTTAAGCATACGAGTCGCAAAACAATCTCTCAATTCATCGTCGAAATTGCATGCTTCAAAGGCCTTTACCATTTCTCTCAACCAATTCAAACTTATATTGGGGTCTGTACTTCCATAGTACTCTGAAGGCTTACAATCCAAAAATTGCTTAAACGTACATGGTGGTTTAAATCCTGGATACACAAAAGGATAAGCTCCTTGTGTAGTAAAAGGATGAAAGCTCGATGGCTGTGTCACTTGTAATAGTAGAGGAAACGGAATCTTTACTGGTACGGATGTATCTTGAGTTGTAATAGATGTAGGAATCTGAGTTCGTTCATTCTGGATAATCCTCTCTCGTTCCATATTACCCATAGCATTTCTGAGTTCCCAAAGTTCATTTTCCAACTTGGAAATATATTCCCTCTGATCCGTTCTAGATTCAAAACCTGAAGTACCAACTTGACTTATTACATTCAAAACATCCACTGATGAAATTCCAGCCACTTCTTGGGTTACAGGAGTGTCAGCAGGGGTATCTCTGTCAGCCATATCTGTACAATCACATCATCTCACAAGCTCATTAGATAAACCGTTAGTACATAACATACTAACTAACATACAGCAATTCCAATTCACTCTAATTCCCCCAAAGGAAAGTTTGACCCATCACGAGCCAAGATTTAGGAATGCAACACTAGCCGTGCCTGCATCGCCAAACCAGGGCTCTGATACCAACTTGTAACACCGTAAATCTCAAGCCATTTTTTTAAAACCGCTACGGAAGCAAATTCTAATTTCATTTAACAAAAACATCCACAAAGTACAAAGTACTTTTAACAAATTACAACATCGATTAGTGTTACAAAAGATTTATAAAACGTGAATCGTCTCTTCTCAAAACACAATATCAGAGCATTGGTCAAATTTCCCTTTCCACAAACAAAGCTAAACAGCAAAGCACGTAATCCTGCAAAAAGCAATCAACCGTGGGGGATTAGCACAAAGCTAAGTGAATGGAAGCCATAAACAAGCTAACAACAATCACAGTTCACAATTGAACCTCTGAACATCAATCACCAATCAATCCGTCAATTCAACAATCTCTTCATTCCCGAGGACCGGCGGTTCTGCCGAACCTACAATCAATGCCGGCCAAAGCAAAGGTTTACCAATAGCTCTCTGCCGATCGGCACAGTGAAATTCCCCTCTGATACAATGCATGCATCAGGAGGACTACCACTGCTCAACCAACCGCAGACAAGCCCGGCTCTTGCAACAGCAGCTGACCCCAACCAGCCCTTTCACAGAAGCTGATCTCTTCCAGGAAACCCACACGCACACACTCTTTTCTTTCTTTCTTTTCAAATAAAAATCAGATATCTTCAAATAGTCACATATACTCACACACACGTGTACTTTTATAAACCTTCTCAAAATATTAGGTGTCACCACCTAACATGAATACTTACATCAATTTGCATACATACATGATCCCATACATATAATCACATACATACAATTACTTACATACATAACCTTTTTCTTTTCTTTCCATTTCCAGTATCACACACATTATTTTATCCAAATCATTAATTAATTTAATTACTCCCAAATAACCACTTAACCAAATAAACTCAAATAATCACGAAATCACATACCTCTTACTCGTCAATCAACTAACCCGAATTTGCGGATGTTACAACATAGATGTTCCTTATAAGCATTTCTCCCATACTTGGGGTAATACAAGGTGTTATCCATAAGGAATATCATAATTCCATACTCTGACATAATCATAATCATGCAAATCTTGCTCATGTTCAGAAAGGTAGGCTTACAAATATCACTAACATGAAATCATTCTTTCATCAATTGGTCAACAAAGACCTAAATCACCTCTCAAGGTTCTTAACAACCTTGCCACATAACCAAAAGTATATAAACTAACTTTTGTTTCAGAAATTTTTCTACGGTAAATAATTACCGATTACGCCATGGCACATCACATAACTTAAGGGTTCAAAACAATATACCTTAATTCAATGGCTATACTTGCCATCAAATCAATAACTAATGCAGAATTTCAAATCTCTGCACAATACTATCTTAGTACTAAAGAAGGGTTCACCGGAACCAGTATACCTTAAGCACTATTAATCCATAATTCATATCAACTTTAAAACTCAAATCAACCCATCAGCCAACATGACACAATTATCGTCCTTAAGACGATCGTCATGCAAGCACAACTCTACTTAGAGATCTTCATCCCGCAAGGCCTTTTGTCATGCACCTCTAAGTCGCCTCATAAAGTCCATAACATCTTTTGGTCTAGAAGACCCGCAATAACACTAATAGAACTGCAATTTTGCGACTCCAACTTAGGTCACAACCTTTTCCATGCCCGGATAAAACAGATCTCAAGGTCAAAGCTCTTGACCAACTCAAGCTACCGGCCTCGCCGTATGCTTTCCTAGGGTCGAATACCCAATCATCTCTTGTGGTCTAAGACACCACGCTATGTCTAGCAAAATATAAGTTAACTACTTGTCACAAGGACATTTATCCTCAAAATAGAAGAGTCTTAATTCTATCTCATTGCCTGAGGACATGCCTCAATTCATACGTAGGAGTTTCACTTTCGGGTTCAACTCCTCTAATCTCTAAATCTCTTTTCGGTATTCAATCACATAAACAGAGTGAATCACTCCTTTGGGCATCAAGCCACACATTATTATAAGATAACACAATCAAATTTAATCACAAGGATTACACAAAATCTGACCTTGCTTAAACATTTCATTACAAGATCTAAATCACAAATTACAATTGGAATTCCACCAACTGATTTTATACTTCTTATCTTTTCTAAGCACCTAAATGAGTGCTAAGGGTAGTTTATAACTCTTAACAAAAATTTAGAGAGCTTATTTGATTAAAAGATTTTCAACTCATCTTAAGTCCTCTATTTCTCATCTCAACTTATTCGGATTAGTTCACACCATTACAATGGTGACACAATGTCTATTCTTCTATCATAGAAGATACAATTCAAAAGAAGATTCATGTTTCTTTCGGAGAAACACACA
This sequence comes from Dittrichia graveolens, assembly GCA_038502395.1. Taxonomy (NCBI): domain Eukaryota; kingdom Viridiplantae; phylum Streptophyta; class Magnoliopsida; order Asterales; family Asteraceae; genus Dittrichia; species Dittrichia graveolens. The sequence continues at coordinate 73,236,184 of JARJIL010000005.1, read as the reverse complement.
AACTTTATTTCACTTATAACTTATCTCATCAAAGTGAGTCTACCATACATGTAACAGTAACTTTAATTCCAATCACAACTTAACCAATCATCTCAATAAGCTTTATACTTAGATAAAGAATCAATCCTCAAGTCAAAACACATAGGATGACACTAATAGACAACCCTATCAATAATTCATTAATGATCCGAACCCGCAACCGTAGTCGCATAAAGGGTTCATTCTATAGACCAAATCATCTTTTCTATCACTTCACATAAGGTGCCTCCCTCCTTGAACCAAGGATAATGGCACTTTTCTGATCCAACTATATTTTATGAAGTTCATTACTGGCTCACCTTATTAATCAAGGCATACTAAACAAGACTTTAATAACATAATCTCATGTTTTTATTTGCGAGACTTATCTTAATAAGCCTTAGTTTCTCACAGTGTCTCATACATCATCAAGGAAATTTTTCCTTCTAAACTAATACATCATAACGAAAGGAGTCCCTCAAAACTTAATCAATAATAAATGTCTCAACATACAAGCTCAAACAGCTTTCTGTCACTATCTAAGGTTCAATCTGAATCAGAACCACTATTCTTAGTACTCAACTTTACAATTCACTTCTAAATTGCTACCCATGGTAGGCTAATACATAAAACTTAACACATAATTGAAACTTAGTAACATAAAGCTAGCAACACGCTTGAGTTACCTAACACTCAGGCAACTCTCATCCTAATCCGCGTTACCCTCCCAGCTCAAATAGATTTTCTTTAATGGTCGGCCTGGTTTGAGACCAAACACTAGCTCGAGTGCATGATTCACTCAAACCCAGGCTCTGATACCAACTTGTAACACCCTAGTTTTTCAGTCCAAATTAAACCTTTTGAAATCTCAATTTAAATCATATTTTATACCTAATTGCGGAAGCATTTAATTTTCTATAAATATTTCAACAAAATATAGAACCTTTCAACAGTAAACATTATCAATAAATATGATCCAAATCTTTTGGTGTTACCACATTCAATCTCATGACCATAAACAAAAGTGTAGGAAATTCAATATTACCAGAGATGCAACCAAAACAAAGCTATGCCCACAACAACTACCCGCCTCACCAAGGCCACTAGACATCCTGCGGATACCAAACATTTTTTATACACAGTGTTAGCTATAAACATAGCTAGTGAGTACAACCAAAATCATTTGTCTTTTCAAAACCAAGTTATCATCTTTTCTCTTTTGAAAACACGAGTTTGGCAATCAATATACTTTAAAAGTATACACATAAGCACATAAGGATGCGGGTCTGTTCATTGAGCCACAATGTCTCCACATGGTAGCTAGCCACGGTCAACACATGCCCACCTGGGGGATAACCACATCACCCCGTCAAGGTGGGGGAAGCACAAAGCAGTCCACCATACAACGGTTATCTGGAGTGCATGACCTGTTCACCAAATCCACTCGTGTTGCCCCGGGTTCAGTGACTCGTCAGCCCAGTGAACCCACACGGTCATGATGGCTACAGACATACCCCTCCACTCTCTGCACCGATTCCTCAACCACCCGTACATCACGGTTCCTCAATTGCCGAAGCCACATGAACCTGTGCACGTGTCAATGGCTAGGAACCCTATGGTACAGAGTTCATATCACACAGTGGTCCGGACAGAATCACATACCCCAAAAGGGTCACATAAATCACATGCCATAAAGGCCAAGTAATCCAAGCAATCAAGCTTATCAATCAACACATAAGTGTCACAATCATATCTCTTGAGCATTAATGCTCAACAAACAAAACCACATTTGGCATCTAAATGTCCAAAATACACACAAAGTGAAAACATGTTTTTCATTAACTCAAAACCATATTCGTTATTTCAAAATCAAAGCTCACTCCTACATGGAGTACCATGTTTCAAAACCATCAAGTAAAGCACAACATTAACATAGACCATCTCCACAATGGAGCAATGGTCTTTTTTTGAAAACCATTTTTCTTAAAACGTGTCATATATCGAGTTCATAATGTTCACATTCTTTAAATTCAAAAGCTTCATGAAACATTTGCCAACCATAGAAAACATTATCAAATAAATCCATAGTTCCACATCCTTTGATTCAACAATTTCATCAAACATTTGCCAAACAATCAAAACATAATCATGATGACTTGTAACTTTAACAAAACTGGGTATCCGCAGGGTGTACTCACCTGAGGGTGTGATGAGGATCACCACCCAAACCAAAGGCAATAAGCTTACAAGTAGCTCCAATAAACTCTCATATCTACACAAGAGCAAAACCATTTACCACTTAATCATTCTTACTCAAACGAATGACTCAAGTTCCATCTATGGTTATACAATGTCTAAACCTTCCATAAGACTCGTTTCCTAATCGCTTGACAATTTAATAATGTCCAAGCCGAAAAACCCATATGAACAAAGTCCTAATTGGGATTAATGAATCTTAATATACCATAAATATGGTATCAATGCAATCCAAGATGCTTAAAGGGAGTTTAGAGTTCAAACGTGTTGAAACTTGAACTTGCTTGCATGAAAACGCCCATCAAAATCGACCCTTATATATTGTATCAACTTTTTACCCTTCAAAAAATTTGATTTAGCCTCTAATGTCTGAAAGTAAATTAAAGTAGACTCAAAGATCTTTCCAACGATATATCATATGACCTTTAACGATTTTTCTTTGATTTTATATGATTTTTAGAAAACAGACTAAATCTCATAGCCGGGCTCGCGGCGCGAAACATAATCCTCGCGACGCGAGGACATCTCTGGAACCCCAAAACTCACTCAAACGATGTCCTCACGCCGCGGGGCATCTACAGGTCAATTTTTGCTTATTTTCATGTCCAAAACTCATATTTTGCAACCCAAATCAAACTCAAATAAGTTGGACACTAAAAATGGTATCAAAACAGACCCAAAGACACCATAAACAAGAATTTGACATAAATCATATGAATCAAACTCAACTTGATGGGTTTTGACCCATTTGACTAATAAAGTCAAACAAAACTTCAATCATGTTTAATCAGTTCATATATGCAACTTCTAAAAGCTCTTTTAAATACCAAATCAGTTCCAAATCATAATACATAAGTGGCTAATATAATCCATGAGGGTTGAACCCAAACTTGATGAGTTTTGACCCATATACTATGAACTTCAACATACATGAACGATCATTAGACAAATACATTATATAACCCTGAAATCAACATAATCAAGGATTAGAAATTACTTGAAATCACAAATCAAATCTTTCAAGCTTCAAATTACTTCCCAATCAAAGCTTCAATGGTGATTTCTTGATCAAAACTGATAATTTTGACTTAAAAGTCAACATAAATCATAAAACTCTCATGAGATTACCCCTTTTGCTTGATCTTGCCCTCCTCCTTTCTTTTCCACTTCTTCTACTTCTTCTCTTGAGACTTCCAGAGACAACCACAAAATGACACCACATTTTTTGGGTTTAGGGCTTATAAGCTCATCTTTTGACACAACCAGCCCCTAGAACTTCCCAACTTAACACAAATGGACCTCAAGATTTCACCAATTATTTGTACAATAAATAATTTACAACATTTGCTATTACTATGATTTCATGGCTTTAATAGATTGTATTTTATGCACTAATATTAGTACTTCATGGGTCAATAACATTAAATAACTAACATTGTCCTTAAAACAATTAATCCCAATTTACCCATGATATAACATAAACTCTTTTACAATTATGAAACACAATTTCTTCTGAACAATATAAATACCTATGTATCCAATAATGAGGTCATAGTAAATTTTGGAATATTACAATATAATATGAAGTGGGAACCCTGTTTTCTTTGGGAAATGCAGATTGCAATAACTCGAGAAGCTGATCAAATGAACTATCAGTCCATTTGTTATTCACCTTGATATGCATCAACTTTGCTAAAAGTCCAAGGAAGAAAACCAAGAACAACCGGGATATAATTATGCATTGACTTCCTCTAACAGCTCACGAATCCATCATCAACAACGCTACCCTCCGTATCCGAGTCTTCGTCATCGTGGTTGGTATCGTTTTCCCTCAACTCTCCCATAACGTCTTCGATAACGCCAGCCATCTCAGTTCTTGGAGCTACATCATCTACAACCGGAGGCGTTCTACTTTCACCGTGATAGACCCATGTAATATAACGTCGAGATAAACCGAATCTTTGTATATGGGCTTTCATTAACGAAATTTTTATAAAGATACTGTATACACATTTTCGACATGGGCATCTAATTAAAACTCTACTGTCAATGCGTGCTTCAGAAGAGTTACGATTTTCAATAGTAGTCCAGGTTTTATCAATAGGCATGGTGAAACTAAAACATTAATTAAGGTTTAGTGTTTAAAGGACAACTGATAGAGTATTCACAAGGGTTGGCTTCTAAACCCACTTTTTGAATACCTTACCTCTTATGTGAATGTATATTACACGATTGGTTGTTTAAGAAAAATCCAGCAGCATTTCCCCTTAGCCCCCAAGTATATATATATATATATATATATATATATATATATATATATAAATACATACCCGAGAGGCAAAGAGGAAATGGCAGCCGAATCTTTCTTAAACAAACAATTATATAATACGCATTCATATCCTAAAAGAGATAAAGTATTCAAAAAGCAGTCCCAAAACGGGGACATCCCGAAACTAATTTCTAAATTAATTTCGGACGGGTATTCTAAGTTCATGATTTAAATAAATATATAAACGCATTGATATATAAATATACAACTATATATATATATATATATATGAACATGTTTAAGTGCGTTTATATAATTGTGTGTATACACACAAACACACACTCAAACACATTCTGTATATATATATATACACACACACACACACATTTATATACGCACACCATACGCGTTAATTTATATATATATATATATATATATATATATTTAAACCAACGCGTTTAGTGAGTGCATATAAATGGGTGTATGTGTGTGTGTGTGTGTGTGTGTGTGTATATATATATAATAGAATGTGTTTGAGTTTGTTCGCGTGACTTTACACATTTAAATGTAATTATTAAAAATATATATGTTTGATGTATTACCAACATCAACACAACACAACACAACATAACAACTACATTCATCAACACAATAGCATAATCAAGAATCAAATTAACTACTACTTTGATTTTTATAAACAACATACCAACTAAATTCATCAAAAATCAAATTAACAACAACTTTGATTTTTTAAACATCATAACAACTAAATTCATCAAGAATCAAATAAACAATTTTTGATTAAACATCTAAACTAACAAGTAAAATCAAATTACTACTTTTAATGCGAAGTAGTCGATATCCAAACCCACTATTGACCACACAAATTTAATCCATTCCTACAAGCAATTGTATCCTCAATAACCAACTAAGGCCCACAAAAGTCTTTCACATTCAATCTTTGGCTTCAATTGTAACCTCAAAAATTGTTATCTAAATTGATTTTATGATTAAACATCTTAACTAACTATAAACAACTTAATTAGCAAAATCATAACCGTGATGATTTTAAATATTTCTAATGGTTTCTCCATTCATCAAGTTAATTAGGCAGTATCATGTTCACATAACAATTGGTTATATATAAACAAGATTGTTAAATATCATTTAAGTAATCTAATTAATACAATTAACTAAAGAAATAATTACAATTCACACACACCCCAAAACACACACACTGGAACACACACACTAGAACATGCACACACCAAAACACACACTTGAACACACACATTGTAACACACAGACACACTCAAACACATACACACACAAACTCAAACATAGAAACACACACACACTCACACACACACACACTCGAATACAGCAACACACACTCAAACACACATAAACACACACATACAAGAATAGAAGCTCGATCTTATGAGTTGTGTGCAATGTGGGCTAGCGGGTAAACATAAATTAACACAGAAACACACAAATTAACACATTAATTTAGAGTTTAATCTTGCAAATGTACATACCGTTCAATGTGGGTAATTAGCGGGAAAAGGGCATCGGGGGGGCTGCGGTAGGCCTGTCAATGGGTCAGATCTTGCCACAGATCTAATCCGATCTGCCCCATTTATTGGATCCAATAGGTCTAAATATTGGATCCATCGCCCCAATAAGAAATCCAATAGGTCGACCCATTTAATTGGATCACTATGTGGGTCGATCCAAGATCTGTCTGGGTCGATCCATTTAATATTAAACTTACAATTTAATTTTAACCACCAACTATCATCAATTTATCAATCACCACTCGCCACCGCCACCACCATGGCTACCACCATCTCTTGTTACCACCCCCGTCACCGGCCCTCGCCGCCACCACCACCATCTTTTACCGTCTCCAACACCGTCACGGCCGGCGCCGCCATCACCGCTACCGCCACCGCCACCGTCACCACCGCCACATCACCACCGGACTACCGCCGACCACCAGCCGCCGTGGCCACCATCACCGCCGGCCACCACCCGCCGCCGCCGTCACCACCACCACCACCGCGCACGCATCAGGTTCTTCGGTGTTTCTGTCGCCCGAACGGCTTTCTGCGGAAATTCCCAAATGGTGGCAGAATGCAATTAAAAAAAACAGAATTTGTTTGGTCGAATGAATCTTTGGGTACATTAAATTCAATCCCGTCTATTTTATATGTTTCTAATGATGGATGACTCACTGATTAGGATATCTATATCTAATTGGATATTTATAGATTTCAATGTTGGGCCTGGATCATAGAAAACGTCTTAATGATCTTTTGTTCTTGTTGAGCTTGTCTTGTTCATTTTGAAAGTTCCTTCCTGCTGTTCGACGAAATTTCTACAAGAAATTTTCTCTTTGCTTCCTTTTCAAATACCATCTCTGCAAGCTCGTATATCGATAATTGTTTACTGCTATGACTTTCTAAACATTACCTGCATTGAGTTCATAAACATCTTAATGACATGAAGGTTTGGGGGAAATTAGTTGAAGAATTAAAGCTCCTCAATTTTCTTCCCTCTTAGTGAAGTAAGTGAAAAGCAGCAATTTTTTCCCTCTTAGGGTGGGGTGGGTGGGTGGGGGTAGGGTAGGGTAAGGGTAGGGGTGGGGTGGGGTAGAGTAGGATGGGTGGGGGTAGGGTAGGATGGGTGGGTGTAGGGGTGGGGGCGGGGGTGGGGTGCGGTGGGTGGGTGGGGTTGGGTTGGGTGAGGTGGGGTGGGGTAGGGTGGGTAGACGTGGGAAGGGGTAGGGTGGGGTGTGGTGGGTAGCGTAGGGTGGGGGTGGGGTAGTAGTTGAAAAATATTTGATATATTATACTATAAATAATAAAATATTAAAAGGGTTGATCTGGGTCAACATCCATTAGTAATGGATCCGATCCAAATCCAATTAAATGGATCTTAATGCTAACGATTCAGATCCAAATCCAATTAAATGGGTCTACGGGTCAGATCAGATCTTTAAAAGATCCGATCCGATCTGCCTCATTGACAGCCCTAGGCTGCGGTAGCCGGAGTGGTGTCCGGCGAGGCGAGGCGACGGCGACCGGAGTGGTAGAGCAGAGAAGTAATCGGAGGTATGAAGATAGCATAAAAGTGAATCTGGGGTCAAATGGCAGGGTTTTAACCCTGAAGCAATAGGCGCGACGCCTTTAGGCGCGACGGGAAGCAATAAGGGCATGATCTTATTTGTCACACGTTAGACATTAGCTTTTGAATCTTAACCGGGCATGATCTTATTTGTTCGACGTGGCGTGATCGCTCAATGATCGTGTCTCGATATCTATTCTAGAATCTTTTGATCATTTTTTCTTTATCTTTTCTCTTTATTTCTTTTATTCTTTTATTCTTCATTTCTTCTTGTTCTTTACTCATTTTAGCTTCAAATAAATTCATCTTCCGTCCTGAAAATGATAAACAAAGGTAAAAAAGTACATCTCTAAACAACTTCACATAATATTCGGCTAAAAACAAACTGATATCGCGTAAAATATATATACGCACACACACACACATATATATATATATAATAAACACGATATCACATACCTTTTACAAACTCTTCCTAGTATACATAGTAAGAAAATTACGTGTATCAACATTTAACGTTAAATAAATCAGTAATTACATGACAACAAATTATAAGAAGATAATGAGATGTATTAATAGTATATTTGCCTTGGGATAGCAAACTCTGGTTCGGTGCCTGTAGTCACCGCTACCCTCAATCGTTTTGGTATATGGGTGTTCATGAAATGACTATACCTCACCGGTTGACCCATTTCCTTTTCCTACAAAATTAGTAAGTTAAAATAATATAAACACCAAAAACATATTAATCATGGTGATATATTAATAAATAACACATAGATATATCTAACTAACACATATTAAACATATCTTACCATATTTAGCTTACTAACAAGAACGCTAACAGATCTACATGTATGTTTCCTTATCGATCCATCTACTTGGCTATTTTTTGTTTTTTTGGTTTGTTTCGACATAGCCTTTCAATTATCTCCATACCACTTTATTTACAGGCATAACACATTAATTAATGTCATGATTAGTGTTAGATATTTTAAAAAGATTCAATAACTCTAAATTGAATGACATTTCCAATTATAGTTTTTTCATACCTTCTCTACCATAAGCACCCAATATTCGTGATTTATCCCGTCTGGTTTAAAGGGATAACGACAGACATATCATCCCCGACATTAATGCTTGCCTTTTTAGGTCTTTCATGTGCATACATTCGTTCTTTATACATAGTATTGTGGCACATAAATCATTTATAAGTGTTACTATATCGCTTAAACCCATTTTATTAAAAATAAAAAAATAAAGTAAGAGTAGTTCAAAACCATGAAACACTCAAAAAGTCGTGAGGTGGAATGCATTTCCATGATATCTAAGGTCTACCAAACATGGTTATCAAATTTTCAGTGATTTAACACCCGAGTGTCGTACTACAAAATCTACATAATGGATAAATTCATTACGATTAATTCTTGATAATTACTTTGTATACCAATATTAAAACCTTAAAAAAAATATGTACATACAGGTTCCCAACAACAAGACGCACTGACTTCTATGATGAAAAAGGTGGCCTACTGGCTAGCATTCGACCCTCGTACACCCTGTGATGAGTCCACGTCAAAGTCATCTTTATCATGATCATGATTATCATCATGGTTGTCATCATCATTGCCATCAAAGTCATCTTTATCTTTATCATTGTCATGATCATGATTATCATCATGGTTGTCATCATCATGGTTGTCTCTCTCGAAATATTACTTCCACCGTTACCAAAACTAAATTCATCTCTAAAGATTATACTGCAGCCTCTACCACCACCTCTGAAGTGATATTGCGTCCCATGATAAGTATTCACTTGAAATTAAAGATGCATTAATAATTAATAAAAAGATGAATATCATTACAACATTTTTACTTAATAATAATATTAAATATAAACTATACTACAAACAACATATATTTAGATACCTAAATAAAAAATCAAAACTAATTACATTTCATGAGATGAATGGTTAGACAAAATAAGCTTGGGTTCGTCATATGACTCTTCTGTAAGATCTTCAAACTCTTCTTCCTCATCATGAGATTCATCTTCTATATATGTATTGTTACCAACTTCTTGTATTTCATTATCCGTGACAAGACATGTAGATTTAATAACCGCATCCATATTTGTTGCAAAGGTAACACTTTCATACTCTTGAAAGAAATGTTCACCATCCAAATTATCATTGTCAAAACTTCACTAACACTTTATGCTATTTCATAAATGCCCCTGGGAGCTGTTTTAACAACGGTCCGCCAATCCTTCAAATCTTTGGTCATAACAGGATATAGTGTATAATAAACTTGAACTGTGTGTGATGCTAGGACATATGGGTCATTAGTGCAGCCTTCATACTTGTATTATGCTTAGGGTCAACTTTGACCCCGTTTATAGGATCAAACCAATGCACTTAAGCACTAAAACAACAAATCGGCCTAACTTGCTATGATATTCAACATCTATGACCTCTTTTAACAATCCATAGTAGTCGGACTCATTCTTATCATAACATGACCCTTTACACATATGCGACTATTATGTGTGACTCTTTCCTCACCATGTGTTACACTATGGAATTTGTAACCATTGACAAAATATCCCTTATGGCAGTAGACATAATGAGGCGGGTTTTTTGCTATATCTTTTAAATGTTCATTCTTAGTAAATGACCCTTACATAACCTACAAAGACAAGGAAACATGTGTTATATTTATTGTGATAGCATATTAGTCGGTAACATAATAATTTCCTTTATGTGTATGCTTACTTGTTTCTTAAACCACGTAGAAAAATGTTGATCTCTATAGATATCAAGTGTTTCGGTTCATGATGTCGGATTGATTCATCAAAATGCTTTATGAAAGGTAAACCTCTTCTGTAACACCCCAAATTTTTTTACACAATCACGTTTGACTACCAAAATAAAGTGGCGAGGTAACTCGTTCGGGAGGCTGGATCCTCTCGATACATGACCTTTCGGAAATCCAACATCTAAGCCGAAGCAACTATTCTACAGACTACTTTATTGGATATATCGACTTGTGAAGTGTTTTAATAAAATATATATGTATATCATAGTAATAAGGTCCACATGTTTAATTAAAACCATAATATGATAATTTGATCTCCACTAAGATCCACAAATCGTTTTACAAACCATATAATATTCAAAACATTGTTTTAATATCACAACCATATATTTATTTAACCAATAAGGTTTTTAATTGCGAAAGAACACCATTTATGAGTTGTCTCTCCCGTGCTAGAGCCTTCCCTTTATCTTTTTCTGTAAAAGAGTAAATTTACAACAATAAGTATAAAGCTTAGCGAGCACACCAAGTTACACACCATATTAGGCATGCACACATCTTACATATATCCATGATTCCATAACCTTTCCATATACTTTACACATATAGTTTACAAACAATAACTTTACTTCTCATATTCCAACTACCAGACTTTTACGGAGTAGTCTATACGATATAAAACCATCGGACTTTCAAACTGAATAGTCTTACTTCTCATATCTCAACTATCGGACTTTAAACCGAATAGTACATACGCTATTTTTTATTTCACGTCATATCAATGTTATATAATTTCACAACACAATAAAACTTTCCATATATAACTCATAATCAGATAATTACATTCAACATATAAAACATGTATATAACACCAATATGTTGAGTAAGCTAGTGAACTCACCTCGGTCCTTAGTCATTCCGGTATTTCCAAAACATTTTCTACCGTATCCTAAACATATATATATATATATATATATATATATATAAATACGAAACTATGATAATACAGTTTCTAAATATATATTTCGCTAAAACGCGTCGTGTTTATAATTATATCATCGTGGATCTATAAATAAATAAATAAATATATATATATATACTAGCAAGGTACATGCGCAATGCTGCGACGGCAGATAATTTCTATTTTACATCATGTAGCTTTTAAAAATATAATAATATGTTATTCGCGTAATTCAATGTCACGAAAAAGTATCGTACAATGTCAGTTTTTTATTTTTTTATTTGCATCAACTATTTTATTAATTTTAAAAATAAATTCTAAAAGACATTAAAATAAGAAAAAGATTTATATATATGAAATAAGGAGGGAGAAATTAAAAAGATTTTGAAAATTATGTTGATGTGGGTGGATAATTGTGTTTGTGTGAGAGGGTGTTTTAGTGTTAAAGAGATATTTTAAATAGATAAACAGTTAAAGTAAATTAGAAGAGATAATGAAATGGTTAAGGAGTATTTTAATACATTCAAATTACTTAAACTTAAGAGTTTTTAAGGTTGTAAATGTATTATAAAGGAGTAAGATAGATAGATAGATAGATCGATCTACACATCTGCTAAATCACCATATAATCCCTCGTTTCTTAACTAATAAAAATTGTTTGCATAACATTAGTTACAGCCATATATATATATATTACTATATAAACCATTTAATATTCTCTCTCCTCTTAAATTTTAAGACTTTTTAAAATTTAATCAATATAAAATCTTGACATTTAATCTAAATTAATCTCATACACTCAATCTTTAACTATTTTATTCTCTCATAATTTACTTTAACTTTTTATTCAAAATATATTCTCTCATACTAACATAATTATCCACTCACATCAACATAATTTTTAAAATCTTATTAACTCTTCTCTTTATTTTCATCAATATAAATCTTTTTTCTTATTTTATTGTCTTTTAGAATTTATTTTTAAAATTAATAAAATAGTTAAATATAAATAAAAGAAAATTTGAAAAAAAATGGACATGTTGCTGTAAAAAACTTTTTCGTGACATTGAATCGCGCGAATAATATATTATTACATTCTTGAAAGCGACATATTGTAAACCAAAAACTATTTGGCGCCGCAACATTGCGCGGGTATGATGCTAGTATATATATATATAGGCAAAAGTTCAAACGAGAACTGTTTTTCGTACGAGAACCGCGAGAACCAATCTTAGATGTTCAATTCCCCCTCATTCAATTGGATTGCCCACACATGAATTCCTTACATGCACTCTGCCACACTCAATCCCCCCACACTCTCCATCCATGAATTCCATTATCTAAAATAAATGAGCCAAGATTGGTTCTCGCAGTTCTCGTACGAAAAACAGTTCTCGTTTAAACCCTCCCATATATATATATATATATATATATATATATATATATATATTGTGTATTACTAAAATCCGAAGGTTTCTTTTAAAATAATATACAAACTAAAAGGGTTAAATTGTAATAATTATTAAACTTCAGGGGGAGTAAGTGAAAAATCCAATTGAATTATGAATTGAGATAGAGACACTCACACAATGTTATTTATATTATTACATCTATTTTAACTATTTATCATTTTCTCCCGTCGACGAGGAGTACTTGAATATATATTTTTTCTTTCTTTATCAAATAGCACCAAACTGATTTCTATCAATCTCAAACTCTTTAATACAAAACACTTGTTTTCCTTGTTAAATCCTAAGATTAGCTTTTGTATCATTAATGTCAATTTACTTATTTCTTTACGGATCAAAATGCTCTACGTGATGATAGAAACTCATTACAACTTCGTTTGAGTCATTTGATGACACTTTATAAAATTTCATCCAAACTTTGATCGTAAATATTTAACACAATAATGGATGGTTTTACTCCATTCTTGTCCCAATGGGCTCTACGTGAGATAATGAACACATTGGTACCAAACTTGAAGCAAAACAAAGAATTTTATAAAAAACTCAGTAACGTGAGATAATGAACACATTGGTACCAAACTTGAAGCAAAACAAAGAATTTTATAAAAAACCCAGTAACGTGTATGAGCGAAGGACATGAGTTTTATTACTTTAGTTGGCTTTAGAATCTTTTGCAAACTCTTAGAAACTCCTAACAACCTTCTTCCCTCAATTTTGTGTCCACAAAATCACTCGTCTCTAAATTCTCCATGAGGTATGTGTTTACAGAGAATGACAATGAAGTAGTGATAAAATAGAAAGGCGGTAATTGAAAGTTATGCATGTAGAAAAATGATACGTCGCATATCTATGTAGCAATTACTCCTCTAATTTTTTAACTTGTGCAGCATGAATTCTGAGGGTTGGCGTATCACGTATGAAGTCATAACTAAAGTAGCTGCAGGTAGGGGTGTTAAAAAAAATATCCGTATCCGATCCGAAATCTAAATACCCAATTCGGATAGTATTTTTCCAAAATTTTGGATATTCGGATATCCGAAATATATATTTTTTTAATTTTTGTAAATAACAAATATATAATATGAAAAAAACCCTAGATGTCCAAAACTCCAAATCGGATATTCGATTGTACGTATATATAGTATAACTTGATTGATGATCTAATTATGTGAAGGGTAGTTAATTAGTTACTCATCAAGAACCTCGATAAATTGGTGAAGATGAAGTTGAATGCAATAGGTACGTACGTTGTGTCATCCAACAATTACAAAGGAAAAAAATTATATATATATATATATATATATTAGTGTTTGAAATCTGTATATAAACAATAACAAATTTGATTTTGTTAAATGTTATCGTTTTCATTTTAATTTGTTTTGCTTAATATCGATCGATCTAATTTGTGTCATCCAACATGCTACACCTAAGTTTGTTGTGTTCTAGCTTAGCTAGCTAGCTTGCTACTCATGACTTGTGTAATTACTTACTATGAGATAATATTAATTATATGATTTGGATCCGAATGATCCATCATTCTATAAGGCTTCGTTAATAAGTATCCAACGTACACTTGAGAGGGTGAATTTGATCTCCCGTAAGTACGTGAGTTATGTACTTACTGTATGTAGACTAAATATCTCATGTTCTCGATCGTACCTACTATATCTTATATATATATATATATTGCGTTCTAATAGTTAGTTAGTTAGTACATTATGTGATAATAGTATTATGCAATAACTTCTTTAACTATATATATATATATATATATATACATATATATATATATCCTCTAGTATCAAATTTGAAAAAATTAAATTAGCTTTTGAAGGAATTTGAATAAAGTTTGTAAAAGTTGTTCTAGTTCTAATTACATTAATATTTAGGACATGTAAACTTAGTACTAAATGTCCGAAAGGAGCCTTCACCAGGATAAACTCTTTGAAAAAAAACTTAATAATAAATTTCGGATATTTCGGATTATCCGATATCCGAATCTGAAATTTCAGATTCAGATTCGGATATCCGAAAATCCGGATATCTGAAATGAACACCCTTAGCTGCAGGTGTGCAGGATGTTAGGTGGGAACATGAGTGGGTATAGTGATACCCTTTTTAACTTACAATTTATCCTCACACTAATATTATATTAAAAGTGGGTATTTCTTAAAATCCTCATTTTATTCATTTCGACAATATATAATTTATATTCATAACCGTGAGCATAACTCGTGTCCCAATCGCGTGAGACCTACTAATATATAATTCATCGATCAAAATTCTCTTTTATTTATTTATAACAAGGTTTAGGGTATTACATAATATTTTCATTACCATATTGAATAATTACATATTCGTTTATTGATTCGAAACACGGGTGCTACATTTACACAATTAAGCAAGATATAAGTATGACTCTTGTGCATTTCATCATCTACGTCCACCACTCTTATCAAACTATCCTCGAGATAGAACTTTGAATATGCTTGATCGAGTATCGATCCTTAAAGAACTATGAATCTCCGAACCAAAATTTTGAGGCTCGTAATTCAACCTTATTTCCACTTTTGGGTCATAATAAAGGGAATAATAAGTAAAATTTTCATTTACAAGATAAGACTCAACAATAGATCCCTCAACGATAGTTTTTTTTAGTGAGCTCGATTTCCTAAATAGTTTTTTGAAAAAAACATTTAAGTTAAAAACACAACTATATATGGATATAATTATTAGCTAGGTTTCAACAATTACCTCTCATATAGATACATCCATCTATATTGCACTCGACCAACAATGATGGCTTCATGAGTTAAATGTATGACAAGGTGTTCCATTGAGTCAAAGAATGTGGGCGAAAATACTTTTTCTAGTTTACAAATAGTTTCAACAACACTTATTTGCAACCTTTTTAAATCATCCATATGTAACACCCTTGAGAATATGACATGAAAAAATGTGCATAACTTGGTTATTGCATCACGTATTTGATTTGGTATCACCCCTTTTAAAGCAATAGCAAGCAACTGTTGCATAAAAACATGACCATCATGACTTTTGAAATTGTAAAAGCTATAATCATATTTGTTTACACATGACCCTATGTTGGAAGCATAACCGTTTGGGAATTTAACATCTTTTAGCCATTTAAGTACTTTTTGTACTTGAGGTTTGATCAATGTGCATTATGCTTTTGGTTTCATGACTTTATTATTTGCACCATCCCAAAAAATGCTTCCCGGTTATGGTTGATCCCCAATACCTATAAGTTTCTTTCGCTTATTATCATACGGTTTACCTTCGTAAACAGTTTCAAAATTTATAGTTTACTCCCATATTTAAGTTGAGGTGGACAAGCCAAGTATTCTAATCCATTAGCCACAAATCATATTTATCTTTCCAAAATATTATGTCCACTGTTTAGAAGTCTTCTATGACAGTCAAACCAACATGGTTTCCCTCTGTTTTGTAATTGAAAAGAGTTTGTATTTCCTATGCAATACTGACAAGCTAACCTTCCATGAGTGCTCCAACCTTATAGCATTGCATAAGTAGGGAAGTTACTAACTGTTCACAATAACACAACTCTCATTTGGAAACCATTTCTACGATGTTCATCAAAAGTAAGAACAACATCTTTGTATAGTATTTTTAACTCATTGATTTGAGGTTCTAGAAACACGTCTATGTTTTGACCTAGGATCTTTTTTCCGGGAATAACAAGTACAAGTATTACATATGTCTCTTTCAAACACATTCAAGGAGGCAAGTTATAAATAGTAAGAAATACGAGCCATTTTTCAATTGATCGGTTTACGATTCCACTCACCGGCAATTTTTGATTAGGAAGTCAGGATTGCAGTGGAGGAATCTCACGAAGAGATTAAACTCATTTACAAAAACTATTTCACTATGGGTTTTGATTCACAATCTAGTATTAATTTACGATACCTTTTTTAGATTTAACACTCTCTGTGATTTGCGACTAATATGTAACACCTGCAAACCTGGGCTAGTCGGTTAGTGGGTTAGCGGTATGTGATTTACTGCGTTAATTTGATTATATGATTATCTTAACTTTATTAAATTAAAATAATTAAATGAAAGAATAAAATTGTATGCATGTATGTTAGTACGCGTATGTATGTATGTATATAAATTGATGTATACGTGTGTGGATATATGTGAACTAAGAGGAGGGTTAGCCACCTCCTGCTTAATTTGTTGAAATGCATGTATACGTGTATGTATATAGCAATTTGAGATGTGTATTTGGTTATTATTTTCAAAAAAAGAAAAGAGTGTGTGTATGTGTTCTAAACTCTCTGCCGAAGAAGAAACAAGAAAAATTGCAAACGTGTATACTTGAATTGAAGATTTGAAATTCCGTAAATAAAAGTAAAGGTTAGTATGTGATTGTATCATGTTATTACTCATCTTGATGTGTTTTCTGATTTGAATCCATGAATACATGTATAGCCACCATGAATGAAGTTAAAGCTTATTTGATTAAATGGGTTTTGCATGTTTTTATGATTCATGTGATTAAGAAGAGTTGGTGATACATGAATACATGTTTTTATATGTTTAAACATGTTTTTGTTGAGATTCGATAAGTTTGTGTAACCTGGAAATAATTCAAGAATACTTGAAGTTGGCAGTTTGTGTTGATGAAGAAGATGATGAAATCCAATAAGTTGAAAACCAATACATGTGGAATCCTGTGTTTGGAAAACCGATACCCCAACACCGGTAGTCATGAATCCGCTAATACCAAATCCGTCAACCTTAAAACCAATGGTCCCAAATCCAACTCAGAATCCGATATTACAGAATCCTATACTTATAAAACCCGGAACCCAAAATCCGACCTTGTATGAATCCGGTATATTGAAATCCAAAAGTGGTGAATCCGATAATGCCAAATCCGATATTCTAGAATCCGGGACCAAGTGTGGAGACCCGGAATCCGACAGACTTGGAGTACGGCGGATTCTCAAAATCCGACCCCTGAAATCCAATACTTGCTATTAGCCCAAATCCGACATTTGGGATCTGATTTTAAGTTGTTTGATGTTTGTTTGATGTTTTGTATTTATGAATGATTGACTTATAAATATATGTGGACAGATATATTTATGAATTCGAGACTGACTTGGTTGTTACTGTGTTTTCAGGCAATCCAAAGACCCAGTGATAGTAGATTTCTGAGTTCGTGTTGATTACGAGGTGAGTGGACGTTAATCGCGGATGGTAAAGATTACGGTTGATGTTATTGATGTGATGCATGTGTATGTGATTGTTAGACTGTTGAGTCTGATTATTGATTGTTGATTGTGACTATTAATGATTGATATCTGTTGCTTGACTATTTGGTCGATACGTGCTCTTTGGATGATATTGAGTTGCATTTGAGAAGTCAGCTACACGTAGAATTGGGCTGGGCTCGTTTACTGGTTGGTTGTACAGTGATGTCACACCCCGCCAATGCGGAATCGCGAAGTATGACGGAGAGGATCGTCATAACACATTGATATCAAATAGAGAGAAATCACTAAATGCAAATATTCCAACGTGTCACGACGTTTCCCCGACACAAGAGAGTACTTGTGTCGTGTTAAGTCGATTCCACGGCAACGTAGCCAAACAATAAAAAAAGAACGTGCGAATGTAAACCTCACAACCCGGGTCAGGTATACGGGCGACAAGCCCATAACCAAATAATAGTTTTGAAATATTTGTAAACATCCACTCACAAAATAACTAAATATATTATATTCGCGCTATTAGACACGCTAAGGCCCGACTAGAGTCTTCTAAGCACCTTAAGCGTTAGCGTTAAGATTACCTGAAAATGAACACTCGAAAATGTCAACATAAAGTTGGTGAGCTCACAGGTTTATAGAAATAGCTTAGTTGTCGTGTAAAGTGTTTAAGTAGGACAAATGTGCACGTATAGCATGTTAAGCGTGTAGACGTTGTACCAACATCCAAACCACCAAGTTCAATAGGAATCAAATCATAATCTTCCAAGCAGTTATTATAGCATACCCAGCTGGAGCATAAACCGTTGGCTCATAGGAATATAGGAATCAATTGTCATCAACCAACAACAAGTAGTTTTTGCATATGCGTCACATAAGTTGTCCAAAAGAAATAAGTGTTGGGAAGACAATTACTTCACCCTAAATAATCAACTCGGCCTATCTTAAAACATAGAATTTGATGATAACCAAACCCTACATTCAGTATGACTTAGAAAGAATTCAAATATGTGTTGTTTGAATCAATTTATGTAAAAATATGCTAAGTATGGAACCATCAGCTGAGGAAAATAAGTCATCAGCTGAGCATCAGATCCTACTCAAAGTATCAGCCAAAGGATATCAGCCAAGGAGCATCAGATGAAGAATACAAGTAAAGAAGACCATCAGCTAAGAAAAACAGTCTATCAGCTGAGTAAAATTATTGATCAGCTGAGTGAACAAATTGATTAGCTGACTGAAGAATTTGATCAGCTGAGTGCCTACTCTATCAGCTGAGTGAATAGATTGATCAGCTGAGTGCCTACTCTATCAGCTGAGTGAACAGATTGATCAGTTGAGTGCCTACTCTATCAGCTGAGTGAACAAATGGATCAGCTGAGGCCTAGAAGCATCAGCTAAGTAAGTCTTCCTTTACACAAGTCATCTCCCCTTCTAAGCCAATGTATTTGATTGATCAACTAAGCATTCTTGATCAACTGATCATACAAATACACAAGCTTATGTCCTAAGTTTACTATTGATCAGCTGAGCATCTATATGATCAGCTGAGCAATATGTATCAACTGAGTCCTAGCAAAAAGTGATCAACTGATATATTTTGTCAACTGAGTAGTGAATATCAGAGTTCCTAGTACAATCTGTTAGCTGAGTCGTGAAAAATGTCAAATCTACTCTATCTTTTCAGATTGTAAGTCATATGTAAAAGGCAGAACATGTGTTGTTCTATTATGCCTTAGATCTTTGTTTGTAAAAGTAAGAATGCACTTTTTGGATCAAGTATGAGACAAAAAGGTTTGATCTTATCCTCTGGAAAAGGATAATGATACCTCAAACAGACAAATATCTTGAAGATTTGTTCAAACAACTAAGTATGGCTGGCAATCCCATACTTGGTAAAGTCAAATCAATCAGAAGTATGGTGTTGATTAAAGTATAATCATGGAAAGGGAAAGAAACTTCTACACGGCAGTAGATGTGGTCTTTAATATTTTATATTGTGAATGGGTTGCACTTTTGCAGAAAAGTACAATTACTTTTATCATACATTTGATTAAAGTAACTTTACTTTTCACCCACTACCTTTACAATTAAAATATTATATTTTCACACCCTCTTGGTCTCTTACCTTCATGCAACCGGATCACACCAAGACTTCTATATATACTCATGCATGGTGGACATGCAGAATATACTACACAATACAACAAAGTGAAGTCTCTACTACACTAAAAGAAAATCTCATTAGTTGAGAAATTTCGTAAAGTATAAGCATTGTGTAGAATCAAACTTGTTCATGTGTTTAACACTCTAAATACATTAGTTGTTTTAGAATTAGCTTGTCTATGTGTTAGACAAATTGATTGCCACCTTTTATTGTACTTAGAATTTCCGCTTCTAGTACATGTAATTCTTGATTCATATCAATAAGAATTATATAGAAGTATATAAGTGTGTCTTTAATTTTTAAAAGCTAAAGTTTGTATTCAACCCCCCCTTCTACAAACATTTGTTGTTGCGTACTCAATCTGGGACTAACAACTGGTATCAGAGAAGGTTAGATAATCAATATCTAAATCTGTTTTGCTTACTCTACAACTGCTTCTACCCCTCTCAATATGGCCTCATCCGCAAACAATATGAATATCTCAAACACTGGGTCCTTAACAAGATGTCCCATGTTTGATGCTGAAAATTTCTCCATGTGGAAAAGTAGAGCACATCTTTTCCTATCCACCCTTGATATCCAAATGCTTGAAATAGTCACTGATGGTCCTTATGTTCCAACATCAGTGTTATCTATCCCATCAGAATTTGAAGGTCAAACCTCTACAACTGAAAGAATCATAACCAAACCCATGCATCTGTGGACAGATGAGGATAAGAGGTTGGTTAGCCTAGATGTTAAGGCTAGATCAGCTCTTGTCTCTACACTACCCAACGAAATCTATCATCAAGTGCTTAACTGTTCTTCTGCAAAAGAGATGTTAGATACACTCACAGTTGCATATGAAGGGACTCAAGAGGTGAAGGAGAACAAGAAGCTCCTCCTCAACAGAGAGTATGAATTCTTCTTTGCTCAGAAAGGTGAGAGTCTTACACAGACATACACCAGGTTCAACTGCCTAGTTAATGACTTGAAAAGGGCAGACATAACCAAGAGCAACTTTGTCTTGGTGAACAAGTTTCTAGACTCCCTTCCTGAAACATGGGATCACTTTGTCACTGTTCTAAGACATAGTGAAAAGATTAAGGTAATGTCTCTGGTTGCTCTCTATGGTAACTTACTCAACCATGATCAATCAGTCAAACAAAGGAAGTTGTCATCTAAGGAGATGAAGGAGGTTGTGAAAGCTGCACCAACTGCCCTTGTATCAAGAGATACAAAGATGAGAAGCTTTGCAGCTATTGATTCTGGTTCTGATGAAGAAGGAGATTGAGAGGAGAGTGCTGGAGAAAGTGATGAGGAGAAGGATTGTGAGGAAAGTAATCTGGAGGAGTTGGTTGAAGGTGTAGCTATGCTGGTTAAGAAGTTCAGACCTTTCAAGAAGGGAAAGGGTGTCAAGGGTTCAGCAAGAGGTCATCAAAGTTTGTCAAGCCCAAATCCACTTTTGATGCCTCCACAGCAGAATGTTATAAG
Source organism: Dittrichia graveolens (assembly GCA_038502395.1). NCBI lineage: Eukaryota > Viridiplantae > Streptophyta > Magnoliopsida > Asterales > Asteraceae > Dittrichia > Dittrichia graveolens. The sequence continues at coordinate 73,214,358 of JARJIL010000005.1, read as the reverse complement.
TGTGGCAAGATTGGCCACATAGCCAGTGACTGTAAGTCCAAATATAACACTAGTTCTTCATCTGTGCAAAATCAGGAGGGAAAGATTGATTATGAAGCCAAGTATAAGAAACTCCTTGCTGCTGTCCTTGACAAGAAGAAGAAGAAGAAGAAAGCCCAGGGCCAAGTTCTTGTTGCTGAAGAAGAAGATTGGGCAGAAGAAGATCTCTCCTCAGATGAAGATAAGGTGATCTCTGCTCAGTTCTACATGATGGCCAACAACAATGATGGTAGTTCCTTTGATGAAGACATAAAAAAGGCTGCTAAAGCTTGTTCAACTACCAACTGGGATTCTTCTTCTATGTATCAGGTTGGAAAATTTATTAACTATGATGATAATGAGAAGAATGCTATGTTTGATTACTTGTGTATTGATTTCCAGTCTGCTATTCAAAGAGAGAAGAAGCTAAAACTAGAAGTAGAATCACTAAAGGAAAAGTTAATACTTAAGAATGAGGAACTTAAGCAGATAACAATCTTAAATGATGAACTAGCTAATCAAAAGATACTTAATGAGATCTTAGTAAAAGAAACTAGTGAAGCAACCAAAAAGTTTAATGACCTCCAAAAAGTAGTAAAGTCTTGGTGTGTATCTGCAGAAAAGACCACTCAGTGTGTCAAGGAGCAGATACCCACACAAGTTCAAGCTATTATTGGTGGAAATTACTCTAAGGCTGCTAACTATGTTGATTCTAGTAAGAACCTTAATATCTTAGACAAAGCTGACATTTTGCCACAGACCTTTCACAAGACTGTTAAAGGCAAAAGTGTATTCACAAATAAGTTTGTTAGAAGCAAAAGTTCCCACTCAAAAGAATCAATTATTCCTTCTGTTGAATCATCCTCTAGTAAGATTTCAGAATGTAAAAATACTAATAACACAAAGTCAAAGGATGTGATTAAAGGAAAGGAATCATTAGTTGAGACCTCAGAGACATTATGTTGTCAAACCTTGAAAACAGATGACTTAATTCTTAGCATTTCACAAACTGAAGAATCATTAGCTAATACTACTCCATCAACTCATAGGTTAGTAGATGATAAATGCTCAGCTGATAACCTGTCAGCTGATCATAGCTCATCTTTTAAACAATCAGTTGATCTAGAAGTAATCAACTCTCTTTTAATAGAAGAAACTATGAGTAAAAAGAATGATATTCACATTGTTCCCATTTCTGCCACTCCAAAGATTGGTCAAAATCTTTCCAAAAACAAAGATCAATCTAAGGTGCCTGTGAATAAAGACCTAAGAAATTTACAGGATAAGCTTCATAAGCTGAATGGTCAAGTTAGTTAAATGACGACTGATAAGAAAGCTCATAGGCATTCAAACCATGTTGCTCAATGCCCCAAGACCACAAAATCTCAAAAATGTTATAAATGTGGAAGCAAAGAGCATAAGGCATTTGAATGTTCTTTAGAAGGGAATTCAAGATAGCGGACCTGTAATGATGACATAGTCACTCCTCCCATTCATAAGAAACCTGAGATGAAGTGGAAAGCTAGGTGCATTCCACAGGGATCCACTGAGTAGTGGATTCCTACTTGTGTCACTAACTCTTCTTTCATTCAAATCTGTGCAGGGTGTTGGTTCTTGGTTTCTTGACAGTGGATGTTCAAGAACCATGATAGGTAACAAGGCTTTGCTCAGTAACTACAAGAAAGAGAAAGGTCCAAGGGTGACCTTTGGTGACAACAACCATGGGAAAACAAAAGGCTACGGTGAGCTTCATAATGGGAACCTCAAGCTGTCAAAAGTTTCATATGTCAACGGGCTGAAATATAATCTCATAAGCATAAGTCAATTGTGTGATGGAGATAATGAAGTCCACTTCACAAAGATAGGAGGCTCCATCATAAATAAAGAAGGTAATACAGTGTTTAGTGCCAAGAGAACCAAGGATGTGTATACACTTGACATGTTCTCTCGTGACCCTTCAAAGGAAACTTGTTTGTACTCCAAGAATAATGAGGATACAAACTGGCTGTGGCATAAGAGGCTTTCCCACCTTAATTTCAAAAACATCAACAAGTTGAGCAAGGGTGAACTAGTGTCAGGACTACCTTCACTAACTTATCTTAAGCCTAAACCTTGCACTGCTTGTGAGAAGGGAAAGCAACATAAGACATCATTTCCATCCAAGCAAGCCTTCTCAATTACAGAACCTTTCTATATGTTGCACATGGATCTCTTTGGTCCTGTTGCAACTGCTAGTATTGGTGGAAGTAAGTATGCTCTTGTATTGGTTGATGAATTCTCAAGATATACTTGGGTTTTCTTTCTTAAAGCAAAGAGTGAGGCTGTTGAAGAGATTATCTGTTTTATCAAGAAGATGGAAGTGTTGAATGGCAATCTGGTGAGGAGTCTTAGAAGTGATCATGGAACTGAATTCAGAAATCAAACTCTGGAATCTTTCTGTGATGAGAAAGGGATATCTCAAAACTTTTCTGCTCCAAGAACCCCACAACAAAATGGTGTAGCTGAAAGAAGAAACAGAACATTGATTGAAGCTGCCAGAACCGTGTTGTGTGATAGTGGGTTAACATTTAATTTATGGGCCGAGGCTGTAAGTTGTGCATGTTTCACACATAACAGGTCCCTTATTATCAAGAGGCACAACAAAACTCCATATGAAGTGCTCAAGGGAAAGAAGCCAAGCATCAGCTTTCTGCATATCTTTTGTTGTCAATGTTTCATACTTAATCAAAAAGAACAATTGCAGAAGTTTGCTCCTAAAGCTGATGAAGGAGTGTTTGTATGTTACTCTGTGATTTCTAAAGCATACAGAGTATACAACCTCAGAACCAAAGTCATAGAAGAATCTATCAATGTAAGTTTTAATGAAAATGACTTTGTTGCTTCCTGTTCTTCTAATCATGTTTCAGGTGAAGAATTTAATGATCTTATGCAAACTGGAAAAGTTCTTTCAGAGCAAGCAGATCCCTCTCCACCAGCTGCTCATGATTTAGATGAACCTGTCACTATCCAAATTTTTAACCATGTACAACCATCCTCATCCAATCCTATACCTCTACTGAATCATGTGGAAAATGACTCAACATCATTGGATTCCAATTCCATATCACTCATTCCCTCTTCAGTAGATATACCCACAGATTGTAATAATGAAGTTATATCAGCCACTCAAAATGAACTCATTTCTACTGCTGATAGCCAACATATAACTTCTTCACCCCAAATCCAAATGAATCCCAATTCCTAAGAAATCCAAAAAGCCTTCAAAGACCTCAAGCACCATCCTGATAATTTGGTGATAGGCAACATAGATGATCCATTTAGAACAAGATCAAAAGCTTGCAACATCTGTTTGTATTCTGGATTTGTCTCAATGATTGAACCAAAGAAGGTTGATGAAGCTCTTAATGATCCTCACTGGGTGTCTGCCATGCAAGAGGAACTGGCAGAATTCAAAAGAAATAATATATGGACTTTGGTACCCAAACTAAAGGATAAATCCATCATTGGAACAAAGTGGGTGTTTAGAAATAAGCTAGATGAAAATGGGCAAATCATCATAAACAAAGCAAGGCTAGTGGCACAGGGGTACTGTCAAGAAGAAGGTATTGATTTTGATGAAACCTTTGCCCCTGTTCCAAGATTGGAAGCTATCAGATTATTCCTAGCCTATGATGCCTTTAAAAGCTTCAAAGTGTTTCAAATGGATGTGAAGAGTGCATTTTTGAATGGAGACTTGAAAGAAGAGGTGTATGTCAAACAACCTCCTGGTTTTGAGGAGTCAAGCTTGCCTGATCATGTTTACTTCCTAAACAAAGCATTATATGGTCTTAAGCAAGCTCCAAGAGTCTGGTATGATACCCTCTCTTCTTTTCTCATTAATAAAGGTTTTACAAGAGGATGCATTGATAGCACTTTATTTATTAGGAAGTACAAAGGTGATGTGATACTTGTGCAGATATATGTAGATGATATAATATTTGGGTCTACTAATTTGGAACTATGCAAAAAGTTTTCTAAACTCATGTCTGATAATTATCAAATGAGCATGATGGGTGAGTTAAACTATTTTCTTGGTTTGCAAATTAAACAAGAGGTTGATGGTATTTTCATTCATCAAACAAAGTATGTCAAAGATTTACTCAAGAAGTTTGATTTTGAAAACTGATCTTCAATGAAAACACCTATGTCTACTTCTATTAAGTTAGGAAAGGACACTGATGGCAAATCAGTGAAGATTACTACTTATAGAGGAATGATTGGGTCACTTTTATACCTCACTGCAAGTAGACCAAATATAATGTTTTCAACATGTCTCTGTGCAAGATATCAAGCAGATCCTAAGGAATCACATCTTGCTGCTGTTAAGAGAATATTCAGATATCTCAAAGGAACTCCTAATCTTGGTCTTTGGTACCCCAAAGACTTAGATTTTGAGTTAGTTGGATATTCTGATTCTGATTTTGCAGGCTGCACATTAGACAGAGAAAGTACTTCAGGTGGTTGTCAACTTCTAGGAGGAAGATTGATTAGTTGGTCTAGTAAGAAACAGAATTTAGTGTCAACATCTACTGCAGAAGCAGAATACATTGCTGCATGAAGCTGTTGTGCTCAAATTTTGTGGTTACAAAATCAACTACTTGATTATGATATGAAGTTTGAAGACACCCCAATTCTTTGTGACAATACAAGTGCAATCTCCATCTCAAATAATCCAGTCATGCATTCAAAAACAAAGCATATTGAAATCAGACATCATTTTCTTATAGATAATGTGCAAAAGAAGAAGGTAACTTTGCACTACATCAACACTGATTTACAACTTGCAGATTTATTCACAAAGCCATTAGATGAAGCAAGGTTCAACTTCCTAATATCCAAACTAGGTATGCTAAATTTTTTGTTTAGAATAGTGATAATTTAGTTTGTGTAAATTTATAAGTGTTGAAAATTATAAGATACTTATCTAAGCATATCTAAGTCTTACTTGATTTGTGTAAACCAAGTAACTATGCTCAGCTGATATCTATCAGCTGATCAAATTTACTCAGTTGATCACTTTAAGATAAGGAAGACATGCTCAGCTAAGTACTTTACTCAGCTGATACCCAAACTCTCACTATCAGCTGATAGTTTTCCATCAGCTGATACCCTTCAACTAATAGTTTTTCATCAGCTGATACGCTCCTTGATCAGATGATGATTCTACACTTAGTAAATTTTCACTTTTTACTCTCATTTAATGCTTTTTAACCCTAGTTATTTACTTCGTTTGTCCGTTTTCATTTAATAGCTATTTAATTTGTTTTCCGTTAGATCTTTTGGCAGTATCTAACGATCTATGTTAACTAATCTTCATAAATATCCCATTTCTCTCTCATTCACCTTTACCTGTTCAAACTTTCCAAATTCCCCCTCTCTCTCTCTCTACAAAGAACTACCCTACCTTCTCTCTCGATACTCACTGTTCATCATCCCTACCAAATGGCCACCTATATACCAGACCCGGCTGTTAACCCTTGTGAGAATGTTGCACCCAATCAACCGATGAATATAACTCCCAACAACATTCTACTCTGCACCACCATCCCTGCCTCGCGAGAAAACCAAGGTTATGAACCAATGGTTCAGTTCCTTCAAGCCATCCTCTGTTTGAAAGTCTCACCGCTGATCCACACTACATTTATCCTACCATTATCGGTGAACTATGGTACTCCGCAACCTATAACCTAAACACCAACACCATCCACTGCACCCTAGCCCAAGGAAACTATCATCTCCATATCACCACCGAAACCCTTCGTGAAGCCTCTGCTATTCCTAACTTCCCACCGTACACAGCTTTTCCATCCAGAGCAGAAGTTCAAAGAGTTTTAGACACCATCGGCTACAATGAACCTGTAGTGCATGGTCAAGTCAAAGTCTCTGCTCTCGCTCATCCATGGAAGTATTTGGCCAACGTGGTCATACGTTGCTTCGGTCCTAAATCTGGAAGCCATCATCTCATCAACCAAACCGAGCTCTTTATGCTTTATGCCCTAGTCTTCGGGGTAAATATCGACTTTTCTCAAGTGATATTTTCGGACCTTATTGATAAAATCACCCAGAGCACCAACAAGAAACCATCGAGGTCGCTGGTGCCCTACATTAGACTATTAAGCCTGATAGCTATGAGGGAGATTGGAGAGGATGATTATGTGGGCTTAACAGAACATCTTGAGCATATACCTGTCCCTGCCATTGGTGAAAAGATATTCCATTTCTTAAAGGCAGACATAGGTCCTTCAATCACTGCCCAAATGCAAGAGCTGATAGATGCTGCAAACGACAATGCAGATGATAATGATGGTGATGAAAATGATGATGATGGTGATGATGCTGCTGATGAAAGCCACACTGGCTCTAAGGATGATGATGATGATGCTGGTGATGGTGATGCTGGTGATTTTGCTCCTATCAGTCCAATGGAGCAAAATCAACTGATCATACAAATACATGAGCTTATGTTCTCCTAAGTTTACTATTGATCAGCTGAGCATCTATATGATCAGCTGAGCAATATGTATCAACCGAGTCCTAGCAAAAAGTGATCAACTGATATATTTTGTCAAATGAGTAGTGAATATCAGAGTTCCTAGTACAATCTATTAGCTGAGTAGTGAAAAATGTCAAATCTACTCTATCTTTTCAGATTGTAAGTCATATGTAAAAGGCAGAACATGTGTTGTTCTATTATGTCTTAGATCTTTGTTTGTAAAAGTAAAAATGCACTTTTTGGATCAAGTATGAGACAAAAAGGTTTGATGTTATCCTCTGGAAAAGGATAATGATACCTCAAACAGACAAAGATCTTGAAGATTTATTTAAGTAACTAAGTATGGCTGGCAAATAATCCATCTCAAATAATCCAGTCATGCATTCAAAAACAAAGCATATTGAAATCAGACATCATTTTCTCAGAGATAATGTGCAAAAGAAGAAGGTAACTTTGCACTACATCAACACTGATTTACAACTTGCAGATTTATTCACAAATCCATTAGATGAAGCAAGGTTCAACTTCCTAATATCCAAACTAGGTATGCTAAATTTTTAGTTTAGAATAGTGGTAATTTAGGTTGTGTCAATTTATAAGTGTTGAAAATTATAAGATACTTATCTAAGCATATCTAAGTCTTACTTGATTTGTGTAAACTGAGTAACTATGCTCAGCTGATGCCTATCAGCTAATCAAATTTACTAGTTGATCACTTTAAGATAAGGAAGACATGCTCAGCTAAGTACTTTACTCAGCTGATACCCCAAATTCTCACTATCAGCTGATAGTTTTCCATCAGCTGATACCCATTATCTGATAGTTTTCCATCAGCTGATACCCATTATCTCATAGTTTTTCATCAGCTGATACACCTCAGCTAATACTCTCCTTGATCAGCTGATGATTCTACACTTAGTAAAACTTCGTGAAGCCACTTCGTGAAGCCACTGGTATTCCCCACTTCCAACCCTACACAACTTTTCCATCCAGAGCCGAAGTTCAAATAGTTCTAGACACTATTGGCTACAATGAACCTGTAGTGCTTGGTCAAGTCAAGGTTTCTACTCTTGCTCATCCATGGAAGTATCTGGCCAACGTGGTCATTCGTTGCTTCAGTCCTAAATCTGGAAGCCATCATCTCATCAACCAAACCGAGCTTCTTGTGCTCTATGCCCTAGTCTTCGGGGTAAATATTGACTTTGCTCAAGTCATATTTTTTGATCTTATTGACAAAATCACCCAGAGCACAACCAAGAAATCATCAAGGTCACAGGTGCCCTACATTCGATTTTTGAGCCTGGTAGCCATGAGGGAGATTGGAGAGGATGATTATGTAGGATTAATCGAACATCTTGAACATATTCCTGTCCCTGCCATGGGTGAAAAGATATTCCATTTCTTAAAGGCAAACAGAGGTCCTCCAATCACTGCCTAAATGCAAGAGCTTATAGATGCTGCAACTGGTGATGAAAATGCTGATGATGATAATAATGGTGATGATGATGCTGATGAAAGCCACACTGGTTCTAAGCATGATGATGATGATGCTGGTGATGGTGATGTGGGTGATTTTGCTCCTCTTTGTGCAACTTCTGGAGCTCATTGACAGAAGTAGGCACATCATGACCCAAGGTATGGACAGTACTGATTCCACCTCTGAGGATATTCAAATGGTAGTCCCAACCTTTGATAGCCCATCCTCATCTCCAGTCCAAACACCACTCCAACAGCCAAGCTCTAGTGCACCTCCTGTGGTCACTAGTTCTACTCCCATCCGCAGCCCCATATATACAAGGTCACCACAAGTGACTCATCATGAGCACTTTGAGGGAGTGCAATCCACACCTCTGACCTCAACTCCAATTACCCTTCCTCATGTTGAGGGGGAGCAATTGGATGTTGCAACCTTTGAGCCAGTGGATGTATCCTCACAACAGGATATATCTGTAAAAATGGGACTTAAACCGCTAGCTGAGACAACCTCCCAAAAGGTTGATCTCATTGAAAGACAGACCTCAACCCAAGGTCACACGGTGTCTATCCCTCAATTGAGTCAGCTTATACCATCTACATTCTCCCAATAGAATGTGGATCCAATAAGGGATTCCCTGTTATTGAGTGCATCCCACACTCAGTCCACTTACCTTGCACCTATCATTGATTCTATTCTTACACATGCACAGCCTGCCAATGCTAGTGGTACAAACCAACCACTTGCACAGGGCTCAACTCTCTTTCCCAATGAATTTGAGCTTATACACCAAGGCTCAAATGAGGGAACACAAACCTTACCCAACTTCTTTGAACCTTTATCCACCCCTTCCACCTCTACCCCATCTATATCTGCCCAGACCACAAACCTTACCCTTATCCAGACTATTAACCAAAACCTTGATCAACTAGCCCAAACCTTCCAAACCCAAACCTCTGCTCAATTGTCTAAACTTACCAAAGACATTGAGTCTCTCAAAACCCCACCCTAACCCTCCCCTGCTCTCATTAACCTTACCCCAATCCTTACCAAAATAGACCATCTTTCTACCCTTCTTCCCTCTCAACCACAAATTCCCAGCCTACCTCAATCTACCATCTCTACCCTAAACCAAACCATATCCAACCTCCTATCCCAACTCCAAACCCTACGCCCAATAAACCCCAACATTTCTGTACCCATTCCTGAACAACTACTCCCTATGCCTTCTTTTCTCAAAGGCATCCTTGATGACATAGAGACCTTAACAGAACAATCCAGAATGAGTCATCTCTCATTGTGGAAAGCTATCAAAGATCTCAAGGATGACCTCTCCCTTTAGCTCTCTAAAATATCCTCTACCCCTTCCTTAACCTATACCCATACCCATACCCCTGCCCCTACCCCAACCCATAAGCCTGCAGCAGGTGACTCCCCTCCTCCTTTTGATGATGCCAAAAAGGGGGAGAAATTCTCAAGTTCTTCAAGGGAGGATGATCCTGACTCAGAGGATATCGATGCTGCCTATGCTGAAACAGCCACCAAAATCATGCAGCAGGAAGCATCCAAAGCAACAGCTCCCTCACCCATTAAAAGAAAAGCATCTTCTGAGGGGGAGCAAAGGTTTCCAAAAAGGTTGAAAAGGATGGCAAACAGGCCAAAATCTAAAAGAAAAGTTGTTGAGGGTTGCTCTCCACCAATCACCATAGAGTCTGATTCTGATGATGAGAATGATACTCCACTTTCTGACATCCTCAGAAGAAGAAGACAGAGCCCTAAGCCATCTGCTCCACCAGTCCAATCTACCCCATCAGTCCAAAAGGCTTCAACCTCTGCTCCTAAGGATAAAGGCAAACAAAAGATGACAGATGAGCAAGTTAAAGCAGATGATCAAATGAAAAGGGAGCTTGCTCTTAAAGAAAAGGAAGAAAGGGAGAATGCTCAAATGGCTCATGCATTGGGTGTTTCAGTTGAAGAAATCTACCAAGCCAAAAAGCTAGCATATCAGCAAGAGCAAGAACAAAGTCAAAATCAAGCTGCTGCTTAACACAAATTGGCAAAGGAAAAATCTTAGGCTAAACTACTCAAAGCTAGATCCCATGCTGATGCCATCAAAATCCTCTTCAACCTTGATTTATTTGCTCCCATCAACCTAAGTCAACCGAGACTTCAAAGCTTCAGAGAAAGAATTAATATTCTGAGAAACAGAACTGAACCAACTCCAATAACCAGAGCCACTGTCCATAAAGGTGATGGTGAACCCTACCTCAAAGCAATAAGACATAACAACTTCAACAGCTGTGAAGTTGTATCCTATGAGAGGTGTCACATATATGGGTTCACAGAGTTAGTTGAGATCATGTACCTTCTCTTCAAATCCAAATCAAAGCTCAAAGTTCAATTCATTCAGAAAATAAGAAGAACCTTGGTGGGATGATTGAAGACTGATTCTAACTCTGAAGATTTTGTTGTTATTTAGTTGATTGTACATTATAGAATAGTTAGTTAGTAGTTAATCTATGTAAACACTTATGTACATTTCTTTATTCTGTTATTTCAAGTGATGTTTATGTATATCAGAAAATCAAAAACATATAAAAATGAAAAAATGAAAAGATACCACAAAAACAGAACAAAATGGTACAACACAGAAAAAGATTCCACAAAAACAGAACAAAATGGAACATTAGAAAAGAAACCAAAAACAGAACAAGGTTCAAATAAAAAGAGCTACCAAAAACAGATAGCTAGGTAGCCAAATGTACTTAAAAGTTTAAATCTTTTGTTATTCGAAGTCAAACTAATTCTTCAAAAAGAAAAAGGTTTTGTCATCATCAAATAGGGGGAGATTGTTGGGAAGATAATTACTTCACCCTAAATAATCAACTCTGCCTATCTTAAAACATAGAATTTGATGATAACCAAATCTTACATTCAGTATGACTTAGAAAGAATTCAAACATGTGTTGTTTGAATCAGTTTATGTAAAAATATGCTAAGTATGGAACCATCAGCTGAGGAAAATAAGCCATCAGCTGAGCATCAGATCCTACTCAAAGTATCAGCCAAAGGATATCAGCCAAGGAGCATCAGATGAAGAATACAAGTAAAGAAGACCATCAGCTAAGGAAAACAGTCTATCAGCTGAGTAAAATTATTGATCAGCTGAGTGAACAAATTGATCAGCTGAGTGAAGAATTTGATCAGCTGAGTGCCTACTCTATCAGCTGAGTGAATAGATTGATCAGCTGAGTGCCTACTCTATCAGCTGAGTGAACAGATTGATCAGCTGAGTGCCTACTCTATCAGCTGAGTGAACAAATGGATCAACTGAGGCCTAGAAGCATCAGCTAAGTAAGTCTTCCTTTACACAAGTCATCTCCCCTTCTAAGCCAATGTATTTGATTGATCAACTGAGCATTCTTGATCAACTGATCATACAAATACACAAGCTTATGTCCTAAGTTTACTATTGATCACCTGAGCATCTATATGATCAGCTGAGCAATATATATCAACTGAGTCCTAGCAAAAAGTGATCAACTGATATATTTTGTCAACTGAGTAGTGAATATCAGAGTTCCTAGTACAATCTGTTAGCTGAGTCATGAAAAATGTCAAATCAACTCTATCTTTCCAGATTGTAAGTCATATGTAAAAGGCAGAACATGTGTTGTTCTATTATGCCTTAGATCTTTGTTTGTAAAAGTAAGAATGCACTTTTTGGATCAAGTATGAGACAAAAAGGTTTGATCTTATCCTCTGGAAAAGGATAATGATACCTCAAACAGACGAAGATCTTGAAGATTTGTTCAAACAACTAAGTATGGCTGGCAATCCCATACTTGGTAAAGTCAAATCAATCAGAAGTATGGTGTTGATTAAAGTATAATCATGGAAAGGGAAAGAAACTTCTACACGGCAGTAGATGTGGTATTTAATATTTTATATTGTGAATGGGTTGCACTTTTGCATAAAAGTACAATTACTTTTATCATACATTTGATTAAAGTAACTTTACTTTTCACCCACTACCTTTACAATTAAAATATTATATTTCCACACCCTCTTGGTCTCTTACCTTCATGCAACCGGATCACACCAAGACTTCTTTATATACTCATGCATGGTGGACATGCAGAATATACTACACAACACAACAAAGTGAAGTCTCTACTACACTAAAAGAAAATCTCATCAGTTGCGAAATTTCGTAGAGTATAAGCATTGTGTAGAATCAAACTTGTTCATGTGTTGAACATTCTAAATACATTAGTTGTTTTAGAGTTAGCTTGTCTATGTGTTAGACAAATTGATTACCACCTTTTATTGTACTTAGAATTTCCGCTTCTAGTACATGTAATTCTTGATTCATATCAATAAGAATTATATAAAAGTATATAAGTGTGTCTTTAATTTTTAAAAGCTAAAGTTTGTATTCAACCCCCCCTTCTACAAACATTTGTTGTTGCGTACTCAATTTGGGACTAACAATAAGAAATAGTCATTATGGCATAAAAGTTTAAAAGAGAGTTTGAGTGGCATTCCCCCCCGAGAAATATAGTAAAAAGGGGCCACGAGCTTAGTCAATCGAGTCTTAGCATGCTCACAAATCTACAAACAATTAGTTCATATAGATTATATTAGATTCACGAGTAATAGTCTTTTTATGCGTTATCCTTGAGCTATTAAATTTATTTAGGATTCGCGATTAACTTTTACACTAGGTTGCATAAGTGCATCCATCTATTGGGTCTAACCGCAATATGTATATTTTAGTTTTGAAATTTTGTTTATTTTCCTTTTTAAATTGTGTAAATTAAATACTGAAATTTTGGATACTCTTCGTATATTTTTAATTTAATCCAAACGTCCTAATTATTTTCCTAACTTTCTATGGCAGAGACCTTAATGTCTCTATTATTTTATATAAATTTTCTAGAATTTAATAACATGTTTATTATTTTATGAAAATACTTTAATTGGTGTGGGTCAGAAAATGCCTCCAGTTTGCAGGTCACAAAGATTTTAATATTTAAAATACTAAAAAACTTTATTAAACTCTAAAATTTTTACATTAACTTAAAGACACATAAAAATTCATTTGCACAATTTTTGTTTAATTAATTCGGATGTTTGAATATTTTACAATATTTTAAACTCTAAATAAGGAAATTTTTAAAACCTCCAGATTTGACAATTAAAATATTTTCACTCAAATAAAATAGAAAATAAAACTAATAAATCTTAATATTTTCTACAGTTATTAAAAATAATCCAAAGTTTATTAATATTAAGTTTTGGCCTCTAATTCGAGACCTAGGATTAATTATGATAATTCAAAGTCTGTTATAGAAAACCCTAAGTTTTCCAGATTCAAACACAAAAATGTTTTTAATTAATTAAAATAGTAAAACAACTTAATAAATTCTAAATATTTTACAGGACTTTTAATACTCATGAAATATGCCCTAGATTCATTTTGAAGAATTTTCGTGATGTATAGAATAGGTTTTAGGAATTTCAAATTTGGTAGATTAAACTGCCAGAAAACAAAGATTTGCGCAACTAGACGATTTTGGTTATTTGAGTGACCAAATCAACTTAGTTTTGTATGAAACTAGTTGGAGATGAAAATAGACTCATAGTACTTGATTCTAGAATCAATAATAGATTTATTTAGGTTTAGTTTGGTCGAGATATGAACTCTTGAAGTTCACCTATTTTCTGTTCAGTTTGAAACTCTTTGTTCTTCATATTTTTGTTCAAATAAATCAATCTTATGGATTTGTTATTCACCCAAACATATCAAAATCATTACTTTATGTGTTATTAGGATGTGTAACGTCCCAATTTTTTCTTTAATAATTAAACCAAGAGTACGATTAATAATTCACTACAAATAAAACATTGTATATGTTAGATACAACCCCGGGTGATAACCCGTAGAACTTGAATGTAATTGTTTGAAATACATTGTAAAACACAAAACAGTTTGAACATTGCGGTAGCTTGTGGAGTATGAGCTATCAACCGCGTGCTGGAGCCCCTCCGTGGCCATCACCTGAAAAGAAGGTTAAACAACAACCGTAAGCACAAAGCTTAGCGAGTACACTTACTTACAATCAACCATAAGGCATCAACTCATCTGTTTCACATACGTGCTACTTCTTTCATTCCCGCCACCGTAGTAGACGGTCCCAACATTCCTATCACCGTAGTGATCAGTCTCATCATTCCCGCCACCGGAGTGAACGGTCTCATCATTCCTGTCACCGAAGTGAACGGTCTAATCATTCCCGTCATCGGAGTGAACGGTCTCATCATTCCCGTCACCGAAGTGAGCGGTCTAATCATTCCCGTCACCGAAGTGAACGGTCTAATCATAACATAGCATGACACATTATTAGTTCATCAATTCATCGGTCCTTATTTCACCATTTCATCATTTCAACATTTCATCAATTCAGTAATTCATCATTCATCAATCATATAGCATGTAGCACATTAAATACATACACCATAAGGTTAGATGGTAAGTAAGAATACTCACCTGTCTTGCAGTTCAATCTCAGAGTCTTAGCTTACTAGAACACTTGTGATTACTTGCCAATCGACCGTCACCTACAATGAGCCTAATAAATCAACTATCGTATACGAACCCCTTGCTCGTTTACTCACATACTACATTTGAGCCTCACAAGGCATGTAACAATAAAATGCATTAAAGTCCATTAAGTCGGGGACGCGTCGCGTCCAACAAACCAACGCGTCACGTCGACGTAAAATGTCGGATTCTACAATCCGGGTCTGACTGTCGGATTTCCACTTATCCGGATTTCGAACTCATCTGGATTCTCAACTAAATGCATAAGTCGCATGAAATGTAATTGTAAGTCGCATGAATACTCAACATGGTGCCCCATGCGACAGTCGCATGGGGTGTGTCATTCTAAGGCACAAAGGTCGCATGAAAGGTTAACATTGTGCCCCATGCGAAAGTCGCATGGGCTTAAACAAAGTCGCATGAATTTTTTCAAAAGTTGCATGATGCATCACCAAAAGTTGCATGGTGCTATACATTGCTAACAGTCGCATGAAACTATATATATATGCTAACATAAAAGTCGCATGAAGTGTTACTACGTGGGTGAAAGTCGCATAATGCTCATATGTAACAACATGAAAGTCGCATGGGGTGCTACACCCACACATAAGTCGCATGAACATCTATGTAAGTCGCATGGAAGTACTTTGGTATATAAAAGTCGCATGAAACAATTCTCAAAGTCGCATGGGACTTCTGAAAGTCGCATGGACCACCTCTGAAAGTCGCATGGGACTTCTGAAAGTCGCATGGACCTCCATCAGCTCATCATTTCTAAAACTCAGACCCCATTGTCAAAATCAAACTCTTTCAAAACTTAACCAAATCGTTTTATTTTTGTTTCAAAACATTTCTCCGTTCATTTAATCACTTCCTTCAAGATTTAACTACATTTTATCAAGTATTGAAGCTTATATCTCCAATTTCTTTCTCTTGTCCTTCGTGAACCCAAAACCCCAAGAAACCCGATTATAATTCCAGCTAGCATCATGCAAACAAGATAAGATTGATACCTACAGTATCCTAGTGAGGTAAGAAACATTACCTAATGAATCTTTCAACAATTCTTCAAGTTCCAGATGATTCTTGGCTCTCTTTCTTTCTTGTTCTCGTGGGTTTCCACACACACAAACACACACTAGCTTTCTTTCAATGTAACAGTATTTTTGAGAGGGTGTTGGGGGTTGTGCCCTAATCCTCTATATATATATATATATATATATATATATATATATATATATATTTCCAAAAAGGCCTAAGCCCATATTTCTCATAGATTGGGCCCAAGAACATAATTCAATATCACACACATGTCCAGCCCAATAACATATAGATATAACTAGTCCATTACTCCTTACCCATTCAAGCCATAAACTCTCTAACATATATCACAATTAAATTCACAATCTAATATAACTTATCATTTCTTAATAAATATTCTTTTATTTATTTTTCTAAGTTCGGGTATTACAGGATGTGTTTGATTCATTTGATAATCCATCAATTAGGGTTATAGAAGAGAAACAAGAAAACAGATTAAAGATGTATAGAAACCGAATACGTACCTAAAACTCTTCGAATGGAACCGATTTTTGACTAGGCTTCTTGAAGCTTTGAAGAACCACTCTAATGGTCATTTTGGAGCTGAGAATTTCATGAATGATGAGAAGAAAGAGAGAAATTGTGTGTGTGTTTATGGTTTTTGAGTGTTTATGGTAACTAGATAGGTACTTAGGTAGGTTTTTGAATAGTTTGTATTATTTTGGAAACCTTGGTTTGTTTCCTCCTTCCTTGGCTGATTTTCTGCTAATTTATTTGTATTATTACTATTATTATTTTTAATTAATCATATTTATTATTATTTTCTTGTGTTTTACACTTACATTTCTTGTTGGTGCATTTTATTTTTATGTATGGTACAACTTAGTAGAGTTCTTGAGTGAACTTTTAAATGTTTTATTTGATTTAATATATTAGTTATTATTTTTGTACATCATTAACATAGTTTATTAATTCATGGAATTAATTTGTCATTACGTTCTTCTATAGACATTTGTTTATTTAACCGGTGCAAAAGGAGTTAGTTCAACTTTCGTAGTATAAAGACTTCGCCCTGACTCTATTGTTAGTACAACCCAAGTATTTTGAGTAATTAGCCATACTTGGCACCTTGAATTTAGCATTTACTAGGTTTTAGAAATCACATGAGCACACGAGTTTAAGTTAAATGACTAGCGATCGGCTACAAGTCAAGCCAACCAATTGGATTTGGTGACAGATGTCACAAGTGATAGTCTTACTGGTGCATGCGTTGCATCAGAGGGGAATTTTCACTGTGCCAACTCAGTAGAGGGCTATCGGTAAACCTTTGCTTTGGCCGGCATTAGTTGTAGGTTCTGCGCCGAACCGTCGGTCTTCTTGGTTATGTGATTACATGCTTTGATATTGACCGATGATGATTGCGTTAGCAGAAGGAGAAGTTGTTGTTTTGAGCTAATTCCCCTTAGTTGTTGTTTTGCAGGTTTGTGATTTTGTGTGTTAGCAGAAGGAGAAGTTGACCCTGCTCTGATATTTATGTTTTAAAAGAAACGAGTCAATGTATTTTTGTAACACCAAGTTTGTTGTTTTGTTGTCCTGAACAAGTGTTTGTTGGATGTAAATATTTGTATTGTATGTACAGTAAGTTGTTTAATTAAGCTTCCGCAACGCAGTTTTAAAAAAATGGCTTTGGTTTTCCGGTGTTACATAATATCCGGACAAGGACATTTATGATTCTAAATTAACTAACTCAATCAATTTTCCTAATTCTTGTTGCATTAGATTCCTATCTTGGATGTATCAAACCCCTAGAGTTTAATTACATTTCTATCAAGTTTTTCATTGTTAAAAATCTATTTTTACCTTTGGTTTCCAACCCCATTCGATGAACAACAAATTCATATAGAACTTGGTGAAATCCTATCTATATGATGTAAAACTTATATGAACTGAGTCATAAAAAGGTGGGGATTAATACCTGAATGACTGCACAATGGTGGTGATTCTTGTTGGCTATTGGTGATTCTAATAAAACGCAACAGAAGCAAAAATGTTTAAAAATAGTTTTCTAATTTAACCACCAATACACACCCAATGGATCAAACTACTAGCCATGACTAAGCAACAAAGAAAAGAACAAGAAGATAAGAGTTATACCCCTCAAGCTAGTGCTCTTTCTTGAACTTGATTTGCGTCTTGGAAGCTTTTGTACACAAGATAGTGTACCTCTAATGCAATCCACCCAAGTGCGTCTTGATTCCCACTTGCTAGAGTGAAGGTTAGCCAACTAAAGCACTCCACTAGTCTTGCAACTTGAAACTCACAAAGCCTTGCTTATCCAAAGTGTGTGTATGAGAGATATATGTGTGCCAAGTTGACAAGTAAGTAACCATAGCTTCTAAGACTTCTAAGACTCTTATAGAACTCATAAAATCAGTTCAAAAACATCCTCATAAAGCCTAGAATCAGTTGCATCATAACTCCTCTTTAACTAGTCTTAAAAGACTACTTAAATTGGCTGTTACACAGAGAGGCATGGGCGTGCTTCTGTCTGGGCACGGACTTGCCGGCCCAAACAGGCATACCCAAGTCACGCCTAACTTGGGCTCGTACCTGGTCACCGGGCACGGCCGAACTTCCAATGGGCACGGCCGTGCCTTGACCCACCTGAACCATTTTCCAGGTTTCTCTCTCCTTTGACTAGTGGTTTTGTCGGACTAATACTTAGCATGTGACCCAATATACCCATGCTTCATCAGCAGTGACACCAACTCGTGTGTGTCAATGGGCATAATCCAACAATTCTACCTCTTGTTGCTCCTGGCTTTGAACCTAGCTTCCCACACAGACGGTTAAGGGCGGCTACGGTGAAGAAACATAGGGTTTTGTGCTCTAAATGGTATTTATACCTTCCCAAGAAATCTTTGTTTCTAAACACCCCTTAATGCACTTAACAGTTTATTAACACCATTCAATAAATAAATTTCTTTTTATTACACGATACGCCAAATATTATTTATCTATAAATTTTTAGGAAATAGGTATTACAACTTATAAAGTCATTGAGAAACAATTATCTATCTAGTAAATTATTTGTCTAAATCATTTTAACCCATGGAGTAAGCGGTCGCCCATTTGTGTCTGATAAACAAAACTCATTGAAGTAGCTCACAATTCATTTAAAATTTAAAGCAATACATGTATATATGAGGAATCAATCGATTCAAAATCAGAAAAAGAAGACGACAACAACAGCATGAGAGATTCGAGACAGAGGCATCAAAAGAAAACACAGTCTAAGTCTTTCTCTTGCTCTCGTGAGACGATAAGTACAAAAGAAATTGAGACTAACCTTAATTGTGGCTTAAAACTCGAATCAAAGCTTGTTCTTGGCCACTATTTCCAATCGTAACACCTCGATTAGCTTGCTCGTTCCTCCACTTATATGTGAGAACATAAATCAAAGTTAAAGAGAAAACTCTTGAAGGACAACTTTAAAAGCCGTCGACCATCTAGAACCACCTAAACTAAACAGACAAGGCTGGGGCTGTTGAGGGAACTAGTGCTGAAGCAACCTGCGAGGAGTGTCAGTACAATAGAAGGTGATGGGTGAGGGGATAATGAGAGAGTTATAAAAGGTGTTTTTTGATTTAGGGCCTTTTCAAATCTTGACCGGAGGACATATGATAGCTGGTAATGAGCAACAAATAGTGTGTTACTGTTTAAAAGGCACGTGTCAACTTTTAAAGATATAAGCTCTTTTTATAAGATATGTATATATCAATAAATATTCTCGTTGATTTGTTGGAACAAAATTTTCAAAAATATAATCGTATTTTCAAGCTAAGTTTGGTCCGATTTTTAAAACATTAGTGTACATCCGGACACAATTTCCCAATAAATCAAAAAAATCTTACTTTTCTAATAAATAAGTAAATATTAAGACACGTGGCCCCTTTCTACACTATCTTTACATTATTATCCTGCTTCACAGTTGTGCGTATGCTAATGCCACGTGTCTTATTCTTTCGGTCCTTGCTTCTCCGCTAATGTATTGTATCCTGGAGAATTAATTTAACGCTGTGTTCCAAAAAAAAATTTGGTGAGAAAAGAAGTGATTTGGAAGGAAGGAAGAAAGAATTAAAAAAATTTGTGTTCCAGAGTGTTTTTAAGGAGAGAAGAGAAGGAGTTTGAAAGGAAAATTTTATTAACATTCTCTTCTAAACTTTCCTCTCAAAAGTGGGAAGATTTAGATGGAAAGAAAAGGAAAAGTTTTGTGCTTTTTCATTAGTGACTAAATGACCCTTACCAACAACTAATAATTTTAGAAAATAAGAGTATTATTGTAATACA
The DNA here is from genome assembly GCA_038502395.1 of Dittrichia graveolens. Taxonomy (NCBI): domain Eukaryota; kingdom Viridiplantae; phylum Streptophyta; class Magnoliopsida; order Asterales; family Asteraceae; genus Dittrichia; species Dittrichia graveolens. Next base: position 73,194,336 of record JARJIL010000005.1, on the reverse strand, counting down.
ACTCATTTTTTTCCTTTCTCCTCGACTCGGGAACACAAAATAAAAACAATACTCCTTCTTTTCTTTTCTGTCAAACTTAGAGAGCAAGGAGTGGTAACACCCTTTCACACCTATCACACCGTCACGTCGGTTTTTTTTTCACCACTCAACCCATAACTCAGTCTCGTAATGATTACTCTCTACCACATCAAATTTTGGGACCCATATACCATCCTACTAACCAATCAAAATTAAAATAAATAAATAAATAGTCCCACACATTCAATACATTACTACCACTTGGGTGGTAGTCACCACATCCCCTCTTCCATCACACCTCAATCTGATGGTGTTGCATGTGAGATTAGGGAAAGTCAAAATTTGTTTCAGCGAGTTCAACCTTTTTTTCGCTTTTTATTGACTGAAATGGTTGAATTTTATCTACATGTTTGTTTTCAAGATATATTTCAAGTTGTGTACATTTTCACAATGTTTTAAAAACCGATTTTTACTTGACCCGGTCTTCTCACCGGGTCAGGGGTCGACTGGCGGGTCAACACGGTTTCTAGTTTTTTTTTTTTGTTTTTATATTTGTATATATGTGTATACATATATATAAAGTGCAAAAAATAAAAAAAAGTAACGCATCAAGCTCAAGATCACTTAGTATATGAAATTCACTATTATCCTCAATTTTATCATCATCATCATCAATGAGAGAACATAACCACTTGAGTTTCCTAAGTTTATATAAAAACAAAAAATATAACCTTTGTAAAAGACTAGTAGTAAAGTAAGATTATAATACCAAATTACTTTATGTAAAAACAAATTTTAGGATTAAAATAAAAAAAATTAATTAATTAATATAAAACCGGGTCAGCCTGGGTTAAAATTGACCAGTTCAACCGGTTCGACCGCTAAACCGGCCGGGTCACTCCGGACAGCAAAAAGCCAAAAAACCGGTATACATTGACCCGCTCTTGTGGCCGGGTCCTGGGTCAACCGGTTCGACCAACTAGGTCGACCCGGGTTTTAAAACATTGCATTTTCAAGGTTTCCGTGTTCTTCATTTTGTTATAAGGCTACAATGGACTATGCATTTATTCATACCTGGGTTACTAATTCTGCCATGTAATAGTGTGGTTCGGACATAACAAAATGAATTCAAATTAAAACGGGCTTTTCTATTTTTATGGCAGGTAGATATGTAATAATAGTTGGGTGGAGTGTAGTTTAAAAAAATCATGAAACTCACCCCCACCAAGCCCAACAACATCCAAAATAAAAGCAAGAGACAGAAGTCTGTCACCGTCACAACTGAATCAACACATGGAAACGTCACAACAGATAAACAATATGATATCTTGGTGAAGTTATATTATTATCTTAGTTTTGATTAAGGTTTTACTTCTTTTTATGTCTCATTTATTTTCTTCAAAATTTAGTGGTGTGCACATAAATCTAAGGGGGCGTTTGGTTCGCAGATTTTTTTCATGGGATTTGCATTCTGTCAAGGGATTGAGAATTTGCAGGAATTGCATTTGGCAGGATTGTGAATCCTATCCTGTGTTTGGTTGACAAAATCTGTCAGGATTTGCATTCCTGAAATCCTGTTTGTTTGGTAATTCAATCAAAGGATTTGGATTGTTTCAGTGACAAATGACAGAATTACCCTTCAGTTATATTTTAAACAGTTTTTATTGTTTAATTAATTATTTAATAAATAAATAATAACTAATTAATTTACACTATTTAATAATAAAAAAGGTAACTAAAATTTAAGCATAATAGTTCCAAAAAGTCTAACACATAACTCAATAATAATAATAATAATAATAATAATAATAATAATAATAATAATAATAATAAGGTTAAGTGAGGGTAAAATGGTAAATGGCACATTCACCTCTATCAAGGATTTTAAAATACCATGGGGGGTGGTGGTATTTCCTAATTCCTTCATATGAGGGAATTGGTGGGATTTCTTTAAAATCTCATTATTTGAAATCCCTAGCTTTTTTCCTAAACAAACACATAATTTCTTGAGTTTTTAATTCCCAATTCCAAAAATTCTCAAGTAATGCAGTGAACAAACAAGGCCTAAGAGAAATGTGATCAATATTTTGGACAAATCATTGTAGTTTTTCAAATGACCTGGAAAGATAAATACTTGTGGCCAATTAGAAAATTAATCTAGAAATCTTGGGCCATAAAATAAATAAAAATTTTGGGAGGACTAAATTGCAAATATGCTCACAATCATGGTTTCTCAGCCCGTCCTCCTCTTTTCCCTTTTTGATAACTGTGCCACGGAATTCGAACCCTCAGCTGCATAGATTTTGTGCAGACAAACAGATTCATAGGTTTTATCCGATTCAGCTGCGTTCGTGTTTGAAAATCGTGTTTGCCAAAGATTGGAGCTTTGACACACGTTTTCACCCTTACATGTTCTGTTCTAGGGTTCCAACGCTCGCTGTAGAAGATCGTTAAGTACTGATTCAATTGATCATCTGAAAGAGGTGCATACGTAGCTCTGAATTTGCATAAATATATGAAATTGTAATATAATTATGAAAATATGAAATGATTGGATCAATTTTGGTTTTTCAGGATATATAATAATTTTGTGCTGTGGATAACAATCCGTGTAGTAGTTATGCCTCGAGATAGGGAATTATCTCGGTCGCCGTCTTATAAAGGTCGTCGGTTTTCAAGGTCACCGTCGCCTGTGGTGCACAGGTATAACAGCCGCATAGATAGAAGTCGAAGAGATCGAAGCAGATCCCCTTATTCTTATAGCAGGTGATTGATACCCGATTACGATTAGGCCTCGTTTCTCTACACTTGATTTTTCTAGCAAGCAACAAGTAATTAATTTTACTGCTATAATCTGTCATTATCAATGATATTGATTTTGAACAATTCAACCAAATGAAATACGAAGTTATAGTTTCTTTGTATTAGATAGCAGAATTTCCGGATATGTCAAAATTGCAGTTGTCTGATCGGTAGTTTTTGGCCTTTCTACTTGTTGTTGGTTCTTCCTTGTGCAAATCTTTGTTGAGCTTGGAAGTTAAAATTGGGATGGATTTCTGGATTCTACATCTAAATTGATTTCAGCTTATGGTCTTTGCATATTGACCATGATTGTGAATCCATGTAGTGATTGTGAGTTATTGAGCATTAGGAAAGCAGAACTCTTTTACCCAAGGAACTATGATAGAGTTAGATCTACTGCATGGCATCTGATTCGTTCTTTCTCTGACTCTGTGTGATTACCTATCATTTCCCTTTGAGGATGACTTCTTAGCGTGATAATGTAATTACCACAAACATAGGTTCTTGCTCGGATATAATATGTTGAGAGTCAAATTACTGGAAGCATGTTGTCTTTAATTTTCACTCTTTCTTAGTTGGGGGAACTGATTCCATGAGTGGAACTATAATTTCAAGTATTTAAGCTTTTTGCATGCTTATTGCTGTATCCTAGAGTGACACATCACTGTTTTTTGGGCATTTTATAAATATGATTTAAGAGAAACAATCTGATGGGCTCTATGTGGAATTGCTCATCGTTTGGCTTATTTATTCTTAGAAGATGTTTTATCTTGGTTATCAAGTTGTGTACTCCTGGGTATTTCCTGTATGATATGTTGCAGGCCTGAGAAATTTCAACTTTTTGTGCCAACAGTTTTATTTGCTTTGATGATCCTTAATTTTGTTGGGTATGTTAAAAAATGCTATGTATGAGAATATTGGGAAGAGCTTGCTAAATGTAATATAATAAATGACATATACCATCATTTTTTAACACAGAAGTTAAAATAGCAGTTGCATCACTTTCTATGGGAAGAAATTTGGTGATGGATGCTGATTCCTGTTATTTTCTTGCTCGATTGTGATTATCTACCAATTTCCTTTGAAGATGACTTCTTAGCGGGATAATGTAATTACCACAAACAATAGGTTTCTTTCTTGGATATAATATGTTGAGAGTCCAATTACTGGAAGCATGTTGTGCTCTTTTTTCACTCTTTCGTAGTTGGGTCAACTGATTCCAAGAGTGGAACTATAAGTTTCAAGTATTTGAGCTATTTGCAAGCTTATTTCAGTCTCCTAGAAGTTAGAACGGCACATCACTGTTTTCTTTTGGTCATATAATATGATTTTAAGAGAAACAATCTGATGTGTTGTATGTGGAGTTGGTCATCGTTCGGCTTATTTGTAGCTAGATATTCTAGCAGATGACACGATTATCAAGTTGTGTACTCCTTGGTCTTTCTCATATGATATGTTGCAGGCCTGAGAACTACTTCTCGTGCCAACAGTTTTTATTTACTTTGATGGTCCTCGAGTTTTGTTGGGCTGTATCTTCAATATTGTTATGTAGGAGAATATTGGGAAGAACATGCTAAATGTAATATAATAAATGAAATACACCTTTTTTAAGTCAAAAAGTTAAGAAAGCAGTTGCTTCCCTTTATATGGGAAGTAATCGGTGATGGATGCTGATTCACGTTATTTTCTTGCTCGATTGTGACATTTAGCGGTTTCTTATGACAAACGATGGAGCTCTCAGTTTATACTTAGCAATATAAGAGGTAACCGTAATTGCTTTTGTATTTATGGTGCTAGATGGTGGGATGTTATGTGCTTTGTGATCTTGTCTGTACCTTTAATCATATGGTCCTTGCTAATATATCATTCTCTTTACAGGCGGAGAAGCCGCAGCATTTCTCCACGGCACCGCCGCCATCGAAGCCGTTCACCAACTCCTAGACGGCGCAGAAGTCGCTCGTCAACGCCGCCTAGGCGTCATAAGCGACAAAGAAGCAGGAGCTCTTCGTTGTCTCCTACAGCCAAATCTCCCGATATTGGGTCAACAGAGTGCAAAAACATGGGTGATAAATTGAAAAAAGAAGACGAGGATAAAAAGAAAAGGTATTTCAGTTACCTGAAATCCTTTTTCCATTCTTGCTCCCTCAATTTCTTCGTGATTAATTATGTTAAGTTTGATAGCTGAACTATTATTAAAGATCATACTTTTAACACATTAGAATAGGCTCTGTGGGTTGGATCTCCTGTTCGCATATATAGACTTTTGGGATTTATGCTGATTGATGTTTGGATTTGAATTTTGGATACTGCTCTTGGTGTTACATAATTTCATTTCCACTACTATAATTCACATCTTGCCACTTTTTTAAATGTTGCCATGGAACAAATTAAAGTGTTAGGTTGCTTTTATTTTGGAGTATATGTTTAGAGTGCTCAATGGCCTGTTTTTGCCAATAAGCGAATAGATAGGTAAGAGAAATCTAAAGGTTACGTTAATATCATTGACACGAAATTTTTACTAGCTAAGCTTCTTAGTAAACTGCTGACATATAAAATCAAAATTACAAGAATCGAGTATCCAAGGAACATATCTATTCCAGAATCCGGACTCATGGTATGGAATTTATGGTACCAATGGTTACTAGTAGCATGTGTTGTGTTTTAAATTTTGCCTGGCTTTGCTTTTGCCCTTTAGTTTCATAGATAGGTAAAAAAAGTCCTGTTTTTGAAATTGGCATCAAACATAACTTGTATATTCAGCTGCTCTATGAGTTACAACTTACAAAACAGGTAGATGGGATATTCCGTTACGTTTTTTAAATAAAATATGTTTTTTGTGGATATACTTATGAGTTATAAGATCATGTATTGTTATTTCATATTATTTTGGGGATTATGTAAGAAGTTTGAAATATATATTTATCAAATTAACATTTTCAATTTGGCAAGTTTTACTTTATAAAAATCTAATGTTATATCCTTCTCACAATTACAGTAGGAACATGTTTGTTTATATGTGTAATATGTCTAGATGAGGGTCTAATATTGAAATACATAAAAAATGAATACTTATTGGAACAAACCTAGGCTCATAAAACATTAGGATTAGTACAATAATATCTTTTAAGATTTTACATTGTCCAATAGCATGCCACACGAGGCATTAAATTTTCGCATGTGGGGATGTCCAATCTTTACAATTTCTGCCAAGCAATTCATATGTCAAAACGACAAATGTCATGTTTGAGCAACCTTGAATATCTGCAGAAGTGCAGACTATACATGTACCCAAACATTGTAACCTTGAATATATTTTCAGAAATCATTTAACTCCATTCTTTGTGAAGCTAATAACAAAATAATATAGGAAACGTGATGTTTGTATTATTCTCTATTCTAGCTTCATGTTTTGTGTTTATGCCAAAGGAATGGTTCATAGGCATGTGGTTCTCACACTTTTTGGTGGTTAGGGTTAGAAATAGTATAACGCAAGAACAACAATACTCTCATGTGTTATTGGAAAAGTATAAAAGTATACTTTGCAGATATGCTTCGAATGTAAACATAATATCATCCCTGTGATGTTAGCCCAGTGTTTGGGGACATGGAATCTGTAGTAGAATTCCAGGGATCAAACCTAGCACATGTCTTTTTACTCTGGGTTATGACGTTATGTGATTTATCTCCTCCATGTTGGCTGTGGGATTGGTTGGTGGAGGCCCTGGAAGGGTGGGTCACCCTTTCAAACATAATATCTTATATAGTAATATGAGCTTTAAAACTGCGAAAGGTTACTTGATATTTTTCTCCACAGGCTATTGTGAAGGAAGATACTGCTATAGTTCAACTTGTTATATTTGATGATCAATTGGATGCCTGATTTATCTACTACTACTACTACTGTTCACCAGTTTTGAAACTGATTTGTTTGGATCAGGAACTCATTAGAGGTATGCTTTGTAAGCATATATAGTCATCTTTGTCCACATGAAGGTCAGTTTAGAAAAAAAGAGAGATAAATGTCAATGGATAAAAAAGTTAACACTGGTTATTCTTTTTTAACTATTCATGTGTCCATAGACAAACAAGTGATTGTGGCATCATGCTTTTCAATTTTTAACTTTTTCAATAAATTAATCAGGCGACAGCTGGAAGCAGAATTAAAGTTGGTGGAGGAAGAAACTGCAAAAAGAGTGGAGGAAGAGATTAGGAAGAAAGTGGAAGAAAGATTAGGGTGTATGGAGATTAAACTTGAAATTCAGAGGCTGCTTGAAGAAGGGCGGAAGAAAGTGGCTAGTCATGTTGTCGCTCAACTCGAGAAGGAGAAGGAAGCTGCGATTACCGAGGCTAGACGGAAACAGGCAAGTTAATTCTCTTGTTTTTAAATAAAATAATTTAGGATTTATTTATGCATTATGTATACACATCCAAACTGTTCAATCTGATTTCATTTTATTTAAACTTTTAAGGGTGGGTGTATATTGTTGAAATAGCCAGTAGCCGAAGCTGAAAGTTGGTAGCGCAAAAGATTGAGTTTTTATTTGTATATATGTGTTTGACAGGGTGGATAGAGGTTGGAGCTGAAAGTGTACAATGACATAAAAAGACATAAATAAAAAAACTTAAACAATTCACTAAGGTTATTTATGTAATTTTACATATTACAGGCTCCTAAAACCACTTCAAGTAGTTTTTTGTTTCAGCGCGTTTGCTTTCAAAGTAAAAGCTTTCAGCTCCATATCAAAAGAAGGTTGATAGCTTTTATTTTGAAAACAAAAAACTTGCAGCTCCTAAAAGCTTCATACCGAAAGCATATCTTCATTTCCGTTATAGTTGTTATTATGGGCTTTGAATTTATACAGGAAGAAGCTCAAAGGGAGAAAGAACGTCTAGCAATTTTGGCTGAAGAAAACCGAAAGAGGATTGAAGAGGCTCAAAGGAGGGAAGCAATGGAGCAACAAAGACGTGAGGAAGAACGTTACAGGGAACTTGAAGAGCTGCAAAGACAAAAAGAAGAAGCTCTACTTAGAAAAAAACAACAAGAGGAAGAAGAGCGAGCAAAGCAGCAAAAATTGCTAGGCAAGAACAAATCCCGACCCAAGTTATCATTTGCGTTAGGTTCAAAATGATCATATTATTCTTACTTACAATCTTTTAACCATTTATTTCTTATTTTCCATCATCTGTATCGTATTCGGTTAGGTTTTAAGCGCTTTTGTGTTTCATACATGTTCGCGAGGAAAAAGGAACACCAGCTTTTGATGATTTCTAGCTCGTTTTATCTTTCTTTTGGTGTCGGTTTAAAGTTTTTGATCCCTTGAGATTACCTTTCACCCCATCTCCGGTCGATAACCCTAGAACTAGCAAATTACAGTTGAACACCCCAACTGAAATATGAAATAATTGATGATCCTGCCTAATCAAAATCAGAACGCCCTCATAGGTTAGCCACTGAACCTTTGAAACAACCTCTATTTATCACTAAACAAAACTAAGAAAAAGAAAGCAACCTTTCACATCTGAAAGACATTAAGGGAGATCTTAGCAGGCAAAATTGTCACTAAAAGAATTGGCACACACACACACACACATATATATATATATATACTACTATATCTATATTACTATATAAAACATTTAACTTTCTCTCTCCTCTTAACTTTTAAAACTTCTTAAAATTCAATCAATATATAATCTTGACCCTTCATTTAATCTAAATTAATTTCATCCACTCAATCTTTAACTATTTTATTCTCTCCTAATTTACTTTAACTTTTTATTCAAAATATATTCTCTCATACTAACACAATTATCCACCCATATCAATATAATTTTTAAAATCTTATTAACTCTTCTCTTTATTTCATCAATGTAAATCTTTTTTCTTATTTTATTGCTTTTTAGAATTTATTTCTAAAATTAATAAAATAGTTAAATGTAAATAAAAGAAAATTTGAAAAAAACCGGATATGTTGCTGTAGAAAACTTTTCCGTGACATTGAATCGCGCGAATAACATATCATTACATTTTTTAAAGCGACATATTGTAAACCAAAATTACCGCCGCAACATTGCGCGGGTATGATGTATGATGCTAGTATATATATATATATATAGGGGAAGGTTCAAACGAGAACTGTTTTTCGTACGAGGACTACGAGAACCAATCTTGGCCGTTCAAGTGGTAAGTGGAATTCATAGATGAAGAACGTGGGGGGATGAAGTGTGGCAAAGTGCATGTAAGGAATTAATGGGTGGACAATCCAATTGAAGGAAGGGGAAAAGTTCAAACGAAAACTGTTTTCGTACGAGAACTACGAGAACCAATCTTAGCCGTTCAATTCCCCTTCCTTCAATTGGATTGCCCGCCCATGAATTTCTTAGATACATCTTGCCATACTTAATCCCCACGCTCTTCATCCATGAATTCCACTTACCACTTGAATGACCAAGATTGGTTTTCGCAGTTCTCGTACGAAAAACAGTTCTCGCTTGAACCCTCCCTATATATATATATTATTGTAAATAATATTATTTTAATGTATAGGACATTAATTTATTTAAAAGAAATGTATTCAGTATTTGGTGTTGGTGTTTCACATTTATAATAATGCAAATAAATCTTTGTGTTGAGGAGAAAATAAAGATACCCAAAAAAAAAATGTTTTGCCAAATAATATCATATTTTGTCAAAAATCCATTCAATTGACCATACAATTGTAGGTTACTCTTTCATTTAAGATTAATTATTTTCATTCAAGTTCATCAAGAAAAACCCTAAATCAAAACATATTATATATATACATCTTACAATTTGTAGGATTTTTTTTAATCTTTTCCTGCTAAAAACCGTTTTTTTTAAACATGCTTAAACAACAAATTTAAGCTGGCAGAGTTGGTAAAGACTTTAAATGGTGGGAGAGGTAATCTTTGTTCAAACCTTGCACACATTTTTAACTTTTTTTTGTATGGTTTTTATCGATGTTTTTTTTATATAGTTTAAGAATTCTTATTAGTTTTCGAATAGATCTTATACTTTATAAATTAATTTCAAAGCTTTTAGTTCTTATTATTTTACAATTTTTTTTGTAATATCTTTATTGGTGCATTTTCTCTTTTCTTTTGGCTTTTTAAGAATATTGCTTTCTTGCTTTAAAGTTTTAAAATTTGTATTATTGAATAGTTAATCTTAAAGTTTTAACTTTATATCATTTTATGAATAAATTTTCTTTTATAATATTCTTATTTTATATGATGATAACATTGAAATAAACTTAGAAGTATCAAGGGCGGAGCTATGTTAAACCCAGGTGAGTCCCGGGACCTACCTAATTTTTTAAAAAAATTTAGAAGTTATATAGAAAAAAAAATTAGGAACTACATTTAAGAATTTAGAGGACCTACCTTTTAGTATTAGATAAAATAAAATAAATATAAAATACATTAAGCCCAAATTTTATCTCTTAGCAAAATAATGCAACTTAAAAAAACCCAATCCAATAAAAACTTAAACTAATAGTTAATAAAATACGGCAAAAAACCTTCGTAGAAACTTATTGTTGTTGTCTTTTCGTTGACCCTTGTTGCAACATCAAGTGTAGAACGTGCATTTTCAGGAATGAAGTTGATAAAGACCGATACACACAACAAAATGGGTGATAAATTTTTGAGTGATTATTTAGTGTCATATATTGAAAGAGTTATCCTAGAAAGTATTAGTATTGAAACAATTATGCATATATTTCAAGGTATAAGACCTCATCGCGTACAATTGTAAGAACTTTAATATAATTATCGGGTATATGTTTAAATTTAGTTTTAATGACCCGAGTACCCGTCCAAACGCACACATACAGTTGACATTTTTTATTTTTATCGGCTTAACTTAATTAGGGAGTCACGTTGTTTTCTATCCTAGATTCGCCACTGAGAAGTATTAATTTATATAAAATCTTGCTTTTATATGTCTATACTATATATTTTTTGTAATTATTTTAGTATTTAATATTATTATTTAAACTTAATAGTAATTTTACTTTCTTTGAAAATATCAGTATTATTATTATTCATTGTATATGTGATTATTAACCTAAATAGATACTTTATTATCCAATATTTTTTTGTAAACCCATTCGCAAAGGCGTGGACAACAAAATACTAGTTGTTGAATATGTTTAATTCATTTGGGTCGTAGGTAATTGGAGATAATGTAGATTGTAGTAGGCATGAACAAACTCGGCGGTCCAAATTGGTTTAACAAATAGAGACGGTCTTGTTTCGGTCTAAATCGGTGGTCTCGTGTTGGTACTTCTTTTTAGACTCAATCCGGTCCTAAATTATTCCCACACAAGTCAGTGTAAACTAGTTTAGTCCTGTCTTGTACCGTTCGGTCTCAACGGCTATATTCGGTCAAGTGGCTAGTTTGCTCCTGAGCATAGCAACTGCTCAAACTCTTTTCCTTGAAATTACATACAAATTTTGTGTGTCACCTTGTCTTGGTTTCAAGATGCGTCTTGATCACAATGTTCAATAGTTCATTCGTCTTTAGACTAACTTTCAATTTATAGAGCAACTGATTACGCCTTTAATGCAGTTGTCGGAGGTTTTACAACATTTGATATTTAAAATGATGGAAAGAAAATGTTAGTCAATATAGAGGACTAGCCACTACAACTAAGATATAATAACACTTCAAGCTAGTAGCAAAGTTCCATAACGTTGTTTTCTCTTCGTGGCGGGATATTAAGTGTAAGAATGTGTATATTGACACATGAATCGGTGCAAGTATCCGTGATACTAAAAGACTATTATGATTCAATAGAAAGAGCATAAAAACTACTCGGATCTTCAAAGAAAGCTTAACCTATCTAGAGAACGAGATTTTGGAAGATGAAATAGAACGAAAGGGCTCAGAATCAGCATCCTTCACTAACATTGACATTGAGCGTACATATGTCAAAGTCATTAGAAGAAGTCCAAGGGGAGCAAGCTGAATATAGAATAGAGGAAGGAGATCTATGGATTGATCCTCAAATTGTAATGCCCCAGCTTTTTTCTCAATAGTGTAAAATAACAATCACATCATTTCTCACGAAATTATGATGAGGTCCCGAACTTCAAATTTCAAACCTTAAGTAAAAGTATTGAATTACAAATATTGTTCTCAATCATTGCAGCATTTCCGCGGTGAAGGGTAAGCTTCCTTCACATCGCTGTTAGAAAAGAGAGGAAACAACAATAAATATAAAGCTTAGTGAGCACACAACTTACACACTACACTAGGTATGTACATAGCAATTTCGACATCCATGATCACAACCATTCACATAATATCAAAGTAGTACACTAACGACGACTTCACTTTTTGAGTCATAGTTGACTACCCAAGCCATACTAAGGGTTTCACATGACCGACTATACCCGAGTTATATTTTCACCACAATGTAACACAACCCTTCACTTTATATAAAACACATTAGTTACATTTTCACATATACAAAACATGCACATTTCACACTAACATAATGAGCAAGTTAATGTAACTCACCTGGTTGCGGCACAAGCAATAACAACAATAAGTTTAAGTTACATATCCAGAAGATTTACATCTACCGGCAATCACCTACAATTAAGGTTTCCATATTATGAGATGTTATCTAGGGCTATATACCCTATACACACTAGCACACTATGGAAATCCCCGAAAATTAATCACTTGGATCAATTTGCCATTGGGATTTTTAACACGTTTTACAATTGGATTATTGTGTCTATTCTATGATTGTGTTTTAACTCAAGATTTGCAATTTCACTCAATCATGAGTCATGATTTCCCTTAAACCCTGATTTACGATTCATAGCCCCTTGGAGGTTTTCGATTCTTAGTGTACGATTCCCAAACATTACGATTCCAATTTGCAATTCAACTTAAAAATCTGATTTGCGATTCGCTTTACGATTTTGGTTTACGATCCGTAGACAATGGTGAATTGTAATGCCCATTTTTCGGAATCTTGTATTATCAAAATGTAAGCTCGCAATTAATATTATTGTCGTCAATTAAATACCACGAGTTGATTGATCATTGTATTGTTTTTACTTTCAAGTGTTTAGACATGTAATTATATATATATATATATATGTGTGTGTGTGTGTGTGTGGACACATGTGTTGGGCTTAGTAGACTAGCTCCGCTTATTATGAGTTAAGATTGGCCCAAGAAAGTTTAAGGAGTGGGTTTGGTATAAGCAAAGGGCTTGTGTGTGTGTGTGTGTATATATATATATATATATATATATATATATATATATAAGGCATAACCCCCAAGTACATGTTAGTGTTCCATTCATCTTCATTATTCAAGCATTGAGAGAGAGAGAAAGAGAGAGAGAGTAGGTGTGTGTGCGCGTACGTGTGCTTACCAAGAAGAAGAAGGGAGAAAGCAAGGTAGAGATTTTGAGCCAAAACCAACAAGGAATCATCAGGTATTAACTCTAAACCTTGTATCTTATCTTTGGTGAGAAGTTTGAGCAAATTCAAGGGAGTTAGATGGGGTTTTAATTGGGATTCATCCCATGTTCTTGGGTTTTTGGTGAAGCACCATTTGAGAAACAAATATGAGATTTTAGGCCACTAAAACGAGATAACAATCGACTACCTTCAAAAGGATTTGTCTAATTGCTGTTAGGAAACTTTAGAAACAAAAATGGCACGAATTGGTTGAGTTTCAAAAAAATTCAGAAATTTAAATATGATTGTGCGTGAGTGGGTTTTCGTCCGATAGAGGTAAAGTGCTTGGTCCGACTTATATGTGGTCCGACTTATGCATATGGTCCGACTTATATGTGGTCCAACTTATGCATATGGTCCGACTTATATGTGGTTCGACTTATGCATGTGGTCCGACTTATGCATATGATCCGACTTACATGTAGTTTGACTTATGCATAGGGTCCGACCTAGGCTCTATCCGACTTAGAGGGTTTAGTGTGACCTAGGTGTTCCGGTGTGGTGGTCCGACTTTTGTAGAGGTTCAACCCAGGTTTGAGGTGCGAATCAGCGAGGTCCAACCTGTGACTTGCCGTGTGTGCGCCGGTCACACAACCTAGGATTCCATATTTGAAATTGACTCAGTAGAATGTTATAGGTTATGCTTCCAGGATTGTTTAACAAGCAACGTTGAGAATTATTACTAACTCTATCGGGTCGCCAGTCAGGTGAGTCACCCTAACTTACCTTGTTTCCCGTAATGTGTAAGTAGTATGCGTAATATTTTATCATTACAATGTATGTATTTATTTGCGATTAGTTATTAGTTGTCATGTGATAAGCGTTGTAATATGATAGTAACCGTGCCTTTGTGGTCGGTTAGGGCAGATGACTTCATCTAAAGGTGAGACCTATGATGAGTCATAGCGGGCGAGGCCCGGTTTAGGCATCAAATGGGCGGGACCCGAGATGAAACAGAGGGCGAGTCCCTAGTTATGTGTTTACGTGGTTGCAGGATGTGATTCCTGCGAAAGGTAAGTGTAGTGGTGATTCACTAAGCTTTGTGCTTACCGGTTGTTGTTATGTTTTAGGTTCTTTGGGAATCGACAAGAGCAAGGCTCTGGCATAGCAACGACGATAGCAGCGTTCAAGTATCTTGTTTAATCTAATTACAGACTTTAATATGTTTTAAGTGCTTCCGTGTTTTGATACAACCAGTACTTGTTTTATTCGTCTGTAATTAAACATTTGAATGATTGGTTGAAGCATTAATCTTTTTTAATTGTTGTCTAAACTTATTAACAAAAAAAAATTGGGACGTTACATGAATTCCCTAAGGAACTCTACCCTTGATTTGCGATTACCTCACTATGTGAGATTTACGATTCCAATTTGATTAAGTTCTCGATTTTATCTTAACATTGGTTTATAATTCATCCTAGTATATTGATTTATGATTCAACTTATAGTACCATTTACAATTGAGGTTTCCAATTCAGACCCCATGAGTGATTTACGATCCATACATGGTGCTTAGATTTATGATTCAGTTCATTGACATTTTACCATTTACGATTCACACGTCGGAAGCTATTTTACGATTCTACAGACTTCAAGAATATTTACGATTCATCCTTAATGTAATATCCGTAATTTTGTAAAATTATAAAATTATATAAAAATGCAAGTTTAATTAAAGAATTAGTAAAATTATGTGTTATTGATATTATTGGAGTGTTGCATGTTGTGTTTGTATATGTTACAACTAAATATTAGTAACAAAATGCAAAGAGATAGGAAGTGGAAGGACTAGAAGTGTAACATGTGTGTGTAAATGATATATGAGTCAAAATGGGGGTCAAAGCCCCATTCTTGGATGATGAAAACATGGATCGAGAAAGAGGGAGAGAGGGTTGTAGAGAGTTTTGCAAGGAGAAGAAGGAAGAATCAAGGGAAATTGGTAGTTTATGTGCTTAAATTCAAGAATTTGGGTGTTTGAAATTCATCTTCTTCATCCTTGTGTTTGATTTAAGCATAGAAAGCAACTACACAAGTTGGGTTGTAAATCAAGTAAGTTCTAACTTGTTTTTGTGATTGATTTAAGCATATGAATCCACACTCATTTTTATCGATTCTAGCCACTTAAACATGACTTCTAAACACTTTTATTAACAATAACATCAACAATTAACACCTAATCATATTAAATCAAGTCTAAACACCCATTTGACCCATATGGTCTACTAAACCTCCAAGAAAAATAAGAACATAAAGGAGGACTAAGCACTTACAATTCAAAGGTGATAATGAAGATGATTGTGTTTGATTTTGGATTGGAACTAATCTTGATTTTCTTCTTCCATGTAATTGTATGTGTTTGTGTGTTTAAAGAACAAGAATGGAACATGAGAAGGAAAGGCACAAAATAAAGAAAACATATGAAGAAAGGGGCTGCCGACCTTGAGTCAATTGGCTCCTTTTTAGCGGGTATCCCACTCTCCTATCCAACTTACAACATATCCATACGATATCCATAAATCCTAACGAGTATATTTTTGGAATCATTATTTTAAACCATTTAATAATTTATAATTTTTATTCATTTTCCTCAACTTTTATTCATCTCATTTTAATAACTTTTATAAATTAAGGGTGTTACAACTCTCCCCCACTTGTTCTGATTTCATCCCCGAAATCGCTTTGTTGCTAGGTTGTCTCGAAATATCAATAACTTGGACATTAACCCCTATGTCTTTGTGTTAATTGATACGACACATCCGTCTCACTACTAATTACTACAACTCTTTCAATCAATTCTATCATATGAATATTCATTTATATACTTTAACTACTAATTCCACATTAATATCTACATCCTATTCTGAACATTCCGGAATAGGAATTCCTAGTATTAGTTCCAGATCACATCTTTTACTATTAGCACATTTATATATCTCAAATAGACTAAAGTCTTAGAAACAAACAGATAATGATGGTGAAAGTATAGTGGGAACACTGTAAGCTTGTGAGAGTTGTAATACCCTTTTCTCGTTTTTAATATTTGTGCATTATTAGTGAATTGATAGTAAAGTGAGTAAATAAAAGAGATTTCCTTAGTGAATGGTGTTAATAATCTTGTAGTACATTATGGGGCGTTTGGAAACAAAGATTATCTTGAGAAAGTATAAATACCTAATAGAACACAAAACCCTAGAACCTATATTGTAGCCGTCGCTTGGAAGTCGGTGTAAAAATTGTGCGTACCCATATTGCCGAGAAGAAGAGAGACTATAATCGCCATTATTCTTGCTAACTTACTGCTGCTTTGTGATTTTTGTAATTGTTAATCAAGTGAGTTTTCGCTAACTTACTCTTTATACTGTGATAATCGTTAATGTGTGATAATGTACTATGACGTGTCGATGTGGCATTTATGCGCAACTGGACGCTTATTATTACAACTTTGACAATCTATGTGCAACTAGGCACTTATCTGCCTGTGTAGCATTATTTGATGTTTATGTAATGTATACCCGAATACGTGCTATCAAGTATAACGTGCAAATACTTTGTTAGCTCAATAAGCTTTATGCTTACTCGTGTTTGTTGAATGTTTTTAGGGCCGTCTCATGTAGACAAGGGCAAGACGCCTGCGTGGCAACTATTTTCCGCTTTTATTCAACTCTAATATTATTTAAACAATTTATTCTATTTGGAACCGTATGTCCCGCGTGTAGGGCGGGTGTAACACCCCAAATTCTAAATTTAAGTAAAACTCTAATAATAGAAGTATTTTAGAAATAAAAGGAGTTTACACAAAGCGGAAGCTAAAGTTAACACTGAACCCTCTAGTTCAGTTACAAAAGTAGTACTAAATATTTACAACAAAGATTTGTTTAACAAAATTCAACCGGGCGTTATGTTTAAAATACAGATTTACTCCCAAATCACAACCTCTGTCAAACTGGGGCCTTGCCCTTGGAGGAATCATGCCCTGCAAAACAACAGTAAGCAGTATTTGATAAGCCACAAAGCTTAGTGAGAAAACTAAACTGTAAATCATATAAGCATACGCATACACATATACGAATGCTCTAACAGTTCTTATGGACACAGTACTGCACCATCTTAGTATCTGCCAAGAAGGCTAAAATGATGTCCGTAGCAACTACTGCACAAAGCAGCGTGCTACATCTCTCTCTCTGGTGATCCTCTGATCAATAATATATCACATTGCAATGTACCACACACATATCACATATATGAATCAGAGTTTAGAAAACTCACCTCACCAATAAATATCACATAGAGATATATCACGCAAACTCAGAATACTTCAGATAGTAATCCCTACAATCATATACAATTACAGTATCAAGATACTCTCGAATCAACACTTAAACAAACTGACCAGGGGCAGGACACGTACGTACCCCCGCAGGGTACGCCCGTGCCCCCCAGGTCCAAGGCCCAAAAGCAGGCCCTAACGAGCATGGGCGTAACGGGTCAGGCACACCCTGAACCAGACCCAGGCACACGCGTACCCTACTCAGGTACGCCCGTGCTTAGGTACGCCCGGACCTCAAGAACAGAGGCGGTCACGGCCACGAGTCACGGCGGTACCCCTCATAGGCACGCCCGTGCCTTTCTACTTACAGCTCCAGTTTGCCGACTGTCTGCTGTGTACTCGATTAAAACCTCAAAAACTCTTACTAACAATTCGTAAAAACACTACTGGGTGTTTTCCTACACACAAAACAACATATAAACCAATAAAAACAACCATAACATGCTTTAATCTTGATTCACCATGAATCAACCTTAAAGCTCAACTTAAACCTCAAGAACAACCAACAAGAAGCCTTACCTTAGCTTGTGCCTACTAGAATAAGAAGAAAAACACTTGCTATCTGCTGTTCTTGCTCAAAAACTCAAGAAAAAGCTCTGTTCTATCTCTCTCTCGTGAAGCAGAAAAGTGAAGAATGCAAAGTTTGACCACAAGAAGTCAAATCTGCCTATTTATATAAAAACTTTGGAAAATAACACATTTAGTCCCTGCACTTTCTAGTTTCAAAATGACAACACAAGTTCCTCAAGTTTCTAAACATCTCCTAATCTCAATTAGGCACTACCAAAACACATCATATCGAAAA
Organism: Dittrichia graveolens; assembly: GCA_038502395.1. NCBI lineage: Eukaryota > Viridiplantae > Streptophyta > Magnoliopsida > Asterales > Asteraceae > Dittrichia > Dittrichia graveolens. The sequence continues at coordinate 73,175,875 of JARJIL010000005.1, read as the reverse complement.
GTTACTAATAATAGGAATTTCCGAACCTTGGGTGTTACAACTCTTCCCCACTTGAAAACGATTTCGTCCCCGAAATCAACTGCTGAAGAGTTCTGGGTAGTTACGTATCATCTCATCCTCCGGTTCCCAAGTATAATCCAACCCTTTTCGGTGTTTCCACTGAACTTTAACCAACACAATCTGTTTATTACGTAGAGCTTTAACTTTTCTTTCCAGTATAGCAACAGGTTGCTCGACATAATTCAGTTTTTCATCAACGCATACATCCTCCAGTGGCACAAATGCAGACTCGTCTGCTAAACATTTTCGAATATGAGACACGTGAAAGGTATTGTGTATCTTGGATAACTCTTCTGGAACTTCCAGTCTGTATGCAACTTTCCCCACACGAGCACTAACTCTGAACGGTCCAATAAACCTCGGACCCAGTTTACCTCTCTTCTGGCAGTTCCAGTCTGTATGCAACTTTCCCCACACGAGCAATATCTCAGGTATCTCTATACCACAAATAGCTACATAAACAGTTAGCATATTCTCAATGCAACACCCTGTACCTCCACCAAGCTGCAAGCCTCCAGTTTGACTTAAAAATCCTTAGAACCATGGTTTAAGTCCAGACGATGCATAACATACCTCCAGATCTCTCAAACCTTGTCTCTGATACAAAGTTGTAACGCCCCAAAATCTTAAATAAAGTAAAACTCTGATAATAGAAGTATTTTAGAAATAAAATGAGTTTACACAAAGCGGAAGCTAAAGCTATCACTGAATCCTCTAGTTCAGTTACAAAAGTAGTACTAAATATTTACAACAAAGATTTGTTTTCACAAAATACAACCAGACGTTAGTTTTCAAAATACAAATTTACTCCTAAATCACAACCTCTGTCAAACTGGGGCCTTGCCCTTGGAGGAATCACGCCCTTCAAAACAACAGTAAGCAGTATCAGATAAGCCACAAGGCTTAGTGACAAAACTAAACTGTAAATCATATAAGCATGCGCATACACATATACGAATGCTGTAACAGTTCTTATGGACACAATACTGCACCATCTTAGCATCCGCCAAGAAGGCTAAAATGCTGCCCGTAGCAACTACTGCACAAAGCAGCGTGCTACAGCTCTCTCTCTGGTGATCCTCTGATCAATAATATATCACATTGCAATGTACCACACACATATCACAGATATGAATCAGAGTTTAGAAAACTCACCTCAACAATAAATATCACACAGAGATATATCACACAAACTTAGAATACTTCAGATAGTAATCCCTACAATCATATACAATTACAGTATCAAGATACTCTCGAATCAACACTTAAACAAACAGACCAGGGGCAGGCCACGCCCGTGCCCCCCAGGCCCAAGGCCTAAAAGCAGGCCCTAACGAGCATGGGCGTAACGGGTCAGGCACACCCTGAACCGGACCCAGGCACGCCCGTACCCTACCCAGGTACGCCCGTGCTTAGGTACACCCGGACCTCAAGAACAGAGGTGGTCACGGCCACGAGTCACGGTCGTACCCCTCATAGGCACGTCCGTGCCTTTCTTCTTACAGCTCCAGTTCGTCGACTGTCTACTGTGTACTCGATTAAAACCTCAAAAACTCTTACTAACAATTCGTAAAAACACTACTGGGGTTTTTTCATACACCCCAAACAACATATTACCAATAAAAACAACCATAACATGCTTTAATCTTGATTCACCACGAATCAACCTTAAAGCTCAACTTAAACCTCAAGAACAACCAACAAGAAGCCTTACCTTAGCTTGTGCCTACTAGAATCAGAAGAAAAACACTTGCTATCTGCTGTTCTTGCTTAAAAACTCAAGAAAAAGCTCTGTTCTATCTCTCTCTCGTGAAGCAGAAAAGTGAAGAATGCAAAGTTTGACCACAAGAAGTCAAATCTGCCTATTTATATAAAAACTTTGGAAAATGACACATTTAGTCCCTGCACTTTCTAGTTTCTATAACGCCCAAAAATTTTAAATAAAGTAAAACTCTGATAATAGATGTATTTTAGAAACTCTGATACAGCTCTCTCTCTCGTGATCCTCTGATCAATAATAAATCACATTGCAATGTACCACACACATATCACAGATATGAATCAGAGTTTAGAAAACTCACCTCAGCAATAAATATCACACAGAGATATATCACGCAAACTCAGAATACTTCAGATAGTAATCCCTACAATCATATACAATTATAGTATCAAGATACTCTCGAACCAGAACTTAAACAAACTGACCAGGGGCAGGGAACGCCCGTGCCCCAAGGCCCAAGGCCCAAAAGCAGGCCCTAACAAGGATGGGCGTACTGGGTCAAGCACACCCTGAACCGGACCCAGGCACGCCCGTACCCTACTCAGGTACGCCCGTGCTTAGGTACGCCCGGACCTCAAGAACAGAGGCGGTCACGGCCATGAGGTACGGCCGTACCCCTCAAAGGCACGCCCTTGCCTTTCTACTTACAGCTCCAGTTTGCCGACTGTCTGCTGTGTACTCGATTAAAACCTCAAAAACTCTTACTAAGAATTCGTAAGAACACTACTGGGGTGTTTTCCTACACCCCAAACAACATATAAACCAATAAAAACAACCATAACATGCTTTAATCTTGATTCACCATGAATCAACCTTAAAGCTCAACTTAAACCTCAAGAAAAACCAACAAGAAGCCTTACCTTAGCTTGTTCCTACTAGAATCAGATGGAAAACACTTGCTATCTGCTGTTCTTGCTCAAAAACCTCAAAGGAACACAGCTCTAGCTCTCTCTCGATGGATGCAGTAGAATAAAATGGTAGGTTTGACTCCTCAAAGTCAAATCTGCCAATATATACATATCTTTCAAAAATGGCACAATTAGCCCCTGGACTTTTCTAGTTCCAGAAATTACGACACAAGTCCCCCAAGTTTCTAAACACCTCCTAATCTCAATTAGGCAATACCAAAACGCATTAAGTCGAAATGTTACTAATCACAGAAATTCCGAAACTTGGGTGTTACAACTCTTCCCCACTTGAAAACGATTTCGTCCCCGAAATCAACTCCTGAAGAGTTCTGGGTAGTTACGTATCATCTCACTCTCTGGTTCCCAAGTATAATCTGACCCTTTTCGGTGTTTCCACTGAACTTTAACCAACACAATCTGTTTATTACGTAGAGCTTTAACTTTTCTTTCCAGTATAGCAACAGGTTGCCCCACATAATTCAGCTTTTCATCAACGCATACATCCTCCGGTGGCAGAAATGCAGACTCGTCTGCTAAACATTTTCGAAGATGAGACACGTGAAAGGTATTGTGTATCTTGGATAACTCTTCTGGAAGTTCCAGTCTGTATGCAACTTTCCCCACACGAGCACTAACTCTGAACGGTCCAATGAACCTTGGACCCAGTTTACCTCTCTTTCTGAATCTAATAACTCCCTTCCACGGTGACACCTTTAATAGCACATAATCACCCACTTGGAACTTTAGTGGTGATCTTCTTTTATCTGCGTAACTCTTTTGTCTACTTTGAGCTGCTACCAATCTATCTCTAATCTGCTGAATCTGCTCTGTCGTACGCTGTACCACCTCAGTACTTCCCAACTCTCTCTGTCCCACTTCACCCCAACAAACCGGAGTCCGACACTTTCTACCATACAACATTTCATAAGGCGGCATTCCCAAACTGGAATGATAACTATTATTATAAGAAAACTCTGCAAGCGGTAGATAAGAATCCCAACTCCCTCTAAAATCAATAATACACGCGCGTAGCATATTCTCCAGGGTTTGAATCATCCTCACTTTGACCATCAGTCTGCGGATGAAATGTGGTACTAAGATGAAGCTTAGTCCTCATTTCGCCATGAAATCTATTCCAAAACCTGGTAGTAAATCGAGTATCTCTATCTGACACAATAGACACTGGCACACCATGACGAGATACTATTTCTTTCATATACACCTCTGATAGCTTCTCTGATGAGTAAGTCTCTTTAATAGGAATAAAATGCGCGCTCTTAGTCAATCTATCCACAATTACCCAAATAGCATCGTAATCTCTAGGGGTCTTAGGTAATTTAGTGATTAGATCCATAGTAATATTCTCCCACTTCCACAGTGGTATATCCAGAGGTTGTAATTTCCCATGCGGTTTCTGGTGTTCAGCTTTCACTTGCAGGCACGTAAGACACCTCTCCACATACCTAGCCACATCTCGCTTCATACCTGGCCACCAATACTCTACCTTCAGATCTTTGTACATTTTTGTCGCCCCAGGGTGAATAGAAAATTTAGATCTGTGAGCGTCACTCAAAAGAGTCTCTCTGACTTCTCCATGATTAGGTACCCACACTCGTCCACAGCATAAGAATAGATCACGACTATCCTTAACAAAATTAGTTACCTGCCCCTTAATCCACTCTTTGTTGTGATTTTCTTCTTTAACTGCTTCCAGCTGATCATCTCTTATAACATCCAACAATGGCGTAGTCACCGTCATCCGTAACGACTCATTCTTCCAAAATGCCGACCCCGACTTTCTGCTCAAAGCATCTGCCACAACATTGGCTTTCCCCGGGTGATAAAGTATCTCACAATCATAATCCTTCAGAAGCTCTAACCACTTTCTTTGCCTCATATTAAGATTCTTCTGATCCACAAAATATTTCAGACTTTTGTGATCAGTATAAATAGTACACTTCACTCCATACAAATAATGTCTCCAAATCTTCAAAGCAAAAACCACCGCTGCTAACTCCAAATCGTGAGTTGGGTAATTAATCTCATTCGGCTTAAGCTGTCGCGAAGCATAAGCAATCACTCTACCTCTCTGCATCAAAACACATCCTAACCCCAAATAAGAAGCATCACAAAACACGATCATGTCTTCCACTCCTTCTGGCAAGGCAAGAATAGGTGCCTCACATAACCTTTGCTTGAGAGTTGAAAACGCAGCCTCTTGTTCATCTCCCCATACAAACTCTGCATTCTTCCTGGTTAGCTTGGTCAATGGAACTGCAGTCTTTGAAAAATTCTGAATAAATCTCCTATAATAACCTGCTAACCCTAAAAAGCTTCTGATTTCAGTAGGGTTCCTCGGAGGTTCCCACTTCATTACTGCATCAACCTTCGCAGGACCAACTTTAATTCCTTCCTTTTTAATCAGATGACCCAAGAATTGCACCTCTTGAATCCAGAATTCACACTTGGAGAATTTAGCATACGGCTTCTCTCTTCGCAGCGTCTCCAATACCTCTTTCAAATGTCTTTCATGCTCTGTCGGGTTTCTTGAATACACGAGAATATCATCAATAAACACAATAACAGATTTGTCCAACATCGGACGGCAAACTCTATTCATAAGATCCATAAATGCTGCAGGTGCATTTGTAAGACCAAATGGCATAACTACAAACTCAAAATGACCGTACCGCGTCCTAAACGCAGTTTTAGGAATATCTTCCTCCCGTACTTTCAACTGATGATAACCCGACCTTAGATCAATCTTTGAAAACCACGACGCCCCTTGCAACTGATCAAACAAATCGTCTATTCTGGGCAGAGGATACTTATTCTTCACAGTCACTTTATTAAGTTCACGGTAATCAATACACATTCGAAACGTACCGTCTTTCTTCTTTACAAACAAAATGGGAGCGCCCTTCTTGCAACTGTTTCATCAATTCCTGCATCTCTGGCGGTGCAAGTCTGTACGGAGCTCTGGTAATCGGCGCAGCCCCCGGTACCAACTCAACTCTGAACTCTACTTGCCTATCAGGCGGTATACCAGACAGATCATCTGGAAAAACATCTGGATACTCACGTACCACTGCCACATCATTCACACTCTCCTGTCTCTTTTCTAATTTCGAATCAATAACATAAGCTAAAAAGGTTGTACACCCATGCTGAAGATATTTCCGAGCTCTAGACACGGAACACAAACACATTCTCTTACTCTCTCTATCACCAAAAATTGATAGTTCTTCCCCACTTAGGGTCTGAACTCGAATCAATTTTTGCCTACACAGAATGGTTGCTTGGTAACACCCAAGCCAATCCATTCCCACTACCACTTGAAACTCTCTCATAGACATAGGTATAAGCTCAATAGGAAATCTAACAGAGTCTATCTCTAGCACATTATCTCTATACACATCAGTCAAGAGCATAGACTTATCATCAGCTATTTCTACCTCAAGAGGGGGACTCGGCTTATCACATACTTGCTTGAAACTTTTACAAAAAAAAAACAAATACAAACGACTTGCTAGCACCCAAATCAAATAATACTAAAGCAGGCAGATAATTTACGAGATATGTACCTGCAACCACAGCAGGTTTCCTCTATGCTTCCTCAGCAGTTAATTGAAAGGCCCTTCCCTTACTCTTGGAAGTATCCTCTTTCTTTACCTCTTTATTCTCTGTAATCCGCAGTGGTGGTAGAGATGGAGTATTTCTCGATCCGGTTGAACGGTTGGATGCAGTGAGTTGAGGACAATTGGCTTTCTAGTAGCCGGGCTGATAACAGTGAAAACACACGCTCAACGAACTGCGACAATCTTTACCCATATGACCCGGCTTGCCACATTTGAAACAGTGAATAACATTTGTCTGATAGTTCCCGTAATGACTCTTCTTACACTTCTGACACACCCTCGGTGCTTCCTTCTTCTCCCCATAATCTACCCTTGGCCCCTTATTCTGTGGTGTCGATCCTTCCACTGGCCTCTTCTCTTTTACCTGCCTCTCTAACTCTAACTCTCTCGCCCGCGCAGCATTCATCATAGACTTCAGAGTTTGATGTTTGCTTGAATCAATGAACTCCCTAATACTCGGCTTCAAAACCATCATATAACGATACATCTTCATCTTTTCATTGGCTACATAATCAGGACAGAACTGTGCCTTCTCATGAAACTTGGCATTAATCTCTGGTACGGTCTCTGTAGTCTGCTTCAGTTTATGGAACTCATCAACAATACGATCAATCTCAGACTGCGGAACAAACTGCTCCGTAGTAACCTCTTTAAACTCCGCCCAGGTCATAGCCTCAATCTGAGTCTCACCCCTCATCTCATTTTCCAGATCCCACCAATCTTTGGCAGCACCTCTCAATTGGTTTGTAGCAAACCTCACTTTGTTTTCCGGAGCACACGAACAAGTATGAAATGATCCCTCTAACTCTGATATCCACCTCTGACTCACAATCGGATCAGTAGATCCATTAAACAACGGTGGCTGGCATGCAGCAAAATCTCTGAAAGTACACCCTTTCGGTGCATCTCTGATAATCACTTGCGGTTGAGGATTAACCGTTTCCTCCCTCCCAGCTAACGCAGCTGCCACTTCCTGTCATACAGCTTCCCCTGTACTTTCCTTCAGATGATCTACCACTTGGGTAATAATAAACAGTATGGCTTTCTCTAAAGCTTTGCCGATTTCCTCAGCAACAGTCACTTTAGGTTGGGTTTCAGCGAACCCCTGATTCAACTCTGGTGTCTCATCCACTTGAGTATTATGGGCTACAGGTGGCCTCCTCCTACCACTTGCACTAGTGTCCACCCCCTCTCGTCTATTACTAGGACCACCGTCAAGACGATCTGTAGCTCGTGACCCTCTAGTATTCACCATCCTGATAGCATAGATAAAGCATTAAGACAAAAGGTAGCTTTACCACGTCATCCTCTATACCAAACAATCTCAAGTACAAACAATATCTCAGTACACTTATCCTCAGACCCAAAGTAGTTCTATACATACTAAGGCATCTATAATCTCAAGTGCACTACTTCTTACAAGTACCTCTCACCCGATTCACAAGATTCCTCATGATTCCATCAAGTTCTAACATGTATCATGTGTCTGTAATAATATGGGCCCTTATATTATCCATAACACACTACACACGTTCGATCTTAACTTTATCACAAAAAGTCCCGATTCACAGGCTTAAGCCATGTATCACTAGCATATCATATCACATAAGGCATCACGTATCTGACACTAGCATCATTAATATCTCAGATATCTCTATACCACAAATAGTAACATAAACAGTTAGCATATACTCAATGCAACACTCTTTACCTCCACCAAGCTGCAAGCCTCCAGTTTGACTTAAAAATCCTCAGAACCATGGTTTAAGTCCAGACGATGCATAACACACCTCCAGATCTCTCAAACCTTGGCTCTAATACCAAGTTGTAACGCCCCAAAATCTTAAATAAAGTAAAACTCTGATAATAGAAGTATTTTAGAAATAAAAGGAGTTTACACAAAGCGGAAGCTAAAGCTATCACTGAACCCTCTAGTTCAGTTACAAAAGTAGTACTAAATATTTACAGCAAAGATTTATTTTCACAAAATACAACCAAGCGTTAGTTTTCAAAATACAAATTTACTCCCAAATCACAACCTCTGTCAGACTGGGGCCTTGCCCTTGGAGGAATCACGCCCTGCAAAACAACAGTAAGCAGTATCTGATAAGCCACAAGGCTTAGTGACAAAACTAAACTGTAAATCATATAAGCATGCGCATACAGATATACGAATGCTGTAACAGCTCTTATGGGCACAGTACTGCACCATCTTAGCATCCGCCAAGAAGGCTAAAATGCAGCCCGTAGCAACTACTGCACAAAGCAGCGTGCTACAACTCTCTCTCTGGTGATCCTCTGATCAATAATATATCACATTGCAATGTACCACACACATATCACAGATATGAATCAAAGTTTAGAAAACTCACCTCAGCAATAAATATCACACAGAGATATATCACGTAAACTCAGAATACTTCAGATAGTAATCCCTACAATCATATACAATTAGAGTATCAAGATACTCTCGAACCAGCACTTAAACAAACTGACCAGGGGCAGGGCACGCCCGTGCCCCAAGGCCCAAGGCCCAAAAGCAGGCCCTAACAAGGATGGGCGTACTGGGTCAAGCACACCCTGAACCGGACCCAGGCACGCCCGTACCCTACTCAGGTACGCCCGTGCTTAGGTACGCCTGGACCTCAAGAACAGAGGCGGTCACGGCCATGAGGTACGACCGTACCCCTCAAAGGCACGCCCGTGCCTTTCTACTTACAGCTCCAGTTCGCCGACTGTCTGTTGTGTACTCGATTAAAACCTCAAAAACTCTTACTAACAATTCGTAAGAACACTACTGGGGTGTTTTCCTATACCGCAAACAACATATAAACCAATAAAAACAACCATAACATGCTTTAATCTTGATTCACCATGACTCAACCTTAAAGCTCAACTTAAACCTCAAGAACAACCAACAAGAAGCCTTACCTTAGCTTGTGCCTACTAGAATCAGATGGAAAACACTTGCTATCTGCTGTTCTTGCTCAAAAACCTCAAAGGAACACAGCTCTAGCTCTCTCTCGATGGATGCAGTAGAATAAAATGGTAGGTTTGACTCCTCAAAGTCAAATCTGCCAATATATATACATATCTTTCAAAAATGGCACAATTAGCCCCTGGACTTTTCTAGTTCCAGAAATTACAACACAAGTCCCCCACGTTTCTAAACACCTCCTAATCTCAATTAGGCAATACCAAAACGCATTAAGTCGAAATGTTACTAATTACAGAAATTTCAAAACTTAGGTGTTACAGTTTCAAAAATGACAACACAAGTCCCTCAAGTTTCTAAACACCTCCTAATCTCAATTAGGCACTACCAAAACACATCATATCGAAAAGTTACTAATAATAGGAATTTCCGAACCTTGGGTGTTACAGCGGGTGAATATTTTTGAAAGAATATTTGTTGAGAATTTATTGTCTATACTACATTATAATGCATTTAACTTTCTCTCTCTTAAAAATTTTAAGACTACATAATTTTAAGTAGTACATATTTATATGCTTAAGATACAAACACTTAGAGCAATATCCTAACCAAGCATTCCCTTAATTATCTCAACTTATTTAAGGCATGTATTGATTTAATAAATCATTAAACATCACAACAACTATTTAATTTATCTAATTTTAATTAAATTACATACATCAATACAATTTTAAGGCTAGAGTGTCTTTTCTCTAATTATTTTAATAAAAAAGGGGGTTGATTAGAAAATAAATAAATAAAACAAAAAAATGAAAGAACATGGATATGTTGAGTGACGTCGTATTCCACACATACCATACCATACATTCTTGAAATCAAACATGTTGTTGACCACAAACTATTATAATCACTCCTGCATTGCTCGGGTACAATGCTAATATGTATTTAAATTACTATTATTATTATTGGAAAAAAATAAAAAAATTTGGGCGTTGCAATTGTATAATGAACTAGTTGTTTTAAGTGTTTAGTTTCCGGAAATGTACCAAAGTTGTCACTTTAGCCATTATATGTACCATACTCTCAAACTTACGAGCAAAAACAAGTGATTTGAGGAAACAATGCAATAACTTATGTAAACGAAAGAGAGAACTAGGGCAACAATTTGGAGGGTCGAGATAGGGGAGCCTAAAAGTGTTTTGTATAGTAGTATTTATTTATGGTGCTAACTCGGAAATTAATTGCCACATCGTTGATATACTAAAAAAATCAGAAAATAAAAGAACATTTAGATGAACATGAAGAATATTTGAAGATCTGAAGCAAAAACATCTTAATTGCCATGAACAACAAATCTGAAACAAAAACAACACCCAAACCAAAAAACTAGCCATGAACAACTACAAAAATAGAATCAAAGAAACCCAAAATCATTGATATACTAAAAAATAGAAACCCAAATCAAGAAGCAAAGAAACCCAAAATCTGGAAAACAGTCCATTGATGAAGAAGATTATGGAGATAAATCCACTAAAGTCCACATTTTCTAAATGAAAGTAAAATCCAAAATCAAACATGAAGACATAAGAACCTAAATCGAACATGAGGATGTCGATGAACAAATTTTTCAAGAATCCTAAATCGCATATACAAACCTTTAAATCTCTAAGATGAAGATATGGCTTAAATAAATCAAATTTATAAAAAGAAAATTTGGTTGTATATAATAATAACCAAGTCAATTCAGCTATAGTTTCGTACAATTTGCCCCACCACTAACCACTACAAGAAAAAGCCTTAAAGACAAATGAAATGTCAACTAATAGCGTAAATTTGGTCACGAAAATATTGTGACAGGAATTAAGGTCATAACTTTTCATCACAGTTGGCGTAGAGACCAAATGTAAAAATGGTCATTGATGTGTAGTGACCAAAAGTAGAGTCGTCTTTTTTTTTTTTTTTTTTGACAACTTAATTTCATCACTAAATCAATAAAAAAATAAGAAGCTAAAAACTTATAATGACGAAAATAGTCTTCACTATTGTTATGACTGAAATAGTTGGGACTATGGTTATGTCGAGCATAGTTGTCTCTCTTGTTATGACTAAAAGATTCGTCGCTAGTTATGACCAAAATGGCCATCTAATCATTGAACTTATATTTATCTAAAATAGTTATCATGAAACTAATTAATACAAAAAATGTTCGGTATGAAATTTAGAAAAATAACCATCTACTAATTTGTCACTTAGTTGTATCCGGTGACCAAAAAGACTTTTTTTTCTTGTCACACATTCTTTTAATTAACGAGAAGATGTTCATCACTAAGCTTTCGTCACTAAGTTAAATAAATTCAAATTTTTTATTTTACTTTAATCACGTATATGACTTGTGTCAACTCATGGTTTTGTTATGAACGAACCATTGTACACTTTCAAACACAAAAAAAGGGAGAAAAAAGAACATGATAGGAATCACCAAAACATGTTAGAGTTAGTGAGAGGCCTCACTGTTTATTGCAACATAGTTTCTATGTTTCATGCATTTAAAATTAGAGAAGAATTACTTTGCCACAAAACTACAAGTTTCACTAGTTCTTTAAGCTAAAACATGCGTTGGCAAATCTTTGATTGGTCAAAGGAATAATTCGATAGTCTAGCCTTAGTGATCATGCCAATAATGGAAGCTAAAAGGGAGGTTTACCATATGATATCAACTAGAACTCAATGATACATGCCATGATTATTAGGGTTCCATTCTAGCTTCTAAAGTTGACAGTTGAATAATAAGATTGTCCAGGTACGAAACCATATGGAACCGCGTTGAATGCAATAACATGTTCATTGTTTCCGGAGACAAGCCTGAATGATAACGGACCATGAAAAGATGGATCAACATGTGCTGCCCACACCGCGCCCCATATGTTCTCCATCTGTGTAAATTGTTGTGAACCATTTGATGATACTTCTACTGAGCTAAGACCACCATCCCCTTCACAAAATTCTACTGCCATCGCGAACCAATAAGGGTTCATCATTGGATCTATCTTGAACGCAATCGTTGCACTACCGTAGTTGCATGGCACCCTATAAACCAATTTAAAGATGTAAATTAACTAGCCAAAATTGAAATATATGATATCACAAACAAGGAAAAAAAATGTGTTGCTAGCTTAGCATCACCTAGCTAATTAAGCATACACGGGTGCAACTAAGTGTAAACTAAGGACAGATTGTGTGTATGTTATAAAATAGATGGTTCATTTCCATATAAATGTACCTTTTATATTGAATGTTAACTCGACCAAGATTACGAAGATTATCAGCTTGCCCTGGACTTGACATTGCACCAAAAGCGGTTCCACTTAAATCAAAAGCAAATGGGACATCGTTACATGCGCCAGGGCACTCGTCGGTTATGGTCACAGTAATGGGGTTCGTTGAGCAATATGGCTCTCGTGTGCATAAAACCTGAAATTAGTTAATTGCAATGATTTGCTACTGATTTGCATATAAAATGAAATTAGTTAGTTGGAAACCTCTCACTACACTACCTGATAACAATTTCCACACCCTTTGCCTTTCAAATATAAGTTTGCATTTCCTGCAGCTATCATGGCTGAGAATGGAGGTGATTGCACGTCACTAGCCCATCCACAAGCTCCTCCTGTGTAATCAATATATAAACCATGTTGTAAAAACTCGTCAATTGATAAGATCGAGCAAAATAAACTAACTGAATGTGCATATTAGTGTGTATATATGTGTATATATATAATTATATGTATGCATCTATAATAAACTTATCAATTGAAAGCTGTAATTACCACTTCCGGCACCATATCGATCTCCATACCATGTTGCTAAAGCTGGTGCAAAACCGCTTAGATTGCTAGGTATGGCATGAAGGTTATGGTGATAAGACATTAAAACCAAGATGAACAAGAACTTTTTTAGGGTTATCATCATGTTATTTCTAAAATTATTCATTATAAATTCAAAAAAAAATTCCAAAATACAAGAAAATTGGCTTTGCAAACCGCTTTGATGAAACCTCTATCAATAAATTTAAGATCTATTCACTTCATAATAGTAAAACATATAGCCAAATTTTGCAATCTTTAGAACTCAATTCGATGAAAATGAAAGTGAATATGATAGCTTGTACCACCTTGAATTACAAACGGATTAATAATCGAGTTTGTAAAACAAGAAACAAACAACACTCAAAAATGCTACCGATGCTTCAAGACGATGAGACTGAATTAGTGTTGGTTATTTTAGAAGCTAGAAATTTACATAGAAAATAAATGAATTGGTGCATATATATACCAAGTATGGGGGCTGAATTTGTGGATGTAATTAAATAAATCTTCATTTGAAGATTTAATTAGTCAACAACATATAAATAGGATAACTTTGTGGATATCTTTCGAATAAAACCTCCATCAAGTTGACTTATTCGATCATGCTCCTTATTTTTTTACTCACGTGGGAAACAAACCGTCTATAATAATGGGGAATCAATAACATTTCCTAATTGAATTGGTTTTGTAATATATATTAGTGTATAATCAAGTATGCATGGATAAAGTTTTTTGACGGATCAAAAATTAATTAAGGATTTAACAATATTAAATTGCAAAGAAAATGACTATGTATGACGGCGATGATTTAGGTCGGGATAGTGACGTCACACTATATATGACGGCGATGATTTAGGTTGGTACTTATTAACATGAAAGTTTTTGATAATGTGTACTTACACATTGTTTTGACGAAATTGGGTATCATTGTTATTGATGTATGTTTAAAGATGTGTAGTAAGATTATAAATAGTGAGCCGGTGGTGTTGTTAAGCCAACCACTTTGTGGTTCCGGGTCTTTTCAACTCTACCGCTGGTGACCAAAGGTGGAGAAGACAATGCATGGTGAAAGCATAGGGCCCGGTAGACTTCATTTCTCTCAATATCTATTTGTAATTTTTGATTGGTTAGTTACGGTATTAGATAGGTCCCTGAATTTTGTGTGATAGGAGTGACCAATACGAGGATGAGTGATGGGCTAAGCTAATTGTGGGAGTAAAAACTGATGTTACGATGTGGTAGATGTGATAGAATTGTGGAAGTTATCTCTATACTAAGGGTGGCAATGTGAGAAATGAACCCAGAATCTGACCTGGACCCAACACAAAATAGGTTGACACGAATTCGATACGAAACTAAAATAAAAAATGGTTTATACGAACTTGACTTTTTTTAAAACCCATTAAATAAAAATAAAATCATAAAATATTAATTAGTAAAAGCGAAGTAATTAAATTAAAAATCAAAGTTTAAACCTGAAAGTAGCGGTCAAACGCGATTGAAATCCTTAAAAATCAAAATCTCAATCCTACTTGTGAATTATGTGACGTGTTCAAACTACAAACCCGACCCGGAAATGGATCAACCTGAAACTCAACCCGAAGCCTAAAAATAGCGGTAAGATTATGTATTTTAAAGTTAATTTTATATACATTTTTTCTCGAAAAATAGGTCGACCTGAAACCTTACCTAAGAATCCATTTTCCCCTGATAACACAACTTGGACCTTTTTTCCGGTAAAATGGATCGACACGAAATACGACCTGGACCAAACAAAAATCAAATAAACATGAACCGAACCTGACACAAAATTAAGTTAGGTCAACACAAAAACAACATGATCCTTTTAAATTGAACACGGTCCAAATTGTGAGCCTCGCTATAATATATAGTCTAAATGCGACTATAAACTATAAAGATGCTCTAAATTTTTGTGTGACTTATATTCAATTTGCATTTGATCCGAACAAACAACAATACACTTCTAAAATATGGCGATATTTAGAGAAAATCGAAAGTTCCAAAAGTGTTAAAATGTTAAATCCATATTATATATAACCTTTGTGTTAAATCATGGGAATGAAAATTAGGTAGCTTTGATAATTTTTTGTTACTTGTTAACCATTGGGCAGGATATAGATTGTATTTAAGATTTTGATTTCCAAGCATTTACAATCCGATGACACTATCATAAAATTAGATCATGCATGTAATGTATTATATAGGTAAAATAAATGCCTTTCAAAAAAAAAGATAGTAAAAAAGAAATGCCGAATTGTTTTCGTTTTTATGTGTTGCAAGCTAGTTTTGTGGATGTAATGATTTGTAATAAAATAAAAGAAGTTTGTGGTTAAAAAAGAATAAATAATGATTTAACCCCTAAGGTTTCACTTTAGTTTTTAGTTTAACCATTAATGTTAATAGTTTTACTATAAAATTTCGAGAAAATTACACGGATCGTCCCTATGTTTATCACTTATTATAACCTCAGTCCTTTAATTTCATTTATTACGCTAATAATCCTTACTGTTTCGACTTTGTTACACTGGTGGTCCTTGGTATAACTGAAAAGACCTAAATACCCTTACTTTTTTATTGGAAAAGTCCATTATGCCCTTGTTTATAGGTTTTATTATTTTCTTTAATTTTAAGTAATTAAAAAATAATAATAAACTAATATATACTATTTTATATATATATAGAGGGGGTTCATATGAAAAGTGAGTTATTTGCGAAAAATGCGAGAAGCATTTCTATCTCTTAAATTAAAAGATTAAGGGCTAAGATTAGTAGTGAAATTTTTGTAAAATAGTGAATATTTAATAGGTAAACTAATATAAATAAAAGGGTATAATTGTAAAAAAACAGAAATATATATTAATTTGTTTATTTTTAGAAAATCTCGGTGGAGAGATCAGAATTCAAAATAAATAATATCATATCCCAAATTTTTAGAGATTCCTTCTTCATCTTGTAGTCATCTTCATCAACATAAAATCACAATTCATCTTCATCTCGGTTCTCGATTAGAGCTTTCATTTTCTCATAGATCATCTTGATCAACCGACACTCCACATGTTTTTGGGAAGGCCGACTACCAATGAGAACCAACGATGGCGGAGAAGGCTGCCGCCCAATGATCAGAACCAGCGTTGAGACCATCCACAGAGTCACTCAACCGCCGCCGCCCGTGGTCGATCTCACCAAGCTGCCGCCATCAAATCTAGCGACGACCCTCGCCGACACCCAAATCTTCGGTCGCCGCCTCAGATCTACGATCGCTACCTAGATTCTCACAATTTCCTTCTTGCTTTTTCTCATCTCCAATCACGTTTCCTTCTAAATTAATTTTGTTTTTCTTTGCTGCCTAGTTTGTATATTTTCCAGGAAGAGAGAGATATTTTGGAAAATTAGATGTTTTGTTATATCTTTATTTTTTGGTTTACTTTTGTACTGCTTATGCTATATGTACAGGATAAACACGTGTTCTTGTTTTCTGTAGATTTTGTTCAGTTGGAGTGTATTTCCATTAATTAGCTTACTTGAGTTTTGTTTTTTTGTAATATTTTTTAGCTATGTTCACTTATAAAGTAGAGCTTTTTATATTTTTAGAGTTAACTTTTGTGTTATGATGTTAATCAATTGACGTGAACACAATTTTTTTGATTTTTTTCTTTTATAATGGTTAAAACAATTTGTCTTTCAATGTATTCACCGGTGAACATAGCATCGATAATTGTGTTTAATGGTGAACATGATATTGTTTGTTTTTAATTTTCTATTTTAAATGGTTAAAATAATTTGTCTTTGACTGTGTTCACCGTTGAACATAGCATCGATCATAAAAAAAACTAATAAAAATTTTGTTGTGTTCACCAATGCACACTATAAAATTATTAAAATACTAGAAAATCATTTTTAACTTATTTTCTTAATTTAAAATTTAAGAAAGAGAAAAAAATGAGAGAGTGATATCAATAGATTGGATAGAGAAAAAAATTAATTAGAGAGAGAAATTATTTGTGTTTACTAATTTACCCTTTTGAATTTAATAAAAATATCAATTATGATTAATGTGAGCCACAAGATCAAAAACCAATCAATGGCTGAAATTGCTTCTCACGCTTTTCGTAAATAAAACACTTTTCGCATAAACCCTCCCCTATATATATATATTATAATACATACATTTACCCCATCTTATCCCTTACCTATTCACTGCTCCTTTCTCTTAGCCACCAGCACCAACACCACCGGCCCACCACCCACAGCTCACCACCAGCACCCACAGCTCACCACCAGTCCACCATCTTCTCTCCACTGTCATCACTACTATATTCTCTCCCCTCCCTTGATCTCCACCCAACCAACACCACCCGTTATCTTCCCCTTCCCCTTCACCGGAGAACAGCACCACCATTACCCACCATCTCTCCTCATCGCATCACCACCTGCGTCCCCCTTACTCCATCAATCTCCCTCTCTATTAGCGATTGGTGTGTGTGTGTCTGCGATTAGGCTTTTTTCCGTCGCCCATACTCTCGCCTGTGAAGAAAACAGATCGTCGGAGGTAAGTGTGAGTACTTCGTCGCTCATCACCACTGTCGTATCATCACCACTGTCGTATCATCACCACCGTGGCATCATCACCAAGGGTTTTTTCTACCATTGTTATCTCTCTCTCACTCTCTATACACACACAGACACGCACAGACCCCTCTTTTCAAATTAGGGTTTGTTCATGTGATTTGATTAACACCCACCGCAATACGTTCTCTCTCATATTAGGGTTAGTGGTGATGATTTCAGATCATATTCTTGATGGTGGTTTGCGATTTCCCAATCTTGTTCTTGATGGTGGTTTAAGTTTCAGATCTTGTTCTTGATCGTGATGGCGATTTTTAGATCTTGTTCTTGATGGTGGTTTGTGATTTTCAGTTATTGTTCTTGATGATGGTGGCGTTTTCCAAATCTTGTTCTTAAAGGCGGTTTGCAATTTTCAGATCTTGCGTCTTGATAGTCGTTTGAATTTCAGATCTTCTTCTTGATGGTGGTGGCGATTTTCAGATCTAGTTTATTATGATGGTTTGCGATTTTTAGACGTTGTTTTTGACGGTGTTCAGGGGGCGGTGTCAGGGGACGGTGGGTGTTAGATGGGTGTTAGTTGTGGTGGTTTGAGGTTTGATGGTGGTGGCAGTTTAAAGCTTATTTATTTATTTATTAATAATATTTAATCAATAGTTAGTTTTTAAAATGAATAAAAGTTATAAAAAATAACAAATTAATAATAAAAGGGTAAATTTGTCTTTTCAAGTGCATAAGAAGTGCACAAGGACTACCAGTGTAACAAAATTGAAACAGTAAGGACTATTAGCGTAATAAATGAAATTAAAGGACCGAGGTTGTGATAAGTGATAAACCATAGGGACGATCCGTGTAATTTTCTCTAAAATTTCATTTAATAATTAATTATTAGCTAAGCGACCCGTGTGTTAACACGGGGATGATATAAGTCAAATTTAAACTTATATAGCTTTAAGGAGTACTAACACGTATAATAAAAATAATTAGAAATAAATTAAAGTAATTCCCATTAATAAACAATTCTGGTCTGTAGATTCGATAAACAATGTTGATAATGGCAGTAAGTTCAAGTTTATTAGTTTATTGTAATTCATATCTTTAATTTTACTTAAAATTTTCATTAACTTTAATATATACCTATTGAAAATCATCCGAAGATTAAAACGATAAGTGGCTATAAAATAACGATGGAATCATTTACTCAATCATATGTGTGTATATTTACATAAGAGTGTGTGTGTGTATATATATATATATATATAGAGAGAGAGAGAGAGAAATAGGATCAATATAGAACCTAGTCTTAATTATTGAACCTAAAGAACAAATTTGAATAATTGGATCATCTAAATTAATGATTAAGATTTGAAGGTGACAATTTTGTAAATAATATGAAAATTATATCAAGTAACTGCATAATTCAGGACAAATATGGAATTCTGTTTTGATTCTATTTATGGCTCCACCTTCCGAAAATACAAAATGAGAACCAAAAGGCAAATCATTGGGTTATTAGCATGTTAATGACTTAATATTATTTACATTTTCGGTTATTTTCATTTTTGTTATCTTCTTTTATGTCGGTTGCATTTTGTATTTTCGTCAAATAATTTGCATTTTTGTTATCTGTTTTTTTTATTTTCAGCAACATTTGCATTTTTGTCAAACAATTTGCATTTTTGTAAAAAAAAAATTAGAAAACATTTCGATCCTGGTCTTAAATTAAAGAGAATAAAAAACTGAATCTAATAGTATATTTTTTTTTAATATATTATGATAATTTGAATGTTTAGTAAGATTTTTTTTTTTAAATGGAAGTTTGGAGGTTGAAAGAGAGAGAGGTATGAGTATTAATTTGGAATTCTTTTTCCAGTTTTATCCTTACTTTTAATGCTATGTGTTATCACCAGGTTTGTTCTTTAGCTTCTATGAATAAGCAAGGTTCTATGTAACCTCACCTTATATATATATATACACATATATATATTCATCATAAAGCATATAAAATGAATATAAATCTACTGGACTTTATGTAAATTTTGAACTAATTTCTAATTTAAAATTAAACGCACCATTAGATATATCATTTAAAAGAATCCGTGAACTTGTTCTATCATTTTTAATCGTTATTGAACTGTTATGAACAGAGTTGTCATGTGTAGAATGAATCACCCATGATTTCTTCGTTTCTTTTAAATGTTCTTCCAATGAAGGTCGCTTTTGAGCAGATGAAGCAGGTTGTTTATTCACCATAATTAATGACTATAATAAAAAAACAATTGTAAACAAAACTTATTTTCATAGCATATGTGAATCATGGAGTTACAAAGCGATTTTCATGAAAATAATAGTATTATTTAATTTGAATAGATTAGTTGTAACTCATCTAAAATTTCTCAAATATCCACTTATTTAGTCAAATTCGAAAGTTGTAACTCATCTAAAATAATAGTATTATTTAATTTGAATAGATTAGTTGCAACTCATCTAAAATTTCTCATATTTAGTTAATTTGAATAGATTAGTTGTAACTCATCTAAAATTTCTTATATTTAGTTAATTTGAATAGATTAGTTGTAACTAATCTGAAATTCAAAATATGGTTTTTTTGGTACAATTGAGGTTTCCGAATTGCAAGTAAAGTTAGAAATTAAAATAAATTTTAATTTGGTCATAAATTTTAATACGTTTAATAACTTTGATCATTTGGTCATAAATTGAAGCACTAATTTGAATAGATTAGTTGTAACTAATCTAAAAATCAAAAATTGGTTTTTTTAGATGACGTCACTGTATTCTTAAACACGATTTTTTTATTTTTTTTAAATGGGATGTTGTGATCGGTGGAAATTTAGTTTTGTCATCCTTTTCTTTTAATAGGGTTATAAGATAAGATGTTTTAAAATCAATAACTAAACACTTTGAATAGCATATTCAAGTTGATCACTTAGCTCGTCACCATAATCCCAAAAAATCCATCATCTAAACAAAAAATTACCTACCCACTATTATTAATGGATAACAAAAAATTAAGAATATACTAATTTAAAAAAAGTGTCGTATTACAATAAAATTTACACCAAAACGTAGATAAAAATGAGACGGTCGCAAATATATAATTACTTTTTGCTCTAAACAAATATATCACAAGTTACTAAACATAATTTATAAATAACTTATAATTAATTAAATTAATATATAATTTTTGTAAAACCCCCTCACATTTTCTTAAAAGCACTCACATGTTTTATAAAAGCCCCTCACAATTTTCATCCACCCCCAATTGTTTTAAAATTTTCGTAGGCCTTTTTTTAAAGATGACATCATCACTTTTAAAAACATGGTTTTTTTGAAAAGGATGATGATGTCATAATCCTTTTCTTTTAAATATATTATTATTATATAAGAAAGATAAGATTAGTTAATTTTTGTTCGGTTTTGTTTTTCCCATTTGTTCACCTTTTATTGATGAACATGTTAAAGTACACATACTTTTTTATTTTTTTAAAATCATTGTTGAAACAACTCTAATGTGTAAATATAATTGTTCTAATATCAAATCTAATATCAAATCTATTAAATTATTTATACGAGAAGACTATGTGTATAATCATCGATTGTATACATATTAATCATCATTTTACGTATAGTTTTCTCATGCATCAAAGTTTTAATCGGAGGAACCAATAGGTAGATATGAAAGTTATTATCCGGCGCTGCCTCAAGCGTTGTTTTATTGTTGATCACAATGTCCCACACATTGTGGAAAAGGAACTTATAACCATTATACCTCGGTGTGGTCGAGAATTGGTTACACTTGAAAATGGCACAAAAGATATACGTTTCCAAGCAAGTCTCTACTTTCATATGAACGAATTAAATTACGATGGATGAGTGTTGTCATTTTGTTTCTCTAAAGTATAAAGTGATATTTGATAAATATATTAGAAATGATAGTGCGTATAATGACATAGACAAGTTGATATTAAAATAATTTGATAATTTACCTTCTTGTCGAGTAAAGTTATATATATCATGTTTTCTTTTGTTGAGAGAAGGATGTCCATTTTTCTACAAATTCATTCCATTTACAAAATAATACAATATTTCTTTTCGATGTGTATCATAATATTATTAAAACTCATTATCATAGTTGTATAATTCATTATTAACAACATTTGTATATGTTTACATATTTTTTATAATAAATAGGTTTTATCTTATACTTCTTGTGAGTGTCGGTACACTTTCACTGTTGTTTTTTTATTTTTATAGAACTTGTCTCATGTGTATTTTATTTTTTTTGGGTTTGGATTAAAAATAATTAAATTATGTGAGTTCAGTAAATGGTGTATGTGTATAATCACTTTTGGTTATTTTACGATGTGATTGTTGACTCACGCGGTATCAATAGATGTATCATTATATTTTTATTACCCTTTCGTTCCCATATTAAAATTTTATGTGAATCGAAGTTGGAATAATTGTGACGGTTCGAGATTGAAGTTGTTGAATTAAAATTTTGAACAATAATAAATCCAAAGCATTTAATATGTGTTTTACGATATTTTCATTTAATAAGTTAAAAACAATAATAATAAAATGTAAAAAAAAGATAAGAAGACCACTTCAAACACAACACTAACAAACAAAATAACCAAAGTAATTTAGGAAACCACTCCTCAAAACTGAATCATGAAAATAAACATATGTCAACATTTTATTCGGTAACACAATGAACCAAATCCACTCATGCATCTTACCCTTATATGCCCTAAGCTTCTCTTCAGCAACTTCAGTGTCGGTCTTATCTTTATGCACACACAGTTTTGCAAGTCATAGTCGTGTCTTCTATGTTAATTTGAGGTTCTATGTAACGCCATGATTTCCAAAATTCACCATTAGCAAAACCTTTTAAATTTCAGTTAACAATTAGCTACGGAAGACTATAAACCAAGTTCATAATAATTGCTAAATGTCAAAAACGCTAAAAATCACAATATCACACCGAAAATAGTAACCGTAAAACTGTTACATAAACAAACCATTAACAAAATATTAAATCGTATCATTGATATCAATAAACTAAGGCCTCTACTTACCCAAGGGTAACTTGTCTCACGAAGGCGATCATCCAAACCACCTGCACATGTACAAGACATATTTCAAAGAAAACAAGTTTCAACTTACGTACACCTCGTGAGTCTATAGGAGTTAAATAAACAAAGTCGTAAAAAGTTTCATGATTATGTTAAAAATACAATTAACAAGTAATCGTACCCGACCAATTTGTATATTTGACCCACCCAAGAATCTCGTATAATAAATGTGTAGTTTGGAGAAGTAATCGCAACTTAACCTTTCTATCTTTACAACACGTAGAGAACCGTGTATTAGAAGTGGAAGATCATCCTATTGTTCGCTCACCATAGCAAAATTTTGTTCCATGGTATTGTATTCTGTATTGCCTAATCCAAGCATTTGGACTACCTCCTTAAGGTTGGAATAAATTCTTATGTAGCATGATATACAGATAAACCATGTTACGCATTTCAAATGTAAGACGTGTGAGTTGGTGTTACTTACGACATTTTCGTGCATTTTGAAAAACATTAATCGTCGAAGTACCATGGCTTCTCTATATGTTTATCAAGGAAGACATTTCTGGTATTGTAGAAGAATAAGTCAACTGACTAATGTCTGGTGCATTATGATTGAAAGTGTCAAATTTGACGAGAGTACCATCAGCTCCACAACAGTTGTTGATGAAAGCATGACTTGAGGTGCATGATGAACAGACTCAAACATTTGTAACCCGCACATTTATTAAACAGAGAGTGAATGGTTTCATCATAACAGAGAAACTAAGGCATTAGTTAGACTCCTTTGATAAAGGTGAAGCATGATTAAATGGATTTGAATGATGTGGAGCACATAAACGATTTCATCAAAACAGGGTCTTTACGATTATTTGGTTTTCGGGGTCTACTTGAACGTCGTAGTGATTGAACTACAATATCACAGTATACCTGGAGGTCGTAATTGTGGAACTAAAATATTACTCCCGGTTAGTAGAGGGAGAGGTGGATCTACAATATTATGGTTTGCGTAGCAATCTTTCCCCAAATCATTTATTTGGGTATACCGGGAACTTATAACTTTTTCGCGTAAGGAATGGACTCTTGTAAGTCCTCTTAAGTGTGTAGGTTGAGATAAACGACTAAAAGTATGTATAAAGTTTAGGTCTCCCGCGTGTATGGTTGTCACGGATGATAATTGATTTATTTGAGAAATATTAGGTTTATGTACATGGGTTCTACCATTGTGAAATTTTGGTCATAGATTGTAGCTATATTAGGATCACAATTTTCATTACGACCGTGCGTCATAATGCTTAGGTATAATGCCTATAGTTGTTAGTTAAATCAATCAACATATTAAACTACTCTTGTTTTCTGTTTTGTTTGTAAGATGCAACAATGTATAATGATTTTATATTCAAACATGTTCATGTTACAAGTTTATAGATTTAAACTTAATTTCTAACATATTATATTATCAAGTTAGTTTAAAAAATTAGCTAATTATTAAATTAACATACATAAAGGATATTTTGTTGAAGGTTTAATTTTTATCTTAATTTTTGTATTGAATTTTATACATACTTCATGGGTTGATAAACTAATACTACCGAAATTAGCTAACGTGTTTTACGAAAATGATTTATATGGTTTTATACATTTTAGCCACTTTTTGACCCTTCTCATTATAAACAAGTCTTTTATGTATCCACGTAACCCTTTGGAGAAAAATCTTACCCAATGGACTATTACCTATTAATATGAGGAACTTGTCTTTAGGGCAGCTTTAAGTTGGGTGATGTTTTTGGCAATCGCACATTAGCATTGCATTCCTATAACAAATTTATGTAAATTATTTACTTTGGAAATAGCTTTTCTTTAACATGTTATGCTCATTATGTGATCCTGTTGCGTTCGGTCTCACTAGCATCTTATTTTTGTGGCATATGACGGCTCTTTCAAAGGTTGAAACATGCAATACAGACTTATGTGACAAGATTGAAGATGACAGTTAAGTTGTTAATGAATCCTAGTGATGATTTGTTCAATATCCAAGCATGTGATATACTTGTCTCGAAATGACTAGAAAAGGAAAGATACTAAGTGTAGTGTTGGGTTTAAGATGTTGTTGATTGAATGGAATAAACGTTAATACTGTTTGTTTGAAAGTTAGTTGTTTGTTTGAAGTGAATACTCGCAGTGTTGGATGAAAGATTGTTGATGCTGCTTGAAGAAATTAATACTGCTTGTAACATATTCGATTTGGGCCTAGTTGTTAATCGTATGTAATTATACGTAAGCTAGTAAATTATGTAAATAGATATCCAAGTTATATGTATAAGTGTATATTAATTGAATATGTGTGTTAATTGTTTAAATGAAATATATATATATATATATGTATAATTGTATGTAAGTTAATTATATTAATGAAAGTGTATTTGTGTTAAGTATTTGAATGAAATATATATATATATATATATATATATATATATATATATATATGTGTGTGTGTGTGTTTGTGTAATAGTAAATAAAGTATATATATATATATATATTAAAAGAAATAAAAGAAATAAAAGAAAGAAAAAGAAAAAGAAATCCAGAGGCGGTTGCCTCTGGATAAGGATATATATAGATATGTACGTGTGTAATTAACTAAAGTTAGTCAAAGTTGGCAAGAAAGCAAAAACACACACTTACACACACTAGCTCTCTCCGGTGAGATTCTTGAAATCTTAAAGTTGGAAGATTTGAGGTTGTAGAATCAAACAAAGGTTAGTATAATCTTTGTTTTGAAGTTTAAGCATGATGTTTGTAGCAAAGTTTAAAGCTTGATTTGTAGTACTTGTGGGCTGTGTAGAAGCTGGAAGTTCAAGTTCTTGTAAGAACGCCGTGGAACAACATTCAAAGCTTACGTTGAAAGTGAGTTTTACATGTTTGGTTTTTTTATTTGGATTTGATGAGTTTATAAAGTTTGTATGGATGTTATATGAGGTCTAAAAGTGTTTTGAGAGTGAAACTAACAAGTTTGAAGATCTGGAAATTTAGTTGGTTTAAAAAAAAGTCGGATGGTTGATGAACAAGAAGAAGATCATATGCAGGTCTGCACGCGACGCGACGTGTTGGGCAGGTGGACGCGACGCGTTCCCGGCCAAGTCGTGCGACTTTGTATTTTCATGCGACATTTGTTCATCCGACTCTTTGGCTCATCCGACTTTTGGTCCGACTCTTTGGTCCGACTTTCGGACCAACCTTCATCCGAAAGCTTCCGAAAACAATGAATTTACTAAAAATTCAAACTTTTTACCCACGTGGGTTCATTTTCAAATTCATAATCATCAGATTAGCAACGGAATTTCATTTCAAAAGTTACGACAATTAATTACATTATATCGTTCTTTAAAACAACCGACGGTGTTACCTAACACAGGAAAACCGACCATAAACAACAATATTTACATCATACAAAATAGTGTTCCATCCCATAAGGTATATGTACAATCAAAAGCAACCCACCTCACCAGGCCTTCTAGTCTTTACCTGAAAAAGGGCAACATCGCACCATTAGCTAAACAACATAGCTAGTGAGTACTTACTTATCATAAGCATCAACAAAGCAAGTCATACAACATATAGATAATCAATCATTGCTATCTTATCATATTGTGGTGTGCTGACAAGATCAGTAAGAGTCATGTCTTGCAGGGTAATCAATCCCGCTCAACAACTCAGACAGGGAAATCAGACACAACCAACCGCACTGGTGGGGGAGCATAAAGCAGTCCACCAAACATCGTTCACAGAGCCAAGGGCTCCTCAAGTAATCCAGCGGTCATCCAGCTGATTACCACTCACATTAAGGCACGGCCGTTCTGCAGAACCTACTATCCGGAATGCCTCCCGAATCACCGTTAAATCCCGAATTATGATTGAAGTCCTCATGGGATCCAACTACAAAGTTGACCTTAACCATGTGTCGGATAGTCCGCGGACAGTGCACATACATATATACATACATATGATCCGTTAAGGTTCAATCATCTTGCATACAACATCATTCATCTATTCATATATCGTACATTCATTCAGTCATTCATTCATACATAACATCATTAACAACTAGGCGGTTCCAATCTGGATCCGCTGGCATGCACCTAATACATGATCTACAGATATTAAGCATGGCATAGCATATCAATCTCATATCAAGGCTTACCATTACATTCATAAGTGTACCTGCAACAAAACTTAAGCATACATAGTACAATATCATACATAACATTCAAGTAGTCATCTAGCAATCAAGCCTTACTCTATTGAGTCTTACGAAAGCAGGTACTCACCTGATTAGCTTATCACGTCTGATTAATTAATTCTGATTCAGCTAACTCCACAAGTTCACGTAAAACATCAGCAATCGCGTAAAGCATTTGCACACACAAGGTTCTATCACTAGAACACGTACAAGAACCATTTAAGGTTCATAAACATCTAAAAAGAACCTTACAATACATAGCACAACACGTGCCTTACAATTGCTTAATACTTAAAATTGGACATTCTAGATTTTCACCCGACGCGTCGCGTCCAAGGGCCGGACGCGTCGCGTCGCGCTTTCCATGCGACTATCGGACCAATTTAAAAGTCGGACCACTTATGCGAAAGTCGGATGACCCATGCGACTTTCGGATGGCTCATGCGACTGTCGGATCATGAAAGTAAGATCAAGTAAAAGTTGGATGAACAAATGTCGAATGAATAGCAAAAGTCGCACGACATACGCGGGGACGCGTCGCGTCCCTTTCTTAGACGCGTCATGTCGCGTGCCACCCTGCACTTCATCTTCTTCTTTTTCATCCTCCATCCGACTTATACTTTAAACCAACTTATTTCCAGATTCATAAACTTGTCTTTTTCATTTTAAAAACAACTCTAAACATCATATAACACCTATACCATCATCAAGAACTCATGAACTCCAATTATAATCATCAAACATGGAAAACCCACTTATCAAGTAAGCTCTCCATGTTTAACAATGGAGTTCTTAATGGTAGCTTTGAGTTCCAACAGCAAAACACACATATATCTAGCATGAAACATATCTAATCTTCACAATAAACATCAAAATAACCTTCTTTTGAATTGACAACTTCAAATCTTCAAACCTTTGTGTTGGGAAAAATAGGCTTACAAACATATCCTCTTTTGTTGACCCAAAAATATACAACTTGTTTATACAATTGTATGTATTAACATTAACATATGTGCACATATAAATATATATATTCAATCAAATATATTCTCGTCTATGATCTACAAAATAAGCTTCATCAAATGGCCAAGCTCCAATCGTCAAAATCCGAGTTTAAGTAGAAGCCAATTCGAGTTCAAGTAGAAGCCGATGTCGAAGATTCCTACAAACAAACATTTGAAGTTTATGAGCTTACAAAATAAATTATCAAATGAGTTTAAGTTTTTATAAAATAATTTTTATAAAAACTTTTATAAAAATTGAGACAATTTTTTATAAAAATCACAAGCTTGAAGGTCAAAGCAAATGAATTCCTATTTTGGCAAATACTAAACACAATCTTCTATTGAAATAAGCTAAAACCATATTTAGCAAAAGGAATCTCCCGAAGAGGTAAACTTCCAACATGCTTTGTGCATTTGGTTTCCAAATTATCATTTCATGATTAAATTCAAACTTAAGAAGTATGACACTAACCCAACTTTTCTTAAGCTTCTTTTCAGTGCATTTTTATGGTAAAAATGGGTTGTGTGTGGTTTTAGTAAAAGGCCAACGTCTATATTCACAAGGCTCAAAAAGTTCCAGCAGGCCGACGGTCGATGCCACGGTCGACCGTGGACAATCTGGACACTTTTTGAGCTTGCACCTTTTTCCTTATTTAAGGCAACTCAAGTCTTGTATTTTACTAAGCTCTTGCAATCTGAAAAACACAGAATTCATACAAAATCTTCTGAGCTCATATTCTTTGATAAATATTCAATCTTTCAAGATCAAGAATGACAGCCTTCAAAGTTCAAACACAACATTACCTTCTTATACATTTATAATAGTGTGAGGATCATCTCTAGCCTTAGAATTAGAGAAAAGTGAGGATCATCTCTAGCCAATAGAATTAGAGAGAAGTGAGGTTTATCTTAACCTTGTTTGCAAGAGTAAAGTGTAATTCTTGTAAGCTAAAGAGAGAAGTTGTAAAAGGTTTATCTCTACCTTTAAAGAGAGAAGTTAGTGGAGCAACTCTTGGTGGGTGAGGCTAAGGAGTGGATGTAGAGCAAGGTTGTTAACTCTTGCTTGAACCACTATAAATCATTGTGTCATAGCTACTTCATTGGTGATATCTTTCTTCTTTAAACTCATTAATTACTTGAAAATATTGTTAAAAACTTCAAAAAGTGGGCATATAACCTATTCACCCCCCTAGGTTCTAATACTTTGCTTTCAAGAACCTCACGAAAGCTTGTAGCTAGTGTGTGTTTTGAGAGATTATCAACTTTTGACTTTGTGAGTCAATTCCAATACATCACACATATATATAATCTTATCTAGAGGCAAACCGCCTCTGGACTAAAATATCTATTTTTTTTCTTTCTTTTCTTTTCTTAATCATTTCTTAATTAATATATACATATATACATATTATACACATAATCATATTTAAAATATATACTTTTCATTAATCTCCATTTAACCAACTCTCTTACATAAATACACAACTAGAATATTCTCCTATTCTATTAATTTCATACGCATTCATACTATTTACAAAAGCGGGTAATGAAGATGGAAATGTAATGAAGAGGCCTCCTCCAACCAATGATAGGGAGATAAAAGAAAGATAGAGTGAGATGAAAGCCTTGAGTACCCTTCTCTTAGGTATTCCGAATGAGTATCAACATCAGTTTAGTAGGTGCAATGATGCTAAGGAATTACGGGAAGCATTAGAAAAGAGATTTGCAGGAACTAAAACTTCAAGCAACAATATTTCTTGAATCAACAATATGAAAAATTCAAGGCCAAAAAGGAAGAATCCATGACACAACCCTTTGATAGGTTTAACAAACTTATTGGAGAGTTAGAAACTGCAGGAGTCAAGATTGATCAAGATGATGTGAACAAAAAGTTTCCTAGATCCTTGGGACAAGAATTGACAATGCTCACTACGTCTTTTAGGAAGTGTGATGAGTTGGAAGACAAACACCTTGATGATCTGTACAATGATCTAAGAGTTTTGAGGTTAAAGTTAAGGCAAAGAGAAAATCTTTAAGTTTTTATCATAATGTTGCCTTTATGTCTTCTGTTAGAAGTTGATATGAGGGATCAAACAGTTCAAAGGATGTTGGAGTGTCAAATCAACCAAACAAAGCTAAAAATACGAATGACAACGTTTTAGAAGCTTTTCTGGCTAGTCATGTGCACTCTACACTGACCAGTGATGATCTAGATCTGATTCACCCAAATGATTTAGAAGAAATAAATATCAAGTAGCAGATGGCTATGCTCACCATGAGGGCAAATGTAACTCTTGGAGTTTTTATTAGTCTTAAATATGATTAATAAGAGTTATATGTGTTATAAGTGGTTATATATGATTAGATATGTTTATAAAACTAAAGGGGTTAAAATCGTCAAAATCAAAGATAAATAAGTGTAGGGACCAAATATGTATATGTGCTATAGAAGTAGATATATGTATATATATATATGGGAGCTCTTCTTTGACTTTCAACCAAATACGTATATGTGCTATAGAAGTAGATATATACGGCCCGTGTAGAGGCTCTAGAGGTCACAAGGCCATGTGGGCATACATGGTCGTGTAGCATATGAGGTACACGGTCCGTGTAGATGTATACAGCCCATGTAGGTCAACCGATTTCGGTTATGTTTAATAGAATTTCGGTCGTGTAATCAACTGAGTTCGGTCGTGTGGAGTATGGGGTACACCGGTCGTGTAAGGCTACATGGCCCATGTAGATCCCCTTTTCAACTCAGAATGTGTTTTTAATTATATGTGTAGGATCATGTTTGGATCCCTTATCAAGTGATATACATTTGTTATAGCTTAAATCAGTTACAAGGTGAGTCTTCTAAACTATTCTTCATATGTGTAACATGTGTGTTATTATATTGCAATACAATCATGTATTATTCATATGTATTAATAAGCATACTGCTAAGTGCAGTAGTGGCTCAGAATTAGTACAGTACTATGACTCAGTTGTTACCTTGGGTCTAGAATTAGAGGCTAGCATGTTTCCTGATATATGTGTGCTATCTATATGTGATTTTATACATGTGTTTATAGGATTGACAGTGTAGTTTAATCAATAAGCTCTCGTAGCTTATTAGATACTATATTAAATTACAGGAATCAGCAAGGACAAGGGCAAATCTCCTGTTTGATTACATTTTGACAAACCCTTTTTGAACAGTTAACGCATGGTTATGTAAAAGACAATCTTTTTACCAAACTTGTGGTATTACATATGTGTGTATCTTTTCAGTAAACCAGTTTTCAAACTTACTACGCTTCCGTTTTTGTGTAAAAACTTATTTATGTGAATTACCATATGGGGTTTTTGTCATAATGGCCAGTTTTATAAATTGGGGTGTTACAACAAAGAGATTCATTCAAAAACTGGTAGAATGAACTTTGCTTTTAAGAGGGAGGATAATGTTGGATTTGATAAAAGAAAAGTTGATAGCTACAAAGGTCATAAGATGGGACAATTTGCAAGGGAGTGCAGAAGTGAAAGAAGACAAGAAATCTCAAAAGAAAAAGCTTTTGTGTCTCAAAAGTGAAATGGGATTTGATTAGAGTGAGCATGCAGAATATGACACACAAAATCAAGCATTGATGGCAGACATCACACCAAAGTCTATTAACATCCCAGAAGAGGTAAAATCTAAGATCTGCTCAAAAGAATGTATTAATACTGTTAAGAAATATAGAGAACATAATAAAGTTATGTGTGAACCTTTAACCAAATGGGAAAAAGAATATCTTAGTCTTAAACTGGAAAAGACTTTAAAGCAACTTGAGGAAGCCAAGAAAGAAACTGAAAAGGTTAAGCTAGATGTAGAAAAACTAAATTATGCTTCCACTTTTGTTGAGAACCTGATGAAATCTCAAATTCATGATAAAATTAAATTAGGAATAGGTTAAAAGAGTGTTTGACCTCCCTACAATCAGAATTACATTCCACCCATAAAGGATGTAGTTGCTAAGTACATAAATGAGGAGATTCCCATAGTAGTTACTAAGATTGATCTTACTTCATCCACTAGTAAGAAGTTTGAAGAAAGTGAGATAAATGTGTGTAAAGTGGATAAGTATGAAAAGTATATGGGAAATGTATTTAAGCATGAAACTATTCCTCAAGAAAATCACATAGCTACAAATGAACTTGGTGAAACTCCTTTTGTCAAATCTATGAGTGTGAAAGAAAAGGGGAAGGTAGTTGAGTCAACTGTTAGAAATACTCATTGTTCATGCTGCACAAATCATAGCTTAACTGTCAGAGGAAACCAAAGAAATTAGACTAAAAAAATGACACACAACTATGACATAAATTTCAAAGCTTTTAAACCAAAGCCATGTTTTATCTATGAAAAAAAATCACCTTGCAAAAACATATTTCTTTAATCCAATCAACAAAAGAAATTATTTTAGGAATGAAAGAGCACGGGTGTTTTCAAGAAAAGTGTAAAACATTCAGTATAACAAGCAATACCAGGGTTTGTTAATAATGCCAGGGCTAAGAAACCCGTATTTAAAGCAAAATCAAAAGTTTTTCAAAAGTCAATCAAGCCTAAAAAGAAATTAATGTGGGTAAGAGTAAATGAAACTAGTTCAAAATATCAACCTAGTTCAATTACTAATATTCATAAGGAACCAAAGATAAAAACATCTGTTAGTAGTGAGTGCATTGTTAATACCGATGGATATGTTAGTACTAAACCAAATGTTGCTACCGATTGCTCTCTTAGTACTGTCAATACTAGTAGTACTAAAAATGTTTCAAAATACTTAAGTCATGATTTATAAATGGAGATGATCTCAAAAATCAAAAATGTTAATAGAAAAAATTTATAATAATGCTTAAGGACAACCCAATACCACTTTGGCTTGGGTTCCCAAAAGAGACTGATCATTTGAATTCATGTGCAGAGCAGGTCAGGGAAGGTAAAATGAAAATATTTGGTATGTGGATAGTGACTGCTCTAGGCACATGACAGGGGACGTTTCATATCTTCAAAAATTTACAAGTGGCATGATGGTAAGCCTGTTACATTTGAGGATATATTTGTTGCTTTTGGTGGTGACACTAAAGGGGAAGGATAACACGTAAGGATATGGTAAGTACTAGCATAATCACTTTTATGTTGTTTTCTATGTTGAATGTCTCAAATATAATTTTAATGCTACTTGAATCTATATATATTATTAAAAGGCTTACTTTCTTACTAAGTATAGACATTAAAAAATTTCAATCAACCAAACAGCACCCTTCATTTCTCAAATTTGAATTTAGTTGACTGCATTTTGGGAAAGACCCATATTTAAAATAAAGCATGGACCCTGGAGCATAATAAGGATCTGAAATTGACATTTAAAGATTTGTACTCCATCCTTCGCTCTCTCTCTCAATCTCATACTCGATTTGTCAAAGAAACCCTAAAATCGTTTTGGGTTCTTGAAACTCCATCACTACCACAACGCCCTATCTTCATCTCCACCGCGTCCACTTGAAAAAACCCTAAAATCTTCAATCATTTCCGCCTCTTTTAAGAATGGTTTCCGGTCTCCTTAAAAGGTATGTTTTTTTTTGTTTCAAACAATGTATTTTTTGTTAAAAAGATTCATATGCAGAGTATATTTATATGTTTGTATTCATGTTGTTGGTTTTAGGGTTTTGATTATATGTTCAGTTTTTTACATATTATAATAGTTTCTTTGTTTTAGATTATAAGTTTGTAATCATGTTCTTAGTTTTAAGTTTTCGATAAGGAAGGTTTTGTGTGGTTCTAAACCATCATTATTCGAAGAATTAAGACGCGTAAAACATCTCTAACAGGTTCTAAAGTTAGAATTTATTGTTCTACAGTTAGGGTTAATTAAGAAGCTATGCTTGTGTTTACCCTTAAAGGGCAAGTGTTAAAAGCTGAAATTTGATTTTTATTTATTTATTATTCGAGTACAGATTTCGAGGACGAAATCGATTTTAAGTGGGGGAGAGTTGTAATACCTATTTTCAAAGTTGTAATGAATTTTATTGTTAAGTATTTCGGGTATTAATTCCTTTAATTTTGAAGTAATTATTTTTAGTAATTTATACTAATGGTTCTTTACTCGGGCCTAAGAAGTAACAAATAAGAGTTAACCCATGTGGACTTGGTGTTGTAACTTGTAACCATACATTGGGCTTATTTGATGATGAGAAGAAATGGGCCTTTGGTATTTAATTTAGGAAGCTAAGCCCACTTAAATGGGGTCCATTCACCCTAAACAAACAGCCGACACCGCTGTCCCCAAAGTCCAACCCCCTATGCTCGACCGAGAAGAACAAACGGAATCGAGGGTGAATCTTCGAGCAATTGACCGAGAAAAATTACACGTATGTGTTATCTACCCTTAGTAACCATCGAGCTGTTGATTTCATGAATTATAGCAGTGTTTTTGGGAGAGTTCGATGAGCTTCATGGCTGTCGAAGGTACAGGTTAAAAACCGAACAAAAACAGGATTTTTGATGATGAAAAACTTGATTAAAATGCAATTAAATTTCAGTAAATAATCTATATGAGTCTAGGAATGCATAGGATTTTAAACCTTGGATAATGGTTGAGTTTTGAATCCTCTCTTGTTGAGTTTTAGGGGCTGTCGAAAGAGCAGCTCAAAGCAGAAAAAAAAGATGCAATTTTTGATGAAGATTACATGATGGAAACTCAATTAATCGATAGGTTTTGATTTAGATGTGTTAAGGAACCTATAGGAGCAAGAATTAAGATTTTTGGTTGAGTTTTTGCTAAGATTGGATTTTTAAAGTGTGTATATGTATATATGTCATCGATGGGTTGTTCTGGAAGAATGTAAGTGTAGATTCTGAACTTACATATATATATATATATATATATATATATATATATATATATATAGGAATTTTTGAATCACGAGATGTTATGTCAAATGGATTGCAAATTGATTGGCAATGGGGAACCACAAATCAAGTATAAAGTCTTGAATTGCAAAATGAGTGGGTATGATTGAATCACTAATTAGTGAGTTTGTATGAATTGCAAATTAGCTAGTTTGTATGAATTGCAAATTAGTTAGTTCGTATAGGATTGCAAAGTAGTAAGTTTGTATGAATTGCAAACTATCTAGTTTGTATGAATTGCAAATTAGTTAATTTGTATAGGATTGCAAAGTAGTTAGTTTGTATGAATAGCAAATTAGGTTTATAAACCGAATCGCAAATTGATTTATACAAGGAGAATCACAATTGGGCTTGTTGGCCCAATTGCAAAATGAAAACTACATATGAATCGCATATTGGATTTTAAGGCCAATTACAAACCAGAGAATTTGTTCGAATCACAAAATAGGCTAATTGGGCCGAATCACAAATTGAGACTTACATTTGAGTCACAAACTAGGCTTGGAATGCCAATTACAAATTGGGCATGGGAAGCCCAGTTGCAGTCTGAACTTAATATTTAATGTGCAAATTACAAGATTAGTATGGGATTATGAGAATTTATAAGATACGATTTAATTGTTGGTGATTGTCGATATTAACTGAATTTCAAGTACTCGGTACGTGTCTGTAGTCGGTACTTAGACTACGAACCAGGTGAGTTTCACTAACTCTTATCTTATGACAGATTTGTATATATGTGATGTTTGTATTTACGTGTATGTGTAGTTTGATGTGTTATCTGTTTATTTTTCTTCTTGATAACCAGTAGACCAACTTAATGGGGGTCTTTAGACATTGTGGCCGAGAGGGCCTTATGTGTAGATACGTGATAGTGCGTGATAATCATAAGGTATGGGTGAAGTGTTGCTCTCTAATCTTATATCTTACCCGTTGTTGACTCATTGTGTAATTCTTTTCAGGATCATCGGGCAAAGACAGGGGCAACGCACCAGCGTGACAGCAGCGTAAGACTATTTGATTTTATATGTTTATTAAGCATTTATTTAAATCTTCCGCTACTGAGATTTAATATTTATTGGGATGAATGTAATAATGTAACATCGTAAAATCTTAAGCCATTTTTTTAAAAAACTCGCCACGGAAATATAATCCAAAAGTTTAACATAAAATACAAATATTTACAATCATTCACAAAATACAAACATCGAATCATCTGTTGTGTTACAAAACAAAATATGGCTTGTCTTTTATCAAAATATATATCAGAGTGCTTGGTCATTCTTTCCTCTAACAAAACCCAGCTAAGCAGTTGTAAACACTAAACCTAGAAAAATAGTTCAACGGTGGGGAATTAGCATGAAGCTATGTAACACCCAGAATTTTATTATTAAGTTAACGCGAGAAATGTACAAAGTGGTAAATGAGTTACAAATGGATATATGTGATAGTATGTGGTTATAAACTAGAGGGGCTAAAACTGTCAAAACGGAACTTGGAAAGGTTGAGAGACTAATTGTGTAATTAGTCCTTATATATATATATATATATATAAATAGCCATATTTGACTTTGTATTGGTCAAAGCTTCATTTCACAAAACCAAACTCACGTATATGCTCTCAAGGCTGGAACTTTCACTTCATCTGATTGATCAAGAATAATAGAACAAGTGTTTGGTATTGAGCATAGCAACTATACAAGCTTGAGGTAAGATCTAAAATCATGTTCTTGAAGTTTTTATGGGTTTTCTAGCATGATTCATGGTGAAACATGTTAGAAATGATCTAATATGAGTTAGTTATGTTTCTCTACTGTATGGGGTGTAGGAAAACACCCCTAACATGTAAATTTATGAGTTTTTCGGATTTTTGGTTGAAATCCGCTACTGCAGTGAAGAACTGTCGGATTGTTTGCAAGGTACACGGCCCGTGTAGAGTGGAAGGCGGTCACAGGGCCATGTTAGTATACATGGTCGTGTAGAGTATGAGGTACACGACCCGTGTGGGTCTACACGGCCGTGTAGGATGACTAGTCAACACTGGCTATGTAGCCAGCTCAGGTCGTGTAGTGTTTAAGGGACACGGCCCGTGTAGGCCCTGTTTCAGATCAGATTGCTTTAAGTGATACTTTGTCATATTGTATATATAGGAAGGTGATTAACCTTATATCAGCATCAATATCAGTTGGAGATCTTTGCATATCCTAACTATTATAAGGTGAGTCTTCTAGACTACTATTCATATTTACCGCATGTATGTTATTATATCAGATTGTTGATATGTTAGGTCACTCAGATGTGGGTGCTATGCACAATAAGGTTCAGTAGTGATGCAGTAATATTACAGTATATATTTATGTGTGTTAAGCTTACTGCTGTGTACAGTAAGGCTCAGTATTATTAAGCATGCTGCTTTGTGCAGTAGTGGCTCAGAAATAGCACAGTACTGTGGCTCAGAAATAGCACAGTACTGTGGCTCAGTTAATTAATCATATGTATGATAAAGCATGCTGCCTTGTGCAGTAGTGGCTCAGTTAGTTACTCAAAGATTATTATCAGTTGTTGACAGTGTTCATAATGTGATTATATTCATGTGTTTATATGATTGGCAGTCTAGTTTACTCACTAAGCTCTCACAGCTTATCAGATATTATTTCTAAAATGTTTTGCAGGTTTTAGCATAGGCAAGAGTAAAGCTTCAGTTTGACGGTTTTCATGTATATAAGGAAAACAGTGTTTTGAAACTTAACGCCCGATTGTATAGTGAGAAAATGTCTTTTGATGTAATTATGTGACTATCATGCTTTTGTATGAACCTGAGGGTTCAAAACTGTTTTTGTTGCTTCCACTCGTTTGTAAGATAACTCTTTTATTTTTTTAAAAGACTTTGAAACATGACTTTATATAGATTTTGAAAATTGGGGCGTTACAAGCTAAACCACAACACCAAACGGCAATAATCAATATAAAAGCATGTGATCACATAATCCAGAACACCGGCGGCTCGGCGCAGAACCTACAACCAATGCGGGCCAAAGCAAAGGTTTACCGATAACCCACCACCAATTGGCACAGTTAGATCCCCTCCAATACAACGCATGAACAATAGGGTCTACAACTGCTCAATCAATAGCAATCAGGCTCAGCCCAATTCTACGTATAGCTGACTTCTCAAACGCTACTCGAGATCATCCCTCGAACACGTATCAACCAAATAATCACACAAACAATAATGCAATCAACGAACATCAGACTACAACAGTCTATCAATCACCATCACATGCATCACATCAATCATAACCTATACCATCCGTGAGTTTACATCAACTTACCTCTGTTTCTCGATTGCAGCACTCAGCTATCTAATATCACTGAGTCTTTATGTTTCCTAAAAACACAACACCAAAATCAATCTCTGGTTCATAAATATATATTCATATATATATATATATATATATATATATATATATATATATATTTATATCAAATATAACTATGTACAACAAGTTAGATTCACATACAATAAACATATAATGTGCACTCCAAAAACACCAACAAACAAAAGCTTCCATACTGAAAAACACCGGACGCGTCACGTCTAATACCCCGACGCGTCGCGTTGCATTCCAAAAAGTCGGACCACTAAAGTCGGACCCCACAAAGTCGCACCAATAAAGTCGGACCAAGACACAAGGTCGGACCAAAAACCGTGGACGTGTCGCGTCCCTTACCCGGACGCATCGCGGCGTGCCAAGAACAACCAGACCTGCAACTTTGTGCCTTCTTCCAGCCTTTTCAAAACTTTCAAATCACACTTATAAATCTGGAAATCGATTTCTAACAATTCTAAAACAATACAAACTTTATATAACATGTATACAAACATTAAGAACACCTCAAATCCATTTATAGCATCAAAACAAACAAACCCCATATGTCAAGTTTAAGCTTCCAAACTTCATTAATGGTGTTCTACACTTTTAAGCATGCAAATCCAGTAAAAATATAGCAAAAATTACATGAATCAATACATAAACATGTACCAACCTTTAGTTGCAATTAACAATCACCAAATCTTTATTTCAAAATTTCAAGTTTAGCTTCCTTCACCACAAGGTAACACACACTTACACTTTCAAGAAGTTTAAGAAACGAGGAGGTGAATAAATAAGTCAATACATATCCATATACATATCACTACACACGTACACAATACTATCTCTTTCATTTAAGCATGAGGTGTTAAATTCGTAACCCCTTTCATACATGCATGCATACATATATACATTATCTTTATTACACATAATTAATTAATTATCATGCAATATCATTTAATTAGGATACTATTAATCACAAAAAAAATATTTAAACACACAATTTACTCACGCCAACCCGTTAATGACTAACCCGGGTTTATGGCTGTTACAAATCTCCCCAAGAGGATTCCGTCCTCAGAATTTCACTTCGTATAAACAGTTGAGGGTACTGATCCTTCATATCTGCTTCTGTCTCCCTGGTTAAGTCAGAACCTAAACTGTGCTTCCACTTGACCAATACCATTGGAATTTGTTTCTTTTGAAGTTTGGTCACTTTACGATCTAAAAGTTCAATGGGTTCTTCCACTAATCTTTTCTTTGAATCAACTTTCAATTCATGAACTGAGAGAACTGGCTTTCGTCTTCTACCTTACAATTTCGCACATAATATACATTGAACGTGTCATGAATACCTGCCAACTCAGAAGGAAGATCCAGTGTAACTGTCTGATCATTCACTATCTGCCGGATACAAAAAGGATCAACGAAGCGAGGAGCTAACTTCTCATGTTTGCCAAAACGAATAACTCCTTTCCATGGCGAAACTTTGAGATAAACCAGTTCACCAACCACAAACGAAACATGCCGACTCAATTGGAAAGGTTCTAAGCAATAAAAAAAAAAATCAAAAGTGGCCCTAACAATGTAATGACTTTTTGGGATTTGGAAGAACACGAGAGGGTAGATTGTGTGAAGTGTATTATGTCCGTGTGATGGTATGTTAAATCAAGTGTTTAGTCAAGTACGTACAATTTATTTTAAAGTTTTAGTATATGTCAGGTATGTTTTAAATGATGGTAGAGGTAATTATATATTTGAACCTTGAAGTAATGATTTAAAGTCTAGTATAATTTTGGTTATAATTTACGTATCTTGAATATGTTAGTAAATCAACATTTTCATGAAATTAGTTAATTTTTTCATATTTTATATTTATTGATTATTAAATTATTGTTAATGATATATAATTTAGTAAACTAGAAATTAAAAAGTAATAAAAATTAGTAATTTTTTCTTTTTGTTAATTCTATTCCAATTCCTTTGTAAACCAAACAAAATTTCCCATTTGAAATTTCATTTCATTCCGCGAATCAAACACATGCAAGAAACCAATTCCATTAGAATCCTTTTAATTTTGATTCCATCAATTCTATTCCGCGAATCAAACGGGACTACAAGAAAAGGGAAATGCAATTCAAACATGAAGAACTAAAGAAACTAAAAGAGTAAAATGCTTTTACACGTATGAGTTAGTTTGACTAAATGAAACATCTCTATTTATATAAGCATTCACCCCTCAAATAGATGGACAATATTTATTCAATCTAACTACAAATTATTCTTTGAAGATGTTTATTCTAGATGATTAAAAGAAAAGTTCTACACATTTTAAGAGTAAAATGATAAGAGTTTGAGATTCATTTACTTTCACCCTGACTTGAAGTATTTTAACTTATATACCACTTTTTAAAAGCTTGACTTAATA
This sequence comes from Dittrichia graveolens, assembly GCA_038502395.1. Classification (NCBI taxonomy): domain Eukaryota; kingdom Viridiplantae; phylum Streptophyta; class Magnoliopsida; order Asterales; family Asteraceae; genus Dittrichia; species Dittrichia graveolens. Next base: position 73,135,028 of record JARJIL010000005.1, on the reverse strand, counting down.
CTATACTTGACAAATTGTAACATGCTAACATTTGTTAACAAAAGCTTGACTAAAAGTTCTATAAATTTTAGTTCTTATTATATAGGAAAACAATAAAAAATAATTAATCAATTGCCTTCAATCTAATGAAACTATGCTAACATTTGTTAAACAAAAGCTTAATATTATTTTCCATTGTCTTTTTAGAACACAATTTTTGGTAATCAAAGAATTATTGCACAAGACCACTAGATCCAGATTATTAATCAATGTTTTCATACTATAACTAAAGTGTTGTATTTATATTTTAATGATATAGAAAGGGATATTTTCTAAAATATAGTAACTTAAATTGCAAAAAAAATTAATTCGATAATTATGTTTTTATGTCTCAATATGTACGCTAATTAACCTTAAACAAACTAGTTTGATAGTTACATCGTAAAAAACTAAACCTAGTGTAGAGATAAACAAAAGGCTTTATAATTAAGAATTGAAACATGAGAAATAAAGATAATAATTGCTAAACAATACTATTTCACAAATTAAGTATGTTTCCATTTTATGAAATTAGCTCATAAAGAAATTGATTTATGCACTGTAAAAGTAATTAGAGAAAGAGAAAACTGCAGTGGGTAAAAGCTTTTATTAAAAGTGAATAGTTAAATTACATCATGAAGTATAATAGCTTATTTATATATATGAAAAGAAGAGAAAAGTCAACAAGAAGTTGTTGGCCAAGCTAAATACTTCCCAACCAATTGTTAAAGTTTATTGCAATTGGAGAAATATATGCTTTTGCCTTCTATTATACTAACTTGAGGTGGCAGAATTTACTAGAGCGATGAGCATATTTATGTAAGCTTTTGGTAAGTACATCAGCTGTTTGATTTGTAGAGGGGATGAATTGTGGTAGGATTGTTCCAGCTTTGATTTTCTCACGAACAAAGTGGCAATCAATCTTAATATGTTTTGTTCGTGCATGTTGTATGGGATTAGAAGCTAATGCAATTGATGATGCATTATCATAGTATATTGTGATCGGCTTGGTATATGTTATTTGGAGGTCATTAAGGAGACTTTGTAACCAAGTTAGCTCACAAGTACAGTCTGCAAGAGCTTTGTATTTAGCTTTAGTTGACAATCTAGAAACAATAGACTGTTTCTTAGATTGCCACGAGATAAGACAAGGGCCAAGGAATATGCAGTAGCCTGTGATAGATTTTCTAGAAGTAGGACATGTGGCACGGTCACTATCACAATAGGTTGTAAGTGTAGATGAATGATGGGAGGGAAAATGTAAGCCTTGACCAGGACTCAATTTGATGTATCTCAAAACCTTCAATAATGCTTGAAGGTGAGATGTTCTCTAGGATTTTGAGAGAATTGGCTAAGAGCTTGAGCAGCAAATGATAGGTCTGGGTGAGTAATAGTAAGGTAAATCAGCTTGCCTACTAAGGTTTTGTAGAGACTTGCATCTTGTAAAGGTATCTCATTAGTATCATTAAGCTTGATGTTAGGATCAAGTGGCACAATAGAAGGTTTTTCATCAAGTACGCCTGCTGTTTGTAAAAGTTCAAGGGCATATTTCCTTTGTGTCATCATAATACCATTTGAATTTCTAAGAAGTTCGATGCCAAAATAATAATGGAGTTGACCCAAGTCTTTGATGCTGAAAGTAAGGTCTAGTTGTTGCTTGATACTATTAATGAGAGACATGTTATTTCCAACTAGTTAAATATCATCAACATAGACCACTAGTATAAGAATGTCAGATTGTTAGGTCAAGGTGAAAAGAGATGTATCTGCAAGACTTTGTTTGAACCCCAATTGAAGTAAAAAATCTGTTAACTTGTTGAACCATTGTCTGTTGGCCTGTTTGAGGCCATACAAGGATCTTTTGAGTTTACAGACTGCATTTGGTGGTAGATTGGTGGTATAACCTTGGGGAATTGTCATATATACCTCTTCATGTAAGTCCCCATGTAGAAAAGCATTGTTTACATCTAGTTGTGCAACATGCCAATTATTAAGAGTGGCAACAGCCAAAAGAGTTCTAACAGTGACCATCTTGGCTACAGATGCAAAAGTTTCTTTGTAATCTATGCCTTCTTTTTGAGTAAATCCTTTTGCCACTAATCTTGCCTTAAATCTTTTAATAGATCCATCAGCATGAAATTTGACCCTGTAAACCCATTTGCAGCCAATGGGTGTTTTATCTTTTGGAAGAGATGCGATTTCCCAAGTGTTGTTCAGTTGAAGAGCTTTTAATTCTTTATTAATTGCATCAATCCATCTTTGATCTTTAGATGCTTGGGTATAGGAGTAGGGTTCATAAATTTGGTTTATGGTGTTTATCAGGTGTCTATTTTGAGGAGTGGTGATGTTTAAGTAATTGAGATATTTGGAGTGATGAAATATAATGGCTGAGTTGGCAGTGAATTTTGGGAGAGTGTAATGGTAGTCTTGAAGGTTAGAAGGAGGTTTGTATCTTCTTTGGGATGTTCTTAGGGGAACAGATGTGGAAGTAGAGGGAGTGTCATGTGATGGAGTTGTGGAAGGTATTAAATTTGAAGTTGGAGGATTTGAAGTGAGATTAATAGGAGGGTGGATAGAAGGTGGAGTGTAGGTATAGATTGATGTGTAAGTAGGATCAGTGAGTGGAGAGATGGGTGTGGTATGATTAGATGGATTTGAAAAAATGGAAATTGATTCATTGAAGTTGACATGTCTACTCACAAAGGATTTTTGAGTTTGAAGATTGTAAAGTAGATATCCTTTTTGGTTAGTTGGATACCTAAGGACTACTGAAGGTATTGCTCTAGCTACAAACTTGTCATGGTAGTGTTGATGTGCATAGGCTTGACAGCCAATGATTTTGAGGTGGTCAAATGATGGAGGGTGTTTGTAAATTAATTCAAAAGGACTTTTGTACTATAGTGGTTTGGATGGAAGTCTATTAATGAGGTAAGTTGAAGCTAGGATACAATATCCCCAAAAATGGATAGGAAAGTAGGCTTAGAACATGAGTGATCTAGTAACTTCAAGAAGTTGTTTATGTTTTCTTTCTACCCTTGCATTTTGTTATGGGCTATAAGGGCAGGAAGTTTGATGAATGATACCATTAGAGTGAAAGAATTTAGTGAGAGAATGATTTAAAAATTCAAATCCATTGTCACTTCTAATGGTTTTGATGGACGTGAAGTGATTAAGTGTGTAAGAACAGAAGTGTTTGATGTGTGAGGTGGCATGATCTTTGCTAGGAAGAAAGAATGTCTTTGTGGCTCTAGAATAGTCATCAACTATGGTTAAAAAATATTTGCAATTCTTCATAGTTGTATGTTTATATGGACCCCAAATATCAACATGTATAAGATCAAATAAAGATTTTGCATGAGAATTGTTAGGTGAAAAAGGTAAAGCATGTTGTTTGGATAAAGGACATACAGTACATGAAATGAAATCAGTAGCATCCTTTATTACAACAGGAAAATCATTTATTTGTTTCATAACATGGAAAGAGGGGTGGCCAAGCCTTAGAATGCCATAGAAGAGTATCAGTGTTGTATTGATGAGAAACAGAATTGATTGTGACTTGTGACTCTTGTTTCATGATGTAGAGACCATTACAGAGGGTGCCATGAGCAATCCTCCTATTGTGGTTCTGAAAATAACAAGAGAAAGGGGTGAACAAGACGGATAAAGAAAGGTGAGTACCCAATTTACTTACAGGGAGTAAGTTATATGAGAATGATAGAATGTAGAGTACATCTTGGAGGGGTAATGTTGGAGTTGATGAACACTGAACCAAGTTTAGTAGCAGTTGTGTTATGTCCATTGGGTTATGTTACATAAATTGATTTAGTGCAGGGTTTTATATCATGCATGTAGGTGAGGGAAGTGGAGATATGGTCAGTGGCCCTACTATCTACAACCTAAATATCTTTTAGATTAGAGATGATAGATGTAGTGAATTTATATGTGCCTGCAGTAATATGGGAAGTAATAAGTCGATATGTACCTTCTTGGTTGCTGCTGTTTATACCATCTTGTGTTTCCTTGATGGACCCCTACATCATTAAGAGAAATTGATTGAGTTGATTTTGAATCTGGTCCATTTTACTGTTGAGTGCACAGTCTGTAGAAGGTATGGGTCCTTGTGTAGTCCATGATGGAAGTGTAACTTGATAGTCTTGGTTGACTGTCATGTTCACTGTTTTGGGACCACCAGGTATAGTAGTTGGCCTATTTTGAGTTTTATATTTCCCATGTAAAGGATGGCTAACCGGATACCCAACATTTTTATAACATTCTTCCTTAGTATGCCCTTCTTTCTTGTAGTAACCACAAAATGCACCTTTATTGAAGGTACTTTTTCTCTCAGTTGGTGTTTTGGGAATTGTTTGACCAAAATATTTTTGATTCTACGAAGTTTGGGTAAAGAAAGCTGTTGTCATAATATTTTTGGGTGTGTGCCCTTCTCTTTGTTTTCCTCTTGCCTAATCATGCTATAGGCTTTAGCAATAGTTGGTAATGGTCGGAGTAAGAGGATTTGTCCTCTAATATTTGAGTAGCATTCATCTAATCCGATTAAAAACTGAATTAATCTTTTTCTTTGATCTCTTTCACCATAGATTTTACCATTTTTGCATCTACGTAAGCAGGAACACACATAAGGAGCCTCTAATGCATCAAGTTCATCCCAATGTCCTTTGAGCTTGTGATAATAGATCTCAATTGTGCAATTTGTCTGTTTGTGTTGGACTACGTCATTAGTAAGGTGGTAAATCCTATGACCATCTAACTATGAGTAGTGTTCATGTAATTCTTTCCATAGATCTTCAGCAGTACTAACAAAGTCGAGAGAATTGCTTATCTGATCTGCAATGGTATTAAAGATCCATGATATAATCATATCATTTGTTCATTCCCACAGTGGTCGTAATGGCAAGTTTGAAGTAGGTTTAGGATATTCACCGGTAATGATCTTCAATTTGTTCTTATCATTGAGAGCAATCATCATCAATCTCTTCCATGAACCATAGTTGTCAGATCCACTTAATTTCTTTGAGATGAGAATTAATCCAGGATGATCGTGTTGATGTAAGAACAGTGGATGATTTGGGGAATTAACATCATCTTGTAGAGGAGCACTCATATCTTTAAATCTTCAATCAATTGAGCCTTAATCGATGAGTTGGGCAAAAGAGTTTATTAAAAGTGAATAGTTAAATTACATCATGAAGTACAGTAGCTTATTTATATACATGAAAAGAAGAGAAAAGTCAACAAGAAGTTGTTGGCCAAGTTAACTACTTCCTAACCAATGTTAAAGTTTGTTGCAATTGGAGAAATGCTTTTGCCTTCTATTATACTGACTTGAGGTGGCAGAGCTTACTAATACTCCTTTACACTGTCACTGTGACTGCTACTACTATTTGTTTGTTATATGTTAACAATATAGGGTAATCAAATGAAGGCGTCACTTATTATAAAAACTATATTAAATGCATGTGTAATACATGAGTTGTTTACAAAAATTATAAATATTAAACATTATAAAAGTTATGAAGTAATTATAAAACACTAAATAAATAAGATCTTTAAAAAATGATGACAAATAGTACTATCAACACCCACTTGAAGCGTAGACGTGAGGTTGAAGGCGGACATGACATGAAAACGTGATATCATCGAGACATTATTGTATTTATTGTACAATCTATGCAGATCATTATATTGATTAAATAATTATAAAATTTTTTAAAATGATAAAATTAATAATGTGGTCAAATATGGTATTTTAATATTTTATAAAGGGTAAATTTAATATTTATAAATTAGGGTAAACAAATATAATATTTTTAAAGTTTAAGAAGGGCATTTATAAAATTCTCCTACTAGTTTTGATCTAATTTTGACTAAGAAAAATTAAAATTGAGATTCAAATTTTAATTAAATTAAGGGTTTAGTATCTGAAAGTGTACTGAAATTATCACTTTTTGCTATTGTGTATACCCAACTTTTAAAACTACCATTTAATGTATTAAACATCCAAAAACTACCATTTAATGTATTCCACCTGGTATAGGAGGTCAAGTGATGACGTGGCACCGGTTTCGTCTATGTGGCGGTGACATGAAGATAAGTTGTCTGCTGATGTGTTTCTACTTGTTAAAAAAATAATTCAAAACAAAATTAATATTAGTTTTAACTATTATTATTTTCTTATTTTGTTATTAACATAAATGAAAATAAGGGAGATGAATCTACACCTACCCCCACTTTGATTTCTTGTCAGATACATTTCTCCAGCCAAAACATTGATTTCTCCGGCCAAAACATTGAGTTCTCCGGCCAAAACTTCATTTTCTCCGGCCACCCACTTGATTGAAGATCTGTGATACCAACTTGTAAATTTCTCCGACCCCCCACTTGAATGAAGATCTGCAACGTTTCAAGGGATTTTCTTAGTTAATGTTTTGATCTCAGTTGGTGAAGATGAAAATGGTCTCGATGAAAACTCAACGAAAAACACCAACTTTACGATTTGCAATCGATGATTTCTTCATCAATTTTAGGGTTTTCATTTTCAATCAATAACTTCTTCAAAGAAAACCCAGATCTATGAACAAATTTTAGGGTTTTCATGAGTTTCATCTTGAATGGCGATTTCCGATAGATCAGGTTTGTTTGACAGATCTCGTTCGATCTGGAACATTAATTTCACCGATTTGAGCAAATTTCTAGATTTGGGTTCTTGAGTCTTGTGTGTTTGTTCTTGTTTTAAATCATGTTTTATTTTTCCAGAACATTGATTAGGGCTTTTAATCATGATTAAAGTATGTAACCGATTTTAAACCATGTTTTATTTTTTCAGATTTACTCGATTTTGTTGTTCTTGTTCTTTTTTTGTTCTGGGTTGATTGAAGGCTTTCTTGTTCTTATCATGGGTTTCATATTATGAACAAGCTTCTAATTCCTGTTCTTGTTCTTGTATAAACTATAGATTTTAGTTTTTAAAATTAACACTGATGTGTCATAATTAATTATGTGGATTTAAAAAATAAATGAAAAAGTACAAAATAACCTGTTACGTGATCAATAGGTTTCAGGATACATAAAATGATAGTTTTAGAAAGTTGAATACACTAAATGGTAGTTTTGAAAGTTGGGTATATACAATAGCAAAAAGTGACAACTTTGATACACTTTCAGATACTAAACCCTTAAATTAATAATTAAAATGAAGTAACTAAATTTATTCTATTAAATAAAGAGTGAAAATTATCAAATAAATTTAATAAATGTTACTATTTTATTTATATTGTTATTATAAGATAACTTTTATGGCCTGATAACATTAAGGCAATACTCTATTTAAAATAATATAATTAAAATTCATTTAGATGAAGCTTTCAAATGATCTTTAACGTATTGATACTCTATATAGTGGACATATATCTTGGCTAGAGATAACATTTTAAAAAAGATACTTCGACTTAAGTGTGTTTAAGAATTTGCTCAATTTAACACATACCCTTTTCTAATATACTAGATTAAATTAAATTCTCGTGTGATATACGAGTTAGTTTTAACAAAATAGTAAATATTAATCATCAATAAAAAGATATTTAATAATTAGAAAACACCAAAATATGAGAATTTAAAAAATAATAAAAGAAGACGTCTACACAAAAACCATTGGTGGAAGCTTCGACACGAGTTAATTATTATTGTTATAATTATATGATTAAAAAATTATTTATTATACCTTAATTTAAAATTTCATATATATACTCATACGTCCAACAGAAAATAATTTACCATAATAAATGATTAGATTAGATTAAAATATAAGTAATAAGAAAATAATTAAATTGATTCGTAAATTTGGTAGAATTGGATTAGATTACGTATAATAAATTTAAAATATAAATAAGTAAACAACTTTAACTTATAAAAAGTCTAAATCAAATTTTAATTTTAATATTAATGAATGGTTAAGATTTAAATTGATTAAAAAGAATGGTTAGGATTGTTTAATAAAGATGATTATAATTAGTCTTTTATTTATATTTAATTTAAAGATTACTAGCTTGTTAGTTTGAAAAGTTGTATGTGCGTGAATAGTAGAGAGAGATAAACATACGGCTGAAAACCTTGATAATGAAAACTTTAATCTTCTATTATAAATAAAAGACTAACCTTCATCAATTTAATTAGAAGATCTTGATAATTCATTTAATCAAAATTAAATAATATCCATTCATTTAATCAAAATTAAATCCTATCCATTCATTTTATTAAAATTCTAATTCTAATTTTTACTTTTAGTAGTCAAAGTTGAAAACTTAATTTTTAAAATTGAATTTTAATAGGAGATAAGATAGTAAAAATATATTATTTAAATTTTAATATAATAATTTTATTACAAATATTAGTTACGTTATTATAAATCAATTTAATTTTCCAAATCAATTTTCCAACTTAGTTTCGTTTTTAAATTCTATTTTAATTTAAAATAAATTTAATGTATGTTAGAATTATTATATAATTTAAATTTTTAATCCACCACATTAATTTAGAAATAAATATTTAAGTTTTTTATCATCATCTACAGTTATCATAGATACAAATCTTACCATAATTAAATTTTACATTATCTTTAAAGTTATCATTACTTACTTTTCTATGTCAAATAACTTTAATATAAAACTTTTTTAGTTTTTGAGAAAGTCTCATGTTGAGTTTTTATTTAGTTGGTACAAAACAATTATATATTTAAATAAACAAATATAAAATCATATTTTTATAATTACCCTTGTATTTACACAAGCATTTAAACTAATTAGGATTAAAAGAATAATAACTTAAATACCATGATTATATGTGCGTACCTAGTTCCTAGACTTATATTTACAAAATAACCCTATTACTTCTAGAATTACCGAAGTAGAAACATACTTCAAACATAAAGTTATAATGAACACAATGATATACTTTAACAAAGTCAAAAATATTAATTTTCCTAACATTAGAAATTGACACATCATAATTGGATTGTGAATAAACTAAAAAAATTAAGCTTTTTAGGACAAAAGAGACATTCTATTGGACACGATTAAAGTGATTAGGAAATAAGATGTTCGTTTCTTCACGTAGCATATCCAGATATCCTTAGGCCTACTGTTATAAACTAGCAGGGTACCCGAGCAATGCGGCGACGGTGAATAAAAATGGTTTGTAAGGAGTTGTTTTGGTAGGTATTGATCAATAAGACACACAAGACGTAATTTTGTAATTTTTATTTAGCAGGTGAAAAGCGAATATTATATATTTTCCCTTTCTGGAATTTATGGAATGTTATTAAGTTTATGGAATATTCTGTTTCGTGAGTTTTGCTATGGAATTTATGAAAAGGGAATATTCTGGAATTTATGAAAAATGAATGTTATTAAGTTTATTTTATAAAATCATTTTTTAGTAGATGGGTGTAGAATAGTAATATTAAGTGACTTAAAAGTTAGACCAGAAACACCATTTCGCCTCTTTGGGTTCACCTTTGGATGATTAATTGTGGGAACACTACCCCACCCAGTCAACCACCAACGATATCTATTCGTCCGTTGAATGGTCAAGCAAATTTATTTGTTATTTATTTTCCTTTTTCACCAATATATACTATCTTTTCCCTTTAGGCTTTTGTACTTCATCCTCTTCAAACTCTATATATTCTCCAAAACTCTATCTTTTAAATTTCACACTTCATGAATTACAAATTCACAACCTCCTCCGTAGCCATTGCAAAGGCACGACAATCCCTTCTTAGTAAACATGCTGCAACCCCATACCACTTGGCCTCGATTTTTTCTCCACCATAATCTACTTATACGGGAATGCTCAACCAAGAACAACAAATTCCACTATCTAAACTTAGCTACTCGATTTAACATTCAAATCAACAACAACAAGACCATAAAATCATACCCGAAACCTAACAACCGCAACCACAAACACAAAAACGACAAACGTAACAAACTTAACAATCATAACAGAAGAGCGGGAAAATTTCCAAGAGCTAAACTGATCTCGTGGTCCACCGCCAAAGAGATTGTGTTGGTAACGGTATGGGTTGTGATATGCGTGTAGCGTACCAGTTTTAAATTTATAAATCCGAGTTATTTAGCACAACTACAACACAAATAGGTAAGAGAACCTAATCGTATCGTAGTATAGTAAATAAGTACGGGTGTCGAATACAAGGGGAACAGGTATGATTTTGAATATAGCTCTACTAATTAAATATTAAACTAATAAAAACAACTAAAGGAGGAATTTAGAATCTTATCAATAAAGATCCAAACTTTATCACTCTAAATTACTACTAACACTATTAAACTCCAAAAGCAATCCAAAGAGAGCCAAAAGCAGATATCTTTACGAATTTAAACTTATTAATTCAAAGGTTTCCCTCCCTAGACTCGATTTCACCTCCTTATAGCTAATTAATTCAATTAATGTGTGCAATGGACATATAATCACTATATACCGATTCCTATATTAGTTATACTCATAGTCAGATTATAACTCTATAATTATGGTTTTAACAAACCTTATGGTCATGAGATTGATCAAAACCCATAATTAGCCGATTTTAAGTTCGTGTCAAGAAAGACTTAATCTTTATGTTTGTTTAGGTTAACAAAACATGTATTAACATATAAATGGTCATTATATATTCATCACACACATTAAAGTTTCCTTCTTTAGAAGTTTAACCTAGGATTGATCTATCACTAGTCTAGATTGTCTATTAGTCCAAAACAATCAAGATTCAAGTTACACAAGTGGATTGGTCCTCCAACTTGTATAAACTCAGTAAATAAACTTTAAAAACAGAAATAAGAACACATGTGGATCATCAATTAAGTAATACAAGACAAACTATATAGCAAACATGTCCAAATTAACATAAATTAATCAACTTTATTGAGGTTCATCTCCTCTAGGGAGGAAAACATGAAATATCAGTCAAGAAACATCCCAATAAACTTCTGAAAATTAATTAACATTAAAAAAACAGAAGATGGATAAGAAAAAATGATAAAACCAGGATGATCCAAAGCCGAAATCTTCAAAATCAAAGCTCCAATCCTCCAAATCTGAGCTCCACAACTCCTAGAATGCTTTTGGACGTGTTTTGGCATAATTTGGGTAGTATAAATTGGGTGGTTCACCCCAAAATCGATCTGTACATTCGTTTATATAAAAAACTGAAAACAGGGGCATCGCGTCGCGATGGGGAAGTTTGGCACGATCCAAAACTCTTTGAAATTTGAAATTTTGATGTGATCGCGTCGCGATATCCTTAACTTTCGCGCCGCGACCTCGCTTTTTTAGACTTTGACCATAAAAGTGAAATTGTAGCCCTCTGAGTCTAGTTTCCGTGGTTTTTTGAATCACCTCAATCTGAGTTCGTATGAGTGAGATATGATCAAAATAGTGGAGGTGTGTCGGCGCGGACAGCTTTTCATATTTCTTTGGTTTCTTCCGTTTTTTGCTCAAAACTTCTCATCATCCGCCTTTTTGACCTGAAATTCAACAATTAAAGATATTTATTTACGAACAATAGCATGCTAAAATAGAACAAATATCGTTTAAAATATATATCTAAATTTGGCGATATCAGTTGCATTTCGGAGGACAACATTACCTAAACGCGTAAACAAAATGTATAAATGTATATTTTATTATTAATATATATATATATATATATATTACATACTAGTGTGGTACCCGCGCAATGCGGCGGCGGCGAATATATAGGAGGTTGTAATAAGTTTTGTGCAAAATAATCACAAAGAGCTAATATGAGTTTGTGAAGATTCTTTGCGAGAGCCACTTTGAAATTAAGAATTAAATTGCTAACTCTGAGTTATTTGTGTTTCAGTTTGTTGGAAGAGTTTTGTCTCATGGCTGAATCATGAAGTTGCTGATTATATATATGTATGTATATGTGTGTGTAATGTTTCATAGTTCCAATTATTATGTAATTGAGTTAGAATGCAATGTTTATAAATTTCAACTTCTTGACTCTTTCATTTGTTTGGTGTTTGTGAAATCACTTGAACTTAATTTATTGAAAACAGGAATTTAGGTGATCTCATGAATCAAAAGTTAATATTAAAAATATATGATTAGACTTAATTCAGTTATAAGTATGGTGATCTCATAAATCAAAAGTTAATATTAAAAATATATGGTTAGAAATAATTCAGTTATAAGTATTGATTTAAATTCATTAATTGTCGGTTATGTTTTTAATATTTATTTGTTTAAATTCATTAATTGTGGACTTAAAGGAGGGGTAAAGGAGAGGTATTAAGGAGGGGCATTTTAGTAAATTTACTCTTCTTAAAATTAAGAGTTTTTTAGGTGGTAGATGCATTATATGGGAGTAAGATATATTTTTTATATTATTGTACTAATATATTATTAATGTATAAAAATGTAGGTAATTTCTATAACTGCGTTGTTTTAACTTTTCAAAAACAACAAAAAATGATTATAAAAACGTACATCAAGTGACCACCAAGTTCAAAAATCTAAACATCAATATATCAACTTTTACCGGCATTTACAACAACCTGTACAACACAAGAGGTAATGGAATGAATGATACGAATATATTACAAACCCGCTCACTACAGTTATCGATAGGATAATAAGGATGCCGTTTTTTTAACAAACAAGCTTGGGAAATTCTTAAGAGATGTCCCAAAGCGAACCCAATACCTCTCGTGGAATTAACCCACCAGCCTTCAAAACAAATCAACGAAAATTTACACTACAACATCTTTCGGTTCACACGCTCCTATCGACCTCAACTCTGATGATAACGATGGCGATGATGAGGAGTTTGCAATTGAGGAACTCAAACCTATACGACCTGTTCGTAGAAATATGAGGAAGCGGAATAGATGAAAAGAGACTACGGATTTTATGTCCGGCCACATGATCATCTTACAAGAGGGACATTGACGACGATGTTGGCGATGAACAGACTATACGAAAAAAGTATCGGTGAGATCCACTTTAGATATTTATATGATTATTTAGTTTTAAGTTTAAAATTATTTAATTTTTAAAATATCCATGACTATATCATATGTTGAGGGGAGCATGAGAGTATTGACTTAAATATTTCATCTCAGCTAGTGAAATTAGTCTTCCAATAGGATGATACCGTTGAAAGACAAACGCTAACCCAAAGTCATACTGTGTCTACCTCTATGAGTCAACCCCGGCCTTCTACAACTTCAAAACAAGTTGTAGTTAGAATAACGGGAACCCTAGTGGATACAACCCATATCAAACCCATGAATTTGGTGCCACCATTTCTTCTTACACATACTTTCCTACAACCTATGTATGCACTTGGTAGTAGCCGATCAAGTGTTCAGGTCTCAACTTTTGTTCCTCAAGTTCAACGTCATACTTCAAGTGAGGGACTCCAAACCATACCCATAATAGCACCCCTACTCACTCTTACTCCACCCACTCAACAGACCAAGCCTCCCAAATCCTATCATCTATCCAAATCCTAAACACCGACCTTATTACCTTATTAACCAACTTTCAAACCCAAACTGAAATTCAATTGTCTAAACTTACAAAGGACATTGAATCACTCAAAGCCACCCTATCCCAATCCATACCTACCAAACCCAAATGGAAACATTCTCCGCCACCCTAGCCAAACTCACAGAAACGTTAACCGAACCACAAAACCAACCTTCAACTTCTCATACCTACCCAACCAACCCCCTATCCCAAGCCACCCTTAATAATCTAAACCAAACCATTTCTAACCGTCTAACCTCCCTAGACTCCTTCAAAATGCCTACCAAAATTCCCAACATAACCATCTCTGTCCCTCCATCCTTTTAAGTCATTCCCTTTACCCTTCAATCTATCCTTACCCAACTTCAGTCCATCTCAATGGATGAAGCCAAACACTTAACCACCCTAACCAATGACATAGGCAGACTTTAGGAGTTCTGCATAACAAGAATCTATCAATCTCAAGCTTCCTAGGCTTCTACTACCCAACCTCAACAGCCTTCTACCAACCTTCAACCTCTATCCAAACTCCAGCCTCAATCTCTACCCAACCCATTCCTACTCATACCGCACCAATCAAACCTTCCAACCTAACCAAGAAGTCCATGCCATCAAATGCCTCCCCATTTTCTCTAAGTAATAATGACAAAAAGCGGGAGAATAATTCTAATTATGCTTAGCCAAGGAACTTTGACTCTCGGGGGTAGTTTAATGAAGAAGAAGATGATTTTAAGGGGGAGCAAGAACAATCAACTATTGCTCAACCTAAAAACTAGCAAAAGGAATCAGTCAATTGCTAGAAGGTTATCAAAAAGGCCGAAAAAGACTATATCATCTCCTAAACCTTCCCTAAAAGATCCCCTGTCAATGTTCTCTTTGAATCAAATGAGGAAGAAGAAGATCTAATGCAAATTCTTCTTCATAGAAGGTAGAGAGCTCAAGTTCAACAACAACTTCCATCTACTACTCCCTTGATCAAAATCCACCCTTCTTCAAGCTCTGCTCCAAGAATAGACAAAGAAAAATCCCTAATCAATTAAGAGAAACTTAAGGAAAAAGAAAGAAAGAAGAAAAAGGAAAGGGAGCGAAGAAAGCAAGATGTTGAGCAGAACATGCCTTATGATGAATTTCTTGAGGTAAGGAGACAATCTCTTTATGTTCATGCCAGAGCTGAAGAAACTTGCAAAGTGAAAGGAAAAATATCCAAGCTTAAGCAATCAGAGGTGTCTGAATCACCAAGAAAAAGAAAGGTAAAGCCTACCTACACCTCCAACCTTTCACCTTTCCTATTTGTACTTGATGCTAGCATTAGTCAACAAAGGATAAAAAACATCCAATACATTCGAGTAACACAATCCATATCACAAGTCCCAAAACATATATGGAAAGGCTTCCAATGTTTACATGGTTGTCAAAAGGAAGATTGATGAAGGCATCATCTCAGAAGTGTTGACATTGGACAACTGCCATCTCTTTTGCTACATGGAGATGCTTGAGATTCTCCATTGCTTAAACAAATCCAAAGCTCAGTATAAGAAAAGCTTCATAAAGAGGTTCACTTCCTATCTTGATCTTGCAAAGGAATTGAAAATGATCTATACGGATCAGATGGAAAGATACAAGGAAGTGGTGATCAAGCTTCTTCACAAAAAGAACAAGGTCAATGTGCCCATATTCTAAAAGAGAATTCCAATACTTCTTGTCAGTCTGGAAAATTGCAAAACATAGATGTCTCCTCGTTCAATCCCTAAAAACTTCAAGATACCTTACAAACTAGGGAAAGACATGTGTTATCTTGATCATAGGGGCACTTGGAGATTTATAAGGGAAGTTGAACTTCACAAAGCCAAGAATCCTCTCTTAGTTTCCTTTAGAATCAACATTAGAGACAAGGGTAGTGATGATACATTCTTTCAAAGGATTGAGGAAGCCATTAAGAAAAATGATCCTAACTTGATCAAACTTGCGGATGTCAAGGAAGAACAATGGTGGACATAGCCTAAATTTTCACTCTCTGTGATGTACTTTGTATATGTACAATGTAGTCTCAGATTAGGTACTCAAACAAGAAAAATGTTTGTAGAATTAGGGTTGAATACAAACTTTTGTTTTTTAAACTTATTAAACACATAATTACTTTTAATATAATTTTATTGATTATGAATCAAGAATTACAAGTGTTGTGATGCGGAAATTCTTACACTATAAAAGATGACAACAAGTTTAGCCTAACACATAGACTAGATAATTCTAAAGACAACTAATGTCTAAAGGTGTTCAACACATGAAAAAGTTTGAAGACTTCTAAAAAACTCTAATTGCATCTGTTATGGTGCAATCAGTTTTTCTTGTGAGTAAGTCGTGCTTTAACAATGAAGTTAGTTTGCATATTTATAGACGATGAGGTACCCACTTGGAAGACATGAAAAATATGGAAAAGATAATATTTAAATGATAAAGTTAGTGAGAGTCAAAATATATACTATTTTAATCGGTATTTCAATAAAATAAAATTACTTTATGAAAGTACACCCTACTACCAATATTTAAATATATATCTCATACCTTTTTGACTTAAGTAACACAAACTTTCTTTTTGATGTTAGGAACTTTTATCATCTATAATATCTTCGATGTCTTGACTTTCCTGAACATGTTTGTTTTCGATCATGCTTTAGTACTTGAACAAGATTTTCGAGATCTTCTTTATTTAGCAACTTTAACCTTTTCCATCATATGCAAATTCTATCATTTCAGCTTTACTCTCCAAAGCTAAAAATGTTGATACTTTTACAAATAGAAGATCTAAAGTTATAAGAACATTTGAATTAAATAATTATACATACAAATATAAAAGGAAACTCAACACTTAACTTATGAGATATGAATGCACAGATAAGCAAAGGATTGCTTAGATATGCCTGCTCAACTGAGATAATGAATTGTTCAGCTAAGCGACTAACACTGCTCAGCTGAGAAAATCTGATCGCTGACTTAGCCGTCTCATTTAGTATGATCAGCTGACTAGAAGAAACTAACTTCTAATATACAAGCTAACCGGGTACTTAAGATCAAACTTTAGCTAAGCATTGTTACCCGCTTAGTTGAGCAATCTCTTGTCTCGGCTTAGCAAGCATATCTTAGCAATCCTTTTCTTAGTGTGCAATCTTATCTTATCAGTTAAATGCTGAGCTGCCTTCTATATTTGTATGTATAAATTATTTAAGTAAAAGATTGTACATGTGTTGTTCTTTATAGTCTTAGATCTTCTATTTGTAAAAGTAGAACACTTTTAGTTTTCCAAAGTAAAACTAAAATGATAGAACTTGGATATGATAGAAGAGATTAAAGTTTTTGTTTAAAGAAGGTCTCAAAGATCTTGTTCAAGTCTTAAGCATGGCCGACAACATGTTTAGGAAAGTCAAGATATCAAAGATATTATAGATAATAAAAGTTTCTAGTATCAAAAGGGAACTTTACATTGTTCAAGGCAAAAAGGTATGCGGTATATATTTAAATATTGTTATTGAAGAGTACTTTTCATAAAGTAATATTATTTTATTGAGAAATCGACTAAAATTAAATATATATACATATACATATATATAAGGGAGGGTTCAAACGAGAGCTGTTTTTCGTACGAGAACTTCGAGAACCAATCTTAGCCCTTGATTAAAATTAATCAATGACTAAGATTTTTTAGCGGCTCATTAATGACTCGGCTCATTAATGAGAGTTATTTTGGGAAAATCAAGCCTCACAAATTAATGACGGCTCATCTGGACGCAATTCATCGTTGAATAAATATATAAATTACCAAAATACCCCTAATAATGAGTACTTAATAGCGTTAAAAACAGTTCTCGTTTGAACTTTTGCATATATATATATATATATATATATACACACACACATATATACTTTTCCTCCCACAAACTTTATCATTTAATATTATATTATCCATGTCTTTCAACTAGGTTCCCTCTTTCATCTATATATATGCAAGCTAACTCAATTGTTGGAGCACGATTTAGACTTACAAGAAAATCCATTGCAACTTCACAAAAGCAATTAGATTTAGCTTATTAGAAGTCTTTAAACTTGTTCATGTGTTGAACACCTTTAAACATTAGTTGTCTTAAGGATTAGCTTGTTTATGTGTTAGACTAAACTTGTTATCATCCTTTATAGTGTAAGGAATTCCACATCCTAACTCTTGTAATTCTTTATTCATAATCGATAAGAATTATATTAAAAGTAACGGTGTGCGCAATAAGTTTAAAAAAACTAAAGTTTGTATTTAACTCCCTCCTTCTACAAACCTTTTGTTCTATGAGTACCTAACATGGAACTAACACATCCCCTTCAAAATTGCAATAAAACATTAGAGACAATAGCATTGTGCAACTGTAAATAGTATAATAATATGAACCTACCAAACTGAGATGATAAGAAACTCAAGAAGCCATATCTAGACATGCCTTAAAAACTTTTCATGGTTAGAAAGCAAAGAAGTTTAGAAATGGTAGGAAAGCAAAGACATTTGAACGATGTGATGTAAAGTTATAACACAATGAACATTCTTTAAACACTTTGCAAGCTTTATAAACTTGCATGAGATTAACTTACCACAATACCCAAGAAATAAAATATTTTATGATGGAAAATTCATGTGATGTAAAGCTATAACACAATGAAACTTGTAACACCAATTTCAACCATGATTATGTATAAGTTTGAAAATGGTTTATTTAAAAAATTAATATTAAACACATTCTAGGGCCGTAAACGAACTAAACAAACACGAACGAAGCTTGTTTGTATTTGTTCGTTTAATTTTACTCGGACAAATAAACGAACATGAACACATAAATGAAAGGATTTTTGTGTTTGTGCTTGCTTGTTTAACTTTAACCGCATAAATAAACGAACTCGAATAATAAACAAACAAGTTTTTTGTTTTCGACTTTTTAAAAGATTGTTAGTTCGTATATATTTTTGTTTATTCATTTGAATGATAAAAGGAACACATACTATAATGCAAATCTAACATTATTAAACACTATACACACATATTATATTATATATGTAACAAATATAAACGAATAGATAGCCAAACTTTTACAAACGAGAGCTCTGTTTATATCTGTTCGTTTAATTAAACAAACTAAAAATCTTATTCATGTTCATTTATTAAACAAAAAAACAAACATAAATAAAATTTCGGGGATTTCGCAAACGATTCATGATTTAAACTAATAATCCATCATATGTGTGAATCTAGCATATAAGGTTTTTAAATCAAAATGGTGAAACAAAACAAGCGCATCTAGTGTAGTGGTATCATAGTACCCTCCCACGGTACTGACCGGGGTTCGATTCCCCGGATGCGCAGAAAATTTGCAATTAAAATAAAATTTTATTTTTAATATTTTTGACCCTCTGGTTCGTATATTTCAATCGTTAATCCCAATTTGCCGCACAATTGTAGAATTTTTTTTTGTATCTGCTTTTCTGCTAATAAAAGTTTGTTTTTTGAGATCTTGGGATACTCCATGTCAATGAAATGGAGGAATTTAAGCTCACAAAGCTCAATCTTGATGGCACTTATACACCCACTTCGTTTTCAATCCACCCCTTCGCCATCATCATCGTCATACGCACCCGTTTTCCAGTTCTTGACTGGATTAAACCTGCTGAAGTTAGGCCAACAGACACATGCACATTTGATTCTTCGTGGACTTAATCCCAACTCATTCCTTGGTGCAAAGATGGTTGCAATGTACGCTAGTTCAGGTGATATCGACTCTGCCATTGTTTTATTTGATTCCATTCGTAGAAATGCTTCGAATCTTCTTTACAATTCAATTATTAGAGCTTGTTCTCTTTACGGTCTTTCGGAAAGAAGTGTTGGTATTTATTTAGAGATGGATTCTGCTGGGGTTCGTGGTGATTACTTTACGTTTCCTTTTGTGTTAAAGAGTTGTGCGGATTTATGCGATGTTGGGTTTGGTAAATGTGTTCATGGGAAGTGTTTGCGAAGTGGGTTGGAGTTTGATTTTTATGTTGGGACCTCTTTGATTGATTTCTATGTGAAATGTGGTGAACTGGGTGATGCTCACAAAGTATTCGATCAAATGCCTGTGAGAGATGTTTCTTCTTGGAATTCACTGATTGCGGGGCATATGAAAAATGGGATGGTCCAGGTTGCTGAAGATTTGTTTTCAAGAATGTCAAATAAGAACATTGTCTCATGGACAACAATGATTTCAGGGTACACTCAAAACGGTTATGCAAATCAAGCTTTTGACTTGTTTGATGAGATGACAGATGATTTTTCAAACATAAAACCGAATTGGGTAACAATAATGAGTATCCTCCCAGCTTGTGCACAATCATCTGACCTTAATCGAGGCAGAAAGATTCACCATTATGCTACTAGCATTGGTCTAGACTCAAACTTATCTGTTCAAACAGCACTTGCAGCTATGTATGCTAAATGTGGATCTCTTTCGGACTCCCAAATTTGTTTCGAGAAAATCCCTCCTGATAAAAGAAACTTGGTCTCATGGAACACAATGATCAGTGCATATGCTTCTCACGGGTATGGGTCTGAATCTGTCTCAACATTCAATGACATGATTCGAGCCAGGGTTCAACCTGATGCAATAACATTCACAGGGTTATTATCAGGGTGCAGCCATTCGGGTCTTGTCGATATTGGTTTAAGCTATTTCAACTCCATGACAATGCAATACAACATAGAACCAAAACATGAGCATTATGCTTGTATTGTAGATCTTCTGGGGCGAGCTGGGAGATTAAGAGAAGCGTATGAACTCACCTCGAAAATGCCAATGCCAGCAGGAGCAAGCATATGGGGTGCGTTATTATCAGCCAGCAAAAACCATAGAAATCTCGAGATTGCTGAAATATCAGCTAAAAAGCTATTCGTTTTGGAACCTGAAAACAGTGGGAATTATGTGGTTCTTTCGAATATGTATGCTGAAGCTGGGATGTGGATAGAAGTAAATAATCTAAGAGATTTGGTAAAGACTCTAGGCGTAAAGAAGAACCCTGGTTGCAGTTGGGACTGAGACTGATTGTAAGATGATAGTCAATGGATTCAACTATTTTGTGTTGGTCTATTTTTATAAAGTTAAAGATGTCTTAGTCATTAGAATATACTTTTTGTACTACCTCGGTTTTCAGGTGGCCACTGGTTCTTCAATTTTGAATTGAAGACCACCCCGTTTAAGAGTGTACTTTTTGTGGCACACATGCTTCTAGAGTATGGTAACAAATACAAGATGAATATTGAAACGGAAGCCGTCTGGTTCAACAATTTAGTTACGGAGGTCAATTTACTTGAGCAAACAAAAGCGTAGCTGCTATTGATGGGTGTTTTAGATGAAACATAAACCGTATCTAAGTTATATATTAAGAAAAGGGATTTTACATAATATTTTCTTATTTATATTTATCTCCACCAATCATAACCTTTTATTTTATAAATTCTTTTCTCCTAAGCTGATTCCTGATGCCATCTGCCTTATCCCTTCTGATTAGTTTGTGCGTGGATCGTAATTAGAATGGGTTACCTGATTAGATTGTGTTTGTGTTTCCTTCAAACGAACCCTAGCTATTCCCTAGTGATGCTCGCTTCTTCTTCATCGCCATCTTCTTCCATAACCAACTTACAGGTAAGAGTTTTCTCGCAATCGTATCATCTTAGTGATCTTCTCCAAATGAGTCTTCCAAATCTATAATCATAACAGTTTGATTTTGATTAGGATTGATGTTGCTCTCTGTAAGATTTATGGTTTTTTATGTGTGTGTTATCAGTAAATTCTGTTTCAAGAATTTTTAGTACCTAACAAATGAAACCCTAAAATGTTGATAATTTTACTCTTTAATTGCTACTATATTTTTCTTCGAATCGCGGCTTTTACTGTTCATACGGAATCTTGCAATTTTGGACAGGTTGAAAAGCAACGTGTTCATGTCAATTCTGTTAGGATAACAGAGAAGTAAGCACAGGCTGGAACTATTTACTGAGTGCAGTCAGCAGAAAAGAGCGAGTGCAAGGTCTTAATGTCGATACTTTTAAACCCTTAAAGCATAGCTTAATATACATTTAATCTTTACTCTATAATCATGTTATTGTAAATGTTGATTAGGTATGCATGTTCATGGTGTGCCCAATGCTGCTTCTAGAAATCTTATAGTTCTTAAGGAAAATCAAAAGCTATATATTCGGTTCCAACACTAAAAGTCTTTACGTTCGAAGTTCAAATATGTTTGGGCCTGCATAATATTTATGTTATTCACAGAAGATCACTGAACAAAAGGGAATGTCACAAAAGAATGTTTTCCCCGAATTTCATCAGTTCCAGGCTCAAGTGATTAATCATCTCGCTATCATTCTTAGTTTTCACCCTATTTGCACTAAATGGGTTGGGCAACAGGTCAATTTTGGTAGAAGATTTTAAGACGGGTTGGATTGACCCTGCAACATTTCTTTTTGGATCTGTCTATATTAAAATGTTGAATCTATAGACTTTTCTTTTAGTTTCAAGTTTCAACATTGATATCTATTCATTACATCATTTACATCATCCCTTGATGCTTAGAAATTACATGTGTAGGTATAATAATTATACAACAATTGTTTGAGTTGTTCTTGATGTGCTTCCAAGTTTATGGTTAATTTCTGAATGTATTTGCTTGCTCTTTTGCAGATTTTGGGATTAAATACTATGGAGTCAACTGCTGGTCAAAAGGGTGGAGGTACCAGGTATTAATTCCAGTTACTATAACAGTAGCAATTGAGCATTATTCTGCTTTTACATCTTTGAGAAATTTAAACATAATGGTTAGGGAAAACTAGCATATATGTCTAAATGTGCACTAAAATTTTTATAATTGTTGCGTCACATTAAAAAGTTTTGGTACGACAAACTCTTGGATTTAATTTGGGTTATATTTGCCCAAAACAAAATGTTACTATTGTCTTATAGTATACGAGTTATGTGGTTATCCACAGAGTGGTCAAGTTTTCATACTCCTTTGATTGAATTTGGGTTATATTTAGGTGCCGAAGGGGATGAGCTCAATGGACAGCTAGATATTCAGGAGACACCTTCGGAGTTTCTTCCATTTGATTGCCAAAATACTTATGCTATGATCACGTAACCTTTACGTGGTAATAGAAGGTATCATAGATATTTGATAATTTTGATTAATTATAACTATAAAATTTCCATGCTTAATGTTTGTAATTATCGAAAAAAGACCATCTATGAAATGCCTCGGCTCACTGTAATATCCTTTCAAAAAATCTTCGAAAAAGTCCCTCCAATCCATTACCAGTTTACAAAATAGTAAATATTCATATAATCTGAATATTTGTGATCTGAATGAATTTAACCATATCACATTTGAAAAAGGTTCAAATGGTAGTTGGAGAAGAGTACTCAAGGTATAAGATACTATTGCCATTGTCTATAAAATAATCCTATAGGGAATTTGGCATGGGCTCATTTGCACCAAATTTTTTTTATGTAAGCAGGAAGTATACTTGTCGGTTCGTGATTATTTTACACATTCAATATGCATATACGATAGCCATTTTAATAAATAACAATTGCCTACAAATTTTTTAGTTGATTTCCTATATATAGATAACATTTGTGGTAGAAGATTTTAAGACGGGTTGGACGTGGGTGCCTATAAGAGAGCTTGGTTTAACATGCTCATAACTGCAATTTGAAGGACTCAAATAGTTTAGCAGGCAGTTTTAAAGCTTTTTGATACGAATAGCCATTGGGGTCAAGTGTATTGACGCAATAAGAAACGGGTGGAAGGAGCATCATTAGAAACTGCAAGGAGCTAGATGTCATTATTAATAATAATTATAGTAATATCCTTATTAGGGTTTATTTCTATATTATGGTTTATTTCTATAATTACTTTATTAGGGTTTGGCTTTTTATAGGGGTTAGCCACCCCATTGTTTGGCATGTAGAATTTGTTTTCTTCTTATCGTTCTTGTTTGGAGATTACGAGGTCTTGAATACCGGAGTTATCAATAAAGCATGTGGCTATCGGTGTGTTTAACCTTAGCCTAGTATTTACGAGTTTGATTTGTATCAAATTGGTAGATGTGGATTGGAAGCATTGAAGTCAGATAGGACAGTAAACATGTAGAAATGATGAACGTGTTGCTGAAACAAAGTCGATCTAACCCCATGCCACAACCTACTCTGGCGGAATCACAGCCGTCGCTCGCCTCCATCATGACCTTGCCGCCGTTCGTACCTACCAAGTCAACATGTTTTTCTTCCCGGTCTTCAATGTTTTCGACTCAACCCCTAGGGTTTGCACATCATAAGCCGAATCCTAGCTTCGCAGAGGATGGCTTCAGTTTCAAGAAGGTAGTAGCAATTGAGGTAAGGAGAAATTCAATTTTGGTTATGAAACTTTTATTTCGTCAAGGGACACCTTTGCATATGGCAGTGCAGGGCTGCCTTCACGGGGGAACGGACCTAGGGGAGGGTCCGGGCCATCGGGGGAGCGGGTTTGGGTGGCTGGAACAGACCACCGACTCCGAAAACTGAAAATGTCGATTTCGATGAGGACACCTATGGGTGGGTCTATAAAGTGGAAAGGTTCTTTTGAGATACAAGGGTTGCTGACGACTAGGGAACGTCTTAGGGTTGCGGTTTTATGTTTAGAGGGGGAGGCCCTAGCTTGGTATCGCTAGTGTGATAGGAGGGAACCATTCAGGCATTGGGAACACTTGAAAATAAAACTGGTAGACCGTTTCAACCTTCACAGGATGGCAACTTGCACGAACAGTTCTTGGGGGGTTGTCTGTGAGTATGTGGGATTGTTTGAAATGTTGGCAACTCAGTTAGAAGGGATTCCTG
Source organism: Dittrichia graveolens (assembly GCA_038502395.1). Lineage (NCBI taxonomy): Eukaryota > Viridiplantae > Streptophyta > Magnoliopsida > Asterales > Asteraceae > Dittrichia > Dittrichia graveolens. The sequence goes on along the minus strand of JARJIL010000005.1, from coordinate 73,110,492 downwards.
AAAAAATTCTTGAGGGAACCTTTATAAAAGGGCTGAAACCAGAACTTTGTAACGCGGTCCGATTGCTGCAGCCTTCTGGGTTGGGCTAAGTAATTAAACTAGCCCTTATGATTGATGAGTCGAGAATAGGCAAGCCGATTCCACAGAAGGTGGGGATGGGAATCTCTAAACCGATGGGAACCCCATGGTTGGTACTAATAACGTAGGTGGTGGGGCAGCCAAGCAACCATTCCAAAGGATGACCGAAACAGAGTATGCCGATAAACGAGCCAAGGGATTATGCTTTCGGTGTGATAATAAATTCACCTCGGGGCATTGTTGCCCCGAGAATATATATATATATATAAATATATATATATATATAAATATATATATATATATATATATTATTAAATTGATTTAAAGTCAAATTGAGTTTTAATTTTGATCATTTAAAGTCAAAATTGAGTTTTCAATTTTAACAAAATGAATGGTTAGGTTTTAATTTAGGATTAAGAAAAGGTTATGATTCTCTAATTAAATTGATTATGATTAGTTCTTTATTTATATTAGAAGATAATTATTAAAACATAACATTAATTTTTATCAAACAAAAATTTGTACTTAACGTTATATTTCTGTAACTTACTAAGTTAACCATAGTGTGATCTGTAGATTTTGTAATTGTCTTTAATATCCGAATTCCGAATTTAATAAACGAATACATTGTATTAGTGATAATTTTTATTATTATGATTATTTCGAGTTACGATTCATTCATGGGTAGTTGGCCAATTGGGCTTGTGGGGCTATTAAATCTAAATAGACAAAATAAATATTGGATGGATTGCTTGGTGAGCTTAAGTTGTTGTGGGCCAAAGCGTTGTAAGAAAAATATGTATATATGGTATTAGGGCGCAACCCCCTAGAACCAATTTTAACTATTGCATTGAGAAAGAAGAAACAAAGAGAAAGCTGTGTATGTGTGTGTGCTTGGTGTCAAGAACAAGAATAGAGGAACGAGAATATTCATCTTTTGGTCATTCAAACTGCAAGAAATTTTTATAAGAAACATCAGGTAATGTTTACTATCACTCTGTGCTCATTTAGATACAATTTTGTATGGATTTTAGCATGATTTTCGTGAGGTTTAGGTCTGCAATAGGGTTTTCAAGAGAGAGAGAGAGAGAGAGTATGATCGAGAGAAGATAGGGTGGTGGGGGGATTGATCCTTAATAAAAATATGAGAAAATGATAAGGGTTGGTCTAGATGAATGGGGAAGTGTTTTGCAATTGAAATAAATCATTTTGGTTAAGTTTTAGAGAAATCCAGTTTTCAAAAGTGCATGCGTGTGTTCTTTGAATGGTCTGACGAAGATGATCGGCTTGGTCCGACTTAGTATGGTTTTGTGTTGGTCCGACTTAGTGTGGTGTTGTGTTGGTCCGACTTAGCTTGGTTTTGTGTAGGTCCGACTTAGCTTGGTGTTGTGTTGGTCCGACTTATGTTGGTCCGACTTAGTATGGTTTTGTGTTGGTCCGACTTAGTGTGCTGTTGTGTTGGTCCAACTTATGTTGGTCCGACTTAGCATGGTTTTGTGTTGGTCTGATTTACCATGGTGTTGTGTTGGTCCGACTTAGTATGGTTTTGTGTTGGTCCGACTTAGTGTGGGTTTGTGTTGGTCTGACTTACATATGTAGTGCGACTAAGGCCCGGTCCGACTTAGTAGGGTCCGACCCCAGCAAGGTCCAGCCTAGAGGGGAGATCCGACTTAGGCTCGGTACGACCTAGATTGGAGAATTTCCAACTATATTAATTTAAGAGAGATGTGTTGTAGGTGACTGCCGATTGAGGAGTAACCACAAGTGAACTGCTAAACTATTATCACGTAACTGAGTTACGAACATGTGAATACTCTTACTTACAACCTAATGTGGTGACTTATGTGATCATGACAAGCTAAATATGTACGATGATAGTGTGACACCTTGATTATTGATTGGGACCGTTTATTTCGGTGGCAGGAATGATTGGGACCGTTCACTACGGTGGCGGAAATGATTGAGACCGTTCACTCCGGTGGAGGGAATGATGGGACCGTTCACTTCGGTGACGGGAATGAGGGACCGTCTACTACAGTAGCGGGAATAATGAATGTTGCATATGTGGAACGAGTTTATGATGTAATGATTTGAATTAGCTTGTAAGTAATGTGCTCGTTAAGCCTTGTGCTTACGGTTGTTGTTTAACTACTTTTTAGGTGATGACCACGGGGGTTCCCGCACGTGTTTGATAGCTCATCCTCAACTTTGTTTCCGCGGCTTTCCTATGTTTTTTTATACTTCTTATTACAGTCAACATTTACTCGAGTTGTAATTAACATTTGACAGTATTTATATCAGTGATTACCAAATATCTATTTGAATAAAAAAAAATTTGGGACGTTACAACTTGGTATCAGAGCCTAGGTTTAAGAGATTCAAATGTGTCTCGACGTGTTTGGACTTAAACCTTGGTTTATAACGAATTTTTAACAACATTGTATAGACTTTTAAGTGTCAAAAATTTTTTACGGTGAGCAATCGGCTGGAGCTAGCCAGGGTGGTCACATGCAAAATACGAGGTATACGAAGTATTATATGATAATTAAACTGCATGATCTCCGACACATAATGGCTTTAGTAGAATGATGATGATATAGTACGGGTTTTGCCTACTTGATGACTATACATGAAACCTTACATACTTTATGAAGAATGACCGATACATGGCCCAGGCTAGTGAATTGGGATTCCCAGTATTATTATCTACACATGACACCTGTTGGAACTTGTCAGAATATGGGGAATCTTGTGAATCCGGTAAGGGGTACTTGTAGGGATAGAATGCCTATAGCTAGAATACCTTAGAACGCCTAGGGTTGCCTGATAGCTATACTTATGACATGCAATACGTGAAATACAAACTCATATAGTAATGAGGACTGTATGGCAATGTCACCTATTAATTAAGTGCACTATCTATACATCCAGTATGGTGACAACAAGAAACAGATCTGTGATACCAACAGATTTCGGAAACCCACCTGACGGGGAAACGCTAGTGTAACAAGGGAGAATGACCCTCGTGCGCAACCGATTTTGAACCAGCCTTTTCCTAAAACCATGGTTCCATCGGTCATGGGATAAGGGAACCTGGAAAATGAAGAGGAAGAGCAAGTATAGATGAACATGACTGAGTTGGTGACTACAGTGGTAACCAACACGCTGAAGGAACTGTTGCCTAAGATAGTAGAGGACCTGAAGCAGGATATGGGTACGATGATTGATCAAAATTTGGGGGCTCTGTGGGCTGTAAAGGAAGCTACGGCAGTAGCTATCGCCGCCCAACGTGTGACACCAGCTGCTAATCAAGCGGCTCAGGGAGGAACCTTTCGAGACTTTTCGGCTTGTCGGCCGCCTGTTTTCGAAGGAGTGCCTGACCCGGTGAAGAGCACTAGGTGGGTCTCAGCGATAAAGGGAGCCTTCTTCACTAGTTGATGTACGAATGATGCAAAGGTTTAGTTTGCTCCTAACTTTATAAGGGGAGCGGCCAAAGACCGGTGGAATTTGTTGAGGAAGACGAAAGGTGAGGCGATCTCGAGAATGACTTGGGAGGAATTCACGTTATTGTTTTATGAGGAGTATGCTCCCAAGGTCGAGGTGGAGCGCGTGATGGATGAATTCATGAAGTTTAAGCAAACCACAAAGTCAGACAATCAAATCACTGCGGTGTTCAAGGAAAAGCTACTATAGTGTCCAGCCTATGCAAACGATGAAAGGTTGCAAATTCATAGGTACACCTAGATGCTGCGAGAAGATATACAAGAATTCGTATCTAATGGTCAGTATACTATTCTTGACCAGCTGATTGAAGGGACATAGAAAAGGGAGCTGTATTTGACTGAAAGAAATAAGAAGAGATCAGCGGAATGGGCTACACTGGGAAGTAATGTTGGAAGACAGCCGTTCAAGAAGTCTAATGTCGGAAGCTTCAAGCCTACCGAGAGGAACCCGGGGGCAAGGTGCGGAAAGTGTGGAAAGGGCACGCTAGGAGTGCTGGGCTAGGATAGTGAACTGCTTTGTGTGCGGAAGGAGTGGACACTATGGGAAGGATTGTAGGGTTTACTTGAATAAGTGTTTCAAATGCAACAAACCAGGGCACCGCATGGCCAAGTGCCCGGAAGCAACCAGAGGCAGTGGGAAGCTGCCTGACAACCACCCCTCCGAATCACCGACGGGCAGAAGAGAAAGAATCCGGAAGTCCCAAAGTCTCGGGACGTGCATTCCAGATGACCGCGGAGAGGCCAAGAAAGAGCCTGATGTGATCGCATGTATATTTATTGTTAACTCCCTACCTGCACTTGTATTATTTGATTCCGGGGTGAGTAAGTCCTTTGTATCTTCTTCTTTTAGTAACAAATTTGTAATAGAACCGGTGAAATTAGAGGCACGGTTAGAAGTAGAAATAGCCGATAATAAGTTTTATATGTAACCACCATCTATAGGAACAACGTGTTAGTGATAAACGATGTAAAGTTCCCTATAGATCTCGTACTAATTCCCATAAGGGAGTTTCAAGTAATTATGGGCATCGATTGGCTGGGCCGTCACCAGACCAGCATATTGTGCAAGCAAGGAATTATACGGATCCAGAATCCAAGTGGGGGAGAAATTGTTATCTACAACACATGACAGAAGGGGTGGACGGCATGTTGTACCGTGACCAAAGCTGCAAAGTATCTACGTAAGGGTTACACGGCCTTCATAGATCACGTAGTTGACTCGAGGATGAAAAAGAAAAGGCTGGCAGTATCGGATGTACAAGTGGTGTGCGACTATCCGGAAGTGTTCCCCGAGGATTTACCTGGAATACCGCCGGACAGGCAAGTAGAATTCCGTATAGACCTGGTACCGGGGGTAGCACGCATCGCCAAGGCGCCATATCGTTTAGCACCGCCCGAGATGCAAGAACTAATGTCTTAGGAACTGTTCGATAAGGGTTTTACCCGATCGAGTAGCTCCCCGTGGGGAGCGCCGATTCTTTTTGTGAAAAAGAAAGATGGAACCTTCAGAATGTGTATAGATTACCGCGAACTCAATAAGGTGACAGTAAAGAACAGGTACCCGTTGCCTAGAATCGATGATTTATTTGATCAACTACAAGGAGCGGCTTGCTTTTCGAAAATAGACTTACGATCCGGGTATCATCAACTCAAGGTCCGATAGGAGGATATAGTAAAGACGGCTTTTCGCACGCGGCATGCGCATTTTGAGTTTGTCGTTATGCCTTTCGGTCTCACAAATGCACCGGCAACATTCATGGATCTAATGAACCAAGTCTAGGCCTATGCTTGACAAGTTAGTAATAGTATTCATTGACGACATCCTGATTTACTCAAAGACCGAGACCGGGCATGAGGAACACCTACGGGAAGTACTTGAGACCTTGAAAAGAGAGAAGTACGCGAAGTTTTTCAAATGTGAATTCTAGTTGCAAGAGGTCTAATTCCTTGGGCACCTGGTCAACCAAAAAGGGATTAAGGTCGACCCCGCCAAGATAGAAGCCATTATGAAATGGGAGACGCCGAAGAGCCCTACAGAAATCCAAAGCTTCCTAGGGTTAGCCGGCTATTACCGAAGGTTTATTAAATATTTTTCAAAGATAGTAGTGCCACTAACCAAGCTGACAAAGAAGAGTGTCCGTTTTGATTGGGAAGTAGAACAGTAGAAAGCATTCGAAACCCTTCGGGGTAAATTGTGCGAAGCCTCGATACTAACTTTAGCTGATGGAATGGAAGATTTGGTGGTTTACTACAAGGCCTTACACATAGGGCTTGGTTGTGTGCTTATGCGAAGAGGGAAAGTAATCTCCTATGCTTCAAGACAATTGAAACCGCACTAGTGCAACTATCCAACTCATGATCTAGAGCTTGCATTCGTGGTATTCGCGCTCAAAATTTGGAGGTATTCGCGCTTAAAGTATTTCGCCAACCAAAAGAATTTGAACATGCGCTAGCGGAAATGGCTAGATCTAGTTAAGGACTATGATTGTGAGATTCTGTATCACCCCGGCAAGGCAAATGTTGTGGCAGACGCGCTAAGTCGCAAGGTAAACCATTTGCAATTGGATGTTAGATGCCTAAGGATGACATTTACAACTACACTTTTTGAGTGGATATTGGCAGCTCAAGCTGAAGCAACCAAAGAACAAAACTAGAAAACAAAACTAGAAAACAAAGCGAGTTAAGGTTCAAATGGCGTTGATGGTCAAGGATAGCCGCGGGTTGTGGACCCAATACAGACGAATTTGGAAACCGAGGGCCATGGATGTCCGGAATCTTATACTAGAAGAAGCGCACGAGTTGAAATTTTCGATATAGCCGCGGGTTGTGGCCAGGGATGAAGAGGGATGTAGCTAAGTATGTTGAGAAATGCCTTATATATTTACGAGTAAAAGCCGAGCATCAGCGACCACACAGTAAACTGCAACAACTGGAGACACCTGTTTGGAAGTGGGAACACATAACCATGGATTTGATAACGAAACTACCAAAAACACCAAGAAACTACGATGCAATATGGGTAGTGGTTGACCGGTAGACGAAAAGTGCACACTTTATACCTACTCGAGAAGCCAGCTCATCTAAGAAGTTGGCCGATATCTACGTAAAGGAAATAGTCTCAAGGCACGAGATGCCGGTATCTATTATATCTTACCGTGATGTACGATTTACCTCCAGGTTCTGGAGTAAATTTCATGAGGATTTGGGCACAAGGATCAATCTTAGCACGATTTATCACCCTCAAACCGAGAGGCAGAGCGAAAGAACGATTCAAACGCTCGAAGACATGCTGAGAGCTTGCATGATTGACTTTGGGGGAAGTTGGGACTTATACTAACCACTAGCAAAATTTTCGTCAAACAACAGTTATCATGCAAGTATTGGGATGCCTCCATACGAAATGTTACATGGGAGAAAGTGTAGAACCCCAATCTGTTGGGGGAAGCGGGTCAAAGAGAACTCGGGAACACCGAAATAGTTCAGAAAACATCTGAGTACGTGCAACAAGTTCGCGATATATTGAAAGCTACTCAGAGCCGGCAGAAAAGTTATGCGGATAAGCGAAGGTCGTTATTATAAATTCAAGTTGGAGACTTCGTACTTCTCAAGGTGTCCCTGTGGAAGGAGTGATACGATTCAGGAAACGAGGGAAGTTGAACCCTAGGTTTATCGGACCATTTAAAGTAATTGCAAGGGTCGGTAAGGTAGCCTACCGACTAGAATTACCTAAGGAACTGTCAAGGATACACAACATGTTCCATGTATCTCATTTAAGGAAGTGTTTGGCGGATGAGACGACATTCGTGCCTTTAGAAGATGTCACTGTGGACGAGAAGCTAAATTACATTAAGAGACCGGTTGCGATCATTGAAAGAAAGATCAAACATCTACGCAACAAGCAAGTGGGAATGGTGAAGGTACAATGGGAACACCGCAAGGGTTCAGAATGGACTCGGGAGGCCGAAGAGGAGATGAGAAGTTCGAGTGAGGATTTCGAGGACAAAATCGTGTCTAAGTGAGGGAGAGTTGTAATATCTGAATTTCGAAATTAATAAAAGAATACTTGTATTAGTGATAATTGTTATTATTATGATTATTTTGCGTTACAATTCATGCATGGGTTAGTTGGTCAATTTGGCTTGTGGGGCTATTAAATTTAAATAGACAAAATAAAATATTGGATGGATTGCTTGGTGGGCTTAAGTTGTTGTGGGCCAAAGACTTGTAAGAAAAATATGTATATATATGGGATTAGGGTGCAACCCCTTAGTACCATTTTTCACTGTTGCATTGAGAAAGAAGAAGCAGAGAGCAAGTTGTGTTGTGTGTGTGTGTTTGGTGTCAAGAACAAGAACAGGGGAACGAGAATATTCATCTTTTGGTCATATAAACTGGAACGAATATTTATAAGAAACACCAGGTAATGTTTACTATCACTCTGTGATCATTTAGATACACTTTTGTATGGATTTTAGCATGATTTTCGTGAGGTTTAGGTCTGCAATAGGGTTTTCGAGAGAGAGTATGACCGAGAGAAAGAGAGGGTGTCTAGGGGATTGATCCTTAATAAAAACATGAGAAAATGATAAGGGTTGGTCTAGATGAATGGAGAAGTGTTTTGCAACCAAAATAAATCATTTTGGTTAAGTTTTAGAGAAATCCGGTTTTCAAAAGTGCCTGCGTGTGTTCTTTGAATGGTCTGACGAAGACGACCTGCTTGGTCTGTAACACCCTGAATTTTTAGCACAAATTTAAACTTTTAAATTTAAACAAAAACAACATTGTTTTGATATTAGTTTACAACATCAGGCGGAAGCTGTGTAAGATATACAAAAGTTGGTGTTACTTGTTGACCCGAATACACGACCATTAATTACAAATAAACAAAATAAGTGAATGATCATGTATTCCAAACATATCCCAAGGCAACAAGTTTCTCCCAAAAGAATCTACCCGCCTCACCGGCACCATGCTACTATTTATCTGCGGATACAAAAAACATATTCAACGGAGTTGTTAGCAAACGCTAGTGAGTGCACCAAAACAATTAGTCAAATAAACAAGTCATCGTTATATGCAAAACAGTTATGACATCAATAAACATATCACACAAGATGTGGGGGATAAGTCCACTTGTGTTTGTATCTTCCATAGTGGCCAACCATGGTCAACAAGTCCTCGTGGAGGTATGTCCACATCTTTTGTCAACGTGGGGGCACGAAGCAGTCCACCATACAACGGTTACCTGGAGTGTAGGACATGTTCCCCAAGTCCACTCGTGTTGCTTAGGTTCGGTGGCTCGTCAGCCCAGTGAACCCACACGGTCATAATGGGTACTATCATACCCCTCCACTTTTTGCACCAATTCCTCAACTACCCGTGTATCGAGGTTCCTCAATTGCCAAAGTCACATGAACCCGTACACGTCTCAATGGCTAGGAATCATCACGGTACAAAGTACCAATCACAAACATAGGTCCGGACCACAAGGATCAATTACAACACAAGCAAGTTATACACATATGTCACTAACTTGCCAAAATCAATCACATAGCATAGCATGCTTCAAATCAGGGGTAACATATGTTCAATACTTAAATCATTATCATAAACATGATAATAAACAATAACAAGTCACATTGATGCCACCTATATGTATAAAACATAGTACATAAGAAAACAATTGATGACTTGCACGTTTAAATCAATTTGTGTATCCGCAAGGCACAACTCACCAGATTGAAGTGATGAGGATCACTTCTAATCCCAAACAAAGCTAGATCACTTGCTCAAAGGTCCTAATATCACAAACACAATGTTAACTTAGTTAAGTTAACCAAACATTGAGGTTCCATAAGAGTATAGACTCAAAACGTGACTTAAACGCTCATTTTGGGTCTTTAAGACTCCCTATAAACACACCATAACCACTAGAAACAATCCCAAATCAATTACAAGGTCAAGTGGGGTCAAAATCATTATTTTGAAGGTTTCAGGGGGCCTCGTGCCGCGAGACAGGGTGGCTCGCGCCGGGAGAAAATCTCTGGAAAATTGACCTTTGCCAAAGCAGTACCTCGCGCCTCGAGGCCGCGTATACAGTAACCTGCAGCCAAATTTGTAACACCAAGTCGACCAAAACTCAATTTCTCCCAAATCAAACTGGTTTGTAGCATATAACACACTCAATAACACTTCAAAACATCACAACAACAACATTTATTCTCACTTGGATCATCAAGACTCTAACCATACTCATTTTCCCCATTTTGACTCATTTAACACCATACACCAATCACCAAATACAACATATATATTGCTAAAATCAAACACAAATTTAGGATTAGACTTACTTGATTTGTAAACCAAGTCAATCACCACTTTCTTGCTTCAAACCAAGCTCAAGAGTGAAGAAATGAAGAACAAACACTCAAATCTTGAACAGAACACTAATTTTACCAATTTTTCTTGCTTCCTTCTTCTTCTTCCTTGAAATATCTCTCTATAACTCTCTCTATTAGGTCTCACGATTTTGACCAGCAAAATGAAGACTTATGACTCCAATAATTGGGGTCTTGTGTGTGTGTGTCTATATATATATATATATATATATATATATATATATTCATTTTACACCTTTAGTCCTCAAACTTTCTTTCCCTTTACATTTATTACAAATTTTTATATATAACACCTACATACACAACATATAACATATAAATAGCATCATAAACACATAATTTACCAATTCTTACTAAAACTTGCATTATATATATATATATATATTTTATAATTTTACAAAAATACGGGTATTACCGACTTAGGTTGGTCCAACTTAGTATGGTTTTGTGTTGGTCTGACTTAGGTTGGTCCAACTTAGTGTGGTGTTGTGTTGGTCCGACTTAGCATGGTTTTGTGTTGGTTCGACTTAGCATGGTTTTGTGTTGGTCCGACTTAAGTTGGTCTGACGTAGAATGGTTTTGTGTTGGTCCGACTTAGTGTGAGTTTGTTTTGGTCCGACTTATATATGTAGTGCGACTAAGGCCCGATCCGACTTAGTAGGGTCCGACCTCAGCAAGGTCCATCCTAGAGGGGGATCCAGCTTATGCTCGATACGACCTAGATTGGAGGATTTCCAATGATATTAATTTAAAAGAGAGGTGTTGTAGGTGACTGCCGATTGACGGTAACCGCAAGTGAACTGCTAAACTATTAATACGTAACTGAGTTACGAACAGGTGAGTACTCTTACTTACAACCTAATATGGTGACTTATGTGATCATAATAAGCTAAATGTGTACGATGATACTGTGACATCTTGATTATTGATTGGGATCATTCACTTCTGTGGCGGGAATGATTGGAATCGTTCACTCTGGTGGCGGGAATGATGAGACCGTTCAATTCGGTGACGGGAATGAGGGACCGTCTACTACAGTAGCGGGAATGATTAACGTTGTATATGTGGAACAAGTTTATGATGTAATGATTTGAATTAGCTTGTAAGTAATATGTTCGCTAAGCCTTGTACTTACGGTTGTTATTTAACTACTTTTCAGGTGATGACCACGGTGGGGTTCCAACACGTGTTTGATAGCTCATCCTCAACTTTGCTTCCGCGGCTTTCCTATGTTGTTTTATACTTCTTATTACAGTCAAATATTTACTCGAGTTGTAATTAACATTTGATAGTATTTATATCAGTGATTACCGAATTTCTATCTGAATAAAAAAATTAGGTCGTTACAATGTCCAAACAATGTAGACACTTCTAATACAAACCAAAAATATAGTCAATGATGCAATATTTGAAAGATTTCAATAAATCCACTTCTCAAGTTAACACCACTATGTGAACAGAATTTGGGTAATGTTTGATATACATTTTTTTTTATAGGTGATAGTTTTGTTTTTGTTTTTGTTTTTGTTTTTTTGTTTTTTTTTTTGAAAGAAAAATTATAAGTTTTTTTAATTGAAAAACTAGAAACTTTTCTTTAAACAAGAAACTTTAAAACAAAAAAAACTTCTTAAAGTAGCTTTAAAAATAGCTGAAAACTTTAAATATACAAAATTACGTAAATATTCTCTTTAATTATTTTTCAATTCATACTACTTTTATGATTTGTCTTTTTTTTTATTATTTAAACTATCCAGCTATAACTATTAACTACTAACTACTTTGTCAAACACATATACAAATAAAGGATACAACTACCCGCTTTTAACTACAGTTACCTGCTACTAATGCTAAACACACCTTTTTTGAGAGTTCATTTAGGTTTTAGGGTATCGGTGCATCACAAATGGGAGGCATTAAATTGTAAATTTTTTTATGATGGGTGATATATTCTCCTACTATTTTCTGTTACTCACAAGTTTAACACAAGTGTTAAAATTAATAAAACATGTAAGAAAAGAAAATTAGTGGATTTCACATATCATAAATAGGAAGATAAAGTGGGAAAAAATAGCAGGATGATATATCATTGTTCTATCGGCGACTGACGACTGTCGAGGCGACGCGAACGGTGACAACGGATGGCGAACGGCGACTAAGGATGGCGAACGGTGCACTTCGACTTGCGACGCGAAGACGGTGATGCGAAGGGAAGAGGAATGAAGACGGGTGTTTGTGGCCTTGTGGGTGTCTGTGGTTTAAGAAGGTTTTCTAGGGCTTGAGGGTTTAATGGTAAAAAGCACATTCCTATATCCACAAATTTTACATTCCCACCTATTATTGAAGGATTTTACTTTCCCTCTTGTAACGGATTTTAATTTCTTTACATTCCACTTCTAAGATGTACCAAACATTAAAATTCTTATAAATTAGATTTCAATTTCTAAAAGTTTTCATAAATTTCCTCAAACCAAACACCCCTGACATAGTTACATAAATTTTATGATAAATTATTAAATTTAATAAAAATAAAATACAACGTTTACAGAATTAATTTAAAAAGTAATGAAGATACATAGTCCAGAGATACAAAAACACACTTGTCACATCATTAGGTATAAATAATAAAAATAAAAATTAAAAGATCAGAAGCGGTTACTGGCTAGGCGAGAAGGCAGGACTCTCGTTCGTTAACGGAAACCAAAATCACAATTCTTTCGTCTACGAGGGGCAGCGAGCGACACCGATTTCTGGTACGTATAATGTTACATCATCTCCAATTCTTCATTGATTCATGAATATGATTTCTGATTTGTATTAATGTTACATCATCTTCATCACTTCATCGATTAATGGATTATGATTTCCTGAATTCCTGATTTGTGGCTAGTCTTAGTTCTGATTTTTTGGTTTCTGATTTTTGATTTGTCGAGTTTCAGTTGTTTGATATGAAATCGCTAAGTTATAGCAGACCTTTTCCATGAAACCACAATAGTCACTGAAGATTACGGAATGGCAGTGTTCATATCATTATTTTATTACCAGGCATGGTCTATGCATTATCATGTCTTGTTGAAAAGCTTGTTAGTTTGAAAGAACTAGATATCATTCAGCTTATTTGAAAGAATGTGTATTGCTTTATACTACCTCCATAGCAAAACTAGAGTCAGGTTATGACTTTTTGTGGCAAACATGCTTTAAACTAGATTATTTGGTTAAAGAGAAAGTGTATGATTACATTGAGCTAAACATAATATATAGAGAATTATGTGCTGAATTAAAAACCAAACACATTAATGGTCTATTTATACTTTAGGATTATGTTTGTATTTTCATAACTAAATGTGAATTCTTATGATGTATCATTCTTAGAGTTCTGATTTTGTAATTTTGGATTCTTACTCTTATGATTTTGTAATCTTGATCACTTATGAGTTACGATTTATGAATGTTAGTTTTTATGATTCCTTTTCTTTAAGTCATGGATTCTTAGTTCTTGATTCCTTTTTTTTTTTAAGTCATGGATTCTTGATTTTAATATTTTCTCTTTCTATGTTTACAACTTCTAGTTTAAATATTAGTGTTTAATTCATGTAATAGTAACCAAATTTGAAGGTTGTTCCACTGAAATCACTCATAGATTGCTATGGAAAACATCTCAAGTTTAAAAAGATGTTCTACTGTTCTCCAAATTTATGATATATATACAAACACAATACACACAAGAATTCCAAATTTCACAACAATGGAACAATTTTTGAAAATTGGATGATTTCTTTCTTAGCAAAAAATAAATAAAATAATGTGTGTCTTTTCTTTCAGTGTCATGACTATGTTGTTTCATTTATAAGACAATTATGCTCATCTAGTAGTCAATCATGAGTACGGGTGCTCTAATGTATTTATAGAATTTTAAATGTGTGAACTACCTTTTATTACTCATGGTGATTGGTGTATATTTTTATAATTATGTTATTTATTTTAATAATCATCCTTCTGTGTAAATCCCATAAACTTGGAAAGAAACGGAATCCTAACAGCCTTGGTCTGTAAACAAGATATAATGTTCTGCCATTGCCAAAAGCAAAACTCTCACGTTTCTCCTCCTGGCTTATATGTACAGATATAGACATATATGGGAGATAACAATGGCGCAGTCATTGGAGCTTCTGCTACTTCAATTCTTGATGCCGGACAATGAGGCACGGCAGCAAGCGGAGGATCAAATCAAGCGTCTGGCTAGGGATCCACAGGTGGTTCCAGAGCTTATCGACCACATACGCTCTGCAAAGATGCCTCATGTCCGGCAGCTCTCTGCCATTCTCCTCCGTAAGAAGATCACCGGTCACTGGCCAAAGCTTTCGGATGACCTCCGCCACGTCGTCAAACAATCTCTCATTGAAAGCATCACCACGGAGTACAGGTTGAGAAATATATTATTTTTCATGATGTAATTCTTCATTTTTCATTGATTAAATGGAACTATTTCATGGTAGCTCATAGCAATAAACTAATGATTCTTCAAGATAATTATGCAAGCCTTTATTTTGCTCAAAGGATATAAATGAATTTGGTCGGCAATCATCATCGGTTATACTTTTGAAAATAGGAAAAAAAAGAGCTTTCATGCTTTGAAATTGATCAAAGCATGTCAAAATTATGGCATTGACAACCGAAAATTTATTATGTTTAAGGAGAAGTAAAGAATTACCAGTGAATTTATTATGATCGTCCAGCCTTCTTTAGGTAATAGGTATCCTTGTTTTAAATTACAACCTGAATACATTGCATATCCGTAATTGCTACTAATGCTAATATATTTTTATATTTATCAGCACCTTTACTTAGAGGAGTTATTGTATTTTATAATGTAGCTATAATACTGCTTTGAAGTTCCTTAAATTTACAGTCTATTTGAAGTTGAAGATAGTCAATCGTTGCCGAAGAGTAGAAGTGGCCATTTTTCACATGTAAATGGACTTGGCTTTACACTCAACTGATGAGTCAGCTGAATACTTAGTAAGTGGCTGTGGTCACAAGAAGTACTCATGTGTACTTTTGAAGTTTCTCATGAATACGAAAAAACAATTAACCAGCATTGATATTATGATACATCAAAAGCAACCACAACCACTAATCCAACATAGGAAAGGTTTTGAACCCAAAAAAAGAGCCCACTTACACAGACATATGTACACACTGTCTACAGATATACTAATAACCTTCAGCAATTAATACATATATGCTTCCTCATCTTCATCTTCTGTATGCACAAAAAAGGCTGATTATGTTGTGACTATCTTTTACTGTCAGTCCGTCTGTTAGGCGAGCTAGTGCAAATGCAGTGAGTATCATTGCAAAGCATGCTGTTCCAGGTGGGGAATGGCCAGAACTACTGCCCTTTATATTTGAGTGCTGTCAGAGTGCACAAGAGGATCTCAGAGAGGTGTTCCATTTGTGCTGATCAACCTAAATTTTTAGTTTTGGAAATTGTTTTTAAATCATGTTTGACCACTTTCTATCTAACTGACTCTTTGTAATAATATGCTTCTTTCTCCATATGCTTGTTACCTATCTATTTATTTATCCTACACCAGTTGTTTTGGATCAAGTAAAACTAATTATATCCTTCTTCATGATGCAAGGTGGGATTATTATTGTTCAGCTCTTTAACAGAGACAATTGGGAATTCATTCCAGCCATTTTTTGCAGACTTGCAATTACTTCTACTCAAGTGCCTACAAGATGAGACAGGTGGTGTTAGAGTTGCTGCTCTCAAGTAATATATTGTGATTTTATGCGTTAAAAATTAGATATCTTAGTACTATTCTATTATAAGTGTTATCTTATAATGCACTTTGGAACTCTATATATTGAACAGGGCAGTTGGGGCTTTCCTTGAGTCCACTCTTGATGAATCTCAAGTGGTGAGTTTTTCTCTTTAACGTTTTTTTTTTTTTTTTTTTTTTTTTGTTGATTTCTGAAGAAAAAGCTTTATCATACACACACAGGTTAAGTTTTGTGACTTTATCCCCAGCATACTGAGTTATTCAAGAAAATGTCTTGATTCTGGTGATGACGGTGTTGCCATAATTGCTTTCGACATATTTGATGAATTGATTGAATCTCCAGCACCCCTTCCTGGAGAATCAATTAAAGCCATGGTGCAGTTCTCCCTTGAGGTTTGCTCGAATACAAGTTTGGAATCTAGCACTCGCCATCAAGCTATACAAATTATTTCATGGCTTGCAAAATATAAATCTTATTCCCTTAAGAATCACAAGTTGATCATTCCAATCCTCCAAATTATGTGCCCATTGCTTACAGAAGTGATCAATAATGAAGAAGATGATGATCTGTCACCAGATCGTGCTGCTGCAGAAGTTCTTGATACAATGTCTATAAAGTTGTCAAATGATGTGTTTCAACCTGTTTTTGATTTTGCTTCTGAGAACAATCGGAATCTTAATCCAAAGTTTCGAGAAGCTTCTCTCACGGTTTTGGGTTTGATCTCAGAGGGTTGTTTGGAGTTGATGAAACAGAAGCTTGAGCCCATTCTGGATATTGTCTTAGAGGCATTAAGAGATCCTGAACAGGTTGTAAGAGGAGCTGCATCATTTGCATTAGGTCAATTTGCCGAGTATCTACAGCCCGAAATTATCTCTCACTACGAAAGGATTCTTCCTCGTATGTTAAGATCTTTACAAGATGCATCTTATGATGTGAAGGTACATTTAAGTCATAAAGTGTAATCATATTTGATACTTTAATTACTATATAAAAAAACCTATAGACCAAAAAGAAGGGTGTTGGAGGCAATCTGACCCGAGCGTTTCCATCATTACACAAGTTACCCATTTTAAACCTCATAGAATTCCTCACGATGACACTTGAACTTCCATGTTGCCTCCTTTTTTCATAATCTTTGTAGATGTAATTTGATCTTCTTTTCAGGAGAAATCATATTATGCATTGGCAGCATTTTGTGAGAACATGCATGAGGAAATTGTCCCATTTGTTGATCCTTTGTTAGAAAACCTACTTGCCTCTCTCCAAAATAATCCGAGAACGTTACATGAAACGTGCTTGGTAACAGTCCATTCTTCATAATTCACTTGAGTGATGCACCAATGAAGTTTTTTAAAATTCTCTTTAATTTCTGCAGTCTGCGATTGGTTCGATTGCGTCTGCTGCAGATAAAGCATTTGTCCCATATGCAGAAAGGGTTCTTGAACTGATGAAACCTTTCATGGTGTTTACGAATGTCGAGGACCTCCGTTCACGAGCAAGGGCTACTGAATTTGTGGGTATAGTTGCAAAGATTGCGGGAAGGAAAAAAATGGAACCAATTTTACCACCTTTTATTGAAGCTGCAATTTCTGTAATAATTCTATCATTATCTCTATCAATAATTTTCACCATATCCTTATAGTGCCCTGACCTTTAACATACAATTTAGGGATATGAGCTGGATTGCAGTGAACTTCACGAGTATACTCATGGATTTTTTAGCAATGTGACTGAAACTTTGGAAGATGGAATGGTTCCGGTATTTGTTTGGCTTTTGGTTATTTTCTTCATTTCTTGAAAGTCTTGACCCCCCGCCCCCCTCTTTTCTCTTTTTTTCCTTCTTGATGTATGGCATAATATTCCTGTGAACAGTATCTTCCACATGTTGTACCTTTGGCATTATGTTCTTGCAATCTTGAGGGTGGACCTGATGTCATTATCAATGATTCTGATGACGATGAAGACGTGGTCGGATTTGGTGCAGTTTCATCTGATGATGAAGCTCAAGATGATCCAAGCGTGGGAAATATGAGTATAAGAACAGGTGTCTTAGATGAAAAGGCTGCTGCAATTCAAGCCCTTGGTCTATTGGCTCTTCATACAAAGAGTGCCTATGCACCGTATCCTTTTTGTTTATTGCATTTTGCAATGTTAAAATATACCAGCACCCAAAAAATTTAATTCTTTAATTAACTCAAGATATTTGGAAGATTCATTGAAGATTATGGTGAAGCATTCATTTTATTTTCATGAAGATGTCCGACTTCAGGCTGTTACTGGCTTAAAGCGTAAGTAATAAATAATACTCTTCAAATCGGCTGGTGTGTGTTCTTTGATCATAAGTTGGTTTCTGGTTGCAGATATTCTGACAGCTGCTCATGCCTTTTTACAAAGTCATGATGTAAGAGTGCTTCATTACCCATCTTTCCTGTTAGAATTTATTTTGGTCATGTTAGCAATTCTTTTTTGCGAAAGAATAAATGAACTATATATTATCCTACATGACATTGGAATAGAGTCCCAGTGATAGTATTACATCTGACCATCGAATGTTACTTCCTTATATCTGGTAGAGGTGCCAAAATGAGTGGGTCAGCCGGTCAGGTGAGTTGGCTAATGAGGTCAAAACTGGTAATTTTGTGTGTGGGTTGAAAGGTATCGGTTGACTTAAAACACTTTTTGCTAAAATATTTGAATTTATGTAAATAATTGGTAGTTCAAATATGATCTACGAAAGTTCCATCATTTCTATTGTAAACTAATTGCTTGTAGAAAATGATTTAGGAGGTTTTATGCATTAAAATACATTTTGGGCAACTTTCAACCCATTAGACCCCTTTCCTTTTAAGATACTTCTCTTATATTGCCTATTTTTGCACGTTTAGAGATAAAAGACAACCCATATTGACCCGTTCATAAGTGAATGGGTTGACATTATTATCCAGCTCGCCCATAAGTGGCATTCACATAGAGGTTGTTGCTTCTACCTCTCCCCTTCTTTCTCTTCCTTTTGCCAATCCATCTATCAAAAGATCTATTGTACTATCCTAGAGTGACTGTCAGAATGTGGTTAAATGTAAACGTTGAATAATTGTAATTCTTTGTCCTTCCTATTTGACATGTAAGTTTCGTAACCCTTTTATAGGACGGGCCATCCAAGACAAAACAAATTCTTGGTAAGTTCATGAATGATTACTAACAAATGACAAAGTGTAATGAATTGGCTCCTCAATCTTTTTACAATTTATGAAATTACAGATTCTGTGATGACTGCTTATATCAAGACAATGAATGAAGATGATGACAAGGAAGTGGTTGCTCAAGCTTGCATGAGTGTAGCAGGAATCATCATGGATTTTGGATATGTTGCCATTGAACCTTGTACGAGTTTTTAATTTATGATTTTATATACTAACTAAATTTATATGTAAGAACTTCTTAAATGTCCTTATTCTTCTTTTTTTTAAATTGTTTATAAAAAAACTCAGATATGCCTAGGCTTGTAAAGTCAACTCATGTATTGCTACAGCAGAAGTCAGCCTGTCAGAAGGCTGAATTTGACAGTGATATTGAGGACATTGATCCTGTACACAATCAAGTGCTCATGGATGCTGTTACTGACCTCCTTCCTGGTTTTTCAAAGGCTATGGGTTCCAACTTTGCACCTATCTTTGCAACTTTATTTGATCCGTTAATGGAGTTTGCAGTGAGAGCTTACTCAAGACTATACACACACACACACACACTCATCTTGTTGATATTTTGTAGATGTGGCAAAATGGGGTGGGTTGGGTAAAACTGTTGGTTCTTTGGTAAGGGTTGAGTCGACTTGGATTAATCCAAAACTCGTTTTGTTCAAATATTTATTTCTATTTTAAGTAATTAGTGTGCTAAATATAATTAAAGAGGTTATATCATTTCAATAACTTTGGGCAATGTTTGGCATGTTTCTTTTTTAGCTAATTTTCTATTTGACGTGTTTTAGCTTAAAACATAACCCTAGTCGACTGACTGAAACTTGGTTGAAAATGCCACATATGATAATCGGCACTCATCACTTTTCTTCTTTAACGTATGTCAAATCACGGTGCAGAAAGGATCACGCTCACCACAAGACTGGACCATGGTGGTTGCATGTCTAGCTGAAGTTGCTCAGAATACGGGCCCTCCGATTTCAGGCTATGTAGATGTAATCTTTTCCTAGTATGCTGCTTTAATGCCAATATCCTTTATGGAGTTTTTAATTCTAGTAATGTTGATTATTTTGAATATTGTATCTTGTTCTTTTAGCCGATGATGCCCTTTGTACTAAAAGAATTAGCTTCATCATCAGCGACCAATAGGCGGAATGCTGCATTCTGTGTTGGACAGTTATGCCAGAATGGTGGCAACGGCAGTTTGAAGTAAACTTGTTTTCACCTTTTTAAGTGTTTATCTGACTTCAAATGAAAGTGCCCATTTTTGCTGGTACCTTTTTAAATTAATTAATGGGTGTATTGTTGCTGTTGTTGTGATTCTGTCCCTCCTTATCTATCAGATACTTTGGTGATGTATTGCAATGCCTTTACCCGTTGTTTGAAGATTCTGAGCCTGATCATGCTGTAAGGGACAATGCTGCTGGTGCAGTTGCAAGGATGATTATTGCACACCAGGACTCTGTCCCACTTAATCAGGTTTGCAAACTAGTAGCTGTGACCCATTTACTTCTGAATAGCTGGGTTGGTTCAGGTTATGTTTTATCGCAAAAGGATGGATCAAACAGGTAAATCAAAGTATCGGCTTGAAGGCAAACGGGTGGGTCAAATTAGTTTAAAGTCATAAAGTGTACTTATTTTTTATGCGTAGAAAAAATCCTCCCGTATCAAGTTATTCAAAAAAGTTAGATTATAATAATTGTAATACTATAAGTGACATAAATTTTATCATATTCTTCAGGTATTGGCCTACTGACTGTAGCAAGATTCTGAAACCACCTTCTTTTTTTAATCTTTGAATGATCAGGTTCTCCCTATTCTCCTCAAAGTTCTACCTTTAAAAGAAGATCACGAGGAATCTGTTCCTGTTTATAGTTGCATTTGCAACCTTGTTTTATCATCCAACGCACAGGTATTTACTTGTTTATAACCCCCCCCCCCCCCCCCCAACCCCTTTCTTCTCTTTTCCCTCCTTTTAAAGAACTCAGAAGTTGGTCATTAATTGGTTTATATAATGGTACCAACTGATGAACAGATCCTGGAGCTAGTTTCAGATTTGGTGATGATATTTGCACAAGTAGCCATGTCACCACTTGAAACACGACAAATTAAACTTCAAATAGGAGGGGCTGTTTCTCACTTAATATCAATTTATGGTAAAAAAATGTTGCCCATCTTGAGAAGCCTTCCACCAACATATGCCCGCGCACTAGCTGCTACTGTTTTAACCAAGACTTGATGTATAACCATCATCCGCTCTCTGAAAACACATACATCCCCCTCCATTCTGATGGGAATCATTCTTCAAGTGAATTTTTTCAGCCTGAAAGACAGACTAACAATCATTTTTAACCCAGGTACACAATTTTTACCATCTAATTTCTCATAGTTGTAAGAGGTAGGAAAATGGGAAGGTTGGATAACAAGTCAATAAACGGGACCATGTGATTTCTGGACGGGGTTGGGCTGGGTTGGGTTGGCTTGACCCAAAGCACATCTTTTTTCTGTCTTTGAAAAATACATTTAATGTTTTTCAAAAATAATTAGTATGTCAAATATGATTCAGAAATTTTATTATTGCAATATGATTACAAAAATACTTTCAATCCGTTTTACTTGTTTCCTTCTCAGCTAAACTTTTTTTCCGTTATTTTTTCCATTTGAGATAAAACATAACTTTAATCTAGCAATACGTAAGTGATAAGTCACGTAGATTAATAACCAAAAAAAGAATAAAAAATGTGGTGAAATTTCATGAGACAGGGTTGAATTTTTTTTAAGTCGACCGTGAAACCATTAGATATGTGATATCGTCGTTTGCTGTAAACAAGGTTAGGGCTTTTCCCATAATCCATATACTAAGACCTGACCCAATTCATATAGTACTTGAACCCAATTCCTGATTTTGAAAACCCAACCTAACCCACACTATTATTATATTATAAAATCAAATTATATTCATATCTATCCAAGTTAACCCCATTTTCACATAGCCTCTACTTATTAACCAGTAGTCCGAAGTACATGGACCGTGTGAATATCAGCAGTTTAACGACTAAATGATACAAACAAAAGTAAAAAAAGTCAAAAGATGATGCTCCATTAAGTGTTATTATATAAACTTGTATACAATGCTCCATGCAGGTCTTTATTTCAACATTTTCATAAGTTCGTCTATCGTCATAGTCCTTTCTTACACTGTAAAGAAGGAAGAAAGACACTCGTCTGTTTATCGATTTTCTTAAAGGTATGCAAACACAGTTCATGCAAGGAATTACACAATGGCGTGTCTTCGACATTAGTAAATTACATTTGTTAAATATGAATACAAGGTAGTGTTATTATAAAAAGATATCTTGATTGAATAGTGCATAGTTGGTGAAAATAACATGTCATGTATACCTACAGTTATGACCAAGAAGTACATATATACTGGTTCTAATAAATTGATCTTAGTACATTTCTAATTGTTATTTTTTATTTATTCAACAATATGACTGCTAAGTTCTCTATTACAACCTATCGGAAGATAAGATGTAAACAGTCATATTACAACGTAAGGATAACAAAACTGCTATTATATTTTGGATATAATATTTTTTTGAAGGTTTGTTTTGGATATAATATTCAGTTGTCATCACAGCTGTTGCCCCTCAAGGAAGACATCCTTTTACTATTCTATTTTACAAAAGAAAAAAGTTCAATGTAGAATAACTCATCTTGCTCGACACTTGGTTTGTATAAAAAATGAACACCTAATACAAAAAGAACAAATTGACAAAATAAATATTCATGATCAATTGTTTTCAAATTTATATAAATGTGTAGATGCAATGGTTTTTTTAACATAGACAGCCTTTTATTATAAAATTTCTAGAAACATATATTTTAAAAATCATTAGAGTTAATTTCATAAATGGTCCCTAAACTAACCATAAATTACAGATTTGGTCTTTTTTGAAAAGGTTGTATTTTTGGTCCTTTAACTATCATTTCTTGCAAATTATGTTCTTTTTAACATATTCAGCTTGTCAAGGTATTTTTACTATTTTTAATCTTTAATTAAGTTTAAAATAAGTATTTATTCTTTTTAAAATAAATCTCACTCTCTCCTATGCAGTCCTCTATCATCTATATCATCTATCTCTCTCATCCCTCTCTCACTAGAACCACCGTCCTCCGCCTAGAATACCTCCATCGTCGACACCACAACCAGCTACCATCTACATCACTATCAGCCAGAAATCAAACCCCACCAGAAACATCACCACCGGTCATAAATCAAACCCCACCATAACATCACCACCGGCCACCGTTGACATCACCACCAACCATAAATCAAACCCCATGACCCAAATCTACATGCACACACTACAAAAACACAGAAATTGAAACTCTACGGTGAGGGATTGAGGGTATCGCTCGTGGTGGTGATGCAACAAGGGGGAGATGGTGGCAGTACACTCCGATGAGGGGAGATGAGGCAACTGTTTTCTCCAAAGAGGGGGGAGTCTGTGGTAGGGATGAGAGAGGAGAGGAGAGGAAAGAGAAGAAAGAGGGTGGGTGGGTGGGTGATGGGATGGCGGATGAAAGAGAAGGTGGGGTTGGGAATTGAATATTGTTTAATATTAGTAATGATAATGTTTTTATTATTAATAATTAAATAAAAAAAGAATAAGAGTATAATAATCGATTTAATAAAGTTAACCGACCTATTTAACAAAAAACGTTATAAAAGT
This sequence comes from Dittrichia graveolens, assembly GCA_038502395.1. NCBI lineage: Eukaryota > Viridiplantae > Streptophyta > Magnoliopsida > Asterales > Asteraceae > Dittrichia > Dittrichia graveolens. The sequence goes on along the minus strand of JARJIL010000005.1, from coordinate 73,086,793 downwards.
ACTTTTTTTGCAACAAAATAGTAGTTCAAAACAGTAATATGATGCCTAGTGAGACAACATGAATATGTAATTAATAAACAAGACCAACTTTTGTGCAACCAAATCTGGTAACATATTATTGTCTATCTTTATTAGAGGTGTTGTCGTCTGTAATCCCTTCTCACGCACATAAACATATCACATCAATAGATTAACTCTCATCTCACATACATCATAGGATGAAAGCGCAATGATCCATACCCTTTTATTATTACAATGATAACTGAAATATAACAATGTAAAAGGTTGTTTGTGAAACATTCATATATATATATGAATTTGGGATGGCCACCTCTTGCTAAAAGCAAACAGTATAAGACTCCAATACTCATGTTGTACTCATGTCAAGTGAGATGAATATCTCTCCCAAGCAAAAGAGATTCATGTGGTCAACAAACACAGACTCCCTTTTCTAACCCAAAAAATTGTGCATGCATACTACATATCATGCGGTCTCCGGCTTTAGTATAACTCATTAGAAAAAATACCCTCCCCGGGCAGGTTATTAAGTTAGTCTGACAAAATGTTCATCTAGAAACTAGGTGATCAATCATATAAAAATAGCTACCTATAAAAACAAATGATGCCAATCCACTGTGAGCCATGCGCAGCCAAATACCACGAAAAAGTATATTTCTGTCTCGAGGGTGGATGCCTGTAAGTCTCTCAAACCTCTTTCCTGGCAAAGTCCACCTCAGAAACTTCCTTTCCATGGTGAGATACTGCATTCAAACCACAAACATAATTAACACACGGAAAAAGCAGCAATCTTTCCTTTAAAGTAGAAGCGGCATATTCAACTTGCTCATGAGGGGAACTTTATTTTCATGCTAAAGGGTCAAATAGGTAAAATTTAAGAACTTTATTTAAAGGGAGAGGTTAGAAGTAGTCCATGACATAATTAACTGTTTAGAACCTCCTAAATTGTTCTTATTGTAATTGTAGTTTTTGTAATTATAGTTCACGTATTAACTACTTATTAAATTCACAAAAGAAAAACGCTAGAGGGTCAACCCAGCCTGTCTCAATACTTCACTCACTTTGACCCGAACTCTTTCTGACCTATTACCCAACCCTGTTTGCTTTGACAACTTTAGTTAAAGGTAAGTTGTTTATAACGCTTAAACTTAACAACAGAATTGGATTAGCGTAAGTTGTTTTCCTCCATTCTCCAACTATGGGGGTTGCATTTTGTGGGTTCCATCATTACCATAAGTAACAAGACAGACAATCAAAACTTCAATTGTTCTTACACCATATAAATAGATCCCACATAATGAATTTATCAAACAGCCTGAATAGGACCACAGATTATTTAGAATACAAGGTGAATTACTGTTATAGTATCTCATGCATCTCCCAAGTGAAAAATTAATTCAGCCAACTTCGCAAAATATTGTCTGCATTATAAGCAGTTATAGCAGTCTATGCTTTAACCAAGTTTTTTAGTATGTAATTTCTACTGGACTTATGGCCCTCCACAAAAATAATAATTAACTGATTAATCAGTTCTGGATAAAATGGCTAAAGGGCCCTCTCCACAGTCCTTGCGAATATTATATTGATAACATTTGCTAAAGTGAACCATACATACCTTTGGAAGCACAAGACACTGTGATCGACATTTGGCAGTGTCAAAAGAATGGGATGCTCCTGCAGCAATTGAGCCCGAAAATCCAGCTGCCAGACTAACGGCTAAAGGGTGTAATGGCCCAATATCTTCATCGGAGCTGAAAACATGGACAAATATTACAATCATATCAGAGAAAAATTCGAGTTTGGACATTTTTTGTAAGCCAGTTATTACGTTCAACAGCATGACTCCAATCTGTTTGATTGGATAAAATGGAATGACAGAGGAATGGAATATACAAGGTATTGGAATGAGCGAGGACATGGAATGTATTGTTAAATTCCATTATCTTTTATCAAAACTAATATTAGATTTTATACCAAATTTCCCTACTGGTCAGTAGATAATGTAAAAAACTACAGAACTCTATTGACAAAAGTATAAAATAAAAGATTACACAACTCTCTAATAAGAGTAAAAAAAAGAACCATGTATTTATAGTTACTCTTCACAAATTTTAAAAGTAGAGGAAATTAGCTTTGTTAAGAGTATTAAAGAAAAAAATAGATCACACTATGAATTTGCATTCCATTTGATGCGGGAACGAAGAAACACACCCCTCAACAAATTAGTGGAAATCAACCAAACAGAAGGAATCACAATTCTTAAAAAATGTACAAGATAATGGAATGAGAGAGGTAATATAATGTTTTGTTAAATTCCATTATCATTTTTTGGTTGAAATGCAGGAATGAAGAGTCAATAAAGCATATAGTTTCATATTTTCTTTTATATCTACTCTTTTATTCTAATCGTATTCGATTTATGCATACATGTTTAGAAAAACAGAAATTATTTGTTATGCTTTATATAAAACTAATATTATATTTTATCAGTTTTTCCATATTATATATAACCAATGACGTAAAATTTTCCTACTGGTTAGTACATAATGTAATAAAACTATAACACTCTTTATTTGCAGAAGTACAAATAAAACAAAATAAAAGATTAAATAACTCTCATATTATATTAAAAATAAAAATATGTATTTTATAGTTATTCTACAAAATTTTAAAAATAAAGGAAATTAGAGTTGTTAAAGAGCATTAAAGAAAAAAAAGACCACGTTATAAATTTCCGTTCCATTCGATAGAGAATGAAGAAACACACCCCCTTGATAAAGGAAAAAGAAGAAAACACATTTCTTCATTTTGACATAATGGTTCATTCCGTTCTGCATAGCAATTGCTACCCATGCATTTATCAAAGGAATCAAAAAACCAATAAACTCCAAGAACTTGTCTTCCTGTGACAACCATATATTTGACATGGCTAAACAATTCGACACGAATAGACAAATGTTTAAACGCGTATACGTACCTTGGTATCGGGTTCATCCCAACAGCTTTCCAGTCCAACATTGCACGATGCAGAAATTGCCAGCTTGAAAAGAATACACCACCAAAAATAGAATCACGAACTAACCCTGATCGAAGACCCCTCCACAAGGCACTCCATCCTTCTAGAGATATGACGTCTATGGGTCTCCTAACATGATAAACAGGTGGGGCCCTCCCAGTCCCAGTTATCATCCATGGGTATTCTTTCAAGGAGCCACTCAAGTTAGGATGATTAGTATTTAGGGTGGACAAGAGACCGATAGAATGATTCAGTGACTTGATGTTGGGAGAATACCCGCCAAGTAGATTTGCAACCGAAGAAGATGATACACTCGCTTTCTGTAAACTGTTTGGAACACGAGAAGCACTTGTCACCTGTGCACGAATTGTGAAAAGCTCAAATGGAGAGCTCACGAGTGATTCCACAGCACCTGCTGCAATTCCTGCCATAAGAGCCTCTGAGACATACACATAGTTGTCTTTACGACCATCTGCATAAAGATGTATGGGACCCACAAAGTGAAATTGTGTTATGTACAAGTTTCAGTCATCCTGAATGTTACAAGTATAAGATGTCATCTATAAACAGAAAAACAATAACAACTTACTCTACTAACCGATAAATATAATACCAAAAAGATGAATAATCTACCTTTATAGAAAGCCGTCAACAATTCGTAGGTACCAAAGCGTGCTCCCACACCCCATATTCTCCCTAGAGCCAACCACCCAAAACCATTGTACAACCCTGCAAAATAATTTTATAACAAAAAATCATTTAACATGATCACATTCAAGTGTTGATGACTGTCATTTGAAGATAAAAAGGTCATATACAAAGAAATGGAAATGAACAGCCAAACTTGACTCATGTGCAGAGACTGTCAGTTCCTTAATGGAAAGAAGAATGTTTAATATAATTATTAACCTTGTTTTCCTATCAATAACAGAAAAAGAAAAAATCTTCATAAGCACTTAGTTATAATGCTCATTTGTTCACTTTGGGAGCTACTTTATGTGTACGAAGTATAAATTCCTCAACAATAAACAAGAAAAGATGCAAAGCACTTGGCGGTTATGATATTCATTTCATAATCTCCAGGCACTGCTTTCCCACAATGAAAATATCACAAAAAACTTCAAATTAGACCGATAAAAGGGTAGCAATCACGTCCTCTATAGTTTCCTTTGCCAATCTTCAAAGCACATTATGTTAATCAGTTTCAATGCTCAAAAGTATCAGTGTAATGAAGCCTTTAATTCAAAAACTGCTACATTATACAACTTACTAAGCATCCTATGTGTCAAATTTGAAGTACTTGCTCATAATCAGTTACCAAACTAAGGATATAAAAATTGGAAACATCAAGTAAAGACTGTGATCTCTAATCAACAAACTTAAAGAAAAATTACCCAAATTGCCAGATAATTTGCGGACTCTATCAAACACCTGGGCTGCACTCAACTGTTTATCTGGGCCTGATCCGACCTGTCAGTAAACACGTTAAAATTGGAAGGACAATTGAATAAATATCTTCATTCGCTCCAGTTGAGGGTCAAATAATGATTAACAGCCATAAATATAGCTAAACAAACACGAGATTAAGAAAGGGAAAAAAAATTGTGTAAATACGAATATAAGCAATCAAGAATTTACCAATTAAGCTCTAACCCAACCTGAATGAGGGTTTTGATTGTCTCAAAAGGGTAGGTGGCAGCAGTCCCTAATGTTAGAGCTCCTGCACCTGCCACTGCGTGAATTGCAAATGTTTGATTTTTTATGAAGTCTTCCATCTGAAACAAGATAAATGTAAGAACAAGAGAGAGGATTTTATTTATGGAATATAATTTAGGGCAAAAAGAGTTTAAATTGTTGGAAGAATCTTAAGGGAGTGCTTCACTTCACGTTTATATCCGCACACAAAAACATGGCGTTCACTTGCTGAAAACTATTGGAAAAATTATAAAGATAATGATCAGAAAAATAAAGCATATCACAATTAACGGTTGTGGTTGGTGGCAATGATGTCAGTGGACAGTTGTAGGCAGCAGCAGTGAGCGTAAGAGTGTTTTTTGTAAACAAGGTAGTATGTTTTGTCTTTAAATTTTCTTGGAAACTTGTTTGCCTTGGATTTATTTCACAGCCTTGGCCCTTGGGTGTAGAAGGTGGAAAAAGTGAGCAAGGGGAACCAAATTTGAAAGGGGTGCAGGTTGATGTGTGTAACTTCATAGAGGAATACAACCAGCTAAGGATCATTAAACCGGAGAAGTTGAACATATTTGTCTCCGAAGACTAGAAAGGATTGGAGCTTAGAGCACTGTTGGACGCTTTCAAGGATGCATTTGCAACACCCAAGGAGCTCCCACTCAAACGAAGGCTAAATCCTAGTATCACATTACAACAGGGAAGTAACCCCATTAATCTGAAAGCTCACAAGTATAACGCTTTACAACAGAATGTGATCAAGGATTTGGTTCAAGAGATGCTCAACAATGGGATTATCTTGGTCAAGAAAAAGTTTAGTTTGCTTCCTCGATTGTCTTAGTCAAGAAAAAGGATGGCTCATGGAGGTTTTAAGTATATTACATAAAACTCAAAAGCTTCACCGAAAAATCAGTTTCCAATCCATATCATAAAATAACATACTGAAAGTCAAACTTGCAAAAAAAATCTAGAAAACTAGCTGTCGGTTACTGCTACTGAATCACTGATGCGTACTCACAAACATAAACTAATAACAAGGCTATAATAGCTAGCATTTATAGTCACAAACTCAAAACTTTACAAAAGACGAAGCTAATAACAGCAAATACCACAAAGTTTAAGCGTTTAGACACAAATTTCAAAACCCTGAATAATTTTAGAGACAGAGAATTGGGTACCTGAGAGACTCGGCTAGAAGGAATCTCTTCTGTTTGGTAGCACGGAGATTTCAACCGAGAATTGTACCAAATTTATCATTTGCATCCATATTTTTTCATAACAAACATTTATTCAAACCCCAAAAACATATAAAAAGAATCATAAATAAATAACTAAAATGCATAATCAAGCCAAAAAAAAGCCCTCAACCGTGGTCATATCCAAAAACATCATTTTAATCATAATCATTTAAGTCAACAAGGTTTAAACCCAACAAGATGCAAAGACTACAAAATTCATATTTCACCAACCGAGATTCAAACCAAAAATCATAACAAGTAAGATTTTAAAGCTAACAAGATTCATAAACAACAATTTAAGCCAACAAGGTTCAAACCCAACAAGATTCAAAGACAACAAATTTCATATTTCATCAACCAAGATTCAAACCAACTTTCAGATTTCACATAGACTACAAATTTCAGATTTCACAAATTGAAAGCAAAATTTCAGATTTCTCCAACTACACATCACAAATTGAAGAGTTCTCCAACTACACATCACAGAGAGATAGAGAGAGTGCGAGACACGCACACAGAGAGAGAGAGAGAGAGAGAGACAATGAGAGTGTGTGTCGTACATACCTTTGCCTGAATTGCAGAGACTGACGCCGCCGAGCCCTAGTTGCTGGTTTCTGGAAAGGACTCCGAAGAGGCTGAGTGCGAGAGAGAGAGACAGAGAGCGTTCGTTGTGTGTCTCCGGTCGGAGAAGACGACAAGGAGGAATCGCCGTGGACGAAGGGGAGAGGGAAAATTCAGGATCGTCTCCTTGAGACCTTGACAATTGCGAGTCTGTGACTAACGCTCTCTTACATATTGTGTTGCTAAATTCATAGAGGTTTTATATGAGCAGTCTCGCGAATTGCATGTGGCTTATGAAAGTTATGACTTAAAGCATCCACAGTCCATGCTCTATAAGAGTTCAATGAATTGTCATATTAGCATTCCATTATTTATACAATTTTTTTTAACCTTTATACTTCATTAAATTCTATATAATTTAATGAATTTCTACATCAATATTATATATATATAAACACACATATATATAATTTCATAAAAATATTTATAAAACTACAAAATACATAAATTAAAAATACAAAATAAAACGTTCATTAAAATAAGTAAACAAAATAAAATAAAATTGTAATAGATAAATTAAATTAAATTATAAAGAAATTGTGAGGTCCACATCATCAATTAAAAAAAGATTCTTTAACCCCACTTTCTTCCATACAACCCTTTCATACCTATTCAACTCAATTTTTATACAACTCATGCAACAATCCATACTCCTCCTGTTATCCTCCTATACAACCCTCATGCCATTACCATTGTAGATGCTCTTATGAGTGATTGTATGTTGTATGCAAGGGGTTTTTGGGTCTTAGGGTTTTGTCTGATATATATGTTTCATACGAGAACCGCGAGAATCAATCTTAACCGTCCAATTTTCTCTTCTTCAATTGGATTGCCCACCCATGAATTCCTTACATGCATCATGCCTCACTCAATCCCCCACGCTCTTCATCCATGAACTTCATTATCCAAAATGAACGGCCAAGATTGATTCTCGTAGTTTTCGTACGAAAAACAGTTCTCGTTTGAACTCTCCTCTATATGTTTAAATTGCAGTTTGAATGAACTCCGGAAAGAAAGAAAAGGATTTGAAAGAAAAACTAGAAAAGTTGTGTTAACCAATTTCATTTAACAAAGAAAATGAAGTGATTTTAAAAGTGAGTTTAGACTTATTTTACCTTAAAACTTATCCTTCTAAAAATAAGAGGATTTAGAAGGGAAGGATTCCTTTTTTTTTTCTTTTTTTTCCACTCCTTTCGTAAACTCAAAAATAGACTGTTAAGTCTTAGGGTATGTTCGGTACGTAGCTTTTTGTTTTGAAATAAAAAGCTACAAGTTCTATTCGGATTAAAAAGCTGGAAGCTTTTTCTTAAACAAAAAGCTTCAAAAAAAACTTATTGAAGTAGCTTTTAAAATTAGCTGGAAGCTTTTTATATATAAAATTACCTAAATACCCTCTTTAAAATTATTTTACAATTCCTTCTATTTTTATTATTTGTCCTTTTTTGTTATTTTACACAATTAAGCTCCAACTACCAGCTATTTTGCCAAACACATATTACATATAAAAGATACAACTTCCAACTATCAGCTACCAGCTACTTCCACCAAACATACCTTTAATCCTATTATCCAAAGTTTATCGAACCCACATACAAAAGTTTCGTTTTTTGAGATGGTAATTTGGGGTTTTGGTGTAATTAATCGCAAAGAACGGAAAATATTCTAAGACACCAATATGATTGTCTTCCTTGTGTTTGTTGCTTTTTTTTAATCTTTAACACATTGTTTAGTAGTTATTGATTTATAAGTATTTTTTAAAGAGTCTGTTTCGATTCGAAACCGTTTCGACACGAATCGGGTTTAACCCGAACTAGTTTGAACTCGTTACCCAACCCGATCTACCTATTTTGCCAGCAAGAACTTTTAACTAGTGACCCAACATGACCCAAACTAAAGTGGATGGGTCAACTTTGCTGGTGCTAGTTGATAGAGAAGGTTAGAAATGATAGAAATTAGAAAGTAGCCGATTCGATTCGAGATAACTAATCTTTTAAGAATAATAAGATAAAGAATAAATTAACAATTTGATACTAATTTTCTTCTTTATTCCTCAATTAAAACATTACAACCTATTTGGCTATTTATAATCAAAGATATGAAGTATTGTAAAGAAAGTTGGGAAAGAAAGCACCAACAAAAACCAACTTAATAAACAAAAAAAATGCAAGAAATTAAACTTTCTCCTATAATTATGCAAGTAGTGATGTTGAGGCTTGTTTATGTTATGGGATTGACTTCTTTCACTAAACACGTATCAAATGAAGTGGTGCGTAACTAATCAAAAGAATCTTTCCTCAACCTATTCTATCTATATATAGTTGCTAGTGAGTGTAACCGTCAAAACAAGACTTGCATTCTCAGCCGTTAGATCATGTTAACTATTAATCTCAGCTGTATAAAGTCTTGAATTTAGACAACTATTGGATCATGCTCATGCAATATGGGCCCTTGATTATGTAAATAAAATAGTTATTAAAAAACATGTTGGACACAACAGTTACAGAAAAACTGCTAACCTTAGTGCGGCAGTTTTTTCAAAGATAGAGCCACCACCTTGTAATCTCCCCAACCCTTATCTATCACTCTTTACAAAAGTCTGACAACCCTGTATTTCCTCATCTCTCTCATTTTCGGATTTTTTGAGTTGCAGGAAGCTTCCCACCGGAAAAGCTATGCTTCACTTTAACCACCTATACCACCACCACCACAATAACATCACTACCACCACCTAACTCATGCCACCATTGATGCTTTTCACTTCATTCACCTCCTAAACACCTCCTCGCAAGTCGCTACACACACGTGCGCACACCTTTGGCAACCCCACAGATCTATCTCCTTTCTTTTTTTCTCTGATATCTCTCCTTTCTTTCTCTCTCTCTCTCTCTCTCTCAGATCTGTTCGTGAAACATACGAAACATGACACTTTCACTGTTTTGATTATATCTCACACATACGAACTCACAGATTGACGTGATTCAAGATGCCATGGAAAACTAGACTCAGAGGGTTACAGTCTCATAATTTTGTTCATGTCGTGATAAGCAAAGGTCGTGACGTGACGCATCATTTTGTCGCAACGCAACGGGTGTTTTGGTCCAAAAACTTCGCGAATGTTTTAATGGTCATGACTCGACACTGTAGAAATATAAAATCTATAAATTCAACCATATTTTTTACCTAGGGGAGATATATGTGGTTCTAGGGTTTCAATATGACGTTAGAGAGCTTCCAGAAGTAATTTTCGAAGCCTGAGAGAGGATTAGGAGCTCAAGAATGAAGAATCAGAATTGAAGAATCACCGGGTTTCATTCGGTTTGCTTTATGGCTATGTTTAGCATACTATCTATGACTTCCAGGTGTTCTTTTCTTATGATTATGGCTTAAATACCATGGTTTTTACCTATATGAGACTACCTTTGTTTTATGGTTTGATTTCAATGAATTGAAAGTTTTAGTAGTTATATATTTATCATATCTTGCTTGATCTAAGACCCCTATGTGTTAAAGTTTCAATGTTTGTTGTTTATTGAATGAGTTTGCATAGGTTTGAGGACCAATCTATCTATGTATGCTTTTATCATGATCATCTCAAACCATTAAGTGATTATAACTAGTGATTGACCAAATCCTAGGGTTATGCGGCAAAGTAGTTAGCTTTAATGTGTATGAACAATTGCATGTGATGATCGTTATGTGTCATTAATTAATTAAAGAATAATACTAGTCAATATTGATTAAGTCTTGCATGATTCGAAATTAATTGACTAATTGTGATAGTACTTGATCCCGTAACTATATAACCAATTTAGAAATCGGTAAATGATAAATAATATTCATTGCACTATCTTAAAATCAACCATAAATAAGGGGTAATCGAATCTAAGTGCGAATACTTCTTTTCTTGATCTTCTCATTGTAAAATCTCGGCTTTATTTTAATTTTGAATTGTTATCTCCTTTGTCTAATTAGTACTGTCTATCGCATTCTTAGATTTATTCTTAAATTCCCTATCTACACACTTTCTTTAGATTAATTAATAATTAAATCTTTTAAATCTAAAATCATTCTTGTTCCCCAAGTGTTTGAGACTCGGTCTTACCATAACTATACTGCAATATGATTGGGTACATTTGCCTATATTGTGTTGTAGTCTGTACTTTAGTAATTCCAATTTATAAATATAAAACCTAGTCTGATTTACACACATCAATTACGCATTAATGAGGGGTATTTTGAAAAAATCATGCCTCTCTTTTAAATGACGGTTTAACCACACACAATTCACGGTTAGAAAAATATATAAAAGACCAAAATATCCGTACTAATGTGTCATTAATGAGCATTAATAGTGGTTAAAAATGCTACTCGCTTTAAAAACGGTTCTCAAATAAACTTTTCTCTCTCTATATATAGTGTCATAGTGGGCATTAATGGTGGTTAAAAACCCCTCAGATTCCCATAGTACCCTTGGATGGTTAGTCATGTTTTGTTTTTGTTTTTTTGTTTTTTTTTTGAAAGAAAAATTATAAGTTTTTTTAATTGAAAAACTAGAAACTTTTCTTTAAACAAGAAACTTTAAAACAAAAAAAAACTTCTTAAAGTAGCTTTAAAAATAGCTGGAAACTTTAAATATACAAAATTACGTAAATATTCTCTTTAATTATTTTTCAATTCCTACTACTTTTATGATTTGTCTTTTTTTTATTATTTAAACTATCCAGCTATAACTATTAACTACTAACTAATTTGTCAAACACATATACAAATAAGGATACAACTACCCGCTTTTAACTACAGTTACCTGCTACTAATGCTAAACACACCTTTTTTGAGAGTTCATTTAGGTTTTAGGGTATCGGTGCATCACAAATGGGAGGCATTAAATTGTAAATTTTTTTATGATGAGTGATATATTCTCCTACTATTTTCTGTTACTCACAAGTTTAACACAAGTGTTAAAATTAATAAAACATGTAAGAAAAGAAAATTAGTGGATTTCACATATCATAAATAGGAAGATAAAGTGAAAAATAGCAGGATGATATATCATTGTTCTATCGGCGACTGACGACTGTCGAGGGGACGCGAACGGTGACAACGGATGGCGAACGGCGACTAAGGATGGCGAACGGTGCACTTCGACTTGCGACGTGAAGACGGTGATGCGAAGGAAGAGGAATGAAGACGGGTGTTTGTGGCCTTGTGGGTGTGTATGGTTTAAGAAGGTTTTCTAGGGCTTGAGGGTTTAATGGTAAAAAGCACATTCCTATATCCACAAATTTTACATTCCCACCTATTATTGAAGGATTTTACTTCCCCTCTTATAACGGATTTTAATTTCTTTACATTCCAATTCTAAGATGTACCAAACATTGAAATTCTTAGAAATTAGATTTCAATTTCCAAAAGTTTTCATAAATTTCCTCAAACTAAACACCCCTGACATAGTTACATAAATTTTATGATAAATTATTAAATTTAATAAAAATAAAATACACCGTTTACTGAATTAATTTAAAAAGTAATGAAAATACATAGTCCAAAGATACAAAAACACACTTGTCACATCATTAGGTATAAATAATAAAAATTAAAATTAAAAGATCAGTAGCGGTTACTGGCTAGGCGAGAAGGCAGGACTCTCGTTGATTTTGGATAATAGAATTCATGGATGAAGAGTGTGGAGGGATTGAGTGTGGCAGGACGCATGTAAGGAATTCATGGGTGGGCAATCCAATTGAAGGAGGGGGAAGTGGTCGGCTAAGATTGGTTCTCGTGGTTCTCGCAATAAAAACGGTTCTCAAATGAACTTTTCACTATATATATATATATGTGTGTGTGTGTGGGGGGGGGGGAGTTCATTTGAGGGTCGTTTTTATTGCAAGTATCGCGAACACCATTTGTAACCATCATTAATGACTCATTGATAGGGGTATTTTGATCATTTATATATTTTTCAAACTGTTAATTACATCCGAGTTGACGAATCATTATTAGATTGAATTAATATTCATGGTTGATTTGTCTCCCGACAAATGCAACCAAATGATATGATTAAAAACAGAAATCTAGACAAGGTAGACCGAAGGCTGGATTGTATTGCTAAAAGGATAATCGGAGAAGCTCCATGGGAGACTTCCTGGGCAAGCTCAAAAGAGCCAAATACAATAAGGAAAAGAAAAGACAGGTTACATTATTCTCTTATGACCTATAAATATCTTAGAGTAAATTACATGGATGGTCATGTGGTTTGTCACTTATTACATCTACGCTCCTTAAAGTTTAATTATTATGTTGGAATCCCTACTGTTTGAAATTTGAAGTCCTTAAACCATTAATAATTAATTGAGAATAAAAGTTATAAACATAAGAAATTAATAATATAAGGGTATTATTGTCTTTTAAGTGCACAGTAGTACAAAGGGACCATTAGTGTTACAAACTCCAAACAGTACAGACTTATAGTATGATAAATGAAGTTTGAGGACCGTGGAAATCACATGACCATCCGTGTAATTTACTCAATATCTTAAATTAGATGACTTTTCCCTCCTAATAGAATAACAAACTTGAATAACTTTATTCTTAGACGTGGCTTTTCCGTCCTGTAAACAATCCATGAACCAGGCATGTTGGGCTGATCCAGTTCATTAAGCCTAGTAGCATATTCTCTATCAACAAGCTTAGCTCCTATTGACTATATTCAATAGAGGGGAAGTTGACTCATCTACTTAAAAATGGGTTGATTCGTGTTGATTAAGGTTGATTCATGCTTAGTAAACCACTAGTAAATCATAACCTATATATCATTTCATGATTCAAGCTTTAACTGGAGCAAGCTTTAGCACATATCGACTATATTTGATAAAGGGAGGAAGTTCGAACCACCTACTTACATATGGGTTGAATTGTGGTATACTTTATCTCTAATGGTAATGGGTTAAAAAGGTAAAAAAAAAAAAAAAACCTTGTCCGAAAAAGAAATGGTTCAAATGGATTGAAGATAACACCGGTTCTCTATGCATTAAACTTTCGAAATAATTTCATTTAGAAACTTCAACTATTTTTTTTAGCATAATATAGTTTTTCTAACCATATTTGACACACTAACAATTTTATGGAACATATAAAAATTTCTAGACAAAACTGTTTCGGGTCAACACTGAACACAACCTCACCCGTACCATTTACCAGGGCGGATCTAGGATTTTTAGTGATCGGTGACGCCATATAATGGTAAAAATAAAATTAATTAAAATTGAGAGTGTAATTTAGGTTTTTTTCGGGTTTTCAATTATTCGGGTCGGGTTAACAACGTTTCAATTGTTGCTCCGGTATTTCAGGGTCAAAATCTAAAACAAAACACAATTTATACGAAACTTTATTAATTAAATTGTTATTTTTAGGGTATATTGAAGTAGTTTAAAGGTATAAATCGAATATTGAGCTATATATTATCATTTTTTAAATCTCATTTTTAATTAGATTTTGGTGGTAACAAAAAATCACTAGTGGCACCCAAAACCGGCTTGAAAAAGTTAGAATTTTCCACTTCGTCTGTAAAATTGACTGGTGACTCGTGCTATCACTGGACCAAGCATAGGTCCACCCATGCCATTTACCAACCCACCATAGTGTGTACATGCTATTATTGTAGTGTATGGAATTTAAAAGAAAAAGTTTTACCAATCATCATTCGATCGTTGTGGGAACATAAAGTGCCCAAAACTCTATCGCAATGTTGTTTACTTCTTTAAATTGCTGGGGGAGTTGACCTTTCAGACACCCATTACACAGAGTTAAAGGTGGCAACCTTTTGATGGACTCAGTCTACTTGTGAGCAGAGTTAAGCTATAAAAAGTTGTAAAAATATTAGCAAACTGTTTGGATCTGTGTTATTGAACCAATTATCTTGTTAAATGTAACTTTAGGTCACTTCTAGTGTTTGGAATCAATATTTTCTGGTTTATGATTATCTCATTATTTTGAGGAATAATCAGCTCCATACTAGCTACTTTTCAAGGTAATATTAAACATTCTTATTTACCACTCATTTAAAATGTGATTAAAATATTTCTTTCACACACTTTTCTCACTGTTAATAATTGTATTAATCAACAATTATTTACCACTTACTTATTCAATATAACATATTCTCTTCCAACAATTATGTACCCAATAACACAAATCCAAACATTCTGCTAATTAATTTAGTATATCAATGATCAAAAGTAAACTATAAATTTGGTGTGTGTGTGTGTGTGTGTATCTGTGTATACACAAATCCAAACATTCTGCATATTAATTTCGTATATCAATGATCAAAAGTAAACAATAAATTTGGTATGTGTGTGTATAAGAATGTATGTTTTGGTGATTATTCTCTACAAGATTCTTTAAGCTAATCAGAGTTATTAATTCAATATAACATATTCTCTTCCAACCAGTATCCAAACACACCCTATTAGATATTAAACTAAATATATTATTATTTGTATTTAGAATAAGGAATATGTTACCACCACACCACCGCCGCTGGTAACAGACCTAACGGCCAACCGCCGCCGTCAACTGACGGCCGATAACCGCTAGAAAACCGCCTGCCACCACCTATATATATATATATGTAACTATTGAACTAATTTGTGTACCCATTTTTACAGAAATAAAGAAGGGATTTCTTGGTGGAATATCTTGTTTATTTAATCTTTGATTTCCAACACACCCCAGATTGAAGAAGACCAAGTAATTGAAAATCATAACAAGTGAAGATGTATAAAAAACTAGACAGTTGTGATCGAACCTGAAACAGCAGAATATTGTCCCTGGTCTCTCTTGGCAAGCCAAACTACTCGAAAAACTAGCAAAGTTTTCAGATTTTAAATATTATTAATGTCAACATTCAACAATAAAAATCACATATTTCGGTAGCCTAAATGAAAAGGTCATGTGGATAGTTGTCTCCTTCCTATACATTATCCCTATGAATTATCGAACAGTCGGAAAAAATTAAGGGCATTTTCATCATTTAACATGCTTTAACCTGACTTGGTATAAATGAAAATGGATACATACTTGGGTGGCGTCTAGAGTAGTTTTAATAGTTATATGGCCTTAACGAAATAAGTTGAATAGTTTGGTGCTACATTATACATTACCTCACTTTTTTTAGCTGCAGTGACACCTGTGCTTGCTAAACCCAGAGGCAGAACAGATTCCGTAATGCAATTACATTCATTCTTGTTGCTTCTGCATAAAATATGCATTGCCATTGAATTAGTTGGAGGATCCGCATGAAGCTTCTAGATTAAGTTCCGCCCAAGTATCTGAAAGAGGCATAGTGATTCAATTCTTTTTTGTGTTTTTAAGACCAGTTGGTCTATCTTTCCCTTATATCTTAAAATACTTTTATACTTATGTAATCTGTTAGCAGAAATGTCACAAGAATTAGCATCATAAAAGCGAGTGCTATTCAAAGTCAAAGATGAACAATACATGCACTGAAACATGCGTTATGCAGAACCTTTGGGTTTACATCAACAACCCTAGATGATTAATCGAAAAGGCATACAAAAGAAATCCGATGATACAAATTTGAATGCAGAATGACGAATAACAGGGCAAGGTTTCCTGAAGATGTCAGTAATAAGGTGCTAAAAGGCAAAATGATAAAATCAAACTTCTTAGTAATGAACATCAATGGTTTCCTTTCTTTCTCATTGATCTATCAAGTTCCTACTGACAATAAGGACATGGAGAAGTTTAGATTTGAAATACTTTAACTCGTTCTCTATTGATGTATAAATCCATGATCATTTACATTGACCAGAAGTGTACATTTCAAAAAGGACATACTTTGCTGAGAGGCTAAATCTTATAAAACCTGATGTCTTTCACATAAATCAACATTGAAATGTGCCCGACTTCATCATTCTTTTGTAACCCTGAAGTAACCAACTTCTGATTTCTCAAAAGTTGTTTGTGAAGCAGGGTTCACTTTGCAGAATCTTTCTAACAAAATGTGTCAATTAACATAAAGTCAAACTTCAGTGGGAGCATATTTGTTTCTTTCTCATTATTTCTATGCTATCTGCAATGGTAGATCCAGTGGTTCCAACAAAACCGAGAGAAGCACAGCTACAAACAGTTTCTTCAACATGTAGAAGAATATCAGGTAACTTTTGAGCCTTATGACAATCTTTCTTAATCCCATTGTAGTGAAAAGCTCCAAGCTTCATACTGTGACCTTCATCCAAAACTTTCTTGGCAGTTTTTTGGATCAATTCATCATCTTCTGAAAGTAGAAAAACCTTAATAGATTCTTGGTCATTGGCTAAATCCCCTAAATAAGTTCCAGTCCAATTACTCATGGGCAAATCTGTCATTACAAACATATGAATAGGCAAACTCTCCTTTTGCCTTAAAGAATCTAGTTTCTGTTTTAGCCCGTGGAACGTAGCGCTCCAGTGGTTCTTGAACTGCCCATCTAATAGTCTAAGTTGTGCACACAGAAAAGGTGACTTTATTGTGTCGGAAACGTATGTTTTTCCTGCATCTAAAATTTCATGTGCAAATGGAAGAAACTCAATTTCCTTTAGTAAAGTTTGTATCTTTTGATCTCTTGGGGCTTCATGGATATCAATGTATGACTCGGAGCCCTTATACGGGCCTGTAAAAAGTGTA
This sequence comes from Dittrichia graveolens, assembly GCA_038502395.1. Classification (NCBI taxonomy): domain Eukaryota; kingdom Viridiplantae; phylum Streptophyta; class Magnoliopsida; order Asterales; family Asteraceae; genus Dittrichia; species Dittrichia graveolens. The sequence goes on along the minus strand of JARJIL010000005.1, from coordinate 73,069,528 downwards.
CCAAATGACAAAATAGTAGCTGAGTCTGCTGTAGAATGAGGACCGAGGGTATCATATACATCTTTCCTTCGCCTGACAAATGAAATCTTCTTTTTCTTTTTGAGTTGCTCATCGGGTTGGAAAGAATCTAATGCCCCATTTTCACTATCACTTTGGTATGTCCAAACAGTCGTCTTGCAATCTTCTTCAATGGCATATACACAATCATTTATAGCACCATTGTATCCAGATAATAGAGATCCACATTGCCTTAGTTTTTCCAACAAGGAACCTTCTATCTTTGAATCTTTAACACATAAGTCATTGATATCGATATCACAAAATAGAGAGATAAAATTACGGAAATCTATAACTCGAACTGTTGAACCAGAAACCAATAATGAAATATCAATTACATCTCCCATAGATACATATCTGCAATCAAGTATGTAAAAATGTACTTTAAAATCAGAGACGAGTCGCTTACTGAAAAGCTTATATGCGATAAATCATTGATTCCAAAGAAGTGAACGTTTATCTCATATTTGACACAATGACAGACAACAGACTAAATTAAATCTATGAAATTATCAAATCTCTATAATAGTTGCTAAGTTCATAAACCAATAAAATTTGACAAACTTAAGAGAAAACCTTGCCTGCGGGTTTGAATGAGCTCAATGGCATGATTCCACACAGCCAAGCGGAGGTCTTTGGGATAGGAAACCCTAAACTTTGGGCAACTTCCTAGCACAACGGCGTGGTGATCCAGAACTGGAGGAACAATTAATGTCCGGTTAAGTATAGCTGACATTAATAGTGCATTCTTGAATTCTGAGAGCTGGTTACTGAACCCACTGTGTGGTGCATACCAAAGGAATTTCTGTCCTTTTAGTACTTGCTTAAGTTTGAGACATTGGGTGGTTCTTAGCAAAGGGAGGAAGAAAAGGGAATTAGTGTCGGAGAAGCAAAAGAGGAGAAAGACAAAGAAGATTGCAAGGAGAGAGATGGAGATGAGTTGTTTAGATCTGTAATTGTTTGTGGTTTTCTTTCTCAATCTGTTTGTTCTGTTGCTGTTGAAGGTGAAAGCCTCCATTTCCTTACAAGTTTCTTTTGGGGACAGTGATTGTCCCTGTTTAGGTTGTTGTAAGAGCACCAGGAGGTTTTATAAAGCTTTTTATTATTGCAGAAAATACTTTTTTGATTTAAAGATCTCTAACAGTGATTTCCCAAGCCTCTTTTGGTGGCACCGATTACACTGTTAACATATGAAATAAGTCAATGGTTGAAATTGGTTAAGTATAAAAAAAGATAAAATGAGATGGGTTAACAGGGTCAAATGGTTTAACTATAAAGATGTATAAAAATAAGATGTGTCAAATAAGTTACATATAAAAAACACGTATAAAACTAACAGGGTTAAATAGATTACATATAGCAAAATGAGTTTTAAGTTTACTTGTATTTACAAAAGTCTTATTGAAGGATCAAAACGAGTTCCAACCATGGAGAGAAAACAATATGTTGAAAGCACATCTCGATTAGGAAGACCTAAAGATTATGAAATATAAAAATTTTCAACTACATCTTCTTTCAAAAGCACGTAGTTATTAGTTAAAGATATGTTAAAACTTATTACAAGAGATATCAAATATCAATTAATAATGAAATGTTGGATGCTAATGAGGTAAATATAGGAAACCAACAACATTAGCCATGCAAATTGGAATGATTGTTAAAAGAATAACCAATAAACACTTGCAACAGATATAAACAATGGATTGAACACTGTTCCTGTTTTAATATCTACTCTAGAATTTTATCCAACACTTGTCATGCACATATAAATAACATGTTCAAGCGTGTTCTTGCCTGTTGCCTGTAAGGATGTGTTAGTTTTGAACATTGTAGCAAAATCGATGTGACGAAACACTAATTAATCAATAAGTTAATTGAATCAAGCACAAGTTACGGCCTAAGTCAAACAAGAGCATGCCTTTTTGGAACCAAAACTCTGATTATATGTATATATCACACAATCAACACTAGGACCCGACTAATCAGTTAGAAAAATACCACACCTGGAAGTACCTAGATGCTTTCAGTAAATCAGTTAGGGCCAATACGATCCCTAATATGAATGTTGCAATGAATTTGATTAAGATGTCGTTAAATTTTTTATCTTCGAGTAGAAACTAGAATCTGATAAATTCTACATTTTGTATGCAAAATCAGATTGACAAAGTGTTTTTGTATCCCAAGATTTGATTTCCGCAGCTAAAAAAGGTCGGTGCAGCTAGTGACTTCGGTTTAGGAGGAGCAATTTGCTGTGTTAAACTGTTTACAGAGATTTTAACTTTTAACTACCTCTTCCTTTAACAGTGAAATCATCAGTGACTATATTTGTAGAACCTATTGACACAAAACATCAAACACCTGGAGTGCAACTTCTATGCTCTCGAAACAAATAATGTGATCTCGAACAACAACTTGAAATCGTAATCGAATCCATCCACAATGGTAACATCATCAATCATATAAAATAAGCATGCTCTGAAGAGAGTACGAACCAGTGATTAGAATCTTGATGAGTAATGCTAATCGAGAGAGTCAATCGGATGCGTTGTGGACTTCAAATTCAATCGGCTGTGGACTTCAATCGAGAGAGTGCTCACTGCTGAGTATCAATCAGGGGCAGAGGGCTTCAATCGGCTGTATCAATCGAGTTATTGAGGCTTCAATCGGCTGTATGAATGGATTGTATGAATCTGGGCTTCAACCAAGGGCAGGTAACTTCTTTTCTTTTCTTTTTTCCCTTGCTTCTTTGAGTAATTGAGCGGAGATTAATACTACTTTCACTGCTACAATAATTAAACGATAATAAATATTAAATATTAATAAAAATATATTAAATAATAATAAAACGTGAATTAAATAAGAATTTTAAAAATGACGATGTAAGGCATCAACACTCTAACCAGAAGTGAAAATATTGACGAGAGTGGGAGTACAGACTTGACAGCAGAAATGTGGTATCATAATATGAATAGATGTGATTGTATTTGTTATATAAGTCATCAATCATTATTGTTACAATTAAAGGTAATAAAGTTAAACGTTATTGGTTATAATTAAAAATGATTATAAAATATTTTAGAATGATAAAACTAAGAATTTGGTTAATTATGATATTTTGAAATATTATAAAGGGTAAATATGATATTTGTAAATTAAATTATCAAGATTTTATATGATTTAATAAAGGTATAATAAAATTATCTTTAATAATTTTGACTCTAAAAAGTTAAAATTGATTTTTTGATTTTCAGTGAATAAATTGTCAAGATTGAATATTTTTTAAATGAATGTTTCAGATCGTCTAATAAATTTTATCAAATTAGTCTTTTATTTATATTAGAAGATTTTGCCATAAAGTTTTGGGAAAAAATTCTTTGGTGATATTTACACACGAGAGCTAATTCGTACGTAACCGTATTTGATTATACACAACAAAATACAAGTATTTATTGCATATAGTACAAGTTGATAATGCATAAAGCAGTTGTGTATGATCAATTTTGTTATGTACGGATCACTTCATTTTACAAACCGCTTTAACAAAGGATAGTTTAGTTATTTTTATATTTCTCGTTAAACTGATGTGTGAATGTAATATCATCTAAATTAACATTATGGATTAGTTTTTCTAAATTTTTTATAAGAAAATTAAAAACTAGAAAATGTGTTTACTTACATATATTTTTAATAAAACAGATAACTCTATTACTTTTTAAAAGTAAAACAAAATAAGTTAAATATAAAAATAACTAAACTATCTTGGTATAGTTCAAATCATCTGAACTATACCAAGAAAGTATAAATAACTTTCTTGTACTTTCTTGGTATAGTTCAGATAACTCTATTACTTTTTATGCAAGTTCAGATAACTCTATAACTAAACTTTCTTGTACTTTCTTGGTATAGTTCAGATAACTCTATTACTTTTTTTGTACGAATCACCTCATATTACAAACCGTTTTAACAAAGGATAGTTTAGTTATAAAAGTAAAATTGATGATAAAAGTAAAACAAAATAAGTTAATTTGTTGAACTTGCATAATGAAGGTGAGAAATAGTCTCAGATCATCTGAACTATACCAAGAAAGTACAAATAACTGATATGTTACAAAAGTTGCATATGTTTACCTAAAAAATGGATTTATATTGGAGCTATTGAACAATCAAAACCATCTAACTTGTTTGAAGAACAGTAATTGATTTAATGAGCACCTTGAATAATTTTCTTGATGCCTTTAAAATGAAGTTCTATAGAATAAATCTACAATTTCAGTACCATTATTTGATAATTATTGCATAAAATTAATAGATAAGCAATTGTATATTTATCACAAGTACATGTTTTCATGAACAATAGAATAAAACAGATTCATGTTAGCAAATAACCTCTCAACTTCACAAATAAAAATATTTAACCATGATAAAACATCAGGGCTACTGTCATATGATCATCACATTTGAATTTTAGATGATTAAATTGGCCTTAATATGTCAAAGACATGTAAATTTAAGCTCAACAAATTTGATACTGAAATAAATTGTCACAAAAGATTATCAACAAGTGTATATGACTATAGGTTAATCATGAGTAAGATGAGGTGTAGAAGTTAAAAGATTAAAGTCAAATAGTTTATATAATTAAGCTAATTGTTTATTTGAGCATTTAGGGGTCACGGGTCATGGGTCAACTGGTTGGACCGGCCGGGTTAACCCGGGTTTTTAAACATTGAATGGATCACAACACCAAATCTAAGGAAAGTGCATGCAAATTCCATGATCGAAAAGAAAACGTACATGCATGCCATGAATAACTTTGTTGTTCTCTTTTTAAATTTAAGCTCAACTTCCAGTTTGAATACTATGTTGAAATCATGAATACTTGACATATTAATTTCAAACATCACGAACGCATCTCTCACAAGACCATTCTTGAAATTATACATTCCAAAAAAAGATGTTCTTCCATCTCTCCGGTTGTTCATCACGGAGGGGGCACATCAACAAGTGTATTACTACCCGTCTTTTTGCCAAGTTGCTTCGAGTTGGAAGTCCACGACGATTGAGTCTCCATGCATGTATATTGATTGTGATGTGATGAGTTTGTTTGATGAAAAAGTAAAGGCATTAGATGTGTCTAACTAAAAGGGTGATGAGTTGTGCACTACAATCTTTAACCATACACAATAATTAGAACCTTTTTGCCCATACTAATCTATTAACTATTAATCTCATCCACAAATTTATGGGTATAATAGCTCAAACAACTTTTTGTTGTGTATGACAAAAAATTATTGTGCACAAATCATCACCCTTATAAAATAGTACTCAAAGTTATTTGTTGGGTGAAATCGCTACACAACGAAATTCATCCTCATGACACTTATGGAAGTATAGTGTGTAGCCTTGTCGGGCAAAGGGCTAGGTAATAGTGTGCAATCTTGTCTATCTTTTCATTTGTAGGCTAAATCTCTACCCAACTACAATTAGCCACGTGCCATCTCCTATACAAAAACCAATGTTTTGAAACCAGACTAGACATCAAATCGGTTACCTACAAGTTTGTCGGTCGGACGGATGAAAAAACTAGATGACGTAATAAATATCTAAAATATTAACAAGTAAAAGTCTAAATTGTTGGATTGTGAAAAAACCCTCTTACGGTTTGCATTGCATTGCATATCAATATATAAACAAAATAATTACACAAAGGACCCTATACTATGTACAAGAGGAAAGAATAAAATAAGATACATATCCTCTATCTAACACACCCCCTCAGTTCGATCTGGAGGCTCCTGAATGCTCAAACTATTTTTGAAATCCAAGAAGAGTTGTGTAGGAAATCCTTTGGTAAAAATGTCTACAAACTGTATGCTGATAGAACATGTTGCACTCGCACATGCCCAATAACCATGCAAGAAAATATCAAAACAAATAAAAAACCACGCATGCAAAATCCGGTAATGAGCCTCTAAAACCTAAGTGTTCCCCGTGAGCCAACGGAAGGAACAAAGTCTACCAAGGACACAACCAAGACTTCACGGTGAGCTCTCACTTGATCCTTTGCCTCTAAATGGTGTAACATCCTCGATTTGGGCCTAGTTGTAAATCGTGTGGGAGTGTACGTAAGTTTGTAAATAATGTAAAGGGTCCAAGTTGAAAGTTAGTTATATTAATAAGAATGTATTTGTGTGTAGATGTTAAATGTAAATATATGTGTACGTGTGTGTGATTGTATGTATATGTATATGTGTATATATAATTAGAAGAGAAAGGAAAATATCCAGAGGCGGTATGCAACTTTGACTACGTTAGTCAAAGTTGGCAAAACCTTCAAACTTTGACTACGTTAGTCAAAGGTTTTTATATAAAACCTTCAAAGCACACAAACACTTCTCTCTCGTCTCTCGGATTTCTTGAAGAATTGAGATTTGGTATTTGTGAATTCAAACAAGGTAAACTTATATTTGTTGTGAAGTTTGAAATCAGTTTTATGTTTAAATCATAATTAGAATTCGAATTCTTGTCAAAAATCCATTAATAAGCATACCAAGCTTACTTGAAAGTGGGTTTTGGTATGTTTGATGTTTTTAAAAGGTGTTGTTGTGTTTTTGAGGTTCATATAGTCGATATATGAAGCTCTAATGTGTTTTAGATGTAAAATTAACGAGAATGAATTCTGAAAATGGAAGAAAGAATGTGGCGGAATTTCAGTATGTTGAATGTGTCGGATTCTGAGACATGCAAGTGTCGGAATCCGGAAGTTTATCAAATCCGCAAGTTTGTCAAAATCCGTTAATGTGTCGGAATCCGCAAGTTGTCGGATTTCGTTTACATGTCGGATTTCCTTGTATTTGTCAGATTCCGATAGAGTGTTGGATTCCACTAAATTGTCAAAACCACAGGTCAAAGATGTCTAAGTATCGGAATCCGACAGTATGTCGGATTTCATTTGTGTATCGGAATCCAATGGTATATCGGATTTCCTTAAGTGTCGGATTTTCCATAAATCCGACAGTTTTGTCGGATTTGTGTTAGGTCCGGATTTGGGGATTCCTATGTTGTTTAGTAGTCATTCTTTGTATGTAAAAAAATGATTAAAGTAAGTAATAATGTTCTAGGTGAGCTTGTCGTACTAAGTAAGGCAGAAGTGAGATAACTATCTGTTTTAAGCCACTCAGATGAGTACCGACTTCCGTAAGTCTCAGTAGAGGAAGACTTATTTGCTAAATGTATTAAATGTTATTTAAGAGATATTTAAGTTGCGTGTATGCTTTAAGTAAGTATGTAAGCATTCTCATGCTAATTAATGTACTATGCCGTGCTAAGTACTTGTTAAATGTAAGTTAAGTGTATGTCAACGAAATCCAGAATTGGAACCGCCTAGTTAAGATGAATGATATGTATGTTAGGGATCCAGATTGGATCCATAATGATGAAATAAATATATATTCATGCTCAATGAATGAAGTGAATATGCATGCTAAGTGAATAATCCAGATTGGATCAGCTATGTGTATGTGAAATGTTCGCGAACAACTGGTGCATGGTTAAGGTCAACTCTGTAGTTGGGTTCCAGGAATTCTTAATCAGGTGATTCGGAACTTAACGGTGATTCGGGGTGCATCCCGGATCTTAGGTTCTGCAGAACCACCGTGCCTTAACGTGAGATTGTAATCAGCCAGAATACTGCCGGGATTACTAGGGAACCTATGGTTCCGTAAACGATGCTTGGTGGACTGCTTTATGCTCCCCCACCAGCGCAGATGGTTGTGTCTGATTCCCCGGTGTATTGTTGTTGAGCGGGACTAGCTATCCTGCAAGAAACAACTTATACCGATCTTGTCAGGACACCGCAATGTGATAGGATAGCATTGTGTGCTTATTTCTGTAATGCATGACTTGCTCTAATGATGCTTATATTAAGTTTGTACTCACCAGCTATGTGTATAGCTAATGGTGCCATGTTGACTTTTTTTGCAGATTGAGAATAGGTTGCCTGGTGAGCTGGGTCACTGACACACGCGTACCGTCTGTATATTTTTAGTGTAAATATTATAGAGTACACACGGTGTTTTAAAAGTGGTTTCACCTTAAAAGTAGACTACACGCGTGATAGGCAAGTATCACTTATCCGTATATAGTATAGCTCTTTTGGTAAGACCGAGTATCGAACTCAGGGAACGGAGGCTCCTAATAATCAACCTTCACTATTATCTAGTCGACAACAGGGCAAGAAGCGGAACAAACAAAAGACTACAACTAAACAACTAAAAGCAAGGAAACAAAGACAACACATGAGCAATGCAATATGAGGGAATTCAAAGCAGGAAGGTACTCATTCGGATTAGATACACTCTAGTCAAATGTATTTGCTAGAACCTAGAGGGGGTGAATAGGTTATATGCCCACTTTTTGAAGTTTTTAACAATATTTGCAAGTAATTAAAGAGTTTAAGGAAGAAAGATATCACCAATGAAGTAGTTTGGACACAATGATTTATAGTGGTTCAAGCAAGGGTTAACAACCTTGCTCTACATCCACTCCTTGGCCTCACCCACCAAGAGTTGCTCCACTAACTTCTCTCTTTGAAGGTAGAGATAAACCTTTTACAACTTCTCTCTTTAGCTTACAAGAATTACACTTCACTCTTGCAAACAAGGTTAAGATAAACCTCACTTCACTCTAATTGGAAAGGCTAGAGTTGATCCTCACTTCTCTCTAATTCTAAAGGCTAGAGATTATCCTCACACTATTGCAAATGTATATGAATGTAATGAAGTATATGAACTTGAAGGCTTTCACTCTTGCTTAATTCTTGATCTTGAAAGATTGAATTATCAAGGAATATGAGCTCACAAGATTTTTATGTATTCTGTGTTTTTTCAGATTGCAAGAGGTGAGTAAAACACAAGACTTGAGTTGCTTTAAATAAGGAAAAAGTTTGATGCTCAAAAAGTGTCCAGACGATCCACGGTCGATACACGGTCGACCGTGGAATCGACCGTCGCACTGTTGGAGATTTTTTAGCCTTGTGCATATAGACATTTGGCTTTTACCAAAACCACACACAACCCATTTTTACTATAAAAATGCATTGAAAAGAAGCTTTAGAAAAGTTGGGTAAGTGCCATACTTCTTAAGTTTGAATTTAATCATGAAAATGGTAGTTTGGAAACCAAATGCACAAAGTATGTTGGAAGTTTACCTCTTTGAGAGATTGCTTTTGCTAAATATGGTTTTGGTTTATTTCAATAGAAGATTGTGTTTAGTATTTGCCAAAATGGGAATTTTTGTTTTGACTTCCAAGCTTGTGATTTTTATAAAAATTGTCTCAATTTTTATAAAGGTTTTTATAAAAGTTATTTTATAAAAACTTAAACTCATTTGATTATTTATTTTGTAAGCTCATAGACTTTGAATGTTTATTTGTAGGAGACTTCAACATCGACTTCTACTTGAACTCGGATCTTGACGATTGTAGCTTGGCCATTTGATGAAGCTGATTATGGATAAGAATATATTTGATTGAATATATATATGTATATGTGCACATATGTTAATGTTAATACATACAATTATATAAACAAGTTGTATATTTTTGTGTCAACAAAAGAGGATTTATTTATAAGCCTATTTTTCCCAACAGTATTAAAATACATAATCATGTGATACGACTATATTGACTTATTAAGCACAGAGGATAGTAAGTATACACGTTCCAATTAGTAATTCATCTATAGACACAACGAATTACACCAAACACATAAGCATAACTTCTTGATGTATAAGGCTTTTAAACTGGAAAATAATACTAAATACCCGATCACATATGGAGATAAGATATCATGACTCAACTCTTGATTAGCCAAATCATAAGCATAACTTCTTGATAATTCAAACAACACACCAAACACAAATGAGCATAACTTCTCATAGCATAAGGACACATACTTGGTTTAATATCCGAAATCCCAAACCATCATCCACGAACCTCATGTAATGCCACAAATGCACATACCAAGTCTAACTACACCAAGATCCACCAACCTAGTGCCAATCTTAACATAACTTAAACTTGTTTAAATATATATACACTTGAAGATAAGCATTTCACACATAAAGTCAACCTAACATAGATGCATAAAACACTCACATGGGCCGGAAATAACATCAATACCACCAAATATAGTTGTCATTGAATCAAAACACAATATCATCCAAGTCAACAAAAGTCAAAACATCATAAATACATAATACAAATAACTAGAACATGTCTAATCCAAATGAATCAAAGTATACAAGTCATAGTTCCTAAAAACAAACCCAAATCATACAAACAATCGGATTTAACATAATCAAAAAGGAGAGATTATACCAAACCCGAAATAGAGACAAAATGGGATGTACAATGAGCTACATACTCCCTTCTAAGCTTGAATAACCTTACATTGCATAAAGGAATCAAAGAACCATCATTCTTGGGTGAAATCTAGCTCCATGAATGCTCCAAAACGAGAGAAAAGCGACTGAAAACGAGAAAAACCTAGATATTATGTTCTGCCGTCGAGCCACTGCTTAAATCTGCTTCAAAGGATAAGGCACGGCCGTGTCTTTCGGAAGCACGGTCGTGCCTAGTAAATGAGGTACCCTCGTGCCTAGGGGGTGACGGCCCAACCTCTGGGCCCAAGTTTTGAGAGGCACGGCCTAGGGCACGACCGTGCCTTGGGCGTGCTTTTGGGGGCATGGGCATGCCTTAGGGTGTGCCCTGCACAGTTTCTCGCGAGACTTGATATCTTCCACAGTTTTCTTCTATTTTAGATTCTTTTATCATCAAGTCATCATTATGAGTTCCATCCAATTCCCCCTCCTTCAATTGGATTGCGCACCCATGAATTCTTTACATGCACCTTGCCACACTCAATCCCCATACGCTCTTCATCTATGAATTCCATTATCCAAAATGAATGGCTAAGATTGGTTCTTGCAATAAAAACGGTTTTCAAATGAACCTTTCCATATATATATTGTGTTTTTTTTTGTTTTCTATTAATATATATACACACACACACACTACTATATAAACCATTAAACATTCTCTCTTCTCATTAATTATAAGAGTTTCTTAAAATTCAATTAACACAAAATCTTGAACTTTCATTCTATCTAAATTAATCTTATCTACTCAATCATTAACTATTTCATTCTCTCCTAATTTACTTTAACTTTTTATTTATTTAAAACATACTCTCCAACAATAATACACTCTCTCACACAAACACAATTATCCACTCACATTTCCAAAATCTTATTTACTTCTTTTTTCTTATTTCATAAATATAAAACTTTTTTCTTATTTAATGTCTTTTAGAATTTATTAAATTAATAAAATAGTTGATACAAATAAAAGAAAATTTGAAAAAAACGAACATGATGTTGTAGAAAACTTTTTCTTGACATTGAATCGCAAGAATAACATATTATTACATTCTTGAAAATGACATGTTATAAAATAAACTATTTACCGTCACGACATTGCAAGGGTATGATGCTAGTATATGTATAACTATTTTTTTTGATAAAATAAAAATAATAACAAAAAAGGGCTGCTAAGTTGACATGGGGCTCAACTTTTCTTTTTTTTGGGGGGGGGGGGGGGGGGAGGGGGTGCTAATTAAGTTTTTAAATTAGGGTTCATAAGTTTTCAAAATGGGGGCTGCTATGATTTTGAAGAGGGAGGTTTGCTAAGTTTCAATTGTAATATCATGCACAATCGAGTCTAAACCCATTTCGTATTAATTATATCCGTTCTAGGACACCTGCACCAACCACAAATCTTAGTGCCTGAACTTCTAATGTGCGGGAGAGTTTCCCATGAGTGATGGTGGTTGTCGAGGCCAACAAACAAATAACCCTTTAATTTTAGCACATATAACAGTGTATAATGTTAAAGGGGTCGATTCCACGAAGAATGGTTCAGTTTATATTTTCTATGCAATCCAAAGATAAAGATGATTTTTGTAGCAACAATAAAATAAAATAAAGGGGGGTTTTGAGATTTTGATTAATTAAAACTAAGACTTGACAAGTAAATTAAAATTACAATTAAGTAAGATGGGTTAAATCAATAAGAGGTGAATTGGTCAACATTGGTTTCATCATATGAACTATTAGCTAGCTTATCATCAAGGAGTATGGTGCAATACTAGTCCTTTAATTTAATATGGCTATAGCAATTTAAAAGTTTAAATCACCTATATTCTTCTTAGTTAATATGGAGGTTGGAACAGTTCCTAACACACCACCTTAATCAAAGTCATGAACCAAACAAGCATCTAATTCATAAAATATGATTAGCTTTACAATCTAAGAATCACCAAATCCAAGAGGAGTCAAAATTTATATTATCATGTTGGAGAATATCATTCTATGGTTTGAGAGATGCCTAAACATTCATGAAACCACTTGTTACTTGTTGTTTTGAAGATCTATTACGTAATCAAGAAAACAACTAACATAAACCATTCAAATACTTGTACTCATGATATACAAACACAAGAATGATATAAGGATTTAACTAGGAACAATATTCATAAATTTCAAGAACAAGTCATAAACCCTTCAAAACTTAGCTAACAATCCATGAAGTTACTAATGTCAACCAAAATGAAGCTTAGCTACACATAGCAAGAACAAAATAAAAGATTTTAATTGTACCAAACATCAAGATGTATGAATTAGAAGGAAGAAATCTTCAAGATTGCTCCAAAAATGCCCCAGAGTTGTCCCTTCCTAGCTCCCAAATCGTGATGCTCTGTTGTGTGCAGTGGCTGATGTGTTTTTGCCCTAACTCCCCTTTAAAATGCCAATTCCAGGATAAAAAGTCGTTTTGCCCTCATAGGCCCGTTATGCGGGACATGTCAAAGTCCACGCGGGCCGCGATGTCGGGGCTGGAACTTTTGGCTTTTGGGTCCAAGTTGTTAAGCTCAATTTGTGTTTCCCATTTCTTGGTCCAATGAGTGAGTCCACAACCTTGAGTCCATATCCCCTTTTTGTCCATTATGCTCCAAATTAGTGCCCAACAAATATCCATTCCGCCATAGTCTTCTAAAAATATGAAATTAAACACGAAGATTCGAGAGTACCCGAAATAAAAAAATGATAGAAAATGCAATATGATGCAAATGCAAAACAACTAAAAATGCTAAAATAAACTATAAAAAGAAGTAAATAAAATGAACTATCAAGTGAATTTGATAGTGCCCTAAGTGGATCTGGAGTTGCTCCATCATGGATTTGTTTTTAGGGACGAATCGCTCAAATTGTATAATTTATTGATTTTTGGGCATTGAAAATGGGTTGTAAACTATTTCCTTGCGAATTTTGCCTCCTCTTCCACTATTTTCTTCTCCTGACATAGTTCTAGAATTTTTTTAAAAAATTTTAGTCATGCTTAATAAAAAATTAATAAATTTAAAAATAGTAACACTTTTGATAAAAAAACAATTTAATCAAAGGTTTAAAAAATTAAAAAATACACAACAACTTTAATAAATATTTTTAATTAGGTTTAAAAAATTGGGATGACCTTTTTTTTAAAAAAATGTAGTCTTTCTTTTTTTAAAGGAATACAATTTTTTTTATTTTAAGGAGGTTTAAAAAAATTTAAAAGAGATATATATAAAACAAAATTAGGGTTTCTTGAGATAATAACAAGCTGCTCCCTTTTTTTGTTCTTGTCGACTGCCGTTTGCCTTCTTGTGTCTTCTCCTTCCTTTAATCGAGTATCCCTCGATTTTCCTTCCGCCGCTATCAAGTAAACCCTCGACGTACTTCTTCCCTCGACGTACTTCTTCTTCGATAGTTATCTGTGGTTGCCGATGGTCGCCCCTTGCTGGATTCGTGATGTTTCTTTTAGTTGAGTAATACCCTTGATTTGTTTCTGATTTGATGAAAAATCGAGTAAACCCTCAATTTGGTCAACGACTATGCTCCAATGGTTGCCCCTTGTCGGATTCACAATTGGTTGTGTATATTTTGGATGGTGGTACTCCCTTGCCTCCAATTTGGTGTTTCTACCGGTTGCTCTTGTCGTCTTCTCCAATCAGGTATGTCCCTTTTTCGGTTGTGGGTGCCGATTGGTGGTAAAAATAGTGTTTTGGCCGCCCTGATCCCCTGTTGGATTTTCCGTTCAGTCTGGGTAACCCCCGCTGATTTCAAACAACACCTCCCTCGTGGTGTTCTTTTGTTGAATCTCTGGTGCCGGTTCTTGGTACATGATGAAAACTTTGGCAACAACCAAAGCTCTCATACCAAATGTTGGATCGAAAAAACTAAAATTACAAAGAAACAATATGCCTAAATTCTTCTTTATTTCTGTAATATTTCGATTCCATATAAAACTTACTACAAATGATACATATTTATAGACCGGTGGTGGTGGAGGCTTTCCAGCGGTTCTCCGTCACTTGACGGCGGCAGACGGACGTCGGTAGTTGCCGGTGGTGGTTACCCCACGGTGATGCTGCCCCATCCAACCACACATCTATATCTCTTATAACTTAATAACCTTTCTATCCTATGTGGAATCCTTCATTGATCCCTAACTTTTGAATCTAAATTAATTAGGATGGGTGGGTGAATGATGTGTCACCAAATTGGAAGTTTGGGCTTAAAGTGTTACCAAGATGAATTTGTAAGGTAAAGTTATGTAAATAGTGTGTAGTCTTTAGTTACGAGGAGAAGTAAATGAGAATAGTACTACATTTGAGCTTCACCCAAAGGTCTATAAATTCGAAAGTTTCCTTCTTTCTTCCTTCGCTTTTTGTTCAAAGATAATGACGATATTAGTGAGATAGTTTGTTTAGTTGGAATGAAGTTCACTATTTGTGCTAAATCTTTTATTCTTTACATATAAAAATTGATCTTTATGCTTTGTAGGTGAAGAAAGTAAATGAGAATAGTACTATCTTTGAACTCCAACCAAAGGTTTATAAATTCAAAAACTTCCTTCTTTTTACGCTTTTTGTTCAAAGATAATGACGATATTAGTGAGTTAGTTTGTTTAGTTGGAATGAAGTTTACTATTTGTGCTAAATATTTTATTCTTTACGTATGAAAATTGACCTTTATGCTTTGTAGGTGAAAAAAGTTTTCATTGTTGTTTTCATTTGAGCTCCAACCGGAGGTTTTCTAATTCGAAGGCTTCCTTCTTTCTTCGCTTTTTGTTTAAAGATAATGACGATATTAATGAGTCGGTTTGTTTAGTTGGAATGAAGTTTACTATTTGTTCTAAATCTTTTATTTTTTTTACGTATGAAAACTAACGTTTATGCTTTGTAGGTGAAAATATTATCATTGTTGTTTTCGGTGTTGTTAATGTAAGTGATGAACCTGGGATACTTGCAAACTTTCCTATGGAGGTTGAATTATTGAATGTATTCTATGTCTTTAACCATGGTTATTTAACAACGATAAGTACATAAAGAGTACAAAGAATTACGAAACTTACTTTATTTCTTCCTAATTTTAATATAGGATGACGATACAAACAACAAAGTTGTGA
The DNA here is from genome assembly GCA_038502395.1 of Dittrichia graveolens. Taxonomy (NCBI): domain Eukaryota; kingdom Viridiplantae; phylum Streptophyta; class Magnoliopsida; order Asterales; family Asteraceae; genus Dittrichia; species Dittrichia graveolens. The sequence continues at coordinate 73,053,906 of JARJIL010000005.1, read as the reverse complement.
TTGACAGTGATGATTGTGAAATTGTGACTCCTAAGGTTGGGTCGAAAAAAATACGGCGGGTCCATCCGGAAAACGTCACAATATTGATGACAAAGATGAGATGTAGAAGGATATGCTCTTTTGAATATGAAGTTTGTGTTTGTGAAGAATGGAAAAAGTTTGAAGGATTTGAGATGGCTACCGTTAAGATTAATGTCTTATGTTTTTTTCTTTTATCAAATAAGTAGGTTAATTATCTTTGGTAGTATTTCTCAAACACTAATCCATTTCACCGTATGATAATTAGTTCATTTGGCAATAATATACTTTGATTTGAGTTTTAAAATATAAGTTTTCATGTTTAGAATTATTAAGCTCATTGGTTTGAGTTTTAAAATATAAGGTTTTGTGTTTGAAATTATTAAGTACTTTGTGTTGTATGTTAGTAGATATGTGTATATTGTTCAATTAGTCTCTACACACAATATGTTTGTATTTCTGCTTTGTTATACAATGATTTCCTAATTTTAGTGTAAGATGATGATACAAACAACAAAGTTGTGATTGATAGTGATGATTATGAAATTGTGACCCCTAAGGTTGGCTAGAAAATGAGAGAGAATTCAAATATTTCTCATTTATAATAATATAAGTCTTTATTATGAAATGCGTTATTTATTGTTTTACCTACTTTAATATTGTTGTATGTTTATTGATTCTTTTAATTTTTAAAATTGTTAATGCCAAATATATTTACAATCTAGCAAAGCCAAAAGAACGATTCTCAAAATATCAATTATTATAGGTTAACAATACTTATGTAATTATCAAAATATATTACTCATTAATATTAATTATTACTCTTAAATTGAATTAAGATTTATCATTATATATTATACTCTATTACAATCTCATCCCAAATCTATTTACAATTTCATTGCACAAGATTATATGATAAAATTCCTAATTATGACTTATTACCTAAAAATTCTCCCATAATAACTACTTTAGAGACTACACACCATGTTATAACATCCGATTCACAAAAATTAATCGAATTAGAATGCATGGGATGGATTGGTATCAATATATTAAAGATTATGCAATTACTCTCAAAACAATACGACATTTCCAGATAATCATTTCATTCAAACTTAATATGGTTGAAAATCATATGGAAGACGAACAATTATATATATATATATTATACATATATATATATATATATTATACATGACAACAATACCTTGAGATACCAAAATACTTCACCATATTTAGTGAATAAATCACAACATATCAGGTATGTACAAATTATAGCCTTATTCTACGTTCAAGAAATATATTGTGATTTCACAAAAGATAACATGTCAACAACCTCAAATGTAGGACTTAAGCAATTTATTTCTACAATCAATCAACTTTGACACCACCACAAACATTCAATATATATTCACTTACGAGTGTAAGAGATTGATGTGGTGTTTGACGAAGCTCTACCGGTTGGTTTATGTGGACCAACATGGCAAAAATTATGTAAAGATCTTAAAATTACTCCAGGACAGTATTTCATGATTGATCATATAATGGTATGAATTATAAGCCTTACACATTTTGATATATCCGACAAAGAAATTATCCCTAAACATGAAGAGGTGAATAAGGCTACAAAATAAGATATTAAAACAATAAATGATGGAAGAACTGGTAGAGGGATTTAAAAAAACCTTTAAAGTTAAGACAATGTATTAACTTGCTTTTTACAATTGATGTGAATGCCTTACAAAACAATCATCAAGTGATTTTTATGGTTAAATTACCTTGTCGCTGCTAGCATACTTAAAGTAACTATTATTGTTTTGGGTGCCATACATTAAAAAAAATATAAATAAACAGTTTATATTTACTTTGCAAATTAAAGAAATAAGATATTTGTATGATAGTGCATTATACTTTGAGAAACACTTTCTTCTTTTTTTCATATACCAATGAATGGATATAAGCTTATTTAGAGCAAAATAACAAACTAAAAAAAGAATATCAAAACAAAGCAAGACAATTTAACAATTTGTGTAGAATCAAATGTATGGTCGGTAACTTACTTTAAAAAACATTAATATTAACAAATATATTATAACATGTCCCGTGTTTACACGGGATTGAGATCTAGTATTTTACTAAGTTTACAAATAATAAAACTAATTCTTTTTTGACAATTATTCCAACAAGCTACAATTGGATCCAAATTAACGACAATCCCCATGGATATAATATTTAGGAAAAAAGAACAGCAAGTTGATTACTTGCTTATCTAGGCTCTAATAGGGAAACTGAGGCAAGATTGTACGAGTCTTGTGGTTGCATGCTATTTGAACTCATAGAAGTAGCTTGTGTGTAAAAGCCTGGTTGTCTTGGTGCTGACATTTCACCTTTGCTGCTCAACATCATAACCACGGTAGCCATGCTCGGTCTATCATTTGGGTCGTGTTGAACACATAATAAACCCACATGGATAGACCGCAACACTTGATATTCGTCGCATATCTCCAAAGATTTGTCAACTAATTCCAATGCTTTTTCTTCTTTATAAAGTGTCCATGCCTAAAGACCCCAATATGTCGAGAATCAAGATGCATTAAGATCAAAACAAGGGCAAATCTCATTAAATTACAGTCTCTTGAGAATTTCTTTAAAAAAATAGAATTACAACCTATATTTGTAGGAATACATAATGTTGTGACATAATAACTATGTACAATATTTTAACTTGTATTCCGATTGTGTAAAACTTCTAAATATGTTCGATTGAGTGACGTCGAACAACAAAAGAAGCTTTGTTAGTGTTTAATTAGTGAATTTTGACTTGAAAACTAACAATTTCACATTCTTAAATCAGTATATATGACTTATCTTACATGTCCAAGAAGGTTATGGCTATGAGCTTGATGAAAGAATCCTCTATTTCTCATCCCACTTACAATCTCAAGTGTTAAAACTCCAAAGCTAAAAACATCCGATTTAATTGAAAAAATTCCCTCTCCAGCATACTCCGGTGACATATACCCACTGCATCAAAACGTTGTTCGAGTTTATATATGACACGTAAAGCAAATTTGGAAAATGTAATCATACCGGTTATTTATTTAATATATAAAATGAGTAGAATGTAAACACATTTATAATGAATTCTTACTATGTCCCAACCACTCTTTTTGTATTTCTTTCACTCTCATTTCCTCCAAAGCTTCTTGCCATACCAAAATCTGATATCCTTGGGTTCATATCATGATCAAGCAAAATGTTGGCTGCTTTAAGGTCTCTATGGATTATCAGCAGCCGAGAATCTTGATGAAGATAAAGTAAACCTCGAGCAATCCCGTTGATAATGTTAAATCGTTGTGCCCAGTCAAGCGTCGTGTTTTTGTTTTCTTTAACCAAAAGATTTGATATGTTAGGATTTTTTTAATAAATAAATACATGAATTGAATATTTCCTTTTTTTAATATCTCATATTTAACTTACTGAATAGAAGTAAATCTAGACTGCTGTTAGGCATGTACTCATAAACCAATAATTTTTCAATCTCAGCATTGCAGTAACCTAGAATTTTTACGAGATTTCGATGTTGAAGCTTTGAAATGAAGATAACTTCATTCTTGAACTCTTCAGCTCCTTGTGTTGAACTTAAAGAAAGTTGTTTCACTGCAATTTCTTGATTGTCCTCCAAGATGCCCTTAACAAATACATTGTTAGATACTTTGAATCATACAATTTAATATTCTGAATTTTGTCAGATTTTATGGTCTTTTAGGTTTGTAATATACATTCTCAATATTTTTTGCAGTTATCTTATTTATAGACTTAGACGTACGTGAACAATGGGCAAGTCCAATATTAATCCAAGAAAAGACAACTTTATTATGGAACAAATATGAAATTGAAGAATGATAGTACCTTGTATACAGGTCCAAAACCGCCTTCCCCGAGCTTGTTATCGATTGAAAAATTGTTGGTTGCAATACTCAAAGTCGATAAACTGAACAACGGGAGGTCTAGATCGTCCTTGTCGATAATTGAATCATTTTTCCCTATGGAAGTAAATTAGCCAAGTTCAAGAGGAAAATAGCCATATGAAATGAAGAAAACAATGCTAAATGAGAGAAATTTAATTACCTTGTGCCTTAAAAACCTTCTTCTTTCTCTTTGTGATGATCAACATACATAATCCTATCAGGATTACAAGTCCTAGACTACTGATGATGGAAATGACCAGGACTTTCCTTTTGCTTCCTGCGCTTCTTTTATCTTTCTCTGCAAGTAATACATAATTTAACGATTACGATTTTCTCACTTCGAAAACAATGAAATGCGGTTTAATGTATGTAAACATGTAACTAAGTCTATAAATAAGATATCTCTTTCTTAGTTAGCTAACAAGACAAAAAATATTTACCTAATTCAATTGCGCTCATTCGTATGTATATATCTTGCCCGTTATTAGGAAGGGTTCTCATATCTATCAATTCATCGTACCATAACATGCAACCGGTACCAAGTTTGATGTCCAAAGTCGCATAAGCCGTACAATTACACTCACTTGCACATTTCACCTTGCATTGCTCCAAACTCATATTTTTATCGAACCATGATTGTCGAGTGTCCGGTAATTTCATAAAAGGATACTTTCGAAACCCTTCCCCAACACCACAATTCAACTGTATTTCCCTTTGACAACCGCTTGTCCAATCTGCTATTTCCCATTCGACCGGCTTTTTAGGTGTAAAGCCTCTTAAACATCCGCAATTAGGGGACTGTGCAATGTCACAAACCCCGTGAACCCCACACAACGCGTATCGTTCACAGCTATCTGTCGTGAGTGATGAATACAAAAACCATCCTTGGGTTCGGTTGACCCAATTCCATTGTCCCATGTTACCTTCTGGAGTTAGTTTCAGCCTGCTAATAACCGATTTGTTAATCAATACATATATAGCTGAAACTTCTACTTCATCCATATAAAACCAGTTTCTGTAAATTGGATTGGGGTGGTTATTTGTGTTGCCACTATAAGCAAGACCATTCCAAGATCCTAGCCTGTATTGGATCTTATCTCCTTTCATTTGAAATGTTTGTGGGAATCCATTGAAATCCATACAAATCATATATGGACCTGGAGAAGGATCATCATCACTCTTCCATGATGTATAGTTTGTCACTATACCCCTTTTCAAATTCCTTCCGAACTTCATATCCGGCATGAGGGTGTTTCCAGGGTGATCAAAACTCTGCCAAATGTAATCTTCCGCTCCATTTTCATCATCAAAAACCATAAAATTCGAATTATCCATTAACCGAGCTACTGCATTTTTACCATCTCTGGAAGAATTCGATGACCAAATGATTCTATTGGTGGTGGAGTCACGCAACACCAATAAACCTCCAGGATTGAGAGTTACCTCACCGGATTTGTTAGTTATTGGAGTTTCTCTGTTGGCAACCCAAACAACAGTGCCTGTTGCAAATTGTTTGTACCATATACCCAAATATCGGTTTTGGGAGGTGTTGCTGGGGCTAAAGAACCCGAGCTCGAAGGATTCTTGGGCTGAAACAATGGTTTCACCGTCTCTTATAGTTTCGTTGATAAATAACGTGTCTGCTGCCATGGTACAAGTAAATAAGGCCTGGAAGCATAACCAGAGTATGGTCAGCACCTCCATTATTGTGATTTTTGCTCAAATGGACGATGATAACATTTTCTTCTTCCGGGCTAATATAGATTCTACCGAGTAACAAATGATCTTGACAGGTCAAAGTAGCTGGCTTTAATTTATTTTGATTTGTTGATATTCGCTTTTCACAAATATTATCGCTGGTCTGAACATGGATATATTTTAAGATTTGTTGATGTACATCATGTTCAGACTGACATTGCTACTTTTGTTGTTATGTAATATATATATATATATATATATATATATATATATATATATATATATATATATGTTCAAACGAGATATATATATATATATATATGTTCAAACGAGAACTACAAAACTAATCTTGGCCATTCAAGTGGTAAGTGGAATTTATGGATGAAAAGCTTGAGGGATTGATTGTGACAAGGTGCATGTAAGGAATTTATGGATGGACAATCCAATTGAAGGAGGGGGAATTGGGCAGTTAAGATTTGTTCTCGCGGTTCTCCAAATAAAAACCATTCTTAAATGAACTTTTCACAATATATATATATATATATATATATATATATATATATATATGGGGAAGGGTCATTGTCAGAATATATATTTAGATGAGAATGAGAGAACAAATCCTAGCCATCAATTAAATGTTGATCTATCGTCGAAATTCATGGTAGGACAATGAATAAAATGAAGGGCCAAATGTAGACCGTGCGATCAAATCAAATAAATGGTCAAGATTAAATCTCTCATTCTCACATAAATATCAATTCTTACTTGAACCTCCCACTATATATATATATATATATATATATATATATATATATATATATGGGACGGTTCAAACGAGAATTATTTTTCGTACGAGAACCATTTTCAGCTCTTAAATTAATTTAATCTATGGTTAATAATGCAGGTGGCAAGATTGTAAGAAATTAAAAACATTAAACAACATGTGCTAAAAAATAGTTCATTTTTACGGAAGGGTATTCTTGACATTTCAATTATTGTGGGATAACTAAAAACGGCAGCAGTTTTCATTTTCGATACTTCACAACCAGCTTCAACATTTTGAAATCAAAGGTCTCATTAACTTCTACTTTCCATCTCTGATCCTTATATTCACTGATCGATTCGTAAAACAGCTTCACGTTCGACGCGATTACGCTCTCAATCGACTCCATCAAGAGCAACCTCATACTCACAGTAAGATTCAAGTGTTTATACTATCAATTTTCTCAAAAATTGGTGAAAAAAACTTCAAAAAACCCTAGAATAATTAGCGATTACTAACATTCTGTTTTCAATCATAGTAAAACCTAAAAATAAGTTAAATATTGGTACAAAACAATCAACAAAGCGAAAATGTTATCATAAGCATACAATTTTGAAAATTGTTCCAAAACATTAGAAAACCCTTAGATAACTTCTGATCTTTTGTAAATTTGGTTTTGTTTGTCTTCAATAATAATACTAGAATGAATAGATCTTAAAAATTACTCAAATATAGATATGCATTGCTTGATTATAGAACAGTATGTTGAATATGAAAAATGTTTTGCACATACGCATATTTTTGTTAAATGACTCTAATGTTTGTTCCTGTTTTTGAATCTTCGAGTACATAATATCAAAAATCAAATGGATATAGGTAACATAAAATGCATAAATCTAATTTTAATGATATATAATTGTAAATAATTGTTTATTACATATATATTGATTATGGTTAAATAACGGTAATGTTGTTTAGAAACATATGCACTTGTGCATATATTATAATATTCTGTTTTTGTTCATCAAATTTGTTTGAAGATTATGGTTAATAATATCGGTTTGTTTGTTAAAATTATTAGATCTTAAAATACATATGCACTTGTGCAAAACATTAGATTTTTGTTTTTGTATATATGCACAAATGTTCATATGTTTGTGTGCTAGTTAACAATATTAGAGTTTAAAATACATATGCACTTGTTCAAACATTTAGTTTTTTGTTTTCGTATATGCACAAATGAGCATATGTTTGAATTCTTGTAAACAATTTTGGAGTTTATAAAAATTTGCACTTGTGCAACACATTTAGTTATTTGTTTTTGTATATGCACAAATTAGCATATGCTTGAATGCTTGTTAACAATATTAGAGTTTAAAATACATATGCACTTGTGCAAACATTTAGTCATTTGTTTTTGTATATGTATAAATGGGCATATGTTTGAATGCTTGTAAACAATTTTGGTGTTTATAACCATATGCACTTGTGCAAACATTAGTTTTATGTTTTTGTATATGCACAAATGTGTGTATATTTGTTTGGTTTTTAACAATTTTGGTGTTTTTAAACATATTAACTTGTGCAAATATGTTTTTTGCTTTTGTATATGCACAAATGTGCATATGTTTTTCTGCTTGTTAACAATATTAGAGCTTAAAATACATATGCACTTGTCTAACACATTTAGCTATTTGTTTTTGTATATGCACAAATTAGCATATGTTTGAATGCTTGTAAACAATATAGATGTTTATAAACATATACACTTGTGCAAAACATTAATTTTTTACTAATATATTACTAATAATTAAACTCTAATCTTATGGTTTAATATAGGTAGAAGACGAAGTGAAAAAGATAAAAAAAAATAGCACATTTTACAAATACAAAAGATCCAATAAATATTGAAGAACAAAAAGGTATACACCTAAACGGATTATTTTTTTAATATTAAAGTATCTTAATTGCAATTTCTTATGGATGAAATTGTTATGAACATGTGAAATTGTGCTTGTACAAATACAACATTCAAGTTTGTATATGTTTTTTTGCACTTGTGCATATACAGTCCGCTTAAATCTCCAAATTATTGTAGTTTGTTAAACATAATTATATATATTTATTTGTCACAAGTAAATCTTCTTCTGTTGATAGTTCAATGAATGATTCAAACACGCAATCAACTTCTTCTTCAAGTAGCTGAGAACAAACCAATACAAAAACCAAAACCGAAGAAAAAAAGATAAAAAAGCGAAAAAGTTGTTTCATGAGAAGGAACACCAAATAGATCAAAGCAAAAAGATAGGGAGAACAAAAGAAGCAGCAAGGTGGCTAGCTTTCCAAAAAGATATGGTTGAAGTTTCTAAAAACAAAAAGATTCATATAAAGCTAATTACTCTCAATAGTATGCACATGTGCATTTTTGGTAATTAACCAAAAGTATAAAATTATTATTTTACTCAATCAATATGTTATTCCTAACAGATAATCAACAACTAAATAAGAAGAAAAAGATTGAAAAAGAGATCCAAGGTAACACAAATATCAATTTTAGCTTCAGCTTGCACATGTGCACATAGACTTTGTTCCTTAAACATTGTGCAACTCATATGTAAAAAATCAAATTCCATGTTATTCTATTAATGGATAAGAACAAGAGGAAGGCTGTTGAAAAAGAGAAGGCTGTTGAAAATGAAAGCTTGTAGTACTTTAAATCTTTTAATTCAAAACACATTTATTTCAAAGTTGGGCAACAACGGACATAACTGATATTTAAAACAAACGGTTACATTAATCGAGCACATCCACCGGGTCATCATCTCCACAATAAAAAAGACCTAAAAAGGGTTAAAAAGTATCTAATGAGATATACAGTTTAGTGAGTACTCCAAACTCTGAAACTTGTCAAGTATAAATTAAATAAATCACATAATCTCCATTAAGTTTTATGAAATACATAACACTTATTCTTTTACTAAATCATATACTCTTAATATGATTTCTCAACATTCTGGATTAATCACTTCTCTAAGATTATGTATTAATTTAGTATAACACCTAATCACATCTCACTTGGTACGTTTCTCATATCATTCTCACTAATTTTATTATTAAATATAAACACGTCTTATCTCATACATTTCTCATATCTATCTCTTTACTTTCCATATGACTTTGGTATAATACTTGCTTTATATAATTAATAATTCATTTCCGATCATATTTGATTCACAATAACACTACACCATATCATAAAGTATTACTACTATTACATACTTCAATAAAATACTACCACTTCTCTCTATCTTATTTAAATATTTCAGGATACTACTTTATTGATGATACTTTCTTCCTAACAGTCACTCCTTTGCTCTTGTGTAACATGTTTCACATATAATCTCGCTATTTTTGTATATTGTTTATTCTTTAAGATTATATAGTCAATATTCCTTCTTTCGGAGTATAATCTATTTAATGCATGATGCTAGAATACCATAATTCACTATAATAACTTTTTACATGTAACTTCATGTATATTTTAATCTCTTGCTATACATCATTAATTTGTTGTTCTTTATCATACATATTCATTCTCTTATATCAATGCTTTGACGGCTCAAGTTCTACTTCTCATTATCTCATAATCATTACTCTTTTCTCTTTTTGGTATGTAATGCTCTTTAGCACTACATTTAATATTCTCTTTTAACATAGTTCTCATTTTGTATTATCTTCTTTTATTATTCATTGATTTCTTTCTAAAATTCTTTTGAGAACTCTCAATCCAAAAACCTGCATATTACCCCCCACTTGATTCATTTAAGTACAACTGCATACCGTATGTGACACTCATCAGATGCTATTACAAACATACTATACACATTTATGCTTAATTTAATCACTAAACAACCTGATTCACAAGCTTAGGTCATGTAATTTAGTCATGCTCACTTGATTCACAAGCTTAAGTCATGTAATTTACTCAGCTCACTTTCTGACTCTGCTCCCGTGGATGTCTCCACCTATGGTTTAAGTCCAGGTAGCATCTCTCTCTGGGTACCCGAATCCCTTAAACCTAGGGTCTGATACCAAGTTGTAACGCCCTGTTTCTCTAAATTAAAAAAAATTCAGAGTTACTTAAAATTTTAAAACAAAATATTGTGCAACCAAATCTTTTATCCAACAATACAACGGAAGCAATAATAAAATTTCATTTCGTACGTTAAAACTGAAAAAAGCTTGTAATACTTTAAATATTTTAATTCAAAACAATTTTATTTCAAAGTTAGGCAACAACGGGCATAATTGAAATTTAAAACAAAAGGTTGCACTACTTGAGCCCATCCACTGGATCATAATCTCCACAATAAGAAATATCTGAAAAGGGTTAAAAATTATAAAATGAGCTATAAAGCTCTTGAAACATGTCAAGTATAAATTAAATAAATCACATAATCTCCATTAAGTTTTATGAAGTACATAACACTTGTTCTTTTACTAAATCATATACTCTTAATATGATTTCTCATCATTCTGGATTAATCACTTCTCTAAGATATTGAATTAATTTAGTGTAATACATAATCACATCTCACTTGGTACGTTTCTCATATCAGTCTCATAATTTTATTATTAAATATAAACACGTCTCATCTCATACATTTCTCATATCTATCTCTTTACTTTCCATCCGACTTTTGTATAATACTTGCTTTATGTAATTAATAATTCATCTTTTGATTGTATTTGATTGAGAATAACGCTACACCATATCTTAAAGTATTATTACTATTACATACTTCAATAGAATACCACTACTTCTCTCCATCTAATTTAATATTTTAGGATACTACTTTATTCATGATACTTTCTTCATAACAGTCACTCCTTCGCTATTGTGTAACATGTATCACATATAATCTCACTCTTTTTGTATAATTTTTATTTTTTAAGATTATATACTCAATATTCCTTCTTTCAGAGTATCACATATGTTTATCTATTTAACGCACGATGCTAGAATACCATAATTTACAAGACATACTCAAAACATTATGGACTAATAAACTTCTCAAATAATCACAATAAGTTTTTCTGTAATTTCAATGCATTCAAACATGTAATCATTTAGCTTAAGCCTACAAGTACCAGTTTCGAGGTACTCACCTCAGGTTCAAGAAATATAAATATCTTCTAACAACCTCCTTTAACCGATTAATAGCCTACAATAACAGCTCATCAATTGAAACACGTTAAAAATAGATAATCAACATTATGTCGCTATGGACGCGTCGCGTCTAACATAGCGACGCATCGCGTCGCGTGTCCAGTTCGACCCCAATTTCGTTTCAGCCCCAAAGTCATGATTTCTTGCATTTCTCTTTGATTTAACCACATGCAATTGTATATCCATGTTCCTCTACTATTTATATGATCATATTAACCATAAAACAAAACATGCAACTCATTTTAAGCATCAAATCTTAACTTTCTCTCTCTAAAACTCATGAACACATAGTTTAAATTCTAATTATGATTTCTGGTGTTAATTGCTTGCTTGGAGCTGGATTCTTTGTAAACAACACTTGATCTTCACATACAAGCATGAATCCTTGATCAAGTCCTTCAAATAAGCAATTTCTCTCTTTAGACTCTCTCACACTAGAACACACACTATGTGTGTGTATTTCCATATCTGATTTTGATGAAGAAAGGCTCTCCAATCTTGTTCTTGATGAAGATAAACACTTGTTTTTGCTTAATCATGGCTTAATCTTGCATAAACATGGCTTAGGTCTCAATTTCTCTCTCTAGAAAGTGTTTCTCTCTCTAACTTCTCTCTCTCTCACACACAAAATTTATAGCACACACTTGAGTGTGTTTGTGGTGGAAGTACCCTTTATATAGGGAGCTTAGATGCGTGTATTTATACCCCTTATCAATTAACTTACCGGCTAATTAAGCAACTTTAAGATTTGCGCATTTTTATTTTATCCTTAATAGTTTGACTTATATGGTCAACCCTTATCACTTTTAAATCTCGATACTCAATTTATTTTATGACTAGAATATTTTTTTCCCGAAAATCCAGGTGTCACAAGAATTCTGTACTTTGACAATGTTAATATATGCATCTATGCAAAAAAAATATTATTTCTGTTCTTTAATACCTTGACGTATATAAATCAATAAATAATAATTTATGAAATAGCTTAATTAGTATTTCATTTCTAGCAGATAAAGTTAAAGCAAAAAAATATAGGACAATGAAAAAAGTTCCTATCAAAAGCAAAAAAAGAGAAAGTGAAGCAAGTAAAGGTTGCTGAAAAGAAGAAAACCAAAGTTAAAATAACTCTATCCAATTAAATACATATGCAAATATTCACTATATATATATATATTGTAAATAGTACTTTTTGCATTAACACAACAATATATATATATATATATATATACATATATGTTGTTTTTTAATTAACAAATATACAAACTAACTTTTAATGTATTTACATTGACAAAGCAAATTCTAATTTTAGTGCACTATTTATAAACAATAAACGCTGCATCATCTGCTATTTTGTTAAATACATTTACAATTTGCAGCTGTGCATTTTGTGCACAAGTGGACTATCTATAAACAATAAACACTGCATCATGTGTTATTCTATTAAATACATTTAGAATTTGGAGCTATGCATTTTGTGCACAAGTGCACTATCTATAAACAATATACACTGCATCAGCTGCTATTCTCTGTTAAATACATTTAGAAAATGCAGTTGTGCATTTTGTGCACAAGTGCACTATCTATAAACAATAAACACTGCATCATATGCTATTCTATTACATACATACACAGAATTTACACAAGTGCACTATATATAAGCAATAAACACTGCATCATATGCTATTATATTAAATACACATACAGATAAATGCAGAAAGATATATTTATAACTAGCAATGTCTAATTTTAATGCACATGTGCATGAATACAAAATGTTCTAATAACTAGTTTTCTTTCTTTGTACATTTCAAAATCTAAGAATGAAACAAAGATGAGAGGAAGGAAGAACAAAGAAGAGGAAGAAATGAACGAAGGCAAACAAAAAAAAGGAAAGTTAGATCTGAAGGTTGTAAAGCAGAAAAAGAATGAGAAATACCTATCGATTAGGACAAGAGCTTTGCCAAAAACCCTTTCTTTAGCTATTACAAGCTTAACAAAAGAACAAAAACAGGTTGTCAAGAATATGGGTTTTGGCAAACTACTTATGTTGAGGCTTGAAGGTGTAACATCAAAACTAGGTTATTATGTAGTTTATTACTTCAATAAAACCAGAATTATTTTAAATCTTGAAAATAAAAGAAAGATAAAGATCATAAAGGAATTCGTGTATGAGATACTAGAAATTCCTCAAGGAAAATTAGATCTCTACTAGAAAAACAAAAAAAGCTTGATACAGAAACTTCAAGTTGGAGATCTAGTCATCCAAAGAATATGACTCCCACGGATTGTATCAATAGCAATTTGAGAGAAAAAGGAGACTGTATGAGGGTTTAAGTTAGATTTTATTACTCTATTCATCTCGTCCATAGGAGAGGTACACAAGTCAGGAACATGTAGGTTAGACTTGCTATATTACATTAACAAGAAATAGATCATAAAGAAATAGATTGGCGTCGGTTCGTTCTAGATATCCTAAAGAATAGAAAATCTGGATGGAAGAGGAACGACCCTTCAATTTACTACTTTGGCCCACTTGTTCTCCCCGCGGTTAGAATTTTTTCAAAACTGTAATGCACATGTGCAAATGAGTCATGAGACTGATATTTCATAATTAACGGTTATTGTTTCATTTCATCATATCTTGCATATATTGACTATACTAAATGCAAAAAGTTTGATGTCAAAAGAAGGCAGCCAATAATTCTAGGTTGGACATTAGACAAGATGTGTAGGAGGGAAGAGATAGGAAAAAACTTAGGAGGATTTGGGATGTGTCTTAGAAGGAATCATTGTAGGTAACTTTTGAAAAAATATAAAATTTTACTTTTGATACCACAGTTTTTAAATGCACACAATGAATATTATTATATTATGTAATCTGTCACTTTTATGGGATTTATAGGAGCATAATATGATGTTATGTACTTTGCAAAAATATAAATCTTCTACTTTATAATATGCACATGTGCATATTATAAACTTTTTTTCACGGATGTAAGAAGTAACTTTTTGCACACATCAAATTGGTATATAATTTGCACATGCGCAAAACACTTGTGCAAAATGGGTAACCTCAAAAAGGTAAATGTAAATTTTCACACTTGTGCAAATCACTTCTACACAAATATATGACACACAAAAGTAACATTTTGCACAACTGCACATGTTTTGCACATGTGTAAAGCATAACACTTCATGGTCCATTTTCAAAAATGAAATGGTGTTTTATGCACATGTGGAAAAATATAATCTTCTATTATTTTGATAGTTTAATGATATGCACATGTGCATATATATGAGGATATAAAAATTCATTTCTATTTAATAGGACAATGTTACTAGATTATAAACCTACAAGAATGAATGGCGAAGGGAAAAGAGCAATTTGAGAAAATATGGTTAGATGCTTTTGAAAAGCATGACGGAGATGAAAAGTTAGAAAAATTGAGAAGAAAGCATGATAGGCTTTTAAGTGGCAGTTGGGTTAGTGTTCAAGAAACCCAAACTCAAGAATTAAATCATGATGACATTGAAAATATTGAAGAAAAGAAACATGTAAAAGGTAAGGGTGACGAAAAGAGTTTTAGTGGTGATAAAGAAAAGAATGATCATGATGGGGTGGAAGATGATAATGAGTAGATAACTGATAATGATGAATCTGAAGGTGAAGATGGTGATGATGGAGATGAAGGTGAACATGGTGAGGAGGAAAACGAAAGTGATGATTAATGTGAAGGTGAAGATGATGATGATGAGGAAGAAAAAGATGGTGAGGTGAAAAGAACAAAGACGTTGAAGATAGTGATGATAAGGGAGGAAAAGACGGTGATGGTGAGAATAACAATGATGATGATGAAGGATGTGATGATGGTAGTGACGATGAGGGTTCATCTGATGGTAGTGGTGAGGAAAGTAAACATGATAGTGGTGAGGATCATTCGAAAAAAACAAGTGAACAAACTGTTGAGAAAGTTGTGTTGCAAAAAGAAAAAAGTGGCAAAGGTGTAGAAAAGAAAAAACCGGATGTAGTTTCAAATATAGTTTCTAGCATTGTCAAGTCAAATGTATTCGATGTTAGTACAATACAAGGTACATATTAAAAAACATTTTAACTATATGTAAAATTTTATATTGAAAGTAACATCAACCGATATAAACTTAATTTTGTTTTATGATTATAGAATAAATCATCCAAAAGTAGAAGGAAATGATTGGGAAATAAAATGTTACTCTAAGTGAAGGTATAAAATAACATCTTAGTTATACTAAGCAAAAAATCTTATGTTATACCATATTTTGATTAAGTGCAAACCACATATGTAAAAAAGTAACTTTTTGCACATGTGCAAATCCAGCAAAGATAATATTCAATACAAAAACTGAAACCACATGTTAGACTTAAAGTTATGGATTAACTAATAGACAACACTTAATTCCAGTTTTGCTACTAAAATAACCAAATAACATAAAAAAATGTTTAAGATTATATTAACAAGTAATAAATATATGCACATGTGCAAAAAAACTTATAATATTCTAAATTCGTGCACATGTGCATATGTTTTTTCATACTATAGAAAAATTGTAATTAATCATTGAATTTTTCTTTTTCTAGTTACAAAGAAAAGTGAAAAGGAAGTTTCAAAACCTCAAGGTATTAAACAAATAAAAGTATACCTAATTATTTAAGAATAGTGTATCATTTGATAAAATCACATTAAACTTTTTTAGGAACTCAAAGGAAACAATCAATAATGAGACTATTCAAGCCACAACTGCATTGAATGAAGGTACATCACAATAAACTTTGTTGTTATACAATTAGGATAATATATATCTAATATAGTTATTACTTTGTCATCAAATTTAATCCTATTTATAAAATGTTATGCACATGTGCAACATTTTATTTTACACAAAAATGAAATCAATAAATACTAAGTCAAAATTGAGTTGGAATACACATATGAAAAAGCTTAAAATTATGACATTTATTTACTTATGGGGCTTTTTAAAGAATCATCTCAACTTATTAAAATTTGTAACTTTGATTTTTAAATATCCTTATGTGCATCTATATATTCAAAGTACTGTTTATTGCACATGTGCAAATTAATGCATATGTTCACTTTTTTTTACACAAAAAGTAAATATATCCTCCTCACTTTATACTACTTATTTTAAGTAAATTGTAAACCAAACTACAAAAAATGACCAATCACCAGAAAGCGAATTTTGGTTAGGTAGTCAAACATTAAAAGAACTTTCTGTGAGGAGAACAAGAAATTGAAGCAAAGTCCGCCAGCTTGATAACCAAGTTACAATTATCAATAGTTGTAGTAGCAAAAACCATAAATGAGCCATCATTCAGCCTTAGGTTAACCCAAGAAGAAGAAAACACGGAAGTAGAACCAATTCACGTTGAACCGATAAGCTTCTGTAGTCTAGATCAACAAATCCCTTTGAAAAGGCAAACAATGGCTTCAAGTTCTCTAGGTCACCATACATGGTAAGGGTGGTTGACGTAATAAAAAATCCAATAGTAGAAGAGTTGAGGATATGCAATTATTTGTTTGAAAATGAAGTAGGAGAAGAATAGAAGCAAGTCTCCCTCATTAAAACAATGCACAAGTGCATATTTAAACAAAAATTATACATTTCTTACATTATTCATGAAATTTTTATATAATATGAAGTTATTTTGTTTTTGAGACCGGTTACGAAGTGATTGGTTTGATAGACCACTTTAGAACGTTAAAACCTGGTTAATGGGTGAACTCTGACGTTGTTTATGACTTTATTGTCATGATGAATTATAATGAAAGGTTCAGATCTTCTGGTTCACCCCGCCGCCTATTTTGTGGTACATGGATAGTGGTAAAAAATACTTATATACTACTCACTTTCTTACTCTGTCATATAAAAAAACTATCAAATATCATATTTTATAAATAATTTGCAGCCTGAGAAAATGTTTGAAAAGGAAGAATTAGACAAAGATGACGTGGAGGAATTCAAAGTAAACTTACTTTCCTCTATGACGGGAAGATAAAAAAATATGGACTTTAGATGTTATGACATGGTAAATAATAAGAAAATCATATATTATATTTAGTTGTACACAAAAAATTTTAAAAAAATGTACAACGCATCTGTAATTATGTTTAACAAAATGCAAGTTTTCATGACTCAGTATCAAGAAAACCATTTGTATATAATTGTCTTTGACTTCCATCGTGAGACTATAGAGCTTCTAGACAACATGACATATGAAGAGCATACTATGGCAACATATGCTGATTATCCTGTTGAAATTGTAAGTCATAAAACATAAGCTATGAACTATTCGATTAAATACATATACAGAATTTGCACCTAAGCATTTTGTGCGCATGTGCAAGTTTGCACAAGTGCACTATCTATAAACAATAAAAATTGCATCATCTGCTATTTTGTTAAATACATATTTAGAATTTGCACAAGTGAAATTTTGCACAAGTGCACTGTCTATAAATAAGAAAACAATGCATCATCTACTATTTTGATAAATATATATACATAATTTGCACCTATGCATTTTGTGCGCATGTCCAAGTTTGCACAAGTGAAGTATATATAAAAAAATAAACACTACATCATCTGCACATATAAAACCTTATTTACACTCATAAAAGATATCATTATAAATTTCTTAAGCTCATCCAACACCCAAAAGTAGAAAGGTTGGAATCAAAGGAAGTAAAAATTCTGAACTTGAAATGGAAAACAAACACAAACTACGTTGACTGTGGTGTGTTTGCTATGCACCATGTGGAAACTTACATGGGTGGCGGTGATAGAGTATATGATTATGGGCTAATTTCCAAAGGAAAACACCAAAAATCACTGTTGAATAGACTAAGACACATGTATACAACAAAGATCATTCTAAGTGATGCCAACATGCTTAAAGAGAATGTGATAGTAGATGCTTTGGTGTGGGATGAAACAAAAACCGAAAAGGAAACTAAGAAAAAGATGAAAAAAGAGAACAAGTTGAAAGAAAAGGATGAGAAGTTAAAGGCCATTGATGAAGCAAAACAAAAGAAATTGAAGACAAATGAGAAGGGGAAAAAACAAGCAGTTTCTTAGTACTTTTATGCTCAAACAATATATACTACATTTACTTATTTCATTTTATTGCTCTTGGAAAGCTGGTTGTTTGGGTCTAAACTGTGGGTATACTAGCTGTTAATTCGGATACAATGTTGATACAAATGCACTAAAATTTGTTTTTATAAGTTTGTCTAAAAGTAATATATTATCTGCCATTAATTATGTCAAATATATCAATTGCTTTATAATATGCATATTTGCAAAACACTTATGCATAAACAAACATCACAAATGTAAAACTAACTTGGTATTTACACTAAAATCGGTGCACATGTGCAAAAATAAACTCTTCTTCATAGATTCAAAAAGTAACTTTTTGCACTTATGCAAACAATATCAAAGATAGAATATAAAATTGGTACATAATTTATACATGTGCAAAATACTTGTACAAAATGGATAACATAAAAAAGATAAAGCTAACTTTTTACACTTGTGCAAAATATATGACCTGCAAAAGTAACATTTTGCACAATTGCACATGTGCAAAGAATAACACTTCATAGTCCATTTTCAAAAATCAAATGGGTGCACACGTGCACATGTGCAAAACAATCTCCTCAGGGTCAAAAATAAAAATCGGTACATCTTTTTGCACTTGTGCAAAATGGGTAACCTTAGATAGGTAAAAGGTAACATTTTGCATTTGTGCAAAAAACATGAAGGATAATATATGGAACATTTTTTGCACATGTGCAAACCACTTCTGCAAATATGAGATTTAAAAGTTGAAAGCCCAAAAATCTAGAAGATAGATGAATATGAAGAACACTTTGCTCTCAAAACACACACAAGAAGGTGTAAATCAATATGTAGAATCAGCAAAGGTTGTCTTGCCACTAGTGCTACAAGGTTTGTAAAGTTCAAGTCCCATGGGACTACTAGACTTGGGCATGAACTTTATGGGCTTAACTACTACATAAAATGTAACACCCGCAAACCTGAGCTAGGAGATTAGCGGGTTAGCGGTATGTGATTATTTGTTTTAAATGTGATCATATGGTTAGTTAATTAATTGATTTCGAATAATTATATGAATGCATGTGTTTGTATGTATGTTAGCGTATGTATGTATGCATGTATGTATTTGTGTACGTGTATATGTGTATGAGAAATGAAAGGAGGGATTGCCACCTCCTGCTCATTTGTTTATGTGTGCATGTATACGTGTAAGTTGACATGAGAAATTGTTCATTTACCCAAAAAAATTAAGAAAGTGTAAGTGTGTGTTTCTGTGTTGCTCTCGGCCGACGAAAGAAAAAGAAGAAGATATCGGATTTTGAAGGATTTTGTGTTTTAATTCAAGTCAAGGTTAGAGTTTGTTCTTGTTATGTTTTAGTATTGAAGAACACCATGATCGATTTTTGGAAGAAAACATGATTTTATGGGTTTAGTTTGTTCTTATGGTTTATATGTTTACAAGATGTTATGAAGCATAAATACATGTTTGAATGTGTTAAACATGTTTTTGGTAAGTTTTGATGAACCTATAAATTCTGGGTTTGTGTTATGATATGATGAAGTTATCGGATTTGATTGAAGAAGATGATGAAAAACCGATAGATGATGAAATCTGGAGGTCTTGAAAACCGACACTTGTGAATCCGGGATTGAAATCTGGATACCTTTAAAACCGAGTGTTTGAAAATCCGATTCATGCCAAAACCAATACAAGGAAAACCAATTGTTTGAAATCCGATACTCAAAATCCGAGTACCTTAAATCCGAATACCCAAATCCGCTAAACCCAACATCCGAGAACATGATATCCGGAACCCAAAACCGACAACCATTAATCCGATTGATTGAATCCGAGACTTGAAAACTGATACCCTAATCCGATAGTCCATAAATCCGGTAGTTTTGAAATCTAGAACTCTCAAATCCGATAGTGCCAAATCCGATGGTTTAGAAATCCGACAGTTTGAAATCTGGCGGATTCCTAGAATCCGACAATTTGGAAATCCGACTTTTTGTGTTTGGATTTGTACTTGTTTGTTGTTTATTTGATGAATGATTAACTTATAAATATATGTGGGTAAATATATTTATATATTCGAAACTGATTTGATTGTTGTTGTGTTTTCAGACAATCAAAAGACTCAGTGATATTAGATATCTAAGTTCGTGCTGATATTAAGGTGAGTGGACGTTAATTGCGGATGGTAAGGATTACGGTTAATGTTATTGATGTGATGCATGATGTGATTGAGATTGGATTGATTGATTGAACTGTTGATTGTGATTATTGATTGTTGATATCTGCTACATGACTATTTGGTCGATACGTGCTCTTTGGATGATATTGAGTTGCGTTTGAGAAGTCAGCTATACGTGGAATTGGGCTGGGCTCGTTCACTGGTTGGTTGAACTGTGTTAGCCTTACTGGTGCATACGTTGCATCAGAGGTGGATTTTCACTGTGCCAATTCAGTGGAGAGCTATCGGTAAACCTTTGCTTTGGCCGGCATTGGCTGTAGGTTCTGTGCCGAACCGCCGGTCTTCTTCGATATGTGATTACATGCTTTGATATTGACTGTGGATGTTTGCTTTTGTGCTTTGCCTCTACTTACTTAGCTTTGTGCTAATTCCCCTTGGTTGATGTTTTGCAGGTTTGTGTTTGTGGTGTTAGCGGAAGGAGAAGTTGATATGACTCTGATATTCTGTTTAAAAGTGAAACTAGCCGGTCTGTTTTAGTAACACCAAAACAGTTGTTGTTGATGTTGTTTTTGAACAAGTTATTGTACATTTGTAAATTTGGTTATGTTTGTAAATGAGTTTGTTTAATTAAAGCTTCCGCAGTGCAATTAAAAAAAATGGTTTGAGTTTTCCGGTGTTACATAAAAGGCTAATCTAAATAATCATAAATTACACAAGGCTTACAAACAAATATATGACTAACAAAAGTAACATTTTGGACAACTGCACATGTGCAAAACGATCTATTTATTGTCGATTTTCTAAAATCAAATGGGTGCACTTATTTTGCATGTGCAAAAGCATATCTTAATAGTCCAATTTCAAAAATCAAAATTGGTATATATTTTTGCACTTGTGCAAAAAGGATTACATCATATCGGTAAAATGTAACTTTTTGGACTTGTGCATTAAATATGAAGTATAGAATATGGAACATTTCTTGCACATGTGCAAACCACTTCTATAAACATATATGACATGCAAAAGTAACATTTTTCACAAGTGCACAAAATTTGCACTTGTGCAAAAACAAACATCACAGATATAAAAGTAACTTATTCCATTTTTAACAAGTAAATAATATAAGCACATGTGCATTAATATTAACACATGAAAACTAAAAATATTTGACAGTCAAATAACCTCTCTAATCAAAATATAATTGTGTGCACTAACTTTTTACACATAAAAATAATTCAAATAAAAATCTAAACATCACTATCATCGTCTTC
This sequence comes from Dittrichia graveolens, assembly GCA_038502395.1. Classification (NCBI taxonomy): domain Eukaryota; kingdom Viridiplantae; phylum Streptophyta; class Magnoliopsida; order Asterales; family Asteraceae; genus Dittrichia; species Dittrichia graveolens. The sequence continues at coordinate 73,031,641 of JARJIL010000005.1, read as the reverse complement.
ATCACCACTATGTTTAACTCCATAATCACTAGAATCACTGGAAATCTCGAAATCTTCATTAATATCATCATTTTCGTCCTCTTCATTTTCATCTCTTTCTTATTCTTCACCTTCCTTCTTTTCTATTGAACAATTTCTAGTATCGTGATCATTTACAATTTCATAGCATATCCGATACTTCCTAAAATTTCTTCCCTTTCCTTTTTCTTTGATTTATCCTAAACTTTTTCCTTCGCTTTACCACTTGGCCCAACTATTCTCTTTTTTGTTACACTTCCTTTATTACGTATACCTTGTGGGTCTTTGATCAAAAGTTCTTTTGGTTCCTCAACCCCAAGTAATATTTTTATAACTATTTTCTTGCTTGAAGGTAGTGAAACAACAGAAATCTCAGACTCTAACTCCTTCATTTTCTTAAACTTCTCAACAAATAAAGAAAAATATCATTGTTGTTCTTCAATAAAGAAACATAGAGATCAAGCATAGAAAATGCTTCGTTATAGATTTTTTAAAACTCAACGTTGTTAGTGCTATATTTGTTACGAGTAGCATACAATTCTAGAGGCACAACATTAAAAGGCCATCTTTTCAGCAAATACTCTGTAAGAACCATCTAAATATTGTGAGAATTTCACACATAAAACATGTGACGTCACGGATAACCATAACGCGTAAAATGATTATAATCGCATGAAATAGCACCAACTAAATCTTTCAAAATGATCTGAACGTTGAATGTTAAATAGAATAATTAATAATTGAATTAAAAAATAAATGTTGTGTACATGCACTTGCGCATATTAGTAAAAATACAAAAAGGCAAGTCCAATGCACATATGCAAAACTTAAAAAGAACAATGTCTTCTATTATAAGATAACAGAAATATGCACGAGTGTATGAGCAGCAAATAAAAAACTTAACTTACCTTGAATTCAGTAACAACAATACCATCTTTGTTTTGGCGCATAATGGTACAAATTTCAGAACCCTCATCTTCTACAACAGACTTTTGAATACATGACCAAACGCTCCTGTAATTTCTTTCTACACAAGAAGGAAAGTTGTTATAGTATAAAAACTTGATGCAAACCTCTCAATTTCAAATTTAATAGTCCATTTAGGAGTTGTTGTCAAAGTCAAGTTATCAAAAACCCTTTGATCATTCCTTTGCTTCTCCATTGTAGTTTAAAAACATGTCATGAATTGAACCAAAGTCTTTCCGGGACTAAAATATACACTGAAAATTGAATTCTCGTTTTTAGATCTGAAGTAGTCTTCATCAAGTAGCACATTGGAATTTCCCTAAAAAACCCTCGAATCCACCTCTCTTTACAATTAAACATATCATGAAATTTGTTAATAAGGGACCTTCATTGATTCTCAAATTTGAACAGAGTCAAAAAGACATTCCAAACAAGCTTGTGTAAACGTTTCCTAATATCATAATAGTGTAATAAATCACCATAAACCTAAAAAAAGAAAAAATAATTCTATTAAGATTTATAAGATATAAACGAAAATATAATGCACTTGCGCATCTTTAAAAAGTGTGTAAACCAACTCTAAAAAAATGTAAAAACGACCTTTGAATAGATAAAAAAAACCATACTTTCGCACGCAATTTTCTCATAATATGCCACATGCATAAATGATGAGTAGAATATGGAAAAACTTTTGGAAGAGCTTGTTTAACAGCAAGATCTTATTGGTAAGTACTAGCTTAGGTTGCTTAATACGAGCCTCTAAAAAGGCCTCAAGAAGCCATTCATATGACTATTGACTCTGTCTTTAGTAGACCACAACAAAATGTAATGCACTTTCTATGGTTGTCTACTCCGGTGATGGGAACAAATACAAAAACACATATATAAAATGAACTTGTTAATATAAAATAGTGTAAATGAAGATTTGAATATGAAACAAAATCTAAATATTAAAAAAAAAATATGCTTATAATTCTAAAACAGTTAAAACCATGCACATGTGCAAACAAAAACAGAGCAAATGAATAAGTGAATATTTTTTTTGCAAATGTGCAGGTTTGTAAACCATCACTTGGTAATTGTACTTTGACAGTTATATAAATATATATATATAAAATACACTTTTGCATAAAACAAAAACTTACAGAGTTGTGTCATATGTAGCATCAAAAAGCAACCGCATCTCCATAAACTTTGTATATGTACTCTCTCACATTTTATCAGCCCAAAAAATCAAAGTAAGTTCGCTTTTCACTGCTTGATATTAAAAAGAAAACTTTAGAACATGTAATTTACGAGATTCAAGCTTTTCCACAAACATTTGTGCATCTCTTTCCCCAACATACTTGTTTACATCACGTCTGAAGTTTTTGTAATCGACAACTATCCCACATGAACTTCTAGGACCACCTTTTAATAAGGAATTCCGTCTATGTGCTTTGGTAGGTCCAATATTGGATGCTGATACCTTGTGAATAAATTTCTTACAGCTACTTCTAGTTGTCGGTTGTGACGTGATAAATGTTTATTACCATCATTACATAGAACATAATTGTGAACTTCAATGAAATTAAGCAATTATAAGATTCTAAACTTAGGATACCTTTTAAACACATCTGTACTTTACAATCAGTAACTTTAAAATTTGATTGACGCCTTTTCTTAGGAGGAGGATCCAACGTATCCAAAACAACTCTACTTTTTTATATGTCTGCTTTTTTGAAAGTACATAACGATTTGTACTATTATTGTTCTTACACCAAAACCCGCTTTCTTCCAATATTCTAAGTAATAAGAAACAACGGCATCATAATTATCAAAAGCAGTACCAATAATCCTTTTTGATCAAGTGAAACGTCAGGATCAAACAAAACATTCCCAAATTCATTTGCCATAAAGCAATATCTATAAAAAAGCAACAAACTATATCAAAGTACTCAAACACCTAAAAAAAGAGTTTGGAAAAAGTTAAAATTGTTATATGTAAATATACATATTAATGCACATGTGCAAATAATAAAAACACAGTAAAACAATACCTTCAACATCTTCATTTAAGGGATCACTTTCAATTAAATGATCACAATGAGAAGTTTGACCATTCAAATCAAGATTATTAACAGAAAAACTAGAGCTAGAATCACCGTTACCAACACTTTTACTACCATTAACACGAGAACCAATATCCTTATCTGTGAACAACTAAACGTTGAACATTACAAAAGAACAAAATTAAATTAAAAACCAAATAAAACATTGAGTAAAAAATCCAAACCTTGTATAAGTTTCAAAATAGATATCAATTGTATGAACAATTACTCGACGAAGTATATTAAATTGATATGCATTAACATGTGTTGATTGCCGATTACAAGTCGGAGAGGAAACAAAAATCACTAAAAATATTTCGACAATCAAAAGTAACCGGAGGTCAGCGGTGGTCAATGGTGGTCATAGTAGTAGCGACGGTGACATCGGAAAATCGCGAGAAGGAAGCATTGAATGAGATTGACGGAAGGAACAAGGTGGTGGAAGAATTAAATGAGACCGACCAAGGAAAAAGGTGGTGCATTAGGTTTTATAAACAAGGACAAGACATAAAATTATCATGGACAATAATATCCCTTCGCTTAAATTAAAAACCTTAAACAAATCAAATTAGATCTAAGGATTGAATCGCTGCCATATATATATATATATATATATATATATATATATATATATATATATATATATATATATATATATATATAAGAGGAAACCGGTGAGAACACGTTTTAAGTAGAGACGGTGAGAACACTTATAGGCCAATCATTTAATTAGAAATCAAATAATTAAAAATCAACATACCTTAATTAAAACAAGTTTTATATCAGCCATTTCCATTTCCATGAGCTATATACTGTTCTCCAAGTTCTCACGTTGAAAGGTTCTCTCATTTGATCATGCATATATGAGAACTACGAGAATTGTTCGTAACACCATTAATGAGGGGTGTTTTGCTCTTTTACATATTTATACAACTGTGAATTGCGTCCGGGTGAGACGTCATTCATTTGCGAAGCTTGATTTTCTAAACGGGAGACGTCATTCATTATGAATCATTAATGAGTCATTATAGGCCCTTGATTCATCAGCGATGAATCCAACTCGTGTGTGTCAGTGGGCATAATCAAACAATATATAGTACCCATTTTTTTATTTTATACGGGAGACTCGTTATTTGTCTTCCTGTTGATTCAAACTTGAAAGAGATGACTATATTTCAACTTTATATTAAATATACTAGTAAAATCTTTAGGCCGTGCTTATGTCGACTATTTAAGCATTCAATGATTGTAAATCTTTAATTTGTAAATTGTCAAGAAATTCCTCTAGAAAGATTAGCTAAACAGAAAAAAGTATTCAAACCTGATGACTTTCCAATGTAGGCATATGTCGTAGGAAACCGTTCCTAGCAAAAGGTCGAGATATTAATTACCTGGTATCGCTTCTTCACCAAACACCTTTGCCAATGGTCGAGATGTCAAGGCTGCTTCTCATCTCATTAGCTGTTTCTTCTAAACCTCGTTCAAGATTAAACTACGCAGAAGCATAAAACATGCTTAGCCAGTAACATAGAATCATTAATAATGGTTCAAAATTATGTGACAATGATATAACCCTTTAAGAATTGTCATTATGTTATTGATATAAGTTGATTAGTACTGTTCTGTTACAAGCTTATCTTTCTCTAATTACTCGAGCAAAAGGCTATCCCTTCTCATCCAAAATTTGATAGGAAAAGATAGCTTAAAAATTCATTACTGAAAACAGGTCGAAAATTAGATCATTGTTGAAATAATGTAATATATTTTTGTAATCATATTACAATCTGTGTATTTATCATCTGACAGACCGTTGATGTGCACAATATATCACATAAGAGGGTAAGAAATTTTTGTTATAACAATACTTATAAAAAGTAAAAAATAATTTCAGTCTATAAATAATAATTGATGTAAGCTATGTTCATTTACATAATTGCTATCAAAAAGTTTCTTTAGCTTGCATTAAATCCCACAAATACAAAAAATCGTGCTCGCGAGTTTTTTTTTAAGGACTTGACTTACGTGTACACGGTCTTAACGGTTTTACCCATGGCAGTTTTCGAAGTATCCCATGGTCACCCCTAATTGAATCCCCGTGTGACTAGAACCCTTGACATCCCCTATAGAGTAAAATTAAAGGAGATGATTAAGGTATTTTTTTAGAAATTATCTTTAACCATCAACATATAAACCGAAAGCAAAATAAAAGCTGTATAGTAGATGAAAAATATGATCGGAGAGAGTCTATGGGGCTAAAATGTGTCAATTGATAACCAAAAAATTACATACAAAAATAAAAGAGAATGACTAAATATTCCTCAAATAACCAAACAAAACTAAAGAAAATTACAATTAAATAACTTCAAAAAAACAAATACTTAAAACAACTTCCACGTTGGATTAAAACCCAACACACTCCCCCTTAGTACAAGCCTGCGTCTTCAAGATCTTCGGTCCTAGCCGTTCCGTCAAGCATTTCTTTAAATTCAGGAGCGGAGTTAGAATTTTAGTATAGGGGTTTATGGTCTTTACTTTATCATAACACTATGATACATATATATATGAACGACATAAAATATTTCATTATCTGTATAGATAAATGAATAGTTCATTTACAGCCAAGAAATTTATGTGTTAAAATAACGCTTAAGCTTTGTCAAAATCAATCTTCAAAGTTTTCTCATGATCGTCAGTTCGTTGTCATGAATTAACCCACTAGAAGCATAATATTAACTGAAACAATAACTCGAATGCTTTATGTTCATAAAACTTTAATGAAACCAAAAAATAACAATAAACAAATCATATTTCGTGTGTTTGTAGTTGAACACATCTTTGTTTTTTAATATAACTCATCTATTATACTGTCTCAAGAGAAAGTATGAGTAATTTCTCTCTCAATGTAAAGAATCAAATTGTTTTTAAGATAATCATTACTCATGCTATTACAAAGCCTTGTTTACATAATTTTTATTATTGAGATAGCTCTTTCAATTGTTGCAATTGAGACCATAAGAGTTGGTATAAGACGAATAAATCTATCAATCAAAGGATAGATTTCTGACTTTCCAGTTTCTTGTAGACCTATACATCATTGAGAGAGTGTATAAACTAGTGAACGAATAAAATACCATATTACCTTGAAACTATGAAAGACGGCGAGAAGCAACAAGTAGCTAGAAGAGTAGAACCTTGAAACCCTCAAAACTTAGAAATTAGAATTGCCGCTTTGAGAAATTAGAGTGGTCGTTTCCGTTTTATGCAATATTTAGGCTACTAATTATTAAATTAACTCTAATTAGGGGGGGGGGGGGTAATAAATATTTGTGTTATTTGAACTTTTAAAATACCTAAGGGTTTTGAGCTTATTAGGGGGGCCTAGCACCCTTCAGCCCCCCTTATTTTCGACCCTGTTTAAATTTGTCTCTTCCCAAAGCTTTCAATAACACATCAGCTCGTTGCTTACAGTCCGGATAATCTGGGAAACAATTTCTCCCCTTTCTACACATTCTCCGATGAAATGAAGGCGGGTATCGATGTGCTTACTTCTCCGGTGAAATACGGGGTTCTTCCTTAAAGAGATTGCCACAGAGAGCTACCGGTTCATCTTGACTCTTGGTAAGATTACTAATGAGTGCTCGTAACCAAATCCATTGACACGTTGCACACGTAGCTGCAATGAACTCATTTCAGAAGATGAAAGTGCTACGATTTTTTGCTTTTTTGATGACCTGATATCACATTGTTGTCAAGGTAAAAAGACACACACAAACTCCTAAGGAGTCTACATGAGTAGAAGAGATTTTAAATAAACAGTTATCAACTGCTCTGTAAGAATCAAATCACTACTTGTAAAGACAAACTTGAAAAACCCAATTAATATTAAATGGGCCGCCGAATAGAATATGCACCAACATAGCTTGGATTTACATGAGCACCGTCAGAAAATCCCAAATCCAAAAACCCCGTTCTCAATCTACTCTTGGTCATGCACCAATGCTTCAAGCCATGAACCATTTTTCCCTATGCCGTGAATAATCTTGATGAAACCAAGATCTCACAACGTAGATTTCACATCAAGCTCCACTTAATTAGTATCTAGTTTCAATATCGCACCGCTAATTTCAAGTCGCAACTAACAATCTCTCCCTTGACTTGAATTCTCTTCAACCTCTCAACCGAGATTATCAAAGAACTATCTCTTTTCTGCCAAACTCCCCCAAGGGACTACCTCCTCATACGAGTGACGAAGTCCGAAACCCCATCACGTGATTTCCCTATAGACCAACTCCATTTGTGATCACTCCGTCTGATCAACTTCTAGGTCCAAGGATAATACATGCAAAGCTTCTAACATGCGAAGGAACATACACTTCTAGAGGCAAAGCTTATCACCTAACTTTTTGTCCCACTGTTTGATCCACCTCTCCATACAAACACCTCATCAGTCACCCATAAGGCTGTCAATTCGGGTCGGGTTTGTGTTATGGGGTTCGTGTCGTTCGGGTTTGGGTTAGCTTCGTGTCGACCAAATTTTGACCTATTTATTTTCGTGTCAGGTTCGGTTCGTGTCGGTTTTTTTCGTGTCGGGTTCGTGTCGACCCATTTAGGCCCAAATGTAATCGACGAGAATTTTTCTGGTTTTCGAGTACGATTTTCGAATACGGTTTTGGGTTTCAACTACGATTTTCTTTATCAATATTTCAAATTCTGTGTTTGTTTTCCAACGTTTGGCACAAATTTCGAAAACAATTTTAATTTATATTCTAACTTTAATAATCAATGTTCGTTTCCGTTGTATTCGAACTTCAAATTCGGTATTTATTTCGGTTTGAATGAAATTTTGATTTAACTTTTTTATTCACTTATATAAATGAATATAATAAAAACTATTATGTATTACTATTCTATACCTATAAATAATGTCATTGAACAACCGAATAATTTAAGATTATTAATCATTAAATAGAATTACGAATCGATCAAAAATACTAATGTATCACCTATCAAATAATCAAATGTAAAAGTATCAAAATCATATATTGAAAATAACAAATACTAAAATAACGTACTATTGTTTTAACTGTAAATCTTTTATTGTTTATTTTTATTTTTTTACGTTTAAGGGTTTTGTGCTTTTGTTTGGCGGGTTTTATTGTCCTAAAATGTCACTTTCTTATTTGAATTCATAATCTTCTTTTCAAAATTTAAATTTCAAGTATTAAAGAAAATTTTTAAATGTTATAGTTTTACCTATAAACGGGTTATACGGGTCATTTTCGGGTTGTCGGGTTGACCCTAACCCGACCCATTTATTTCGTGTCAACCCACTTTTGACCCGTTTCGGGTTCGTGTCACTTTTTTTGGGTCGGGTTTCGGGTCGACCCAGGAATTGCCGGCCTTAGTCAACCATAGCAAAACCGCATAACATGTTTTTGCCGGAACATATCACTTTCCTTACGAGTGGAGAGTTGATCCTTATAAGCGGGCTGTATGAAGCCATGTTATCTTGGCTCGCGTATTGTGGACTAAAGATCTCACGCAAAAGCATGTTCTAAGGTTTTGCTTGGTGATTACTCTCCTGCTTCAGTAGGTTATGTGGCGGGTTGCTCCACACAATGAAGCCAGGCTCCACATCGAGAACCCTAAGACTCTTGAATCCAAAAACCCTATTCTCAATCTACTCCTTGTTGTGCACCCATCCTTCATGACATGAACTATCTTTCCCCATGTGGTGAACCATTTTGATCAAACCAAGATCTGACATTGTAGATTTCACGTCAAGCTCCCTCTTAATTAGATTCTAGTTTCATTATCGTACCGCTAATTTGAAGTCACACCTAACAATCTTGTTTATCATGGAAGAAAATTTCACATAATCGTTCTTTAAATTAATTAAATAGAATTAGGTAAACATAAAGATGCATCCCACCAAAATCATATTTTGACCCTCCCGCATAGCATCATCAACGTATAAATCAATCAACATCATTAATCGTCCATCGTCTCGTCATTTGTGTAACACCCGAAGTTTGAAATTTCGTAATTTAATAAATTAAAACAAGTAATATGTTTAAGTAGAATTCCTACTTAAATTAGGAGATGTTTAGAAACGTGAGGGGTTAAATTTGTCAAAATGTTAAATGAGAAGTTGAGGGACTTGTTGTGTCAATTCTCAAAGTTGTATGTATATATATAGCTAGTTTTGACCATTGAGAGTCAAACGCTCCATTTGCTACATACAAACTCACGTACACTAAAGTTCGAACCAAGTTTTCTCTAAGATTTTTGGATCAAGAACAGTTGTAACAAGTGGTAGCAACTGAGCTTAGCAATCACAAGCTCGAGGTAAGGATTCTTGAATCATGTTCATGAAGTTTTAATAGGTTTTGAGTTGATTCATGGTGAATCAAAGATTTAGTGATGTTAATGTTGTTATTCTTTGTGTTTAGATGTTTTTTGGGGTGTCGGAAAACACCCCAGTAGTGTTTTTATGAATTAAGAAAGAGTGTTTTATGATTTTGGCCGGAGTTACAGCAAGATAGTCGGTGAACTGGTGCTGGTAGTAGAAAGGCACGGGCGTGCCTTTGAGGGTTAAGACCGTGCCTAGTGGCTGTGACCGCCTCTGTTCATGAGGTCCGGGTGTACCGAGGCACAGGCGTACCGATGTAGGGTACGGGTGTGCTTTTTGCCCAGTACGCCCATGATTGATTGGGCTTTGTTTCTGGGCCTGGGCTAAGAGGCACGGACGTGCCTCCAGGGTGTACGGGCGTGCCCTACCCTATTCAGTTTGTTAAATGTTGAGTTTAAGTATGTGTTTAATACCATAACTGTATATTATGTGTAGGACGTTATTGTGGGCATAAATACTCTGAGATATTTGTGGCATAACTCTGTGCTATAACTTGATTGCTAAGGTGAGTTTCCTAAACTCTAATTCATATCTGTGATATGTGTGTTGCAATGCAATGTGTTATATTAGTGATCAGAGGATCACGGAGAGGGTGGTACACTGCTTTGTGCAGTTGTAGCTACCACAACGTTTTAGCCTTCTTGGCGGATCTAAGATGGTGCAGTACTGTATCTATAAGAACTGTTGTGGCATTCGTATATGTGTATGCACATGCTTATATGATTTACAGTTTAGTTTTCTCACTAAGCTCTTGTAGCTTAGCAGATACTACTTGTTGTTGTTTTACAGGTTGTGTTAGCACGAAGGCAAGGCCCTGGTTTGACTGTTGGCCGTTAAAAACATGATTTGAAACAATAGCGCTCCTATTTGTGTAACGGAAAGTACTTTTGAATTAAATGCGCGCATATCTCTTTTATACAAACCCGAGGGTTTAAATGAAATGTTTTATTTGCTTTCGCTGATGGTAAGCTTATTGGAAACTGTTTTTGACATAAGTTGTGGTTGTATTACCTTTTGTACGAACCAGAGGGTTTAAATATACTTTGTTTGTTTCCATCAGCTTATAAAATTCTGTTTAAAGCTTTATTTTAAAATTTGAAAATTAGGGCATTACAACTTGGTATTAGAGCCAAGGTTTGAGGGATCTGGAGGTGTGTTATGCATCGTATGGACTTAAATCATGGTTGTGCGGATTTGGTCAAACTGGAGGCTTGCAGTTCGGCGAGTATATTGTGTATTCTGCAGAGATTGTGCTAACTATGCATATTGTTATGATTGGTATTGTGATACCCCAGATAATGATGATTGATGCACTTTTAAGTTATATGACATGGTATGTGAGTAAATGCTATGTATCGAGTTGATACATAAGATTCGACTGGGGATATTATCTTATGATTTATATGGCCAGTGCTGAATTCCTTGTGTGTAACATCCTCGATTTGGGCCTAGCTGTAGACATGTATTTAAAGATAGTTATGTTAATAAGAAGAAAGTTTAAATGTATATTAATGTGTTATGTGTGTAAATGTGTTAATGTATATATATATTAATATATATGTTAAATGAAAGAAAAGGAAATAAAATGAAATCCAGAGGTGGTGCCTCTGGATTGCGATATATGTAAATAGAAGAAAAGTCAAAGTGGTCAAAGACAACAAGAATAAACCCAAAGCAAGAAACTCTCGGATTTCTCTCAACTCTCTCGGTTTTTTCCCTCATTTCTTAAAGAAACAAGGATTTTGGTGGTTTTGATTCCATTCAAAGGTAAATACTTGTTTGTTGTTAAGAATCAATACATATGAAACTGTTTTTATGATTAAAAATGGGAATGAAATTTCAAATCCTTGCGAAACACCACTTAGAACATTCAAAGCTTACTTTGCAAGTGGGTTTTGGTTGTTTGGTGTTATTGTGTGGGTTTTGGTTGTTTGGTGTTATTGTGTGGGTTTTGGTTGTTTGGTGTTATTGTGTGGGTTTGATGTGTTTTCAAAGCCATACCAACGAAAATGGGTGTTTTTAGAATGTATAAATGTTAAAACAAACAAGAAACAAGCTCTTGAAATAGGCCATTGAAGATGGCGGTTTTCATAGTAGAACAATCGGATTCCGAGACATGAAGGTGTCGGAATCCGCATGTTGAAAAATCCGAGTAAAGTGTCGAATTCCAAGACTTGGGTGTGGAATCCGCATCAAGTTTAAATCCGTATGTTTGAATCCGTGTTGTGGGTCTAAAATCCGATAAGTATCGGATTTCCCAATGTCCATGTAAGTTTAAGTCAAAATCCGAAAGAATCGGATTTCTATGTAAGTGTCGGATTCCGAAAAAAGTGTCGGATTCCGATTAAAGGTCGGATTTCCAACTTTGTGACCAAGTTTTAAAGTTCATAAGTGTTGAAATCCGATTGAATGTAGGATTTCGCAAAAGTATCGGATTTCCCTTTGAAGTGTCGAATTTCATAGAATCCGACAGTCTGTCGGATTTATGTGGAATCCGGATTTGGGGGATTTCCTATGTTGGCTTTGTAGCTATTTTAAGTATGCTAAGATATTAATGTAAATCCTAATGTTCTAGGTGAACTTGAAACCTTAGACCAGGCAGGAAGTTAATTAACTATCTGTTAAGTCGCTCAGGTGAGTACCGACTTCCATAAGCCTCAGTAGAGCAGGAATTATGTGTTAAGTGATTTGAGTACAATTGTGCTCATAAGTTGATAAGCAAGAATTGCCATGTTATTTAAAGTACAATGCCATGTTAAATACCCGATGTAAGTAAGTTAAGTACATGCCAGCGGGATCCAGTACTGGAACCGCTTAGTTAAAAGAATGCTATGTATGATACTGATTCTGAATGAATTAGTTAAGTAAAGATATGATGATATGTATGTTAGGGATCTAGATTGGATCCATAAAGAAATAACTGAATGTGATATGCATGCTAAGTAAATGAACAAGCTATGTGTATGTGTTCGCGAACATCAGCAAGCATGGTTAAGGTCAGCCGGTTAGCTGGATCCCAGGGACCCTTTATCAGGAGATTCGGGATTTAACGGTGATTCGAGGTAACATTATGGATCGTAGGTTCTGTAGAACCGCCGTACCTTATATCATGAGGGTTAATCAGTCAGAAATGGCTGAGTTACCGAAGGAGCCTCTGGTTCCGTTAACGATGCTTGGTGGACTGCTTTATGCTCCCCCACCAGCGCAGAGGGTTGTGTCTGATCCCCGGTGTATTGGTGTTGAGCGGGACTAGCTATCCTGCAAGAAACAACTTATACCCATCGTGTCAGCACACCACAATGTGATAGGATAGCATTGTATGCTTATTCCTGAAATGCACGTTCTTACTCTAATGAAGTTTATGCTAAGTTTGTGCTCACTAGCTAAGTGTAGCTTACGGTGCCATGTTAACTGCTTTTGCAGATCAAAGATAGATTGCCTGTTGAGCCGGGTCCCCTGCCTCTCGATATTTTGCGGGAACACTTGATGTTGTAATAATTACATTGTGGTCGGTTATTTTGCAGTGTAACACCAGATACAGAAACAAAGTTTATTGTAAATATTCCGCTGCTAAATGATATATGATCGTGATTAAGTTCACGTTTGTTTAAAAACGCAAATTTTTGCTAAAATCTAGTATATGCAAAGCCGGTGTTACAAGTAGGTATCAGAGCCTAAGTTTGAGGGAATTGGGTACTTGCAAAAGTACTAAATCTCAAACAAGGGCCCGACCATAATAAGTGTTCCTTTGGGGGGAGGGGAATTGAGTATGAGAATTATATGAGTATTAATTGCTATAGCTTGTCAGATATGACAAATAAGAGTAAGTACTGACTACTCTTCTGTGTTATATAGAAGAGTTAAGATAAAGATGTCTGCTGACAAAGCTAACACAGAGCAAGCGCTCAAGGAGTTAGAAGATGAGGCTTCTCACGTGCCTCATCAAGCTGAAGATCAACGCCCTCAGCCTAGTGCTGGTGGCGCAGTACCTGATCCAGACCAGCAAGCTTATATAAAGCGTCTGGAGGAAGAGCTCCGTCTTGCAAAAGAGCTCCGTCTTGCAAAAGAGCTCTTTTTAAAGTCCAATCTCACCAGAGTACGCAAACTCTGCTCGTATAAGAAGTTCTTGACGTGCCACCCGCCAACTTAGGAGGGGAGTGATAACCCCACTGTGACTATTCAATGGCTCCGTGAAATGGAGCAAGCCTTTGAATCTTGTGAGTGCGAGCCGGAGTATCGTGTGAATTACGCGATACGCATGTTAAAGGGGCGTGCAATATTCTGGTGGGATACTGTGAAGGCCTCTATTGCCAAAGAGATATTAAGTGCTCTCACTTGGGAGCAGTTTTCTGAAAAAGTGCTCGAGAAGTACTGTACAGAGTATGATATGGAGCGGATGGAGTGGGAGTTTACTGATCTCCGGAAGGGGGATAGACCGATCGAGGAGCATATTACCTCATTTACTAATAAGATGAGGTTTGTTCCACACCTGATACCAGATGAAGTCACAAAGATAAGAAGGTTTGTGGCGACTTTGCCACTGGAATTTCGTGCTCATGTTCGGGCAGTTCCAACACTAGATCGGGTGTTTCAAGTGGCCCGACAAGTAGAACGTGATCGTATACAGTGTCTGGGTGACTATGCCAGTGGCTCTTCAAAAGGGCAATCCTCTGGAGGTGGAAAATCTGAAGCTCCAAAGAAACCAAAACCTAACAATCCTTGGTGTTCTTCATGCCGTACCTATCACTCCGGGGAATGCTCTGCAGCAACCAGGAGGTGCGGCAGGTGTGGGCAGAGAGGGAACTCGGTGAATGAGTGCCGATATAAAGAAGATGTTTGTTACCGGTGTCGCAAACCCGGTCACAAGATGGTAGATTGCCCTGAAAGACAAGGCTCCGGAGCAGCTGCGTCTTCTGGAGGGCAGAAGAAAGACAATGCCCCGCGGGCTAAAGGGCGGGCATTTCAGATGACGGTAGATGAGGCAAAGGCTGCAGGTGACGTCGTCACTGGTACATTTCTTGTTAATTATTATCCTGTCAGTGTGCTATTTGATTCTGGAGCAACATATTCTTTTGTTTCTGTTGCTTGCCGTAAAACACTCCAGTTACCTGTTATGCCTTTAGACAAGCCTCTAAATGTAGAAGTTGCTGACGGCAAAATAGTCTCGGTTACCGAGAAAGTCCCTATCGCCGTTATTTATATTGATGGGAGTAGTATCCCTATCTCATTCTTTGTTATGCCGATTGTGGGCTTCGATGTTGTGATTGGAATGGATTGGCTTAGCAAGCGTGATGCTGAGATTCTCTGTTCCAAGAAAATGATTAAGATCCCTCTTGATGATGGATCTTATGCAGTTGCTCGGGGAGAACGACGGGAGTCCGATATTCCTGTTATCTCCGTTATTAAAGCTCAGAAGTCTATAGCTAAGGGTTGTAATTCCTTCCTGGCATATGTTATTGATGCTGTGATGGAAAAGCGACCAGTTCAAGATATCAGGGTAGTTTCTGAATTCCCTGAGGTCTTTCATGATGAATTACCGGGTTTACCTCCGGTAAGAGACGTTGAATATAAGATAGAATTGATTCCTGGAGCTACACCTGTAGCTAGATCTCCATATCGTCTTGCTCCTTCTGAAATTTGCAAGATGATGACTCAAATCCAGGAATTACTCGAAAAAGGTTTCATTCGTCCTAGTTTCTCACCTTGGGGAGCTCCTATCTTATTTGTCAAAAAGAAGGATGGAACCATGAGGATGTGTATCGATTACAGGGAGCTGAATAAGCGAACTGTAAAGAATAAGTATCCTTTTCCGCGTATTTTTGATCAGTTGCAGGGAGCTACGTATTTCTCAAAGATTGATCTCCGTTCAGGGTATCATCAAGTACGAGTCCACGAATAAGACATTCCGAAGACGGCTTTCCGGACTCGTTACAGTCATTATGAATTCTTGGTTATGCCATTCGGTTTGACCAATGCTCTTGCCATATTCATGGATTTAATGAATCGCGTCTGTCGTCCTTTTCTTGATAAATCCATGATTGTTTTCATTGACGACATTCTTGTCTACTCGAAGATGAGGCTGATCACGAGCTTCATCTTCGTCAGGTTCTCGAGACTCTTAAACGAGAACAATTGTACGCCAAGTTTTCTAAGTGTAAATTCTGGCTTAGGGAAGTTCATTTCCTTGGCCATGTTATCTGTCAAGAAGGCGTTAAAGTAGACCCGGCTAAGGTGGAAGCGGTGATGAATTGGGAGGTTCCTCGAACTCCCTCTGAAATAAAGAATTTCCTTGGATTGGCCGGCTGCTATTGGCGATTTATTCGCAATTTTTCGAAACTTGCGGGTCCGTTGACCAAGCTGACTCGTAAGGATATTGCATTTGTCTGGTCGGAAGCTCAAGAAGAAGCGTTCCAGACCTTAAAGCGATTGTTATGCGAAGCTCCAATTCTTACCTTGCCGGAAGGTTCGGAAGACTTCGTTGTTTATTGTGATGCCTCTTATGCGGGGTTGGGTTGTGTTCTTATGCAAAGAGATAAAGTAATTTCTTATGCCTCTCGGCAACTGAAATCTCATGAAAGGAACTACCCAACTCACGATCTCGAACTTGCTGCTGTTATCTTCGCACTGAAATTGTGGAGGCATTACCTTTATGGCACTAAGTGTGTGATATGCACTGATCACAAAAGCTTGCAGTATGTCTTTACACAAAAAGAACTCAATATGCGGCAGCACCGTTGGTTGGAGTTAATTAAAGACTACAACTGCGAGATCCGCTATCACCCCGATAAAGCTAATATTGTAGCAGATGCTTTGAGCCGTAAGGGGCCAGCAACTGAGGCAAAGTTCATGAAGCTTACTGTTGTGTCAGATTTGATTACAAAGTTAAAAGACGCCTAGCAATTAGCTTTGCAAGAGGACAATCTGAAATCTGAAACGATGAAGAGATTAAAAGACCAACTAGGTAAAGATAATCGTTGATTGAAGATATTTCAATCCAGGATTTGGGTACCTCTTCTGGGAGGTAATCGTGAGCTGATTCTGCAAGAAGCTCATAAGTCTAAACTGTCTATCCATCCGGGTACCACCAAGATGTATAACGACCTGAAAAGGTTGTATTGGTGGCCCACTCCGAAGAAAGACATTGCTTCATTCGTGGAGAAATGTCAGATATGTGCCCAAGTCAAGACAGAGCATCAAAGGCCTTATGGCAATTTGCAACAGCTTGACATTGCGGAATGGAAATGGGATCATATCACGATGGATTTTGTGACTAAGTTGCCAAAGACGTTCAGAGGGCATGATATGATTTGGGTCATTGTTGACCGACCGACTAAAAGTGCTCATTTCTTGGCACAGCTGTATATTGATGAGATAGTAACACGTCACAGTCTTCCTTGTTCAATTGTTTCTGATCGTTGTATCTAACTTCTGGCAAAGTTTGCAGCGTGAGTTAGGCACTCGTGTGCATCTGAGCACTGCCTATCACCCGCAGACCGATGGCCAATCAGAAAGAACGATTCAAACTCTTGAAGACATGCTTCGAGCGTGTGTACTTGAATACGGTGGATCATGGGATTCTCATCTCCCATTGATTGAATTTGCTTATAATAATTCAAATCATTCCAGTATTGGAATGCCACCGTATGAAATGCTCTACGGGAGACAATGTCGTACTCCGACTTGTTGGTTGGAGCCCAGAGA
Organism: Dittrichia graveolens; assembly: GCA_038502395.1. NCBI lineage: Eukaryota > Viridiplantae > Streptophyta > Magnoliopsida > Asterales > Asteraceae > Dittrichia > Dittrichia graveolens. The sequence continues at coordinate 73,014,454 of JARJIL010000005.1, read as the reverse complement.
GAAACAGTTTGCTGGACCTGAGATTGTCTAGATGACCTCAGATAAAGTGAATGTGGCTTTAGAAAAGCTTAAAGCAGCCCGAGATCGACAAAAGATGTATGCAGATCCTAAGCGTCGCCTTGCTACATTCGACGTCGGTGATCGAGTATTCTTGAAGGTTTCCCCTTGGAAGGGCGTTATTCGCTTTGGGCGCAAAGGGAAACTAAGTCCTCGTTTCATAGGCCTATTCAAGATTGTGCGTAAAGTCAATGATCAAATGGTAACTCTTGAGCTGCCGCCTGAGCTATCTGGAATCCATGATACCTTCAACGTATGTTACTTGCGTAAGTGCAACATTGAAGAGGAACAGATTGTTCCGTTACAAGAAGTGAAGGTTGACTCTGCTAAGCGACTCGTAGAAGAACCAGTTGAAATTCTTGACACGAAGGTCAAGAAGCTACGAAAGAAGATGATCAAGCTAGTTCTTGTCAAGTGGAAGCACAGTTTAGGTCCGAACCTAACGTGGGAAGTCGAGGACGAGATGAAGACAAGATACCCTCGCCTGTTTATCACTAAGTATATTCCGAGGACGGAATCTTCGTAAGGGGGGTAGATTTGTAACATCCTCGATTTGGGCCTAGCTGTAGACATGTATTTAAAAATAGTTATGTTAATAAGAAGAAAGTTTAAATGTATATTAATGTGTTATGTGTGTAAATGTGTTAATGTATATATATATATATTTATATATATGTGAAATAAAAGAAAAGGAAAGAAAATGAAATCCAGAGGCGGTGCCTCTGGATTGTGATATATATAAATAGAAGAAAAGTCAAAGTGGTCAAAGACCACAAGAATAAACCCAAAGCAAGAAACTCTCGGATTTCTCTCAACTCTCTCGGTTTTTTCCCTCATTTCTTAAAGCAACAAGGATTTTGGTGGTTTTGATTCCATTCAAAGGTAAATACTTGTTTGTTGTTAAGAATCAATACATATGAAACTGTTTTTATGATTAAAAATGGGAATGAATATTCAAATCCTTGTGAAACACCACTTAGAACATTCAAAGCTTACTTTGCAAGTGGGTTTTGGTTGTTTGGTGTTATTGTGTGGGTTTTATGTGTTTTCAAAGCCATACCAACAAAAATGGGTGTTTTTAGAATGTATAAATGTTAAAACAAACAAGAAACAAGCTCTGGAAATAGGCCATTGAAGATGGCGGTTTTCATAGTAGAACAATCAGATTCCCCGCATGTTGACAAATCCGAGTAAAGTGTCGGATTCCGAGACTTTGGTGTCAAAATCCGCATCAAGTTTAAATCCGTATGTTTGAATCCGTGTTGTGGGTCTAAAATCCGATAAGTATTGGATTTCCCAATGTCCATGTAAGTTTAAGTCAAAATCCGAAAGAATCGGATTTCTATGTAAGTTTCGGATTCCGACAAAAGTGTCGGATTCCGATAGAAGAATTGGATTCCGATTAAAGGTCGGATTTCCAACTTTGTGACCAAGTTTTAAAGTTCATAAGTGTTGAAATCCGATTGAATGTAGGATTTCGCAAAAGTATCGGATTTCCCTTTGAAGTGTCAGATTTCATGGAATCCGACAGTCTATCGGATTTGTGTGGAATCCGGATTTGGGGGATTTCCTATGTTGGCTTTGTAGCTACTTTAAGTATGCTAAGATATTAATGTAAATCCTAATATTCTGGGTGAACTTGAAACCCTAGACCAGGCAGGAAGTTAATTAACTATCTGTCAAGTCACTCAGGTGAGTACCGACTTCCATAAGCCTCAGTAGAGCAGGAATTATGTGTTAAGTGATTTGAGTACGATTGTGCTCATAAGTTGATAAGCAAGAATTGCCATGTTATTTAAAGTACAATGCCATGTTAAATACCCGATGTAAGTAAGTTAAGTACATGGCAGCGGGATCCAGTACTGGAACCACTTAGTTAAAAGAATGCTATGTATGATACTGATTCTGAATGAATCAGTTAAGTAAAGATATGATGATATGTATGCTAGGGATCCAGATTGGATCCATAAAGAAATAACTGAATGTGATATGCATGCTAAGTAAATGAACAAGCTATGTGTATGTGTTCGCGAACATCAGCAAGCATGGTTAAGGTCAGCCGGTTAGCTGGATCCCAGGGACCCTTGATCAGAAGATTCGGGATTTAACGGTGATTCGAGGTAATATTCCGGATCGTAGGTTCTGCAGAACCGCCGTACCTTATATTATGAGGGTTAATCAGTGAGAAATGCCTGAGTTACCTAAGGAGCCTCTGGTTCCGTTAATGATGCTTGGTGGACTGCTTTATGCTCCCCCACCAGCGCAGAGGGTTGTGTCTGATCCCCCGGTGTATTGGTGTTGAGCCGGACTAGCTATCGTGCAAGAAACAACTTATACCCATCGTGTCAGCACACCACAATGTGATAGGATAGCATTGTATGCTTATTCCTGAAATGCACGTTCTTACTCTAATGAAGTTTATGCCAAGTTTGTGCTCACTAGCTAAGTGTAGCTAACGGTGCCATGTTAACTGCTTTTGCAGATCAAAGATAGATTGCCTGTTGAGTCGGGTCCCCTGCCTCTGGATATTTTGCGGGAACACTTGATGTTGTAATAATTACATTGTGGTCTGTTATTTTGTAGTGTAACACCAGATACAGAAACAAAGTTTATTGTAAATATTCCGCTGCTAAATGATATATGATCGTGATTAAGTTCACGTTTGTTTAAAAACGCAAATTTTTGCTAAAATCTAGTATATGCATAGCAGGTGTTACATTGTGTTTCAATTAGTGTCAGAATGTAACATGTAGGTGCTTATAGACAATGCATGTTACTAGACTGATAAATGAGGTGTTGGTGATATGTAATATGTTGTATTGTAATTAACAATGTGATACATGGCCTAAGCCTGTGAATCGGGACTTCTTGTGGTAAAGTTAAGATCGAATGTATATAGTGTGTACAGAGTAATATAAGGGCCCATATTATTACAGACACACGATTATGTTGGAACTTGATGAAATCATGGGGAATCTTGTGAGTCGGGTGAGGGGTACTTGTCGGATATAGTACACCTGTAACATAGGAGTGCCTTAGTGTGAGCAGGGCTACTTCGGATATGAGGATAGGTGTACGGATATGTTAATTGAGCACGAATTGTTTGATATAAAGGATAGTGTGGTAAAGCTACCTTATGTTTTAATGTTTTATCTATACTTCCAGGGTAGTGAATACAAAGAGAAACCAGAATGAGTTAGAAGGAAACCTGAGTAGTTTCTTGTTGTAAGAGTAATGTTTGACATAAATTCTAGTATGATGAATATAAGAGATTCTTGAGTAAGTAATATTCTAAGAGATGGTCCTAATAGTAGGCCAGAGAGAATAGAACTAGTGTGACTAGTAAGAAGTTCTAATAAAAGTATAACTTGTCCAAGTAAGGCGGATATTGAATCAGTTATTGAGTTGATGTCAGAAAGACATGCTAATAAAAAAATTAATATTGACGTTGTTTATAAATAAACGATGAAGATGGTATGATATACCTTACTAAGAAGGAAAATGATACGGGGCTTGGCTAAGCCTAGATTTGAGTATGAATAAAATAGTACGAGATACTATAAACTATGTGGTGTTATAAAATATATTATTGTGGAAAGTATTATATAAAGAGAACAAGAAATCATGATTATGAGGAAAGTGTATAGACGACTGAACAAAATGTGAATTGGTAATAAATATTATACTACTTAATTGTAGTAATTGATTGATTATGAGAAAAAGGTGATGTTGATGAAGAACAATTAAATATGTAATGACTGTAATAGTCAAAAATTAAATTAATACCGGTAAGAAGGTATTTAACGAGAAAACCTAAAGTATGTTTAATTAAGAAATAGGTCATACTCTGAAATGCAAATGAGAATAAAATGATTATGATTTAATAAAATCTTTTAAAAGACTAAGTGGCTTAATCCTGTAAATATAAACGAGATGGAGGATGGTTATGAAATAAAGATGAAATGAGTTACAAGATGAGTAATATAATATCGAGAATATTATGTATAATGAGGAAGGGGTATGAAATTGAAAAGAACATAAAAAAATAAGAGAGTGTTGACACGTATAATATTATATACCAGTTTCAATGGATTGGCCAAATGCAAGTAATGATGTGTGAGATTATAAAGACGAAAATAAATAGTAAAATTCGTAAAGGTATAATGAATACTGAAACTTTATGTTTCAAAAGATAATATATGATGTGTTGGTAAGAGTGATAATAAAGCCAAATGTACAGATGACATGTATGTGAAATTATTATGAGAACTATGAGAAACAAGTTAACAGAAAGTGGAAAGAGATATATGTTGGTATAAATCTATAGTATTATTTAAAGACGGTAAAAGAGTAGAGCGTTTGTGAAACAAAGATAAGATTAAATGATGAGAAGTGTGATTGATATTATGAATGACCAAGAATTGTTTTGTTTCAGTGCAATGGATCCAAATGCGAATCCTAGGACAGAGAATGAAGTAAGGAATGAAGAAAGCTCTGATATGATTACCATAGGAGAAGTTAAAGATTATATTTTCCTTTATGGGGAAAGGTGTGGAGCCATACCTACTAGACACCTCAAGAGTATTATCGCGGATGAGTTTGGAAAATGTGTTAAGACAGTTATGCCATCTATTATGATGGAAATGAAGAATGAGATAAGAAGTGCAGTTCGAGAAGAATTCCATATACCGAAGGATGAAATGATTAATGAAATGAAAGAGGATAAAGTAGAGGTTAAGGCTGAGGGATCCTGTAGAAGATCAGGATGCAAAAATTGTGGTAAGAACCATACCGGTCAGTGTAAACATAAGATCAAAGGTTGTTATACGTGTGTAGAAGTAAGAAATAATTATAAGGATTGCTTGTCCTTAGGAAAGTTTTGTTATGACTGTGCTCAGTATGGGCATGAGTCCTCAGAATGTCCTAATCAATTAAAATCTGTTAGTCGAGATGTTAAATAAATAAGTAAATACAGTGTTAGGTTCCTTTTAAACTATATGTAAATTATGTAGAACCGGTATGTACGTTTCTTAGATATAATAAAACGTCGAAGGAAGTAGAACAAAGGAAGACTTTGTGTTAATGATTAAAATACGGGTGATAAGTATTTTTTTTATCCATATTATGAGTTGATTCCAAGTGGGATAGTTGTGTGAAAAGATTTGTAATGATTAATTATATTAAAACAATTCATATTAACCACCGTAATCGTGGTAGAAATGAGTATTGATAAAAGTTATATAAGTAAACGAAGAAATTGCATAACATTGAGTTGGAAGAGAAATTTAAAGCCACAATATGTAATGTTTAATGATTGGTAAAATGAGTAAAGAGTAAATGAAAGAGATTACTGTCTCTAATTAAATAAAAGATGTGAAGTGACTTATATTATTATAGAGAAAATTTGAGTGAGTAACCAATAAAATGTTGATTAATTAATCATACTAATTGAAGTAAAGTATAATGATGAGTCATGTATGTGTTGATTATCAGAAATAATTCAACAATAATACAAAAAGAGAGCAGGATGGAAGTGGTATTAAAGTCTTAAAATTTGTGGGCCTTGGCCTATGTATGAGGTGAAAAATATAAATTGAACAGAAGGTCAAGTGTTGACCTGACAGATAATTGAGCACGATGAATGTTTTATCGATTATTATCATGAGAGTAAATTTATTGTTCAAGAAAGAGCGGAAACAGTTACAGAATAATTATTCTTGAAAATGTATATTTATTTGGAAACTTATAATGTAATTTCTACTTAGCAGAGTTAAATTGAAGAAATGAATCTTTGAGGAAGATTAAAATTATATCCTTAACTATTATAATATGAAATACATAGTTAAAACAGTAAAGATGAAAACCACGGCAAAAAGCGGATTGAGGAACATGCAATTAGACCTATTGGGAATAATTATGATGTATTAAATTATTATAATACAAGCACCTAGTAGTGGAAAGCTAGCTAAAGCTTTTGAGCAGAAAACACAGAATTAAATTCTTAATTCATCTGAAGCAATTAAGAGGTACAAAGACTTAAAAGTGAAATATTGATGGCTAGTCGTGAAGCCAGAGGTAACCAAGTATGTGGCAAAGGTGTTGTAAAACTTGAAAATGAAGGATGAATATCAAAATATATGAGAAGTTCCAACCTGGTTGGATTATATAATGATATGAGTGGTTGTAAGCAGACTATTTAAAAATGCACATTTCAGTTTCATCAAGAAAATTTTAATTCTCCAAACGTTAGTTGATGTCTATGTAAACAAATTGTTTTTATTGGTGTCCTAGTTTTCCTTTTCATCAGATCAAGAAAATCGATTTATTCTAAATTTTGAAAAGAATTTTATGAAGAGATGAAAACATGTTTTATTATATGAGTAAGTGAGAGAAGAATTCATTCGATTGAAAGTAAGTGGAATATGCATATGTTGTAAATATGAAAGAAACTGGAGTTTTTATTTTAGTGATAGTAAAATTTTTATAATATACAAATTATTATTTCAGTATCGGGATGCCGCCGTACGACATATTATATGGTAAGAGAAATGAGTAGCAATGAAGTGGTGTAGTGAATAACATAACAATTTATTAAATTAGAAACATGTTAATATCCCAAATTGATAAAAGAGCGATACAAATAATCGTATATCGTCGATGAGTGACAAGTGGGAAAACTATGTTATATTAATATGTCACTATAAAAGAGAAATAATAGATTCAGAAAAATGAGGAACTAGTTCCAATGTTGATTGGACCATTTAGAGTTATTGCTTATATGAAAAAGGTTGTTGAGTAGACGAGTCTACATATGCATTTATACTATTAGAAATATGAGTATTGGCAATAACAAATTGGATTAGTTAAGTAAAGTGGAAATTCAAAGGTGGTCGAATTATACTGAGAAATGAGAAAGAGGTAGTTATCCAGAATACTCCAGCACTTGATTTCGAGGACGAAATCCATTTCAAGTGGGAGAGAGTTGTAACACCCGAAGTTCGAAATTTTGTAATTTAATAAATTAAAACAAGTAATATGTTTAAGTGGAATTCCTACTTAAATTAGGAGATGTTTAGAAACTTGAGGGGTTAAAGTTGTCAAATTGTTAAATGAGAAGTTAAAGGGACTTGTTGTGTCAATTCTCAAAGTTGTATATATATAGAGAAGGGTTCATGCGAAAAGCTCCTTATTTGCGAAAAGTGCGAGAAGCGATCTGGACCACTAGTTTTTTAAAAATTCATTTTTTATTTAAAAGGTTAGTTATGTAATTTTACAAATATTTTTATTTTAGTAAATAATTACGTTTCCTTTTTTTTTCTCGTGTTTTTGTTCTCCAGAATATTTCTTTTTATTATTATTTTCTAAATCACGTTCATATTGTTGGAATCCACGTTTATCCATCTTCTTCGTTTTCATCGTTGCTGTAGTCGATCTCTTCTCCACGTAATCCATCTTCTGCATTTCTTTTAAATAGGTGCTTGTCGTCTTTTTTTTCGGTTTGTTTGCATTCTTCGTTGCGTTTTTATTTTTCAATCACGGTTGATGTGTTTTGGCGTTTGATTACAACCAGTCGACATTGTCGAAGTTTGTTTGCAGGTATGTGGTTTAAATTGCACGGTGATACTGGTTATACCTATGTGTTCGTTGGTAGACATAACAAAATCAATTAGAGTTCAGAAATCGAAGGGTTTCGATTTTTGAGGAAATTGTTTGCTCCCAGTAACAATAAAAAGATAACCTTTACAATTCGTTTTTTTGATTTCAGCATAACCATGTTTTTATTTTCTTGTAAACACTCAGTTTTTTTAAGTTTGTTCCCATGTGTGTTTTTTAAAATTTTATATTGTGCAGTGAACTTACAAATTCATTAATCATCTCAATGTCTTCTTCGCTTCTGGGGAGCTTTGTATTTACGACACTCTTAATGAAAGTGCATCGTCTATTCGGAAAAGTATGGAGAATGTTGACTCTAATGACGAAAGTACGTATCTTCACTTTGTGTTTATTTGGTTATTTACATTTTCTTAAACACGATCTTATTCGATATTTAAGAATACAGTTTACGAGTTATATAGTATACATTTTTTTTTTGGAAAGGTTCATTTTTTAAGTCTGTTTATTATTGAACATTTCTGTTTAAGGCGTTGACTATTTTATTATACATGTTCATTTCTGCCTTTTTTTAAGTTTGTTTACTATTGAACGTTTCAGTTTAAGGCTTTGACTCCTATCACATATGTTCATTTTTTGTGCAGCAAATTCTGATTCTGATAACGAATCACACAGTAGCAATGTGATTGAAACACCAAATGGAACCAAGTATTGGATTCCTGAAGTTCCTGAAGAGTTTAAACCAGTAGAAGATACTCTGTTTGCTTCTCTCGATGAAGCTCAATTGATGTATGAACAATATGCGGAGAGAGGTGGGTTTGGATCACGTAAAGGAACTCAATCATATACCAAGGGCAAATTGGTATCTCTTAAGTATTTCATATGCAATAAGGCTGGAGTTCCTAGGAATAGTAAAACGGTTGATACTTTATGTGAGGGCGAAGAAGAACCAAGCGGAGATGTATCGAAGGAAGGAGATGAAAAACTTCGTAGATGTCGGAAAAGACGCAATTGCAACTATAGAGTTACAGATTGTAGGGCGCGTATTAAGCTGAAACTGGTTAGAGGAACTTCTTGATAGTTTGAATTTACGGAGAGGCATAATCATCCATTAAATCACGAGGAGAACAAAGATTTATCCCGTAATAAGAGGAAATTAACTTTTGAAGATCAAGAATTTATACAGAAAGTCTCCACTTCGAACATTGGACCTGTAAAAGCACATAGGTTGCAAGCGTCTTTAAAAGGAGGATATGATTGTGTGCGGGGAACAGAAGTTGATTTTAAAAACTTCAGGAGGGACATCAATAGTTTTATAGGAGATAGAGATGCCCAAATGTTAGTCGATAAACTTAATAGTAGGAGTGTTCATGTTCCAAAGTTCTCATTCGATTACATGTGTGAAAATAATGAGTTGGCATGCTTATTTTGGGCAGATGAAACATCCAAGTTCAATTACTCTAAGTTTGGTCACGTCATCGTGTTTGATGCAACATTCCGTACAAACAAGTAATATATTTTTTACTAAAGTATATGTACGGTTAACTTATTTTATTTTTTATAATTGTTTGTTTGTTCATTGTTGTTAGATATGGAATGGTGTTTGTACCATTTACCGGTGTGGATAACCACAATAAAAGTGTTATTTTTTGTGGTGGTTTACTTAAAAATGAGACGGTTTCTTCCTATGTTTGGATTTTGGAGGCATTTCTTAAAGCTCATGGGAAACAACCTACGCTTGTGCTCACCGATCAAGATCCATCAATGAAACAAGCTATACCTATGGTGTTCAATGAGTCACATCATAGGTTTTGTATGTGGCACATCATGAACAAAGTACCTGTAAAGGTAAATCTTGCATTACTAAGCACAAGTTTATTTTTATTCATTAATGAATATTTTTCCCTAATATGTTTTCGTTACGTGTTATTTGATATGCTGTTAATATCCTGTTCGTTTTTTTTAAGTAAGGTTTTTTTCGCTGTTTTTTTTATTTACAGGTGTGCGGTGACAGAGAAGATAATAAAGAAATTAAGAAGTGTTTGCATAAGTTAGTTTGGAATGTGTACATTGATCATTTAGAGTTCGAGACTCAATGGAAACAACTAATTGATGATTTTAGTTTACATGATAATAAGTGGCTTGATGATATGTACAAAATTAAGGAACAATGGATTTCAGCCTTCTTCAGAGATCTTCCAATGTCCTGTTTAATGAAAACCACTTCCAGATCCGAGAGCTCGAATTCAATGTTTCGAATTTTTTCACATCATGGTAATACGCTGGTGCAGTTTATGTTATGTTTTGAAGCTGCCATGGACAAGCAAAGATACAAACAACGTCGTTTAGATCATGTTGACTCTACAACTGAACCTACATTGTTGACACCCCTACCTATTGAGATACATGCTTCCAGGGTATATACAAGATCAATTTTTGCCAAAGTCCAGAATGAAATATACAAGTCTGTGTACTCTTGTTCACAAACATCATCTACTTCGGATGGAGAGAATGAAGTTTGTATTATCAAGCACTTTGGTAAAAACAAGAAGTTAGTTGCTGAACTTAAGGTATTATATATGTATGTTAATATATTTGTTCATTAATGTACATTGTCGAGTTTTGCTTAATTTAAAGTTTTCTGTGTTTTAGGTTGTTTTAAATGAAGCCGACAACACTGCCAATGGGAGGCATGGATACTTATGTAGGCACATTTTTTGTGTGTTTAAGAGTTACAACATTGATAAGATACCAGCAATATACATTCAACGCCGGTGGACAAAATGTCTTCTGCCTCGTGATCTTCTTCATAGTCGACATCGGTATGCCCAACCAAATGATGAAACATTCAACATCTACAATGAATCAATGTCAAAAAGTGGAAGCATGTTTGTCTCGGTTACGTAGTTGCCTAGAAATTCTGGATGAGTACGTAAAAAAGGTTACTGATTTGTGTATTGAATATGAAGCTAAGATACCGTTGGAGTCATTACAGAACAATAACAAAGAAGCTATCATGGAGAGACTACTTGGAGTTACCACACCTAAAATATTTGAAATCAATGTCCTTACCGGTATAAGAAACAAAGGATGCGGTACTGGGGAAAGATTGAAGAGTGCCGGTGAAAAAGCGAAAGAGAAAGTTCAAAAAAAGTTAAGACAATGCAAAGTTTGTGGGAAATACAAACATAATTCACGTACGTGTCCAGAGAGAAACAGCCATGTTGGGAGTCAGAAGAAATAAAAAAACGTTTGAAAACATGATTTTATATTAGGAATTTTGTCCTTTTAATCATTTTTTAATGTTTGCTTTTATATATTTACATTCAAATAAGATTTTAGTTAGGTTTCATTTTTTTAAACTTTGTTGAATGCATCTTTTGGATTTGGATTTTACGGGAGATTGTTTAATTACTATCAAGTATTTTCAATAAATTTTGTTTGGTTTACCGGTCTTTTTTGGCTTTTTCATGATGTACTATTTTTTTTTTGTATTCAGTGTTGAATAGGTATATTCTTGTCCCATATTTTTTAACTTTTTTTGTGGCATTTAATTGGTGATTTACATACTTGGTTTATTCATTGTTGAATAGGTATATACTTGTTCCCTTTATTTAACATTTATACAGTAACGAACTATATAACTGTAATATATTCTTTTTATTCATTACTGGATACCTTTGTTTAACATACGCTTTTTTGAATGGATGGGTGATTAACGGTTGATAAAAATCATGCCATATTGTAAGCAACAATGAATGGATGATTATATAGTGTTTCTTTTCAGTTTGAACACTGCTTGTTATATTTGCAATTTTAAAATTTTCTTTTTATTGGATTAATGTTGAATGGTGAAATATTTTTCCTATAAACTAATATTTTTTTAAAAACTTTGATTTGTTTGAATGGTTATATGCACTTGGATTATCAATACGACAATACCTTTAACCAACCTTTACTATTTTCATTTCATACAATATTGAATTCTACAAAACCTCACAAAATCCAAGCAACAAAACCATTTAGCTAATAACGCTATAATGTTAAAAGTATATTAAACCAAAGAGTAATTAACATACGATAAAAGTTTCATACCCAAAACACAAATGTTGAATGCTTTTAAAATTTAGTAGCAGTAGTTTAAAAAATAAATAGAATCAAACTCCTCATTTAATGACTTTCTCGGATTCTTTCGTCACTTTCTCTCGCATAATGTTATGCTTAGACATAAGCATCTTTACCAAATATTTTTGTCTGAGTTTCTTCAATGATGCCTTCTGTTTGCGTCCTTCATCTTCTATACCAATACTCCACTTTGATATCCCTCCCCCATGTATGTTTCCATATGTCTCATAAGGAATACTCCACCATCTGTTACGTTTCCCTTTGTTCTCCAACTCATCGCCGCTACATGTGGTTGTGCATTTTCCAAGATTTCAGCTCTTGGATGACCAACATACTTCAGATAACGTATTAATGCTTTTTGCTACAATGGAAATCATATATTGATCGTTATGTCAATCTTTTGTTGTTCAATATAATGTATTATTTCTCGCTGCATTTACCCATAAATAATTATAACAATTTATAGTATTACCACACACTTCAACTCTAATAATTACTAATCACGCGTGTTGTCCAATATCTCAATTGTTCCATTCTTTATATCAAAACAAAGCAAATAGTAACAGATATTCACCGCTGGAAAAAAAATCTATAACAAAAAAATGCACACGGGTTAGGAATTTAAACAAACATGATCGGTTTATAACCTTTGTTCACTGGTGCTTTTTTTTAATAATGTTTTGTAGGGTTTGTTCAATAAATTTATAGGATGTTGAGTTTGATACCATGTCCACTGTACGGAGTTTCATCAATTGAATATCTTGATGCATTGCGTCTCTAATCGCTTTTGTTAAACTTCTAACACGTTCATCATCATTCATTACATCCTGTTAAACCAAACATTTTTAACTGTGATTCTACTTATTAATGTTCTTATTAACAAAGATGTATATACACAAAAATATTACCATTCCCACCATAGGCAAAAATAACCTATATGGTGATTCAGATGCACGGATTTCCTCCTCCAGGTTTAACAAAGCACCCCATGAATTTATCACATCAACATACACAATGTTATTTGTAGCTAGGCTCTCGACACATTCTCTGTTCAATTCGTCTCCATTCGCAGTAGCAAATAACAACTCTCTGATATAATAAATAATTTTAAAAAACCTCAAAGGGAAAAGTAATCAGAATGAACAATTTAATATTTAATACTTTAAACAATACGAATTTTTTGAAAATCACTTATGTGTGGTAATTTGCATTATGTAATCATATACCCTCTTTTCTTGAGAACTTAGTTTCTTGGAAACATCAACCACTCTTTGTGCGAATGGTGAACGTAATTTATCCGATATGCTTATTCCACGGGTTGATTTCCTACTTTCAACGTCTACCTTCTTTACTTTGGGTTGAATACTTCGGATAGGGGTTGCTTGCATGACCACTTATTGATTTACGATTACAGGAGTCATAACTAACTCATGCAAATTTACGCCATCGAATTCTGGCGTCAAACCCAGGCTGAAATGTGGGATTTCACTTTGTTCATCAGACTTTGTACCTCGATTTCCACTATTAGTGACGTTTTCAAATGCTTTCTCTATCTCTAAATTAAAAGATGGGCTGAAATCTTGTGTCAAACCAAGGCTGAAACTTGGTACATCCGTTTGATCAACATAATTTCTACCTCGAGTGCCACTCATAGTCACCCTTTCAAATGCTTTATCTATCTCCTGATTTAAGGATGGACTGATTTGTGTGACAGGCAGATCTAGAGTATGTTCATCAGTATCCTTACTTTCAGAAACACTTCCTTTTTGATGATTATTAATGTGAAACTCATCATCCCCCACCAATCTGACTATTGTTTTTGTGTCAAACCAAGGCTGAAACTTGGTACATCCGTTTGATCAACATAATTTCTACCTCGAGTGCCACTCATAGTCACCCTTTCAAACGCTTTATCTATCTCCTGATTTAAGGATGGACTGATTTGTGTGACAGGTAGATCTAGAGTATGTTCATCAGTATCCTTACTGTTAGAAACACTTCCTTTTTGATGATTATTAATGTGAAACTCATCATCCCCCACCAAGCTTATTATCTGACTATTGTATTCAGCAACATATATGTTTTCTGCATAACCTATGAAGATGTTTTTTGATTACTTTTAATATCTACCTCATACATGTTCAATATTGATCACAATTAGTTTTAACAAAAAGAAGTCTTATTACTTTACATACATGTACGAACCATTCTTACATTTAACATAGTTAATATATACACATAATACTTAATACATTCATAATGTTTAATATTCTTACATCATCCCCAGTTTTACAAGTTCTTACAAACAACCTTGTACATTAAATTTTCCTACTCCTACATAATCAATACATATTGTTAGTTACAAAAATTGCAGCAACAATTGTTTTAATCTTTTAATTGTACTCCTTACCTTTCAAATTTTCATACATGTCCTTAAGGACATCATCCAGCATGCTAACCTTCCCATTCCAATCCTCCATCACGGAATTGTTTGGAAACTTTAAAGTCGCCTCTTTAGCTGTCTTCAATAGCTCATTCTTATCTGCTATTATAGATTGCATCAAAGTTTCCATTCGCGAAGCATACTCCTGTTACAATACACTTTGTCAAAATATGAAATCAGGCAGATCTATGAAATTTACAAAATATGCAACCTTATCGGTAGATGGCCCAGTAACATCTTTTGATTTGTAAGTAGTGTTGTTCCCCATACTTTATGACGGTGGTATGTACCTTGAATTTTATTAGTTTAAAAAATCAGTACAAGAGTCAACAAGCATTTAAAAGTCTACATATATATTGATTACGATAACGAAACATAATATTCAAGCAAATCACGTTTAAATCTTACAACATTACACTTGTATAAATAATTACACAATTATGTACCTTTTTGCGAGTCTAGCTTCATAGAATCCTCCTAACGACTCTCTCCGCTTCAGCATCTCTGTCGTCCAATTTAGCATGACGGGCCTTGCTCGGTTCACATCAATTCCTTTGCAAGTAGTACCTTCTACATAAGCAAGCTTCACAAAACAAACAACTTCTTAATACGAATAATGATTCATCCTAACACTGAACAATTCATCCTAACTTCTTAATCAGAATAATGATTCATCCTCATTTCTTAATCACAAAACCAAATACCATGTTCAATAATTAACCCCAGACCATGTTCAATAATTGTCAATACTTGAACTAATAACATTAAATACTACAATTGCAAGTATATCCAACAGAATAATGATTCATCCTAACTTCTTAATCATATAACCAAATACCATGTTCAATAATTAACACCATACCATTTTCAATAATTGTCAATACTTGAACAAATAATACAAAATACTACGATTGCAAGCATATCCAACTGAATAATGATTCATCCTAACTTCGTAATCAGAAAACCAAATACCATGTTCAATAAGTAACACCGGACCATGTTCAATACATGTCAATGCTTGAACTAATAACAAAAAATACTACAATAACAAGTATATCCAACAGTGTTCACCCATTCATTAATAAAATATATATTAAACAAAGGTATTCAATACTGAATAAAATATCATGTATTACAATTAACATGTTCATTACTATATAAAATATGGCTTCCTATTTAATGCGACTTATATGCAGTTCATCATTTTCACGTTTTTAAAATAACATCAACACTGCAAATAATAGAAATAGTGATTTATGTAGAAGCAACATGTTTATTCATTTTATAAGATACGTACCGTCAGCGTGATTGGACCCGCAAAGAAGCAATGATCATCGTCTTTTTTCCAACTTTTTTTGCAGTTCTTTAAACAATTGAAAATGTATTCGCACCAATCAACCGACTTCACATTAAAATCTTTTTTGAAATACCTAAGTATTGATCGATCGCATTTTCCTCTCAACAAGCTCTGCCTCATTGTGTTCACAAACAGCACCAGAAAGTTTATCACAAAATCCCAGTCAGCTTTCTTGCTTAAAACAATCCTCCTCATGACATCATTTGATGTCATTTCCTTCTTCTCATACTGCTTTCTCCAATTAGTTACTATTTCGTCCTCTTCTTCTGGAATTTCGATTGTGTCTATGGGCCTTCCACCCATAAACACTCCTAGCATTTCAAACACAGAAGTTTTTGTAAGCTTAATAGAACCACGTTCCAATTTAATCTCCACCCTTTTTTCATCAAAACAATCTACCACGAAGTACCCAAGCTTCCAGGGTATGGCATCAATCTTGAACATCGTAAATGGACTAAACCCAAGGTTATCCAAACATGTTATTTGTTCATCACTCAATGATTGCATTGCCGTGCACAATAGTTTTGGGGAGGTCCGTGTCCGTATGTGTCTCTGAATATTTGTAGTGGCAACCTCATCCAGAACAGCTTAACTTTTTTCTCCCTTATTTTTCCTTTTGCTTATTACTTTATCATCAAAATCCGAATCATCATCTATCAAGATGGTTTTCCCTTTACTGGATGATTTTGTCATCTTCTCAACCCCTAATTATTAAAGTAAACATTCATTAAAAAATTAGTCATATCATGGATATAGATAGAGAAACAAGAATACATTTAAAAATGGTTCAAGGGTTTAATAAAATTATTCATACATAATAATAAAGATATTATAAACATTGTTCAGTAATGAATTGCTATACCATTACTAATTTTAAATAATATTTTAAATAATAGATTAAATACTATTATTCATTTTCTTGATACTTACATCTTAAATCTAAAATTTAGTATCTAAATGAAATTATCATTTATCACAAACCTGTTGTTTTCCGTTGAATCATCTTTTCTTGATTTCTACTACTTCTCCTCAAGGAACCTATCAATCATACATAATAACGAGCGTTTGTCCAACATTAATTTGAAATATTATCATTAACTCTACCGTAATCAACATATATTCAAAATATAAAAAGACAATCAAAATTTGCATTAATTACTTAATAATATATATTAAAATCAAACTTTTATGGAATTAATTAAGTATGTTGTACTTTCATTTGTAGAAACCTTTCATTTCTTAGAGGACATAAGATCTTGAACATCTGGTTTTTCTATGATTGAGTCGGCCTTTTCTTTCCCTTTATACTCTTTTACTGATTTCTTTGATGACCTCTCTACATTTCAAAATTCAAAATGCATTTTTTGTTAAACTACAATTAGTTTTCATGATAATTGCTCAAAACGTTTGTCATGTTTAATAATAATAGACTATTCAACAGTGATCATACCTTTGATGTTTCTTTCTTTATCAGCCAAAACCTTTCTCCTTTTCGATGACGAAACACCTTCAATATGTTTCATTGTTTCTGTAACCAAACATTTATAATCATCTCAGCATTCAATAACATAGGTGTCCTTTTATACATACAAAAGTTCAATTTAAAAAAATGAGTTATATGTTTACCTTCAGTATGTTTGACAGGTTCAAGCTGTGCAACGTCTTTTTCTTGGATACTCAATCTTGCAGCTAATTATATCAAATAACGACAAATATTATATGAATATTAATTTAACAATTTTTTTAAAAGGCTAAAAACAATTATAACCTTGTTTTTTTGTTCTTCTGGGGATTACAACACCTTCTAGAACTGGTGTTGTTTGAACTAAAGCTGCAAACATGTTGTAATCTTAGCTTTGTTCATTGATGTATGTGTTGAATACGATTAAAAATATACAGAAACAGACACATTATCACCAAAATGGAAAACCATCACCACAACTTTTTTCAAACATTCTACTGTTGAATAAGTTAACACACTATAACAAACTTCAAAAGGTAAAGAATTTTTTTTAATTTGGTGAATATATTTTCAACTATGTCCATACATCTACTTAATTGTCCATAATACACAACATTAGTGCACATAAATGTATGTGTTCACAGTAATTGAATATACCACCAAAACAGTTTCCTGTTGAACATAAATGCACATAAATGTATGTGTTCAGAGTCATAATACCCAACATTAGTGCATATAAATGTATGTTTTCACGGTTATTTTGCAGTATTTATATGTTGATAATAAACGTTTGTGTTCATAGTCATTAAACTATCCATTGAACACATCAACAGATAATAAAAGATATTACTTCACAAATATGTACAAACACATTAAAGAACAAAGTAAATGTTTGTTTCTGTTGAACAAATGGTTTGTTTCTGTTCAATAAAAACATAGCAACCATTGTCAAACCATCATCTGTTGAACAAACATGTTCAACCTAAACACATCATCTGTTGAACTAACATTACAAACATTTTCATACCATTATCTGTTGAACAAACATGTAATACCTAAACACACCAGCACAAAATATGTTGAACAAACTGTTGAACAAACAGATCTGTTGAACAAACATAAACACATGTTGAACAAACCCTTTCAACCTAAACACATCATCTGTTGAACAAACAGATGATACCTTTTCATACCTAAACATGTAGCAATGCGATCGAAACAAAATAAACAAAAAAACCCTATACACACCATCTGTTGAACAGAATAAACATAAAACAACCATCATCTGTTGAACAGAATAATCAAAAAAAGCCCTAAACACATCATCAAAAAAGCCCTAAACACATCATCTGTTGAACAAAAATAAACACATTACAATGAACAAAAATAAACATGTACAACCTAACCACGTTAGCTGTTGAACAAAATAAGCCCTAATTTTAGTATGAACAAAATAAATGATTTCGCGCCAAATAAACGATTTCGCACAAAAAAAAGCCCTAATTTTGGTGCGATTTTGAAGAACAGATGATACCTCTCTAATAGAAGTAACTTAGGTCAACAACTCATACTTCGATTTCACTGATTTCTCACATTTATCATGTTTCATTGCGAAAAAAACCAACTTGAACACGACATTTAGGGTTTCGATTCATACCTGTACTTGCGACTAAACCTTTTTCTCAAGGTTCGTTCATCTTTCTCTTGCACTTGTTCGTCGTGGAGAATAAACGTCGTAGTCGCCAAAGCCTAAATCGAAGTTCTTCCTTGCTAGCCGCCGGACAACTGCTTCGTCGTTCAAATCTTCGGTGAAAAAAGAGGGTTTTTAAATCGCCGGAGAAAAGCGTGGAAGTGTTTTTTGTCTCGGGTAACAAGAGACAATTTTTGAAACTTTTTGATATATTGTTGCGGGAAATACAAACGAGAAGCAGAAATCTATGAGAAAGATAAGGGATTATGTAATCCAAATATTTTTTTAAAAAAGATTGTTTTTATATACCATTTTACATGTTTGCCCTTTTGTTTTTTAAAAAAAAAACATGTTCAATTAATTACAAAAATGCCACCTTATTATTAGCCTTTGATCTATTAAATCTGTGGCCCAGATCGCTTCTCGCACTTTTCGCAAATAAGGAGCTTTTCGCATGAACCCTCCCCTATATATATATATATATTGTTGGGAAAAATAGATTATAAATAAATCCTCTTTTGTTGACACAAAAATATACAACTTGTTTATATAATTGTATGTATTAACATTAACATATGTGCACATATACATATATATTCAATCAAATATATTCTCATCCATAATCAGCTTCATCAAATGGTCAAGCTTCAATCGTCAAGATCCGAGTTCAAGTAGAAGTCGATGTTGAAGTCTCCTACAAATAAACATTCAAAGTCTATGAGCTTACAAAATAAATAATCAAATGAGTTTAAGTTTTTATAAAATAACTTTTATAAAAATCACAAGCTTGGAGGTCAAAGCAAAAACTCCCATTTTGGCAAATACTAAACACAATCTTCTATTGAAATAAGCCAAAACCAATTTAGCAAAAGGAATCTCCCAAAGAGGTAAACTTCCAACATACTTTGTGCATTTGGTTTCCAAACTACCATTTTCATGATTAAATTCAAACTTAAGAAGTATGGCACTTACCCAACTTTTCTAAAGCTTCTTTCAGTGCATTTTTATAGTAAAAATGGGTTGTGTGTGGTTTTGGTAAAAGCCCAACGTCTATATGCACAAGGCTAAAAAATCTCTAGCAGTGCGACGGTCGATTCCACGGTCGACCGTGGATCGTCTGGACACTTTTTGAGCATCAAACTTTTTCCTTATTTAAAGCAACTCAAGTCTTGTGTTTTACTCACCTCTTGCAATCTGAAAAAACACAAAATACATAAAAATCTTATGAGCTCATATTCCTTGATAATTCAATCTTTCAAGATCAAGAATCAAGCAAGAGTGAAAGCCTTCAAGTTCATATACTTCATTACATTCATATACATTTGCAATAGTGTGAGGATAATCTCTAGCCTATAGAATTAGAGAGAAGTGAGGATCAACTCTAGCCTTTCCAATTAGAGTGAAGTGAGGTTTATCTTAACCTTGTTTGCAAGAGTGAAGTGTAATTCTTGTAAGCTAAAGAGAGAAGTTGTAAAAGGTTTATCTCTACCTTCAAAGAGAGAAGTTAGTGGAGCAACTCTTGGTGGGTGAGGCCAAGGAGTGGATGTAGAGCAAGGTTGTTAACCTTGCTTGAACCACTATAAATCATTGTGTCTAAACTACTTCATTGGTGATATCTTTCTTCCTTAAACTCTTTAATTACTTGCAAATATTGTTAAAAACTTCAAAAAGTGGGCATATAACCTATTCACCCCCTCTAGGTTCTAACAATTGGTATGAGAGCAAGTTGCTCTAGATAATTTTTGAAAAGTTGTTTAAATCTTCTAAAAATATTTTTTCAAAAATTTTTGAGTTGATAAAATGGGACAAAATTATGTAGAAGGGAATTCTATGGTTAGACCTCCACTTCTTGAAGAAGAAGGGTTTTGTTATTGGAAACAAAGATTCATGACTTATGACAAAGCCAAAGATGTTGATCTTTGGGAAATTATTGAAGAAGGGGACTATGTACCAAAAACCTTTGATTCCAAACAAGATGCCTTTGTTCCACTTCCTAAAGAAAAATGGGATCAAGAGGATAAGAAAATGGTTTCTAAAATTTTTGAAGCAAAACTCTTTCTTTACAATGCTTTGCCTAGAAAAGAGTTTGAAAGAGTATTTATGTGTGAAAGTGCAAATGCTATTTGGAAATCTCTTGTCACCACACATCAAGGAAATGCCCAAGTTCTAGATAACAAAATTGAATTACTTGTGCAACAATATGAACAATTTCAAATACTAGATGATATGAAAATTGACGAGGCTTTTGCAAAGTTTAATACTATTGTTACTAGTCTCAAGTCACTTGGGACTACTTACTCTAACAAAAAGATTGTAAGAAAAGTTTCTTAAGGCTCTTTCACCAAAATGGAGGGCAAAGGTGACGGCTATTGAGGAGTCAAAAGATTTGAACATACTTCAAATGGATGAGCTAATAGGAAATCTCAAGGTTTATGAAGTGATCATGTAAAAGGATGATGAGATTGCCAAGCTAAAGAAAGAGAAGAGCAAGTCCATTGCACTTAAGGCTAAACATGTCAAAGATTCTTCTAGTGATGAAGGAGATGAAACAAATAGTGATGAGGATGAAGAGTATGCCATGATGGTGAGGAATTTTGAAAAGTTCTTCAAAAGAAAAGGCAAGCATGTGAAAGCTCCATTTGATCCTAAGAAGTACAAGCAAGCCATGGATGCCAAGAAAGAAAAGAAATCATCTAGAGCATTCTATGGATGTGGAGACTCCTCACATCTCATAAGTGATTGTCCAAAGGTAGCTTCAAAGAAAAAGGAAAATCACAAAGCCTTCCTAGGAGGTGCATGGAGTGATAGTGGTGATGAAAACCAAGAAGAAACAAAAGAAGAAAAATGTCTCATGGCCTTTGAGACAAGTGAGGTACACTCCGATTCTAGCTACTATAGTGATAATAATGGCCATCAATATGATCAATTATGTGATTTTAGCTCAAAAATACTTACTAAAAATGAGGAGTTAAAAAATGAGAATAAAAGTTTGAAAAAGGAAAATATAAAGTTGAAAAATGAAAATGATGACTTAGTTATAAAGATAAAAGATCTAGAAAACAAAATTGCATCTCATACACATACAAGCATAAAAGATTTGGAGAGTAAGTTAAAAAAACAAACTTGGATACAACCACATTGTCAAAATTTGAGAATAGTTCAACAAAGTTAGATGAAATGTTAAAGATTCAAAAATCATCAAAAGATAAGGGTGGCATTGGATTCTCTGGGCACTCAAACAACATGCCAATAAGTCACCTGAAAACCATCCAATTTGTGAAAGAAAAAGGGAAAGAAAAAATCCAGGACCTCCACGGTCGATACCGTGCATCGACCGTCGGGTCACTAGAATTTTCAAAAGAACAAAAATGTAAACATTGTCTCTAGCTCTTCCACTTGTATGCCCAAGGTTGCAAGTAATGAGTTAATGAGAAAGTTTTATACTCCAACAACAAAGCATGGACTTGGATTCAAGAAACCCAAATCAAATGTGACTCAAAAACCAAAATACTCTCAATCCATAAACCCTAAGAACACATGGTATCATAAAAGTTTTAAAATCACACAAAGATGGATTAGAATAGTTGTTTTTGATGCTAACCATCCAGGACCCATGAAACATTGGGTACTAAAAGCTTGAATGAAAACTTCATATGTGTAGGGTTGCAGTAAAAGTGAGAATATGTCTCATGAATGGATTCTTGATAGTGGTTGTTCAAAACACATGACCAGTAATAGAGAACTCTTCACCTCATACAAGGAGTATGATGGAGGACATGTTGTGTTTGGAAGCAATCTAAGAGGAAAGGTGATTGGTAAAGGTAACATTCTTCATGACAATATCAAATTCTTGAATGTTGAGCATGTTAGTGGCTTAGCTTACAATTTAATAAGTATTGGTCAACTATGTGATAATGATCTAAATGTTAAATTCACTAAACATGAAAGCTTAATATGCAAAGATGATAAAGTTTTAGTAAAAGGTGTTAGGAGAAATGGACTATATACATGTAGACTTGGTGATAATCCTAACACACAAGTATGTCTTGCATCTATAATTGATAATTCAACATTATGGCATAGAAGACTAGGTCATGCCAACATGAGACTACTACAAACGTTGACTAGAAATGAGCTTGTTAGAGACTTACCAAATATTAAATTCGATAATCATTTTTGTGATGCATGTAAAATAGGAAAACAAGTGCATTCATCTCATAAATCTAAAAATGCTATAACTACAAAGAGATGTCTTGAACTATTGCATATGGATCTTTTTGGCCCTTCATCAATTCAAAGTTACGGGGGAAAATTCTACACACTAGTTGTTGTAGATGACTTTTCTAGATATACATGGACACTATTTTTGAAAAACAAAAATGAAGCTTTTGACAAATTTAAAACTCTTGGCAAGAAAATTCAAATCCAATTTAGTTGTACCATCATTTCAATTCGTACCGACCATGGAAGAGAATTTGACAATGAAGCGCAATTTGGAGCATTTTGTGAAAAACATGGAGTTTCTCATAACTTTTCGGCTCCTCGCACTCCCCAATCAAATGGGGTTGTTGAAAGGAAAAATAGGACTTTACAAGAAATGAGTAGGACAATGCTAAATGAACAATCCATTCCACAAAAGTTTTGGTGTGATGCGGTCTTAACGGCTACATACATCCTAAATAGAGTCTTGATTAGACCAATGCTAAATAAAACACCCTATGAAATCATCAAAGGTAGAAAACCATCCTTAGGACATCTTAAGGTATTTGGTAGTAAATGCTGTATCCTTAATACCAAAGACTACTTGACAAAATTTGATCCTAAAGCATATGAGGGTGTCTTCTTAGGATACTCCTTGAATAGTAAAGCCTATAGAGTATTAAACAAATCCACTATGGTTGTGGAGGAATCCCTTAATGTCACATTTGATGAATCTCCACTTCCTCCTAAGACTCAACCCTTAGTAGATGATGACAAATTAGAAGAAGAAGCCATAGAACAACAACTCTCAAAATTAGACATAAATCATCATAGTGTTCAAACCCCAATAATAGATAACAAAACCACAAGTAATGAAAAGTAAATTAAAGAAAATAGGAACCATCCAATAACTCAAGTCATAGGAAACTTGAATCAAAGACTCACTAGATCCCAAGCCCAAAACCTTAATACTTTCTTTGCCTTTGTGTCACACATAGAACCCAAAAATATTAAAGATGAAAATTAGGTAATGGCAATGCAAGAAGAGTTAAATCAATTCACTAGAAGCCAAGTTTGGGACTTAGTACCTTTACCTAGTGGTCACACAATAATTGGAACTAAATGGGTTTTTAGAAACAAAGTTGATGAAAATGGAAATATCACTAGAAACAAAGCTAGACTAGTAGCCCAAGGATATAACCAACAAGAAGGGATAGATTATGATGAAACTTTTGCTCCGGTTGCTAGATTAGAATCCATAAGGATTCTACTTGCTTATGCTTGTGCTCAAAATTTTAAACTATATCAAATGGATGTCAAAAGTGCTTTTTAAACGGGTTTATAAATGAAGAAGTTTATGTATGTCAACCTCCCGGTTTTGAAGATCCCATTCATCCATCTTATGTATATAAACTTAGAAAAGCATTGTATGGCCTTAAACAAGCTCCTAGAGCTTGGTATGATAGATTAAAATCATTCTTGTTGAAAAATGAATATAATATGGGTAAAGTTGATAGTACATTGTTCACAAAGAAAAGAAAAGATGACATCTTGCTTGTACAAATTTATGTGGATGATATCATATTTGGATCAACATGCCAAGACTTGTGTGATGAATTTTCAAAACTTATGCATAATGAATTTGAAATTAGTATGATGGGTGAATTGAATTACTTTCTTGGACTTCAAATAAAACAATATGAAGATGGTACATTCATAAATCAATCGAAGTATATTAAAGACATGCTTAAGAAATTCGATTTTGAAAATGTGAAACCAATGAGTACTCCTATGGCTACAAACACACACTTGACACTAGATGAAGAGGGTGAAAGATTTGATAGTACAAGATATCGTGGTATGATCGGGAGCTTGCTTTATCTAACGGCAAGTCATCCCGATATTATGTATAGTGTATGTGTGTGTGCTCGTTTTCAGGAAAATCCAAAGAAATCACACTATGAGGCCGTCAAACGAATATTCCGATACATTAAAGGAACAATCAACTTGGGATTGTAGTATCCAAAGTGGAGCGGCTTAGATATAATGTGCTATGCGGATTCGGATCTTGGTGGATGCTACTTGGATAGAAAAAGTACAAGTGGGGTATGTGCCTTTATTGGATTGGCACTTACCTCATGGTTCTCGAAAAAAGCAAAGATCCGTCGCCTTGTCAACAACCGAAGCCGAATATGTAGCCGCCGGAAGAGCATGCGCTCAGGTCTTATGGATGCAACAATCTTTATTGGACTATGAGGTACATCTATCCGAAATTCCTGTTATGTGTGATAATAAAAGTGCCATTGATCTAAGTAAAAATCCCGTATTGCATTCTAGAACTAAACACATCGAAATTAGACATCACTTTCTACGTGATAATGTGCAAAAAGGCAATATAATCTTAGAAAAAGTTACTTCATGTGAAAATATTGCCGACATATTCACTAAACCGCTAAAAAAGGAAGTATTTGACACATTAAGACTTGGTTTGGGAATGATGGAACATGTACTTTAAGAGATAAACACCTAAAAGCTGAAAAACAACAAAAAAAATGCTATCCAGTGGCTCCACGGTCGAACCACGGTCGATACCATGTATCGACCGTCGGGGCACTGCCAAAAGTTTGAGAAACACGCGGTCGATACCACGGTCGACCGTGTATCGACCGTTATACACCTGACGAATTTTAACCCTACCTTCCCTTTTTCTCTCTCTTCCCTCCCACTTCCATCCTCCCTCATCTTCCTCATCAAACCCTAGCCGCCATTTTACCATTTTACTCTCTAAAAAGCTTAAAAAATCATTACAAGTAAAAATATTTCACTTACGGTCGAAGGCACGGTTCTGCACACGGTCAATCTACGGTTGAACACGATTTCTTCCTTCCTTCACGGACGATCCACGGTTTTCTCTCTCTCAAAGGTATAATTTTTTTTCTTTCTTCTTCATCTCCTTAGGATTCTATTTTTTTTGCACCAATGAATCATGTGTATCTCAAGATTTTTGTTATTTTTTCATGATTGGGCTTGATTTTGGGAAGATTATTTAGTAGTTTTTGTTATAAATGGCTTAAGGATGATAAAGTAGGCTTTGTTTGGGTTTGGTTTAACTTTTGTAGTACTTTTCTTATACATAGGTTTGTTGGATCTCAGATGTAATTTAAATATAAGTATTAGATGTATATTAAAGTAATAAAATCAGAGTTTTCAAAAAGGACAAACAAAACCAAAAATTTTGAAAATCGTCCGGCGGTCGATATCACGGTCGACCGTCACTCGACCGTCGCTATTGTACAAAAATCCAATCCAACCACGGTCGATCCACAGTAGATACCGTGCATCGACCGTCAGCAATCTGGAAATTTTTGAACTTTTCATCTTTTAGTATTTCAACTATTAATGCTCAAATTCACTTTATTCATGCTTCATATACTCCAACAAACACTTGTCATCGCATGATTCATCAAAATTTTCAAAATCTTCTCACGCTTAGGACACAACCACATCGTATGGACATATTCTCAAAGAGTTTGCTATATTTTTTAAGCACACTTTCAAATATGTCTCACATATATTGAAATATCATATATCTAGTTATAAATTTCCAAAACCAAACTCTTTTTCGTGTCATGACTAGATAAATTGAACATGTCGTACACATTAGGCACACACTAGTCCTAATACTAAATATTTGTACTTAATCATATAATCATTGTCTCTATAGATAATCATGTCACGTGTTCGCACATCAGCTTCAAGAAAACCCGACAACCCTACCGCTCGTCAATCCGCCAATGCTCTAAAGAAACGGGCCATAAACAAGGGTCGTATAGTTGCGGTCAATCAACTTGACTAATATAGGACCCAAGCCACCTTTGAGGTTATTGGGTGGACTATTTTCCTTTCTCTCTCAAATGTCATTTATAAAAATCGTCTCTATGAATTTTATGCCTCCTTCATCTATAATGAGGATGATGAAGTCATCACCTTCAACATTGAAGGTAAGGACTTTACCTTCACTCTTGTCCAACTAGGTAGGATTCTACACATCCCATCCTCCGGCCTTAAATACTATCATACCGGTCATAGTCTCACAAACCTTCCACCCTCCTTCACCATTCCTGAAATCATTGGGTCAATTTGCAAACCAAATGTTCCCTACACCACAACCAATCTTTTCGGACGAGATCTTCTTCCCGAATGTGCTGTTTGGAACAAAATCATTGATTCCAATATCTTTCCCAAATCTGGGAATCATTCTGAAATAAGTGCTATTCAAGCTGTTCTTCTTCATGCTCTTAAAACGGGAACCGAGATCAACCTCACGCACATTCTTGCTAAACGCATGAGTGGTCTCATGACAAGTCGTAGGGATCCTCCCTATGGCCGTCTTCTATCTCTTCTTTTTACGAATCTACCGGATGTTTCTCGCATTGTCTCAACTCCGGGATCCTCCATGCCCATCGACCTTGCGACACTTCGCAAGATGTCTTCCCATAAAGGGACGAAACGGGCACACTCTTCCTCTTCCGGAGATATGGAAGCCGAGATTGACAAATTCACCTTTGGTGAAGAGGAGGAAGGTGAAGCGGAGAGTTCAATTCCTCCGGATTTCGGCATGGTTGAAGGCACTACCGATGAACGAATTGCGGCATTAAATCGCAATGTGAATGCTTTACGAAATGAAACTCGTTCTCTCCGTAAAGAAATGAAAGGGGTAAAGGGCATGTTGAGATCAATTATGAATGCTCTTAAATGTAATTCCGGAACCGATGGTGGTGAGCCGTCTCAATCATGATGGGATGTTTTATGATTACCACATTTGTCTTTCAAACAATTTATTTCTATGTATTCACACAATATGATATTTATGTTGGTCATGTGCTACAATATATTATGCTATGATGTACATTTTGTGGTTTGATATGCATGCTTTCCATATAACATGTATTGTGATTAATATTGGCTATGCTCACATCACTCGTGCAAGTCCTTGGTAGAATTTTGTATGTACTCTAGCTCATCCAAATCAAGATATGGAGATCTACATTCAAGGGGGAGCTTATGCCAAGGGGGAGTCTCCTTTTTGTTAAGACAAAAAAAGGGGGAGAAGATAGAAGAATATATAGAAGATAGTAGAATATATACATATATGTGTATATATGCACATGTTAACATGTTAAAGTTACATATACAATTCTTATACAAGTTATAAATTTTTGTCTTCAACAAAAAGGGGGAGATTGTTGGGAAAAATAGGCTTATAAATAAATCCTCTTTTGTTGACACAAAAATATACAACTTGTTTATATAATTGTATGTATTAACATTAACATATGTGCACATATACATATATATATTCAATCAATTATATTCTCATCCATAATCAGCTTCCAACATACTTTGTGCATTTGGTTTCCAAACTACCATTTTCATGATTAAATTCAAACTTAAGAAGTATGACACTTACCCAACTTTTCTAAAGCTTCTTTTCAGTGCATTTTTATAGTAAAAATGGGTTGTGTGTGGTTTTGGTAAAAGCCCAACGTCTATATGCACAAGGCTCAAAAATCTCTAGCAGTGCGACGGTCGATTCCACGGTCGACCGTGGATCGTCTGGACACTTTTTCCTTATTTAAAGCAACTCAAGTCTTGTGTTTTACTCACCTCTTGCAATCTGAAAAAACACAGAATACATAAAAATCTTATGAGCTCATATTCCTTGATAATTCAATCTTTCAAGATCAAGAATCAAGCAAGAGTGAAAGCCTTCAAGTTCATATACTTCGTTACACTCATATACATTTGCAATAGTGTGAGGATAATCTCTAGCCTATAGAATTAGAGAGAAGTGAGGATCAACTCTAGCCTTTCCAATTAGAGTGAAGTGAGGTGTATCTTAACCTTGTTTGCAAGAGTGAAGTGTAATTCTTGTAAGCTAAAGAGAGAAGTTGTAAAAGGTTTATCTATACCTTCAAAGAGAGAAGTTAGTGGAGCAACTCTTTGTGGGTGAGGCCAAGGAGTGGATGTAGAGCTAGGTTGTTAACCCTTGCTTGAACCATTATAAATCATTGTGTCCAAACTACTTCATTGGTGATATCTTTCTTCCTTAAACTCTTTAATTACTTGCAAATATTGTTAAAAACTTCAAAAAGTGGGCATATAACCTATTCACCCCCCTCTAGGTTCTAACACACACATATATATATATATATATATATATATATATACACACACCTAGTTTTGACCATTAAGAGTCAAACTCTCCATTTGCCACATACAAACTCAAGTACACTAAAGTTCCAGGCAAGCTTTCTCTAAGATTTTTGGATCAAGAACAGTTAGAACAAGTGATAGCAACTGAGCTTAGCAATCACAAGCTTGAGGTAAGGATTCTTGAATCATGTTCTTGAAGTTTTAGTAGGTTTTGAGTTGATTCATGTTGAATAAAAGATTTAGTGATGTTAATGTTGTTATTCTTTGTTTAGATGTTTTTTGGGGTGTAGGAAAACACCCCAGTAGTGTTTTTACGAATTAAGAATGAGTGTTTTGTGATTTTGGCCAGAGTTACAGCAAGACAGTCGGGGAACTGGTGTTGGTAGTAGAAAGGCACGGGCGTGCCTTTGAGGGGTACGGTCGTTCCTAGTGGCCGTGACCACCTCTGTTCATGAGGTCCGGGCGTACCTATGTAGGGTACGGGCTTGCTTTTGGCCCAGTAATGCTTGATTGAGCTCTGTTTCTATGCCTGGGCTAAGAGGCACGTGCGTGCCTCGAGGGTGTGCTTTTGGCCCAGTACGCCCATTCTTGATTGGGCTTTTTTTCTGGGCCTGGGCTAAGAGGTACGGGCGTGCCTCCAGGGTGTACGGGCGTGCCCTACCCTATTCAGTTTATTAAATGCTGAGTTTAAGTATGTGTTTAATACCAAAATTGTATATTATGTGTAGGACGTTATTGTGGGCATAAATACTCTCAGATATTTGTGGCATAACTCTATGTTATAACTTGATTGCTGAGGTGAGTTTCCTAAACTCTGATTCATATCTGTGATATGTGTGTTGCAATGAAATGTGTTATATTAGTGATCAGAGGATCACGAAGAGGGTGGTACACTGCTTTGTGCATTTGTAGCTACCACAACGTTTTAGCCTTCTTGGCGGATGCTAAGATGGTGCAATACTGTATCCATAAGAACTGTTACAGCATTCGTATATGTGTATGCACATGCTTATATGATTTATAGTTTAATTTTCTCACTAAGATCTTGTAGCTTAGTAGATACCGCTTCTTGTTGTTTTACAGGTTGTGTTAGCACCAAGGCAAGGCCCCAGTTTGATTGTTGGCTGTTTAAAACGTGATTTGAAACAATAACGCTCCTATTTGTGTAACGGAAAGTGTTTTTGATTTAAATGCGTGCATATCTCTTTTATACAAACCCGAGGGTTTAAATGAAATGTTTTATTTGCTTTCGCTGATGGTAAGCTTATTGGAAACTGTTTTTGACATAAGTTGTGGTTATATTACCTTTTGTACGAACTAGAGGGTTCAAATATACTTTGTTTGTTTCCATCAGCTTATCAAATTCTGTTTTAGCCAAATAGCTATTATTTAAAGCTTTATTTTAAATTTTGAAAATTGGGGCGTTACAATTTGTCACCACATCCATTTATCGATCGTAATTATTCCTCATTATCATCATATGCTTATGTGCCTCCTACCCCTTCGTGCTAAGGAGTGCACCGCCATTCCGCATACTAAGTAGGGCACCACTCGCACCTGAACATGAGTTTATAGGTGCATCTGCCTCAACATTGGTTCGCTAAACGTGCCACAACAATTCATGCACTAGGTGGGGTGTAACTCCTAACCGGTCAGAACTCCTAAGTTCCCTCCGATTTTGCTACTCTAACTTATAGTCATTTGAGTATGTGTATACACGGTACTTTACACACCTCCGATCAACCAACATGATTGATGTTATGCGCACCGAGCACAAATCCTCGTTCAAACATCACTCTAGTTTACAAGCACCCAAGGTACTCGCAAATCACATGTTACAAAGTTTGTCTAGAAAACCCGATAACTTATTATCATGCTAGAAAATTCCTTTAAGGAAGAATTCTACTTACTAGGCATTGTCTATATTCTGTTAAGGTAGGAATTGTAAGAAAGTATGCGGCAAAAGATGCACATGATAGTAAAATAAACAACACCAAAGATTTTACGTGGTTTGGCCGTCAAAGTTTCGACTTACGTTCACGAGCACGAACAAAGACTTTTTTGACTTAACACAAAGTGTTTACAACGTCATACATATGACTAGAACCCTAGCTATGAATACAAACTAGAAAATCAATTTGCACATGAGTCGGCTGTACACGATAAACTTGCAAAGCAAGTCGTCGCCCTTAATTAATATTGCACTCCGTGCACAAGTGCACCACCATGTGCACCCCTCGACTTCTACAAGTGCAAACCCATTTATCAAACGTTACTCATTGTGCTCATATACTCCATTCCGAGCTCCATTTAATTAGATTCGAGTCTCAAAGCAATACTCCCCTCCCCAATCATCATTATCCATTATTCCTCATATGCAATCATGACTTCATTATTCGTCCGTCGCATCCAATCAATATTTTTAACACAACCATTTTCATCCATATCATCATTATCTCTATCCTTCGTCCATTCGTTACATCATAATTTATCATACGCAAATTACATCATTATCATGCCTCATATTATGTTACGAATTATAAAAATCATATCAAGTCTACGTCATAACTGTTTAGAAAAATTGACCTTCTTTGTACTCAATTTTAGAAAATGCTATTGAACCCTCTCGGTCTAAAAGCAAAGTTAATCAATACTCATGTAGACAATCGTGCTCACAAAGTAACATAATCACACATAAATAAAAGTAGTTCAGTAATCGAGACCAAACATCAGTAAGTTTAGTTCCTAGATTATACAAGTTTGCAAACTACACATAATTTGGGACGGCATACAAATTAATTTTGATAATTATTGAGAATGGTAAATTGAAAAAGAGAACGAAAATTCTTGGAAGCTGCACTATTTTGTGGTTTGTTTGGAAATGCCTGAATGACGTGGTGTTTAATGGTAACATATTTTCAACTGTATATTGGTAGGATATGACTTGAAGTAGCTTGGAGAATATTTGAAACTGCAAAAACAAGGTGCTCGGTATGTAGCAAGTGTGCTCGACGTGGGCATATCGGAAACAAAATTTGGGGTTTTTCTCGGAGGCTCTACGTCGTGGCCCTTGCTCCACGGCTTGGAGCAGGTAGACTAGTGCCCGAAGTTATTTTGGTTTTGTGTGGCGGTCGTTGTTACTAATTTTGTTAAATTTGGGTTTTCCTATTTAAAACTAGGGTTACTTGTTTACTCATAAATACAGAAACTAGGGTTTCTTGTTATTCAACCTTTATGGTTCATATGCATATTTAGGGTGACATCTTGTAAGCATTTTAGTCATAATAAAGAAGATTGTGGTTCTTGCCCGTGCATGTAGGTCATGACCCTCACAACCGAACCACGTTATATCTTGGTGTCATGTTTATCTTGTTTTTGTTTTCCGCATCTTCTAACGGGTTCTTGTTAGATTTCAAGTTTGATCTTTACAAGGCGGTGTTATGATCGTAACACATATATGTCATGGGGAAGTACAAGTTATACTTTATATTGGGTTAGATACAGAGCAATATATAAATCTTTAGATTGGACAATATGTTGTCGTAACCCAAGTATTTTCTTTTAATAGCTTGCATATGTTTTCTAGCATCTTGCTAGCATTATTAATAAAATTTTGAGTATTTAAATGGGTGATTGTCATGCGAGATCGAGCTCATTTTCCAAAAATCTCTTTCTTCTTGTTAAAAAAAATTGTATATCACAATCGTTGAATGCTTAAAAAGTCCACATAAGCACAACCTAAATATTAATTTGCTAGTAAATAAATAAGTTGAAACATAGTCATCCCGGCCTCTCAAGTTTGAATCAACAGCTAGGAATCCTAGGATTAGTCATGAAGACAAATAACGAGTCTCCTGTTTAAAATTAAAAATATGGGTTCAATTCCTTATATATATATATATATAGGGGGTTCATACGAAAACTGTTTTTCGTACGAGAACGGTGAGAACTAATCTTCGATCGTTCATTTTTGATAATGGAATTAGCGTGGGGGATTGAGTGTGGCAGAGTGCATGTACGGAATTCATGGGTGGGAATCCAATTGAAGGAGGGGAACTGGATGACTAAGATTGATTCTCGCGGTTCTCGTAAGAAAAACCATTCTCGTTTGAACTTTTGCCTATATATATAAGGGTTCATGCGAAAAGGACCTTATTTGCGAAAAATGCGAGAAACGTTATGGGTCACTAGTTTTTTGTTAATTAATATCTAAATCAAAAGGGTACTAATGTCTTTTATTAAGTTTTTTATTTTTTAATTTAATTTTTAATTAACCAACTCCTATTTTTTCTCTTTCTTTTTTTCCCTAGGTTTTTTTTTAAAATTTTTTATCCTTTATCTCCTGCTTTATACGGTTTCTTCAATTGTTTCTGTCGATAGAGCAGGCTTCAGAAGTCGATTCTCCGTGGTTGCTCCAAATCGCTGTCTTCGGGTTCATATTTTCACGATTCTTTGTTCGTCATTGCAGGTACGTGTTTTATCATTCGATTTTTTGACTTCTTCATCTTCTATTGAAGGAGGGGGAATTGGACGACTTAGATCAGTTTTCGCAGCTCTCATACGAAAAACAGTTCTCATTTGAACTTTTGCCTATATACACACGCACACGCACACGCACACGCACATAACAACAAAAGTACTATGTTGTCTGAACATGATGAATTTCAAACCATCTTAAAATATCGTGGTAAGGTACTAAGGTCACATCCATTTGAGTTCTAGTATCATAAGTTGAAGTTGGCCTCTCATTTATGACTTGCTAGATCGTTGATTTTTGTTTTTCTTATCTAGTCAATTCGGACCAGCAAGAATATTTGTGAAAAGCGAATATCAAGAAATTAATATAATTAAAGCCAGCTACTTGGACTTGTCAAGATCATTTGTTACTCAGTAGTGTCTATATTACCACATAACAAAGGAAATTTTATCATCATCTATTTGAGCAAAAATCACACCGAAGGTACGTGCTGACCATACTCATACAATGTTGCCTCAGTTTCCCTATTAGCGCCTAGATAAGCAAGTAATCAATTTGCGGTTCTTTTTTCCTAAATATTATCCTCTGGGGTACGTTGTCGTTAATTTGGATCCAATTGTAGCGCGCTTTCTTTTTTGTCAAAGGCATATATGTACAGTTCTATATGATAATAATGCAAACTTACAATCCTTCAAGGCTTGTGAATTTATACTTAAAACACGAGTTTGTGGCACTCTCCTATAGTATATTACTAGTTAAATGACCCGTACATGCATAGGCTATAACACAAATGGTTTAACATTAATTGTTTCTGGGCCAAAACTAATAAAGAATGTAATTACAAACCCGAGTTTGAAATTGTCTTTTATGTAAAATTCTTAGTGCCATGCTATTTCAAATTGGCATGATAAAGGAGAATCCGGTAGCATAGAGATGTAGAAGTTAGGAATCAAACCCACACTCACATCCTTTGGGATGTGGGAAAGTGATTTTTTGACATTTAATTGAGTAAGTTTACACTACTAGTAAAAGGTTTTTTCAGACGAATATTTCTGAGGGTGGAGTGGCTAAAAATATAACGACGGATTATCCACGGATTTCCGATGGCTTTCCGACAAATAGTGGTCCGTAGTAAATTTGTTGGAAAATATTAAAAATTTCTAACGGATTTCGGATGAAATTTCGAGGACGGCATACTTAACTATATAACAATGGATTTTCGACAAATTGTGATCCGTAGGAAATCTGCCGATAATTCCGATTTCTCATAAAATTTCAAGGGTAGAGTAGCTATGTATATAACAACGGATTTCCAACCGATTTTCGACGGCTTTCGGACAAGTTTCAAAATTGTATGAAGATTAAAATTTTCTAACGAATTTATGACGAAATTCCGAGGATCGCATAGTTAACTATATAACGACAGATTTTCGACGGATTTTTTCGAGAAAGTATGATCCGTAGAAAATCCGCCTGCCGACATATTTCTGACGAAATTTCAAGGGTAGAGTAGCTAAGTGTATAATGACGGAATTCCGATGGATTTCCGACGAAATTTCGAGGAGATTTTTTTTTTGGAAAATTCGTTGGAAAATAATAACTCCTCCGACAGAGTTTTGATAAAATTCCAAGAGTCGTGTAGCTAATTATATAATGATGGATTTCCGACATATTTTAGGCGGATATATGACAAATAGTGATTCTTAGGAAATTTGTTGGAAAAAGTAAAATCATCGTGACAGGGTTCCGGTAAAATTCCGATGGTGGAGTAACTAATTGTAAAACTGTAACACCCAGAATTTTATTATTAAGTTTATACAAGAAATGTACAAAGTGTTACACGCGTTATAAATGGATATACGTGATAAGATGTGGTTTTAAACTAGAGGGGCTAAAACAATCAATTTATAAGCATATATCATGAACTTATAGATATATATATATATATATATATATATATATATATATATATATATATATATATATATATGGATTTTCATGTACAAGGACTATTTACACAACATACATACTTGCAACAAACACAGCTGCTACACCTTGGATCTTGGTGATTTTAGTGGTTCAAATACAGCAATTATATCAGTTTATTGCATCATATCATCCTTGCTTGATAGAGGTATGTGTAGCTTAGTTAGTTTGTATGTTCTTCATGTTCTTAAGGGTCAAGGATTGATCACAAGGATCAATCCATGTTAATTTGTAGTTAGATATGTTATTCAGATGTTATGGGTGTAGGAAAACACCCTATACACGTTTGTAGATTGTTTATATTGAGTTTATACCGAATTTGTGGTCAAAAACCATGGCTGTAACCAAGAACTCTCTGCTGGTCTGTAGTGTACACGACTCGTGTAGCGGTACACGGACGTGTAGTAGTATAGGTGGTCAAGGGCCATGTAAGGTTACATGGTCGTGTAGTATAAGAGGTACACGGCCGTGTAGTGTTAAAGGCGGTCATCGGGCAATGTAAGGATACATGGTCGTGTAGCACAAGAGGTACACGGCCCGTGTAGGGGTACACGGCCTGTGTAGGATGACTAGACCACACTGGCCATGTTGCCAGCTTAGGTCGTGTAGCATATAAGGGACACGGCCCGTGTAGGCCCTATTTTCACATCAGAATGCCTTATGTATTGTTTATATAGGAGGTGATTGACATATTACCTGTATCATTGATCTGTGGAGTATTGCATATTACAATCAGAAGGTGAGTCTTCTAGACTTTACTTCATATTAGCAGCATGTGTGGTTTCATACCAGATTACTAACATGATATGTTATTCATGTGTATATGTAAGCGTACTGCTATGTGCAGTAAGGCTCAGATGTGGTATAGTACTGTGACCTATGATGCTGCCCTGGGTCTAGAACCAGACGCTAGCTTTGATTGCCAGACATACGTGTATTATCTTCATATGATTTTATACGTGGGTTTATATGATGTTTAGTCTGGTTTACTCACTAAGCTCTCGTAGCTTATCAGATACTATTTTTAAAATGTTTTGCAGGTTTTACCAAAGGCAAGGGCAAAGCTTCGGTTTGACTACCATTTGATAAACTCTTTGAAATTAACGCCTGGTTTGTAAACATCAAGTTTTAGGTACTAAACTTGTGACAGTATTTATGCGTGTATCTTTTGATACTTCAAGTTTTAAAACAAGTTATGCTTCCGCTTTATGTCACACTTTCAGATGCGAACACTTATAGGTGTTTGATCTATTTTTTTTCAAATTGTGGTTTTTGGGGCGTTACAACGTGGTATCAGAGCCACGGTTTGAGGGATCTGGAGGTGTACAAGACACATTTGGACTTAAACCATGGTTCCGGGGATTTTGAAAATTGTCAAACTGGAGACTTGCAGCTTGGTGAGTATACTAGTAATTATACTGATTATGTATTATGTGAATATTATATGCGAGTATAGGATATGCTTAAGACAAATATGTTATATGTGTATACAACTGTTAAGAGTAGCTTTTATATGTGCATTCAAGATGAATTTAGTGTTACATATATAAGAACATGATGTATAAACTTTGGCCTAAGCCTGTGAATCGGGAATTTTTGTGATAAAGTTAAGATCAAATGTGTGTAATGTGTTTAGAGTAATATAAGGGTCCATATTATTACAAACACATGATACATGTTAGAACTTAATGGAATCATGAGGAATCTTTTGAATTGGGTGAGGGGTACTTGTAAGATAGTACACCTGAGAATATATGTAGAATGCCTTAGTATGTATAGAAATACTTTGGATTTGATGATAGGTGTACTGATATGTGGATATACAAGTAACTGTTTGTTATATAGGATAGTGTGATAAAGCCACATTTTTCTTTAATGCTTTATCTATACTACCAGAATGGTAAACACAGGAGGTTCAAGAGTAGTGTATAACCCTAAAGGTAAGTATAGTCACAGACATGAAGGGATAAAAATTTGTATTATAAGTGGGTGTATTCTTATAAGAATATAGCATGATAGGGTGTTTGAGCCCCAGATTTAAATTATTAAATATCAGAACCTACATCTGAAGAATTCAGCGCAGAAAACTTAGTAAAGTGGTGAGGCAGAGTTTATGCCATATATTGTTGTATAAGTTGTAGAACAGATAAAAGAACAAAGAAAGGATCGGATAAGAGTCAGTATCAAGATTAATTGTAAAAGAAGTGGTAATAAAGCAAATTTACGGATGTCATGTACATAAAGTTATTATGAGAACTAAGGAAAGTAAGCTAACACAAAGTGGAAGGAGGTATGTATTGGTATGATCTATGATATTATTCAAAGACGG
Organism: Dittrichia graveolens; assembly: GCA_038502395.1. Classification (NCBI taxonomy): domain Eukaryota; kingdom Viridiplantae; phylum Streptophyta; class Magnoliopsida; order Asterales; family Asteraceae; genus Dittrichia; species Dittrichia graveolens. Next base: position 72,976,501 of record JARJIL010000005.1, on the reverse strand, counting down.
TAAATGAGTAGAGTGTTTGTGAAATAAAGGCAAGTATAATGGTGCGAGATGTGATTGATATTATGACTAACCAAGAATTGTTTTGTTATAGTGTAATGGATCCTAATGCAAATTCTAGAACAGAAAATGAAGTAAGAAATGAAGGAAATCCTGGCATGGTTACCATAGGAGAGGTTGAAGACTATATTTCCCTTTATAGGGAAAGGCGTGGAGCCATACCTAACAAACACCTTAAGGGTGTCATCTCGGATGAGTTTGAAAAATGTATTAAGACAGTTATGCCGTCCATTATGACCGAAATGAAGAATGAGATACGAAGTGTAGTCCGAGAAGAATTTCATATATTGAAGGATGAAATGATTAATGAGATAAAAGAAGATAAAATAGAGATAAAAGCCGAGGGATCCCATAGAAGAACAAGATGCGAGACTTGTGGTAAGAACCATACGGGCCGGTGTAAGTATAAAACTAAAGGTTGTTATACGTGTGGAGGAGTAGGACATAATTATAAGGATTGTTTATCCTTGGGAAAGTTTTGTTATGACTGTGCTCAGTACGGGCATGAGTCCTCGGAATGTCCTAACTAGCTGGAATTTGTCAGTTGAGATATTAAATACATAAGTGGATACGATGTAAGGTTTCTTTTATAATGTATGTAAACTATGTAGAACCGGTATGTACTTTTCTTAGATAATAAATTGTTGAAAGAGGTAGAATCAAAGAAGATTTTGTGTTATTGGTTGAAGTACGGGTGAGAAATATATTGTACCTATGAATATGAGTGAGTTCCAAATAGTAGTTGGAATGGACCGGTTAAATTATAACCAGGTTATGATATTATGTGAGCAGAAGTGATACGAGTTCATATCCCAAGTGGGAAAGAACTAATTATATGTGCTAAAATTAAAACAGGTAGGTTATATGGGTGTACGGTTTCAAAAGCTGGGGAGTGTCTTCGGTATGAATACATTATTTTCCTCAACCTATGTTATAAATATTAACTTATAGAGGATCACATGAGCTAGAAAGATATGAAAGTAATATGTGAATTATTTGATCAGTTATAATGGAGTAAAGTGATTGTCAAAGCTGACTCAAGGTCGGATTTTCTTCAGCCTAAGATCAGAATGGATGACATTCCTTAAACGGTGTTCAGAAACGTATAGATATTTTGAAGTGGTTATGATACCTTTTTGGCCTTGCTAACGCACCAGCAGTGATTATGTATTAAATGAATAGGGTGTATAGGCTAATGTTAAGTAAGTCAGTAATTGTGTTCATTAACGATATACGTATTTATTTCAGATGCTTATCAGATCATGAGAATCATGTTTGGAAAATCTTAGTGACACAGAGTAGAGAATAGTTATATGTTAAGTTTTCAATGTGAGTTTCAAGATATGAGGAATAAAATTCTTTAGATAATTTATTAGCAGAAATGGGATCGAGATGAATTCGGAGAAATATAGAAGGTGATGAATTGGGAGCCGCCAAAGAACCCGACAGTAATCAACAGTTCTATTGGATTATTTGTAAGAATTATGTGAAGCAACAGTTTGCACTACCTGAATTGATTGAAGAGATGATAGCATTGTGTGATGACTGGTACAGTGGTTTGGATGGATGCAGAGGGGCAGAGTTGTTGTTTGCACTTCTAGACAGTTAAAATCGTATGAGAATGAATACAAAGACTTGCACCTGATAGTAGTATATGTGGCATGTTATTTATGTGATACATGAGGATTATACCTCGATAAGGAGTGGATATGTGGATGTAAGACTATTGTTGGTGCGCCGCAATAGCATTCATAGGTGGTGTAAGACTACCGTTAGTGCGCTACGGTAGCATTTAGTATGATATGATGGGATTACGTGTTTATATGTGAAGTGTTGTTTACATGAAATTATAAAAGTTAGAATTGTTGAATTCGAAAGTCCTTTAAAGGCGACAGAAACACTAGTCAGAATCAGTAAAGGATTGTGAGTAGAATATTATATTATTCAGAGTAAGGTTAATAATATAGCCGACAGTTTGAACAGGAAATCAGAAATAATACTTGTATGAATTAATTATTTAAATGACAGTTACGACACTCTTACTCAGAGGTGATAAGAACAGTTCAGTGAAAAGTGATCAAAGGTGAAAAGTATCTTAAAGAATGAATAAAAGGGGACAAGTAGTTAATCCGTTTAAAAGCAGTCATGACAAATTAATTGGATATGATCGTATATGAGTATCAGGTTACGGGGATGTGTATAAGACACAACTATATGGAGTTCATAAGTTTATAATGGTGGTATAGCCAGAAGTTAATAAGGGTATGAATACCTAAAGGATAGATTAATGATAGCTGGGGGTGAAACTAGATATGGTAAGACAAGTGGAGGAACATCATTAAAGGTATATAGCTTGTTTCCATTAGAGAAATTTATTAATCAGAACAGTTAACAGATGTGTATGTGAAACAGATTGTGTTATGTCATAGCATGTAAGTATTTATTGAATTCAGACAATGATATCAGATCCACTTCTAGAATTCGGAACAGATTTCATATAAAGTTAAGGATTAAGCTTCATCTCAGTACAGTCAGAATGAAAGAAATATACAGATGATGGAAAGCATGTTTTATGATTGTGTTATTAATTCAGAAGAAAACTGGGGTACATATTTGCTTGACAGAGTTTCGTATTACAACAGATACCAGTTTAGCACCGGGATGCCAACGTATGAAATTGTATGATATTACTGCCAACTTCAGTGTATTCAGTGACATGGGTCAGAAAGCGTGGGGTAGTACAGAAATGATGCAGTGAAAGACAGAACAGATTTAGAAAATATGAAGTAAATTGTTAGTTGCCCAGAGTAGACAGAAAAAGTTATACAGATAAACAGAAATTACCACATTAGTTTTAGTGAGGGAATATGTATCATTTGCAGTAGCATTGTGGGAAAACGTGATCAGTAATTCAGAAATTATTGTATATGAGGGTAAAGGCTGTTGATAGATCAGAGTTAACAGAAGAATTATCATATATTCCTATCACCCGTCGTGTATATTTCAGAAAGTGTTTATCAGATGGGTCTGCAATCGTGTTGTTGGAAACTTTTAGTAATAATGATAAACTGTATTATGAAGAAGAGTTTATAGCAATTTTGAAAAGATGAGGTTTTACTCAATAGTCAGATTAAATTAGTCAAGAATCAGTAAAAAGCATATAAAAGGTTCAGATTACATAAAGAAGAAGCATGAACAGATTATGAGGAGCAATTATTCAGAACTCTTCGGTAGTTGATTTCGAGGACGAAATCATTTCAAGTGGAGAAGAGTTGTAACACCCAGAATTTTATTATTAAGTTTATACAATAAATGTACAAAGTGTTACACACGTTATAAATGGATATACGTGATAAGATGTGGTTTTAAACTAGAGGGGCTAAAACAGTCAATTTATAAGCTGAAATAGTCCAGGGACCAAATATGCATATATCATGAACTTATAGATATATATATATATATATATGGATTTTCATGTACAAGGACTATTTACACAACATACATACTTGCAACAAACACAGCTGCTACACCTTGGATCTTGGCGATTTTAGTGGTTCAAATACAACAATTATATCAGTTTATTGCATCATATCAGCCTTGCTTGATAGAGGTATGTGTAGCTTAGTTAGTTGGTATGTTCTTCATGTTATTATGGGTCAAGGATTGATCACAAGGATCAATCCATGTTAATTTGTAGTTAGATATGTTATTCGGATGTTATGGGTGTAGGAAAACACCCTATACACGTTTGTAGATTGTTTATATTGAGTTTATACCGAATTTGTGGTCAAAAACCATGGTTGTAACCAAGAACAGTCTGCTGGTCTGTAGTGTACACGGCCCGTGTAGCAGTACACGGACGTGTAGTAGTATAGGTGGTAATAGGGCCATGCAAGGTTACATGGTCGTGTAGTATAAGAGGTACACGGCCCGTGTAGAGGTACACGGCCGTGTAGTGTTAAAGGCGGTCATAGGGCCATGTAAGGATACATGGTCGTGTAGCACGAGAGGTACATGGCCCGTGTAGGGGTACACGGCCCGTGTAGGATGACTAGACCACACTGGCCATGTTGCCAGCTTAGGTCGTGTAGCATATAAGGGACACGGCCCGTGTAGGGATACACCGCCCGTGTAGGCCCTATTTTCATATCATAATGCCTTATGTATTGTTTATATAGGAGGTGATTGATCTGTGGAGTATTGCATATTACAATCAGAAGGTGAGTCTTCTAGACTTTACTTCATATTAGCAGCATGTGTGGTTTCATATCAGATTACTAACATGCTATGTTATTCATGTGTATATGTAAGCGTACTGCTATGTGCAGTAAGGCTCAGATGTGGTATAGTACTGTGACCTATGATGCTGCCCTGGGTCTAGAACCAGACGCTAGCTTTGATTGCCAGACATACGTGTATTATCTTCATATGATTTTATACGTGGGTTTATATGATGTTTAGTCTGGTTTACTCACTAAGCTCTCGTAGCTTATCAGATACTATTTTTAAAATGTTTTGCAGGTTTTACCAAAGGCAAGGGCAAAGCTTCGGTTTGACTACCATTTGATAAACTCTTTGAAATTAACGCCTGGTTTGTAAACATCAAGTTTTAGGTACTAAACTTGTGACAGTATTTATGCGTGTATCTTTTGATACTTCAGGTTTTAAAACAAGTTATGCTTCCGCTTTATGTCACACTTTCAGATGCGAACACTTATAGGTGTTTGATCTATTTTTTTCAAATTGTGGTTTTTGGGGCGTTACAAAGACACCAGTTTTCTAAGTAAAAGTGGTCCTTATGAAATATGTAAGAAGTTGTATGTTTTTTTTAAGAAAGCGACCACTGAAATTTAGTTGAAAAAGTATGACGGTTGTTGACCAAGGTAATCACTATAATCGACATCTTTATGAATGACCTTGAGTTACAATATTTTATTATGATTAACTTACATCAACAACTCATTGTGAATCAATAGAAGAACATATCACTATGTATCATATTCACTATAAATGACGAAATATGACTATGAGTAACTTTCTTTAATTGTAATTAATCATGATTTTGAATAACTTATATTCACTTCAGCGGGGAGGGTTATTATGATAATGTATATTTAGGTGAGAATGAGAAAATAAATCCTAGCCATCAATTAGATGTTGATCTATTAGATCTAACACGTAATTCATGGCCATTGCAATTCATGTTGGGTAATGAATGAAATGAAAGGCCAAATGTAGATCATCTAATCAAATCATATAAAGGGCCAAGATTAAGTATTCCTTTCTCACTTAAATATATATTCTCATTTGAACCTTCCACTTATTACAATTGAACATATTCACAAACTTATGTACATGTTATACTATTATTGACCTTCAACTAAATATAACCATAAATGATCGAGTATGATTATAATACTATGTTAAATTATGATTACTATTTCACTTCATTTCAACCAAGTATGTCCATGAACGACCGAGTAAGTACAATTTTGAATGGTGATGGTTGAACAAAGTGATAATGTCGTCTCACTTTGACCGATTTGTTCAAAGATAATCAAGTTGTATTTAATTGACATTGAGTTGCTCTTTTTTGTTGGATTATGCCCACTGACACACACACGAGTTGGTGTCATGGTTGATGAAGCAAGGGCCTATTGGGTCGCACGCCAAGTATCCTTTCCGACATCACGGATGGTCGAATGAGAGAGAAAACCAGAAACTGGTTCTGGTGGGCCAAGGCATGCCCTTGCCTCTATGAGGTACGGCCGTGCCCTACGGGCAGGCATAAGACCAAGTCAGGCGTGACTTGGGCGTGGTCTGTGGCTAGGTACGCCCATGCCTCTTGGAGGCACGCCGGTGCCCTGTGCCCAGTGAACAGGCACGAGCCCAAGTCGGGCGTGACTTAGGCGTGGCCTTTTGGGCTGGCACGGGCGTGCCCTGTGCAGTAACAGCCTCTTAACTAGGCTTTCAAAGCTAGTTAAAAGAGGTGTTTATTGCCATTAATCTAGTAACTGAATTTGACATTAGTGTGCTCGAATTTGAACTCATTTTTGAGTTCTATATAAGTCACATCAAGCTAATGTGGTCATGTTCCTTGAAGTTTTTTTTACTAGAATATACAAATTGCATATATACATCTCTCTCAAGTACTAGAAGTACTAAGGCTTTGGTATTCTTGTGTTCATCATCTTGATGGTGTTTAGATTGGCATATCTAACACTCTAGCAAGTAGGAGGCGATTACAACTTGGTGTGGGCCCACACTAGAGATACACAAGTTAGTGTATACATCTTCCTAACTCCAACCGGATTTGCACAAGGAGCTTCAAGGGTATAACTCTTCTTCTTTGTTCTTTTCTTTTCATGCTTAATCATGTTTAGAGTTTTGGTCCATGTGGTGGGCTTATTTGTGGTCAAATTTTGAAACATATTTTTCTACTCGTTTTGCTTCCGCTGTGATTGTGGACCACGAAAACCCAACAGTGGTATCAGAGCCATCTCTAACATGGCGTTGCACTTTTGGAGTTAAACCGGATATATGAATATGAAATTTTAAAGGTGTATTAAAACTGCTAATGCATATGTACAAGGATTGCTTGTTGTGCCTTAAATATTGTTTTGCAATCTTGATCAAAATATATTTTGTTTGACATGGTTTTGTGGCACACCATTGTTTTTGTATGGTTGTGTTTGTTGTGGTTGCCCGGTAACTTGATATGCCCATAGCCTTTGTGATGTTTGTGATTGATTTTGGTTTTGGCCTGTGTGCCGTATTGTTGTAATATTTATATTTGGTGCGACTTACATGTCGTTTATTTAAATCTTTGTACTCGTAATAGATTATTAGGATCGCGACTTGCATGTCGTTTTCTTATTATTATGTACTCGTACTTAGATTATTTCAAGTATGTAAATATTGCATCAAACCAATTGAGAGACACGGTGTTGGCGTCTTGACGAACCAAATCCAGGAGATTCGCCGGTGTGGAGATCATGACGGAGCACTCTTTGTTGTCCCTAGATTGACCGTGTTTTCCCCGTTTTGGCTCACGGGGAGAACACTTAGGATTTTGGCATGTTACCGGGTCTTTGTTTATCTTTTATGCGTGGTTGTTTTATGTTTAAATTCTTTAGGATTTGCATGCTAGATAATTTTTGAAAATATATAAAACAAAGAGATTTATAAATGAGTTTATATTTCTACGCACATAAGAATTGGCAATATTAATATAAAAAGTTGATTATATTAAATGGTGATTAAAAAGGAGTTTTTATCGCTTAAATTGTTAATTCGGAAAATGGTTAAATAAATGGTTCAATATTTTATTTTAACTAGAAAAACAAAACCCCGTTTTTCAAAAGTAAGTCACGTGCCACCCGTAAGACGATACCACCCAAATCTAACGAAATTTGGATGATTGTCGAGCATTAGCACTAGTCGTGCCTTGTGGAGTTGTGTGGAAGGTGAGTGTGGCAACCCACAATATTGGTAGTCGAGCTTAAGCACGAACCAATGATTGGGCTAGGGTACCAACGTGTGTCTTGACGGGCGACTTACAAATTATTTTATGACGCTTAAATGATGTCGATTTCTAGCTGGGTCATTTAAGAATAATAAAAATATTGGTGTATGAAGGCATCAAACATGCCTTAGACATTTGATGTCAAAAGGATCCCGCAAGGATCTAAGAGTCGCAATGGTTGCAATCGATAAAATGGTTACCGGCCTAAATAACTTATTTCGTGATCCGCGGTAAACCCGTCACGGGATAGAGTGAAATACGGTTCTTATCCTTGTTTAAATAATTGAGTTTTTATAACTATTGGGTAATTAATTCTACAAGGATTTGACAACTAAAATTGGTACTCTATATTTTGTAGATGGCATCCAACAACGCTTCTACATCATCATCGAACTCAATTTCCCTAAAATTATTCCTCGAAAAGGCCAAACTCGATGGCCAAAACTTTATTGATTGGTTCATGCTACTAAGGATAGCCCTTAGGTATGAACAAAAGATGTGGGCCATCGAGGAGCCTTTGCCGGAAGCACCTGCGGCTAATGCGACAACGGCGGTCCGAGACAACAACAGCTGAAAGAAATGTTCCAACAACAGGCTAAGCTAGAGCGCTTCGAGTGCCTAAAGTCCCTTTTTGATTGCCATATGCAGGAGGGCGGAAATGTGAGCGTTCACATGCTCAAGACAAAATTGAACCCAAAGCCGAGAAGTGTATTTTCATTGGCTACCCAGCTCGTTCTATGGGATATTTGTTTTACAAACCTTCGGAGAACAAGGTGTTTGTTGCTCGAAGGGCAGTCTTCCTTGAAAGGGAGTTGATATCTGCAAAAGCCAGTGGGAGGCAAGTCGATTTAGAAGAAATTCTAGATGACACCAATGATCAACCTGATGTTGGCACTAGTACCGCTTCTAAGGTCGGCGTACCGGAAGAAGTGGAACCTCAACCAATGGAGGATGAGGTACCTGAAACACAGCCATTAGAGCTCCGTAGATCTGGTAGAGTTCGTAATGAGACAGAAAGATATGGGTTTCTCATATCCGAGGGCGACGAACTATTGGTGGATCATAGTGAACCAACTAACTACCGGGAAGCTGTAGCGGGCCCTGAGTCTGCTAGATGGAAGGAAGTAATGGACAGTGAGATGCAATCCATGGCGGATAATCAAGTCTGGGACTTGGTTGATCTAGTACCCGACCACAAGCCAGTAGGGTGCAAATGGGTCTTCAGGAAGAAGACTAACATGGATGGAAAAGTAGACACTTTCAAAGCCCGACTGGTAGCAAAGGGTTTCACTCAAACTCATGGTGTAGACTATAATGAAACTTTTTCTCCAGTGTCTATGTTGAAGTCTATTAGGATATTAATGGCTATTGCTGCATATTACGATTACGAAATATGGCAGATGGATGTCAAGACTGCCTTCCTTAACGGGAAGTTGGCAGAGGAGGTTTACATGGCACAGCCTGATGGTTATGTAAACCCCAAATATCCTAATAAGGTCTGCAAGCTTAAGAGGTCCATTTATGGACTTAAGCAAGCATCTCGGAGTTGGAACATTTGCTTTGATGAAAAGGTCAAAGAGTTTGGCTTTTCTAAAAGCAAGGATGAACCTTGTGTATATGTCAGGGCTAGTGGGAGTGCTGTAGTTTTCCTAGTCTTGTATGTAGATGACATAGTACTCATAGGAAGTGACGTGACTACCTTGCAGGAAGTCAAAACCTGGCTTGGGAGTTGCTTCTCTAAGAAAGACATGGGAGAAGCAGCATATATTTTGGGGATAAAGATCTATAGAGATAGATCTAAGAGACTCATTGGTTTGAGCCAGGGTACGTACATAGATAAAGTCTTGAAGAGGTTCAAGATGTAAGATTCCAAGAAAGGGAGTTTGCCTATGTTGCATGGTATGGCGTTGAGCAAGTCTCAATGTCCTAGTTCTCAAAAGGAACTAGAGGAAATGAGTCGAGTCCCGTATGCTTTAGCAGTGGGATCGATCATGTATGCTATGCTATGTACTCGGCCTGATGTGTCGTATGCCTTGAGCATGACGAGCCGATATCAGGCTAACCCTGGTCAAATTCATTGGGTTGTGGTTAAAAACATCCTTAAATATCTTCGGAGAACTAAGGAAATGTTTTTAGTGTTCGGTGGATCGGAGGAGCTCAGAGTTGGATATTCTGATGCTAGCTTCCAAATGGACAAGGATGATTGCCGGTCTCAATCGGGATTTGTATTCTTGTTAAATGGTGGAGCAATAAGTTGAAGAAGTTCCAAGCAAGATACCGTGGCCGATTCAACCACGGGGTCAGAGTATATTGTTGCAAGCGAGGCTGCTAAGGAAGCCATCTGGATGAAGAAATTCATTCAAGACTTTGGAGTTGTTCCTAGCATCGCTAACCCTATTGAGATCTTCTATGACAATGAGGGTGCAGTAGCTCTAGCTAAGGAACCAAAAGCGCATCGACGTACGAGACACGTTGCTCGGAAATATCATTTTATCCGTGATATTATCGAGAATGGAGACATTGTGGTTAGTAGAGTACCAACTGAGGGGAACTTGGCAGATCCACTCACCAAACCTTGGTCACAAGTTAAGCATGATTCTCATGCTAAGTCTATTGGTATTAGATTTTCTAGTGACTTGGTTTAATTGTTTTAGTTGTATTTGTTATTGAGAGCATTAAAGCAATAATGTATTTCTTATTGTAATGAATATTAAATGGGGATTTAATATACGCGTGATGCGATTACTTTATGAAACATTATTGTGTTCTATCTTTGTATGTTTAATACTTCCGTGAATAAACTTGTTTATTCTAAATGCTCCACAATCGGTCGTTCTTCATTGAAAGGAAGAAGTGAATTAAGATCGAGGCGAGTGGTTGGTAAAGTTTTCATCTTGGATTGAATACTTGTTTACGCAACACTAGCTTGTATTTAATGGTGATTAAGTAACTGGAGGACCCGCACCTGAGTTTACTTCATGGATATAATCACTAGTAAATCAGGATGATAATATTATTTATCCGAGATGCATGCGTTGCTTGATTATTAACATGGACTTGTTTAGATTGCTTTCTAACGCAGTTCGTAAATGGCTGTTATAAGGGAAGTTTTCAGGCAAGAACTTGTTATTATGATAGGGCGATGTAGTCAAAGGTATTCGTTCCTCTTTTGAGAGATATCCTTGGGCCCCTCATTGTCTAAGCTGATGAGAAATCAAAATGCATAGCCGTGCTCAAGTTGAATTGATAATGGATCAATTGTGCAACTTGTGTTGTTAGTCATAGTTAGTCTATATCGAGAAACATAATCGTGAATGATTTGGGGTTGATCATGTTCCATGACCTGCATTCACAACGGATATCGTGAATGAAGGGATAAGTAATCACTTATCGTAGGACCTTTCCTTTTGGTGAGGTATTTGTTTTAGGAAGACAAACCCTGTGCTGACTTGGGGGCATAGATGCCTTGCTAGAGGCCGCTCTATGTTGGTGATGCCTTTCGTGAGTTTGTCATGTGCAAGTGGAGTCTGTTGGATTATGCCCACTAACACACACACGAGTTGGTGTCATGGAAGATGAAGCAAGGGCCTATTGGGTCACACGCCAAGTATCGTTTCCAACATCACGGATGGTCGAATGAGAGAGAAAACCAGAAACTGGTTCTAGTGGGCCAAGGCACGCCCGTGACTCTATGAGGTATGGCCGTGCCCTACGGGCAGGCACAAGCCCAAGTCAGGCGTGACTTGGGCGTGGTCTGTGGCTAGGTACACCCGTGCCTCTTAGAGGCACGCCCGTGCCTCTTAGAGGCACGCCCGTGCCTCTTAGAGGCACGCCCGTGCCCTGTGCCCAGTGGACATGCACGAGCCCAAGTCGGGCGTGACTTGGGCGTGGCCTTTTGGGCTGGCACGCCCAGGCGTGCCCTGTGCAGTAACAACCTCTTAACTAGGCTTTTAAAACTAGTTAAAAGAGGTGTTTATTACCATTAATCTAGTAACTAAATTTGACATTAGTGTGCACGAATTTGAACTCATTTTTGAGTTCTATATAAGTCACATGAAGCTAATGTGGTCATGTTCCTTGAAGTTTTTTTTTAGTAGAATATACAAATTGCATATATACATCTCTCTCAAGCACTAGAAGTACTAAGGCTTTGGTATTCTTGTGTTGATCATCTTGGTGGTGTTTAGATTGGCATATCTAACACTCTAGCAAGTGGGAGGCGATTACAACTTGGTGTGGATTTCACTAGAGATACACAAGTTAGTGTATACATCTTCCTAACTCCAACCGGATTTGCACAAGGAGCTTCAAGGGTATAACTCTTCTTCTTTGTTCTTTTCTTTTGTTGCTTAATCATGTTTAGAGTTTTGGTCCATGTGGTGGGCTTATTCGTGGTCAAATTTTGAAACATATTTTTCTACTCATTTTGCTTCCACTGTGATTTTGGACCACGAAAACCTAACATTTTTATCACATTGGACTATGATATATTTGATTTCCGCAAACATTGATAGCCAAAGACCAAATTAATTGTTATTGAACGTGCATGATCATATATGACCATGCTGAATAAGAGTTGTCATGTTTGATATTGACCTATTAATTTAAAATACCTTTTAAGTAATAGTGTTAAATTTAATATTATATGACAATCATTATTTATAATTTTTTAAAATTAATTTATCGTTATTATTTTTTTTTCAAGCTATGTGAACTATTTTATTAATGACTTATTAATAGTGGTTTATTGGTTATTTAGAAATTTATCCAATCATGAATTGTGTCCGGAAGATACATTTTTACCAAAATAGATTGTTCAGTAATAAATTTTATTTATTTTACTCTTTTTATTTATATTGGAAGTTTATTATAAGAGAAAGAGATATATAAATAAAAGATATTAAATATTAAAAAAATTATAAATAATGTTATATTAATGACGTAGGTTTAAAAAAAATTTGGATAGGATTACATGAATCTTATAAATATCATTATATAACTTATGCAATGTAATATTTTCAAATTCACCGTAATTTTTTAACTTATAAATAATATAACTTAGTCATATATAGCCCCAATTCTCCGTGATTCTCTCTTTTTTGAGATTTCCCTCTCGATCACATCTCCCCCCCCCCCCCCCCCCCCTTCATTCCAATGTTTTAAAACCCGGGTTTTTAGTTAACCCGAGCTCCTCACCGGGTCACAGGTCAACCGGCGGGTCAACCCGGTTTCTAGAATTTAAATTTTTTAAAAATATATATGCATATGTGTGTGCATACATATGTATGTAAATAAACTTGGAAATTATTACTAATGTGTTAAAAAACTAAATAATCTATTAAGCTTAAAATGAAATTCTATTGAGAGAGTTACGTGAACTCAACGAAGATTTATGCTTGAAAGACAGTCGCATGTCAAAGATGACAGAGGACAGGAGTTGCCGTCGACTATCGAGAGGGGTTCACATCTCATTTTTAAATTTTCTGTCAAGTGAGGGTTTCAAAGTATCAATTTTTGAGATGACTAAACCGCTAAACTTTTATGTTTTAAAAAAATATTAAAATAAAAAAAATAAAAACGGGTCAAACCGGCCCGGGTCGGCCCGGTTCAACCATAAATCCGGGCGGGTCAATGCGGGTCAGAAATGACCAAAAACCCGATGTACATTGACCCGGTCTCCTCACCGGGTCACGGGTCAACCGGTCCGACCGGCCGGGTCAACCCTGGTTTTAAAACATTGATTCATTCGTACATAGCTTGAAGTTCCCTTCCCTACTATCTTTCAAAGCCAACCTAAACCCTTTGCCTCACAACGAACTCCTCTCGGTATTTGGCCCGCAGTGCCCTCCTCCACGGTTGGCGGCAGTCCCCTCAACTGATTCTCCTCATTGCTCGGCTCCTAGCTAATTTTGTTTAAGTACATCATTACACGTTAGTCAATTTTACATGTTCTGGTTTTGATTTTGGGCTATCAAACTCACGATTTCGTGTTCTTTTACACGTTTGTAAAAAAATTTGTGTTTGAGTCCGTTATTTTTCTCATTCTTCTCTCAAAAAAATTTTGTGTTTGTTTTTGGGATGAGGTTTTGATATCCCAAAGCACCACCAATCAACTCTACAGGTTAGTCGAATCTTTGAGTTCTACTTTTGATTTTGGGTTGTCAAACTCACAATTTCGTGTTTGTTTACACGTTAATCAAAACTTGAAAATGATCCATCCACCGCTCCCTACGGTTTCGTCTTGTGGTTTTTTTATAGGTTACTCGACCCACGAATCACAATCTCGAGGTTGCTTACAAGTTAGTAGTAGCCATTCATATTTTCAAATCCAAAAAAACAGAATGCAATTAGGATTATTGTTTTAGGTTACATCAATTGCTCATGTTTTTAGTATTTAGATATATGTTTGTGCCTAAAATATATGGTTATAAAAGTGTCGGTAACATGGGGTCAAAATCTTCAAAATTTCCATTGGTAGTAGGTTGAGTCAACTGTTGATCCTGAACAAGGCTATTTATTATAATCATTTGAGGAAATCAATTTAATACTTCAGTTGCGTTAGCTGTTGATGACTGCCTTAGATCGGTTATCTACTTTAAAAGTAGCCAACATCAGATAAAAGAACTTATATAAGCAATCCTAAACTTAATTTAAGGTCTTTTAATTTGAGCAATATTGTGGCAATCCCAAACTAAATTCTTATCCTAATTAACCTAAAGAACATGAACTAAACTAAATTCCTATATTTAATTGTTAATTATATCCTAATTAACCTAATGTTCATTCCGATGATATCGTCACTCCTCAAACACCTGTGTTAGATAGGAGATATGTAAACAAAGGGGCTTGCCCCGGTGATAAGGGAGTTTTCAAGGAGAGGTCTTGGGTTCGAGTCTTTCTGGAGGGTTTCTTCCTAAGAGTAGCTGAGGGTCACTCCCTCGTTGGTGAAAGCAGCCCTACCGAATTAATTAGAGGGATGTAGTTGGAGTGGTTCGAAACCGGGGCCCGGATTAGATCAACCGGTTTCGATCTGTGCCACTACCGCTGAGACGAAGCTGTTCAAATAAAAAGATAGAAGATATGTTTCTATTATAATTTTATTCTTATATATAGTATAGGGTCCTTTGTGTAAATACATTGTTTATAAATTAATATGCAATACAATGCAAACCCTATAACGGTTTTCCACAATTCAACATGAAATCAAGCCTACACTAAGGTCCCGTGTAATTGATCTCCCTTGGCTATTTTTTTCCGGCGCTACTGTGAATTTTAGCACCACCGTTGCTGTTTTATATCTCATATGTGGTCGTTGCTTTGTCACGTGGGATGAGATTTCCACCGATTTCTTTGGGCGCTGTTTGATTAATAAAGCATTGCTTTATTCTTGTCATTTAATATCACCGCCGCCTACATTCTTTCTTATTTGGAGATTGGTGGTTTATTTCTTTTTTTTTTCTTTTGGAGATTGGTTCTTCTATTATTTTTTTGTTGTTGCCGCTGTTGCATGCTTCCGTTGCTGTTCTTGTTTGTGGATTGGACATTGCTTGCTGTTCCTGCGCTGCCGCAAACGGTTGTGGTGGTGGGATTACTACAAACCCTCTACCAAAGGTAAAGCATTCTTTACCTAGTTACTTGTTTTTGTTTTTTTGTTTATTTTCCGGTGGTAGTTGCCTTTCAATATGTCATCCCCAGCTGCCTCAAACAATGTTCCTTCCTCCCATCAACTTGTTTATGCTTTAACTAATGTTCACTTGCAATTCTCGTTTAAACTCACAGTTGATGGATCAAAATATAAGTTGTAGCGTCGCATCTTTATTGATATGTATAAAGGTGCGAAAGTTTATGGTCACATCACCGGGAAATCTAAACCTTCCGGTGATGATGATGAAGACCGGGGATCCATTGACTCGCGAGTAAGGTCTTGGTTTTACACCACTTGTGATCCTAATCTGTTACAAATTAGTTTTAGTGATTATTGCACAGCCAAAGATCTTTGGGATAATATCGATGAGTTTTTCCTTAATAATAAGATGTTCCACATGCTTCAATTACAAGAACAATTTCGTAATACAAAAAAAAGCACTATGTCTATTACTGAGTTCTGTCATTGTCTTAAAAACCTAGCTGATGCATCAACTGATGTTGATTCCAAAGTAACTGATATCGAACTAGTTATGCAAATACTTAGACAATTACCTCCATCTTACCATAGTATTGTTGATGTCATTACCAATACCAAACACTTCCCCTCATTTCTTGAAGCTAAAAATATGCTATTGTTACATGAATCACGTGAAGAAAATTCTGACCCACCTAACGACTCTTCTATACCACCTACTCAGGCCTTTTATTCCAATTCCACCGGTCATGGAAAATCATCAAAGAACAAATGGAACAAAAATCGTAATAATGGTAATGGTGCTTCCAAAGGGGGGGGGGGTTAATTCTAGTGGTCCTTCTTCTACTTACCATTTTGCTGGTACAAATAGTTCGGCTCAGCAACATGCAGGAATTCTTGGTCCGTGTCATGCTTACTTTGGTCAACCGCAATTTACTTCACCTATATTTTACTCTCGCCAGCAACATGTATCACCATCTCCGTTTCCAGTTCAGCAGCCATTATCGCCAAGACCTACTAGCCCTCATATGCAAACTGGACAATCCATACCTCTATAGCCAACTCAGCAGCCTAACTACGGGTTCTTTACCCATGGTCTGATGCAGTGTCGTACACCGGCCCAACAACCGGTTCAACAACACTCTTTCGGTGGTCATGTTGCTGCTCCTTTGGGGTCTAGTACACTGATCTTGCTTTAGTATTTCAGCCAATGTCTATGCATCAGCCTCCGGATAATAACTACTACATGGACACTCGAGCAAGCTCGCACATGTCTTTCAACCAAGGTAACTTACTTTATTTTACAAAATGTAATGGTTCTAAATACATCATGGTTGGAAATGGTGCTTTACTTTCGGTTGACTTAATTGGCGAAAGCTTTCTACCTCACTCTAACAACCGTTTCATTCTAAAGGATGTTCTAGTTTCCAATAAAATGGTTAAAAATTTTATTTCTGTAAGACGTTTTACCACTGACAATTCTGTCGAATTTGATCCTTTTGGCTTCCTGGCGAAGGATCTTAAAACAGTTACTATTCTTCAACGTTGTGACAGTATTGGAGAGTTGTATCTAGTTCTTCCTTCCTTGTCTACGCCCTCACCTGCTACTGCTTTTGCTGGTGTTTCTTAATACCTGGCATCGCCGCCTTGGACATCCAAGCCCTGCTATCCTTCCATTTTTAAATTCTCGTAAATTAATTTGATACTTCTACTAAGACATTTAATTTATGTCATGCTTGTCAGCTTGGTAAACATTGTCGCTTGCTTTTTCCATTTCTAGTACTACTTCTCGTGTGTTTGAGCTTGTTTATTCTGATTTATGGACATCTCTAGGTTTGAGTTGTGGTGGTTTTAAATATTATATCCTGTTTCAGGATGATTTCTCTCATTTCTTATGGGTGTTTCCTCTACGTGCAAAGTCTAATGTTTAATAATTTCAGGGCTTATGTATTAAATCAATTTAAATGTAATATTCTATCTTTCCATTGTGACAATGGTCGAGAATTTAATAATCAATCTTTGATAAATTTATTACATTCTAATGGCATTAAAATAAGATTCTCTTGTCCATACACGTCACAACAAAATGGAAAAGCCGAGCGAAGTATCCGTTCTATCAACAATATTCTTCGTACATTTCTATTTCAGGCTATGCTTTTTACCTCTCTTTGGGTTGAAGCTTTACACACTGTTGTGCACTCTCTAAATCTGCTTCCTACCACCACACTCTCCTATAAAACTCCTTTTGAGATTCTTTTTGGTTTCTTTCCCTCATACTCCCATCTGCATGTGTTTGGGTGCCTTTGTTATCCTAACATTTCTTCCATTGCTCCTCACAAGCTAGCTCTACGAGCTTCAGCCTGTGTCTACCTCGATCCTTCACCTGATCATCGTGGTTACCGATGCCTCGATCTTATCACTCAAAATGTCCTCATTTCACGGCATGTTGTATTTGATGAGGATTGCTTCCCTTACGGTGATTTTCACTCCCCCCATCCACATCGGAATATGCATATTTTGATGACAGCTAACCTTTCCTCCCTATGGTTCAAAGGATTGACCCCACTCCTCAGCATATAACCTCTACTTCTACTCCTCCCCCCCTCACCAGCGTCGTCGGCCCCCAGCAGACAACCGGACATCATATGGTCACTAGATCTCGTACAGGCTCTCTTCATCCTCGTGAGATACTCAATCTTTCTACCACATCTTATATATCCCCCATCCCTCACTCCACTGCTCAGGCTATTTGTGATACTTACCGGAAGCCTTTCATGGATGCCGAAATGGAAGCTCTTACTTCTAACCATACCCGGGATCTAGTCCCATGTCCTCCCAATGTCAATATTGTGGGTTGTCGCTGGCTCTATCATCACAAGTATGACAACAAGGATAATCTTGCATGCTATAAAGGTCTTCTTGTGGCGTAGGGCTTTTCTCAACAACCTGGTCTAGATTTTGATGATACTTTTAGCCCGGTTGATAAGCCAGCCACCATTCGAATGGTTCTTAGCATTGTCATTTCTCGTCACTAGCATATTCATCAATTGGATGTTAAAAATGCCTTCCTCCATGGCAATCTAATAGAAGAAGTCTATATGAAACAACCACCTGGATATGTTCATCCCACCTTCCCTCATCATGTCTATCGCTTACGAAAATCTGTTTATGGTCTTAAGCTAGCGCCAAGGGCGTGGTGCTAGTGATTTGTTGTGTACATCTCCTCTTTAGGTTTTCGTAGTAGTCGCTCACACTCGTCTCTGTTCATCTACAATCATGGCAATGACACTATCTACCTCCTTTATGTGGATGATATTCTCTTTACTGCTTCTTCATCCAACTTGATAACATGTGTCATATCTCGACTTAGCTCTGAGTTCCCCATTTCGGATCTCGGGTAGTTATCTTTTTTCTCGGCATAGCTACTACATGCACGACCACTGGCCTCTTCTTATTTCAGGCCTCGTTTGCTAGAGATATTCTTGCTCGTGCTGATATGGTCACGTGTAATCCGTGTAGCACACCGACGGACACAAAGCCCAAGCTTTCCCTTGATGGTAAGCATGTCGCTAACCCTACCCTTTATCGGAGCCTTGCGGGTGCGTTGCAATATCTTACCTTTACTCGCCCAGATATTGCATATGCAGTCCAGCAAATTTGTTTATACATGCATGATCCTCGTGAACCTCATTTCCTTGCCCTCAAACAAATCCTTCGCTACATTCAAGGTACTCTCTCGCATGGTCTCTATCTTCGTCTGTCTCATGTCGATCGTTTGGTCTCTTACTCTGATGCTGACTTGGCCGGTTGTCCTCAAACTCATCGGTCCACTTCTGGGATGGATTAAAACCCAACACACTCCCTCTTAATCCAAGCCTGCATCTTCAAGAACTTCACTCCTAGCTGTTCCGTCATGCATTTCTTTAAAATTCTCTTCCCAAATCTTTTAATAACACATCAGCTTGTTGCTCATCGGTCTGGATATACTTGGTAACAATTTTTCCCCTTTCTACAAATTCTCTGATGAAATGAAAGTGGGCATCGATGTGCTTAGTTCTCCGATGAAATACGAGGTTCTTCATTAAATAGATTGTCGCAGAGAGCTACCGGTTCATCTTGAATCTTGGTAAGATTACTAATGAGTGCTCATAACCAAACCCCTTGAGACGCTATACTTGTAGCTGCGATGAACTCACTTCAAAAGATGAAAGTGCTAAGGTTTTTTGCTTTTGTGATGACCATGATATCAGATTGTTGTCAAGGTAAAAGACACACAAAAACTCCTAAGTACACATGAGTACAAGATATTTTAAATAAACTGTTATCAGGTTCTATGTAAGAATCAAATCTTTATAGACACAAAACTAAGGTGTAGGTTGAATGAAACCTAGTTACGATACTTATAGACACAAAACTATAACAAACCAACTAATATTAAATGGGCCACCGAATAGAATTTGCACCAAAATAGCTTGGATTTGCTAAGCCAGATTCCACCACCCTCCGAAAATCACAAATCCAAAAACCTTGTTCTTGACTTACTCACTGTCATGCACTACTGATGCTTCACGCCATGAACTATCTTTCCCAATTCCGTGAACCATCTTGATGAAACCAAGATCTTACATCGTAGATTTAATGTCAATCTCCCTTTAATTAGTTTCTAGTTTCGATATCGTACCACTAATTTCAAGTCACACCTAACAATCTCCCTTTCAACTTGAATTCTCTTCAACCTAACTGAGATTATCAAAGAACCATTTCTTTCGTGCCAAACTCCCCGAAGGGACTACCTCCTCAAACGAGTCATGAAGTTTGAAACCCCGACACGTGACTGTTGGGTTTCTATGGGCACGCAACGGAAGCAAATAAACGAGAAATCAAGATACAAACAATGGTTCAAAGAACCAAAGCGCCATACAAAACCCACTACATGGAACAAACTCTACATGTAAGCAATGCAACATAAAAAGAAGGGAGAAGATATTATACCCTTCGAGGAGGAGCTGGAGAAGCCAAGATCAAATGTAGAAGAACTTTGAAAGCCAAGCGAGCCTTCCTTAATTGTTAGTCCACCTCGAGTTTGTATGACCTCCTTATACTAGCAAGCCTCCGGTGGTCTTAAAAGACTTGAAACCATTTCTAGAACAACCACGATAGCTCATTGCAAGGTCTTCCTAAGAACACACTTTAAACACTCTATTTTTGCTATCACAAATTGGCCCTAGTGTTTTTGTGTAAGTATTGGCTAGAGAAACCAATGGGGCTGATACTTTTGGGATTCATTAAGGCCAAGAGCACACAACGGAAGCAAGAAAACACACACACAAAAACCAAACCTAATGAACCCAATGGTGGTCTATCTTTGCAAAATAACAAGCAACCAAAAGAAAGAACAAAGGGAAGAGAACTATACCCTCCTAGAGTGGTTGGAAATCGAGTTCACCAAAAGTGTGGGACGTTGTTTGAAACAAATGTCTCCAAACCCTAGTTGTAGTCCACACCAAGTTCCTTTTCAATCCCTTTGTACTAGCAAAACACTTCTAGCTCACAAGCACCTTGTAGTAGAAATGAAACCAACCTTGAACTCCTTTGTGCACAACAACACTTGAACTCAACACTCTCTTTGTAAGAACTCTCTAAGTATAAGTATTGCACAAATGACCAAGAGTGTGAAGAGAGGAAAGGGAGAGACTTATAAAGTCCTCCAAAAGCCCTTAGAACTCCCCTAGGTCAGACCATGTGACTTGCTCTCATTGGACCAACAAAATGGCCCAATAAAAACACAAGTGGCATTTGAAATTCTAGCTACACGACTTCCTTCACGGCACGTGAATCCCAAGGGTATCTCGACATGTGCCGCCTGGACAAAAATCGTAGGGGCATGGTGCTTCATGACCCCTGGAGCATCCTTCATGGTTGTGAAGCCAACAGGCCCACACTTCATCGGCAGTGATACTAGCATACATGTGTCAGTGGGCAGAGTCCAACAAAATCCTCTTTGCACATGACACACTGTATCCATGGGCATCATAGATAGGGAGCGGCCACTAGTAAGACATCCCTGTCCCCAACTAAACACGAGTATGTCATCCCTGACAAATACCAAATCACAACCTAACAATTTTGAAATTGTCCTATAGATAATAGATAAGTGATCAATCATCCTATTGTTCGCGATATCCAAGTGAACACGAGACATGGTACAGAGTCATTCTCCGATCGTTCATGATTATGTTTCTCAATCAAGATTGGTGGTGACCAAAATATAGAAGTTGAAACTAATCAACTGTCATTGCAAGCTTGAACATGGCCATGCATTTTGGTGTCCACGCCTAATCATCGAGGGGCTAGGGATATCTCTCTAATCAGAGGAACAAATTCCTTTGACTACATTGCCCCATTACACCGACAATACTTAGCCCAAAAGCTTCCTTTATAATAGCCAGTTACGGGTTATGTTTGAAAACAATTAGAACAAGGCAGACCAATGTCGTGAAAACACATGCATCACCGGTCTAAGGATAAAATTATATTATCATCCTGATCTACTCTTGACATGTACCATGAAGTAAAGTCAGGTGCGGGTCGTCTAATCACTTGAAACTCTTTCCAAGTATAGGAGAAATATTGCGTCCCTTGTATTCAATCTCCACTTAACACTATGACCAATCATTTCCCTCGGTCTTCGTTCATAGTTCCTTCCAATAAAGAATGACCGAACGTGGACTTTTAGAATGTAAAACATTCAAGGAAAAGATAAAACATGCAAAGTTGGAACACAATAAAGATTTAAAGAAAGTATTCAATACATGCGTATTATTAAATCTCCATTCAATAATCAATACAATGATAAATAAAAATATTGCTTAATGTTCTCAATAGATGGCAAATACATCAAATATAATAACCAAATAAATTATCTCAAACCAAGTGGCTAGCAAATCTAATCCCACTAGCACGTGTGTGGGCATCATGTTTAGCTTGCGACAACGGTTTAGTGAAGGGATCTGCCAAATTGTTATCCGTGTGTACTCAGCTGATAACGCTGTATCCACTCTCGTTGGATACTTCCATGGAATATGCCTCGTGCGTCGGTGAGACCTTGGTTCCATAGCTAAAGCCACCGCACCCTCGTTGTCACAGAAGATCTCAACAGGGTCGCTGATGCTTGGAACCACTAACAGATCAAGAACAAACTTCCTCGTCCATACGACCTCCTTAGGAGCTTCACTGGCCGCAATGTATTCTGACTCAGTATTGGAATCGGCCACGGTCTCTTGCTTAGAGCTCCTCCAGGAGATAGCACCGCTGTTTAATAAGAACACGAACCCCGATTGTGATCAGCAGTCATCCCTATCGGTTTGGAAGCTAGCATCAAAGTAACCCTTTACTCTAAGCTCTTCCTCACCTCATTACACTAAGAACATCTCCTTAGTCCTCCGAAGATACTTGAGAATGCTCTTCACCGCCATCCAATGAGCTTCGCCGGGTTGGCTTGATATCTACTCGTCATGCTCAAGGCACACGATACATCAAGCCTAGTACATAGCATGACGTACATGATCGAGCCCACAGTCGAAGCGTATAGCACTCGCTTCATTATTTCCCATTCCTCAGGGGAACTAGGGGACTTAATCTTGCTCAGAACCAAACCATGTGACATAGGGAGGAACCCCTTCTTGGAGTCCTCCATCCTAAACCACTTTAGGACTTTGTCAGCATATGTGCTTTGGCTAAGCCAAATTAGCCTCTTGGGTCTATCTCTATAGATTTTGATCCAAAGAATATACGTTGCATCCCTTAGATCCTTCATCGAAATACAATTTCCTAACCAGGTTTTTACACCTTGAAGGGTCGGAATATCATTTCCAATGAGCAGTATGTCATCGACATACAAGACTAGGAATACAACAATGCTCCCACTAAACCTGACATATATGCATGACTCATCCTTGCTTTTTGAAAAGCCAAACTCTTTGACTTTATCGTCAAAGCATAACTTCTAGCTGCGCAATGCTTGCTTAAGTCCATAAATGGACTTCTTAAGATTGTAGACCCTATCTAGATACTTGGCATGTACAAAACCCTCAGGTTGAGTCATATAAACTTGCTCTGAAAGTGTCCCATTAAGGAACGCGGTTTTGACATCAATTTGCCAAATCTCATAATCACAAAAAGCGGCAATTGCCATAAGTATCCTGGTAGACTTCAACATGGCTACTAGGAAAAAAGTTTCATCATAGTCTACACCACGAGTTTAAGTAAAACCTTTAGCCACCAGTCAGGCTTTGAAGGTGTCTACCTCTTCATCTATATCGGTCTATTTCTTAAAGACTTATTTGCACCCTACGGGTCTACACTCGGGTACCGGATCCACCAAGTCCCAAACTTGGTTATCCGACATAGATTGCATCTCGGACTCCATAGCCTCTTTTCACCTAGTGGACTCAGGGCTCACCACGGCGTCCCGATAAGATGATGGTTAATGATCCACCACTAGGTCGCTGCCCTCAGACATGAGAAACCCATATCTCTGTGGCTCAAAGCGAATCCTATCGGATCTCCTAAGAAGTAAAAGGATCCGTGTCATGTTCTCCAGCATCGCCGTGCTGAGAATCAGGTTGTGAACTAGTACAAACATCAGGTTGATCATTATAAGGTTCTTGAGTTTCTTCAAGATCTACCTTTCTCTCACTAGCGTCTTTAGATAGCAGTTCGCTTTCAAGGAAAACCGCCCTCCGAGCAACAAATACCTTGTTCTCAGAAGGTTTGTAAAACAAATATCCCATAGACCCAGCAGGATACCCGGTGAATAAACACCTCTCGGCTTGGGGCTCTATTGTGTCCTCTACATCACGTCTCACGTAAGCAGGACAACCCCAAACTTTTAGATATGAAAGCGATGGAACCTTTCCATGTCACATCTCAAAAGGTGTTTTCTTAACCTTCTTTGTTGGTACGAGGTTAAAGATTCTAACGTCCATCTCTAATGCATAGCCCTAAAAGCTAATGGTTACATCCGTACGACTCATCACACCGGACCATACCCAATTGGTTCTGAAGTTCGTTTTGAAAAGTCATAAATATCTCAAAAGTATCCAATTTTTGTCTCACCAAGTAGACATAACCATACCTACTAAAATCATTGGTAAAGGTTACAAAGTATTTTGAGTTGTCTCTAGTAGCATGCTTGAACGGACCACACACATCCGTATGAATGATATCTAACAAGTCTTTGCCCCTTTCACTAACACCAGTGAAAGGTGCTTTGGTCATTTTGCCTAATAAGCAAGATTCGCATACATCATCCGACCCATGGTCAAATGATTCCAAGATCTCATCTGCTTGGAGCTTGGCGATGCACTTCTTGTTTATATGGCCCAATCAACCATGCCATAAAGATAACTTGTCCAAACTCTCTTTGGACTTAGAACCAACATTTAGGATTGATCTATCACTTTTCAAGCACACGCTTGTTTCATATATGACATGACATGGACGCACTTTAAAATAAAACACATCATTCTTAAAGCAAGAAATAATTCCATTAGAGAAATAAAATGAATATCCATCGTCAACCTAGTCATAAAAGGAAATAATATTATTGCCACGCATGCCGAAAAAGATAGATTAAAAAAGTAATAGATAAGTTGGATGGATAGAGGTCCATGCTCCCTATTTTCTTAACGGAGACAAGCACCTTGTTTCCCAGGATGAGATCCAGCTCCCCATCAACCAAGTATTTACTTCTTCTTAGTACATGCACGTTATTAACTATACGAGTACCACACCCGGTGTCCAATACTCAAGCATTAGAAGTAGAAGTGTTATGGAGTTCAATCAAATACGTACCGGAGGCGCCGGTCCCTTGGCATGAAGCATCTTGAGCTTCTCCGTGTACTTGGGGCAACTACACTTGTAGTATCCCTTCTCCCTGCAGAAGAAGCAGGTAGTCTCCTCCGCTAAGGTGGCTATAGGAGCGATTTCTATCCCCTAGGGTTGGGTTAGGTTTAGGCTTGGGTGTTGCCACCTTCGCCTCCGCCTTGCGCCGGAGGCAGGTCGCTTCCTCTTAGCACCACCCTCATGGAGGGCTAGGATGGGGGTAGAGGTTGATGGTTTTGCCTTGGCTATGTTAGAGTCTTCAACATGCCATGTAACTCCACCAAAGACTTGTCCATGTGCATATGGTAGTTCACAATGAACGGACCATATGCTTGACGCAAAGATTGGAGGTTAATATCCGTAGCCAACTCTTTTCCCATAGGAAAGCCCAACCTCTCGAACTTGTCCACGTATGCCTTCATACGAAGGACGTGGGAGCTCACGTTCCTGCCCTCCTACATCCTACACCCGATAAAGGCCTTGACACACTTATAGAGCTCTTGCCTTGCTTGCTGTTGGAACATTTCATTCAACTGTGTTATCAAGTCAAACGCACCAACGTCCTCGATTTGCCTTTGCAATTCGGAACTCATGGTCGTAAGCATGAGGCAAGTAACCTCGTTAGTATCCTTAAGGCGTTTCTCATAATTGTCTTTAGCAGCCCTAGTCGCAGTGGCAGTAGGAGCCTCCGGAAGAGGTTTCTCTAGAACATACAACTTACTTTCTTGGCGTAAGACAATTTGCAATTGTCTATGCCAATCCATAAAGTTTACTCGTATGAGTTTCTCTTTCTCCAAAAATGGATGGAGTGAGATGTGTGTCGCGGTGTTGCTTGTAGATGTCATCTAAAATAAGGCAAAGCACACAAAAAGTTTAGATCGACATATTTTAATCCTTGTTAAATAATTACCCCATAGTTTAACACTAATTATATAAACAAGGGTAAAGAACCTTATTTTACTCCACAACGTGACGGGTTTACCAGGGATCACTTCATGGAGCTATTTAGGCCGGTAAACGTTTTACCAATTGCAATCGAAGATTACAACTCTTAGACACTTGCGGGATCCTACGATACTCATAGCATCGGTTTGGCATGTTAGATCCCTTCCCACACTGATTCCTTGTTAATCCGCTTTGGTAACTTGGTATAGGCATGACAATTACCAAGGCGTATTAAGTTGGAATTGTAAATCGTCCGTCAAGATTCACAGTGGTACTCTAGCCCAATGGTTGGCTCAGTTTATGCTCGACAACCAACCTTGCGAGTTACCACACTCACTTTCCACACAGCTACGCAAGAATTAGCTCGGCTAAGCTCAACCACCGATCCCTGTTTCTCTAGATTCTGCGGCGTCATCATCTTATGGATGGTGTGTGATTTACATTTTTTAGAAAAACATGACTTTTGTTTTTCCGGTTAAAAAACCTCTTTTTATTTTGATTAACAAATAGGTGACAAAACGAATTTTCACTTTTGAACATAAACAATTTACATTCTTTTGTTAATCATGTGAGTGCGCGGAGTTTGATAACCAATTAAGGAAAACTCTTTAGTTTTATTATTTTGAAAGATTTTCTAACATGCGAAGATGCTAACAACCACGCAAGAAAATATAACAAAACTAAAACAACCACGCATGCAAAAACCGGTAATGAGCCCCTAAAACCTAAGTGTTCCCCCGTGAGCCAACAGAGGGAACAAAGTCTACTAAGGACACAACCAAGACTTCGCGGTGTGCTCCCACTTGATCCCTTGCCTTCAAATAGCCTCCAGATTTGTGATCGCCGAGACGTCTCGCAAGACTCTGGATGGTGGCCTCCGGTCTTCTCTTCATAATTACAAACAATATGAAAAGAAATGGCATGCAAGCCACGATTGCTATTTTAAGCTAATAACAATTACAATGAATAACAATGGCATGCAAGCCACGATTAATTACAAATTTACAAACCGAATGATATTAATTATTACAAACCACCAAATGAATGAAATTAATAAATAACAACCAAACACCACACAAAGGTATATGGGCACAAATTACCAATGCTCACAAACACAAACAACCAAACAAGCATGGTGTGCCACACCAAACCATGTACAAAAGTCTCTTAATTAAGTTTGTTCCTAAAACTCAAGGCACAATGAAACAAGACTTGTACATATGCATTAGGATTCCAAAAACTTTGAAATCCATATTCATGTATACACTTAATACTTGTATGCATGTGTGCATCTTGCCAAAACCACCTAATACGTACATATACAAGAACTAGGACACTAAATAGGGCTTTACAAGGCTAAAAAGCAAAAAAAAAAAGATTTTGGAAAAACCAAAATCCAAGTGCTAAAAACCAAATTCTTTTTCTTTTCAAAAAGGCCAAAAACAGCCTGTTCACGATGCCTTCACGAGCTATTGCTCTTCATGACCCGTACAGCCCATTAAGTCAGTACGCTCGACGACTCGTGAAACAATTAAAAAACCCTTCACGACAAGCACCCTACAACGCTGGTCATATAGCCTTCACAACGTGTGAAGCAAGCTTCATGGCCCGTGATGACCTACTTGATGGAAAGTCCAAAATCGAAAATTCGGTTTTTCAAGCCACAAAGGTGCAAGTATTTTGCAAATGTGGCTCTGATACTACTGTTAGGATTTACTAAGGCCAAGAGCACGCAACGGAAGCAAGCAAACACACACACAAAGACCAAATCTAATGAATCCCAATGGTAGTCTATCTTTGCAAAATAATAAGCAACCAAAAGAAAGAACAAAGAGAAGAGAAATATACCCTCCTGGAGCTGCAGGAAATCGAGTTCATCAAAAGTGTGGGACGTTGTTTGAAACAAATGGCTCCAAACCTTAGTTGTAGTCCACACCAAGCTCCTCTTCAATCCCTTTGTACTAGCAAAACACTTCTAACTCACAAACACCTTGTAGTAGAAATGAAACCAGCCTTGAACTCCTTTGTGCACAGCAACACTTGAACTCAACACTCTCTTTGTAAGAACTCTCTAAGTGTAAGTATTGCACAAATGACCAAGAGTGTGAAGGGAGGAAGGGGAGGGAGGGGGCTTATAAAGACCTTCAAAAGCCCCTAGAACTCCCCTGGGTCGGACCATGTGACTTGCTCTCATTAGACCAACAAAATGGTCCAATAAAAACACAAGTGTCACTTGAAATTCTGCCTTCACGACTTCCTTCACGGACCGTGAAGCCCAATGGTATCACGACCCGTGCCGCCCGGACAGGACTCGTGGGGGCACGGTGCTTTACGACCCGTGAGCATCCTTCACAGTCGTGAAGCCTAAGTCAGATTGAATTTGACCCATTCCTCTTATAGAAGGTTGTCGGGATTGAAACTTGGCGTATGACCTAATAGGGTCGCGCTTTATCGGTAGTGATACAGTCCTACGTTTGTCAGTGGGCAGATTCCAACACATACATGGTCCTTATATAACTCCTAAGATGACCCTTCAATGCCCCAAGGCCGGCCAATGAGTAATATTAAGGATAGACAAGCAGTAATATTGAGGATAGACATGCATTGGTTGAGGTGGGGGGCAAAAGCAAAAAGTTGGCAACTTTTTTTACACTACTTCACGTCGTGACTTTAATGAGTTCACACCGGGAAGTTTTCTTGGCCCACTTTAAAAGGAACTCAAACAACCTTGATTCCTTTTAACTCCTTCACTTTAGTTGTTATGGAGATTAATCCTCGGTGTGTAACCTAATAGGCCCATGCTTCATCGGTAGTGATATCGGCATATGTGTGTCGGTGGACATACTCCAACAGACTCTCACTTGCACATGACACACCATAACCTTAATGCCACGGACAAAGAGTGACCTCTGGTAAGGCATCTTTGTCCCCCAAGTCAACACATGTTTTATCCTTGACAAATGTCAAATCTCAATCATAAGTATGAAATGACCCTACAGATAAATAATCAAACATCCCTTTGTTCGCGATATCCGTGTGAGCACGAGACATGGTTAAATTTCAATCTCTAGATTGTTCACGATTATGTTTCTCGATCAAGATTGAGGGTAACCAAAATTCTAGTTGCAATCAATCAAACATCATTGTAATTCGAGCATGGCCATGCATTTTGATGTCAGTGCTCAATCATCGAGGGGCCCATGGATATCTCTCTAAACTAGAGGAACATATTTCTTTAACTACATTGTTCCACCACATACACTATACTTTACCCAAAAGCTCCCTTTGTAACATCCAGTTATGAACTGCGTTTCAAAGGAATCGAAGTAAAAAATATACATGTTTTGACACACATGCATCTCTGGTCTAAGGATGAAATGATATTATCATCCTGAGTTACTTGTGACAGAAACCATGAAGTAGCCTTAGGTGTGGATCGTCCAATCACCTGAAGAATTCAAGCGCATGGGAAGTGTTGCGTCTCTTATATCCAATCCATTATTGGATACGCGACCAATCCCTTTCCTCAGTCTTAATTCAAACTTCCTCCCCGTGAAGAATGACGGACTTTGAACATTTAGATTGAAAAACATTCTAGGAAGTGATCAAACATGGTAAGATGGAACATAGTAAGGATTTATGAAAATACCCGCCCTCGACGCATCGTTAAATCTCCATTTAATAATCGTATAATATGAAATACAATGTTCCTTAATGTTCCCAAAAGATAAATGCATATCAAACATAATCCAAAATACACTCATGCCAAGTCAAATCTAACACTTATCGATCTAGTGTGAGAATCATGGATAGCTTGTGACAACGACTTAGTGAATGGATCAGCCAAGTTTCATTCCGATGCTACTCTGTTGATGACAATATCACCACTTTCAATCCTATCTCTAATAAATTTGTATTTCTGAGGAATGTGCCTCATCCGCTTATGAGTTCTTGGTTCCTTCGCCAATGCAAACGCACCGTCATTATCGCAGAAAATCTCAATTCGGTAATGCTACGAACCATTCCAAGATCTTGGATGAACTTCCTCATCCTTATAGATTCCTTTTCTGCTTCACTTGCCACAATGTACTCTGACTCTGTAGTTGAATCAGTAACTGTATCCATGGAGCTCATCCGGCTGATAGAGCACCATTTAAAAGGAACAGAAACCCTGATTATTATTTGCAGTCATCCTTGTCTGTCTCGAAGCTTGCACCTCGTCATGCTCAATGCCCATGATACATCAGGGCATGTGCATGACATACACGGTTGATCCCACCACCGAAACATAAGGGATCCTCCCCATTACGTCTAGTTCCTCCTTGGAACTAGGACATTGAGTTTTGCTGAATGCCGCTCCATGCAACATAGGGGTGTTACCCCTCTTAGAGTCCTCCATCTTGAATGTCCACATATGCACTTTGTCATAGTCCAATGAGCCTTTTAGATATATCTCTATAGATCTTTATGCCCTTCATGGAGAAACAATTCCCAAGAAAAGAATTAACATCTTGTAAGGTTGGAACATCATTTCCAATAAGTAGAATATCATCTACATATAGGACAAGGAATATTACAGTACTACCACTAGCCCCGACATGTATGCATGGTTCATCCTTGATTTTTGAAAATCCAAATTCTTTGATTTTCTCATCAAAGCATAGGTTCCAGCTCTTGAGTCTACAAACTCTATCAGGATACCCAGGATGTACAAAACCCTCGGACTGTGACATAAACACCTCTTCACTTAGCTTCCCATTAAGGAAGGCGGTTTTTACATCCATTTGTCAAATTTCATAATCATAAAATGCAGCAATGGCAATGAGTATACTGATATACTTCATCATGGCCACTGGGAAAAGGTTTCCTCATAGTCAATCCCATGAGTTTGCGTGAAACCCTTAGCCACCGGTCGGGCTTTGAAGGTATCTATAGTTCCATCTACGCCGGTCTTCTTCCTGAAAACCCATTTACACCCTACTATCTTATACCTGGGTGTGGGATCAACCAATTCCCAAACTTGGTTGTCCGGCATGGACTGCATCTCGTTTTCCATAGTCTCCTTCCACCTAGCAGACTCGATGCCCGCAACGGCTTCCTGGTAGTTGGTGGGTTCATCATGATCCACCAATAAATTGTCACTCTCAGATATCAGAAGCGGCTCGTGACGAGACCTACAAGATCTACGAAGAGGTAATGGATTGTTGTCGGGTACCGACAAATTTTCATGCTCGGTTTCAACCACTTTGGGTTGAGTGCTAGTGCCAACATTAGT
This sequence comes from Dittrichia graveolens, assembly GCA_038502395.1. NCBI lineage: Eukaryota > Viridiplantae > Streptophyta > Magnoliopsida > Asterales > Asteraceae > Dittrichia > Dittrichia graveolens. Next base: position 72,945,193 of record JARJIL010000005.1, on the reverse strand, counting down.
CCCTTCATCCGTTGGTTCTTGAATTTCTTCAAGATCAATCTCTTTCCCACCAAACTATATAGATATCTGCTCTCTTTGAAGAAAACTACCCTTCTCGCAACAAATACTTCGTTCTCAAAAGGTTTGTAAAACAAATATCCAGTAAGATATCCAAAGAAATAATACCTCTCTAATCAGGGTTCGAGATTGTCCTCTACCTCACGCCAAATGTAGGTAGGACAACCCAAACCTTGAGATATGAAATCTTAGGAACTACTCCATGCCACATCTCTAAGCTGTTTAGTGGACTTTCTTTGTCGGTAAGAGGTTAGGGATCCTGGCCGCCGACTCAAGAGCGTACCTCCCAAAAACTAATGTACTCATCATGGATTGGACCATGTCCAATAATGTCTGATTCCTCCGCTTGGCGACACCATTCACTCGTGGCGTCCTAGGAGGAGTTAATTGTGAGATAAGCCCTCAATTTTTAGATACTCTCCTCATTTTGGAAGGTCTTCAAAACCTCAAAGGTTTCAGACTTATGTATAATAAGGTAGACAAAGTCGTATCTACCAAAATCGTCAGTAAATGTAACGAAGTATCTCGAGTTTTCCCTTGTGATATGCTTGAATGCACACATCACTATGCGCAATTTCCAACAAGTCCTTGCCCCTTTCACTCACACTAGCAAAGGGAGATTTTGTCATTTTACCCAATAAACAAGATTCGGTCAAATGATTCCAAGATCTCATCCACTTGGAGCTTGGTGATGCACTTCTTGTTTATGTGACCAAGGTGACTATGCCACAAAGAAAACTTGTCTAAATTATTCTTGGACTCAGAATCAATATTCATGGTTGTTCTATTATTAGAGATATATGCATCAGCTTCGTATATACCACGACATGGACACGCTTTGAAATAACAAACATTATCCTTAAAAGAAGAGATAATTCCATTATCAAGTTATTCTTAGCTCAACACTTCCTTTCTTCAAAACAGGGGCGACCTCCTTGTACCCATTATAAGATACAGCTCTTTATCTCTCAGACTTCTACTTTTCCTTAACACATGCACAATTTGAAGTAGAAGTATGACGGAGTTCAATCATGAATGTATCTAAAGTAGAAGCACTCGTTCCCGAAACTCAAAGCTTCTTAAGGCCTTCTAGGTACTTTGGGCAGCTTCGGTGCATGTGCCCTTTTGCCCCACAAAAGAAGCAAACTGCCTCTTCCGAAGTCTTCGCCTGGGAATTGGACCCTTTGGCTTAAGCTCCGGGGTAGGGTTAGGATTGGAAGCCCCATCCTTCCCCTTACCTTTACCCTTGGGGTAGAGGTCGGTTTCTTCTTTTTCTTGATGCCACCCTCCCGAATAGCCAAGACGGGAGGAAGAGAGATGGACTTTTATTTATGTTAGACTCCACAGTCCTCAACATACCATGTAGCTCCATAGGGACTTATGCATTCCATGCATATGATAATTCACAACAAATTGATCATACGATGGAGGAAGGGATCGCAGGATTATATCCACCGCCATCTCCCTTCTTATGGCAAATCCTAGCCTCTCCATGCACTCCACTAGTGCCTTCATCTTTAACACGTGGAGGCTTACGTTCCCGCTATCCTACAGCCGCCAACCGAGCAGGTTTAGGCACCCGTACCGTTCTTGCCTTGTTGCACTTATATTCTCCATTTGCTTTTACAAATCGGAGCTCATCGTGCTTAGCATGAGACAAGTAACCTCATTGGTGTCTTTGACGTGCTTTTCATGTGCATCCCTCTACACTAACTTCAAACTAAGATTTTGAATAACTCGGCTAAAGCTTGACAATTATTTAAAATTTTATTTTGAAATTGAAAATCAACCATCACGGTGCCATTGACAGTGGTACTTTTGCCCAATGAATGATAATCAACCTTGCGAGTTTCCATACTCACCTTCCACACAACTCACGCAAGGATCCACTAGGCTCAACAATCAACCTTGTGTGACTAGATTTGGGTGGTGTCATCTTATGGGTGGTGTGTGATTTACTTTTAGAAGACAGGATTTGTATTCCGGTTAAAAACCATTTTGAGATTAACAAATTTTGTGACAAAACTAATCTTCACTTAGAACATAAACCACTTTTATATTCTCTTTGTTAATCTTATGCACGCGGGCGTTGTAAACCATTTTTAAAACTCATGTATTTCTTATTATTTATAAAAATTGTCTAGCATACAATAATCCTAATATCCATGCATAAACAATAAAACACATCACACATATATAAATAATATTAGTAACCATACCCATAAGCCATACATTTTCCCGTGAACCAAATACGAAAAACAAGGTTAACTAAGAAAAAAAATTCATTGACTTCGGATGTGCTCCCACTAAACCCGCTACCTCTATTGGGCCTCCCATGACTCCCGATGGTTTCCTCCATATTACAAGTACATAGAAAGAGAGAAATGACATGCAAGCCACAAATTACTATCTTCTAGTACCATTACATATATGAAAATTAAATGGCATGCAAGTCACAATTAATTTACAAATCAAATTAATTAATTACAAACCATGTGACATAAAAGTCGCCAAATGAATGAATTATTAAAAAAACACATGCAATCCTCTCCTTCCAAAGGTTTAGGGCAATATGGTTACCAACAGATGCAATCTATACAACAAAAGAAAACATACAAGCATGGTGTGCCACAAAGTCATACCATGCACAATAAAATAATCACAAGATAATAAAATAATCCCATGTACATATACATTAGTAACATCATACCATTTTTAGTGAAACATATATATATATATATATATATATATATATATATATATACTATAAGTACATGCAATTATGCATTTCATACCAAAATCATAATCCACATGTAACTATACAAACCAAGATAAAAGACAACAAGATCATCACAAGATAATAAAGTTCTAATACAAAAATAAATCGAGGGTATTTTAGTCTTTTGATATGATTCTGTTGCAATAATTTGCAAACAAACACAAAAAAGGATTGGAATAGAATTCAATTCCATTTACTTTTCAGCGAAACAAACATGAATAAGAATCTCATTCCTTAGGAATTCAATTCTTTAAGAAATTCAATTTCATTCCGTGAAACAAACGCGACCCTAGATTTTGGAAAAATCATTTTTAATGCTGGAAAGCCAAAAAAATGTATTCTGGAAAAATCTAGAAATAAACAACGAAGGCCAAGACCGAAAAACCAAAACATTTTTTATGCTGGAAAGCCAAAAAAATGTATTCTAGAAAAACTTCTCGGTGTGAACTCCTAAGAGTTCATGATGTGAAGTAGTACAGCCAGATTTTCAAAAAAATTCGGTTTTTCAAGCCACCATGTGCAAAACTCATGTAGAGCTGGCTCCGATACCACTGTTGGGTTTCTATAAGCATGCAACAGAAGCAAAGAAACGAGAAATCCAGATACAAACAATGGTTCAAAGAACCAAAGTGCCATACAAAACTCACCACACTGACCAAACTCTACAAGCAAATAATGCAACATAATAAGAAGGGAGAATAAATTATACCCTTCGAGGAGGAGCTAGAGAAGCCGAGATCAAATGTAGATGAACTTTGAAAGCCGAGCGAGCCTTCCTCTATTGTTAAAGTCCACCCCAGGTTCATATGACCTCCTTTTACTAGCAAGCCTTCGGTGGTCTTCAATGACTTAAAACGCACTTATGGGACAACCACGATAGTTCCTTGCAAGGTCCTACCAAGAACACACTTAGAACACTATTTTTGCTCTCACAAATTAGCCCTAAGGGGTGTTTGGTTGGTGTCATATGGGGGGATTTCATGGGATTGGGATTTCAAATCCCTTCAAATGTGGTGTTTGGTTTGCAAAAATGGGATGGGATTTCCAATCCTAGGATTTCAAATGTGGTGTTTGGTTCGCAAGGCCATCGCCATCACCCGTTCTTTGTTGCCATTCGCCGTCGCCGTCACCCATTCGTTGTCGCTTCGTTGACCACCGTCAGAAACCCTTCGTCGTTGTTCGCCGTCATTCGCCTTCGTCCGCCATCATTCGCCTTCGTCCGCCGTCGTTCGCCTTCGTTATCACCGTCATTCGTCATCCACCAACAGAAACCCGCCATCATTCGCTTTCGTTGTCGCCGTCGTTCGTCGTCCACCATCAAAAACCCGCCGTCGTTCGCCTTAGTCAGCCATCGCTGTCACCGTCGTTCGTCGTCCACTATCAGAAACCCGCCGTCGTTCGCCTTCGCCCGACGTCGTTCATCGTCCATCGTCAAAAACCCGCCGTTGTTCGTCGTCCACCGTCGTTCACCTTCGCTGTCACCATCGTTCGTCGTCCACCATCAGAAACCCGCCGTCATTCGTCGTCCACCGTCATTCGCCGTCAACCGTCGCCATCGTCGTCCTTCCTCTTCGATGGTGGCAACAGGTGTGGTGGTTGGCTTTTGATGGAGTTTAGTAGTGGTGGAAATCCCACCTAAGAAATATGAACCAAACACAAGATGGGATTTTAAATCCCACTAAATGCAAATCCCACCAAATACCAATCTCATTATAAATGCAAATCCCTTCAAAAACAATACTTGAACCAAACACCCCTTAGTGTTTTTGTGTGAGTAATAATAAGGATAGAATGCATTGGTGGAGGTGGGAGGCAAAAGCAAAAAGCTGGCAGCTTTTCTGACACTACGTCACGCCGTGAAGTTTTCCTTGCCACTTCAAAAGGAACTCAACGACCTTGATTCCTATTAGCCTTTGACTTTGGTTATTGTTGAGATCAATTCCCTATGTGTAACCCAAAGCCCCTTGCTTCATTAGTAGTGATATTGACGTATGTGTGTTGGTAGGCATTCTCCAACAGTGACAACCTCCTCATGCGAGCCATGAAGTCCGAAAACGCATCACGTCATTTCCCAACATACTAAATCCATCGGTGATGCCTTGACTTCGTCATCAATTTATAGCTCCAAGGACAGAACATGCAAACCTTCTAACATGCAAAGGAAAATACACCGCCATCGATAAAGCTTATCACCCAGCTTTTTCACCCATAAACCAGCATCCACTTTTTGATCCACCTCTCCCTACAAACACCTCACCAGTCAACCATAAACCGCACAACATGTTTTTTCTAGAACCTCTCACTTTCCTTACAAGTGGTTATTTGATCCTTACAAGTTGTATCAAGCCATGTTATCTTGGCTCGTGTATTGTGGACTAAAGATCTCACAAAAGCATGTTCTACGGTTTTGCTGCATGAGGGTTCGTTTAGTTCAATAGGTTTATGCGGCGCATGGCTCCACACCATGGAGCCAGGCTCCACACCGAGCATCCGAAAATCCCAAATGCAAAACCCTACTCTCAATAGACTCCTTGTTGTGCTCCCCTGATTCACGTCGTGAACTATCTTTCCCCATGTCGTAAACCATCTTCATCAAACCAAGATCCAACATCGTAGATTTCACATCAAGCTCCCCCTTAATTAGATTCTAGTTTCAATATCATACTGCCAATTTCAAGTCACACCAAACAATCTCATGTATCATCAAAGTAAATTTCACAAAATCATTCTTTAATTTAATTAAAATAGGATTAGGTAAACATTAAAGATGCAGCCCACCAAAATCATATTTTGACCCTCCCATTTAGCATCATCATAAATCATCTTATAGATCAATTAGTATCATTGATCATCCATCATCTCAGTCATTTGTCACAACATCCATACCGGAGCGATGCATCCCACCTTGGGTTTATCACAAGTTTGTATGACCCCCAAGTGCTAGCATGCCAATACTAAGCTTCAAAAGCTTGAACACGCTTCTAAACAGCAACAAATGTACCTCTACTTGAACTTGGACCAAACTCACTTGCATACTCATGAATTCCATCATAGTATGTATACTTTTTGTGCGTGTATATTCATGTATAAAAAGGGAAAGAGAGGAGATGAATCACCCATGAGAAAGAAGCCTCTTGAGCCCTTAACATTGCCCCAAGGTAGTATCACCGTCCGCCAAAAAGGAAACCACGTGCATTGACCATCAAATTGTCCAATAAAATCAAAGTGACATTTCAGCTTCTCTTCACGGCCCATGAAGCACTCATGAAGGAAGCTTCATGGTCATGCACATAACCTTCATAGCCCATGAAGCAATCTTCATGGTCATGAAGCACCTTTTCATAGCGAAAGACAATAGTTTGCTCCTCTCTTTCAATTGTGTTGTCGGGATCAATCCTTGGTGTGTGACCTACTCCTCTCTTTCAATTGGGCTGTCGAGATCAATCCTTGGTGTGTGACTTAATAGTCCCGTGTTTCATTAGCAGTGATACCGTCGTGTGTGTGACTGTGGACAGACACCAACAAATACGTGTGGGAAGAAGTTCAAACGAGAATCGTTTTTTATACGAAAACTGTTTGTAACATCATTAATGACTCATTAATAGGGGTATTTGGTCATTTGTATATTTTTCTAACCGTGAATTGTGTCCGGGTGGACCATCGTTAATGTGAGAGACTTCATGACAATCATTAGTCATTAATGAACCGATCATTAGCCGCCAACATTATTAGGCACTAATTTATTTAATGAAGGTCCAAGATTGGTTCTCGTATGAAAAATAGTTCTTATTTGAACCCTCCCTTATATGTGTGTGTGTGTGTGTATATATATATATATACGTATATAGGGTAGAGATCAAGTAAAAAGAAAATTAAAGTAAAAATGGTAAAAGGGATGATTATTTGATCATTTTTTGGTATATATATCAACTGATAATCGTTAGTTCATCATCTTTATTGATTAAAACTGGTTCTTCATCAATTTCTTTTTGATGAATCCAACATATTCATCACTTTTTAGATGAAAGCATTTTGTTCATCAACAAATTATTCCAAAATTTTGTTTTCAAAATCTGTATTTGAAATCAAAAAGAAATTGATGAAGAACTAGTTTTAATCAATAAAGATGATGAAATAACGAAAATCAGTTGATATATATACCGAAAAATGATCAAATAATCATCTCTTTTACACTTTTTACTTTAATTTTCTTTTTATTTGATCTCATCCCTACGTATATATATATATATATATATATATATATATATATATATCTGTGTGTATGTGTTATATAGACACACACCCATATGTTCATATGTAAAAATACATTTGTACCTTTGTTTTTACAAATATTTATATACATATTAAATATGAATGTGTGTGTGTATATACATTTTTACATATGTGTGTATATAATAAACATCTATTGGTTTTTTTTTCTCTGTGTGTGTGTGTGTTAAAATGACATAAAACATATAACAAACTCAAAATACCAAACTAGACACAAAAACATACCTTAAGATGTGGAGGGGGATTTTGTAGCTCTAATACTTGCAGTGGTGCCAAAGACATAGCACAGCCTGCAAAGATAACTAAGATAAGCAACAGCCTTTAAAAGTGTAAAAGAATCCTGTAAAAGTGTAAAATAATGATCCACTTACAGTTTATAAACTTTTGCAGCATTAATTGCTTAACAAAAAGTTATAAGAAGCTGAAGACATAACAAAGGTGATAGTTACCGTGTTTCCATAACAAAGAGAAGACAGCAAGTTACCATCTAAGTTCTCTTTAGAATCAATCATATATTCAGCCAATTGTTTCGCAATCAAATCTACAGGTATCAAGAATATCAAAGTTACAAGAAGCACCATCCCTTTTGCAGTATGATATACACTTTGAAATTAACAATCAAACAAATCATTCTGGAAGCCAAGACTCATATGCAGTTACTGAAAAACAATGATTATGTATTTTACTACAAAACCATATTGTAATTATATAGATAAAATAAAGTGAGAATCTGTAAACCTTATCTATCCTGTAACGGTTGGTCAATCTTCATCTGTCCAACTAAAGGTTTTTAAAGCAACGATTAAAAAATTAGACGAGTTTTAAAATCAATGAAGAACAAAAACAGGGAGAAACCGGAACAGATGAGACTGAAGATAAAGACCCATCCACAAAAACAAATTTAAAACAAAATCAATGTTGGCTGCAGAAATCAATCAATCTACGATTCATTACTACAGTATAAAAACTTAACGAAACCAAACAAGAACAGAGGAAAATAAGGCAGATAAGTTACCTGGCCATGAAAAAGGAAAGCAATCAATTAAAGGGATTAAGGTCAGGGAAGCAATCGATCAAAGGGAATGTTCTAATCCTGCTAAATCAATCACTTGTGCAGCTACAGATCTCCAATTTGCTCCACCATTTGTACGAATAGCTCGTATTATACAATGTCTTTTCTTCTATTTCTATTTGATAGATCAAACAGATCATTAAAAGCTAAATAGTTGATACCAAGTACTTTTCTTGCCACACTAACAAAAAAAGAACAAAACATGAACCAAATAAAATTATAAACCACAAAATTTTACTCCACAAAGGGCTTTTGGAGGTACTATATAACCATTGTATGTGTTTTCCCAGATCCTGTAGGCAAAAATGCACACGTTTCCTGAAATAAATAAATATGCAAGGTAACAACAGAGTTATTATTTTGATAAAATTAACAACGAAGATATGATATCACATGGTCGGTTTCAAGTCACATGATTTTGATCATTTCTTTGATCAAATCGAACTCGAGATTTAGGATTGAACAGGGAGGATTGCATTGTGTTTGAAGAAACAAAGTGTGTGTGTATATGATAGATGGAGAAAGGCAAGAAGATATATATATTAATGAAGAATGATCACTTACATTTGCAACCCATTTACATGTATATATAGAGGGCATCGTGGGTGTGTGAGTGGAGTAACCGACCAAGTCGGTTAAGAGGAAGTCGATTAAGAGGTGGAGGTTGCAATCAGTTTTCCTAATAACCGATTGTGTGGCACATAACCAATACAATAATTAAATAACCTAAGTTTAATAATCTCATAGCTCATAAAACTTATACTAAGGACCAAAATAACATAAAATAACTTTGAAAAATGATTATGATATTTAAAATGGCTAACATTGCCCCCCTTAAATATCATGTCATTTTCTTCTTCGGGTCTTCCTTGAGTCTTCAAGTCAAGATGACATAGTCATCTACTTCGTTGCTACTTGCACCATGGTCTTCCTCCGAATAGTACTCGACTATGCTCATCACTATCTTGAGTTTGATTTCCCCGAGTCATTGCAATGCCTTGATCCTCCTGATCTTTGCTCGTGGTTCCTCCACTTCTTGAGCCCGCATTGGTTGGATCAATCATGGGCTTTGATTGATCTAAGACCTTGTTACCTTCTATACGATCTTCGTGACTCGATGGCTTGCCAAACTTCTTCAATGCAACTTGATAGTAATCTTGAGGAATCATTAGATACTTTTCATACATTTCACAAAATGCTTGTGCGTAGCAACCTGGATACCCGAAACTCATGGCTATTTCATCCCATTCATTGTTTTTTGAGATCGTGTCATAACCTCCCGATCTCATGATCAACTTATAAAAGTCGAATAGACAAAATTTCAAACCAGCCATCTTCGGTGGTATAGGAATTTCTTCACCCTTTCTTATCTTGTGAAACCATCCAGTAGCTTGTTCAAACTTTCTTTTGAACAAATACTTGTCTTTGAAACAAATTTGATCCGCATTTGCTAAAACCATGAAAGAAATGAAATCATCTAGAGTTTCAATAGTGATAGGAATTTAAACACCATTGATTTCGATTTCATCTACTTTTGAATTTGCTCCAGCTTCAATTGAGGAGTGAGTGGTTTCTCAAATGGTCCTTGTAGTTGACAGACTTGGATCATCTTCTTTTTCATTCTCTTCGACACACATATGAGAGATCAAACATTTTGAATCTTTGAACTCTACTTCGAAGCCTTGTAGGATCAATTAGTTAAGACTCAAAACATTGATATTGATCTCGGGAGAGTATGATACATAAGGAACCGAAAAAGTCCTCTCATTTGTGGGTAACTCGATCTCACCAACACCATGAACATTGATTTGTTGATCTTCCTTGTTAATTGTGTAACAAGCCTTGAACTTGGTAAACAACTCTCAGTTTGGTGACATGTGCCTCGAAATGCTTGAATTCACATACCATATGTGATTTCAACTTCCAATTTCCGTTTCCTCAATCATATAATCGCCATTCACAATCTTCTTTACCACATAAGTTTGAAGATATGGTTGAAAAGGAGTAGTTTCTCGATCCTCACTTCTTTGTGTGGTGGGGTGGCCTTCATCCTTCATAACAGGAATCCTCCTTGTTGAGCAATCCCATCCAAAATTCCCTTTATTGTAGAATCGGTAGCATTTTGACCTTCTAGCTCCTCGTGAATCCATGTATCTTCTTGTTGTAAAATCCCTTTTGTGAATGTCTCGATCTTTGCATGTTCCTTTCCACTTGATCATGCCTTCGACTCTAATACCATGTTCGGTTGTGAGTTGCATGAGTTTGATCATTACTTTGATTATATCGAACTCGAGATTGCATTGTGTTTGAATAAACAAAGTGTGTGTGTGATAGATACTCGTAACAGCAAACTGGTAAGATTGAAATTGATAACGATAAAGTCCACTTCGAGAGGGACGAAATCTCCAATTTACAGAACAAAGTCTGAGAAATAAAACCAACATAAAAACCACCGTAATACAGGAACTACTTTAAAGCATATCTCCTAAACAACTGATTCTAAAAAGTAGCTAATAAACTGCCTGTCCACTACTTCTGTTTTCCCGCCAGGGTCAAATAAGTATTTCAGAAGTGAATTAAATTGACCCTTTTCAGCTGATGAATTTACTTGGTTCTTGTTCCTGCGTGAATAAACCTTCAGTGGGGTTGTATCATTACTTCCCGCCCGGTAAAACGCCTTGTCCTCAAGGCGAAAGTCTAGAAATTGGGCAGCTAGAAGGTCATAGTTTTCCCAAGTAGCTTCTTCATGAGGACGATGACACCATAAAATTAAAAGCTCCAAAACAGGTTGACCCGCTTCCATGACCCAGCAATGTGCCAAAACTGAACTTGGGTGCAAGTCGACCTCCCAGTCCTTAGTGATAGGTAAAGGAGGGACTGATGTAGAAGGAAAAGAGCCACGAGCTGGTTTAAGCATTGAAACATGAAATACCGGGTGGATGCGAGCTTGGGGGGGGGGGGGGGGGGGGGTTCCAACTTGTAAGCAACTGGACCCACCTTTCGACTGATACGGTAAGGACCATAGAACCTGGGAGAAAGTTTCTCGTGACGTCGTTTACCTAAGCTCCGTTGACGGTATGGTTGAATTTTTAGAAAAACATAATCTCCTTCTTCAAAAGACAGCTCACGACGCTTGGTATTACCTTGGTTGCGCATCCGGTCTTGGGCTTTAAGTAAATTGTTTCAAAGAAGTTTGAGCATATCATCCCTGTCAACAAGTTGTTCCAGCTCCGCGTTCTTAGTCTGTCCTACAACATAAGGAGAAAGCGGCGGTGGATCCCTGCCATACATGACAGAAAAAGGTGTGGTACCTGTTGACGTATGAAAACGTGTGTTGTAAGAGTATTCAGCCCAGGCCAGGTAAGAACACCATTTGGTAGGTTGTTCATGAGCAAAGCACCGCAAATATGCTTCAAGACATCGATTAAGCACCTCCATCTGACCATCGGTTTGCGGGTGATAACTGGTGCTCATTTGCAGCTTTGTTTGACACAAACGGAACAGCTCCTGCCAAAAATTACTGAGAAAAACGACATCCCGGTCAGAAATAATGGAACGAGGGAAACCATGGAGACGAACAATTTCCTTACAGAAAACCGTGGCAACTCCTTTGGCAGTAAATGGGCGAGATAAGCCAATAAAATGAGCATATTTGCTCAATCGATCGACCACAACCAGGATGGTATCGACCCAATTAGAAAGCGGCAATCCCACGATAAAATCCATTGAGATGTCTTCCCAAACTCGTGTAGGGATAGGTAAGGGTTGGAGCAACCCAGCAGGAGATAAAGTTTCATACTTTTGCTGTTGACATGTTAGGCATTGTTGAACAAATTAACGGACATCTTGTTTCATGTTTGGCCAGAAATATTGAGCTGTGAGACGTTTTAAAGTCTTTAAAAACTCGCCATGACCACCCACTGGAGTTGCATGAGCCTCGTGTAACAATTTGAGACGGAGATTCTTTGCATCAGGAATGACCATACGCTGTTTGTAATATAGGAGCTGATCGGCCAGAACGAAATCAGGGACTGAAGTTGGATCCACGGCTAATTGTTGGAGGATGTTGCTGGTGCATTGATCTGAGTTCAGGCCCGCTTTGATATCAGCAACGTCGGAACAATATGGTACACAAAGAGTAAGTAAGTCTCAAGATTGAGGGCGGCGTGATAAAGCATCAGCCCCTTTATTTTCTTTCCCAGCACGATGGGTAATAGAGAACTCATAAGACATGAGTTTGAGTAGAAGGCGTTGTTGTTCAGCGGTAGTAATTCTTTGTTCCAGCAAAAACTTCAAGGTATAATGATCGGTGCGAGCAAAGAAATGGCGACCTAACAAGTAATGGTTCCATTTCTGCACAGCTAGCACCAATGCAAGCAGCTCGCGATCATATGCAGATTTAAAACGGGTAGTTGGGGAGAATCCCTTACTAAAATAAGCCACCGGATGATCTTCTTGAGAAAGTATAGCCCCCACCCCTTCTGAAGAGGCATCACATTCAACTGTAAAAGCTTTCGAAAAGTCGGGTAAACGAAGAACCGGAGTGGATTTTAAGGCCTGCTTTAAATTCTGAAAAGCTGTTAAAGCATCAGCGGACCACACAAACCCGTCTTTCTTGGTCAGGGCTGTAAGTGGGCGACCTATCAGACCATAATTGCGAACAAACCGTGTGTAATACCCGGTAAGACCTAGAAACCCACGAACTTCCTTAACTGATGTTGGAATTGGCCAGGATTGGATCGCTGATATTTTTTCTTGTTCTACTTGTACCCCAGCAGAAGTGATAACATGGCCCAAGAACACAATTTGGGATTGACCAAAACAGCATTTGGATAATTTAGCAAAAAACTGATGATCATGAAGGAGAGTGAGTGCCTGTTCTAAATGATCAATGTGTTGCTCCATAGTATGGCTGTAAATCAATATATCATCAACAAACACCAAAATAAATCGCCTTAAATAAGGTCGGAATAAGTCATTCATTACCAACTGAAACGTTGATGGAGCGTTGGTCAGCCCAAAGGGCATCACTTTGAACTCATAATGACCCGAATGAGTCCTAAAAGCTGTCTTCATCACGTCTGATGGATGTACTCTGATCTGGTAATACCCGGATCGCAAATCGAGCTTAGAAAAAATGGTTGCGCCATACAACTCATCTAAAAGTTCATCAATGTTAGGGATCGGATACTTATCAGCTACCGTAATTTAGTTTAAGGCCCTGTAGTCGACACACATGCGCCAAGTATTGTCTTTCTTCTTAACTAACAAAACAGGGCTCGAAAATGGGCTGGTACTAGGCTGTATGAATCCGGCTGCCAGTAGTTGAGCCACCTGTTTTTCAATTTCGGTTTTTTGAACATGTGGGTAGCGATAGGGTCGAATATTAGGTGGTGCAGAATTAGGGAGCAGAGGGATAGAATGGGAAGTAGAGCGAAACAGGGTAGATCAGTAGGCTCTTTGAAAACCCCTTGATATTTACTGAGCAATGGCTGCAATTGATCGGGTATAGCTAGTGTGGTATCAATGTCAATGGCTAAATATTGAAAAGAAGCAGATTTCTGGGACCAGAAGAAATACCTTGTAATTTGTACTTCTTTCCATCGATAGTAAAAATCATGAACATTTCATTCCAATTTGCTTGGACGGTACTAAGTGTAGATAGCCATTGAATTCCAAGAACGAGATCTGCTCCTCCTATCGAAAATGGGTAGAAGTCTTGAACAATTTTTAAATCGGATAATTGAACAGAGACATCCTTGCATAATTGATTACACCGGATGATATCCCCATTCCCGATTTGTACACCGAAGGGAGTAACAAACTGGGTTACCAGTTTCAATTCACGAACCAAGGCATCGGAGATGAAATTATGGATTGACCCGCCATCCACCAGAATTAGTACTTCAGATGTTCCCAGAGTACCTCGAAGTTTCATTGTCGTGACATTTGATTTACCAAAGATAGCGTGTAAACTGATCTCAGCAAAACCCTCTTGCTCTGTTGTTTCTTCTACCTCATTTGTAGTGGTGGCTACTTCTGGTTCTTCCGATGATTCCAACATCTTGAACGTACCCGTTTTGCAGCGATGACCCGGTCCATACTTTTCTCCACATCGGTAGCACTCTCCTTTAAGGAACCGGTTCTGTTTTTCAGTTTCGGAAATTCGTAAAGGCGTGTTTTGGGTTGTAGGGTTATGGGGGTAAGGTGGAAGGGTATTTTTGGTGTCGGTAGGGTTGGGTTTTGGGCTTGGGCTCCAGGTTGTTCCTTTACTAAATTTAAATGAGCTCGCTTTCGATTCGTACTCCAGTGCTAGGCTCGCTGCATTGTAAACGGTTCGAGGCTTCTGAATTCGCACATCAGCCTTCAACTCTTCTTTGAGGCCGTTCAAGAAAACACCCAACAAGCAGTGCTCTGGCCAATTAGAAACTCTAGCCGAACGTTTGGCAAATTCCTGTCTATATTCCTGTACAGACCCCAACTGTTTGATGCTACAAAGGTATTCATCCGGGTTTTGGAACTCAGCAGGACCAAAGTTTTTCTGAAATGCGTGGACCAATTCTTCCCATAGGGTGATCAGGGTGATCAATTGATCCGCTGACAGCCAAGAAAAAAGGTCTAAGGCATCCCCTTCCAAGTGCATAGAGGCTACATCAACCTTCTCCTCATCTGGAATTTGGTAATAACGGAAGTACTTTTCTGCTTTCTAAATCCAGCCACGAGGATCTCCCCCAGAATACGTAGGGAAATCAATTTTGGTGAAGTGACGATGGTTTTGATACCTCCATGAGCTTTCTCCCTCGTCATTCCTCCGACGATCACTGTTGGATTTCTGGTGTGTGTTGAACTGAATCTTCAACGCTGCAACATCATCTCTCAGTGACTCTATGGACTCCAATCAAGAAGCGATTGCTGCCAATTGAGCAGCCACAGGCTCGGAATCCCCCTGACTCGTCGAACCCTGGGTAGTAGGCGCCATTTCCCGGCAATGGAACCAAAATGATAGATACTCGTAACAGCAAACTGGTAAGATTGAAATTGATAACGATAAAGTCCACTTCGAGAGAGACGAAATCTCCAATTTACAGAACAAAGTCTGAGAAATAAAACCAACATAAAAACCACCGTAATACAGGAACTACTTTAAAGCATATCTCCTAATCAACTGATCCTAAAAAGTAGCTAATAAACTGCCTGTCCACTACTTCTGTTTTCCTGCCAGAGAATGGGTCAAATAAGTATTTCAGAAGTGAATTAAATTGACCCTTTTCAGCTGATGAATTTACTTGGTTCTTGTTCCTGCGTGAATAAACCTTCAGTGGGGTTGTATCAGTGTGTATATGATAGATGGAGAAAGGCGAGAAGATATATATTAATGAAGAATGATCACTTACATTTGCAACCCATTTACATGTATATATAGAGAGGGCATCGTGGGTGTGTGCATGAGTGGAGTAACCGACCAAATCGGTTAAGAGGTGGAGGTTGCAATTGGTTTTCCTAATAACCGATTGTGTGACACATAACCAATACAATAATTAAATAACCTAAGTTTAATAATGTCATAAAACTTATACTAAGGACCAAATTAACATAAGATAACTTTGAAAAATGATAATTGATATTTAGAATGGCTAACATCACATACCTTTTAGATCCTGAACCATGTTGTATAAAGTCCGGTTATCTTTAACAGCTTTATGATATCCCTGAGTAGCACTAGATGACTCCTCTATCTGGCTTTCTAAAACCCCTTTTATAATTAAAATAAGTAACAAAGCTGACTTTTTGAACAGCAATAAGTATTTAGCATACCCATTTGTTCAACATCATTTTGCAATTGTGATTGAAAATCTCCAAATTCTGCTTTTTGTACTCGACAATAATGCCTTTAATTAATGCAAAACAGAGTGTGGCGGTGGCTTAACATCTTGATGTAAATTTAGTGTTGAAGAAATCCTAAATAAAAAGAAAGCATACCAGTATCTTTCTTTCTTGGGCTTTAAACACCAAACAGTGGTTGCAATCAAAAGCTTGACAAGACTTCAACATACTTATCTAGAATGTTTTAATAATTGTAATTTTGACTAACAGCACAAGCCTAAACCAAAAGGTACTAATCTACATCCTTTGTCATTTCCAGTTGTTGAACTCGTAATTGTTTCACTTCCTTCTTTGATAGATCTTTGAAAATATGGTTCAACTGATATACAACAAGAAGATGATGATTTTGATATCTTGACTTATTCTAGTAAAATGTTGCTAAAAGAATATGATACCTCAAGTAACTTGTTTTGAAGTTGTTCTAGCAAAGTACTCATAAGCATCTTACTAACCATCTTGACTCCTGTAAAACAATGATCCACTTGCACTTTATTAACTTTTTCAACATTAATTGTTTAACAAAAAGTTATAAGAAGCTGAAGACATAACAAAGGTGATAGTTACCATGTTTCCATAACGAAGAGAAGACAGCAAGTTACCATCTAAGTTCTCTTTAGCATCAATCATATATTCAGCCTATTGTTTGGCAATCAAATCTACAGGTATCAAATATCAAAGTTACAAGAAGCACCATCCCTTTTGCAGTATGATATACACTTTGAAATTAACAATCAAACAAATCATTCTGGAAGCCAAGAGTATATGCAGTTACTGAAAAACAACGATTATGTATTTCACTACAAAACCATATTGTAATTATATAGATAAAATAAAGTGAGAATCTGTAAACCTTCATCTCATATGCAGTTAAGATGTATATAAGAAAAAAACTAAAGGTCATGACATCTGTGATTGAAGAAATAATTAGACGAGTTTTAAAATCAATGAAGAACCAAAAAAAAGAGGAAGAAACCGAAACATATGAGATTGAAGATAAACCTTAATGAAACCAATCTGCGATTGAATAAAAACTTAATGAAACCAAACAAGAACAGGGGAAATAAGTGTCAGGATTTTCCGATCAAATCAAATGAAGGGTTAGGATTAAGTTTTCCATTCTCATCTAACTATATCTCTGTGTGTGTTTGTGTAGTTTCAAATTTTGGAAAGATATTCACGTGATTGTAAACTTTGGAAGGATATTGATATATTACGGAGTTTTATAAGGATAAAGTAAGCCCAACTATTAAAGTGACAAAACATATGACAAACAATACTAACCTGGATACGAAATCAAACCTTAAGGTGCGGGAGGAGGGATTCTAGCTCCTCTGTTTGAAGTGGTGACAAAAACATAGCACACCCTGCAAAGTTAACTAAGATAAGCAACAACCTTAATGATTATAGGCTGATACGATATCTCATTAAGTTTGTACTTTTATGTTTTTCACCATTTTCAAAGTCTACTCATGTAATATATTATTATATGTGACAATATGCATCTTAGGTACTAGTAAAGGTAAAACAAACACACAAGTATTGAAATAAATGTACTTGCAGCTCCTGCAGACCTTGGCTTGTGAAGATACTGCTTCTAAACCAAGAAGGTGATTTGCCTCCCAAATTAAACATTAAATAATTAACAAATCTGAGTGAGAGAGGTTTTATCATCATAATATTTTTCTGTCAGCAATTATATAACCCAGCAACCAATTATATATGGAGTCAGAAGTGACGATTTAAACCAATTACTTATGGATCCTATTCGGGTCAACCCAATACAACCGGATCTGATTCGACCTTTGCTAGAACAGGTCCGACTTTTACTGAAACTCCTTTTGACCCGTTACCGACCCACTAGTCTTCTCACCTCCATGTGAGTGATGAACTGGAGGCTTTCCTAAAGGAACCCCCCCCCCCCCCCACACACACACAAAAAAAAACAGAAATGAAAAGAAAAGAAAGAGAAAAACTTACTAATATGAAATGAACAAAAAGTCTTACTATACAAGGGAAAAATGATCTGTCCGGGTGGTTGTTCCTGCCAATCCAATTATGGAATGAGATAAGAAAAAAAGAATTTTGTGGATCCATTGGACTCATGCTGCTGCCGCCTCTAATGCCTCTGCAGTTCTTTTGGCCTAACATTGCCAAAAGAACCCATCAAATCCTTACACATTTTAAAAGTAAGGGTGTGTTTTGCATCAAGTCTGTGACAAGGGTTGCAAGTAATTGTGTCTGGAAGTGCTTCTAGTGTTTGAAGATGAAAGACACATTTTAAAACTAAGGGCGTGTTTTGCAACGAGTCTCAAAAGTGATTATATAATATAGAACAATCAAAATCAGAAAAGTGGTTGCAACAAGGTTTGCAAGTAGTTGTGTCTGTAAGTGCTTCTAGTGTTTGAAGTTGAGATGAAAGATAAACCAGATATCAAGGTTTTGACAAATTCTGATCAATTAAAACCTAACCAAAATAATTAGATATTTGAACTGATTATCCTTCTTACAAGCTACTCCTAAACTGATTTTTTTAAACACTCCTCACTCCTAAACTGATTATTTGACCCATAAACAATCAAATAATTGAAATAAGTTTCGCAACACCCAAACACGACTTGAAGATGCAATAATAATATAATTGCTTTCAAAAACACAATGTCAAACAACCCACTTAATATTTGAAAGATAAACTCACTTGTTTTTCTAATCATAATTAAGTAATACATGTTTATAAATGGACTTAAAACAACAAGGGAGTGTTAGCAAGCCAACCCAGCTTGTTCAGGTTTGTTTCAACCTGAACCAAAGGGCCACACTACAAAAAAAAACAGAACAAAACATCAGCCAAATAAAATTATAAACCACAAATTTTATTCCAGAAAGTGGTTTTGGGGGTACTATTTAACCATTGAATGTGTTTACTTAGATCCTGTCTGCCCGTATGCAAAAATGCACATGTTGTAACCGTCCATAACAGAACTTATAAGTGGTTGGTTGTCTACAAATGCATCCTCTGATGAAAACGAATAGTGTTACAATTTAACAAGCAACTAGAAGCTTATAAAAAATAGAAAAAAGTGAGGTATAATTACCCTGAGTAGCAGTTGGACAGAAAACAGGATTAAATTGGAACAGCTTCTTTCAATCTTTATTAGGTTTTCAAGAATAACAAGTAATGAGACATCTTCTCCAATATAATCGATCACATTTTTGGTATCAGTTCTAAAGGCAGGTCTCATCCTGCAGTAAACTCGACTGTTTTGGTTAAATATGTAAATCTGCAAGGTAACTAAATTTGCAAGGCAACAACAGAGTTATTATTTTGATGAAATTAACAACCAGGATATCATATACCTTTTAGACCCTGAACCATGTTGTATAATGTCTGGTTTTCTTTAACAACTTTATAATATCCTTGAGCAGCAGTAGAATATGATTAGGAAAAAACAACTAAAGGTCATAACATCTGTGATTGAACAAACAAAAACTTAATGAAACCAAACAAGAATAGGGAAAAATAAGGCAGATAAGTTACCCGGCCATGAAAAAGGAAGCAATCAAAATTAAAGGGCTTGAGGTCTGAAGATTTATAGTAATACGAAAAGGAAATCAATCAATCAAGAACTAATTAGGGGAAAGCGATACAAAATTACTACCTGAAGTGAAGAGACCGTAGTCTCTGGTGGAGAGCAGCGATCGATCACCAGATGAAATCAGTCAAAGTAAGATGAATGTGACAACGAAATCAATCAATGAAGAACTAATTAGGGTGAAATCGAAACATAATTTCTACCTGAAGTGACGGTAGTCTCTTGATCGATCGCCGCCTGATGAATACGAAAAAGAAATCTATCAAGAATTGGAGGAAATACGAGATATAATTAGTAAGATGATTACATGAATGAGTCGAGAAACGGTGTCTCAGGCGGAGAAGCAGTGATCTAGGGCTTGAAAGAGAGCGATCAAAGGCTGAAATCAATCAAATTAAGATAAATACGAAAACGAAATCAATTTAGGGGAAATGGAGACATAATTAGTACCTGAAGTGACCGGAAGGAGATTGATCGATGGATGGAAGGGGTTGAAATTGAATGGAACTACGGCGTATGTATGTGATTGAGTAGTCATCATCGATGAATGAATATATGTATATATATTTAGGGCGGGAGATCGCGTATGTATCTCTTTTGCCCGTTAGAACTCATTACTACTTTCCTTTTTTTAACACTCTATTTCTTGGTTTAATAAATATAATTCTTTTTAACCGTTGATCTATTCAAAAGTCAAAACTAAGTTTATAAATGCTATGCGAGTAAAACAATATATAGTAAATAAATATGTATGCTAGATTTTAATAATAAGGTTAATTTTCAATATTATATAACAACGTAACAGAAGATTTAGAAACTACAGTTATGCACAATATATATCTTTCAAAGTAACAAGTATTTAAAAAAGACATAATATGGGAAAATACAAAAAACTTTGATAATAATGTCATCGTATGCAATTAACTTTATTTTGTACCTAAAAATACATACAGCTTATAAATTCGGTCTATTGTATACAATTGGTAACCTGATTACTAGGTTACCGGTTATCAATTGTATACAATAGACCAAATTTGTAAGTTGTTTGTACTTGTAGGTACCAAGGTTCTTTTATTTTTTACCAAGTTACTGGTAAGGTACCTACTGTCATAGGTAACTTGCATACAATAAATTAAATTTATAAGTTCTATGTAATTTTAAGTACAAAATAAAGTTGGTTGTATACAATAATAATATTGTTAGATTATGTGATTAACAACAAAATATATTTTAACATGGCTAATATCCATATTTCACTCTTGCTACGACAAGTATCCCATGGATCGCTACCCGAAGCCATTTACATAGGCAACCATCATACCAATTTCATGGGTATAACATTCTTAGAACATTGAGCGATTCATTGAGATGCATTATGTCAATTTGTATGTTTAATCTTTTCCACATGTATCCTTTCTCTTGACTAGGATATTGCATATCACAAGTATAGGTCATAAATCATAAAATCAATCACACTAAGATACAAATATCAAGAACATATTTCACTAAAGATCTTCCCCAAGCCTAAAAATAATTACTTCAAATACATGTCTTATATGGATAGTGTGAAATTTACATTAAAACTGGGTTTTTGTTTTCTTATTTAAGACATTTTTAACAGTTTCATTTTAGCATAACTTAGGTTTAACCATTTTAAAGTTTTGTAATAAACCCCATCTTTATTTATTGAGTGAATTACTAAAATGGTCCATGTGATTTGTTAAAAATTATTGGTTTAATTCTTTAAGATCAAAAATTACACCATTAGTCCCTATGATTGCATTTTCGTGACTCATTTAATCCTTTACTTGACCTACCGTTAAGAATAGATGTTAATTTGTCTTTTCTGTGAGGGTATTATAGTCTTTTTACCTAAAAAGCATTTTCCTAAATACTTATTAATTTATTTAATAATTAACGCAACCCGTGTTCCCTCTTACTCTCTCCGCCGCAACCAACCCTCAAAACATTCCTTCTCCTCCGATTCTTCTCCACCGTCAAAGTTACCATCACTGCCAACTCTTTCTTCGCCTCCTCTACCCGCCTCTCTGACAACCAATCTCTAACAAACACCACCACCTATCTCCACCCATCTCTTCGATTCATCTCCACCACCAAATCCACCCTCACTACCATCTCTGCCTTCATTTCTACCTGGTCATTCCGCCAACCAATCTTCAGCAAGCACCATCACCCATCTCCTCTCATATCTTTGATTCATATCCACCACCAGGCCCACTATCACCCAACCGATGTTGCTTCAAAGCCTTACCGGATGGAGTAATCATAGTAAACCTTTACGCTAGTAGAAGATATAATCTTGCCATCGAACATTCAAGGAACTGAAACTATAGCCTGAAACCCACAAATCGAGTTGGGTTTCTTGAATCGATTTTGCTCCACTGATATATGGGTTTTTTGAATTTGGATTTCTTGAATCCATTTTGCTCCACGAAAATCGATCTAGGTTTCTAATGGAACATCGATTTGCGTTTCTAATGCAACATCAATCTGGGTTTCACGAATCGATTATGGTCAGTTTTGTTGTTTTTCCTTCTTGAATTGATTTTGCTCCACTGATAATTTCGATTTCGTGGATCCATTTTGCTCCACGAACATGGATCCGGGTTTCTAATGGTACATCAATGTGGGTTTCTTGAATCGATTGTGGTCAGTTTTGTTGTTTTCGTTCTTGTCGTCGGAGATGGACCATACGAATGAAACAAAAATCTTCGATCTAAGGAATGTGATTTTGATTTTGTTTGTCCCGACCACTCTCCCTCTTTGATTATCGATTTTGGTTTTTAGAGGATGGATTTCAATTTTTGATTTCTGAAGAAAGGGTTTTGATTTTCATTAAAAGAAAATTCAAGATTGAAATTTTGAGAACCTTGTTCTCCATATATCAGCACCACCATAATGGTGGAGATAGGGTGGAGATGGCAGTGGGTAGGTGAGGGGAGTTAATAAGGAAAGTGGAAATAAATTAATAAATATTTAGGAAAATGTTTTTTTAGGTGAAAAGACTATAATATCCTCACAAAAAAGACAAACTAGCGTTCATTCTTAACGGAAGGTCAAGTAAAGGATTAAATGAGTCACGAAAATGCAACCATAGGGACTACTGGTGTAATTTTTTATCTAAAGACTAAACGAGTAATTTTTAACAAACCACAGGACCATTAAGTAATTCACTCTTATTTATTTTTTAAAGCGTACTTGGAATTATTTTTAACTCGGTAACAAAGTTTGTTGTGAATCAAGTTATATTAAAATGTCATCTAGCATGCAACCTAAACAATAAAATAATCAACACAACCATATTGCAAGTTAACCATAAGATTTTTCTCATTTCTATGTGTTTTTCTCATGAGCCACCACGAGAAAAAGTAGGTCGATCTAAGGGACACGTCAATCAACCGTAGTGATGAGCCGATTCTCACTAAACCCGCCATTTTTATAGATTCTAATATATATATATATACCCTTTTTAAAAGAGTTTGATTCTCTATGTATGATTTTTAATTGTTTTACTATAAACGTTAGTACTCTTTAATATAGTAAACATTTAAAATTTACTTTAACCATTTACATATTATACGTAACATGTTAAACTAGTTTTATAAAAGAACTATCTAGTTAATTTGATCAGCTTTCAATATGTAAAAGTATTTAAAGTTCTTTGTTGTAATAAGTTTAAACCAAAATATGTAGAGCGTTTGTTTTAGTGAGTGTTTGTAATTACAACTTATCTTTTATAAGCTTATTTATTATAAACTTAACTTATTTTATTATTTCAATTAATAATTTGCAGGTTCAAAGGCTAGAGAGTACCGGTTCATAACTTATTTTCTAGTTTGCTATTTACTAGGATGTTTTACTCGGTATGTTGCGACGTGGTTTATAAATATAATTTTTTATTATTAAGATAAAATATGATTATGTTAATTGTTACATCTTAGTTGAATAGTTTTTGAAAAAAAAAATAATAATAAGGAAAACATGGAAGAAATATGAAGAAAACAAAACAAAAGAAAGCTATAAAATTGACTATAGGTTTTTGATAAAAATATAAATAATAAAAAGATAAAATAGATGTAGCACCTGTTTTCCTAATATAAATATTAACTAGATAAGTGATCCGAATGCTACACGGAATAGTATGAATAACTGATGTAAAAAGTATTAAAATCTTATGTAAAATTGTAACATAATTAAACAAATGTTGTTTATAATAGAGAGGAGATTCATGTAATATATGTGGGATGAGAGAAATATGTTGTAAATTAGTAATGAATGTAAACCAAAAATAGTATGTACCGATGGAATCAAAAAATTTGTAGCAATTCTTTGTATACAACATTCATCTTTTAAAGTGAGTATACCAACATCGTCAAGTATAAGCACTTTGAAATAAAAAATTATCAATTTAAAAAGGTTTATCTAATAAAATATATGTTGCTTAATTGAAGGTGACAAGATACGCAAAGAATTACCCGTTTTATGTTGATAAAGGAAAATTTGTTTATCTAAAGTATTATTTCATATTTTTAGTTGTACGGTTTATCTACATATGAAGGAAATATTAGTTGTACCTAATCAATATTAATATTAGTTTGACCATAAAAGTCAATTAATTTATTAGAATTAAATGAATGAATGATTAATATTAAATCTTTTATTAAATTAATTAGATAAGTGTCTCGTGTGATACATGAGCGAGTAGAAATAACTGATGTTATATAATAACTAACGTATTGGTGCTTAGGAATTGAGACAATAAATTTTAATTTATTAAAGTCAATAATAATACATGTATTCCTATAAAAGATTTGTTCCAAGTAATCAAGATAGTAATTTTTTTAATAAATATAACTATTTGTTAAATGTGTAAAATATGTAAATATAAATTACGTCAATAATAATACCTATATTGGTACAAAATATTCGTTACATTAAAATAATTAAGATAGTAAACTTCTTTAATAAATATAACTATTGGTTATCTTATAAAATATGTAAAAGATGTGGATTTAATTTACGATAAGGATAAATTAGTAGGATAAAATTTAAAAAATATATAGTAAATAAATAAGTACATATAAATACTTTAAATGTGTCATAAGTTGATTTTCTTTAATAAATATAATTATTCCTTATCTTTTTATAATTTTAGTTAAATACATATAATGCTCATAATTCATATTATCCACATATATATATGGTATTAATTTTATAAATTCAATATGTTAAGGTAGTGATTAATATAAATTAGTTTAATTTTGTATCCACGTGTATAAATCGTGTATTATTATCTAGTTTTATTTAAGATTGATTTAAGTCATAGGATTATATGGGTTATTCAAAGATCTTAATGTCATAGTTTCGCTCTAAAAACTCAAAATTGATTTTTTGACTTTAAGTAAATGAATGGTTAAGATTAAATATTTTATTAAATGAAGGGTTAGATGATCATCTAATAAATTTTATCTAATTAATCTTTTATATATATATATATATATATATATATATATATATATATATTAGAAGACTAAACTAAATGCCTGTGTGATACACGAGTTGGTTTAAACGATAATAAATATTAAAGATTATAAAAATGTATTAAATAATAATAAAACACGAACTAAATGAGAATTTAAAAAATGACGACGTACGAAATCAACACTCTAACCAGGGGCGTTTCCACCAACGGGAGTGGGAGGGCAGACTTGAGGCAGAAACATGGTATCATGATACGAAGAGGCATGATTGTCTTTCTTATATAAGTCATCAATCATTATTGCTACAAGTAATGGTAATAAAGTCAAACATTATTGGTTATGCTTAAAAAGAATTTAAAATGATTGTAAAATATTTTAGAATGATAAAACTAAGAATTTGGTTAATTATGACATTTTAAAGTATTATAAAGGGTCAATATAATATTTGTAAATTAAGGTGGGCAAATACAATTTTATATGATTTAATAAGGGCATGTATGAAATTATCTCTAATAATTTGAGTCTAAAAAGTCAAAATTAATTTTTGTTTTTAAGTGAATAAACGGTCCAATTAAATATTTTATTAAACGAACGGTTCAGATCGTCTAATAAATTTTATCAAAGTAGTCTTTTATTTATATTAAAAGATAAATAAATAAACTAAAAGATTGTTTGCATGTATGTGTATACGTATAGAAAATATATATTTTTAAAGCCATATTAATTTTATAATTATCAAAAAAAAGTTAGTTGTTATTAAATAGGTTATTATCTAGGAAATTTTTTTATTGAAGGCGTATGATTTTTTTGTGTAAGCAAGTAAACCAATTTCAAATTAAAAAATTTGAATCTTTTTATTAGTTTAGTTTAATCTATAAAAGTCAAAATTAATTTCTCAATTTTAAATAAATGGATGATCAATATTGTATTCAAAAGTCTTCATGTGATAGTTTGACTCTAAAAAGTAAAAATTGATTTTTTGATTTTAAGTGAATGAATGATCAAGATTAAATATTTTATTAAATGAATGGTTTAGATTGTCTAATAAATTTTATTTAATTAGTCTTTTATATATATTAGAAGATGGTCCACATCGTCTAATAATTTTTTTTTAATTAGTCTTTTATTTATATTAAAAAGATTATTAGAGGAGTTAGTTAATAAAATGAATCCTTTATTTAGGGGTTATTATTGTACAATGGGCTTTTAAGAGTTTAAAAAATATTGGGCTTAAGTAATATAAGATGGTATTGATTGTTTAAATTTCTATGGTAGGCTTAAATAGGTATTGGGTTTGGACTAAGTTAGGAAGGTATAATACCTAAGTTAGGGCACATCTCCCTATGAGACCTTGTGTGTTGAGACCTTGGTACTACCGAGAGGGAGGAGGCCAAATCATCATTTTCTTCGCTTCCGCTCCATCAAGGATCAACAGGTAACAACCATAGATTTGATATGAACGATTCTAAGTGATTGTTGTTGTTAATTATTGCATTCATAATCGATTTGGGGGGGGGGTTAGTTCTTGCTGTTCGAAGGTATGGAAACCGAGAACCAAGAATGAGCTTTTGGGTGTGTTAATCTTGACGAAATTGAAATTAAACTTGAGGGAATGGTTAAATAAATGCTAGGAAACTAATGAATCAGAAAGGGATTAAAATGGTTGAGTTTTGAGGGATTTGCAAATCGGAAGTGTTGATGTTAGGAGTGAATCTACAAGCCTGTTCTTGAACATGTTTAAATCGCAAATTAGTGTATGCTGGGAATCGCAAAACGAGTGTTGAAATCTTAAAGCTCCATTTTCACAAATCGCAAAATTGTAGTGGATACATGCAGGGATTAGGAATTGTGAATAAGATAGAAATTGAATCACAAATTAAGGCCAAAATATGTTAGTCGCAAATTGAAAATGTACATTTGTAACACCATCGCAAATTAGGCTTACTAGTCGAAATCAAAAAATGGGCCAATGTGATAATCACAAAACAGGCTAAGTTGTAATCACAAATTGAACACTCATGGCCCTAATCGCAAATTGTGTTTGGTAGGCCAATCGCAAATTGGGCCACACTTATGGAGTCACAATCAAGGATAAACAAGGAAATAACTATTTGACTTACTATACAATCAAAAAACAGGCCATAATAGGTGAATTGTAAATCGGATATTATATGTGAATCGCAAATTGGGTGTTGTTGTGTTCATGCAATCACAAATTAGTTATTGGAACTAGAATTGCAAATTAGCAAAAGTGTGCAACCAAAAATCTGTTTTTTAACTTGAATCACCAATTGCTTTTATACTTAGGATCGCAAATTGGCAAGTCCTAATAGCAAATATTGCAACCCCTTTAGTTTTGACAATTGACGAGTTAGTATACGATGTTGACCTCTTAGAACTGTATTGTAGGTTCTCGCTGATTTTACGTAATTTTTTTACTGAAGTATTGTTGTTTGCTGTGATGACACTTCGCTGCTCATGAATTATCACTAACTTACTCTTTATACTGAGATGACTGTTCATGTGTGATGATGTACTGTGATATTTATGCGCAGGCGCCTGTGTTTTATGACCAGCTTGTCGCTAGCTTATTATTGTAGTTTGGCAATCTATTTGCAGCTGGGTACTTATCCGTTTGCGTGGCGTTATTTGATTGCAGTGTGGTGTACTTGTTACCTGAATACATGCTATCTGGTATAACATGCAAGTACTGTGTTAACTCACTAAGTTTTATGCTTATCGGTGTGTATTTAATGTTTTTAGGACTGTCTCGAGCAAACATGCAAGGGCAAAACACCGGTGTGACTGCAGATTTCCTTAATTAAACTACTCTGATATTTTATTTACAAACAATGATTTGTTATTTGGCTGTAAGCCCCGTGTGTTGGGCAGGTGACGATCGAGAGACAAATTTGAATATTTCTTATTTTAAGTATCAATGAATTTATGAGATTAATTTATAAAAAAAAATTGGACTTTACAACACACAAAACAATAACATAAAATTGATCGGTCCTCCAAACTAAGAAAAAAATAGAACTAATAAGGAATATCAATAAAAAATCAAAAAAAAAAATATTTATTTTAGCACTACAAAAAACATATTATTTTGGACCGGTATAAGTTTGAACCCATGATCCAAACTTAAACAAAACTTTTTTTAACGCTGTGTAGGTTTAAAATTAATACATAAACTTCAAAAAATCATTTTAAAATAACAAAGATGTAAATAAGATTGGTAACCTAACAACCTATCCTATACATTCTTATTGCTATATATTTTATATAAATAAGAAAAAAATTGACGCAATTATTTTATATAAGTAAGAAAAAAAGTTGGAAAACAATGACGGCACTGCCCAACAACCATGTATATATGTATTAATGTATAGATACCATTTTGGCCGTGCCAAGCATGACCCACGAAACTAATGTTTAATGTGATTTGTGTATGTCGTGTTTAATAAGACTGAAAAAGAGATCTTGTACACTACACTACTTGTTAGAATTAATTTCAAGATATTGTACACTATACTACACTAATTGTTTAATTAGTTCAAGATCTTTGCTAATTTTCTTGCTCATTCTTGTTATAATCTTTGCTATTTAGGGTTTTTAATTTGATTTTGATAATTTTGTAAGTTTTTCTGTGATGTGTTACTCGGGCTGTGAGTGGGGTGTGTGTGTGTGTTATGTGCGTGGATGTGTTTTAGTGTGTTTTCTGTTGTGTGTGTTCTGTTTTGTTGTGTGGGTGGGTGGGTGGGTGTTGTGTGTGTTCTGGTGTTTGTGTGGGTGTGTGTTGTGTGTATTCTGTTGTGTGTGCTGTTGCGTGTGTGGGTGTGTGTTGTGTGTGTATTCATAACCCCTAAAAGATGAAGGAAAGACGTTTTAGAGCATGAGAGTGTATCACTATTTTTGGTTGATATAATTGCAATAGATAAGTTTTGGTCAGCATTGAGTTTGACCATTAAGCTAGTTTGACACTGAAAGTGAAAAGAACAAAGCACATGACTTATGTTTAGAAGAAAGGAAATGTAAAAATTCTTAATTCAAAAGGCTGACACTACTACAAAAAACACATTCAGGCCTCCTCCTTTAGACCCGGTTTTTTAAAAAAACATCAAAAATCAGGCTTAAAAGCTTCCACGCGTGTCTTTATAAGATTCAGGCCCGGTTTATTTTAAAAAACCGGGTCTAAAAGTATTGAAAACGTTCAGGCCCGGTTATTTGATAGAAAACCGGGTCTAAATATTCAATATGCCTCCTAATTTAAATACTTAAAACATTCGGACCCGGTTTGTTATAAGGAAACCGGGTCTGAAAATTCAAATTGATTCGGACCCTCTTTTTTATTAAAAAACCGGACCTGAAAACTATCATTTAATGCTGCAACGGATAATTCAACTACCTCATATATTTAGACCCGGTTTTTTCAAGCAAACCGGGTCTAAATGTCATATTTATGGCTAAATTTCAATCTTCTTCTTTACTTTTTCTTTCTCCTCCATTACTTCTCATCATCTCCATTACTCTCATCACCTCCATTAATATACTCAAAAAATTCTTATATTTCTTCAAAGAATTCAACTTTTATTTATTAAATCATTTCACACTTTGATAAAGTGTCAATTTAATCAAAGGTATTATAATTTTATTAAATCATTTTCCCATCATAAAGTGTCAAAATAAAAAAAAATGAGTTAGTTTACTTGAAATATGAAAGGAAGACTTGATTGAGAGAAGTATTCTATGTTCCACAAAAGTTTAAGTTTCTGTTTAACTTGTTTATGCCTTCATCAGTTTTGATGTGTGCAAACAGGAGAATATATATTGTGTGCAGCTCTTGGTGTAGATCTATAGCTATGTAAATGAGATTGTGGTGTATGTATATATTCTGAGACAACCTTTTAATTCCATCTTTCATGACTTCAATATAACAACAAAATCACATACCTAATCATGATTTTGTTGAGATGTTAAATTTAAAGTTTATAAAAAAAGGCTTCTCTATATTTACTTGTAACGGGTGTACGTATTAATTGTTTAATAATTAATGACTTATATTTATTTTGTAGTCGGAGATTGAAGCTATTTTTAGCAACCCGGTGTTTGCAGCGAGATTTGTAGAGATATTCCGATCGTTGTAGCCTCAAAAATGATAATGGGTCAAAAAATGCGGAAAACGAGAACGCCGATAATGATAATGAAGTGTGGTTTATGTTAGATATATTAGACTTAATTTGTTTTGTGTAAAACTACTTAAAACAAGTATTGTATTATTTTTTTGATTTTGTATTAGGAATTTGTGGATTATTATATAATATATGCAAATTAATTATATATTTCTGGATATAGCATCATTATTAGTTATTGTATATCATACATAGTATTTATGAGCATTTTAGTGGTAAAAGGTTGTTTTTTTTTTAATTTAATATAGCAGCGACATAGGACATTAGAGGTGACGGTTAACAGACGCGACGTTAATAGCAGCGACAATTGTATTAGGAGCGATAGGGAGCAACGACAATAGGGGCAACGACAATAGTGGCGACATCGAGCAATAGGCCGGGGCGACAACAATATGGGCGACTTTTCGGGCAACAGCCACGCATGTCGCCCCTATTGCCTTTAGTGGTGCTTTATAAATATAATGTATGGGATATATAAGAGATCGAGGATCTATATATCCTCCTACAAAATCTTTCAACTTATACTCCTACTTATAAGATCAATACAGATGTTAAAATCAACGAAGAATATGAAGAAATAAAATAAGCAGATTTCACATGTCATCTTGTAATGAGAACGAGGACGAATAGGAATAAACAGAACTTTTCTATATATATAATATATTTCACGAGGCTGTTTATTAATTTACAAATGACGTACGTGGATCGAGTATAGCTAAATTAATTAATAAACGAATATTTGTGAAAACATAATATATGATCTTTAACTTAGAAGAGCACATGCATGTTGCATATATTGAATTAATTATATTTGAAGAGATAGCCATGCACGACAAATTCCAAAAAGCCGAAATAAGAGGGTGGCACATGATGACTCTCCTAAATATCATGCAGACCAACCTGACCGGTATATAAAATAAATTGGTCAAAATGCCAAAGAGTACGTTTTTCCAAACCTTCTAGAAAAATTAAGGTAGGTTGCCTTAATTAGTAATCACTCTTATAAGAATATTATTAAGTCTTTAAATTAAATTAATTAAGCTAAAGTAATAAATAAAATGACTGTTAATAGACACTACAAGAAATATCGTTAATAATAGACGCGACATCATAGGGGGGAAGAAGCTACTCTTCTACTACAAAAAAATTTGTCATTTATCCACGTTTCATAAAAAGTGTGTAAAAATTTTAAGCTTTGTCATGTTTATAACTGTGAAAAATAGTTTTAAAACAAATATTGTTATAAAAAGAAAAAACTTAACATTTATAGACGTGTACATTTGCTTTTAAAAGTCCACGCGTTTAAATGTATAAATTTAGTAATAAATAGATAATTATAGAAGGTCACACTTAAAAGCGTGAACTTTTGTAACTCTAGAATTATTTTAAATTTTCTATGCTTAGAAGTGTGAAAATTTAGATAATTTGTCCACACTAATAAATGTGATTTTTTACTTCAATTTTCACACTTTCAAATGTTAAGATTTAGTAGAAATTAGTAACACCCAATTTCTCCATTCTTGATCGTGATTTTTCACGGCTTTAAGTGTATTAATATTGATAAAAAAGTGTGGATTTAATAAAACAAACACCCAATTCTTGATCGTGAAATTAGTAACACCCAATTTCTCAAACTCATAATGTTACTGCTAAATGCATTGAGAGTGGTAACACCCGAAGTTAGAAATTTTGTGATTTAATAAAATAAACAAGTGATATGTTTAAGTGGAATTCCTAATTAAACTATGAGGTGTTTAGGGTTTAGAGAAGTTAAAGTTGTCAAAACAAAAGATAAAAAGTTAAAGGACCAATTATGTCATTTGTCAAAGATATGTATATATATGGCTAGCTTTGACTCAAGCTAGTCAAAGTTCTCATTTACAACACAAACAACTCACTTAAGCCAACTCCAACAAGTTTCTTCTTTGGATTTTGATCAAAAACAATAGAAGCAAGTATCATAAACTGAGCCTAGCAAACATACAAGCTTGAGGTAAGAACTTCTAGCCTTTTTATTTGAGTTTATTGAGTTTTAGTTAATTCTATGGTGAATCAAGGATTTGAGTATGTTATTGTTGTTTTTATTAAGTTAGAAGTGGTTTGGGGTGTAGGAAACCACCCCAGTAGCATTAGAATGAATTAAAGTGGAGTTTTTGAGGAGTTTTGTCCGGAACAGCTAGTAAGTCGACGAAACTGCTGCTGTATGTTGAAGGGCATGGGTGTGACCCTCAAGGTCCAACCGTACCCCAGGGCATACCTGAGGAGGCACGGGCGTGACCCAAAGGGGTACGGGCGTGCCCTAGTCTAGATTGGCCCATGGTGTGCCTATTGTTCACGAGGGTACCTGTGGATAAGGTACGGGCATGCCTGCACTAGGCACGGGCGTGCCTTGTACTTTATGTAGTTTTCCAGCTTCAAATTCAAGTATGAGTTTAATACTGTAATTGTACATTATGTGTAGATGTTATTGTGGGCATAAATACTCCGAGATATTTGTGGCATAACTCTGTGTTATAACTTGATTGTTGAGGTG
The DNA here is from genome assembly GCA_038502395.1 of Dittrichia graveolens. Classification (NCBI taxonomy): domain Eukaryota; kingdom Viridiplantae; phylum Streptophyta; class Magnoliopsida; order Asterales; family Asteraceae; genus Dittrichia; species Dittrichia graveolens. The sequence goes on along the minus strand of JARJIL010000005.1, from coordinate 72,912,295 downwards.
AGTCTTCTAGACTATTCTTCATATATGCAACATGTGTGTTATCATATCATATTACTAACATGTATTGTATATATATGTGCGTTTAACATACTGCTATGTGCAGTAGGGCTCAGATGTGATACAGTACTGTGACCTATGTTGCTACCCTGGGTCTAGAACCAGAGGCTAGCATTGATTACTTGACATACGTGTAATGTCTTTATATGATCTTATACGTGTGCTTTTATGATGTAGCATACTCACTAAACTCTCGTAGCTTATCAGATACTATTTTTCAAATGTTTTGCAGGACGCGACAAAGACAAGAGCAAAGCTTCGGGTTTGACTACATTTTGATAAATTTTTTAGAAACAATTAACGCCTTGTTTGTAAATGTCAAGTTTTGGATTTTAAACTTGTGTTAATACATATGTGAGTATCTTTTGATGCATCAAATTTTCTAACAGTTTACGCTTCCGTTTTTATGTAAACCTTTATGTAAAACTTTCAGCTGTGATTTCTTTTGCAAATATCAGATTTATTAAATTGGGGCGTTACAAGAGTTTGTCAAATAAAAAACGGAAGCGTAAAACTGAATGTGCCCGGGTGAATATATCTGCAATCCGTAGAGCGGAAGGAACAAACGACAAAGAAATGGTATCAAGCTGAAGATGATGACGAGTAAAATGACAATTTGTTTCAATATGCTTGGTTCGTTCATGAAAAATAGAGTTGCGAGCAATTTGGATAGCACTTTTATTGTCGCAATGTAGAGGTGTAGGACAGTTCAAACTAACACCCATGTCCTCAGGTAACCATCTCAACCAAACAATCTCACAAGTAGCCGAAGCCATGGTGCGATACTCTAACTCTATAGAAGATCGAGAAGTAACCTCTTGTTTCTTACTCTTCCATGATATAAGAGAATCACCCAGAAAAATGCACCATCCAGTAGTGGACTTAAGATCATGAAGATCACCATTCCAATCAGCATCACAATAAGCATGCAAGTCTAAGGACGATGTAGAAGAAAACAAAAGAGACTGAAACTGAGTGCCCCGAAGATACCTAGAAGAACAGCAGCCTAGTGAACAAGCTGAAACAAACTGACTAACAACGTGAACTGCAGGAGCAATGTCTAGACGAGTCATCATAAGATACACCAAACTCCCAACTATAGTGCGATACAAACTACAATCAGGGAACCCCATCCAATGGGAAATACCATGCATTGGTCTCAAGAGGAGTATCAACAATCTTATTATCGGTAAGACGAGCACGTTCAAATATATCAGCTATATACTTTCACCGAGACAAAAGGTAACCTTTTGACGAAGAAGCAACCTCGATACCCAAAAAATAACGCAGAAGTCCCAAATCTTTCATAGAAAAACAATAAGACAACTCCGACTTCAAAGAATCAATCCCATCATAATCATCACCTGTAATAATCATATCATCAACATATAAACATAGAAAAATACGCCCGACACTTGTTTTCCTCACAAACAATGTAGAATCATGATCACTAGCCATAAATCCAAGAGAGATAATTTCTGTAGAAAATTTCTCAAACCAAGCACGAGGTGCTTGTTTGAGACCATAAAAGGCCTTTCGTGAGAGACACCGTGGCGGGATCATATACACTTCCTCATGTAAGTCACCATTCCAAAAAGCATTCTTGACATCCATTTGAAATATCTTCTATTGAGAAATAGAATCTACTGCAATCAATATACGAATAGTAGCCATCTTTGCCACAGGAGCAAATGTTTCCTCATAATCCATGCCATACTTTTGAGCATATCCTTTAGCAACAAGTCTAGCTTTATACCTCTCAACTGAGCCATTTGATTTAGTCTTGATTTTGTATACACAATGAGAACCAATAGGACGTTTACTAGAGGTAATGAGAATCAATGAGACCCAACAAGTCTAGCGTTGGATAAGGGATGTGAATCTTACTTGGCGTATGTCATTGACGGGAAGAAAGAAAAGTAAGCTTTGACGGATATTCGGGTGGTAACATAATGCCCGGATGTGTTTCCAGAAGAGTTGCTAGGGCTGCCTCCAGTTCGTGAGGTAGAATTCAATATTGATCTGATCCCTCGACCGGTGGCAAAAGCTCCGTACAGACTGGCGCCTTCAGAGTTTCGGGAGATGATGACACAGATTCAAGATCTGTTGGATAAAGGGTTCATTCGTCCGAGTTCGTCCCCGTGGGGTGCACCAGTATTGTTTGTGAAAAAGAAAGACGGTACGTTACGTATATGTATCGACTACCGTGAGTTGAACAAAAAGACTATAAAGAACAAGTATCCGTTGCCCAGAATTGATGATTTGTTTGATCAACTACAGGGAGCTTCGTTCTTTTATAAGATTGACTTGAGATCGGGTTATCATCAAGTATGTGTTTCTAAAGAAGATGTATCAAAGACAGCTTTCCGTACACACTACGGTCATTACGAGTTCTTAGTTATGCCGTTCAACTTAACTAATGCGCCTGCGATATTTATGGATTTGATGAATAGGGTCTGTCGACCATTCCTTTGAAGAAAGAACACGAACAACATTTGAGACAGGTTCTGAAAACTTTGAAGAAAGAACATTTATATGCAAAGTTCTCAAAATGCGAATTCGAGATGTACAATTCTTGGGGCACGTGATATGTAATGAAGGAGTGAAAGTGGATCCTTTGAAAGTGGAAGCTGTAATGAACTGGAATGCTCCAAAGACACCGTCTGAGATAAAGAGTTTCCTTGGATTGGCCGGATACTACCACAGATTTATTAAAGATTTCTCCAAGATTGCGGGTCCGTTGACTAAGTTGACTCGAAAAGTCGTAAAGTTTGTCTGGGGTAGTGAGCAAGATAAATCTTTCCAGATGTTAAAGCAGTTCTTGTGTCAGGATCCTATCCTTGCATTGCCAAGTGGATCAGATGATTTTATTGTTTACAGCGATGCATCGTTTGCTGGATTGGGCTGTGTGCTTATGCAGAGAGCTCGGGTGATCGCGTATGCTTCAAGGCAGTTGAAACCTCATGAAAAGAATTACCCGACTCACGATTTGGAGCTAGCAGCTGTTGTGTTTGAGCTCAAACTGTGGAGACATTACTTGTACGGCACCAACAGCGTAATTTGTACTGATCATAAGAGCCTACAGTATGTATTTACCCAGAAAGAACTGAATATGAGACAGAGGCGATGGGTGGAACTGATAAAAGATTATGATTACGAGATCAGATATCACCCTGGGAAAGCGAATGTGGTGGCAGATGCCCTAAGTCATAAGGGAGCTGGAAGTCCTATTCAATTTATGCGTATGGAGATCGTATCAGATTTAGTGGATAGATTGAAGTCTGCCCGGTTGGAAGCTTTAAAAGAAGAAAATTTAAAGACTGAGTTAATGAGGAAACGTAAGGATGAACTTAATGACGATTCTCGTGGATTGAAGGTATTTAAAACCTGTGTTTGGGTGCCTATGCTTGGAGAATTGAGAAAGTTGATTTTGACAGAAGCACATAAGTCGAGACTGTCTATTCACCCATGAAGCACTAAAATGTATAACGACTTGAAAGTGCTTTACTGGTGGCCTACGATGAAGGCAGATGTGGCACACTTTGTAGAATCGTGTCATATTTGTGCGCAAGTGAAGGCAGAACATCAGAAACCTTACGGATCTTTGAAACAGTTAGAGATTCCTAAGTGGAAAAGGGAACACATAACGATGGATTTTGTGACAAAACTTCCGCGAACTCAGAAGAATCATGATATGATTTGGATGATTGTGGATTGGATGACGAAGAGTGTTTATTTTCTGGCTACATGTGAGACGGCTTCTCTGAGTAAATTGGCTCAATTGTACATAGACGAGATTGTTGTGAGGCATGGTATACCGTTGTCTATCGTGTCTGACAGAGACTCCAGGTTTATTTCTAACTTCTGGAGGAGTTTACAGAGGGAATTGGGGACGAGGATTAATTTGAGTACCGCTTATCATCTCCACACTGACGGTCAAACGGAACGAACCATACAGACACTTGAAGATATGTTACGTGCCTGTGTAATTGACTAAGTCAAGATCTTGTGTTCTATAATTCAAGAAGAAGGTGAGAATATGTTTATACCATGTTATGATTCATTTTGATGTGTTTATATGTTGAAAAACATGATTATGTGATGTTTCACCATTAATGGAGCTTCAAGCTCAAACTAGTAAATGGGTTTTGCATAAAATGATGATTTGATGTGTTCTAGGATGTTCATGATAGTTGTATACATGTTATATAATGTTTAGAAGTGCTTTAGATCGAAAATCAGAGGTTAAAACGGAATTTCAAAGTTTGAGTCGGCTGGAAAATTGGAGAAGATGATGCAGGGTTCGACACGACGCGACGCGTCATATCCCTGGATGCGACGCGTTCTTGTATTTTATCAGATTCTTTGTAATCCGAAGCCCAAATCCGATGGTGTGTATTCCAACACCCAAAATCCGACCCTAGCAATCTGACAAGTGAAATCCGAGAGTTAGAATCCGACAACTTGAATCCGGGATTTGAAATCCAACGGATTCTTGAAATCCGATTGAGAAATCCGACAATTTGAGCAGGACGCGACGCGTCCGACGATTTTCAGAATTGTGAACTTTGTTTGATTTATCTTTTGATTGTGTTTATGTTTTATGGACTTATTATATGAATTGAAGCATAAATATATGTGGGTAAATATATTTATATATTCGAGACTGATTTGATTGTTGCTGTGTTTTCAGGCAATCAAAAGACTCAGTGATATTAGATATCTGAGTTCGTGCTGATTTTGAGGTGAGTGGACGTTAATCGTGGATGGTAAAGATTATCGTTAATGTTATTGATGTGATGCATGTGATTATGGTTGGAAGATTGATTGAACTGTTGATTGTGATTATTGATTGACGATATCTGCTGCATGACTATTTGGTCGATACGCGCTCTTTGGATGATATTGAGTTGCGTTTGAGACGTCAGCTACACGTGGAATTGGGCTGGGCTCGTTCACTGGTTGGTTGAGCATTGTTAGCCTTGCTGGTGCATATGTTGCATCAGAGAGGGATTTTCACTGTGCCAATTCAGTGGAGAGATATCGGTAAACCTTTGCTTTGGCCGGGATTGTTTGTAGGTTCTGCGCCGAACCGCCAGTCTTCTTGGCTATGTGATTACATGCTTTGATATTGACTGTTGATGTTTGCTTTTGTGCTTAGCCTCTACTCACTTAGCTTTGTGCTAATTCCCCTCAGTTGTTGCTTTTGCAGGTTCGTGTTTGTGGTGTTAGCTGAAGGAGAAGTTGACCTGACTCTAATATTTTGTTTAAAATAAAAACGAGCCGGTTTATTTTTGTAACACCAAGACATGTATTGTTGGTTGTTTGTAAACAGATGTTGTAAATTTGTAATTATTGGTTTGTATGTAAAGAAGTTGGTTTTATTTAGCTTCCGCAGCGTTTTAAAAAATGGCTTGGATTTTCCGGTGTTACAATGACCTAAACAAGAATGCCACAAATAATAAGGGGAAGAAGACGAAGATAACCGAAACGAAGACAAATCCACACCAGAAGCTCCAACTATAGAATCCTTGAATTTATCCAACAGATAGAGACCCCCTTGCCTATGACCTATCCCAATCACTGTCCGAGATGTGCGGTCTTGCACAAGACAACCGAAGAAGTGAAAAAAACATTATATCCAGAATCACAAATTTTTCCAACAAATGCAAGATTCATGGCAAGATCAAGGATGTAGTAAACATCAAACAAGGACACAGCTGGTGTATCTATAGTACCAATACCCGCTAATGGAATTGAGTTACCACTAGAAGTTGCAATTGATTTGGAAGAATTAGGAGATATTGAAACAAAAGAAGGCAAATGATGAGACATATGATTAGTGGCTCGTGAATTTATGATCCATTTGTCAATAGATATATCTGATAATGCTGGTTTACCTTGAGAGTACATAGCTAAATTAGCTTCTGTCCGAGAGGCTAAGAACTTTGAAACTCATCAAACAGATATCAATCCTCCTTATGAGTCCCCATAACAAAACCAAACCGATTCACCAAACGAACAAATAGGCAAATGAATTCATAATCGCAAAAAACACCAAAACCGTAGCCTGCTAGACAATCGGCAACCACAAAAGAGCCGAGATCAAAACCATACCCGTTGAGCCACAAAGACACAGAATGACATCGAAACGAAACAAAACGAAAGATCAGCTATGATTAATATATTGACGACAACGGCAACATAGTTCCATGAAATTTCTCAAACCAAATCGGCGACATGTTAAATTGTCTTTTTGGTTAGTTTCAATCTTGCATTGAAAATGTATATTTGGTACTTATTTTTTCCTTTCTCTTGTGTGCAGGCTTGTGCTCTTATAATGGAAACTATTTTATATAGTCAAGGCTTTTAATGTGTATCAAGCCTAAAAGGGAATTAGTTATCCCTTCCATAGAAAGTGTCTCAAGGCTCTTATAAGAGGGCTGATGGACGCCCCTTTGGGGACACAACAAAAAGAAGAACCACTATTTCTTTTCTGTGAAGCTGAAGTGCAGAGGGTTTTATTCCCAATAGTCCACACAACTCTTCTGTATTTTCTTTCTTGTTATTTTAGATACCTGCCGTTGACACGACAATTGTTTTTCAAACAAAGAAATCAAGCAACTGTAATTGTAATTAAATCGTAAACCATCCACGAAGCCCAAGGCAATTGTAATTGAATCGTAAACATCCATGAAGCCCACGGCAATTGCAATTAATTACTACAAAATACCATGAATTCCATTAAAGAAAGAAGAACGCGCGACGGTGCGGCAAAAAGTCGGCGACTATTATAATACCATACAATTTACAGGAAAAAAACCCCTTTACGCATAAATATTAACAAAGGCATCTATAAACCAAATTTGAGATTGCTGAAATGGCTAGCGCGTTAGCCTTCGTCATGGAAAGTCAACTGTTCGACTCCTACAACGTTTCTTTTTTTTTCCTTTTTTTTCCAATTTTCACAAACAATCGCTTGTTTCCTTTTTTTTGCTTTCTTTAACAATTTTCACAAACAAATAATAATACAAAGAAAAATATTTAACTAAAAATAAAGGAAAACAAAAAATTAATTTTTTTAAACAATAAGTTTAATTTCTTTTAAGAATTGTAATCACAAAAATTAATTCCTACATCACTAATCATATGAGCTACCAATTATAAGATTTTATAAATTTACTAGATAAGAATGAGACTGTTACATATATATAATCATATTTACACTTAACTTACTATATTAAAAGTTATAAATTGTAACATTTATATAAGATATAAGATTTTTCTAGATAGAACTTTTTTTTAATTATGTCATTTGGAGTTATGATTCGAAAAAAAATAATAAGAGAAACATCTTTTTATATTAATCTAAAAAATCTTCATAGTTAGAAAATTAGTCTATGTATTTGACTTATTATTAATAATGCCTGTATTTACAACTAATTAAGTATAATTCACATAGAATCGAACTTTAGATCGATCCAGGTACTTGGGAGCCTTATAAAGATCGTATCGATTTTATCAAAGAAAGAAAGATTGGTAACGAAATTCGTAGTTTGACCGAAAAACCGTAATCGAAATACAAATAAAAAACGGCGATCACATTTGGTCTAAATGGGGCGATGCGAAAAATGACTCGACCCGAACTTGCCACGAAAATAAGTGGGTTGAAATTGAATCGAACCCAATAACACGAACCCGACCCGAACCGACAGCATTAGGTTTGAGGCTCGGTCGAGCTCGAGTTTTATACGAATTGTAGACATTAAATATTATGACGTTAATTTAAGGACATATAGCTATTTCAACTTCTTAAACTCGTTAGATACACATCGAAAAATGGGAAGTAGATAGTTATACGTAGGGACTACAGCGGAAAATGGTTTGGGGGGTTTATTAACGTAGACTGTTACTTGCAATAAATAATTTAATCTGCCTATTTGTATTCACACTCTTTATACTTCATTTTTCTATTTATTTAATCACACAAAAAAATTGTTTTGTAATTAACTCTTTTGACAAAACGTTTCTATATTATTTGTAATTCTTTAGACTATGAAATGTTTATTGTAAACTTTAAGGCCTTGGGATGTTCATTTTATTTTTTATGTTAAATTTGTGTAGTTATTTTATTATACGAGTACTTGCTTTATTTTTTATATTAAATTTGTGTAGTTCGTTTATTATAAAAGTTCTTGCCATTAGATAGAATCCAAGTCAATGTGTTAGTAGTGAAATAGGTTTTCATTATTTAAATATTTTATGTAGTTTCAAAATACACGGAAGCTAACTTATTTTTAAAAAATTCAACCGATTCAATTTTTTAAAGTTTCGTATCTAAATTTAATTTACCATTTTTGCGTAAGTGGATTAATTTTTTTTGTTCTTAATAAAAAATAGTAGATGAATAATCTAATCAAACTCGATTAAAAAATAATTACTCCCTAACCCGAAGCGAGGGTAAGCTAACCACTAGTTAATAACAAATTTGCTAAAGAAAGTTAGCAAATATATTCACCTACAAGTGTGTGTTTTGACACAATTATTGATGGACCTTGACATGTTTCAATCTATGTATAATTGCATTCATTAATTTAAAATTTTTGTTTGGCTTCATCAGTTTCTAATATTTTTTTTTCTGTGTAGTATTGTTTGGGTCCATCCCCTGTGTTACTAATTGAATTGTACTCTATGTTCTTGTCTTTTTGGATAGAAGGTGATTCGTACACAACAAATTTGGTCATACACAACTACTTTATGCATCACCAACTTATACCATGTGCAATAAATGCTTGTACCTTATTGTGTATGGCTAAAAACTGTTGTGTACGAATCAGTTCTCTTTTGGATAAGGTCTTGATTGAATTGGGGGCAAGAAGAAAGGGTTAGGTGGTTAAATTTGTTGGGTGTTGGTCGCCTTTGCTTTTTGTATACTTTTCTTTAAAAAGATGTTGATTGACTTGCTAATTGACACATAGAAGTAGTAAAAAAGATTGTTTCAGACATCAATGTTTTCCAAGTGAGGTACCACTCACAGTGGAAATGCTAATGTTTTTTTCTTTGTGATAGAAGATAAGTGTTCTTATGACTTCACTTTTAATAATGTTTGTTTGTGTTAGGCTCTTGGTAATATTGATTTTTTTAAGATGTTTAGGTTTGATAAAAGGGTGTTACAGCTAGATAAGAAGAGTATGCTGGAAGCTCTTCTAAGAATATGGGTGGAAGGTTTTAATGTTTTATAGAGGTACATATCCATCTCTTAACTAAATGATAATTTTGGCTATGTGCTTTAATTTTATTAGAGCATTTTTTTTATTGTTTTGCCTTGCACATAAAAAAAACTCGAGACCAACCTTGGATCTCCATCCTGTGAAACCAACCCGCCGTCATGACTAAAGTCCAAGACCTAGAAGGCGAGTTTAACCATGAACGAGAGGATTTCGAGTAGCACCGCACCAAAACAAGGGAGAGTTTCAAAAAAATTGGAAAGTTCCGTGGAAACCCTACGTGTGGAATCTAAAAAACAACATGCCAAGATGATAAAGATGATGCTCCAGCAATTTCAGGTACTAAAACTACCACCGCCGCCGCCATCGACCGGGGTTCTGACATCCATGGTGGGGACAACCCAACCTCTCGTTCAAAAATCAATTTGGTGTTTGACGAGAGCAGGTTTCCGCTACCATCTCATCAAGAGGGGAATAGTGCAACAAAGGGGTCCTACAAGGCTATTTACACACATGGGTTCCATCCGAAGAAGGTAACTTTTATTTTTCTGATATGGTACTGCCTCCTTTTTGGCAGCGGGTATAGGCGTGGTTCAGGACCATCCGGGGAACTTGGGTACCGGGGATAGATTATCGCTTATTAAATAGAAGATGCCACAATTTGATGGAGAGGATGTGTATGGTTGGGTATATAGAATTGAAAGGTTTTTTTATATTTCAAGGGTTTGTGAGCACGGGGGAACGATTAAGGGAAACTGTGTTATGTATGGTGTGTTATGTATGGGAGAGCAGACTCTAGGCTGGTATTACTGGAGTAACAGACAAGATCCTTTCTGCCACTTGGAGGGATTGAAAATATGATTATTGGATCGGTTCCAGCCGTCCCACGAGGGTGATATTAATGAAGTATTCTTAAGTGTTAGACAGAAAGGGATAGCTCGGGATTATGTGGGGTATTTGAAACCTTAGTGAACAACTAGTTGGTATCTTTAAAAAGGTTATGGAGAGGACTTTTGTAAGAGATCGGCAGTTCGTTTTCTTCAAACATATGGATTTAATCACGTTATTAAATTAGCCCTTACGATGGATAAAAATTGCTCCGGTGATACGAGCACGGCGGAAGAAACAATAGAGTACCTTTTAGCTAAACCGAAGGGGAAGCCTTGTGAACTCTAGCACCATTGAAGTCCGTGGTGTAGCAACCTAATTCGACCGGGACTAAACAGAAGCCCAAACGGATGTCGGTAGTGGAATTAGACGAGAAGATGGCTAAAGGACTTTGTTTTAAGTGTAAAGGATAATTTCACCTAGACATTGTTTCCTGGAAAAGATGCTATAGATTTTGATGATTGAAGACGAAGACGGTTCTGATTTAGAAGAGCCTCACCCACATGCCGAGTATCTATTTAAATTAGGATAGTATTTATCATATCAATAAATAGTTATCCTATTTCCATATTTTAAGTTGTTTCCTTATCCTGATCAACTAAAAATATGGACCCGTGCACGCACGGGTATTACAAAATGAAATTTTAACCAATAATTTTCTAGACAAAAGAATAATAAAATACTTAATGAAAGTCTTCGGTGCCATACGTAGCATAAATATTAATTAGTTCTATAGAATAAATAAAATAGCACACAAATACAAATTGTTAAAAAGACAAATAAGAAAAATGACTTCAGATTCGTTGTAGAACTTCTTTATATACTACATTGGTTGTTTTGCCAGTCGGATTGTCATTGTCATTGCACATAAAAACTTTAAATCCACCCCTACTTTTAGCACATGAAAGTGCGACGTAAAATTGTCCATGTGTAAAAAGAGGTCGTTTGAGAAATAATCTAACAGTAGACAAAGACCGGCTCTCACTCTTGTTAATAGTCATTGCAAAACAAACCATGATAAGAAATTGTCTTCTTTGGAATTTAACTAGAATTTTTGAATTTGATGGAATCATCTTCATTCTAGAAATATATTATGTGACACCATGCAACATTCTTCCTTAAAATGATTTTGACTTCGATAAAACGTGAACCAAGTCGAATAACTTGAAGCCTTGTTCCATTGCATAACCCTCTCGACTCGTTAAGGTTAATAAGTAATATAACGGGAACACCAACCTTTAAAAATAACTTATGGTTCGGAATACCTGATACTCGAATGAATTGAGGATCTCAAGAACATATAATGATTCTTCAAAAGTACTTGATATTTCATCAAAACAAACGGTATCAGATTCGAAGTAAGTTGTTTCCTCACCATTTATCTTTGAAAGCATGTATTCATTTATATGGTCAACTTCATCATTTGATGGGACCAAAATTACTCTATCCTGAAAATAATGTTCATCGTAAATACGGTCATTGATTGATGGATAAATCGGCCCTGTAATTGAATAAACATGATCACCATTTGATGTAATAAATAGATATTCGGGATTTCTATTTCAACTTATCCATCGTTTGGTTTACCAACATTTCCTTCCCTAATATCCAAAATCCAATCGGCAATTTTTTTTGTACTTTGTATATCTTGAATGTTTGAACCTATGTGCAATCACATGTTAATAGTCAACCTAAGAACGGAACAATCTTTGCATAAGAATGATGAATTCAATGAAGCGTTAACAATATCTTCTCTTCTCCCTTTCTAAATAACCGAAATGATTTGCCGAAAGTCACTGCCAAATACCATAACATTTCCACCAAATGGCGTTGTACTAAATTCAAGATCAACTTTGTCTTTTAAAGTTCTCTCAAAAACTTCAAAACAATGCGTATGCATCATTGAAGCCTCGTCCCATATGATTAGATCTGCCTTTCTCAACAAAGCAACCAAATCACTATCGGAATAAATATTGCAAAAAGAATCTCGTTCACATTGATTGGAATAGCAAACCTTGGGTGTGAGGTTCTACCTCTTGTAAGTAATAAGAATGCAATACCACTTCAAGCAATATTCAACACAATGCGACCTTCTAAGAGAAGTCCTACAGATAAGGCGTTTCATAGAAAAGTCTTACTAATACCACCGTATTCATATATAAAGAAGAGACCACCTTCACCATTGATAACAGCATTAGTGATTTTGACATATAAGTATCATCATCATTATTAGTAAAAAAAGGAAATTTTCTCTTAATTAAAATATATAAATATAGACCGAAATGATGTTACCAAAAGCAGAATTGTTATTTTCTATATTTTGATGACAAACTCCATGTAACTCCAACAAAAAGATGTAATACCCGAACTCTTGAAAATAAATAAAAAGAATATTTTATTAAGAAAATGATAAGTTGTGATTGGATTGTGCATTTAATTGTGAAATATATTAGATATTTATGGGCTTGAATGAATTAAGTGGTTTATGGACTAGATATATATATATATATATATATATATATATATATATATATATATGTGTGTGTGTGTGTGTGTGTGTTATTGGATTATTGGATAATGGGCTTAATTGATAAATTTTGGGCTTAGGCCTTTAGAGAGAGATGGTATATAAAGCCATCTAGGGCACAGCCCTTAACAATTTCTACTGTTCCATTCATTCAAACCAGGAGAATACTGTGTGTTGGTGTGTGTGTGTGTGTGTGCTTAAACCCACGAGCATCAAGAGAGGAGCCATCCACAATTGTTGGAAACTCAAGGAATTTGCAGGAGAATCATCGGGTAATGATTCCTATCTCATTGTGGTAGTGTAACTATCAATTTTATCTTGTTTGAATGATGCTAGCTTGGGTTTTTTATCTGGGTTTTGAAGTTGTGGGTTTATGAAGAACTAGTAAGTGAGAATTTGAGATATGATCTTTAATGCTTGATGAAATGTAGTTAAATCTTGAAAGAAGTGTTTAAATGAATGGAGAAATGTTTTGAAACAAAAATAAAGTGATTTAGTTAAGTTTTAAAAGAGTTGGATTTTGCTATGGAGTATGGGTTTTAGAAAATAATGAACTGATGAAGAAGATAATGTTCCATGCGACTTTCATTGTGCTTCATGCGACTTTCATTGTGTTTCATGCGACTCTCATTGTGCTTCATGTGACTTTCATTGTGCTCATGCGACTTGCGTGTGTTCATGCGACTTATATGTGCCATGCGACCTTTAGATGATGTGCCATGCGACTTTCAGATTATATACCATGCGACTTTTAGAATATGTGCCATGCGACCTTTAGATGATGTGCCATGCGACCTTCAGATTATATGCCATGCGGCTTTTAGAGTATGTGCCATGCGACCTTTAGAATATGTGCCATGCGACCTTTAGAATATGTGCCATGCGACCTTCGGATTATAGGCCATGCGACTTTTACATATTACATGCGACCTTAGGCCCAAATCTGATAGTCTGAGGTTCGGATTCTAAAATCCGATAGTTGAGGCCCGGAGTTGAAATCCGACAGTTGAGGCCCGGAGTTGAAATCCGATGGTCTGAGGTCCGGATTGTGAAATCCGACACTTACCTCGACGCGACGCGTCAGCTTGAGGGACGCGACACGTCCCCGGTTTTGTGGACTCTGATGTTATTTGCATTCCTTTTTGTTACATGCCTATGTGAACCTATACTTATGCCCTTACAACTTAACACAAGAAGTTGTGTCAGTAAGCCAAGATTAATGCCGGTATTGATTATCAGACTTGGATTAGGTGACGGTTAACGTATAGAGTAACCAAGTAAAGTTCAGTAAAAACCAAGTGACAAGGTCAGCTGCCAGGTGAGTATTCTTACTTGCACACCAAACCAGTAGAGAATGTGAGCGTTGATGACCGTCTACTTCGACAGCGGATAGTTATGACTGTCTGCTTCGGCAGCGGGTAGTATGACCGTCTGCTTCGGCACCGTGTAGCATGACCGTATGCTTTGGCATCGGGTAGATACGAACGACCACATTGGTGGCGGGTAGAAAGTGCATGATTGTGATTATTGTGAATTGTCGTAGGTTGCAGTAACTTACTCACTAAGCTTCGCGCTTACCGTTGTTAATTTTCTATCTTTCAGGTCGGGACTATGATAGAGCTCCTGGACAATAACGATAGCTCGCGGTCAAAAGAATTCCAACTTGTTTCTAAAACTTATTCCAGTTAAACTGATGTAGAACTTGATTTTTGGATATTGTAATTAACCCGTAATGTCTTTTGATACTTCCGCAACTTACTTTGATATGAAATGATGTTATATTTATGTGTGTCTTGCAAAAAAAAAATTTGGGACGTTACAAAGGAAGTCGAATGTAATCAACAGATTAAAATGTATAATATCCCGTGTATAAACACGAAGGATGAATAATACAAATTTTACACAGATTACAATGTATAATATCTTTAAAATAGTTCTATTTATGCAAAACTCTTAAGCTTTTATATATCATAGTAAAACAAAATACACTTCTAATGCCATGATCAAATCAAAACAAAGTACAATGACTTGTGTAGAACATTGGGCTAAGTATGTTGCTATCTTATGACATATCGCATTTGTTATTATGACATAATGAACAACACATTTTATGTTTGTGTAATTCATATGTAAAGTAAACAACAATATGACTATTTAGATAAGGTATGCCTAACAAATAATATAATCATGCTATGATATAAGTCTTATTTGAATTTAAGAGAAGAACTAACTTCAATAGAACATATGTGATATGAAAATTTTATAAATTACTTGGCTTGTAACAAAATAAGTGTTATAACATGAAATTGGAATTAATATAAACAACTAAAATATAAAACAACCTATGTAATAGACTGAAATAAAATATAAACATCTCAGTCTTGTATTAGTATAATTGGAACTATTTGGTTTTCAATTGGAATGACTATTTTAAATATCAATCATAGACACAATTGTTCTTCCACTTTCTAGTGTTGCAATTCATAAAGTAAATCAGGAACAAGATAGCAAAACATATAAGTATAATATGGATTAACACATAGGTAATGATACAAGAAACAGAGAAAAACAATTTGAATAATCATAACTGAAAACCCTAAAAATGATTTCAATAAATAACTCAAAAATAACTGTTTAGCAAAATTTTCACAACCTTAAACCGTGTTCTAAATTCAAAGATAACAATTGCTCATCAAGAAACTTAAACAAATAACATCAAAACATAAAAACTATTTATAGAAAACAATTTTGATTACTTTGCATATCTAAGAACTTCTTTTTATCAAAAATTAGCGAACAATGAGAAACAGAAATATAAGTTCTTTCAACTTCAGTTTGCCCACACATGAAATATTACAATGTAAACCGTTCATAATAATGATACCATAAATCATACAAAACTAATTTGAATAATCACAACTGAAAAACCAAAATATGATTTCAATAAATACATAAAGAAACCATTGTGTAGCATAATGAACCACAAGTAATGCCAAATCATATGGTAAAAAACGAATTTAAAGGGAATTGCGAGTGTACCTGATGCTATCAACCGCGATGATGTATTAGGGTTTTCAAATATATTTGAATTTTATGGTTTTATGAATGTAACTGTATAAGAAAATGATATTAAAAGAGATGCAGCCACACCCACACCCACACCCATAGTCCATCCTAGATTAACGTTATCCATGCTGCCACCATCGGGATTTTCCAAGCTTCGTTTTGATTCACAAGGCTTCTCCATTATGATAAGCCACACCAGAGGGTATTTTCAGCCCATATCATTCGGCGAATCCAACAATGCTAGGTGTCAGAAATCCTCACATATCCAAGAAAGTATGTTTGAAATAGCACACGGGTCCTCGCAAGTGCATACGGTGGTTGTCCCCACGTTCAACAATAGTCCGAGTCATTACTTTCATAAGGGGGATGATAGAGGATGGGTTCCGGGAGCGGACTATTGATTGAGGAAGCTGAAAATGCCATTGTTTAAGGGTAATGATTTGGGTCCTTAGTATTATCAACTTATAAGAAGACAACCACAAAGAATGACTTGGGATCCCGGAATCAAGATAGGGTCATGCAACACCTTCAGGACAAGGTGTTTCTTAGAGCGGAAGTAATGATATGATCAATATTCCAAAGATCATTTAATTATAGTAGTTATTATATTTTAGTTATAGATAATCTTTTATCTTAGGTAGGTAATCTTTTATGTTACGAATGAAGTTATTTATTTAGTATAAATAGAGGGTTAGGGGTATCATACGGAGGAGTGAATTTAGAGTTATATTTTTATTTACTTGTTGAGAGATCCCTTGAATCTTGAATATCAGGCCCCTTTTGTATATACAAGCATCTGATTATGGGTGTGTCTATCTTGTTATTGATTATCAATTTGATTCGTATCAAAATTATAGTAAATTATTCTAAAATATATACCGAGGGAGAGAATGATTAAAACACTTTATATGTAATTATATTTGACTCCTTGTAATAGAAAATTTTATTGTTATTATTTTTATGATGTAATTAATGGGTCGGTATAAGTTATACTTAATGAATTATGACACGTCTATATGGATCATAATTTACTTGTAATGGGTTACGAGGGGTTAGTATGGGTCGTATTTACTTGACCGACTCATAATAAGTCTTTATGAAACATATTTACGTTGCAACCGGTAACATTGGTCATATTACTTGCAGCAAATCATAAGTGGTACGTATGTGTTGTATATACTTGTAATGAGTCTATATAGGTAGTATGAGTCATTTAATTATAACGGGTCATGTTTACTTCTAACCGTTCAAAATGGGTAGGTATGAGTTATATTTACTTGTAATGGGTCATAATTTTGGTCTATAGTATATTTACTCATAGTGAATTATGACGTGCTTATATGGATCATAATTTACTTATAGCGGGTTATGATGGATTGGTATGGGTCATATTTACTTATAATCGGATGGGTTATGATGGGTTGGTTAGTTGTATTAACTTATAAGTTTGCTAATTAATGTACATATTTATTTTGTAGCCGGATTTTGAAGCTATTCTTAGTAACCCTATGTGTGTAGCAAGACTTGTAGTGATAATTAGATCGTTAGTGCCCCAAAATAATAATAGGGGAACGAAGACAACGTTAACAATGATGACGAGTAGCTTTTATTTTATTTATGTTTAGTAGGCATTTTTGTGTAACAAACAACAATTAAAATAAGTATTTGGGATTTTGTAATAATTTGTGGGTGTTATATAATAGAGTTTAGTTCATTAAAATGTATAGAACTTGTCATGTGTTGCTATATGTGGGTATTGAACTTTAGTTTCTATTATGTGTATCAAACTTTTATTTTGTTGCTTGTGTATGTATTTTAGTTACATAAAAAAGGAAAAAATGTATAAGTTTAGTAATACAATAGAAAGTTTAATACACAAAATAGGGATAAATTAAATGTGCGATACATACAATAAAAAATTTTAAAGTCCGATATACAAAATAGCATACAATAGAAAGTTTAATACACAAAATAGCGATAAATTAAATGTTCGATACATACAATAGAAAATTTTAAAGTCCGATACACAAAATAGCAAAACGTGATAAGTTGGATACATTTTAGTGAACTAAACCCTATGTAATTCGCATATTATTTTTTGGATATAATAGCATTATTTTTGCAAGTTATAGAAAGGATTATTTGCATTTAAAAACAAAATATTGTATAAGAATAAGTAACAGTGACAATATTAATAGCACAAGAGCAACAGGGGCGACACCAATAGCAACGGTATTTAGACAATAAGAACAAAGCAATAAGGACGACTCAATACTGACAACATGTCATCCCCACAATAAGAGCAACATTGACAAGCGACTTTTGTGACCTCTAATTCCCTTAATTTTTGTACTGAGATGAAAGTATGAAACCATATAAAATACTATAAGAGTGTTCATAGATTAGAGTTTAGGTAGCTATCTTTAATTAGTAATAATTCTTACTTATAAGAATATTGCTATTGGTTTAATTAAGTTAAGCTAAAGTAACTAAATGCAATAATTATTAGTAGATGAATTTGTATTAATTTTTTCCATTTCTGTTTGTTTTTCATGAAACCTAATATATTTGTCATCGTAAATATTTTGGGCCAAAAAAAACCCGAGAACCTGAAAACCTACTAAACATACTTTTAAATCTACTTTTTATATATAATAGAACTTTAACTTATAATCTTGGAACACTTTAAATGCTTGACAAAATATCACCCTTTGATAATATGTTAGCAAATAACTCATAAAAAGTGTGATCAAGAACTCATAAAAGATATTTAGTTACAAACATACAATAATTGATTTACTCCGATCCCAAATGGGTGTTATTTAACCATGGACATATTATCGAAAAAAGTAAACTAAATATTGAAATTTGTCAATAATAACGTCTAATTAGGCCAAGAAAAAATTATAAGTATTGAGTTCTAATGCATCAAGTTAAAATGCTTTGAGGTGACATCATATTTTTGATATGGCACTATGTTAAAAAAATATGAAAAAAACACCCCTTTTAAATGTAATAAATTTAATTAATAACCCCATCCTTGGAAATCTGTCTCTCTCCCCTCTTAACACTCTATAACATCTCTCCCTCGCCATTTTAAGCTCCAGCGCCACCACACCACCGCCGTAGGCTTCTCCTCCTCCACCTCCACTAAACTAGGCTTCTTCATCACCACCACCACTACCACCACCATTACCATTTCTCTCTATTATCTATCACTCTCTGAATAAACTACACCTCCACCACCGTTGTATGCTCCTTATCCATGTACCACTCCCGTAAACTCCTCCACCACCACTGTAGGCTCCTTAACCACCACCGCAGGCTACTCCACCACGACAATCACCCACCCTCTCTCAAGATTTGTAAAATTGATTTCATCTGAGTTCTTCATTCTCATTTTTCTGGGTATTCATATTCTATTCATCTCGATTTATTCTTATTTAGATCTGATTTCATGAATTTCATATTTGATTTGTGATTGTATATTGTTTGTGAACAATTTGGGATTGAAATACACATAAATCGAAGTTATTTATAGTGTTTTGATTTAGAGATGGTCCATATGTTCAAAGTTCTGTTTTCATCTACTGTTCTTCGAATTTTGGACATAATTTTGTGGTAATTAATTGAAATTGGTGATATAGTTTTCGAGTATTTTGGAATAAAAATTGGAACAATCAAAGATGATTGTGGGATTTGGGTTAGAAACTTGGATCGATAAAGTATTGTTGAATTGCAATCCTAAACGTATTGTTGGATCGCAAAGTGTGGTGAAGTCGTCTTTAGAATCGTAAACCTACAATCCATTCAACAATCTTTGGAATCACAAACCTCAAATCTTTCCTTAGAATCACAATCCATCGGTTCAAAATCGCAAATCTCATAATCATAAACAACATTCTAGTCTTGAATCGCAAAATTGCATTTAACATCGAATCGTAAACCATCCGTTCTTTTGTTCTATCCACACATGAGCTTGTTATATACTTGGGAAGATTTATTTTATTTTAATCTTCCTATTGATTATCTATGTTGATATCTTACTAGCGAAGTTTGAAACCAAATCTCATTGTTTTCACCTTTAACTTTGCCTTTAAGATCAGTTATAAAGTATCAATCATGTTTAGTGCCAAACAAGAAGAAGTTTAAAAATTAAAGGAGATACAAGAACGTAGTAAAAATCTTCTCATGTATGTATATTATGGCGAAAAACAAAAGAAAAGAGTAGATGATTTGAATGAAGAAAATGCCAAGCTTATTTTACAACTTTCAAGATTGACTAAAAAAACTTTAGAAAATAAGTATCATATGAGTATGAGATTAAAGAAAGTGTCAAGATAAGAAATCTTTAGTGATAATTGTTGGATATTCAAAGCAAGTCTAGTTTAGAACGCTTGAATTTTGAGATTGAAAAAGAGTCGGTACACTCTTAAAATTTAGAAATTGAAACAAGAATTACGAAAGTGCATGGAAGAAAAAGTCATGATTTTTTCTAGTGTTGAAAAAGTCCAAAAGGGTAAATCTTATAAAGGTAAAGAAATCAAGATGCTTCCTATAAGGGTTCATACAAGTGAATCATTAAAGAGTATTGTGCATCCGAAAACCTCCTACTCTAAGGCTGTTCATCGTACACTTAAATCTTAAACGGAGAAATTTATAAAGAGGGTAAAGCTTTGAAGAAAGCTTCGGAATGAGTAATAAATTAAAATTTGAAGGAATAAAAAAGTAACGTCTTCCTCAAAACAATTGGGTTTATGTTTCTCGTGTTACTCTTCATCTTGTTGCTCGTTGTGATATGAACAATGATGTTTATAAATCCATGAGTCATATCTATTCATGCATGAGTGCATGCTAGTCAAACAGAATCATCCTTCATGCTAACACGATATTCATTTGTCATTAGCTTTATCAAACATCTCTTAACACTTTCTAAAAGAGAAGATTTGCACAAAATCACATCATTTTTCATCATTTTTCTACATAAGAAGACATATGTTCACAAGATTGAGGGACAACAAGTTTTTCAAAAAGCCTAGTCAATGTTAAAGATCAAAGCTTCTTTCTTGGGGGAGTATAATTTTGGTTGATGAAAAATAACAAGGATGTTGAAACTAAAGATTTCCTCAACAATCATTCTCTATTTATACTCAAGATCAAATGCTCTAGTGAAGAAGATAATTTTTATTTTTTATGCCTAATTGTAAAATGAACACAAATGAAAAGAATGTTAGAACAAAAATTTTGTGTGTGTGTGTGTGTCTCTCTCTCTCTCTCTCTCTATATATATATATATATATAGGTAGGGAGTGGTTCAAACGAGAACTGTTTTTCGTACGAGGAAAGGGTAGTATGGACATTTTTACATTACCCCCACTTTTTTAAAACTTATATATCCATAAAACGAAAAAGTGTTAAATTACGAAAATTATACTAGATTAACGAGAAAATTTTGTTCTTTAATTTGAGACCGATCTTGCTATATTTTTTTGGAAATTTTTTTTGCGTTTGCTGGATTTTTTTAACACAGCTCTCGACATATGCACATTTGCAAAATAAGCACACGTGTATATCTACATATGTGCTAAAATAATAGGTGAATATGTGCATATGCACATGTGTATATCTAAATCTATGCTGAAAAAACTAGGTATGTGCATATATTTGCACATGTACAAATGTCGACCTGTGCTAGAAAAAAACCCAACAACTCAAAAAATCGAAAAAATATAGCTAGATCGGTCTCAAATTAAAGAGCATAATTTTCTCGTTAATTTGGTATAATTTTCGTAATGTAACACCTTTCCATTTGAGAGATATATTAGTTTAAAAAAAGTGGGGTAATGTGAAAATGTCCAAATTCCTTTAATAATTATGGATAAGTTTGATTAGTTTAAGGTTATCCATTAACAACTCTTTAATTTGGACCCTTCATCTTTTTTACCATTCTCGTACGAAAAACAGTTCTCGTTTGAACTGTCACATATAGATGTATATATATATATATATATATATATATATATGAGTTAAGTATGATGTTGCTATTGACATTAGTCATAGTACATGATAGATTTAGTAAATATCTTACGAGTATATATACATGTCTACAAACCCTAAATCATTAAGTTTTCAATATATCAAACGTTGTGTTCTTGGTTTTTCTCATACGTATGCCTACATACGTATTACCAAGACATAATTACTATATGATTGATTCACTTCTTCGTTAATACTTGATAAAACTAAACATACAATGATAAATGGTTCACATAATCCGTTTAAGACCATCAACATCCATCCCAACTTACCCTATCAAACTCACTGCCACATCAGCATCCACATCATCTTCAACCTTCAACCCAACTTACCTCACAAACCCCAACATCCAACCCTCTTCAACCCTATATCTTTTCAATTTTTATTTTTAATTTTTTTATTTTAATTTAATTATTTCAAAGACAATAAAATATAAAATAATTAATAATATTTCATAAATTTCATTACATAATTTCAAAATCAAAATAATATTTCACTTTACATAAAAAAATAAAAAAATAGAAGCACACAAATTAAAAAACAACAACTAGTTATTGGCGTTGTGTCTTGGTATTTATAGAAGAGAAAAAAGAAAAAAAATATATTAGAGAGGAGAAGATGTGTCAAAACAACAACTAGTTTACCCTAATACAACAACTATTTACATAAATTAAAATATGCCACTTGTTTGACGATATGCGGAGATACGAGATTCATTCGAAGATGAAGAAGACGAATCATCTGACTCCGACGTTTCATACGACGAAGAAAACATTTTTTTTGTATATGTAATGTATATTTTTTTAAAGAATGAGAATTGGAAGATTAAAAGACAGTGTATAAAATATAGTAGAGAGGAGAAGATGTGTAAAATATGTGTAGATGTGAATGATATTTATAGGACAGAAAAAAGAAAATATATATATGGGCAAAAGTTCAAACGAGAACTATTTTTCGTACGAGAACCGCGAGAACCAATCTTCGCCGTCGAATCCTCCCTCCTTCAAATGGATTGCCCACCAATGAATTCTTTACATGCACCCTGCCACACTCAATCCCCCACGCTCTTCATACATGAATTCCATTATCCAAGATGAACGACCAAGATTGGTTCTCACAGTTCTCGTACGAAAAACAGTTCTCGTTTGAACCCTCCCCTATATTTCGTGGACTGGATGGGTTGGAACTCGGCCGGGACCTGATGGGGGGCGATGGTGTACTGGATGGGTTCCATGCCAACCCAACATCGAGTTCCCCTCCTATACGATTGGTATAAGAAAGTCTAAACTAGAATATAAAAATTAGAAAACATATAAGAACATTATCTAATAAGAAAATCAAATCAAACTTAACTATTTAAATTTGGTTAATATACACATGTATAAATTTAGGATGTTGATAAAGTTATAGACCATAGTGTAGGGTGTACTAGTCATCATGACCCAACTTTATGTTAACTTGTCTTTGGTGAGTAATGTAGGAAACTTGGTACAATCACAAACCCTCATAAATATTTGCTAAGGGGTAGCCTTTGACTATATTATCGTTTTGGGAACATCACCATCACTCAAACCATTTACTCCTTTACAATCCTCCTCAAAAATCGCTATCTCCATTCTTTTCTTCGATGTTTCTTCAACAATCCGCCTGCGCCAGCCATCTATGAAATCCCCACTCACGTACCCAATTCAATCTCTATTCCATTTCTCTCAATTTCTCTGTTTCTCTTTCATGAATCCCAATTGATTTCTTGTTGCTGATTCCAATAACTATCAATCAATCATGAATCGTTTCGTAACTGCTGCCGTTTTCGCGTTTCTCTTCTTTTCTTCTTTGGTTGTGTCTCAAACTCCCACTAATTCCTCTTCTTGCCCGATGAATTTTGATTACGTGCTTCAAGTTCAATGGCCCACCGTCGACTGCCGCCACTCCGGCGACTCAACGAAACCCGTTAGCAATTCAACTGGCTGCTGTCAAACATTGCTTAGCGTTTACGGTATCAGCTTAGCACGACACCTCAAAGATACCTCTTTATTCAATCTTCCTGATGTAGCTACATCCTCTGCTTGTCTGTCTGATTTTCAGAAGAAACTTAACTCCCTTTCGCTACCCAGTAATCTTGCTACCTTTTGTTTTGACCCTAATCAGTTTGTTATTTCGTCGAACACCTGTGCTGCAATAGAAACAGTTCAAGATTGGCACCAGAAATTGGGGAATAATACGCTTCTTGATTCGTCTTGTCGAAGTGATCTCACCGATCTTACTGCCTGTGCTAACTGTGTTGATGCTGGGTTAAGGGTTCACAGCGAATTGAATTCAATTGATGGTAACTCTTCTCATTCAAATGATTGCTTTTACTTTGCTGTTCTTTATGCTGCTGGTATAGCTAATCAGTTTGGACCTGAAAGTAATGGTGCTGTATCTTGTACATTTGGGATTAACATTTTACCTAAATCCCACAAGAATAGTCGTTCCTCGTTGGTCTTTGGATTGATAGGAGGACTTGTTGCTATTGTGGTAATGTCTTTGTTTGTGGGATTGTACTTTTGGTGGGATAGGAAGAGGAAAAGAGTAAAGATTGATGAATCCGGTAATGATGAATTCGAATCGGGTAGGTTAAGAAGGATTCCAAATACTGGTTCTATATGGTTTAAGCTTGAGGATCTTGAAAAAGCAACTGATAACTTCTCACCAAAAAATTTCATAGGTAGAGGTGGATTTGGGATTGTTTACAAGGGTGTTTTACCTGATGGATCTGTGGTTGCTGTTAAAAAGATTATAGAATCAGAATTTGAAGGGAATGATGAGTTTTGTAATGAAGTTGAGATCATTAGCAACTTAAGGCATAGGAATCTTGTTCCACTTAAAGGGTGTTGTATTCATGGTGAAGATGAAGATTATGAGAGAAGAGATGATCAAAGATACCTTGTTTATGAGTACATGTCAAATGGGAATCTTGAAGACCATTTGTTTCCATCAATGAGTCGAAAACAACCATTGACATGGCCTCAAAGAAAGAGCATAATTCTAGATGTAGCAAAAGGTTTAGCTTATCTTCACTATGGAGTAAAACCCGCGATTTATCATAGAGATATTAAAGCTACAAACATACTTCTAGACGCAAACATGGGAGCTAGAGTAGCGGATTTTGGGTTAGCCAAGCAAAGTAGAGAAGGTCAATCTCATCTTACAACTAGAGTAGCTGGGACCCATGGCTATTTAGCCCCAGAGTACGCCCTTTACGGTCAACTGACTGAAAAAAGTGATGTTTATAGTTTTGGAGTTGTGATTTTAGAAATTATGTGTGGGAGAAAAGCTCTCGACTTGGCTTGCACAGATTCACCTCGTGGGTTCTTGATTACTGATTGGGCTTGGTCACTCATAAAAGAAGGGAAAGTTAGACAGGCGTTGGACCCTTCTTTATTGGGACGTGCTGCGAGTAATGAGTCTATGAACCCTATCTCGATTATGGAAAGATTTGTGCTTGTGGGAATCTTATGTGCTCATGTAATGGTAGCTTTAAGACCTACAATTATGGATGCATTGAAAATGTTGGAAGGTGATATCGAAGTGCCCGCAATTCCCGATAGGCCAACGCCTCTCGGCCACCCGACATTCAGCGGAGATGGTAGTACTTTTAGCATCTCGCCGGTGTTGAGTGGGCTTCAATTGCAAGCCAATGACATGCTTAGGTAGGTGAATCAAGAAATCCTTAGGAATTAGAATCAAAATTTGTGATTTTTTGGTGTATGAATTGGGAAATTGGGAAGCCTTTGAAGCATGAGAAGAAGAAGATGATGATAATTGGATATTTACATGGGAATTTTGTTGTATTTAGGAGTTAAATCATTTGGGTAGGTGCCAAGATAGCAATATGCCAATATTTGATTTATTCTTGTTCTTTTGGTAGCCATATAAATAAATGGCTGGATATCCTTTCATGACTTGTAAATTAATTTATATGTAAAGTTTGTATTTATATAAAAAATATATAATAATAATATTTATATATAATAAAATATTATTATAATATAATGTTTTTGCAGTTTTATCGTACAAAGGAATTTGGATTTTGGTGTGATT
Source organism: Dittrichia graveolens (assembly GCA_038502395.1). Lineage (NCBI taxonomy): Eukaryota > Viridiplantae > Streptophyta > Magnoliopsida > Asterales > Asteraceae > Dittrichia > Dittrichia graveolens. The sequence goes on along the minus strand of JARJIL010000005.1, from coordinate 72,886,411 downwards.
TCATTTTCTAACTTATTAGAAACCCTTAACTGCGTCATCGAGGGATTCAATGCGGCCGGCCTGTGTTTCGATTTTTATTATTATTTTTTTAAGGGCAAACTAGGATTTTAATTAGGTAGTGTTTGGTTTGTGATTCTAAAGAAATTAGAATCCAATTTCTAAAGGTTTCGGTGTTTGGTTTACTTTAATGAGAGAATATAAAGAAATTTGAATCTATCAAATAAGAGAAAGTAATTCCATCACTAGATTGAGAGATTTTAAAATCCTTTGCATTAGGGAATGTTAAATATTACCTTGTTAACCACAAATATCTCTATAGCCCTAATATATTTATCTCATTCCATTGACATAACACGTGAGCCGATTCTATCTTTCAAACACCGACGACTTCTTCCTCCGCCTCTAGATCCTCCACGACAACCTTTCTCCGTCGCCGCCTCCAGACCCTCATCCGCAGCCTTCCTCCGTTGTCGCCTCCAAACCCTACGTCATAGCCTTCCTCCGTCGCCGCCTCCAGACCCTCACCGTAGCCTTCCGTCGGTGCCTCCAGACCCTCCGCTGTAGCCTTCCTCTGTCCCAGCCTTCCTCCGCCGTCACCTCTAGACCCTCCGTCGCCGCCTCCATACAACCTTTCGTTGTCGCCACCTCTAGACCCTCCACCACCACCTTCCTTCGCCTCCGCCTCTAGACCCTCCGCTGCAGCCTTCCTCCGTTGCCGCCTCCAGACCGTCCGCCATAGCCTTCCTTTGGTGCCGCCTCCAGACTCTCCGCCGCAACGTTCCTCCGCCGTAGTTTTCCTCCGTTTCCGCCTCCGGACCCTCCCCTGCAACATCTTCTTCATCATTCGCATTCGGCAAATTTTTCCATTCCGTTGCCGCATTCCTCCAAAGTCACCGCCTTCTGCCTCAGACTCAAACGAATGTCCCTTCTCTCTCTCTCCCTCTCCCTGCCTTCCTCCACAATGTTGAATCTATCTGACTTACAACGTGAAACTGAGATTTGAGAAGGCGATGATATAAGACGGGTGATACTTGAATTTATGCGGATGTGTATTGTAATGATTTTAACTTATGATATTTATCAGCATGATTTCAAATTTAATGGTATGAATGCTCAATCAAAAAAAATGAAATTTTAATATTTTTATTATTTATATAGTATATTTGTACATAAAAATTATAAAACAAAGTAAAAAAACAAGAAGGACAATTCTATCATTTTACATTACTGAAACCAAATTTAAATACCACTTCCTGCCAAACAAATTCAAATTTCAATTCCTGACAGATTCCAATTCCTTTAGAAACATTCTGCGAGCCAAACGTCACGTTAGGGTTTATTTTACAGAATAGTAATCAAAATTTGAAATTGTTTTATCGAGTTTACTCATGAGTTATTTCAGAATGTGAAAAGGGGGGGGGGGGGGAGGGAGCAACCTTGATGCAACAATTTTTAAACTTGGTTACTATTATATGATTTTACCCCTTACCATTAAAACAAAACATTTATGTACATAATAGAACTCCTTCCCTCAAATGAAAATAAGTGGAATATACTAATTCTCTTTTTTTAGCTTCTCCATTAATTTTGACACTGATATTAATCATATGAGTAAAATGTAAAAAAAAACAATGACCAATTTTCTACTGCTAGCCTCTCTCTTTTCCCGTCAATAATTCTCAAAACAAACGACTACATTAGCATCCTCGAAATCAGTTAGCAAAATGAAATACTCACCCCTGTATGTATACTTCTCGACGAAAGGGTCCTCTACAAGCGAACTTAACTAGGCCAATTTGCCAAGTTTGTAAACCATGTTGATAAATCTATCAATCCTTGTTTTGCACAATTAAATACGCACTAAAAGAATATAAAGTTAGAATTCAAAGAAGCTTTCTATGATTTTTTTTATCACTATTATCGACCACTATGCTGTTTTTATTATTCCATATTAGATACACAAACCCGCAAATCGTACCTTCCCATCTTTCTATAGCTTTTGCAGAATGCCTTTGATCATCGAGTAAAGACCATAGCCCTTGTAGTGATAGCTGTAAAATGGTTTCTAGATGCCACCACTTTAAACTTTCTTTCCACAAAATCTCTACTTGGGCATGAGAGAAGTGCATGATCAACCGTTTCCATGAAATCTTCACATCTTGGGTAAAGGAGTGAATGAAGATCCGCCTAGGGCTGTCAATGAGGCAGATCGGATCTTTAAAAGATTTGACCTGACCTGTAGACCCATTTAATTGGATTTGAAACTGATTTATTAATATGAACATCCATTTAACTAGATTTGGATCGGATCAATTACTAATAGATCTTGACCCGGAATGACCCATTTAATATTTCTTATTAACTATTATTTATATAACAACATATCAAATATTCTCCCCACCATACCCCATCCCACCCTAACCCACCAACCCCACCCCTACCCTTATCCCATCCCATCCTATCCTAACCCACCTACCCTTCCCTACCCACCCTTACCCTACCCTTAGCCTACCCTACCCACCCCTACCCCACTCTACCCACCCCACCTTACAGTCTACCTAGGGTGGCTGTGGCGGTGGTGGCGACAGTGGCAGGTGCGGGTGGTGTTGGGGGTGGCTACGAGCGATGGTCGGTGGTGGGGGTCGGTAGTGTTGATGACGGCAGCGGTGACTGTGGTGGTGGCGGTGGTGGAGGTGGCGACGGTGTTGGTGGCGGCAGTGACGGTGGTGGCGGCATCGGCAATGGTGACGGTGGCGGTGACAGGGTCAGCGACGGCGGTAACGGTGGTGGTAAAGGTGGGTAATGGGCAGTAACTGGTGGTAGCAGCCGTAATGGTAGTAGTGGTGGTGGCGGCGGGTGGTAACTGTGGACAAAGGTGGTGACGACGGCAACTGTGTTGGTGGTGGTGACGACGGGTGGTGAGGGAGGTAACGGGCGGTAGCGGTAGTAGGTAGGCGGTGGCGGTGGCAGTGGTGGGTGGTGACGGTGGTGAATAATAAATTGATGATGGTTGGTGGTTGTTAAAATAAAATTGTGATTTAATATTAAATGAATTAATCCAGACAGATCTTGATCGGCCCACGTAGTGATCCAATTAAATGGGTCGACCTATTGGATCACTTATTGGGTCAATGGATCTAGTTTTTGACCCGTTGGATTATATAAATGGAGCGGATCGGATCGGATATAGATCAAGATCCGGCCCATTGATACCTTAGATCCACCCCTGCATTTCGAATTTTATTTTTAAAATGTTAATATAAGATTAAAAAATTATCTTTTCATAAAGTTGAGGTTATAATTTATAGAATTTTTTTTTGTGCCGGAGGTTGTCTAAAACATAATAGATTCAATGACTGTGTGATACAGGTGTTGGTTTAAAAAATGATAAATATTAAATATTAATAAAATTACATATTAAATAATTATAAAACACAACATAAACGAGAGTTCAAAAATGGTGAGAGATGATGTCAATACGTGATGGAAATGTCGACATGAGAGAGGACAGACGTGATAGCGAAAACAAATTATGATTTAAAGAGAATTGATTGTATTTCTTGTATAAGTAATCGATAATTATTGTTACAACTAGAAACAAAAGAGTAAGTATTTATTGATAACTAAAAAGAAATTTAACTAGTTAAAATATGTTTTAAAATGATAAAACTAATAATTTGGTTAAATATGATATTCTGAAATGTTATAAATTGTGAATATGATATTTTAATTTAAGATGGGCAAATACGAAATTTCAAGATTTAAGAGGGGCATATATGAAATTATTTTTAATTATTTAAATTAAAGAACTTTGACTATTAAAAGTCTAAATCAAATTAAAATTTTAATTAAATGGAGGATTAAGATTTAATTCTATCAAAACAAAACGACTATTTAATAGAGATGACGTAAATTAGCCTTTTATTTATATTTAGAGATTAGAGATAATTGTTTGTAACGAGTAGCTAAGGTAGCTGTGTATTATTATTATTATTATTATTATTATTATTATTATTATTATTATTATTCTTGGTCATATTTATTTTTATGTTTGTTTTCTTGAAGCATGTTCATGTTGATTTTCTTAATTATGCACTCTAATGACAAACATAAAGGTTATTTTCAAGGTGTAAAACTTCCAAAGAGTGACCCGATTTTGTCACACTTCATTGTGCTCATGGTGTGATTTTTTTGGGGAAGTGGCTGATTTGAAAGTGATAAACCTTACCGGATCATTTTATTGTTTTTATCTATCCTCAGAGCTAAAGGTGAATCTAAAAGTAATGTATTCGGGATTGGTGTTCATGAAGATGGAGTGGCAAGATTATCATCATTTTTGAAGTGTGATTATGCTAAATGGCCCTTTAGATAACTAGGGATAACTATTGGCACTAATATAGGGTTGGCAAGGAATTGACAAACTGTTATTGATAAAATTAGCACAATATCAAATTGGACGGCAAAGCAATTATCATTTGGAGGACGAGTCACTCAATGCAAATCAGTTTTAGGGAGTATCCCTTTATACGTCTTTTCATTGTTTAAGGCTCCATCTAAAATAATTGCTTCAATTCATCGAATACGCTCGAAATTCTTATGGGGGGTTACAAATGCAGGAACCTCAAAAATTTGTTGGGTTGACCGGAAAAAGACAATAGCACCAAAGAAGTGTGATGCGTTGGGAATTGGTCGTTGAAGGAGGCAAATATTTCTCTCTTTGTAAAATGATGGAGGAGACTTAAAACCGAAGATCATGCTCTTTGGGCAAAAGTTATAAAAGCAATACATGAATTTGATTGTCGTGATTCTTATCCATAGCCAATTCGAGAAGTCTTTGTGTGTGGCTAAACTAGTTTCTAATAAACAATGTTCAACTGCTTCACACATATCATGTAATTCGATGTTGGGAGTTGGTATGAATAGGTCATGAATAATGAAAGGGAATCTGTAAGGTTGGCAAATCAAATAGCAAAAGTGAACGAATTGATGCACCATATCCCTTTATCAGATTGTGCAGATAGATGGAATTGGGACGGGGATACTAGCAGGACTTTCTCCGTTAAATCGACGAGACATGTTTTGGAAGAATTGATATAAACATTGCGCACTGAAAAAACTTTTTCGAATAAGTGAATACCTCCTAAAGTGAATTGTTTTATGTGGCTTTTGTTTTTAAAAAGGCTTATTACTCGTTTAAACTTGTGTTTGAGAGGAATTTCTTTTACTTCGCCTACATGTCTAATGTGTGGAAATGATTTGGAAACTGAAATTCACATTTTCTACATGTGTCCATCGGTAAAGTAGGTTTGGGAATGGCTGCATGATTTGGGTAATATTAACAAAGGTCTACATGAAACTCTTGATTTACTACTTTTTAGATTATTGCATTGTGGAAGTTTAGAGAGGAAGAGAATTTTTAGAAGTTGTAGCGGGATGCTTACGTACTATGGATTGTTTGGAAGACTTGAAATGATCTTGTGTTTAATCGGAAGAGATTTTTGATGCTTAATGATAGAAGTTTAAGCTACCCTATTTATGCGGATTAAATTTCGAGCTAATTGCAAATCCTTAAATTAGTTTATGTGGTTTTGTAACCCACTATCATTATTTTAATTTGTACTTTTAAACTTTATTTCGAGCGTCTTGCTTGAAATATATATTTAATATAATTGGGATTGTTATGTTGTTTATACCAAAACTTAATGCCTAACTTCTCTTCTTCTTGTTAGTTTAAAAAAAAGTATTCATTCTAATAACATCTAGAACATCCATAATGATGATGAACACAAAATCTAACACAAAGTTAATTTGAGATCTAGAATCTGAGACAAAATCCAGACACATTAACTCTTATGGGCTTTGTGTTCATCAATAAATTTCTAGATTTTGGGTGTATCTTGGTCGCTTACAAAATTGTTTCAAAAATATAACTGTCAAAGAATCGAAATCACAACTCTAAGGATCCAAGTATTCAACATTTTCACACAGGTGGTTGTCACTTTGTCAAATAATCGAAATCGTAAACGGTAAATTGTTATTGTTAAATATATAAAATCATTTTTAGCAAATGATGAAATCGAAAAATTTGAAATTACCAATTTTCACTTTGTCGTGTTGGTACCAGATGATAAAAAACTCGGTGATTGGTGATTTCCCCTATAACACGTTAATTAGTAATCATATACCCCTTCTAACCATAAATCCTGAACAGTTACTTAAATTATACAACATATAAGTCGGCCCTGATTAATACCCTACACACCTATCAATCTATCATGTCAACTTTTAGTTCATTCCACCTGTATCTTTCCATTGATAGAAATAATAAACAAAAACGAAAAAGAGGAGACAATCTACTTTTAGTTAATAATACATGAGAGTTTCAGGAAAAGCAATACTTTTTTTATTAAGAACATGCTTGGGTAAAGGGTAGTTAATACAAAATTTAGGAATATATAAATAAGTAACTAGTTAATAATTAGAAATAATATATGAGACATGCTAATAATTAATTGGTTATTTAATGTGTTAGATTCTGTTTTACTTTTAGTATTTTTCTCACTTTATGTGTTAATATTGTTTTATAAGTCAAGATTGTTGTGCTAACTTTTAGTCACATGGTAACCACGTGTGGTAATAGTTATATCGTAAATAAACTTAGCGGGAATCATATATGCAGACAACATCATTCATATTTAGTGTTGTTGCACTCGTAAGAGTACTTAAACGAAATGTATTTTTATCATTTGACTCTTTAATGATTTAAGTAATGTTGTAAGTGAAACAATACCTATCATGAATACGATTGACTGCATATACGATTTCCACAAACTTAAAAATGGTGAAGGGAGCAACTAATTTCATGAATAATACTTTTATGACCAACCTGTGACAATTCACATGTTGATAATATGAGTAAGTGAGCAACTAATTTCATTATCTTTAGACATGTATAAAATTAAAATTGTGATTTAGTATTTAAATGAGCAACTAATTTCATTATCTTTAGACATATATAAAATTAAAATTATGATTTAGTATTTTGATTAGTAAATTTCTAATTAATTAATAATCCTAAAATTTTTTGAACATGCATGATTTGTTAGACTAGGATATGTATTTCACTTATCCTTGTACCCAACTTTGGTGGGTGCCACCTATACAAGTTATTTTGTTAAGTTTATAAACTTGTCATATCATACATACAGGACTTCTAGTTATTTTATCAAGTTTGAGATAAATCGGACATGTTTAATCTCGTCTATGCTTTGATCCGTACATGTGTATCAACAAATCACAATCAAATCATACCTTAATCCGACTAGGTGTGACGAAGTGTATCCAACTTTGCTATGTAAACATGAACGTAAGTGTGGCGGTATGCATTTCGTAACATCTATCCTATATCGGTTGGAGAGGGGAACGAAACAGGGTGTGGATGCCTCTCCGGCCTTTTTGGTAGAGTGTTTCATGTCAGAAACAAAACCGTAAGCCAGTAGGACAAAACAGACAATATCATGTTACGATGTTTGGGTTGTTACACATGTCAATTAGTTGGAGAGGATACTTGATTTATGATTTCAAAGGAGGTTTAAAACTGAATTATTAACTTTTATGAAACTAGTACTTTATTTAAAATCCTATTTTAAGAATATGATTTATGTAAAATCTCAAAAATCATAAAATATGCTTATATATAACTCAAATCATACATAAATTATGGACTTATCTAAAACATTTTCTAAACAAAAGTACGTGCACTATTTAAAGAAATTTACGAATTTTATAATTTAACTTTGTATATTATATGATAGTAAAAGAATTATTTTAAAAATTATTTTGTATATTATAATATAATTTTCCTCTTCACGGTTAAAATGAGTTTTATTTTCATGTTTCACACATAACCACACATTTAATATGTTGTCATTGTCTCGTCTGTGTATGTTGAATTTTCATGAGTTAAATAAAAAAATCTAGCCAAAATCTGGCCGATAAGCTATAAACAGTAACTTTCCTGATAATTATTATATGAGGAAAGAGAATAAGTGAAATACACATGTCATCTTGTGGTGAGTAGGATGATGAAGTAGAAAGAAATAGTAGGAGGATATATCATTTTTCTTATTATATATTTCTTGAGCTAAACCCTTAGGGGGTGTTTGGTTCAAGTATTGTTTTTGAATGGATTGAGATTTCAAATGGGATTGGTATTTGGTGGGATTTGCATTTAGTGGGATTTAAAATCCCATCTTGTGTTTGGTTCATATTTCTTAGGTGGGATTTCCACCACCACTAAACTCCATCAACAGCCAAAGACGGTGGACGATGAACGACGGCGATGGCGGACGACGAACGAACGACGGCGATTGACAGCGGACGACGAACGAACGACGGCGAACGACGAACGAACGACGGAGGACGACGAACGAACGACGGCGGACGACGGCGGATGACGAACGATGGTGAACGACGGCGGACGAAGAACGACGGCGACAACGAACGAACGACGGCGGATGACCAACGACGGAGACAACGGACGAACGACGGCGGACGATGAACGATGGCGACAACGGACGAATGACGGCGGACGATGAACGACGGCGACAACGAACGAATGACGGTGGATGACCAACGACGGCGACGACGAACGGACGACGGCGGACGACGAACAACGAATGAAACACAGAATTTAGAAATCCCTCATCTGTGGGATTTGTAAATACCATGGAGGGTGGGGGGATTTAGAAATCCCTCATTTGTGGGATTTCAAGGATTCCTGGGATTTGAAATCTCATCCCATTTTTACAAACCAAACACAAGATTTCTCAGGATTTGAAATCCCAATCCTAAAGATTCTCAGAAAATACCACGAACCAAACACCCTTTTACAGATAGATGAGTATGGCGGGGTGGCAAAACAAGGTGTTGAAAATGCAACCTGCATAAGTGCATGGTAGGTCCAAGGTTTGAAACTTGGTGATTTTTTCTTCTTTTTTTTTTCTCATTGCAGCCGTATATGGTTTAAGATTATAATCTATATTATTATTTGTTTTTATATTTATTTTATTATATTCAGGTAATTTATTGTATATGTTTTTAGTATTTCTTATATAACTTTCAACCCATAATATCTAATGTAAATATGAATATGTGACCATATAATTTGTAGATATGAATACATATATGTTACCATATAATTTTTATCTACATTTCAATATAATTTTGAGAGTAATACAACTATTATTTTTAAAATGTATTTTTCAATACCCAATACTAAAAATATACATTTCGTCGGTACGTATCATATTAGGTTATTATTTAAATCAAAATGTGGATAAAAGTGAGTTGGTTACAAATATATATATTTAGATTTACACCAACCATGATACATCAAAAGTCAAAACTTCAAAACTTATACATAAATACATTAGACGTAATATGAAAAATAAAATCTGAATAATGATTTCAATTTGAACAGCCTAAATGTTAATTTTTTCACAAGCTTAAAGAGAAAAATAAATTTGACGTAGTATAGAATAATATGAATTGATTTATATATGTATATCGTAAATATTTAAAATTTTCATGTTTTAATTTAAATATTTATTTATGGTTGGATGTTAGTTTCTATATCTTGTTCTATTAAAAACTACGCCACAACGCGCGGAGAGGATACAATATTTAGCATGATCCAACTTTTTCTAGGGCCCTAACTTACTCCTTTATATATATATACTAGATTTCAAACACAGATTATAATGTATTAGTTAATTCTGTTTAATATTAATATTTTTTTAAAGTAAGTTACCGACCATACATTTCATTCTACACAAATTGTTAAATTGTCTTGCTTTGTTTTGATATTCTTTTTTTAGTTTGTCATGGTGTTCTAAGTAAGCTCATATCCATTCATTGGTATATGAAAAAAAGAAGAAAGTGTTTCTCAAAGTATAATGCACTATCATACAAATATCTTATTTCTTTAATTTGCAAAGTAATTATACTACCGGAATATATTCTAAATTATGCAATGTTTGGTATATATGGTTATTATTGTGCTACCTTAAAACTGTTTATTTGTATTTTTTTAAAAGTAGGGCACCCAAAACAATCATAGTTACTTTAAGTATGCTAGCAGAGACAAGGTAATGTAACCGTAAACATCACTTAATGATTGTTTTGTAAGGCATTCACATCAATTGTAAAAAGCAACTTAGTACGTTGTCTTTAACTTTAAAGGTTTTTTGAAATCTCTCCACGAGTTCTTTCATCATTCATTGTTTTAATATCTTATTCTGTAGCCTTATTCACCTCTTCATGTTTAGGGATAATTTCTTTGTCGGATATGTCAAAATGTGTAAGGCATAATTATCATTCCTTCCATTATATGATCAAATATGAGATATTGTCCTGGAGTGATTTTAAGAGCTTTACATAATTTTTGCCATGTTGGTCCACATAAACCAACCGGTAGAGCTTCATCAAACGCCACATCAACCTCATACGCTCGTAAGTGAGTATATATTGAATGTTTGTGGTGGTTTCAAATTTGATTGATTGTAGAAATGAATTGCTTAAATCATACATTTGAGGTTGTTGACATGTTATATTTTGTGAAATCACAATATATTTTTGAACGTAAAATAACGCTATAATTTGTACATACCTGATATGTTGTGGTTTATTCACTAAATGTAGTGAAGTATTTTGGTGTCCCAAGGTATTGTTGTCATGTATAATATATATATATATATATATATATATATATATATATATATATATATATGATTGTCCGTCTTCCATATGATATTCAACCATATTAAGTTTGAATGAATTGGTTATTTGGAAATGTAGTATTATTTTGCGAGTAATTGCATAATCTTTAATATGTTGATACTAATCCATCCCATGCATTCTAATTCGATTAATTTTTATGAATCGGATGTTATAAACATGGTTTGTAGTCTCTAAAGTAATTTTTGTGGGAGAATTTTTAGGTAATAAGTCACAATTAAGAATCTTATCATACAATCTTGTGTAATGAAGTTGTAAATAGATTTGAGATGAGAAATTGTAATAGAGTATAAAATATAATGATAAATCTTAATTGCAATTTAAGAGTAATAATTAATATTAATGAGTAATATATTTTGATAATTACATAAGTATTGTTAACCTATAATTAATTTATATTTTGAGAATCATTCTTTTGGCTTTGCTAGATTGTAAATATATTTGGCATTAACAATTTTAAAAATTAGACGAATCAATAAACACACAACAATATTAAAGTAGGTAAAACAATAAAGAGTGCATAAAGTAGGTAAAACAATAAGTAGTGCATTTTATGATAAAAACTTATATTGTTGTAAATGAGAAATACTTGAATTCTCCCTCATTGCATTATGGTATTGTTGGATTTTTTAGGAATCTTCATATACAATCTTGTGCATATGAAATTGTAAATAGATTAATAGAGTATAACGTAATGATAAATCATAATTGCAATTTATGAGTAATAATTAATATTAATGGGTAATAAATTTGATACTTACATTAGTATTGTTAACCTTCAATAATTGATATTTTAATAATAAATAATAAATGCTATTTAGTAGTAATAATTATAATTATTGTCTAAGAAATTTGTGTAGTTTAATATATTGTCTTATGTTATTTTAGTAACATATAAGTTACAAATAATTTATCAAAAATATATAACAATTATAGACACAGGTAAAAAATATAAATTGAATTTTATAGTTATAGGTTACTATTTAAATGTAATAATTAACATTAATGTGTAATAAATTTGAATTGTTTTATGGGTATTGTTATATTACTATAGTAACATATAAGTTATAACAACATTTTCAATAGAGATGGCGTAAATCATTATCAAGCCCAGTTAATAATTTCAAACATGAAAACTTTTATTTTAAAACTCAAAACAAATTATATTATTTTCAGATGACCTAATTATCATATGGTGAAATGGATTAGTGTTTGGGGAAATACAACCAAAGATAATTATACTACTTATTTGATAAAAGTCAAAATATTTTCGAGCCAACCTTAGGGGTCACAATTTCATAATCATCACTATCAATCACAACTTTGTTGTTTATATCGTCATCTTACACTAAAATTAGAAAATCATTGTATAACAAAGCAGAAATACAAACATATTATGTGTAGAGATTAATTGAATAATATACACATATTTACTAACACACAACACAATGAACTTAATAATTCCAAACACAAAACCTTGTATTTTAAAACTCAAACCAAAAAGCTTAATAATTTCAAACATGAAAACTTATATTTTAAAACTCAAATTAAAGTATATTATTTTCAAATGATCTAATTATCATATGGTGAAATGGATTAGTGTTTGGGAAATACTATCAAAGATAATTAACCTACTTATTTGATAAAAGTAAAAAACATAAGACATTAATCTTAAGGGTAGCCATCTCAAATCCTTCAAATTTTTTCTATTCTTCACAAACCAAACTTCATATTCACAAGAGCAGATCCTTCTACATCTCATCTTTGTCATCAATATTGCGACATTTTCCGGATAGACCCGTCGTATTTGTTTTCGACCCAACCTTAGAAGTCATAATTTCACAGTCATCACTATCAATCACAAATTTGTTGTTTGTATCGTCATCATATATTCAAATTAGGAAAAAAATAAAGTAAGCTTCATAATTCTTTGTACTCTTTATGTACTTATCATTGTTAAATAACAATCGTTAAAGACATAGAATACCTTCTATAATTCAACCTTCAGAGGAAAGTTTGCAAGTATCTCAGGTTCATTACTTACATTAACAACACCGAAAACAACAATGATAACATTCTTCACCTACAAAACATAAAGGTTAATTTTCATAGGTAAAAAAATAAAAGATTTAGAACAAATAGTAAACTTCATTCCAACTAAACAAACTGCCTCACTAATATCGCCATTATCTTTGAACAAAAAGCGAAGAAAGAAGAAAGCCTTCGAATTAGAAAACCTTCGGTTGGAGCTCAAATGAAAACAACAATGAAAATTTTCTTCACCTATAAAGCATTTGGGTCAATTTTCATAGGTAAAGAATAAAATATTTAGCACAAATAGTGAACTTCATTTTAACTAAACAAACTACCTCACTAATATCGTCATTATCTTTGAACAAAAAGCGTAGAAATAAGAAAGCTTTTGAATTTATAAACCTTTGGTTGGAGCTCAAATGTAGTACTATCCTCATTTACTTTCTTCACCTACAAAGCATAAAGATCAATTTTCATATGTAAGGAATATAAGATTTAGCACAAATAGTGAACTTCATTCCAACTAAACAAATACCTCACTAATATCGTCATTATCTTTGAACAAAAAGCAAAGAAAGATAAAAGGAAGCTTTCTAATTTATAGACATTTGGTTAGAACTCAAATGTAGTACTATTCTAGTTGGAGATCAAATGTAATATTATTCTCATTTACTTCTCCTCATAAATTCTAAGTCATAACCGAAAATATAACTTAATACACATTAAATAAAAATTGTATAACCGATGGTATAACCAAAGACTATACACTATTTACATAACTTTACCTCACAAATTCATCTTGGTAACACTTTAAGCCCAAACTTCTAATTTGGTGACACATCATTCACCCACTCATCCTAATTAACTTAGATTCAAAAATTAGGGATCAATGAAGGATGCCACATAGGATAGAAAGGTTATTAAGTTATAAGAGATATAGATTTGAGTATTTGAAAGAGTTAGTTATTTTTTTGTTAAGTTTATAAACTTACTTGTCATATCATACAGGACTTCTAGTTATTTTATCAAGTTTGGGATAAGACATGTTTAATCCCGTCTATGATTTGATCTGTACATGTGTATCAACAAATCACAATCAAATCATACCTTAATCCGACAAGGTGTTACGAAGTGAATCCAACTTTGCTATGTTACACGAACGTACGTGTGGCGGTATGCATGTTGTAACATCTGTTCTACATCGGTTGGAGAGGGGAACGAAACAGGGTGTGGATACCTCTCCGGCCTTTTGGGTAGAGTGTTTCATGCTAGAAACAAAACCGTGAGCTAGTAGGACAAAACGGACAATATCATGTTACGAGGTTTGGGTTGTTACACATGTCAATTAGTTGGAGAGGGTACTTGATTTAAGATTTCAAAGAAGGTTTAAAACTGAACTATAAACCTTTATGAAAACTAGGATTTTATTAAAATCCTATTTTAAGAATATGATTTATATAAAATCTCAAAGATCATAAAATATGCTTATAACTCAAATCATATATAGATTATGGACTTATCTAATACATTTTCTAAAGAAAAGTGCACTATTTATTGAAATTTACGAATTTTATAATTTAATTTTGTATATTGTATGATATTAAAAAAATATTTTAAAAAATATTCTGTATCTTCTAATATAAATAAAGACTAATTTGATAAATTTATTATACGATCTGAACCATTCATTTAAAAAATTATTTAATTTTAACCATTCATTCACTTAAAATCAAAATATCAATTTTGACGTTTTAGAGTCAAAATTATCAGAGATAATTTCATATATGCCATTATTAAATCATATAAAATCATATTTGTCCATCTTAATTCACAAATATTATATTTACCCTTTATAATATTTTAAAATATCATAATTAACCAAATTTTTAGTTTTATCTGTAACAGCCTGAATTTTGGTACAAATTTAAACTTTTCATATTTAACCAAAACACCATTAAAGTAGTATTTGTTTACAACATAGTGCGGAAGCTTGTCAGATTTACAAAAGGGTGGTGTTACTTGTTGACCTGAATACACGACCATTAATTTACAAATAAACAAAATGTGAATAATCATGTATTCCAAACATATCCAAAGGCAACAAGCTGCTCCCAAAAGCTTCTACCCGCCTCACTGACATCATACTATGGCTTATCTGCGGATACAAAACATAAACAAGAATTTTGTTAGCCGAAGCTAGTGAGTGTGCCAAAACCAGTTGAACAAGTAAACAAGTCATCATAGATCATAAAACAGTCATGGCATCATTAACAGTTCACACAAGATGTGGGGGACAGATCCACTTATACTTGTATGTTCCATAGTGGCCAACCATGGTCAACAAGCCCTCGTGGGGGTGTGTCCACATCTCCCGTCAAGGTGGGGGAAGCACAAAGCAGTCCACCATACAACAGTTCTCTGGAGTATAAGCCCTGTTCACCAAATCCACTCGTGTTACCCGGGTTCGGCGGCTCGTCAGCCCAGTGAACCCACACGGTCATGATGGCTACTGACATACCCCTCCACTCTCTGCACCGATCCCTCAGCCACCCGTACCTCGCGGTTCCCCAATTGTCGAAGCCACATGAACCCCTGTGTACGTCCCAATGACTAGGAACCCTATGGTACAGAGTTCATATCACAACAGCGGTCCGGACCAAAGCACATAAACCCCGAAGGGTCACATAGCACATACCTCGAAGGGTCACATAATCAGTTACCCCGAGGGGTCACATAATCACATGCAAGTTATACACACAAGGTCACAACTTTCCATAATCAATACATAGCATAGCATGCTTCAAAACAGATGAATCATATGTTCAATTTCATAAATCATTATCATAAACATGATAATATCAATTATAGATCACATTGATGCCATACATATACATAAACATGGTTCATACGAAAACAGTTGATGACTTGCACATTAAAAACATTTTGGGTATCCGCAGGGCTCAACTCACCTGATTGAAGTGCTGAGGATCACTTCCACTTCACAACAAGGCCACAAATCACTTGCACAACGATCCTATGATCATAAAACAAGGTTAACTTAGTTAAGTTAACCATACAATGAAGTTACACGCAAGTATAGACTCAAAACACGACTTAAACGCTCATTTCGGGTCTTTCGGACTCTCTTTGGACTCCCTAAAACCATTATAAACAAACCCCTATCAATTACAAAGTCAAATGGGGTCAAAAACAAGTTTTTGGACCTTCCAGGGGGTCTCGCGCTGGGAGAAAATCTCTGCAAAAATGACCTTGGCCAAACAGTACCCTCGCGCCGCGACACTTCTTGGTCGCGCCGCGACGCGCCGTGAACAGTGTTTCTAGGCCTGTTTTGTTTGCGGCAGCCCCGATGTTTGCACATATTTTCCAATCAAACTTTAGTTGCAACATATCAATCACTCAAAAGCACTTCAATACACTATATTAACACTTTTTAACATAACTTTGATCATCCAAACTCTATACCACCAATTTTCCTCAATTTTGATTCATTTTAACAAGTTTTTAACATCAAATACCAACAATTACTACAATCAACCAAATCTTAGCAACATTTTACCAATTCCACATGTAAGATCATCATCAAACTCCATTTTTCAACACTTTAAACATATTGGCTCATTCAAAACCCTAACTTTGACAATAACCCCAAACTTTGACCCATTTACCAAAATTTTCAACATCAAAGGTCAAAGATCATCACAAACAACACTTCAAACTTAAAATCAAACACAAATCAAAGACTAGACTTACTTGATGTGTAAACCCTAACTTGATTTCTCCACTTCTTTTGCCCAAAATCAAGCTAAAGTTGAAGAATATGGAGGAATAACACCAAACTTTGAACCCAAGCTCTTGATCTTCCACTTTTTCCTTGACTTCTCCTTCTTCTTCTTCCAAGTTTCTCTAGAACTCTCTTTTTCTTCCTCTCTCGATTGTTCTCCAGGAAATGAGGAGTTTGATTCCAATTATTGGAGTTTTGACCATCATGTATGCATATATACAATCTTGGTCCTTGACCATTGTCCATTCTTACATCTATTACCCTTCAATATACTTATATTTACCTTCTACATACTCCACATGTAATATATATATATATATATATATATATATATAAAACATGTAAATACCATTTAAATAACACAACATACACCCAATTTGCTAATTCCTCATTTAATATTGCATATATATTTTTTTAATAATTTTTTACAATATACGGGTTTTACATTATCATTCTAAAATATTTTATAATAATTTTAAATTTCTTTTTAATTATAACCAATAACGTTTAACTTTATTACCCTTAATTGTAACAATAATGATCGATTACTTATGTAACACCCTGATTTTCAATCTAAATTTAAACTTTTCAAAACTTGTTTTAAAACGTGGTTTATATAAAACCCTTTAACTATAAGCGGAAGCATTGTAAATTCAATTATGGAATTTATACAAAATTTTGTACAATTTTATCAATAAATTTCATTATCTTATATGACCCAAAAGCTTTTGATGTTACCATAGTCAATCTCACGACCATAAACAGACAAATAGGAAATTTAAGATTACTAGCAACTGAAACAAGTCAAAACAATGCACTAGGCATCTACCCGCCTCACCAAGGCCTTTAATCTACCCGCGGATACAAAACATATAACACACAGAGTTAGCTATAAACATAGCTACTGAGTACAACCAAAACTTTAATCTTTCAAAACCAAGTCATCATCTTTGAAAACTGAAATTTGGCAATATACATGCTATAATAGAATTCACATATAAGCATATAAGGATGGGGGTCTGTCCATTGAGCCACAATATCTCCACATGGTAGCTAGCCATGATCAACACGTACCCACATGGGGGATAACCACATCTCTCTGTCAAGGTGGGGGAAGCACAAAGTAGTCCACCATACGACGGTTGTAAGGAACGAATGACCTATTCCCTAAGTCCACTCATGTTTACATTGGTTCGGTTCGCTCGTCAGCCTCCTAAACCACACGGTCATAATGGGTACTATCATCCCCCTCCACCAATTGCAACATCCCTCAACTATACCACACATGTGTGGCATGGTTCGGTTCGCCGCAGCCTCTTGAACCACACGCACACCTAAAGTGGTTATAAACACAATTGGATGTGCAATCAAAACCACACAATATCGGACTAAAATTCATACAACAAGGGTCACATAAAGCACATGCCATAAAGTCCAAGTAACTCAAGCATTAAAGCTTAACAATAAGCAAGTAGGTGTCACATAATGCATATCTCTTGAGCACAAATGCTCAACAAACAGTATCACATTTGGCACCTCAATGCTCATAACGTACTCTAAGTGTAAAGTTAATTCATTATCTCAAAACCATATGTTTTAATTCAAAATCATAGCTTACTCCTATATGGAGTATCGTGTCTCAAGAAACTATCAAGCACAACCACAACATTAACATAAACCTTCTCGTAAGTGGAGCATTGGCCTCATTTGTTTTCATAATGATGTTCATTAACATAGAAAGATTACACAAGATCCACATCCTTTAGTTTATCAAGTTTCATAAAATATTTTGCCAAACATATAAAACACATTTGTGATGACTTATAAACTTTAACAAAAGTTAGGGGTGTACTCACCTGATGTAGTGATGAGGATCACTTCCTAACCAAACAAAACTCAAACACTTGATCAATAGCCCTATGATCACAAAACATAAGGCCAACTTGCATAAGTTAACCGAAAACAAGATTTCTTAAGAGTATAGGCTCAATTATATGCTTAGAAACTCTTTCGGGTCTTAAAAGACCCCATATTAACCTTTTATAGTCACAAGAATCAATCCCCAATCAATTACATGGTCAAAGGGGGTCAAAATAAGGTTTTTGGGGTAAACAGATGCCTTGCGCCACGAAACCAGGCACCTCGTGCCGGGGGAAATTCCCTAGAAAAACTCACTGCGCAAAAAGGGCGACTTCACACCGCGAACCCTAGGAGTAGCGCCACGAGCCCCCGTGAACAGTAACATTTTGCTTGTTTTTCATACCAATTTCAACCCAAACCAATTTCTTTCAACCAAAACTCATTTGTAGCATGCAAAAGACTCAAAAGCCTTACAAAACAACTTTTATTATCACCATTTGACAACACTTTGATGATATAACCCTAATTTCACCATTTTACCCAATTTTTGACCCATTTACTACATCAATTAAGAACTTCATCAATAAATCACTCAAACACATCATTTATTGCTATATACAAGCACAAGTTCAAGATAAAACTTACTTGAGATCACCAATTTACTTGCTAGCACTTTGTTGCCTAAATTTAAGCTTCCATGATCTCTAGCTTAAAACACTCCAATTTTATCACTAAATCAAACTTCCACCTCAATTCTTCAAAGATTCATCAAAATCACCTCAACTTCACCTTCTTTCTTCTTCTTTCTTGATGGTTCTAATTTCCCCAGCTCTCAAATGAGTTAAGGGGTCTAATTTGGGTTTATAAACCTAAGATTTACACTTTTAGCCCTTGTGGTTTCAACCTTAACATTAACAGTCCCTAAACTTCACCCAATCTTACTTGTACAATAAATAACTTATAATATTTGTCATTACTATCATTCATAGCTTTAGTCAATTGTATTATGTGCACTTTTATATGTACTTCATGAACATATATGTAACACCGTATTTTCACCCATAAAATTTTCATTTTTATTAACACTGCGGAAACGTTCACAAAACATAAAAGTATTTACAACCGAACATAAACCGTTGTTTAACAAAACCAATCAGTTTGAAATAACAATATTACAAAAACTTCGGCTCATCACAAATATACACATCAGAGGCCTAGGTGATTACTCCCCAAACAAACCACTCTCAGCCGAGCCGCTGACTTACCAAAACCTTTAAAAGAGTTAGAGGTGGGGGATTAGCACAAAGCTAAGTGAATGGAGTACAATCACAACAGATATATCAGCTAGAACCGCATGATATCAACAACCACAAATAAGCACCCTGGGAAGACCGGCGGTTCTACAGAAACCTATAACCAATGCCGGCCAAAGCAAAGGTTTACCGATAGGTCATTTGCTATTCTCACACAGTATTACCTTAAGTTGCAACAGATGCATAAAAAGATCCCAATACTGATTAGTCAATAGAAAACAAACCCAGATCATAAGCCCAGTCGTAAACTGGCTTCCCAACCATCATGTATACATATTACTGACAGAACAATTAATTAACATTCAACCGGTTAATCAATTATCAGACAATAAGTCTATCCATGCATCAAACCAATAACAGTTGCAACCAAACCAGTACAACTAATATCACCCGTGAGTAAACATCCACTCACCTCAAGATCTCAGCTTCTCCACTCAGTGATCTAATTTTACTAAGCTTTGTTTGTTCCTGAGAACACAACAAACTGAAATCAGTATCTGATTCATAAATATATATCACACATATATTTATATCATCTTTAAATCAAATATATCATATTAAATTCACATATGCATGAACACTTAGCATAAAACATCAAATAATCAACACCCAGCCAAAACTATCGGATTTCAAGGGAAATCCGATACTACCATCGGATTCATGCAAAATCCGCTAAAACTCATCGGATTCTTGTAAATCCGATACACCTGTTGGATTTGAAGACAATCCGCAACACTTAATTGGTTTTCAAGGAAATCCGATACTTCTCTCGGATTTCACCCTTTGGATTTCAACTATCGGATTCTTCATCGGATTACACATATGTTCGGATTTCATAAACTTGGGATCCACCATCGGATTTCAACAACCGGTTTTCAAGAGTTCCGGATTCTAAAGTACCGGATTTCACCACTCTCGGATTCTTTATATCGGTTTTCAAATTGTCGGTTTTTATCATCTTCTTCAATAAGAATCCGATAACTTCATCATCTTCTCAAACCAACAATCCGATAACATCATGACTTGCATAAATCTTATTCCCAGTTTATACAATTCATATAAAAGCTTGCCAAAACATATACAAACATGTTTAAACATGCAATCATACATCATAAACACCTATAAACCACATAAACACTTAAAACACACAAAACCCACCAACTAAGGTTTTTATCATGTTCATACTCGGTTTTCATAAACAAAATCCAGCTTGTCAATAATAAAACTGTAGCATGTTATTAAGATTCAATATAAACAAAGAAATCATACAAACCTTGTAACTTGAATTCACGAATTCAAAAATACCAAATCCGATGCTTGTTCTTCTTTGCCTTTTTCTCTCGGTTTTCACACACAATTCACATACAAAAATGATTTTCAAAGTGAAAGCATAACTCCTGATGTTAATCCTTTGTACACATACCCAACATGTCAAGCATGAGGTGGCAATCTCACAATTTGCAATATCATGCACACACATGCATACAAATCCGTATATATTTATATATATATATATATATAAACTAACACATATATAATCCTTAATTAATTAATAACAAGAATTAATTTAAGTAGGTTCAATTATTAATTAGTTAAACATAAATCAATTAACAATTCACATAATAACTTACCGAAGCCTACGTGTCTACTACGCCCAAACTCAGGATGTTACAAGTCCTTCCTCCTTAAATTGGATTCCATCCTCAGAATCTATTCACTTTCAAACATATGAGGGTAACGAGCTTTCATATCGGCCTCGGTTTCCCACGTCAAGTCTGAACCCAAACTGTGTCTCCACTTAACTAGAACCATCGGAATCTATTTCTTACGCAGTTTTGTCACTTTCCGATCTAGTAGTTCAATGGGTTCTTCTACCAACTTCTTGCTGGAATCCACTTTAAGATCATGTAGAGGAAGAATCTGACTCTCGTCCTCAACTCTACATTTCCGCAAATAACAAACGTTGAAGGTATTGTGAATACCTGACAATTCTGCTGGAAGATCGAGAGTAACCGTCTGATCATTAATCACATGTTGGACACGAAATGGCCCAATATAACGAGGAGCCAGCTGTCCCCGCTTTCCAAAACGGATAACCCCCTTCCACGGAGAAACCTTCAAATAAACCAATTCACCCTCAACAAACACAACGGATCTACGACGTGGATCAGCATACATCTTCTATCGATCCCTCGTAGCTTTCAACTTTTCTCGCGCAATAGTCACTTTGTCTGCGGCAATCTACACAATATCAGGCCCTGCATACTGTTTCTCACCCGCCTCTAACCAACACGTAGGAGTACGGCAGTGACGACCATATAACATTTCATAAGGTGGCATACCGATACTCGAATGGTAAGAATTGTTGTACGCAAATTCAATCAACGGCAGGTGGGAATCCGAAGAACCTCCATATTCCAACACACATGCACGCAACATATCCTCAAGTGTCTGAATAGTTTGTTCAGATTTCCCGTCTTTCTGAGGATGGTAAGTTGTACTCAGATTAACACGTGTACCCAACTCCCGCTGTAAACTGTTCCAAAAATTAGACACAAACCTGGAATCTCTATCCAATACAATCGAAAGCGGTATACCATGTCGGGAAACAACTTCATCGATATATCACTGAGCCATCTTACTGAGTGATGTTGTCTCACTGGTAGCCAAGAAGTGAGCACTCTTGGTCAATCTATCAACGATCACCCAAATCATATCATGATTCCTCTGCGTACGTGGAAGTTTAGTTACGAAATCCATCGTTATGTGCTCCCACTTCCACTCTGGAATCTGGAATTGTTTCAATGATCCATGGGGTTTCTGGTGCTCTGCCTTAACCTGTGCACAAATATGGCAAGATTCCACAAACTGTGCAACATCCGTCTTCATTGTAGGCCACCAATAAAGCACCTTTAGATCGTTATATATTTTCGTGCTACCTGGATGAACATATAGTCTTGATTTGTGAGCCGTAGTAAAAATCAAACTTCGAAGACCTCCAAGCAAAGGCACCCAAACACGAGATTGGTAAACCTTCAATCCCCTAGAATCATCATTCAGATCATTCTTTTTCTTTATCATAATCTCTGACTTTAGATTTCATCCTTCAAGGCTTCCAACTGAGCTGCCTTCAATCGATCAATTAAGTCAGAAACTATTTCAATTCGCATGAATTTTATATTATCACTAACTCCCTTGCGACTCAGAGCATCGGCTACCACGTTGGCTTTCCATGGATGATAACAAATTTCGCAATCATAATCTTTAACAAGTTCCCGCTATCGCCTCTGTCGCATATTGAGTTCTTTCTGCGAAAATACATACCGTAGGTTTTTGTGATCCGTACAAATGACGCACTTTGTACCATAAAGATAATTTCTCCATAACTTTAATGCAAAAACCACAGCTGCCAGTTCTAAATCATGGGTTGGATAGTTCTTCTCATTAGATTTCAATTGACGAGAAGCATACGCAATAACTCTATCCCGTTGCATCAACACACACAACCCAACCCTGCCAATGACGCGTCACAGTAAACTATGAAGTCATCTGACCCATCCGGTAATGCCTGACATAAAAGTCATTTCAGCGTCTGAAAAGCCTTCTCCTGTTCATCATTCCACTTAAATGGAACCTCCTTACGAGTCAACTTAGTCATGGGATTCGCTATTCTAGAAAAGTCTTTAATGAACCGTCTGTAATAACCTGCCAATCCCAAGAAGCTTTTAATCTCAGAAGGCGACTTTAGAGCCTCCCAATTCATCACTGCTTCTATCTTTGCCAGATCAACTTTGACTCCATCACTTCAAATGACATGCCCCACAAAGTAAACTTCTCGCATCCAGAATTCACACTTTGAGTACTTGGCATACAATTTCTCTCGTTTCAATGTTTCAAGAACTTGTCTCAAATGAATCTCGTGATCAGCTTCGGATTTAGAATAAACCAGAATGTCGTCAAAAAATACTATCACAGATTTATCCAAGAACGGTCGACAAACCCGATTCATCAAATCCATAAACACTGCAGGTGCATTAGTCAAACCGAACGGCTTGACTAAGAATTCATAATGGCCATACCGGGTACGGAATGCAGTTTTGGCAACATCTTCGTCAGAAACTCGTACCTAGTGATAACCCGATCTCAGATCAATCTTTGAGAAATACGAAGCACCCTAAAACTGATCAAATAAATCATCAATCCTGGGAAGAGGGTATTTATTCTTAACTGTCCTCTTATTCAGTTCCCTGTAGTCAATACACATGCGTAGAGTACCATCTTTCTTTTTCAGAAACAAGACTCGTGCACCTACGGTGAAGAACTTGGACGAATAAATCCCCGATCTAACAAATCCTGAATCTGTGTCATCATCTCCCTAATCTCCGAAGGAGCCAACCTGTAAGGAGATCTTGCCACTGGATTAGAACCTGGTATCAAGTCAATCTTATACTCCACCTCTCGAACGGGAGGTAGCGCAGGTAACTCATCCAGAAACACTTCAGGATAATCTGATATGACTCGCACATCAGTTACTGCCCGCTTCTCCTTTCAAGCATCAATAGCATATGCCAGAAAACACTCACATCCCTTACTCAAGGATTTCTTAGCTTTAATCATAGAAATGATAGGAAACGCAGACTTGTTTCTTCCCCTCGAGCCACCACGTGCGACCCATCAGATAATGGAAAAGAAATCAGCTTCCTATGGCATTTAATACTCGCCGTGTGCTTACTCAGCCAATCCATCCCCAAAACCACATCAAAACCCGCCAAAGGCATAAGTAGGAATGATACTAGGAAGCACTTACCATCTATATCAATCTCAGCCCCCGTCACAGAAGTTGTAACAGGCACTATCTTACCATCTGCTACTTCTATTTCAAGCGGTACATAAATAACAGTAGTAGGCAAATTTAATCTAGCACAAAATGCCACAGAAATAAAGTAGCGATTCGCTCCTGAATCAAATAATACACGCGCAGGTAGGGAGTTTATAAGAAACATATCGGTGATCACTTCATCGGTAGCAGTCACATCATCAACTGTCATGTGAAACGCCCTACCCTCCGGTGTCGGAGGATTCTTTCTCTTCTGCCCCCTGCTGATGACAATCCCCCAACCGCCCCTGCCCCTGTCCCTGACCCGGTCCCGGTCCCTGCCCTCCTCCCTGTCGGACAATCCCTAGCTCGATGCCCTTCCTTCTGGAAGTTCCAGCAAACATTCCTAGGGAACCGACAATCCTTTGATTCATGTCTGTGCATTCCACATCGCACACAACGCATAGTTTGAGCAGTACACTACCCAGTGTGAGTAGCTATACATCGTGTACACCACTGCAATTTCACACCCGAATCCCCCGTGGATACCTTCCTGCTTTGGTTTCCCTGGGACTGGTTACTCTGCCATCTCTTTTTCTGCTGGCTACCCCCAGCCTGATCATATCTCGGCTTCTGCAAAGCCGCCTCATCTTTATTCTGTTTTTCCTTAGTCTGGATGTCCCCCTCAGCAAATTTTGCCAAGGTGAAAGCCTGGGACAACGATCCAGCTAAACGTGTGGTACTTCTGTACTCTGGCAGCAATGCACCAATAAAGTGTTGAACCTGGGAAGGTTCATCAGGCACCCACTGAGTCACAAACCTCAGCTTCACATTAAACTGTTCAATCAGTTCATTCACATTCATCTTCTTCGTCATCCTCAATTCCATGAATTCTTGCCTAATCTTATTCAATTCAAAGGCGTTGCAGTATTGCTCGCATAGTTTATCTCTAAATTGATTCCACGTGATCGAATCCATGTGTGCTCTCGATAAATGTGTCGTAATGGAATCCCACCAGACCATCGCCTTGCCCTTCAACATTCTGGTAGCAAAGCAAACTCTCATTTCATTTTCACAGTTACAAGCATCCAAGATTCTCGCAGGATTTCGCAATCAGTTCAAAGTGATGCTAGGATCAGTGCTGTAGTGGTATTCATCAGGTTTGTAATCCAGAAATTGCTTGTGTGTACACGCCTGTCTGTATCCCATGCTGGGTGGAAATCCCATATACGGATAAGAATACGATCCCTGAGACATAGACCCCTGAGGATAAGGTCCTTGAGGAAATAACGGGTAGAAAAACGGTTGAGATGTCGGTTGAGATAATGGTGGTATCGGCATTGACATAGGAGCAACTTCTGCCAAAGTAGTAACTGCCGGAAAGATTGGTGGTATCTCAATTGTAGTTGGAATTACTGTAGGAATAACCGGTGGTTGTGTTGCAGGAACCTGCCTCTGCTGTTCCAATTCCTTTCTAAGATCTTGTGACCTTCCAGCTGAAAGATGCACTCGTCTCTCTCATCTCCAGCTGTACCAGATGTACCAGCATTGGTTGGAACTTCCACTGGTAGATGGGACAGTAGGGGCACCGGTTGAGTAATCACGTCCAACCATTGTTTTCTGTAACAATCACATCACCTCACGATTTATTAGATAAATCCGTTAGTACATAACATACTAAACTCCACCACACTCCAATTCACCCCAATCCCGCACCCCAATCTCACTTTAAATCATAGTTTATGTAAAACTTATTAAGTATTAGCGGAAGCATCATGATATCTCATAGAGTTTCAGTAGAATACCATACTATTTTAAACATTAAAACTGTATCATATAATACAGTCCAAAACCTTCGGTGTTACCATAGTCGATCTCACGACCAATAAAAACCAATAGAAAATCCAGAATTACCAGAAATGCTAATACAGCTATGCCCAAGGCATCTACCCGCCTCACCAAGGTCACTAGACAACCTGCGGATACAAAACATTTAACACACACTGTTAGCTATAAACATAGCTAGTGAGTACGACCAAAAATCGTTTGTCTTTTCAAAACCAAGTCATCGTCTTTCTCTTTTGAAAACACAAGTTTGGAAATCAATATACTTCAAAATCATACATGTAAACACATAAGGATGCGGTTCTGTCCATTGGGCCACAATGTCTCCAAATGGTAGCTTGCCACGGTCAACAGGTACCCACATGGGGGATAACCACATCACCCCGTCAAGGTGGGGGATGCACGAATCAGTCCACCATACAACGGTTATCTGGAGTGTAAGCCCTGTTCACCAAATCCACTCGTGTTGCCCCGGGTTCGGTGGCTCGTCAGCCCAGTGAACACGGTCATGATGGCTACTCACATACCCCTCCACTCTCTACACCGATTCCCCAACCACCCGTACATCACGGTTCCTCAATTGCCGAAGCCACATGAACCTGTGCACGTCTCAATGGCTAGGAACCCTATGGTATATTGTTCATATCACACAGTGGTCCGGATCAAAACACATACCCCAAAGGGTCACATAATGACATACCCCGAAGGGTCACATAATCACATACCCCAAAGGGTCATATAATGGTATGCCAACAAGGCCAAACAATCCAAGCATCAAGCTTATCATGAAACAAGAAAGTATCACAGTCCATATCTCTTGAGCATAATTGCTCAACAATCAAAACCACATTTGGCATCTCAATGCCCAAAAACATCATTAGTATAAATGTATTCTTTTATTTTCTCAAAGCCATGTTTGTTGTTTCAAAATCAAGGTTCACTCCAACATGGAGTATCATGTTTCAAAACCATCAATTAAAACTAACATTAACTTTGACCATCTCCAAAATGGAGCAATGGTCTTATTTTGGAAAAACCACCATTCAAACACATCTTATATCAAGTTCACAATTCTTACATTCTTTAATTTCCAAAAGCTTCATAAAAACATTCACAAATCATATAAATCACATTGATAAAACAAAACCATAGTCCACATCCTTTGATCCATCAAAAATCATCAACAATTGCCAAACAATCGAAAACATAATCAAGATGACTTGTAACTTTAACAAAAGTTGGGTATCCGCAGGGTGTACTCACCTAAGGGTGTGATGAAGATCACAACCCCATCCAAACCAAATCTCAAACACTTGATCACAAGCCTATGATCATAAAACACAAGATTAACTTACATAAGTTAACCAAAAACAAGGTTTCTAACTTAATTATGGCCTTAGACACTATTTCTGGTCTAAAAAGACTCCATTTATCCCTTATAAAACCTTAGAATCAATCCCCAAACAAGTACACAGTCAAATGGGGTCAAAAACATGAGTTTTGGAAGTTTCAGGGTGCCTCACACCACGAGGCAAAGGGGTCGCGCCGCGAGAAATTCTCTGGAAATCAAATTCCTTCATCCCCGCTGCGTCGCGCCAGGACACCCAAGCAGGTCGCGCCGCGACCTACCTGCACAGCAGACCACCCCTTTTCTTTTTGAATGAAACTTGACCTAAATTCAACCATAACAAAATTAAAAGATTCCCACTCATTTACAACCTAATTTTTTATCCCAAAACACGTCTAATCCAAGCTACAAACATATTCACAAATCAAATGGGTTTAGAACTCTAGATTCAATAATTTCAACCATGGATGACCCATTTGATCCAAAATCATGAAACATAACATAGGGTCTCCAATTTATCCAAGAGATGCTAAAGTGAAACAAGAATCAATCATAAAACTTACTTGATGAGGGTTAATAAATCTGCTCCATGTCAAAATCAAAACCAAGGCTAGAAACTCCTCTTATATAGCTCTAACTCATCCTTGATTTGGATTAGAATTCTTCAAATCACTCTAGCCTCTCTTTTTCTTCTTTTGCTTCTCGATTCTTCTTCTCCAGACATGACTCAAAATGAGTTAAATATCTAGACTCCTCATATATATATATATATATATATATATATATATATATATATATAAAATTTTCATGTGTGGCCCCTCAAATTCCAATCCCAAACATCTCTAACCCTCTAGGTTTCATTAATTTTACACCTAAAAATCTTGTCTCAAAATACAACATCCCTAAATAATAGAAGCTTTAGTCACTTATACCTTGTACATTACTATTTGTACCCCGTAGGAAATTATCATTAATTAACTAAAATCACTCTTAAACATTTATTTTCCCCATTTAACTTGGACATATCATTCACTTTTTCACAATTACAAAACACATATTCTTTTGAATAATAAAAATACGCATTTAACAAATAATGGAGACATGTTAAATTTCGGAATATTACACTAGGTGATTACTCCCCAAGCTAACCACTCTCAGCCGAGCCGCTGACTTACCAAAACCTGTAAAAGAGTGAGAGGTGGGGGATGAGCACAAAGCTAAGTGAATGGAGTATAATCACAACAGATATATCAGCCAGAACCGCATGATATCAATAACCACAAAAAAGCACCCTAGGAAGACCGGCGGTTCTGCAGGAACCTACAACCAATGCCGGCCAACGCAAAGGTTTACCGATAGTTCATTTGCTATTCTCACACAGTATTACCTTAAGTTGCAACAAATGCATCAAAAGATCCCAATACTGATTAGCCGATAGAAAACAAACTCAGCCCATAAGCCCAGTCGTAAACTGACTTCCCAACCATCATGTATACATATCACTGACGCAACAATTAATTAACATTCAACCAATTAATCAATTATCAGACAGTACGTCTATCCATGCATCAAACCAATAACAGTTGCAACCAAACCAGTACAACTAATATCACTTGTGAGTAAACATCCACTCACCTCAAGATCTCAGCTTCTCCACTCAGTGATCTAATTGTACTGAGCCTTGCCTGTTCCTGAGAACACAACAAACTGAAATCAGTATCTGATTCATAAATACATATCACACATATATTTATATCATCTTTAAATCAAATATATCATATTAGATTCACATATGCATGAACACTTAGCATAAAACATCAAATAATCAACACCCAGCCAAAACTATCGGATTTCAAGGGAAATCCGATACTACCATCGGATTCATGCAAAATCCACTAAAACTCATCGGATTCTTGTAAATCCGATACACCTGTCGGATTTGAAGACAATCCGGAACACTTAATCGGTTTTCAAGGAAATCCGATACTTTTCTCGGATTTCACCCTTTGGATTTCAACTGTCGGATTCTTCATCGGATTACACATATGTTCGGATTTCATAAACTTGGGATCCACCATCGGATTTCAACAACCGGATTTCAAGAGTTCCGGATTCTAAAGTACCGGATTTCACCACTCTCGGATTCTTTGTATCGGTTTTCCAAATTGTCGGTTTTTATCATCTTCTTCAATAAGAATCCGATAACTTCATCATCTTCTCAAACCAACAATCCGATAACATCATGACTTGCATAAATCTTATTCCCAGTTTATACAATTCATATAAAAGCTTGCCAAAACATATACAAACATGTTTAAACATGCAATCATGCATCATAAACACCTATAAACCACATAAACACTTAAAACACACAAAACCCACCAACTAAGGTTTTTATCATGTTCATACTCGGTTTTCATAAACAAAATCCAGCTTGTCAAAAAAAAACTGTTGCATGTTATTAAGATTCAATATAAACAAAGAAATCATACAAACCTTGTAACTTGAATTCACGAATTCAAAAATACCAAATCTAATGCTTGTTCTTCTATGCCTTTTTCTCTCGGTTTTCACACAGTTCACATACACAAATGATTTTCAAAGTGAAAGCATAACTCCTGATGTTAATCCTTTGTACACATACCCAACATGTCAAGCATGAGGTGGCAATCTCACAATTTGCAATATCATGCACACACATGCATAAAAATCCGTATATATATATATAAACTAACACACATATATATAATCCTTAATTAATTAATAACAATAATTAATTTAAGTAGGTTCAATTATCAATTAATTAAACATAAATCAATTAACTATTCACATAATAACTTACCGAAGCCTACTAGGCCCAAACTCAGAATATTACAATATAGCATCAATTTAATATTATCACCTTTATAAACATATATTTTCCAATTAACTATTATATATCATAAACTCTTTTACAAATATGAAACACAAATTCTTTTAAACAATATAAACACCTATTTAACCAATAATGAGGTTATATTAAATTTCAGAATATTACAATTTCTCCCTCATTAGAAAGATTCCGTCCTCCGAATCGAACCAATCCACAAGCTTACTAAATAAAACAATTTATACCAAGATCCTAACTAGGATCAAATAACTTAACTAATAGATAACCCATTTCCATAATTTCTTAATCTTTCTTTCTATAAGGGTAATCATTTATCTTAGCTAGAATCAAGCTTTAGTGATAGATTCAAGCACTTAATCAATGGTATAAATAATATATATCACTTCACTCCATCTAAACGGAAAATCAATTCTTGTAACTAGACCTTTTCAAGTGGGCTAGTAACTTACTACTAGAAAGTTCACAATTAACTCCCCAATGCACTAATGCACTAATGCACTAATGCACTTTCAGAGGTTTCATAACATTAACTCAAATCTTGTGACTCTATGTCACTACCTAGTCACTTTAACCCAAGGCTTGCTATAGTTCACATTAATCGATGAACTACCTCTCGCTTTTCAATTCTCATATGCCATATTACCTCATTAGAGATTCTTTGAAATATATCTCAATTAGAAGAATTCCAATTTCTCAAACACTAATGGCAGCTGCAAGCAAACTAGAACGTAGGTAATGATTAATCTAAGCCCCACTACACTCCTTGTCACAACATATACATAGCCTCAAGTAACACATCCGAGTGTAGGGGTATACAATATACATGAACATGAATGTTCCTTTAAGGATTTCTCCCGTAGTTGGAGTAACACAAAAGTATCTATCCATGAATGAATACTGCGATCCCATGCCTTGACACAATCATAACCATACAGAACTTGCCCACCTGATCAGGATGGTAAACTCACAAGTGTCGTCGAAAATGAAATTATTCTTTTATCAAACGGTCAATAATGACCTATCCCAGGTCGCCTCCTATCTAGGTTCTCGACAACCTTGCCACATAACCAAAAGAGTACAAGCTAATTTCTATTTCAGAAATTTTCCAACGGTATATAATTTAACGCTAACACCATGGCACTTCACATAACTTAAATGTTCAAAACATCATACCTTAATTTTAATAGCTAAACTTGCCATCAACAACAACAGCTATTGCACAAGTTCAAGTCTCTGCACATAATTTACATGGTCCAAAAGGACTCACTTGAACCTTAATACATATAACAAGAATAACTCGTAATTCATATCAAGTCTTGACATTCACCCAACTCAGTAGTAATAGAAAACACACTTATCAACCTCAAGTTGATCTTATCTACAAGCACAAGCTCTCTCTAGAGATCTTTATCCCGCAGGATCTCTCGTCATGCACCTTTAAGCCGCCTCATAAGCCCAAATCAACTTTTGGTCTAAAAGACCCACAATATAACTATCAGAACTATAACCTTGTGACTCCAAACTTAGGTCACAACCTTTGCCATGCCCTGATAAAACAGATCTCAAGGTCAAAACTCTCGATCAACTCAAGCTACCGGCATCGCCGCATGCTTCCTTATGGTCGAATACCCAGTCATCTCTTGTGGTCTAAGGACACCACACTATGTCTAACAACATTTAAGTCAACTACTCTGTAACAAAAGACATCTATCACCAAGATAGAAGGGTCTTGACTATATCACAATGTTAGGAA
This sequence comes from Dittrichia graveolens, assembly GCA_038502395.1. Classification (NCBI taxonomy): domain Eukaryota; kingdom Viridiplantae; phylum Streptophyta; class Magnoliopsida; order Asterales; family Asteraceae; genus Dittrichia; species Dittrichia graveolens. The sequence goes on along the minus strand of JARJIL010000005.1, from coordinate 72,853,953 downwards.
CCTGTCTTAATTCAGAAATAGATATCTCACTTTAAAAAAAACAATTCCTCTAATCTCTAAAATCCACTTTAGGTATCACATCATAAGCAAAGTTAATCACTCCTTTGGGCATCAAGACATGCATTATTTCGGGAGCTTTACTACGATCATTACCTGAAAAGAGAATAATCAACTCTTGTAAGCACTAGGCTTAGTGAGTTTACTATCTCATAAAATCAATAATATTTAGAACTCTGATAATAATAATAATAATAATAATAATAATAATAATAATAATAATAATAATAATAATAATAATAATATCACATTCATTTGAACACTTAAACACATTTGTCACTCAGGCTCATTTCAAGCCACACAGGCTCAGTTATTATTACTCTATTTATATATTGCCACTTAGGATACTCTTTTACCACTCAGACGTCTCTTTTTCCACTCATGCATCTCTTCTACCACTCAGGCATCTCTTTCTTTTCACAAATTCCAATATGTAAATAGATACATCATCTTATATAAACACGTACATGTATATATTCACAATACATCTCATGTATTAAGGGTAAAGTGAAACTCACCTCGTTAGCAGTAATTAAGATTTTGCTGGTTTTATGCTTCTCTAATCAATCTTATACTTATCAATGTCCACCTACAATGAAATTTAGCTCTTTATAATTCAACTACTTAGTTTATAATCTAACAGTAAGCTACACGGTCTACTACACAGCTCGTGTAGCTCTACACGACCCCAGTACATGACCTACACAGGCTATGTACACTCACTATGTACTCTAACCCTACACGGCCCATGTGTCTATACACGGCCCGTGTAGCTCTACTATACACGGCCCATACAAGCCCTACATGGCCTGTGTTCAACAAAGGTAGTACACTGCATGAAAACCGTTACACGTACAGCCCGTGTAGCTCTACACAAGGCCCTACACGACCAACACTCATGTACATGGCCCGTGTACGCCATTTTGGCAAATTGCTGTTCGATCCAAACAGCCTCTATTCCGACCAAAAACCGTCTTAAACTTAATTTTTCTCAACAAAGTGTATAGCAAACACTTGTAAACTCATACCAATTCTAAAGAACATCAAATAACAACAATTTTACTAACAATTGATCGTACTATGATCAGTTAACAAATTCTACCTCTTGACCCATTTACTCCACAAAGTAACAATACCAACTCAAATTTTAGTGATTTAACCTCTTTTTTTCTACTAAATCAGTAACATAAATCTCCTACTAAAGTGATTAAACTCTTGTTTTTAACATCAAATACATCAAGATAGCATACCTTTTTGCTTGAAGATCAAATCTTTGTACACTAATTTTTCAATTTAGACTTCAATTAAAATTTTGTGTTCTTGCTTCTGCTTCTCGAAATCACCAGGCAGCAACACACACATATTCACTTCTCTATCTATTTTTGATCAAAATGAATATATATAAAAAAATTCAGCCATTGGTAGTTTTCACCCTCCATCTATTATGTATTTAAACTCTATCCACAATTTATTTAATCTAACTATATTTTGGTATTTAGCCATGTATAATTTTCAACCTCTAAACTCTTTAACTCCCTCTTTTAGTTAGTTAAGAAGTTAATTTATACTTTATACACACACATTATACTCATGCAACTCTAATAAACTTTTAACTCTTATAAAGAAAAGATTAGTAATAATAATAAAGCATTACTCACAATTTTTTGTGGTGTTACACATTACCTTATAGGCCCACAAGAACATCGTTCGGATCCTCAAGGGGAAGTTATTACCGAGACCCTACATTTTTTTCCACGCTTTAGGAGCTTTTGGAGAAGGTGAAGGGTGAGGGTAAAATGGGGATTTTTGTTTATGTTTGAGCTAATGTAAGGATGGAGACATTCACCACTTCGATGATAGTGTTTCACGTTTATGATTTTGAATTAGTTATTAAGAAAATATGGAGTATTTGCAATGGATTTATTTTAATCGGGTTAGTGTTTGTTCATGTTTTGATGTCTGATATATGGTTCTAGTTGCGATGGCATATCTAGGGTTTACTTGCTTGTGTGTTTGTGTGTGTGTCATTGTAGATCTCTGGAGAAGGAGGAGGTGATGGTGGGTGGCATTGTTGTGGTGGAGGTGGAGGTGATAGTGGGTAGCTATGGTGTGATGGTGGGTGGTGATGGTGTGTTGGAGATGGTAGGTGGAGGTGGTGTGCTAGAGATGGTTGTGGTTTTCTAGCGGATAGAGAGATAGGTCGGAGAAGAGAGAGATCTGTTTTTATATTATTTTTTATTTTTAAATAATAATTTAAGAATTAATTAAAGATGTAATAAATGATAAGAAATAAGCACAAGGGAAATTTGGTCTTTTAATCTTGACTATAGACCAAAATCGTAAAAGCTTTGCCCATTTAACCATTTAGGGACAAAATCTACAAATAAAAAGTTAGGGACCAAAACCGTAAAAACCATAAAACAACATGGACCAAAAATGTTATGATCTATTTGATACGATCTAACTTATTCTAGTGCCCTAACTTACTCCTACATATGTTGCACTACGCCTTTGAGTTTATCACTCCGTGACTTTCACTTGCCTTGATTCCTCAAATCTTGTTACTTAATTACATGTGTGGAAACTAGAAAATAGGTTGAATAATATCTATTGTAGCTTTCTAAAAAATTTAAATTATTATTTTCTTGCAATATTCAAAAATTATATTCTAGTGGACAATGAAATCAAATATGTAGAACAATTTTAGAATATAAATATGCAAGTAAAGAGTTCAGGGAAGAAAAATTATAACACAGTGGTTCAGTTAGATGTTAACGAATTCAACCTACGTTCACTCCTTGACCTTCAGTCCAAGAGTTGCTTTCACTAGCAACATTTCTCTTGAATGGGAGATATCACTAGCTGCACAATGTCTTACTAAGAAGGCAGTGATCATCTTTACAACGTTTCTCTATTTTCACATAGTAGTGATCACCTTAAGCACTTTATTACTTATTTATCAAGGTAGTGATCACCTAAAACACCTATCACTAATTTTCCAAGATATTGACTACCTTAAGCAACTTCTTACAACTAGTTCTTCCCAAAGAACTAAAAACAAAAACTCTCAACTCCAAGAAGATGGTTATAGTAAAAAGTTCTTCACTCACAAATAAATAACAAGAAAGAAATAGATGTGTATATGAAGCTCAACTTCTCTTTTTCTTCTTGTGCCTTTGAGTTGTTCATCAATATATAAATCTTTGTTAACAACTCAAGAATTAGGCTGAGAATATGTATTTGAATGATAAAAATATGCTTAGAAATAGAGATAATTTGAATGTGTCAGAAGTTTTTGTTCAAAGGACCAAAAAATGGTTAATGGCTAAAGCACGTGATCCATCATGGGCATCGACCTTGGGGACCCAACAAAGCCCAATTTTTTACTTTTGAAATTTGAATGTTCTCAAGTTGTCTTGTACTTCCTTTTATCAGTATTTCTATCAAGCAAACAATTAAATTAATGTCTCTATCTTTACTAATTGTAGGTAATGTAAGAGAGAATTTGAAATTCAAATCTTGGAAATATATTAAAATAATGGCTTTGTATATCTTTGCTAAAACTAGGAAGACACAATCTTCAAGTGAAAGATTGGGTTGGATCTTTCCATTTATGAAATGATTTGTCTAGGATTCAGCAATATCCTTATTAATTATAAAAACTCATCTTATATTTTATAAATAAGTTATTTTCTTGATAAAACTTGTGTCCGATATTTATTTGAGGTTTGCATTTTTTAATATTTAGCATACTTGGATATAAAAATCACTTCTAATTATTTAACTTATGATCTGCAAGTTTATATTATAATAAGTATTTTAAGTAACCTTATTATTTTTAAATTAACTTGAATTTTATTGTCTTTAAAAAAACTTGAATTTTATAAAATTACAACTTTTTATCCAATATTAAGATTACATCACATAACATTATACATATTATTTAATAAAAATTAAAACATTGATTTCACTAACATGGAAAATAAATAGACACACCAAACCAGCTATACTAATGTTTTTACAATATGTAAATAGCAATTGTAAATAACATATGCAAGCCTCTCTTATCTAAGTTCAAAATTAAATTGAACAACCACATGGCTAATATTTAAACATGTAACGTATTCATATTAGATTAAACCCAAAATCAAGATATTAACATTGACTTGTTGTACATTGATTGCGTGTTTACACGCAAAACCATATAAACATTTTAACGGATAAACATAAATAAAAATTTAGAATTAATTGCATTTTTCGTTCTTGTGGGTTACTGATTTATACGGTTTTAATCTCTAACTTTTTATTTTTACAATTTTGATTCTCAAACAACAAACCTCTTATAAATTTAGTCTCTCGCCAAATTTAAATCACCAAATTACCCATTCCCATATTTTTCATTCATTTTCTAATTTTTATTCAATTTTTAAATCGGATTAAAATTAAAAGATAAAAAATTTACTCTCTCGTCTCCCCTAGTACCCGACTAGCTCCCCCCTTCCTCTTCTAAACCTCCAACACCTCTATCTCTCTAACTCCCTTTCTCCTTCCACTGCCATCATCACTTCCACAGCCACCTTTGGTGATCTCCCATCTCCGGGCACCTTTTCTTCACCAATCTCTCTTTCTTACCTCCCCCATTTCTCTCTACTGAGGACTTAGCATCATCACCACCACCGCAACACACCACCCATAAATACCCCTCGCAACTCACACACATAAACGCGCACACACACATACACATCCCTCCGGCCACCACTCAAACACAAATCGACACAACACATAGGTCTAAATACCCACGCCCACTTCTTTTTTTTGATATCCGTGGATCTGTTCGTTGATCGTGTTTGTGGACCGCTGTTGTCGTGTTTGTGGACCGACGCTGCCACCGAACACCACAATTCACCTCTACCACAGTTAGTGCATGAGAGAGACACTTCGAAGGACAATTAGAAAGACTAAATAAAAAAGAAACCCTAAACGATGAAGATCCGGTTTTAGATGAATTGTGGAGATTGGGTGTTGCGAAAACCCTAAAACAGTCAAAAACAGGTGGTTATGTGGTGGCCATTCAGTCTAGGGGTGGTGGTGATGATGGTGTGTCACTTGGTGGTCGATTTCTTGTAGGGTAACAAAAGCACCGAACACTTTTAGTCTATATATTAAAATTAATTATATGGTTGCTAGTGAGTGAGGCAATCATATATTAACTTTCATTTTTGACCGTAAGATCGTTTTCACTTTAAATCTGAACCGTTTAAAGTTCTTATTTTTAATAGCCACTGGATAAAAAAACTGAGCAAAATCTGAACCATTTATTATTGTAAAATGTCTACCCACATCTTCCCTAAAATGTGTGCCCACGTCCTTCCCAAACTACAATCCCTCCATGTTTCTCTGCTTTACAATTTATCCTATGTGCTAGATGAAGTAATCCTCTTTAACACCGAAATTCCATACCCATTTACCTTTTCTTCTTTTATCCTTAAATCTCTCACTCGAACACTCACTATCCCTCTCTCAAAATGGTGGAGAAGAAATCATACAAAGAAAGATATGTAGAGGAGAAACCTAGAGCCAAGAACCATGTTTGTTGGCTACACTTCGATACCCAGGTTTATCTTCCATTTCTTGCATCACGATTACATCAAGAAATTAGGGTTCATGCTTCATAACCACTTCGAGCTAAGGTTTCTACATACAAATTCCATTTTTTATTTGATTTAGGGTATGTACAAATTCCAATGTCAATCTTTCGGTATCCATTTTCTGATTGGGTATCTACTTCGATTTGTTCTTCACGCTTCATCTTCATTATTAGCTTCATTTATACTATGATTTGTTCATAAACAAATTGTGAGCTAATATTGAAAAAACTTAAGGTATGTAAAACTATGGATGAGGTTTAGAGACTATATAACAAGACTCAAAACAAATATCTTTACATGATAGTGTTCATCTTAATGGTGACAGTTTAGGTTTATCAATAAGCAATCTATTCCCAAATATCTTAATTTGGATTCCTAAGTTGTTTGCTATTCTAATCAAGCATAAAGAAAATAATCAATTGTCTCCATTGTCAAAATTCATTATGTAAACTGTAATTTTGGTTCTTGCTGATTCTTCTTATTTGCTTCAATTTAAATAAACTCATGATGTAGCTTAAATATTTTATTGGGTAGAAGGGTTAGTTGATTTATATCTCTTTGACTGATTTTAAGTTATATTGTGTTTGAGATACTTGATGTCGGTTGTGGGTAAGGCACTCATTACAAATATCCAATTTTCATTATTACAACTTGATTAGTTCATTAACAACGGATTATAGTTTATGTAGACTTACGGATTACCTTAATTGTCTTCTACACATAGTAGTAGTATTTACTTTTATCGTTTATTTAACTTACTTTTAGTTTTGATTTGCTAGAACAAATTCTAATGTTGTCGTTTTAAAAGGTGTGAATGTGACCAAACATGAAATGAAGTATGAAAGGATATCCACCAAATGTCATCTCTTGAGTTAGTTACTTTTCATGGCATGCATTGTTTCCTTTATAATTATTTTAGACTACTTCTAATGGTATATTGGTTTTATCAATCATTTTATTACAAAGTCTTACCGTGTAGTGCCTTGTATGCTTGGGAATCTTGTGAATACATATTTATTAGCTCATTTAGTTTATCAATGGTGTCATCTTATTCTTCATGAATCACTTGCATATCCATGGTTATCACATTCTTGACACTAATTTATATTGGGCGAACCCGGTGAAAATTTAAGTTTCGTAATAACTTCCTAAAAATAAGTGATAGTTTATTGAGATGAAGATAGTATGAGTGTGTGAAGACTTTTAAGAGAGGCACTTCGACATTAACACCTAAGTGGCTAGCTCTGAGTTCTGTGTTATTTAATTTGTTTGTTTTCTCTTTATTTGTGAACATCGTAATAAGTTACTGATCTTTTTAGTTGTTATATATTTCTAAGATATGCGATAGTTGGGTACCTAAGTAGTAATGTTAAGTTTTTCAATTATGGTATGCGGCCTGTTTTCTTCGTCTATAAAAAGATTAAGTGGCTTTTCTCTTCCCTTTTTGTATTATAATTGAATGTTTTACCATATATATGAAGATAGCTATTGGAAAGGACAAGTAGAGCATCAATAAATATTGAAATTGTAGTAGAAAAATTAGTAGTGGTAGCGGTAGAAAAGAAACCGTAGCTTCAGCAACAAGAACATAAACCCTCGAATAGTAGTGAAGCCACAAAAGGTGCAATAGTAGTAGAGCATAAACAACACGAAATATCTAGGGCTTCGACAAACTGGCAAGGGCAACTGCCTATGTTGGAGGCAAACTGGCACGGGCTGATTTAATTGATAGTGTACGCTTTTTAGGTTTTGTGTTTTGCTCTCATCTCAACCTAAACCAGCAACACTATATCTTCTCGATTAAGTCGAATTCCAATCAACAATGTTTCAAGCTCCTTTTTTAATTATACAATAAGGTTTCTTTTCTTTTTAATATACTTGATCATGTTTTGTTTTGTACTCATAGAAGCATAACTATATATTAAGTCTGTTTGATCCTTTCAAGAAATTCATGTGGACATTGTGTTGATACAAAGAGTTACAAGAGACATGAAAATAGTTGCACATGGTTTCAAAGAGTTTGACAGAGTATTTCTAAGGTAAAGATGAAGTTGATGGTTTTAGAAACTATTCAAATTTTATGGTATGGTGGATTGCTTTGCTAAGCTGAATCCAAAGTGGTGATTAGGGTGAGAAGTGAGATGGTTTTTTTTTACGTGTGTTTCCTTTGTTTGATTTATTTTATGGTCTGTAAGCCGCTACCAATAAGTTTTGAGTTTAATGAAATTTAATTTCTTTGTTTTGTTCTTTGGTTAAGTTTAAAAATTATGGATATATTTGAAATTGAATTTGAATGGAAAGCCTTTTTTAGAAATCTCCATTTTATCTAAAAGAATTTATTCAAATTCTAAATCACATGGAGATAAAAATTTAAAACGATGTTAAAAGTAGAGTTTAATTCCCTTTTTAAATCTTCCCCTAAGTAGATTGCTTGTTTATTGTAGTTTGAAGTTGTACCAATCAATTGGATTTGGCTATTTGGATAATCAATTATCATGATATTACTTTTCTAGCTATGTAGGTATTGTGGATCAAAGGTTTTTGTCCTAGCGGTATCAGGTATTTACATTGATTCCCAAGGTCTTGGGTTTAAATCTAATTGTTGATAAAGGTATAGATTTAGGAGTAAAGTCTTGGGTTATGAATCACCAACTTTCTTTATTGATAATGGTATCTTATTGCGTACTTATTATATACTTATTGACAGTCACTTTTAAACTCACGTAGAAACACCTAATTAATTTTACAATATGTCTATATTCACATACGACATTTTAGGAGAGAACACAAATTCATCTCAGGTGATCTCAAGTTTAAAAATCCGTGTTAATTATGTATTTAATATTATTGTTGATTTGTTGTATGTTGTAGATTAAGTCTTTGCAAGTAATATGTGAAGGAAAGAAATTAACTGTTTGAGGAAGTTCTTATCAACATGCAAGTCGATTTAATACGTATACTTCATCACCATCTTCACATCCATGAATGAGATCATATTCCCATACAAATCATAACCCAGACAATACTCATTAGGTCTGAAAACTATGTGTAGGAGTGTTTAGTCGTATCAACCCCATCACATTAATCGGGGCATGTTAGTCTGATTTTTTGGAAAAAAAAATTCACTCAAAACCGGGCCTTATTAAGCTGCTTATAAGCTTAGCATTCATTAGAATTGTAAATATAAACAATTGAGTTTTGTTAGTATAGTATTATTAATTGTGTACTATATGAGATTTTGGTTTCTATTTTGCTTAAATGCTTAAAATTGATTAGACTTTTGTAGATATAAAATTTTGATTTTAAAAGGTAATGTACCCGAGCACCGCCCGGGTATTACACTAGTTTCAAAGGGTGATGTCACTTGTGGTGTTGGCTCTAGCCAAGAGAAATAAGTTGGAGAACGTAAGAGAGAGACAAATGAAATAAGAGAGAAAGACAAGTGGCAGTGGTGGGTAGCGGAGGTGGAACTAATGGTGGGGGTGGTGTTATATGGAGAGAAATATGGTTAATTGAGAGAGAGAGATTAGAGATATGTTTTTTATTTTATTTTTTTATTTTTAAAACAATTTATAAATTGAATAAAAATTAAAAAATGTGGGTAGGTGTAGTTTGGTCATTCAGGTTTGACCAGGGACTAAATTTGTAAGGGATTAATCCTTTAGAAACAAAAAATGTAAAAATAAAAAGTTAAGCACAAAAACTATAAAAACACCAAACAAGGACCAAAGTAATTAACTCTAAAATTTAGTAAGGAAAACTATTATATTGGTTTAAAAAAAGCATTAAAATTATCTTAATAATGATTATCAAATAGTTTTAATCTAAAATTGTTTGAACTAAGAGGGTTTATGGATTTATAAGCCTAAGGTCTTTTTCTTTCTTATTTTTCTTACTTCCATTCTTTTCTGTTTATTTTTATAAGCTTAATATATTTTTTTATTTTAAGGGATGTAAAGTATGTAAATCAGACAATAATTTTTAAAAAAAAGGCTTATTCAAAGATTATTTAGGATTAATATGGTGAAGCCCAAATTCCTTCGCAAATAGCTTGGATTAAAAAATAATTATGTTTCTTTTTAAATTTTTTAGTCCAATAGTTAAACTTATTAAAACTTAGGAGGCCCAATCTTCAACATGTCATGTTAGGCTAAGGCATGGCAAGACCTAATAAGCAAAAGAAAAATATTTTAGGGGTTCCTTGTTGGTTTGTTTTGATGATGATAAAAATATGAACATTTAATATTATTGTTTATCAAAATTATTCATATGTTCGAGAGTTACATTCTTAAGGTATTAACAAAAATTAAATTGATGATCAAACGAATAACAAACATAATCAAGACCTTAAATCAGCAAGAAAAGAAGAAAACAAAAAAGAAGAAAATTAAAATCAACATTCATGGTTGGTTGACCAACTATCGACCATGCATAAGCCGTTGATGCATTGTCCTCAACCTACAATATCATTTTTCACGCCTACGCTCAAAGTCATATTTAACAATTGAAGACGATATCTTAAAAGGCGAATAAAAAAAATATAAGCTCACAAATAACTTTTATAAAAGTATATTTTATCCAAACTTTTATAAATATTATAGTTTATAAAAATACTTCCAAACTTTTATTAATTTATCTTGTATACAATATAAAACAAGTTATAATAAAACAAATGATTTCCATTATGACAAAAACTAAACATAATTTTGTATTAAAATGTCACAACACAAAAACTAGAAAAACATATTTAATTTTTAGTAAATATACAATATCATTTATACAAATCCTTTTAACCTTCCAAATTTACATAAAGATTTCAAACTCTTTCGGTAAGTCAATTTGGAACTTTTCTAAATACGTTCTCTAGTGATTTTTATGGCATAAAGTGTTTGAGTATGATACAAAACAATATACAACGTCCATATCTAAAACATCAAAAGTTGTGAATTGACACCCCATGACATGTTCAGGGTCGACCATGACATCTTCCGTGAAGATCCGGACAAAATTATGTTTTGCTCTTTTACAACTATTTAAAGAAGCTTACGCTATGTTCTCGAGTTGTTTTTTGGAAGGAAAATGGAGGGGAAGGGAAGGAAATAATTAGTGGTGGGTGTTCTCAAGTTTTTTTAAGAAGGGAATGAAGGGGGAAAGAGGGACAATCTTACCATTTTTATGCCTTAAAACAATCTTTCCACTTTTGGGATGATTGAGAGGGAGAGTTTTTCCATCATTCCCTTCCATTTCCTCCCCTTCCCCTTCCTTCCCTTTCTTTCGTTTAAAAACTCAAGAACAAGCCGTTAGTGCTTAACTTTTTCAAGCTCTTGCACGTTGAAACACCAGACTTAAACCTTAGATCTTGTGAGCTTATATTCTATACAAAAGATCATCTTCAAGGTCAAAATAAAGAGCAAAAGTGTAAAGCTTTGAAGATCAAATTAGAGAAAAGTGTGATGATTAACTCTACCTAATAGAATTAAAGTGAAGTTTGACACATCTTAGTCTTGTTTACAAGAGAAAAGATTATTTCTTGTAAGCTAACGAGAGAAGAAGTTGTAAATGTTTATCTGTACCCTCAAAGAGAGAAGTTTTAGTGGAGCAAACGGTTGGTGAGTGATGTCAAGGAGTGAATGTAGTGCAAGTTTATTAACACTTAAATGAACCACTATAAATCTCTTGTCTACTATATTGGTAATATCTCTCTATCCATACTCTCTTTATTTCTTGCAAATATTTGTTTTTTTTTGTTATTAATTTCAAAATTAATATTTGAAACATGACTTATACTTTATAAGAAAAATGACAAACCAAGTAAAACAACTTATTCACCCCCTTTAGGTTTCTACAGCCAAAAATTCATAAGGTGGGAAGACATGGGTCAAAGCCCAGATTTTAGCCTTTGAAACTCATGGAGACAACCTTTGGACGGTTGGCCATGGTTGTTGCTGGTCATCAAGGCGAACAATAGGTGCTAGGCTAAAGCATAACAGTTGCTGAACCACGAACAAGGTCGAAACCCAAATGAAATTGTGATTGGAAAAGTGTAAATGGACTAGCCGCTTGTGATTGAAAAACCTAGAATAAGAATCAAGATTTTATTTTAGATCGAACTCAAAATTAAAATTTTATAAAAAAACTAAAACTTTCTAAGGGTTTTGATTGTACTTTTCAATTGTTGATCCTAATATATAGATATTGGGTAGAGTGAATACCAATTTTCAAACTAAATGATAAATGAAGAAAACTTAGCTTGCAAGGCACAAGTATGTATCATTTGATGTTTGTTTATAACAATCATACACCAACGATGAGTATAAACTCGGTTTTGAGAAGAACACACTTCTCAAATCATAAAATGAAAGAACTAACTTTCTAAGAAGTGTACAAATACTTGTTTTTTACAATTTAGTGAAAACCTTGCTTTTTCTCATAGGGAGAGCTATTTATAGTAGTAAGAATACAATTAAACTATGAAGAACTAGAGACGTGTAAAGTGCATTACATTTGTGCTTTCTAAATCTTCTTAAAGTACAAAGGATATACTCTCAACCAACGAGAGCCCTTTGTTTTTAACTCTTCATGTGTCACATAATCCATTTTTTTGAAATGATTGGATATTTGTTTCATGAGAGAGAACTACAAGATCTTTAGCAAGCTGACATTTTAGAGATATTCAAGGAAGGCCGATCTTCTAAAGGTCTTCAAAATAACATGATCTTCAGAAGTATTACTCTAGATCTTTCATGAGTCACGCGTTTTCAGGAGTATTGCAAATCAAATATTTCAACACTAATCTAACTTCTTTAAAACAAGATTAGTTACGATGCAATGAAAACATATCAGGTTAAAGTGGGTCCTAAAAAATACCCAATATCAAATTCAAACGGCTAGCAGGGTTTATTTTCTAGCAAAATCCAACACCACGTGAAGAAATCCTTTATGTTTTTTTGTTCTAAATATCTAAACTTAAAAGGTGGGAACATTCAATCAATGACAAAATGAGGAGAGAGGGAAGATATTTTTAGGATGGTAGGGTTAGATTTTTATAATTTCATATTGACAATAATGATACTTACACTTGAAATAATTTTTACTGATTAACTTTAGATAAATAATTACTCACTGTAACTATTAAATATCTATTAACCATTGAGTTAAGGCTACAAAATAATTAATAAGTTAAGGCGAATTCTAGTGAGCCTGATAGGTCGTCAAGGTTTTGTATTGATCCAACGGTAAGAAATCTGGGTCAACACCCTGATTGATTACGAAATTCAAGTTCTTCCATAGTTTAACAGTTTCACAAAATAGCTTGCATTTTTGGGTAATAAAAAAATTAAATTTCATATATCATATCTTTTAAAATGATGTTATTTAGTGATCTTAACTCTTCACTAATTAATTAACTAAAACGAATTAATTGTTTACTCGAATTTCTTTGATTAATTGTATCATCAATTACAATATATAAATATTATTAATTATATTTCCGCACACTATTAAGTCATCACATAAATTTATTCTTTTGTTAACCAACCTTTGTAAGTTTAATATTTGTGATAGGCGTGAGTCAATACGATATTATAACGTCTTACTAGCTTAATAACCCATATATAAACATCAAGGCCGGCCCTAGTGCCGTGCAGCTCGTGCGTAGGCCCATGGCAACATTTGGGCTGGGCCAGATATATAGTCATATATATATATATATATATATATATATATATATATATATATATATATATATATATATATAAGTCCATTTTAGAGAAAAAATTTATTTACAAAATTCACATAAACACCCCTCGAAACACCCCTATTGAACATTATAATATCACATTGACTCACACCCTCAATAGGCGTGAGTCAATGTGATATTTTAACGTCTTACTAGCTTAACAACCCGTATATAAATATAAGAAAACGTAACTTTTAAACATGTACAATGTAAGATAATATTAATAAAATGTGCTAAGTTTATTAAAATTCTATAGTTCATACATAAAATCATGATTATAAAGTAAAAACAATTGACTTAGTATGAAATACTGATATTTCACACCGATATAGGAAAAAACATTATTTCAATATAAGTACCTCATCAATTCCTTTCAGTTGCAACATGTCCCCTCAAACGAAAATTCAGAAAAGGAAAACACGAAACTTAAGAAAAATAAACGTTTTTATGTTTTTCTCCTTGAAGCAGTGGACTTCATTAGTTTTCTCAGTCGTGACGAACCATTATATTCAACCCACTATTTGTTGAAGAATGATTTTACTAACATCAAAGCCACCCATACATCCAAAATCTGATTCGAACCAGACAAAGGGTAGAAGATCAAGTGGAGAAGATCAAAAACCGAGTTAAAAGTCTTATACAGACATGGCATTTTACCAATCCTGACTCAGGGTTTTGTTTGTGGGAGACTGTTTCACATGACAGGATCAAAGAAACAATTAAGAGATAGATAGATATATATATATATAGAGAGAGAGAGAGAGAGTGAGAGTGTGTGTGTGTGTTAGAAACATAAACACCAAGAGAGAGAAAAGAACATGAGTTAGAAGCTTCATATACAGAAATGGTATTTTACCAATACTTGCATAATGACTATTAATATAGGCTAAATTTGTAAAAAATCAGCAAAAAAACGAACAAAAGTAAAAATGTGAAATACTTACATAGGTATCCTCCAATTCCAAACCATGATTAATTACTGTAATAATCATTATAGAAAATCCACAGAACAATTCAAAACTATTTCAAAGCTGCTCAGCTGCAGGTTTAAAAGTTGAAATGCAACTTGCAAATCCTGTTTGTTGAAGAACAGCAACTCCAGAATCATCAAAAGTGGTAATAGATTTTTATATCCTTCTACTATATATTCCTACTTATCCTCCTACTCCTACTCACATGATCAACACAAGTGTTAAAATCAAGAGATGATACGATGAAAGAGAATTAATGTATTACACATATCAATCATTAAAGAGGTAGGAGGATGAAAAAGGAAGATAAAGTAGAAGAAAATATAATTTTCCATTTTGTAATTGTGTAATGGGAACCTTAAAGAATCAAGTAATTATATAATTTGGGTTGATGTGGATTATTTTTCATTTGCATTGATACTCAGACACAAAGTCAAGTAATTTTATATAATCTTGAGTTTTCTTACTTAGACTCAAAGTCCATTGATGCAGCAGTACTAGAAGTGTACAGAGTTCCAATAATATCTGAAACAAAAAAAGAATCTTACTTAAAATTTATACCAACAGTTGGGAATTTTGAGCTTAAATAGTTTTCACCCTATTTTTGATTGATTATTGTGTGTACCTGTGAGATTTTGAGAGTTTGTTTTATCACATGATTGCACCATAGAAGACTCTTTAGAACTCTGCTCATGATTATCAAATTCAAGGCTTCAATCTTCAGCTCAAATAGGATGACTAGCTTCATAGTAACGATTTGAGAGTTATGCGGATAAGAAACCTGGAAGATGATTGGGATTCAAATAAACTACGAGAAATCTTCAATACGTAACACAAAAAAGTGATATACAAGTATTTAAAGACTAAGCAACCTAACTAAACATAACCCTACAGTCCCTTGGACTTAACAGGCTTATATATATGTTACATTCTAAAACCACGAATAATGAAGGATTCATAGATAAGAACTACAATAGAACTAAGAAGTTCATTTATCTTTTACTACATTTATGTCAACCACTTCTTATCTACATTAATGTGAAGAAAGAAAATGAACACAATGAGATGAAGTGATGAACATGATGACAAAACATTTATAGCTTAATTATTCAGCAAACAGTCCTCTAAGATTCCCATGTTTTTACAACATTTATAGCTTATTCATCACTGGACTAAAGGTAATAGTTGATTGCAAGAGCATCAAAACTTGACAATTCAACCTCAAATACATCAATAGCGATATCATGAGTCAAACTTAAATGCTAGCTAATCAAAATAGAATGATTTTCAGTTTTTTACTCACAAACTCTTGCATAACCAACTTTGTGGACATAAAATTACTGAATCAAAACAATATATTGAAGAGAAACTACTTTCAATAAATGCTTGAATCCCAAAATTGAAGAGAAACTTACCTTATTAGTAGTATTCAACTGTTAATCTATTTCAGATTTCAATTTCAAACCCAGAATATCTAGGTTTAGGTTTGTTTGCATTAAATTGAAGTTAAAAAAGATACCCATTTAGGTTTTCTTCAAATCGAAACATGAAAATCAGAAGAAGGAAGGATAATAAGCAGATTATAGAAAGTGACTTTACACGTCGCAGCAGTAGATGGTAAATTAGAGTTTTCATGAAAGAGAAGGTTGTCGTACAAAAGTCGCTGTGTTCTTTTGGATCCGAAATTAAGAAATCGGGTCATCCATTTCTTCTAAGGATCCGCACCCAAATCACCGTTTCTCGAAATAAGGTTTTTGATGTAAGAAACCACTCTATCGTAAGCCATACGAGGAAATAAAGGGTGATGGACCGATGGTTGATCAAAAAATTTTAAAGTAGAATGATAATATGATAACTTCTTTTTTATTAATTAATCTATTATATTTTATAAAGAGAAATGATATATCCTTCTATTTTTTTTTACTTATCCTCTTACTCACTTAATTAAGATAAATGTCAAAATCAAGGGACGATATGAGGAAAGAGAGTTAGTGCCTTACACATGTCAAACATTGAGTAGATAGAAGGATGAAATAGAAACAAAAAGTAGGACGATATATCATTTCTCTTTTATAAACCATACAACATTATCTCTCCTCATCACTTTAAGAGTTCTTAATTTTCAATCAATACTTCGTTCTAACAATCCATCTTATCTTGATTACAATTTTCTAAAAATTGAAATTAACTTTCTATTTTATATGCACATCCTTCTAAAAATAAATTAAAGTTTATTTTATATTTGTTACACATATTTAATGGTATCGATTATAATTACCGTCGCATTACGGGGTAACCCACTAGTATATATTAAAGATAAAGGTAACATCAAATATGGTTATTTAGAGTTATAGTATTATAATTGGTTTGGTTTAATATAATTAAGGTTTTAATTATGGTCGGTTAAATTTTTTTCTAAAATTCAATTAAACCAAACCGATTAAATCCATAAAACTGACAACCGACCGATTGAACACCTCTAATGATCAAGGTTATCAAGATCAGGATCTTTACCTAAGATGGTTTCGTCTTTGCAAGATTGGATCGTAAGATCGAGATCGGGATCTTAAGATTCTACCACAAGTCACTAAAGTTTTTTTAGTTTTCTTATATGCTATAATTTTTAACAAAAACCAATTATATAATATTTTTACAAGAGAATGAAACAATAAATTTTAAAATTACATACCTCAAATCTCCAAATTTTAAATATTAAGAGCATAGATAACAACTCACCGCAATTCATTGTTTTACATATCATAATAAAATTTAATATGTGACTCTTAAACACAATCAATAAATCTAAATCATATTGTGCACACCATTAATTCTTTATTTCATACAAAATCTTATTCTCATAAACCTGTATCTCTTATAACAAAAAAAATGTTACGTGTAAAGAGTAGAAAACTGCGAATAATTATTTTTAGCACAAGGTTGACCACTTAGAAAATTTAAAAATAATAGTAATAATCAAAAAGTGTAAAAAATAAAAATGTAAAATAATGGTAATAACTAAAAAATGTAAAAAACAAAAAAAATGGGATCGTAAGATCGCTATCTAATCCTACGATCCTACCTATTTACGATCCTAAGTACGATCCGGCTCCTTTTTGGTTGGTAGGATCGTACGATTCTACGATCAGGATCACGATTTTTATAATATGCTACTGATGATAGATGGATTCTAATAAGTTAAATATATGTAGCGTTTTTTGTTTGTGCTGTATGTCGGTATTATTAAAACGTATTATGTAATGTACTAATGTTGGATAGTTGGAACTTTTCAAAGAAAGTTTTATTGATATTAGAAAAAACGACTACCTGATTGTTAATTTTTCTAGTGGAATGTTGGGTTTTAGTGGAATATTGGGTTTAGATTTATTTTATTTTATTTTAATTGGACTAATTACATGTCCATAAACTAAGAGTGTGCTTGATTCGTGTGATTTTGAGCGATTTCGCTGGATTTGTATTTCAACACTCTTGAAATGTCATGTTTAGTAAGAAATAAGATAAAAAGGGATTTGAATTTTAAATACCATAGACGTGGGATTCAAAATCCATAGGGAATGATTGGTATTTCCAAATCCCTCACAAGGAATTTGAATACCCGTAAGGTTTGATTTTGTTAAAACTTAGAATTGCTATTTTTGAGATTCGATAGTAACTGACGCCAAATTTGTTGGAATAATTTGACTATCGTATAAGTTTGACGTGACCCGTTTTGAACCGATAATGTTTTAATTCGTTACGCAAGTCATGTTAGCACCTTCTGAAATGATGCCCCAAATAAGAAGAATTTCTGGATGTGTCAGTGATTGTAATCATCACTTAATTACATACCATGTATAGTCCTTGCCCCCCATAAAAAAGGTCAATAGTTGTCTTATAAAGGTTTCAATTAGGAGAGACCGGAAAAATGCATCAAAAACAATTACCGGTATACCAGTTAGGATTTGTACATTCGCATAAAAAAGAAAAATCTAAAACATACTTTAGAGAATCCACATATTCATTGCTTTTGGCCGTTTATAGGAAATAATATGCCCTTCATCGTTCATATTCATACTTACAAATCAAATAATTGTATTTTACTAAGGTTGTCAATCTGAGTGGGGTTCATGTCATTTGGGTTCGGATCAGTTTCGTGTTAGGTTCGGGTCGTGTCAATTTTTTTCGTGACGACCCATTCGTTTTCTAACTTTTGGTAAGAAATTTCGAAAACAATTTTCGTTTATATTCTAACTTTAATATTCAATGTTCGTTTCCATTATATTCGAACTTTAAATTCAGTGTTTGATTCAAATTTTGATTTTAATTTTTTATCCAACTTATATAAATGAATATAATAAAAACTATAATGTACTACTATTCTATCAAGTATCAATAAATAACGCCATTAAGCAACCGGATAATTTAAAATTGTTCATCATTAATGAATTGATTCAAAATACTAAGATACCACCTATTAAGTAATCAAATGTAAAATTACCAAAATCAAATAGTCAAAATAACAAATACCAAAATAACGTACTATTGTTTTAACTGTAAATCTTTTATTGCTTATTTTAAGTTTTTAACGTTTAAGAATTTTGTACTTTTAGTTGGAAGGTTTTATTGCCCTAAGATGTCACTTATTTATTTAAATTCACAATCTTCATTATAAAATTTAAATTTTAAGTATTAAACAAAATTTTATAATGGTATAGTTTTATCATTAAACGGGTCATACATGTCTGTTTCAGTTGTTGATCCTAACCCAACTTATTAATTTTTGTGTCAACTTAACACAGTTCAGATTCATGTCGATTTAGTGTCACTTTTTTCATATCAAGTTTAAATCAGGTTTTGTGTTGATCCAAAATTTATCGGACTTATATTTTACTTTCATTCCACTAAAGACTTTAATCCCATGGCCCAACGATAATCAATCCAAGCATACGTGACCCGTATTAAAGAAATCCTAGGTTATGCCCCATATAGAAACCTAGTGCCCCACTTTGTTTGGTTAAAGTATTTAGGTGTTTCAAATCCATTGATCCTTTGACATCCTTATTTTGACATTCTGAGACCATCATCATTCACATTCTCATTGCCACATTGACCATGCAAGTCAAATCAAACAATCTTCACTTTTTACAATATATTATTTTATTAATACTAATATGACCAATAACTATATATTCAAAGTGCTTTGATTCATGTACCATAATCTACTTTGGATCATCCAACGAATGTGTAAGTTATCGTAAGGTGACAACTCTAACTTTTCAAAAAAACTTTTGAACGAATCGGGCAAGCATCTCTAAATTGGATACCAACCCGAGTAGAATCGTTCAAACCTGGAGCTAGACTGCTCTAGTCTGCATGTTCTTTCTGTAATGAAGTTGAAGAATATCTACTGCACTGCATCTACACTTGCTCTTAAGTTTTAGAAAATAATTGCTCTATCTTCTTCTAAACCACCTATATATTTTCAAAATCAAGTACCTATTATGGAATTCATCTACATGATCCTTTATCTTGATGTCTGGGCATGCATTATCTGAAAAGTGTAAAACTTAAGATACAACTGTTTACAATTGACTTTGTCATATAAAGGCTTACAAGCTTTGCCCATACCCCGGTTGGAGTCATCTCGACTGAGAATAGTAGCACCATGACGCTTTTCCATGATTTTCGTCTTATCTTAATCAAATAACATCACTTGAAGATTGTTTTCACCCTCTAGGGCTGCTACCGTGCCTTGTTGTACCAATAATGCTTGCATTTTCAACCTCCAAATATCGAATTTATTCTTGCTATCAAACTTCTTCTAATCAAATCTAGTCATCCCATCATCAACGAATCGATCTTCATGCTTCTTTTCTTAATCTGGCTCTCAATCTTTGAACTTCGATTGTCTCACAACCAAGCTCTAACTATTGAGTTCGATTCAACAATCAAGTTCAAAGAATCTCAAATTAGAAATGAGATTAATAACAAAAGAATGAGTTGAAAACTTGTCAATGATCGATATAATGTACATATGATACATGGTTATTTATACCCAATGTTTTAAAAGTCAGGTTTTTAGTTGACACGGTCTCCTCACTGGGTCACGGGTCAACTGGTTCCACCGGTTCGACCGGCTGGTCAATCCGGTGTCCAAAATTTTTAATTTTTTGAAATATATATGCATATGTGTGTGTATATATATATATGTATATAAACTTGAAAAGGATTATTAATCTCTCATGAAACTAACTAATCAATCAAACATTCAAGAAATTAACTAATCTGTCAAGAAAGTACTTAATCTATCAATCATTTTAACTAATCTATCAAGCATTTAAGAAATAACTAATCTGTCAAGAAAATAACCAATATATCAAGCATTTAAGAAATTAACTAATATGTCAAGAAGATAACTAATATATCAAGCATTTAAGAAATTAACTAATCTGTCAATAACTAATATGTTGGAGATGGACTCTCGTCTCACGCCAGTCGGAGATGACAAAGGACAGGTTTTGCCGTTGACTGATGAGAGGGTTTCGTAGCTTGTTTTTAGGGTTTCTATCGAGTGAAGGTTTTAAAGTGTCGACTGTCGAGGTAACTAAATCGTTGAGCTTTTATATTTTAATAAATTATTATAATAAAAAAATGAAAACGGGTCAAAGCAGGTCAAATCAACCCTGGTCAACCAGTTCAACCATAAACCCGGGAAAGGTCGCTGCGGGTCAGAAACGACCAAAAACCCGGTGTACATTGACCCGGTCTCCTTACCGGGTCATGGATTGACCTGGGTTTTAAAACATTGTTTATACCCCTACTTACATTGGATAATTAATTAACTATTAGTAAAATATGATATTTACATATTACACCCGTCAAAAAATAACATTATCTAAATCATCAACAAACTTTACATACCATAAATGTAACTCTTAGTGCACACGACCAAGATGCAGCAAACTTCCGTGCATCTCCTCCACTGCATCTAATGTATATCCTCCCCTAAGCCCTAATCGACCATGATTGACGACCATGAATATGTCTCTAGCATGACCTCATTAACCCATTACATCAATTGTGCCATAATCACTATCATATGTTTCTCCTCCATTAAAGGGCTTGTAGCCTTGTAATATCAAGATGTTAGAAAGGCGTTTTTTAGGGTTATAGATTCTAGTCAGGTTATGAACAAAATGTGTAGATTTAGGAGTAGGTTTATGGTGTGCTTTTATTTTGCTATTCAAAAAAATGTTTCTCCTCCACTGCTTCTCTCGCTAGCAACCTCTGATTTGTTGAATTGCCCCGATTGATTTAACAACCATCAATTGGTTTGATAATGGGAAAACCCCATAAACTTTCTATTATTTATCGGTTTAAATACTAAATTATTTTTCACTTTGATAAGCTATTATTTTTCACTTTGATAAACTTTCTATTATTTATCGAAATTCATCAAGTACAGTCGTTCAATTTCACACCAAAAGTTTCAATTTTTAACATGACAAGCTGCAAAGGTTTTCTTGATTTCTCATTCATTTCTTCCATGTTTTAGCTAATTCTTTTTTTTTTTTTTTTGTAATAACATGAGCAACATGTCAATATCAGATTCTGAGAAAACAAATATCAAATTTTCTCAATTATAGCATCGTAACTCCGCACTTAAAGTTTCCGTTATGAACATAACAAGATAGTACATTTTGTTGACCGTTTAACATATCTTCGTCATTTTTTATCCTCTTTTTGCATAACAACACGAGGAACATATCAATCTTTAACTCGAAACATCAGTCATCGTATTTCATCAAGTATAGCTTCTTAATGTCGTATTTGACCGGTTGGTTACTTGAATAACAAGTCATTTACAAACTTTTAAATAAGAGGATGCATTGGACATGGCCCAACACAAAAGGTTCTCCCCTCCGTCATCTTCAAACTAAATAATCACATCCACCATGTAACTACCTTTTCCTACACTTCAATCAAACACTCACCTCTTTCTCTATCTTGAAAGAAAACATCCTACCTAGGATTCTAGGAACTTATTAATGACCCATAATAACAAGAAGAAAAATCATCATCATTGCAAGTGATAAAGAAAGGTTGAATACCTAAAATTCTTATCACATGTATGTAATGGTTTTGCTATTATTAGTATTCAAAAGTTGGGTTGGACAACATGTTTGTGCTAAATTAGATTGTATTAGACAAAATGATATTAGGGTTTGTAAAGTAAATTGTATTAGATAAAATGATATTAGGATTAGTATACGATACATTTTTATAAAGTAAACCCTTGAAAATAATAGTAAATAAAAAAAACCAAACAATACTTATGCTCCTTTCTCGAGATGAAGAAGTGGAAGAAATGAGAGGAAAAGAAAGAGAATCATATATATTCTTTCAAATCATCTCGATTTTGGAAGTGAAGATTTAAGGATAAAATAAGTCTAAACTCTCCTTCAAAACCCCATATTTGTTTCCTTTTCTTTCTTAAAATAAAACTCTATAACACCTTTTTATGATTTCCTTCCAACTTTTTTTTTTATAGAAAAAACTCTGAGAACAAAATTAAAGTGTAAAATTCTTTGAAAGTAAAGTTACAGGGTAAAAGAATTCAAAAATAAAATTCAAAGATTAAACTAAAATAGAGCTTAAACTCTTGGTATTAAACCACTTTTAATCTTTAACAACATTATACGTGTAGGGATGGCAAAAATACTCGATCTCGACGGGAATACTTGAACTCAAAACTTTTGAGACGAGATTTGGGATAGGTAAATGGTTATGGGACTGGGTATGGGATTTCTTTCAAAACAATTCGCGGGTTTGAGACGGTTATGGTTTTAGTCAATATCCGCCCACTTACCCGATTATGAACTAATTATTTTTTTATAATTTTATTATTACTGTAATATATATTACAATTTTATTAATATATAAAAATTTTGAAATTAGAAGAATATTAATAGTCACCACTTCGGTAAAGAACATCGTTTCATTATATGTAACTATTTAAATTAGATTATCACGAAACTTGGATAGTTTAAACTTTGTATAGTGATTGTATTACATTTATTAAACGTCAAATTGTTGAATGCTGATATTGCTAGAAAATGATAGTTTAAAAAAGTCCAACTCATTGTTGACATGATTCCATGAAGTTTTACGAAACAAAATTTTACTTAGAAATATTTTAATTGACTAAGAATATAAATTGAATACCCGATACCCGTGGATGTACGCGTAACCCTGATGGTTATTTAATAATGGGATACCCGAAGGGATGAGACCGGGTATGAAATATTGTTTTATAATAGGGTATGGGACCGGGATGACTAATACCCGTCCCATTGTCATCCCTATATACGTGTGTGAATTTGATTTCACTCTTTAAAAATAACAAATTGAATAATTTTAAAATTCAAAATTACTATATCTACCAATTTATATAGTAATCCAGCAATTTCTCGTGAGAATTTGAGTGGTACTTTGGTAAATTTGTCTTCATCTCAAGAGTAGAGACTATAGCGAGATTTTGAAATTCTTGCGAGATATCAATGATGGGGATAAAGAAAGAAAATTAGTGATACCAAATACATATTGAACTGAATACAGTAACCAATACCGGTTTGGTTTGAGAAATTCAGTCGGTACACTCACCCTAAGTATGTATAGGTTATTTGTTATTATTGAAAACGAGAACACAATACAACCCATTTTAAGGGATTTTGAATTCTCGCGTCACAATTAAAGGTATACGCTTATAATTAATTAGTGAAAGTGTAATAATACTGAAATTAGTTAGAATTTGGTGACATAATCTATTTAAAGATATAAAAACACATAAAATTAATGTATAAATTTGCTTCTATAATAAATAAGTTATAACAATTTATCAAGAGATTTTCAAGAATTTCAAGAGTGTAGTCCTTTTAACTTAATTTTGTGAGTAATTCGTCCCCCCAAAATCTCATGAAAATTTGATCCGGTAAGATTTTCCCAGCCTTTTCATCCGGGTTGTGATGGAGGCCGGTGTGGTGATGCTTCAAAACAGAGAGGGAGAGAGATAAAGAGAAAGAGAGGGAGGGAGGGAGTAAGATGACACCATAGATCTAGACGGTGGCGGTGTCAAATCTAAAGTGTGTTGAATGGCAGGGCTATTTAGGAATACCGGGAGTTCGCCACCTGTGCTGAAGGCTGAAGCAAGGTGCAAATATTTCGCCACCACTTATATGTTAGGTTTTTCGAGCTTATGAGCTTATTAATTTAAGATTATAGCTTATTTATATTCATAAACTAGATAATGTACGTTAAAAGTTGTTATATAGATTTGCTTTTACCCGGCGTAACGTGCGAGGCAAATATATTAATGCTTGTTATACTCATTTTTCCATATTAACATTAATTGCTAATATTAAGTAATTAATGAAAACGACATTATTCAAATATCTAAGCATATGTTTGCCTCTTTTGAATTTTGAGAACCAAAAGAATAAAGGTGTCATTAAATTCATAGACAACAAGAGAAACCACATCATTCATTTTCTTTAAGCAAATGGTATAATATTTTGTTGGTTTTTGTTTTGAAAAAAAAATCTATTATTTATATTTAATTCTTCTACTTTATTTTTGTACCCTTTTGATTTTCTGATATGTAAAATTCTCTAATTCTCCCTTTTTATCACATATTTTAATTTTAACATTTGTCTTGATTTAATAAGTAAAAAGATATAAAATATCGCTTCTTTTGTTAAAGTTAGCAGTTGTTACTAGTTATTGACTAAATTAAAATGAACTAGCGGGGTACCCGCGCAATACGGCGACGGTAAATAAAAATAGTTTGTAAGGAGTTATTTTGATAGGTATTAATCAAGAGGACACACAAGACGTAATTTTGTAATTTTTATTTAGCAGGTGAAAAGGGAAGAAAATTTAGATGTAATTTTGTAATTTTTATTTAGCAGGTGAAAAGCAAATATTATATATTATTTCTTTCTGGAATTTATGGAATGTTATTAAGTTTACGGAATATTCTGTTTCGTAAGTTTTGTTATGGAATTTATAGAAATGGAATATTCTGGAATTTATGAAAAATGAATGTATTTTAAGTTTATTTTATGGAATCATTTTTTGGTAGATGAGGGTGGAATAGTAATCTTAAGTGACTTAAAATTTAAGAGTTTTAATGAAAAAGCTTAAATGTTTAATATAATAGTATAGATATCATTTTAAAATTTGATTATATATTATGTCAATAAATCGAAATAAAAATTGATGTAAACGATAACTTTTTTTATTTAGAACTTATTAAAAAAAGGTAAGTTGTATACAACATAAATTTACATTACACGATAAAATTTTACAAGTAAAAATCATTTTTCATATATATAAAAAGGGTGGATATACTAAATAAATCAATATTGATTTTAATAAATTGTGTAATTATCATTTGTAGTGAAACTTGTGTATAATGTTAGAAAAATGATATATCCTCTTACTTTTTCCTCATACTTCATCCTCCTATTTATCATAGGATGACATATGGAGTCCATTAATTTATTTTATTCACGTGCTCCATTGATTTTAACACTTGTGTTACATATATTCTCAAAACGAATGACGTTTTTTATGTCTAAGTTACTCGTGAGACGTCGAGCTCACATGTACACGATCAAATAGGAATACTTGTGATCCATTTTAAAGCATTTTCTGGTCTCCCCTTTAAAAGCAAGTGCTTTATACGGTCATGAGGTGATGATTTAACATCAAAACTAAAGTAATTAGATTTGTTATGATCTTTGATATTAATAAATGAAATAACATGTATTAAATTTATTGTACGATATAATCAGGGGCGGGTTTAAGATTTTTGATAACTGGTGACATCATATAATGATAAAAAGAAAATTAGTTAAGATTGAGAGTGTTCGGGTTTTTCCCGGGTGTTAACGAGGTTTCAGTTATTGCTCCGGTATTTTAGAGCTAAAATCTAAAACAAAACACTATTTCTATGAAGCTATGTTATTTTTGGGTAAACAAAAGTATTTGAAATGTATAAATCGAATACTGAACTATATTTTATCATTTAAAAAATAATAATCTTTATTGGATTTTGCTGGCATAAAAAATCATTGGTGACACCCAAACATTTGATTGGTGGCACCTGCTCGAAAAAACCAAAAATTTTCACATCTTTTGTAAAATTGACCGTTAGCCCGTGTCACCGCCGGACCACACTTGGGTCTGCCTCTGGATACAACCGTGAATTGTGTCATTTATAAGGATATTTTGGTCATTTATATGTCTACCCAATCATAAATTATGTCCAGGTGGATGTCTCATTATTAGATTCACGTAATTTTCAGAAAATACGCCTTATTAATTAACATTAATGAGGCTCATTTATGAACCCTCCAATTTATAAGAATGGTTCCCTCCAATTTATGTATAGAACAAGGATCAATACAGAACTAGCCTTATAGACATAACCTACATAACAAATCTTAGCCTCTAGATTTGAATGATCAATAGATAAGATTAAACTGCATATTTGATTTATGTAAACTGCATATTCAACTTACCTAAACTGCATACTCGGTTGTAAGTTCTGTAAATAAGGTTGGCTCTGTACCAACCTTACCATACATACATACATATATATATATGTATATATACATATATATACGGGATGCCGGGATGGTTCATTTGAGAACCGGTCTTATACGAAAATCGTGAAAACTAATTTTGATAATTAATTAAAATGAATCAATGGCCAATATTGAAGATAGTTCATTATGGCTTATTAATGCCCTCGTTAATTAGGGGTATTTTTGAAACATAAAATCTTGTTAAATAATATATAACTCATCTATCCGAATGCACTTTACGGTTAGATAAATATATAAATAAATAAAATACCCAATTAATAAGTCATTAGCAGTGATTACAAATAGTTCTCACATTTCACGCAATAACAACGTCTATACACACATTAGAAAAAGTATGATTTCTTTCTATCGTTTATTATTATTTTATATCATACATTTATCCTCACCCGTATAAGTAATTTAACGGTATTTATTATAATTAGTTAAATTTTTAATTGAAGAAAGTTAAAAAGATAATTAAAGCTTGTTATACAACACGTTCCGTATTAATTAGGAAAGTAATTAATGTAAACGACATAAATCAATCATCAAAACATACATTTTCTTCTTTTGAATAACGTTGTCATCAACTTCATAGACAACAAGACAACCTCATCATTCATTTCCTTTAAATTAACGTAATAATATCCTGAAGCTTCTTTTGAACTTTATAAAATACTTTTCATACAAAATGTCTATAAAACATTTTTTAATAAGAAAAATTTACTTAGACTATATATATAAAAGGGATGGTTCAAACAAGAACTGTTTTTTGTACGAGAACTGCGATAACCAATCTTGGCCATTCATTTTGGATAATGGAATTCATGGATGAATAGCGTGGGAGGATTGAGTGTGGCAGGGTGCATGTAAGGAATTTATGGATGGACAATCCAATTTAAAGAAAGAAAATTGGGCGGCTAAGATTGGTTCTTGCGATTCTCGCAATAAAAACGGTTCTCGATATATATAGGGAAAAGTTCAAACGAGAACTGTTTTTTCGTACGAGAACTATGAGAACCAATCTTAGCCATCCAATTCCCCCTCCTTCAATTGGATTGTCCACCTATGAATTCCTTACATGCACCCTGCCACACTCAATCCCCCCACGCTCTTCATCCATGAATTCCATTATCCAAAATGAACAGCTAAGATTGGTTCTCGCAGTTCTCGTACGAAAAACAGTTCTCGTTTGAACCCTCCCCCATATATATATATATATATATATATATATATATATATATATATATATATATATATATATATATATATATATATATGCACGCAAAAGTTCAAACGAGAACTACGAACACTGTTTTTAACGCCATTAATGACTCATTAATAGGGGTATTTTGGTAATTTATATATTTACCCAACCATGAATTGCGTCCGGATGAGCCGTCATTAATTTGTAAGCCTTGATTTTTTTGAAATAACCCACATTAATGCGTCATTAATGATCCGTTAATGAGTCATTAATAAAGCATTAATGAGCCGTCAAAAAATCTTAGCTATTGATTAAGTTTAATCAAGGGCTAGGATTGGTTCTTGTAATTTTCGTACAAAAAACACTTCTCGTTTGAACTCTCCCTTATATGTATAGGGGAGGGTTCATTTGAGAACCGTTTTTATTGCGAGAACCGCGAAAACCAATCTTAGCCGTTCATTTTGGATAATGAAATTCATAAATGAAGAGCGGTGGGGATTGAGTGTGGCAGAGTGTATGTAAACAATTCATGGGTGGGCAATCCAATTAAAGGAGGGGGATTGGACAGCTAAGATTGGTTCTCGCGATTCTCGCAATAAAAACGGTTCTAAAATAAACTTTTCAATATATATATATATATATATATATATATATATAAAATAAAGAATAAAAACTTACAATTAGATGATGTATAACACTATTTACAATCTCGAGCCTTAAGTCTTTTGAGACTATAATTACAAAAAATAAAATTCATAAAAATTTGATTCTTTAAGCTATTCTAGATGTGAAATTATTAATAAGTATATCAAAATCAATGCTATCTAACATACTTGTCTCCATACATAACATAGCCAAATCATTCACCCTTTCTTAGAAAATTGTTTATCTTAAATAATTTTTTGAGTGAATTACTGAATTGATCACTATGATTTGCAAGATATCATCGATTTAGTAATTTGAATTAGTACATTATAGAGATGGTCCCTCAAATTCATAAGTTCTCACAATGCTGGTCTTTTAGTATTAAAAAATAACGGTGGTAGTGTTATAATTTTCAAAATTATCATTTTGTACTATTTGTAGCTTTCAAATAGTAGTCCCTTAATATTTTTTTAATATACATTTATGTGTGTATATGTATGTATATATATGGTATTTTCATTCTAATCTTACGATTACATTTTATATGTTACTTGCAATAAGAACGGTTCTCAAATAAACTTATATATATAGTAAAAAGTTTATTTGAGAACCATTTTTATTGCGAGAACTGCGAGAACCAATCTTAGCCGTCCAATTCCCTCTCCTTCAATTGGATTGTCCACCCATGAATTCCTTACATGCACCTCGTCACACTCAATCCCCTCACGCTCTTCATCCATGAATTCCACTTACCACTTAAATGGCCAAGATTGGTTCTCACAGTTCTCATAGGAAAAACAGTTCTCGTTTGAACTCTCCCATATATATATATATAGACACACACACTAGCATTGTACCCGCGCAATGTAGCGTTTACGAATATTTTTTCTCGATAACTTGTTCGTTTTTAAAACAATGGTGATTTGTTTCTTTTCTAAATAATAATGTGTCAATGAAAATTTACATGGATGGTAAAATCCAACAAAATTGTTGGCCTTATAATTCTATTCTATTTTAATAATATTACCTATTTAAAAAATCTAGCATTTTTATAAATTAAGATCGTATGTTATTTAGATTTAATATTTCTAGTTATATGCAATTTTTAATAGTTAAGTTAAAATATTTATTATATGATAGTATATTTAATATGAAAAGTTTAATTATTAATATTTTGAATTATTAAGTTAATTTGTATTAATTTGATTTTTAAAATAATCTTTATTTTGGAAGGTTTAGTTATTAAAATTGTATTAAGATTGTCATTAACTCCATTAAATAGTTATTTTATTTAATAGTTTCCATTAATTGTAATATTAAGGGTAAATTAGTAATTTCAAATTACTTAAAATTAAGAGATTAAAAACACCTAAATGCTTTATAAGATAACTAGCAGGGTACCCGCGCAATGCGGCGACGGTGAATAAAAATGGTTTGTAAGTAATTGTTTTGGTAGGTATTAATTAAGAGGACACACAAAATGAAATTTTGTAATTTTTATTTAACAGGTGAAAAGGGAATGAAATTTAGATGTAATTTTTATTTAGTAAGTGAAAAACGAATATTATATATATTTCCCTTTCTGGAATTTATGGAATATTATTAAGTTTATGGAATATTCTGTTTCGTAAGTTTTGCTATGGAATTTATGGAAAGGGAATATTCTGGAATTTATGAAAAAGGAATGTTATTAAGTTTATTTTATGAAATTATTTTTTGGTAGATGAGGGTAGAATAGTAATCTTAAGTGACTTAAAATTTAAGAGTTTTAAGAAAAAAGGTTAAATGCTTTATATAATAGTATATATATATATATATACTCATCTTCATGTGAAAACCAAATCATAATGGAAAAATGTGAAGCACAACCTTAAGTCAAAATTTGTTTTTCTGACTTAATTCAACCCAAGAAACATAATCTAACATCATTCAATAAAATAAATTAAAGAAAACAACTTTAGAGATTTTCTTTGCTAATTATCATTATACACTGGACCCCAAGAGAGTGGACTACTATAGAAGTAGGTAAATTCTATTAATTCTAAATTATATTATTTATATTTTACAAATTATGACAACAACCTTATAATTTAATTAAGAATCTTTTTAAAAGTGAATTAGCACATACGTTGTATGTTGTAAATATACTCAAATTTAGTCAACTTTTTAACACTTTGAATGACAAGATTAATTAATTTTGTTCATATAATGTCGCTTTTTTACTATTATTTAGGATCCTGTAATTATGTGACGGTAATACATAAATAAAAATTAAAATATGTTATTTTATGTAGGGTATTCATGAAGTCTCATTTGCCTATGAGTTGCGTAAAAGAAAGAATGAACCATTAATTAATATATTAATCTTGTAAAAAACAAATATATGTGCATTAAATCAAGCAATTTTTTTAAGGATGATTTATACACAATAATATTTTGTCATACACATAAAAAGAATTATATCTTTGAACACGTGGATAAAAATAATTGATAATGAGCTTGTCACTCTTGCCTTTTCTTTTTTTAATCTTTTCGTTTGTTTAATTTTAATCAATATGACATAAATGTTTTATTAGATGTTTGATAAAACAAAATTATTAAGCGCTGAATGATTCAATGCCCTAAATTATTTTAAGACTCTGTATAGAATTAGCTTTGAATGTGAAAATTGTTTAATAAAGATTCTGGATGATAAAAATTAACATCTTGAACTTCATAATATTTATTAGAGAATAAAATATGATTGTTTAATATAAGAGCGTGTAAAAAAAAGATATAAGGGTAAAATATTTTATGCTTAATGATTCATGATATATTTTAATGCTGAATGATACAATAATAATTTCACATTTCATTTAATACAGTTTTCATTCAGATACAAGAATCAAACTCGCTGAATTTTAGCATTGAATGATTCAAAACTATGTTCCTATTTCATTTGTATATTTATGGGATCAGAAATTAATACGCAGGATGAAATAATAAACATGTTAGAGTGGGTTGTGTGGTAACATGGTTGATCATACCTATAACACCATCAAATTAGCATCATATTCATTAAATGAACCTTGTCCTAATTATCGCACCAAATTCTAAAATTAATCTACTCTTTTAGTTTCACTTATACATATAAAAAAAAGTCATACGCAACTTGCTACACTAAACCCATCACGACGACCGATAGGTTCTCTCCACACCGTGATAGACTCGGCCACAGTGTGATCTAACCCAACATCGTCATTCTTAATAGGTGGCCGGTATCTTTTACATCCTTAAATTATCATACTTTTCATGTCACACCTATAACAATAACCTAGTACTCCATATTAAGATACCAACTTTTCTAAATTTAAACATAAATAAAAGAACTAAATACTCCTTTTTTTAAAAATAATCATATTATTGATCATTAATCAATAATAATACTTTCTAACCTTGTAAATACTCCTTTTTTAAGTTTTGATACCTTATCAATCTCATAAATTTCAAATATTTTTAATTAATATATATCTTTAAATAAAACATATTAATTACATCTTGCCAATATTCAATTTTTGAAGCAACAATAATTAATGGAGAAGTATGTAATATTAGCTTGGAGAAACTTAGACATAATTAAAACTTAAAACTCTAGTAATTGTGTGTGTATATATATATATATATATATTTAACAAATATATATTATTAACTAGACAAATAACTTAATAAAAATGTTTCAACTTTTTGTAAAACTGTGATGGTGCAATTTCTGTCACATTAAACAATGAAAGTGCCAAATTTATAATCATCCCTTCCACTCCAATAGAAACACCCATTATGCCACCCAACTGCCATCTCTTTTCACCATATATAAACCTCATCTCTCATGTTTTCCTCACTTTCTATTCTTCACCTTCTCCTAATTTAAATTCCACCTCTACATGATGCATCCTTATTCCCCCTTCTCCTCCTCCACCGCTATCACCGCCACCACCACCACCACTGTCAATGGTTTCTATAGCTTCATCACTCATAGTCTCGACGATCTTTATCGTACTTTCCATTCTCAAAACATCATGTCAATAGACTCCCTACAACGTGTCCTCTCATCTCTCCAATCTTTACATTCCCAATTGATCATTTTGGTTCACAAACTACACTTGCCCGTAGGCGAAAAATGGCTTGATGAGTATATGGATGAGAGCGCACGCCTTTGGGAAGTATGTCATGTTATAAAATCGGGCATTTCAAACATGGAAAACTATTGTTCCATGGGTGTTAACATCATTTCTATCCTTGAAAATCATGATCTAAATCCACAACTCTCGCGCCAGGTAAATCTTACAAAAGTATAAATTCTTGACTAGTTCATATAGTCTTTTATAGCATTAAATTGAGTTCAAAACTTAAAGTTTGAATATTTTAGGTGCTTCGAGAGATCAATCGTTGCCAAAGGGAGAGTGTTAGATTGGAGGAAGAAAACAAGAGCTTAACAGAAACAAGAATTAAACCATTGACAATGAAATTCGACGAAAGTAATTTAATCCAATCGAAGTTTAATGGTTTCAACGGTTTTAGAGGAGTACTATATGCATTAAGGAACATAAGCTCGTTGCTTTTAAAGATCATGGTTAATGGTCTCGTTTATTGCTCCAACGAAACAAGTTTTCCCTCTTCATCCCACGAGAATACTACAAATTATGATGAAAACCATATGGTTTTCGGATCAAGTTTTATGGCGTCGGCTGCAAGATTAAACGAGATAGTAAAGGAGAGAGAAGAGGGACAAAACAGTATTTTACTCTACGAGTTTCGAAACACCAGACACGCCATAGATGAATTGAAGACAGAGTTGGAAAGAATGAAAGGGTTTGAAATGGAATTTGATACAAGTGAGAGGGTTGAAAATTTAAGGAGTTCTTTTGAAGGGTTGCAATGTGGAGTTGAGAATACAATTGTTCAACTAGATGATTTCTTTGATGAGATTGTTGAAAGTAGGAAGAAACTCTTAAACTTATAAATTCATAGCCTATTAATCTATAGGTTTAGGTTTCACTCTCTTTTTAGCCTTTCTATTCTATCTTTTAGCTCCCACATAAGTAACATGGGTCCAAATTTCACCCTTCTATAGGAAGAACTAGTATACTAAATTGGGTATAACCCATTTCAACATCACCAGTCAGTCTTGCAACATGGCTAAAGAGCATATATGCGTCTCTATTATGGATTTTATGTCATCAATTGTTAGTTTACCATTACAAGAACAATATACTATATTTATGTAACCATATCTATGCTAAAAAGGAAGAAAAAATGCTACTTTCTACCAAAAATTATAGGGTGTTACTATTTGGCCCCCCTCCTCTCACATATCACATATGTCAAATCATTGAATTACAATTTTCAATGTAGTTTTACACATACAAAAATCATATAAAATGAGGTCATTTAGATTACAAAAATTATATATTAAGGTATAAATGTTTTTTCCACTAGACAATTTTTTATTTAGATATGGAAAACGAGGAACTAGAAACCGTGGGTAGTTTATACATAATATAATACAATTATTATATTAATAAAATAATATCCTAAGTTTTCTATTTATGAATTGACATACCCTTCTAGAACGCAATAGTGATTTGATATGACATGAAAAGCAATTATAAATGGAAATGAGATGTGATTCTCCTCTCCCTTTAAGGAAAAGTAAAGCAAGATTTGCTTACAAGTTAGGAGACATGAAGAATATTAAATGTTTTACAGGTTTCACATGTGTGTCACAAACGGGTTTTATAACAGATACAAACATTTAATTAACATACATTACAAGTTGATAATGTATAACTAGTTATGTACAAATAGTTTTTATTGTCTACGAATCATCACCCGTACTAATCCGGTAATTAATTCTTGGTTGGGAATAACATACATATAAATATCATTAGAGTGTTTCAGGATACTAGTAGAAGTGTGCGAAGTAGTGTGTCATGGTGGGGTAGCATGACGACGTCATTACCATGCCCCTTACGTCATGGCTGAGTTATGGTGACTACGTAGTAGAAGATGCTCATGACGGGTTTTTTGTTTTTATATTTTTGTTTCTTCACAAACGCAACTTTATTTATTATAAAAAATATGTCAGGTCATAAAAATCATCACCATTAAAGTCATACTCACGTGATGCTTTAAGTTCAAATTTTATACGTACCAAATACACAACAATCTTTAACCATACACAAGTAGTTGAAGCATAAAGTTGTTATATATGAACATTTTTGTTGTGCAACGACCACCTCCTAAAACAAAAAGGTGCTACTTCCATATATACATACATCTAACACACACAAATTCAACAAAACGTAGGAAGCCATCACATTAATACCAAAAAATTGCTATTCAATATTTATCTCCGTTTAACCACAGTAAAAAATATATTATATATATGTATATCATCGTATGCCAGCCAATAATTGACCCATCTCACTCTTTGCATTTTCTTTCTTTTTTTTCTTCTTTTTTCTTTTTTACTTTTTAGGGGGTCACCTTCTTCCACCTAGTATTAACTAGATATGCAGAAAATAGGATATCTGTGCAACCAAGAGACCCGAACAACCAGACTAAGCTTTGACGACGAGGCGTGTAAAGAAAGGGAATTTACTACAGATCTTGGCCTGGCATTGCAAACTGAGTTGCAAAGCTCTCAACTTGGGCCCCAAGATCAAGAATATCTTTGTTGTTTTCAAGACCTTTCATGAAAGACTTGAGCATTTTCCCATGTTCCCTCTGCACTGAGCTTGTTATTTGAGCCGCTCGACACAGAAAGTCCGCCATTTTCTCGAAATCAGATTCCAGGCAACCACGTGAGGTCATTGCAGGAGTACCTGAAGTATAAATCCATCAGTAATGCATATAAGTATATAACCCCATGTGATTGATTATAGAAGATCGCAAGATGAGCGGGTCAGACCAAAGACACTTTTTATTGAAACTATTTTATTACACTGACGGACCAACGTTTTAGTAAAGTGAGATGCTCGGTTGCATATTTCCAACCCATTTTGCTTTTTAGCATAAGTTTCTCTGTTTCACCCTTTTGACCCATTACTACATTAGATGTAAACTGTAAACAAAATCCAAACGAACCCATTACTCCACTAGATGTAAACTGTATATTTGCCAAGTCCAAAAAATTTAGTATAAATTCATTATCTGAATCCACAAAAAGAACTAGAAATTAGTACTCACCAATCCTTACTCCTCCAGGGATGAGAGTTCCATTATCATCAAATATGGCAATTTTGTTGACAGTAATGTGACACATCTCACATACTTTCTCCAAATTCTTACCTGAAAAAGGAACATGAAACAAGGGGACCATGTGTCACTAATAGCAATAAAGGAAACATGTCCTGGAGCATTGCACGTGGTAATACTGTTAACCTAAACATCTGCAATTATTTATAGTTTTAGTTTCTTCCATGTTACAAAAGACACCACTCGATTAACACCAACTACACTTTGAAACATCGCACATGATGATACTGTTGCCTATATGTAGGTAAATCAGCCAAGGTTGTAATTTGTTCCATGTTGCATATGACACTAATCCATCGATACCAAATTTTTCTCAACAAACATGCACATAAAAAAGGAAAGTTACCAGCAACATGTACCTCACATGCAAATGCAAGTTAAATAATAAAATCAAGGGAGATTAAAGAAAAAAAGAGGCTGAGTAACCCACAGCAACAGTAACATTCAAGGATATTAAAATTTTCCAAAAATGTCATGCAAAACGATTCTCCTGATCTCCTCTTTATAAGAATTAGTTGCTCTCAAACATGTATTTTCTTAACAGTGTAACAGAAACTGGACAGACTTGTATTGGTAGATCCCGACTAATTAAAACCAACTGTCCAGCAACCAACTAATTTCAAAATAGATACAAAAACGTTGGTCTTAAAGAAAACAGGCGAATGCGTTACGTTCCAAATGCATACTTACTAAAAAAAGGTGGATTCAAAAACAGAAACATGCAACTAGTGAAGGACCAAAATTAAAATTCATAAACTATAACGGGACTCTAACTGTGGGGAAGAAACAGTAAAGGCACGCATTTAATGTACTCCATTTTTAACTGAAACAAACACATATATTGGGCATAACAAAAACAATTAAATAAAAAAAGAAAAGAAACTGAACCTCCAACAAGGTACAAGAACAAACATGTACCCTAGACCATAGACATACTGGCAGAAAACTACTTCATCATCTCTTTTAGGTTTTAGTGAGTAATGGAAACAGGCCAAGTGTTTCAATACACATGCAGAAGCTGTGTAATTCCACATGTTTTACGTCACACTTTCACCAACCAGAAAACTTTTTTTAACTAGAAATTGTGTCTTATTGTTGTCAGAAAACAAGATGCTACCTGAATATTTCCATTTACAACTATAGATGAAATAACAACAAAACTTAGGGGAAAATGTGTAAATCTTTCATCACTACTGGTAATACATAGGTCATTTTAATATCCTTTTAGTTAAAAGTAAACTGATGATGAAATGATGAGAACTTTTATATTGGGTCCTAAAGCAAAGACTTATACAGCATACAGGTATTCACAGAATGGAAGTAAGGTGAGAAAGAGGATTTGTACCAGTCAATCCAAGATTTCTAAGATCCCAAAGTAACAGATGATTGTCAGTCCCTCCTGTGACCAACCTGCAGTTTCTTCTCAACAAAGCAGATGCCAATGCCTGAGCATTTTTCTTCACCTGTTGCATATATTCCTTATACTCTGGAGTAGCCAATTGTTTCAGCGCAATCGCAAGGGCAGCAATATGATTATTGTGTGGCCCACCTTGAAGAGCAGGACACACAGCAAAATTTATCTTTTCCTCAAAGTCATATCTGTCACTACCATCACCTTGATTCAAAAGCATTCCTCTTTTCCTAGGCTTAGGACCTTTTCTGTAAAAGATTATACCCCCTCGAGGGCCTCGAAGACTTTTATGAGTAGTTGAGGTTACTATGTCACAAAATTCAAAGGGACTTGCACATTCCTACAAAACATAAACCAAGATATTGTCAAAACATCATAGATAGATAGAAGTCAACTGAAAAAATTAATGCCCTTTTTCATGAGTTGCAATTATGTACAAAATAAAATTTTGTTGCGAGTATAAGCTAGTCAATAGCAGATGTGATTCCCTAAGGGAAAATCATTACTGTATCACATGAATATTTGTTATTAAAGCCTCAATTAAAGAAGTAAGAACCCGTCATGCCGATTGATAGTTTAGAAAGACAATGTTGCACAAGCCACAACATTAACCTAAAATAATAGCATGATGTTAAAAAATCCATTGGTGAATAAATGATGACATGTACTAGCAATGGTAGCCAAAGTACAAAGCATGATGATACATTGATACGATATCACTAAGCAACTAATATATGCAACCTATAAGCCTATAAACTCAACATTGCATATCTAAAACTGGCATTCTGAAGAATACAACTCACAGCATGAACAAGAGCACTTAGTTTTAGATCAGTGTGTGAAACCAAGAAAAAAGAGAAGAGAGTAAGACCAAGCACACATGAAATCTTAAACTATGTTATTAAGACATTAAGTCGATTCAAATGTGGATGGATAACTATCAAACCAAAGGCACAATACAGCTCAAATAGTGATCAACAGTTTAACCAGTCTAAGATAAGAGTATCACACACTAGCAACAATTTAGCAATCAGCAAAGAGAATTTACCTTTGCAGCAATAAGACCACTAATTTGAGCCATGTCACACATCAAGACGGCACCACACTTGTCAGCAATCTGTCTAAATTTATAATAATCCCATTCCCGAGGATATGAGCTCCCACCACAAATAAGTATCTTTGGGCGAAAGTCAAGGGCTCTTTCCTCAAGCTTCTCAAAATCTATAATCCCTGTTTGAGGGTTAACCTTGTAAGAAAGACTTTCAAAGAAAATCGAAGCCCCTGAAACTTTCCTACCATTAGGTGTGTAATAACCATGACTTGTGTTCCCTCCAGATGGGGTATCCAACCCCATAATTCTATCCCCAGGCAGCAGCAAACCAGTATAAACTGCAAAATTGGCAGACGTACAAGAATAGGGTTGCACATTCACTCCCCAACTCTCTGAATCAAGACCAAAAGCAACTAAAGCACGTTGGCAACAAAGAATTTCAATCTCATCGATGTACTGATTGCCAGTATAGTACCTAGAACCAGGCATGCCTTCAGAATACTTATTCGTCACATGACTGCCTAAAGCTTCCATAACTGCTTTACAAACAAAGTTTTCCGATGCTATCAATTCAATCCCCTTGTATTGTCTATGCTTCTCTTTCTCCAAAATCTCAAATATATCAGGATCAGCAGCCTGAAGCGACTGGTTCCCCCATGCCCGAACAGTCTGTCTCCGCGATTCAAGACTTTGACCTTGCCTGTTTTGCTCCACATGACATCGTTTTGGCAACGTGTTAGAAGAGGCCGAATCAGTGGTGGCGCAGCTGCTGCTATTATCCCTCCGCCTTTTCAAACACATAGAATGCCCCAAAATCCGAAACTCCTCAACGTCTCTCTCCTCGTCTTCTTCACCCCCAACTTTGCTTTCCTCATTCAAATCCATACTCCCAGCGTTCTTCTGATGGTGCTTCTCATTCAAATCAACTTTTCTGCTCTCAGTTGTGGTCTGTTGTTCCATCAATTGAAGAGGAACACCGGAAACGAGGTGGGGCGAATTACTCCGAAAACTCGAATCGATCTGAAACGACAGAGTATTGTTTGCTATTTGACTATTGTGAGAAGAGTGTGGTACAAACCCTAACGATAGGTTCGATTGAGGAGCACGGGTCAAATCCATTGAATTCTATAAAAACAACGCGGAAAGAAGTTTCTTTACCCAATCTTAAAAGTGACAACAACAAAAACAACAACAAGAATCAAGATCGACAGAGTGATTGCAGTGATGGGCAAAGTAACCGGTGACTTTGGGTTCCATTAATTGCAATCAAACCCTAATTTCCCCGGTTATTTGAAATCGATGCTTGCGTACCTTTTGTAGACGAGCTGAAGAGCGATTATGACGATGATGACGATGAAAAAATTGGGATTAATCTTGGTGGCACGCAGCGATGAAAGATTTAGACAGCAGACTGAAGGAGATGAGGAGATTGAGAGAATGGCGTGGGTTTGACGAAGATGCAGGCGAGAGGGGGGATGTATCTGGACACGTAGGCCGCTGCAACGGGTTTCTTGAACCGGGTTTGGTTGAGTAGTAAACTAGGTTTAATGGCGGTTTTTTACAACAAAGAAGATATTTTCTTTTCTAACAGGCCGAATATAATATATATTAATTACTTTTTAAATTTAAATTTTGATTAATTGTTTTTCATTTGTTGACTAATTTATTTTATATATATTTAATGCATTTTTATCTTTAACTTTCCACCACGACCTACTCTACCAAGATCTAAAACAATAACAAAAGGCAATAAAACAAAACCAAAATTTTTTAAATCTGATGTAGAAGTTAGATAAAAAGATAAGAATTAACCAATAACACATATTAACACAAAAACACAGTCAAGAATACACCTGAACGAATCTAACCTCACTCTCTCAAACTTATTTGAAAATCATACATACACTTCAAATCGATAAAAGTGGAATAATGGTTGTTTACCTCGTAGATGACATAGTCATGAATGAGAATGTTGTGACCCGTTACAAGGAGTCCCTTAACCTCCTGAACATGGTTATTTCAAAAGAAAATTCACTAAAATTAAGGAGTGGCTTGGCGAAATTTGTAAATCCATTGAAGTGTTATTACATTATAGTCCTATCGGTTGATGGTTGTTGCTCATAGTTATTCGGTGTGTGATTTACGTTTGTTTTGTAGGCTAGGTGGAGTTGGATATCTTGTTATTGCAAGGCTATACCATAAACACCCGAAGTGGTACTCCCTTTTTGAGGTTATGGGTTAAAATTGTTCTCTTCTTATCTCACCCATTTGATTTATGGTTGGGTAAGGGATGTACTCTCATCATTTCTAGAGAGTGAGGTATAAGGAAGGTAAAAAAACTTCCAAAAACCAAGATTTCTGATTGGGTAAGGGATGTGCTCTCATCGAGTTCTGGAATGTAGTAGCAAAAATCAAGTCTCAATATTCAATGTTAGACTTCATTCCCTATGCTTGTTCTCCAATTTTGAAGGTCCTACAGTCGTATAATGGAGGTGGAGGTTTTGGATAATCGGTTTACATAACACCAATTTGAGTATGGCATTGTTGTTATTAGCTCCTTGTAATCTTTATGGAGTAAGAAATTTAGTGTTTAAGTTCATTTGTTAAAGATTTGGTTGTTGACCTAAGTTGGGTCATTTGGGTTGAACCCTTGTTTTCAAGATCATGATGGTTAAAGTCAAAAGATTTAAATTTTAGTTAGTTTTAGATCGAAATTAGCAAGCTCACAAAATATTCTGCAGTAGTTGTTGTAGACTCTTTACTGCTTACTCATAAC
Source organism: Dittrichia graveolens (assembly GCA_038502395.1). Taxonomy (NCBI): domain Eukaryota; kingdom Viridiplantae; phylum Streptophyta; class Magnoliopsida; order Asterales; family Asteraceae; genus Dittrichia; species Dittrichia graveolens. Next base: position 72,812,506 of record JARJIL010000005.1, on the reverse strand, counting down.
TATAAAGGTTCTACGATTGAACTAAACTAATATATGAAATAGTGCTCAATGACACTCGGATGTGGGATAACACATTCAATATATCGAAAAACATGAGATCATATATTCTTGCACAGCTGTCTGTCACTATATTAGACCCATCTCTAAAACATTCTTACCCACTGTTTATACTCCACCAGGTAGTTATAGTTGCTAGAAATAGTATAACAAAGACCAAGTTGACCGCACCTTCAACATAAGAAAATTTGAACCCTCACATATACACACATGTATACATATACATAGAGTATGTCTAAACTTCATGACAAAGGCCGATATTCACCATCCTTAATGCCAAGCACAAAAAGGCCGGGTAGCTGATGTGTGCATTCAGGGTATGATATACAGTATTAGAACACCTAACGAAAAAGTAAGAACCTAATTGGAGTGGGTGTGTGGTACGGGAGCCAGTTGCCTTAAATGTCTAAGGCGTCTTCGTCGTGAATACAGACCAACAAAGTACAAGCTGAAAGAGAGAAGAATAGCAGAGCAATCGAACAAGTCTATAGCATCAAGATACGGCCCTGCACCACACCATCCAAACGTTAAAAACACAGAAGATAGCATACTGATGAGGTGGATTGGGTTATGTTTGATCTCTACATGGTAAAAGGGTAAACACATAATGAAGATAACTTAAAAGGAAATGGGTCAAGACTTGCTGAAAGTGTATTATCTTGACGCATATAACTTACTACATTGATATACTAAACTATCATTTTTATAACAAATTATTAAAAAAAAAGAACTTGAACAAAATTGTATGAACACGACATAACCCACCCTGTAACAAAATCATCTATTTTGACCCAAACCCTCCCCACACGTTTTTACCACCTCCAATGACTCCTATGTGCATATTACCCTGAAAAATATATAAATTCTGAGTCCATGTAAACCTCAGCAAAACGATGTAGCTGAAAACAAAAGTGACATTCTTGCTGCTTGAACTCTCATCGTTCATCAAACTGCACCCACTGTTGCTTACTTGCTTGTATGATTCAGTTTTGATTATAAATTTTCTAACCAATTAGCATCTTTATACCTTCTGCTCATCTATTTCATGTCATTATTGTCATATAAACATTTAAGTGAGTTTCTTCGTTCGTGGCATATAGCCAGTCTTGCGAGGCAAGAAGTTCTAGGAATCATTTTAATCATTTTACCCTAAATTACAGTTGAGGAACTGAACCAACTTACATCTTGGAAGAAAATCAAACGGACTAAGCGTATAAAGAGCACCAAGAAACACCTGCAAACAAGAAAATAATTCAGCCCTTACTTCAAAACTGCGCACCTAAATGCTGTAATCAAAATATACACCAACCAAGAAAATATTAATAATAAAAATAGGTTTGATGTATAAAGACACCGCCAAAGACCGCAATAAATTTCAAACAAGTTATATTTATATCAAAATTCAGTGTAAAATGATTATTCTATCCTTGCTTAATTTTTATATTCAAAAAAATTTCAATGAAATGCAATACGAACTTCAGGGGCATTTTTACGAAACTAAAGAACCCACCCCTTCCCCCTGGCATCAGTTTCCAGATTTTCTTTTTCGAAAGTTCTTTTTAACTCTTGACCATCAAGGTTTCCACTTTTATACTTTAACCACCGAACCAAAAGTGCATTTAGAGGTATTTTAATCATTTATCACAAATTTAGTAAAAGTGACACCTATATGAAAGTTGTGTTGGCTCCTTTAACGTTTTTGTAGTTAGATGGTCCTTTGAAACATACTGCAAACTCTGATGCGTATTATACCTAACGTATGGTATACTCCATAAGAGAACTCCAAATACTTTTTGACTATATTAACTTCTTTTCAGGTAAGATGTTGCTTCTTGAATCCAGAAGATGCTAAGCAACGCTTGAAAGCTCTTCATAATCATACCAGCAAATAAATTTGAGCAAATTTATGTACATAGGCTTGAAATGCATGATTTCCCATTGTAAATCATTTAGTAAGCAAAGCTCGCAGAAACTGCAACTGGATTATAAAAATATATTTGAATTGTATACACAGTTCAGTTTTGCTTAACTGCAACTAAACGCAATCTGCTAAGGTAAGCAACAGGTCTATCAGGATCCATCATTGCTTGAAGCAATCTCTTGACAAATAAGGGCAACTGCAGTACTTGCTGTCACAAGAAAAAAACAATAATCAGATATTTTTAAAAGCTTTCCAGGGACTAATCCACATGTACAAAATTACCCCCAATGACTTCAAGAAGAAAAACCTTTGGGTAAAGAGAAAGGAGAGAGTGACACAAAACTGTATAAAATGGATATGAATCAGCCCCATTATATGCGATATGTAAACTCTAACAACTGTTTCTGGGGACTCGTTTGTATGATGTGACCCGTTCTGTCACAGCAGAAACTTATTACTATTATTATTTCTGATATGAATCAGCGCAAATATTTAGGCCTTTTGGCTATTAACTTCAATAAATGGGATTGTTCTCAATTAGAAGCAGACACTAGTTACATTGAGTAACCCTACCAGAACAAAACCGAAAGCACCACCAGCAAAAAAACCGTTGTACTGCCTAACATTCTTGAGAACCTCACGTATCCCTGCATCCTGCTGCTGGTATAATGTTGCTTCAGGCGTCAACTTTGTAATAGGACTCGAGCACATGGGGCACTTGCAAGGCCGAAGTGCTGCAACATGGTTCCAGTATTCCATGATACAACCGCCTGTATACAGCTTTCTATCCATTAGTAATAATACACGGATTTTGAAAAAAAAAAGGTCATGACAGCAAATCAAAAACTACAGCGCTTATAACGTAAGACAGGCCTGCAAAGATTTTACTTCACCATACACCGACCATTTCTCAACCTCTAAACAGAATACTGTATAAAGCCAGGTTGTGTCACAAGGAAGATCTCATTTGCAGAAGCACTATATATTATCATTAATACATGGAATCATGTTAATATACCAGCTTCAAAGCTATCATAATTCATACATGAGTCAGAAATAAGCTCCAATCCTATGTTCTATTTATAACAGATTAGATGCAGGGCTGCCTAAGTTAAAGATGGACAAACCAGACAAAATAACCCCTTAACATAATCATTAGTGTAAACACCTCCTAATCAATCACATAACTGTTATTTCAGCAGTAGGGCACCTCTTGCTATCTGTTCATGTTTCACAATGTCCATACTAATTCAAGTAAAAGCACAATTTCATAGTGGCAAAACGAATAAATTCATTTTGATATCATTTTTTCATCTAATCAACCAAACAGATCCCATCGTATGCAAAATTTCTAACCAAGCACACAAACGAGCAAACTAAGGTTATCATTTACCAACAACAGGACACCATATACAAATTATCACATACCACAATACCAGTGGCCACAAGGACCGCGGCAAGGAGCGGAGAAAGAGCCGAAGCAAATAGGGCAACAGTCATCGGCCGGCGGTCCTTCATGGAGCGCCAAACTCTTTCTCTCGCTTTCTGAAACTGACACACTGCTTGCTGGTGACGCCGCGCGTGTTCCAGATTCTTCCATTTCAGTTTATATCAGAAATTCAGAATCAAAAGTAGATGAAAAGGTGCTGAAATGGCTTCCTGATGATGACGATGTCGATTAATCGTGAATATATAGGGATTGATTACATGATTCGTGTAAGAAAAAACAGTAGAGTCGTGATTTTGTGTATGAATTGGTTTCGTCAATTGAATGAGCAGGCTGTGTGTAAACCGACAAAGGAGACGATCAGAGTTATCTATAAGAGCATTAATTTATTAGTTTCTATGCTCCTGCTCGTGACCGTCGTAATTGGCGGTCTGTGTTTTAATAGTCGTCTCGCCTACAGCGCGTGTATAAATAAATACCGGAATAATTAATATAAATTTTAAATATTTAATATAAAATAATTATGAATAGTACATATTAATATAAAATGCCTAAAAAAATGATATATTTATAGGCTTGCCTTTTTCATCTTCCATAAATAAGAACTTTTAAATTATTCTTATTTTTTATTCGAGAAACTGTAAAATATAATTGGTCATGAGAAAAAGCATGGTGTCTCATAAACAATCCAGCATTTAAATAACGATTGATCTTAACTTTTGTCTATTGTTATTGGATAACAAAACAGCAAAGAGAAATGTATTTGTTGAAAGGTTGCATATATAAATAAGAGGATGTTTAACGTAACTTTAAACATATATAGTGTAAAAGATTACAAACAAATCTTCTAATATAAATAAAAACTAAGTTCAATTAAATATATTAGATAATTTTTAGCCATTGGATTTAGATGAAAATTTTAATTATCAAATCTTAACCATCTATTTTGATAAAAAGTTAAATCCAATTTTGATTTTTCTTGGTCAAAATTAGATTCAATTTTTACTTTAATTAAAATCAATTATTATAGATAATTTCATATATGTCATTCTTAAATTCTAAAACATTATATTTGTCCATCTTAACTTACAAATATCCTATTAATCTTTTATAATATTTTAAAATATTATATTCAACCAAATTCTTAGTTTTATCATTCTAAAATACTATATAATCATTTTAATTTTTTTAATTATAACTAATAAACGCTTAACCTTATTACCGATAATTGTAATAAAATGATCAATGACTTGTATAAAAAATACAATCATGTCTTTTCGTATCATGATACCATGAAACTATCGTCACATCTGCTCTCCCTCTCGAGTCGACATTTTCACCGCTAGTCTGAGTGTTGACGCCATCTTTCGTTATTTTTTTTTCATTTAATTCACGTTATATAATTATTTAATATTTTTTATTAATATTTAATTATTTATTATATTTTAAACTAACCCGTTTATCACACCGGCATTTAATCTAGTATAATAATAATAATAGAAAATTGTAAATAATACATAGTAATATAAAAAAAATAATAATAAAAAAGGGAAATTTATCAAAAATCACATATCCTTACAAAATTCTAAAGCTTATTGATGAAGATCTTAAAGTATAATGACTATATTTGTATCAAAAATTTACTTCATACACATAAGGTATAATAGCTCGTAACTATTGTACAACAACTCATACATTATACAAATGAAACGTATAAATAAGTCATGAAGATCAAAACACAATTTTAATTAATAAATGAAATACCATAATTAAGTTATGAACAAGGACAATGGAAACAAAAATTAACATAGAACAAACGGCATTCCCATTTTTTTATTTGACCTTTTTTATAAGTGTTGAAATTTATGGTAGAAATTTTAAAGGCAGTGGAAATTAGACACTTAAAACAATTGAAGTACGATTAGGAATATCTCAATTTGTATCATTGTAACCCATATCAAAAACTTTTAAACCCTAAACAAAATCAAAATTGAATCTAAACCTAATATTTCAAACAAATAACCCGGGCTCGTCGGTTTCGTTGGAGTACTGTTAAGGTTTGTTGGTTCAGTGCCAAGAGTTTGGTTCGTTGGTGATAATACTGTCAAGGTTTGTTGGTGAGAGTCGGATCACTTTTTTGGTTCGTTGGTGAAAGATTGGTTTGATGGGTCGTTGCTTAGAGACGGTTTAGGTTCGTTGGTGTTTGGTTCTCGGCTGGTCCGATAGTTTCTGGCCGTTTTCCCGGTGTTTATGTTTTCGAGTTTTTGTGGTTCGTTTCCAGTTCTCCGGTTGTGGTTCGTAGGTCGGGGTTTTGTTGTTCGTTTTTAGTGTTCGATGTACGATTTCACGTTTTCAAGCTCTCAAGTCATGATTGAGGGTTGTGGTTAGGTTTAGATTGTGTAACGTCTCAATTTTATTTTTTTTTTGCAATAAAACAAATGCCAAGCATACGATTCACAATCTATCATAACTAAAATATTGTATCACTTTAAAAACAACCCCGGGCGATAACCCGTAAAAGCTTGAGCTCAAGTGTAATTGTTTGGAATACATCATTAAATACAAAATAGTTTAAATGCTGTGAAAGCTTGGGGAGATGAGCTATCAACTGCGTGCTGGAGCCCCGCCGTGGCCATAACCTAAAAAGAAGGTTAAACAACAACCGTAAGCACAAAGCTTAGCGAGTACACTTACTTACAATCAACCATATGACATCACATCATTTGCTTTACAATCATGTTACATCTTTCATTCCCGCTACCGTAGTAGTCGGTCCCACATTCCCGCTACCGTAGTAGTCGGTCCCACATTCTCGTCACCGGAGTGAACGGTCCCATCATACCCGTCACCGTAGTGAACGGTCTAGTCATTCCCGTCATGGAAGTGAACGGTCCAATCATTCCCGCCACCGAAGTGTACGGTCCCATCATTCCCGTCACAGAAGTGAACGGTCTAAGCAATAGCATGGCATAGCACAATAACAGTTCATTAATTCATCAGTCATCATTTCATCATCGTCAATTCGTCAATTCATCATTCAGCAATCATATAGCATGTAGCACATTAAACACGTACATCATAAGGTTTAGATGGTAAGTAAGAATACTCACCTGTCTTGCAGTCTCGGTTTCTCAATCTTATCTTACTAACTCACTTGTGATTACTTGCTAGTCAACCGTCACCTACAATAGGTCTTACAAATCAATACCGTGTAACGAATCCCTTGTTCGTTTACCCCCGTAATACATTCGGGTCTCACATAGGCATGTAACAATAAGAAATGCAAACAACATCAAAATCCATAAAATTGGGGACGCGTCGCGTCCAACCAACCGACGCGTCGCGTCAAGGTAAAGTGTCAGATTCTATCACCGGATTTCAAACTGTCGGATTTAAACTTATCGGATTTCAATTCATCGGATTTCGACTATCCGGATTTCAAGTCATCGGATTTCCACTATCCGGATTTCAAGTATCGGATTTCAACTATGCGGATTTCCAACTTAGATTGCAACTGTCGGATTTCATATCAAATGCATAAGTTGCATGAAACACCATCAAGTATAAGTATGAAAGTCGCATGGGATTCAAGTTCAAAGGTCGCATGAGGTTTCAAGTGTAAAAGTCGCATGGGGTATATGCAAAAGTCGCATGAGGGTGAAAACATGAAAGTCGCATGAACGCTCCATGCGACAGTCGCATGATGCGAAAGTCGCGTGGGGTGGGTTTGAAGGAAAAGTCGCATGAAGGTATGAAAGGCAAGTGTCGCATGAAGCAACACACATAAGTCGCATGGTAGGATATATGAAAGTCGCATGGGGTTAACAGGTGTTCAACTGAAAGTCACATGAAACAAAACAATAGGTCACACGACTCATTTACAAAAGTCGCATGGGATACATTCATCCCTGTCAGTTCATCATTTTCAACTTTCAAGCTCCATGGCCAAAATCATGTTCTTTCAAAACTCAACCAAATCGTTTCATTTTTGTTTCAAAACGTTTCTCCACTCATTTAAGTACTTTCTTCAAGATTTAAATGCATTTCATCAAGTATTAAGGCTCATAACACAAATTCTTTTTCTCTGGTTCTTCATAAACCCAGAACCCAAAAACCCAGATTCTAAATCATGCTATCATCATCCAAACAAGATAAATTGATACCTACAGTATCATAGTGAGGTAAGAAACCCTAAACATTACCTGATGATTCTTTCAACAATTCTTCAAGTTTCCAGATGATCCTTGCACCCTTCTTTCTCTGTTTTCTCGTGAGGGTTTAAGCACACACTAAACTTTCTCAATGCAACAGTGTTTGAAAAGTGTGGGAGGCTGTGCCCTACTTTTATATATATATATATATATATATATATATATATATATATATATGCCTTCTAAAAAGGCCTAAGCCCATTTTCACCATTGATTGGGCCCAAGAACATTGTCCAACAATACACAATAGTCTAGCCCATTATCCATTTTATTCATTCAAGCCCAAACATATACATACATACTTAACTTGTCCAACATAAATTTCACCACTCAACACAAAATTATTTTCTCAATAAAATATTCTTTTATTTACTTTTCGGAAGTTCGGGTATTACAAATTGGTTATTGGTTCGAAGGTCATGGTTCGTGGTTAAGTTTAGAGAGTTGATGGTTGAGGTTCCATGTTCGTGGATTCAGATGTGTTTTGAGAGGTCATGAGTCGAGGTTCAAATGTCACAGTTCGAGGTTAGTATTTTGCAGTAGCTTGGGAAAGTTTAACTAAATCTGCTCCATTTCTCCCATTGTCTTCACTTGGTTGGTTGGTATAACAATTATTAGTTTTGTTCATATGAGTATATGCTCTTAAAGGTGGCTTGCGAGTTTTGGTTAGGATTGGTCGGATTCGTCCTGTTGGATAACACGGGTCTAATGTGATATGTAATGAGGATAGAATGTCATGTATTATGTTGTCTCCTAGCAACTTGGTAGTTTCATTTTAATATATTGTCTTTTAAAAAATTACAAAATAAGAGAAAAGGATGAAAAGATGATGTTACTGAAGGATAGTTACATAAAATAAAACCTTTAAGGGGTGTTTGGTATGGGGAAAGGGAAATGGAAAAGAGGGTTTCTCTTGTTTGGGTGTATTTGAGGCGGAGAAATGGAGAGAAATCCCATTTCTCTTTCCCGGCTGTCTTTGTAAAATCATTTCTCTCCATTTTGAGGAGAAAAGGCGAGATTTGGCGTTGATGTCGTCGTTGTTGCGATGTCTATGGCGTTGATGTCGTCGTCTGTTGCGATGTCGCCGTCGTCGTTGTCGCGATGTAACCCTACTCGTTGTCGTTGTCGTCTGTTGCGATGTCGCCGTCGTCGTCATCGCGATGTAACCCTAATCGTTGTGATGTCGTCGTCTGTTGCGATGTCGCCGTCGTCGTCATCGCGATGTAACCCTAATCGTTGTGATGTCGTCGTCTGTTGCGACGTTGTCGACGTGTTTACGGCGAGGTGGCGTTGGCGTCGTCGTCCTCTGTTGCGATGTCTGTCGTCGCCGATGGAACCCTAACACTGTTGCGATAGACCCTAAGGCGATGATGAGTGCCCGGCGTCGGCATGGCGGTGTCGCCACCGCCGCCGCCGAGTTTCCGGCCACCTGAGCCACTATTTCTCATTTTCATTTCTTGATGTACCAAACAAAGACATGTTTTACTCATTTCCATTTCTCCCTCATTTCTATTTCCAATTCTCCCATTTTCTTTTCCCTGTATCAAACACCCCCTTAATGGAGAATTGTTGAAGCTGTAAACAAAATAAACTCCAAATATAATCTCTAACTAACATACAAATATAAAGTTTACTTACACATTTGAACTATAATAAAACCTAGATTGAAACCAAAATTTCAACAATTAGTAACCCATGAATAAAAAATATATCTCAAAATGAAGAGTAAAAGTTTAATGCAAAACAATCAATTTCAACAAAAACATAGATTTTATATACTACAATTAGATTTGAAGCTTTTTGCAAGTGTTTTCTCCTCAAACTTGTTAAAACCTTTAAATTGTCTCAAATTACAGATAAAACTTGCAAGGAGAGAGAACGAGAGAAATAGGTTTGTAAAGAGATCATGACCGAGATCCGGTTTATTTTACTCGTTTTAACATGGAAGAATATCTGTAACATGATTTTCCATAATCTTTGTCTCAAGACATGTCACTATAACAAAGAGAGAACCACATCTAGTAATCTACCAAATAAATTGACATGGTCTTACCGATCATTAGTGTGTCAATGTTATACTTCTATTATATGATGTCATGTATACGTCATTCTTGAATATCATTTTATAACGCGGGACGAGTCTTTCATATAAAAATTAATTTATTCACATAAGATAGAATATCGTTACAACTATCTTACAAATTGTTAAAACATACATTTTATATGGATAAATCAATTGTTTATATGAAAGAATCACTTTCCTTTTATAAGAATTCTCACATGATATATAATCTCGTATAGGTTCACATTTTTGTACATAACCACACTTACAAATTTAACATACGACATTAACAAGTTTATCCATGTTTTCACCTATGTGCAATGTCATGTTAGTCGTTACTTTACATAATCAAACATCACATTTAATTTCATATAAAACTTACTTTGTCGTCATCAATCATGAGGCGATGGGAAGTAGTCAAACTCACCATATTCTTCCTCTAAGTCAATTGTACTTTCATTAATAGATGAAACCATAGTTATCAAAATCGTGATCTTGATCGTACGATCCCACCTATCAAAAACGTGTTGGATCGTACTTAGGATCGTAAATAGGTAGAATCATACTCACGATCGTAAGATTGTAGTAAGATAGTAGGATCGTTATGCGATCATACGATCCCATTTTTTTGGTTTTTACATTTTTTAATTATTACTATTATTATACATTTTTTTATTACTACTATGATTTATTTTTATTATTTTTAAAATCTTTAAGTGGTCAACCTTGTCCTAAAAATAATTGTTTACAGTTTTCTACTTTATACACGTCACATTTTTTATTTTTCTTTTGTTATAAGAGATATGTGTTCTGAGAATAAGATTTTTTATAAAATAAAGAAATAATGTTGTGCACAATATGCTCTAGATTTATTGATTGTGTTTAAGAGTCACATATTAAATGTTATTATGATATGCAAACCAATGAATTGTGGTGAGTTGATGTATGTTATCTATGCACTTAATATTTAAAATTCAGACGATTTGATGTATGTTATTTAAGAATTTGATATTGGTTTTTATAGCATATAAAAAAACTAAAGAACTTTAATGACTTGTGGCAGGATCTTAAGATTCCGATCTTACGATCCGATATTGCAAAGACGAAAACGATCCTAGATAAGATCTCAATCTTAATAACCTTAGAAAGTAGTCAAACTCGCCATATTCTTCATTTAAGTCAATAGTACTTTCATTAATAGGTGAAACTATTTAGACCCAATAGTGTGATTTAACACAGATGATGTAATATATATATTAGTGTATAATCTGTATTAAAAACTGTAATTAATTAATATATGATATTAAAGAGAAGATATAAATAGTAGCGTCCTTTATTAATTTGAAAACTATTGAAGGACTAACCAAGAATGAGTCTGGCAGCGAAGACAAAATGATATATAGAAAGGAAAATGTATTTTAATCGAGAATAGGCTTTTTTTTAATTTTCTTCTTAAATTTGGAAAGATTTAGAAAGAAAAAAAAACACTTTTTTCATTCATTTTTTTTTACTAAAAAACATATGATGGCAAAACCTTTTTTTTCTTTTTTTAATTTATCTTTCTCTTATTAACTTTTTTTAACAGCAATGTTATGTTAGTGGGCTGGGTCTGCAGTGACATCCATATAGGGTAGTATGCGAGTTTTAAGCCACGCGTAATGAGGGAGTAAACCCTCCTCTATTATTTTCGAAAACCTCCACAATGAGACTCGAACTCAAGACCTTACAGTGGTGTAAAACCCTCCTCCATCTTCTCTTATTAGCTGCTGCGGAGTGATCAAGTCAATACAAGTTAGTCAAACATTAACACTTATCATGATTCTAAAAAAGTTTGTCTTGGTTTTATCATGGCACCATCAATACTTGAGGTATGACCATGCCATCACATCAAGATTTCAAGACTTGGGCGTAATGCTTGACGATGCTAAAACCAAGTTTTTAAATAACGTGGCGCGGTGGCAGGGTTAAGACTTAAGCCTTGAAAGCCATGATGAGGTCACATCATTTCACAAGATGCGACTTCAGGCAACAATTTTGCATATAAATAATAAATATGTATATAAAATTATACAAACAAATATAAAAAACACATAATTGAACGTAGTTTATCAATCTTTTTATTTGTTTTCGATATATCCAACCATTTTTATAACCGAATAACTATATACATGACTCAATAGCTCTAACACACCTAAAAAACACGGTTTATAACAGGTAAAGACATGTCAAGCTGGACCTTAGCTACGCCAAGCCTTACGCCTAAGCTTAGGACTATGCCATGACGGCATGGTCAAGCCTTGGCGAAACCAAGACAGATTTTTTAGAACCATGGCTAAGACCCAACTTGATGCACATTTACTCGTTGTAAGCCGTGCTTTTTGATGCATGATAAAAGTATTAATTCACATGGGCCGAATATATATATATATATATATATATATATATATATATATTCAGTTATAAAGATAGTTGAATATACCAAAATGAAGAAAAAAATTGATAAAATGTGTTATAATCTATACTTGGGTATTTTTTTATATTTGTTTCTATAATTATATACATATAATTATAATTTTATATATAAAATTATCACCTTAAATAATTTTTAAAAAACATTGTAATCTCACCGTAACTTTCAATACTTACAACTTAACCATACAATTACATTACGTTATTTATAACCTTGACACCTCCAACGTACTTCAATATGATGTTATGCAATGAAATTGTTAGGGGGTGTTTGGTTGGCATGATTCCTTGGGAATCATAAGGAATTGGAATCCAAATCCTTCAAATTCCTATGTTTGGTTGGTATCATAGCAAAGGAATTGGAATCTACACCTTGGAAAGTTTTCCATCATTCATAGGAATGTGAATTCCTTCCTCAAACCTAAGGAATTCAAATTCCTTCTCCCCAAACCACGGCACATACATCATCAATTATACCGTCGACTTCTTACATGTGACCGACGGCGACTTCGACCGACGATGGGGCGACGATTCTGACTGTGGGTTCGATTCCTTATCGATGGGACGACGGTGGGTTCAATTCCGACCGACGACTTCGATTCTGACGGGGCTTCGATTTCGACCGACGACTTCCTTACGTGTGACGATGGGGCTTCGATGGTGGTTCGATTTCGACGGTGGCGACGACCTTACCTGTGGTTCGATTGCGATGATGGCGACTTCCTTACCTGTGGTTCGATTTCGACGGTGGCGACGATGGGGCTTCGATGGTGGTTCGATTTCGACGGTGGCGACCAGTGGGGCTTTGATTCCGACGGTGGGCACAATGGGGAGGTGGTGAGCTTCGATGGTGGCGGTGGTTATGGATGAATTCCAATTCCTTTGTACAGGGTAACCAAACACAATGAACCAAGGATTTAGATTCCAAATCTAAATCCTTTAAATTCCAATTCCTTCTAAACTCTTCCGACTTAACATGAGAAAGCCTATAAAACAACGAAACGCCACCTTAGTCAAAGATGCCAAATATGTAAGCACCAATTATTGAAGATTAAAAAGTTCATTTATTTAATTAAACATATTATATTAGCCATTAAAAAGTTGCTAATATGCGCCTTAATTGTAAACCCTCTCAAGTCTCAACTTTCATCATGAACCCTTCACTCACCAACCTCACCCTCCGCCCATTCAAGCTCTCCGACGCCGACGACCTCCTCCAATTCGCCGGCGACGAACAAGTCACAAGGTTTCTACGGTGGGAAACACTGACAACTAGAGAAGATGCGTTGACTTTCATCAAGGATGTATGCATACCCCACCGTTGGCGACGGTCGATATGCATCGACGACCGGTCAATCGGATTCGTATCAACTTTCTACGACGACGGCCACAAGGCGGACATAGGGTACGGTGTGGCGGCGAAGTATTGGGGGAAGGGGATTGCGACGGAGGCGGTGAAGATGGCGGTGAAGCAGGTGTTGACGGAATTCCCTGAAATCGTGAGGTTGCAGGCGTTTACTGATGTGGAAAATAAAGGGTCTCAGAGGGTGCTGGAGAAGGCTGGGTTTAAAGTAGAGGGGCTTCTTAGGAAATATACGTTTATTAAAGGGGCCATTAAGGACACTTTGGTTTATAGTTTTCTATCCACTGATGCGCAGGACATTTAATAGTTTTGTTGCAATAAATACAATACTTTTATTTATTTTGTGTATATTTTAAATTCTAATTATATATAATGAATTTTTAATAAGTTATTATTATGCATAATAACTTATAGAGTTAATTTCATAAATAGTTCTTTAACTAACCACGAACGGTAAGTTTAGTCCTTTTTTGAAAAAGTTACAAATTATGTCCTTTAACCACCATTTTGTTGTATGGGTAGTCCTTTTTAACGAATTCCGTTAAAAATGGCTGTTAACTTTTATAAATTTACTTATCTACCCTTATCCTTCTTTTTTAATTTATTTTCATATATTATTATTATTATTATTATTATTATTATTATTATTATTAAAGTATTAGAACCCTCCCCCTCCCCCAACCCCTTTTCTCTTTTACTTTTACTGCACATTCCTCTTCTCTCCTCCCTCTCTCAACCGGTCAACCCTACAACCCCTCACCTCCACTCGCCGGTAAGGACGCCGCCGTCGCCACCACCTGTGACTCCTCAACCCCCTCAATATCTCTCGCAGTTATAACCACCGCCACCCACTGCACTAAAAGAATTCTTTACTTAACATCCACCTCCGCTAACACACACACGCTCGCGTCGACGGCGGCTGTTGGTGGTTTCAGGTAGGTGTCGATTTGTGTGGCGGGTTTATGGGTTTCGATTTTGGGTTTATGGGTTTTGATTTCGGGTTTATGGGTGTCGATTTGCGAGTTTTAGATCTAAAATTTAGTGTTTATGGGTTTCGATTTCGGGTGGCGCTACCATTTGTTTTGACTCTCATCACCACCATCATCACCGTCACCATCGTCATCCAATTCCATCACCACGACAAAGCCACCATCGTGCATCTGTGTATTAGATTTAGGGTTTTTATGGGTTCGTTTTTGGTAGATTTTTAACAGTTTGGGTTTTCATTTTTGTGTGTCTGGTTTTTTAATAGTGTGTGTGTTTTGGGTGATTTTTAACAAGGTGTCGGTGGTGATGATGATGGCAGCAACGATTTTTTGGGTGATTTTTTTGTTGGAGTTTTAGAGAGAGGGAGAGAGATGACAAAGGTTAGGGATGTAATCGAGCCGAGCCGAGACGACACAGTGCCAAGCTCGAGCTCGACTCGGTTCTAAAGGTCGAGGCTCGAAACTCGACTCGAGCTCAGTCGAGCTTTAATTTTCAAGCTCGAGCTTGACTCGAGTAAGTAATCGACACTCTCGAGCTCGACTCGACTAAAATTAATTTAATAAATTTTGTAGTAACAAATGTTAAAATACATTCCGGAATTCAAATTTCACATTTTCGAACAACAATTAACAACTAGTTACTAAGGGTATAAAAGTAAATGGTGTGTATGTAAAAGGGTAAAATGGTAATTTAGTACAAGCTCGATTAGGCTCGCGAGCCTGGCGAGCTGAGTATTTCAGATCTCGAACTCGACTCGACAGTCTACTCGAGTAGCTCGAGCTCGAGCTCAACTCAGTTCAGCTCGAGTCGATTTCGGTTATTTTTCGAGTCGGTCTTGAGTAGCTCGCGAGTTGTCTCGGCTCGATTACACCCCTAACAGAGGTGGTGGTGGTCGGTCGGTGGTGATGATGGCAACGGCGACTGTGGAGGTGGTGATGGTAGAGGTGGAGGTGGTCGGTGGTGGTGGTTTTCTTGGTGGTTGGAATTTTAGAGAGAGAGATAGAGTGTGTGTGTGTGTGTGTGTGTTCTTAATGGTGGTGGTGGTGGTAGGCGGCGGTGGTGATGGCAGTTGTGGTAATAGTGGAGGTGGAGTAGGGCGGTGGTAGTGGTGGTTTTTTTTATGCTTAGAACGAGCGAGAGAGAGAGAGAGATAGCAGCATGTGTTCTAATGTAAAGAAGTATTTAAAAAAATATTTAAAACCAATTAATAAGTATAAAACCAATTAATAATTACAAAAATAGTAAAAAGACATAAATACCCATGATTTAACGGACCTGGTTAACGGAATCCGTTAAAAAGGACTACCCATGCAACAAAATGGTAGTTAAAGGACAGAACTTGCAACTTTTTCAAAAAAAGACTAAACTTGCAATTCATGATTAGTTAAAGGACTATTTATGAAATTAACTCTAACTTATATACATAAGAAATTATTAATATTGTATTTATTGATAAAAATAAAATAATTTATATATAATAATAACTTAATTTGCATAAACTTTAGATTTTTTGTCAGATTATTTTGATACGTGGTTTGTTCTAATTGAATATGGTCTTTTCACTAAACTAATTAAATTATAAATTTTAAGGGTAAAACTAATTCTACATCTTCATACTAAATCTTTCTAGTGAAATTATTTAAATATATTAGAAAATTAATTGTGTTCTCTCTTGAAATTAGGGAAGTAGATGAGTCGAGTTGAGCTCGAATATGGTATATATCAAGCCGGAATTGTTTAGGATCGAGATTGACTCGTTTAGGCTTGCAGTATTATTTTAAATTTTTATTAAAAAGATATAAAATAAAATAAATTAATTATTTTGTATATGAAGCTCTTTAGACCGTGAGTCTAAATGAGTCCACTCTTCTAAGGCTTGAACTCAGACCTGTTTACTAAATGATATTTATGTGTTGTTTGTTTTTGAAAATATAAATGTCTTATGTCTTATTTTATGTTTTTAGAAGAATATGTGATTTAGAAGGTTTTAAGTCTGAGAAGATCGACGAAAAAACAAACAGTCTTATCAGAAACGTGTACACATCCACAAACATTTCTGTAAAGTAATACCTTATTTTAATAAATAAACAGTCTCGACTTTATTTTAATTTTATTTTAATGATTCGAGTTTAAATTGCTAATAGTTATTTCGTCGGTCAATTTACCCCATCCTTTTCTCCTTCAACGCTCCCAGCTCTCGACCTCTCATCTCCGAATAGTGCTTTTATCAAAACTGTCAGTGGACGCCACCTGGTGTCCTGTTCCACATCCAACGACCGCCGCTGTACCGTCAACCACCGTTGCCTTCTACTTCACCGCCGTCGACACCTTCCTTACTTCGTACGTTTCAATCTATTTGATTAAATTATGTAAAAGAAAACAGAGAATAACCTTATCGCTTAAATTTATGAACGTGAAATTACTGAAGCTACTGATATCATTGTTATCCCTAATTGATGATGATTTTTGTTGAAGTAATTTATTGTGTTCTGATTGTCATTTTGATTTTGTTTATGCAATTCTGCTGTGAACCATCTCAGTAAGCTTTGATATATAGCATAATTATGCACGTGAAGTCTTCGATCAAATATATTCAACCTTCTAGTTAGCCTTATTCACTCGGTTATATTTCTTTTTGACTTAGTTTTTGGAAGAAATTGGAACTATAGTTTCTGAAGCAGATTCACATTGATCAAATTGTAGAGATCAGTTATCATATCCTTAGCTGAATAGGTTACATGAGCCTCATTACAACCATTAACCCAAAATATTCTTTTTAGATTAATTCGGGTTATTTACGTGTGTCAAGTTTTGGAACAATGAGAGATGATAACTGTGAAAAATTAGGTTCACTTCACCAAAATTAGATTCTTTTGACACTTTGTCAGAATTTTTCTTCACTTCCTTGAATCGATTAAAGAACTAGACTTTACTGTGGCAACCCTAACCAAATCTCACAGACCTCGTCTTATCTTCATTCCTCAAATGTCTTTATGATAACTTTTACGTAATTGGATCAGCTTGGAAATCCCCTGGGCTTCTCATGCAACTGCTACTGTTGGAACTATGGTTGACTCTCTGGTTGTTAAATATAACACAAGAATGAATGATTCTTGATTTCTGTTTGGATTTGCGGTTGTTATTTGTGATAAGGCTGTAACATTTATATTGAATTCGTTGGTGGCATAGGTCATGCTGGACATTCGATTCCACCAATGATTACTAGTAATGCCAAATACAAATGGCACTGGTATGCTTCTTTAGTGGAAGTTCAGGCTTATATTCTTCCCTTCCATTGTTTTTATCCCCTTAGATAGACTGGCATGTATTTAAAATGAGTATATTTCTGATCAGTCGTTGCCATGGTCGGTATGCATTTTAAAACTGTTCATTCCCCATGAAAAACAAACAATTTCTTGTACATCACTACATTGGTCGTTGGGTAAATGGTCATTTTCTGTCATTTAGACTATTCGTTCAGCAAGAGAGGTAAACAATTGTTCATCTGAAACTTACTGCATAGTGCATACCACCAGCTATATACATAAAGGACCTAACCAAAAAATTGAAAATAAAAGTAAACAGGTCACATTTAGTATAAGCAAATACGACATTAGAACTCTGTCTTTGTTCCTCTTGTTTTTTTAGTCATTGTACTTCTTTGTCTTTCAATCACAGCAGTAGTATTTTATTTTTGTTACTGACAAACAAATGTTTGCCACATATAAGTGACAGAAAACTTGGTAGAAATGACAGCTGGGTGATTGATCGAGTTCCCATTAATGGTAGCTCCCACTTTTTCCATATATGGGTTTCCTCATCTCAACCACCATCTCTACCTCCATTTTTTATCATAAGGTGCACTGCTACTCTGTTTCGTCTCTCTCTCTCTCTCTGTTAAACACATGCTATTCTGATTTCTTCTTGACAATTGTATTTTACTTCGATACCCACTTCATTCAGAAGTCAAATTTGTTTCTGATTGATTTCTGGTTGCAATTGAGTGTGGTTACTAGTAGTTGGGTTTCAATAAATAGATGAATTTCGTTTTCCTGTTTCTGCAAAGAAATTCTCGGACTGCATGTTGATTGTTCTCGTATCTCTACTGCTCCAACAGTCCAACACACTTTGGATTTATTTTAGACCTAAACAGTGTTTAGATGTACTTTAATGTAATTACTGCAGCTAGTTTTGGCGATTTGGAGTAATAGTAAGAGCAGCCTGGACTAAAGTTATGTGAGAAATAAAATATTTTTAAGTCACAATAGTCATTTTGGAAATGTACATCAAATACTGCTTTTCTATTTTCAAATAAGATGTTTATGTTTGAATACAAACGAAAATGCAGTGGGTGTTTGATATGCTACGTACAGAGTTTAACACTACCATTGAAGCATTGATGTTTTGTGACCAAAGGGACCATTTCTTTGCTTGACATTAGAGAATGATTGCAATCCAGTTTATAACTTTATATATAAAAGAAAACCTTCATGTTCATAAGACTCATAAAAAAATTTACTATGACACCTAAACAACTATATAGTGGTGACTAAATGACTTGTACCGCCTACATTTTTCTGTAACTGGCAATTTATGCATTTCCTTGTAGTTATCATACTCGTTTCAGTTCTCAAGTTCAAAGAGTCACATATCTATTTAATTAGTTAAAATTGTTTATTTTTTGTTTGGGAAGGCTGATTCCTATAGCCCTGTGTTACGTGATGTTTGTATGCAATTTACTCAACAAGGAATTTGTTCGAGAGCCTTAAAGCTTTGATTGTTTCCCAATTTAAAACAAGTTCTATCTGACCATAAAGTGGTAATGTACTACTGTATTTGTAGTTGGCTGGTAACTATAACTAGTAACAAATATAAGTAGATTGGTTGTGTTCTAACTTTGTGGTAATTACCCTCAGATATGTACAGTAGTCAGTTCTAAACAAGCTGGTGGACGAGGGTCTGATCAGTTCGGCGGTTTGCGTCTGAAGGAAATGTCAGAGGAAAAGGCTTTAACTGTCACAAATGGTTCCAGTAATAAGAAAACGCCACATGTTCTAACTGTTGCTGGCTCTGATTCAGGAGCTGGTGCAGGTATTCAAGCTGATCTTAAAACTTGTGCTGCACGTGGAGTTTACTGTTCCACTGTGATCACTGCTGTTACTGCACAAAATACTCTTGGTGTTCAGGTAAAACAACATTTTTCTATTTATATAGTTCTTTAGTAGGTTGAAGAGGTTTCTTTCAAGTTTTAGTTTCTTTCTTTTAACTTCAAGTCTTCAATAATTTCGTTTGTTCCATCTTAGGATGTGAGCATTCTTCCAGAGGAGTCTGTTTCAGCACAGTTAAAATCTGTCCTGTCAGATATGCGGGTTGATGTTGTAAGTTAGTTGTAAGATTAATAGCAATCGGAAGTATGTATTCTTGAACTCTAGACAGTTTTTTATGTTCGTAGACATTGACAATAATTTGATGCTGATATCTACTTAGGTGAAAACCGGCATGCTTCCGTCAATTACCATGGTGAAGATACTTCATGATAATCTAAAGCAATTTCCTATTCAAGGTATGAAAGATACATGGATTTGAATTAGGGTAATGTCACTTTTGAATTGATATGTTCTAACTTTGAAAGGCAGCCTTAGTGGTTGATCCTGTCATGGTGTCTACTAGTGGCGACGTGCTTGCTGGCCCTTCAATGCTCGATACATTTCGGTAAGATATATGTTTATGCCAATGATGTGTACAATTTCATGTGCTCTTTCTTTACTTTCTAAATCTATGAGCTGTTTAGTTGCATCAATATTGTTTTATGGTATATGAGAGATCACTCATGTTTCGTGTGTGTGTGTGTGTGTGTATCACAGGCAGGATCTTCTTCCTATGGCTGATATTGTGACCCCAAATTTAAAAGAGGCGTCTGCTTTACTTGGTGGCTTGCGATTGGAAACAGTTAATGACATGCGCTCTGCCGCAAAATCTTTACATGATATGGGACCACGGTAATTTTTAAGCCATGCATTATATTATTCACCCCTTGTATGCACTCTTGCTACATTTAGTTGACTTTAGACTTTCTCTCTTTCATACTAGTTATGGCAAAACCAAAGTAACTTTTTCAAATTGTTACAGAAATGTACTTGTGAAAGGAGGCGACCTCCCTTCTTCCTCAGATGCTGTAGATATTTTCTTCAATGGTAAGCATTGATGCCACTTGATTATTCGTTTCTTCTATATTGGTTCATGTAGTTATTATTATATTGGTGATGTAGGTAAAGATTTTTATGAGTTACGTTCATCACGGATACAAACTCGAAATACTCATGGAACTGGTTGCACCTTGGCATCATGTATAGCAGCTGAGTTGGCAAAGGGTTCTTCAATGTTATCAGCTGTTAAGGTATTTTTTATAGTAGGATTACTTTCGGGATCTTAGCTTCTCCTATGTAAGTGTAAACCATATCAAAAAGTGCAACCAAGTGTCCCTTTTTATCTGGATGTTTTAGTTTTAGTTCTGAAAGCATTGTCTAATTAGAGATTTTCCTGTTGATTTAGTAGTTAAAAAGTACACCTTAATAATATAGAATAAAAGTGCACGCAACATAAGATTTCCCTTTCCTTATTGGAGCTCTGTTTTTTAATTCTTAATGAACTTCATAATGAAGGTAGCGAAACGATATGTTGAAACTGCACTGGAGTATAGCAGAAGCTTAACTATCGGAAATGGGCCTCAAGGTCCTTTTGATCATACATTTAAGCTGAATAGCAACATTTCAAGCAGGAAAGTGTTTGATCCAAGTGATCTCTTTTTATATGCTGTCACGGATTCAGGAATGAATAAAAAATGGGGTCATTCCATAACAGATGCTGTCAAAGCTGCCATTGAAGGAGGTGCCACCATTGTGCAGCTAAGGTTTAGCTTTCTCTTTTTTCGTTCCTCTCACGTATTCGTGTTTTAGATATTCTTTGTTTATAGTACTATATAGGGTTCACCACATACAAATTGTCTTGTTACACATCTGTGGGCTTGATCTCAATAATAATGGTTGTTGATTGTTGGAAATACAACTTTTTGTACTACCAAATGAAAACACACCTGAAAATTTAGAATAGAGGTGGCAAAATAGGCAAGTTGACTATAGTGGCAAACTGGACGAATTAGGTAGGTCGGGTGACGTGTGAATGCAGGTTGGGGTCAAAATTGATCATGTATGGTTGACCTATTAAACAGTTTTTATTTTTTATTTATTTAAAATTTTATACATAGGGAAAATGATATGTCCAGCTAGAAGCACCTATTATAGGTGCTTCCACACTCGTAACCACTTCAATGAGTAAATGATGAAATGACTAGCATACTCATTTAAAGTGTTTGTGAATGTGAAAGCACTTAAGATTGGTGCTGCTAGTAGCATATATCCTATCTCTAAATAGATATTTTAGAGATTATATTGCAATAGTGATCCAATTCTTTTTATAAGACGATGTAGGAGCTGTTGAACACTGGATTATGTCTGGGAGTTACTTTTCACCTGTTTGGCCCGTTCCACTTTGTAGTTAAGCTCATTAAATTTACCCATTTGACCCGTACCACTAAAATTAATTGCAAAATATGGTTTTCCTGGATATTCACGTACGGTTTTTCCTGGATATTCAGGGAAAAAGATGCTGAAACAGGAGACTTCCTAGAAGCAGCCAAAGCATGCCTTGACATTTGTCGTGCCCACAACGTTCCCCTTCTGATAAACGACAGGATCGATATTGCAATGGCTTGTGATGCTGATGGAGTCCATGTTGGTCAATCCGACATGCCGGTCAACACGGTCCGAACCCTTCTTGGACCTGAAAAAATCATTGGAGTATCATGCAAGACACCAGAACATGCTTTAAAAGCATGGGCAGATGGTGCTGATTACATAGGATCGGGAGGTGTGTTTCCGACCAACACAAAAGCAAATAACCGGACCATTGGTTTAGATGGACTGAAAGCTGTTTGTTTGGCTTCAAAGTTGCCAGTGGTGGCTATTGGCGGCATAAATCTGTCGAATGCGAGGTCAGTGATGGAATTAGGGGTGGTGAATTTGGAAGGGGTAGCTGTTGTTTCAGCACTGTTTGACAGGGAATGTGTTGCGGTTGAGACTAGGAAACTGTATGATCTGTTGACGGAAACCGTTGCGAAGGAGGGATCAACTATCATTAACTGAAGTCTCTTTTGGTTTTGGAGAATTGGTGGAACATAAGAAGTATGATTTGATGATATTTGTTTGCTGCTAAATATGCAACTGTATCATAAGACATTAATCTGTCTAATAAAGCTAAAAGGGTGTTTGAAGTTTGAATATGCATTTGACTGCGATTTTGTTGCTTGAATTCTAATAAACGTGGCTTAACCTTTTCCGTTTCTGTTTCTTGATACTCCGCTGGTCGTCCAGTACGTTTACATAAAGAGGATTGAATCCACGTCTTCTTCGGAACTTTTCAAATCATCTACCACTAGGTAATCTTAAGACGGTTAACAAAATGTACCTAATAATAGCTAATTTTGTTATTTTTTATGATTATAAACCAATTTTACTTGTCATCTCATAAAGTATTAGTTACTGAACATATGTTAACAAAAATGGTTATTTTCTTTGAGTAGTTACTTATAGAGATATATATCATTTATAGTTTCTACAATATACTCTCACAAGTTTTGATTTTAAAGATATAGTCTACCAAGGACATCTTTCCAATGCCTCAAAAGGAAGAGAGTAGTTTGTATTGTAACGACAAAAATCATGGTATAGAAAGTGGCTTCGCAAATAGCGTCATTTCGTCGATTTTGGAGGCAATGTGAGAAAAGTCATAAATGGACCTTTTAAACACACACGTATAACTAAAATGTAATATGACGATAATTATTATATCATTAAAAAATCAGCCTTCTCATTACAACTATCTTCATAACTTAATGGGTTACAGGCTTGTTCGGCCTAACGGGTATACCACAAACCAAAACAAAAGAGTGATTGAAAAATAGTTTGCTTAATGTTTTCTTCGCCTACTAGATTACAGGCTAATTACTAAACATGTACTTTCAAAAGTTCATTATTGTACGAACTTGAAAAATTATAATATTATTAGTAGACCCATATACATACGTGTATAAAAATAATTCTGGGCCCCTTGTAGACATGGGCTATGTGTGGTCGTCCACCCCGCAGATCCTTAGGGCCCCATCGCCCCTGTTGGTGAAGACATCATTGGGTTGTTCGCGTGTTAAAATAAATTGAATATGGTATTTGCGTGTTATTTTTTTCGGATAAAGTCAATTAATGCTTAGTATGCTAATAAAAGACTGGGTTGACTGACAAATAGCCAAACTCCCAACTCCAAAAGAAGAGAAGGAAGCTAAGTAAGTACAAATGTTGTGTCTGCAAGGCTAAGTGATAAGATTTGAATAAAAAGAAGGGAATGATGCAATGCACAAAATGACCAGAAAAGATCAGTAACCAAATAATGGTTGATTGATGCTTTTTCTTAGCAATAAAAAAATAAATTACATATAGTGACCACCTCATGTCGATCTATTCCGGCAAAGACATTTATAAGAAGTTAGATGCAGGAACTCATGTTCAGTTCCATTCCTTTGGCGAATGAAAAATTATAACAAATGTAAATCGAAACAAAACTTTTCCTGCAGCCGAAAGCATTAATGCAATGACAGTGAACCTGAAAAGTAACCATTTTATGATCAAATGAGTGCCCGGATGCCAACTTGTTGCATATCTCTGAGCTTCCAAATCGGCATATGTGCTCCTCCTGCAGCACCTTCTTCTGCCTCAACAAGCTGCATTGCCCATAAGTAATGGACTGTGTGGATGGTATCCTAGAAAACCAAGTCATTGACCAATAAAGTCAAAAGCAACCCAACATGCATGACTTTCTTGATATGAAACATCACATTAGAAGCAACATAATAGAAGAATATGATTGATTTTAACGCAAATAAAATTTGTATAACAAATATTTATAGAAAATATGTAAAATAAAATTTGAGTTTATGATTAAAGCACCAATCAACTAAACATAAAAGCATACTAAAAAAAATAATATAAACACAACTTTTAGATTCACGTTTGAACAATTTATTTTGATAATTATTTTGACAATGATTCATTAGGGTAAATGTAATTATGTAAACACCTGAAACATCAAATCATGACTCAAGAGAGACCTGTTGACAATTAAAACTAAAATACTATCTATGTTTTGATGACTACTAATAAACAAAGAGATGGATATGGATTTAAATTTTACCAGAAAAGACAATGTTGCCTTAATTCTGGAATGATACAATCAACATGGGAGTACAAGACAGATGGTGTGTATTCGATTCAGAATTTTAGTATTTGAGATTTCGAGGCACCTAACGAGCAAGGGGTATGTAGAACAAGAACACCACCTAGTTTTATCACATTTTTATACTTTTTGACCAAATTTTGAACAGAAGACGAAGTCCATAACAATATCCCTTCTCTGATTTTGGGCTTTATGAATGTGTCAAACACCTATCAGTTGCACCCACAAAAACACTTGACATTAAGTTTAAAAATGGCTAAAGAATTCACCTACTGATTAAGATCTGCATGGGCAAGTGTGGAGCATATAACTGCATAACAAAAAATTAAAAGCAATTACCTTGCCTCCTTCTGTTATTTCACCGAGTCTATCTCGCACACAATAGACCTGTTGTGTTTGAAACTGTAAAAGCAAAGTTAGCCCAAGTCAGTACAAGCTGTGACCTCTTCTTTTTTTTTAAATTTCAAATGTGTTTTTTTTTTTTTTTGGGTTTTTTAGGGAGGGGGTTTGAGCTTAAAAAGGCCTGTACCCCAACGATAATCAAGGGACTGTCACCCATCATTTTGGTCTCTCTTACATCAACTTCAGATATATGTAATATCTGCATCAAGTAAAACAATTAGCAAAATTTCAGTACATGTTCAAATTCAAAATCTATTGTGTTTGTTCTTTGCTTTGTGGAACAAATAAGTAATTAACCATTATGTTCTAACCTTGTTATCATAGAAAGTGCCCTGCATCTCACAAACCCTATGCTCTGCTTTACACCGCTCAACTATTTCAGGGGAACAATATTTCTCCAGTACTTCACTTTCTCCCTGTAAACAGTCGCATTTACCGTAAGAAAGAAATAATAACCAAGACCAGACAGCATAAGAGCTAATCTTTATCTTTACATTAGAAATTAAACACATACAGATAAGTACAAGAAATAAAAACCAAGACCAGACAGCATAAGAGCTAATCTTTATCTTTACATTAGAAATTAAACACTTACAGATAAGTAATACCACAAATTCATTCCATTTAATACAAATTCCACACTTACTTTAATGTAGGCCTTGAGTACTGGTTTCACAATTTCTTGAACATCCGACACAAAATCAGGTAAAGAAAAATACCTGACAAAAGATCAATTTAAACGTAACTATTTAGTTTGTTATCAAATCTATTAAAAGATAAATGTAAGAAACAAGAAGCATCATCTTCATACGGGTCACGCCGACGAATTTCCTTAAATGACATTGCTGCATCTGTCTCTCTAAAAACACTTTCGTTGATACTGTCACAGATATGAAAACCATATCATTATTAGAATCATAAAAACAAAATCATTATATAATTAAGTCATATGAACTAGCACAAATTAAAAAGGTTGGAGCAGCTTACTCCTGAATTTTGTGTACTACAGGATGATCACTAGTCTCCCATCTTTCACGCATATCTTCTGCAATCTGATAATCTCATTTGAGAAAGATATCAGAAATAAACTACTAAAAACACTACTAGACAGTAGCCACATGCAATGCTATATTACTGAGAAATTAATACACGCATAAAGCAAATTATACAACCAATTAAACATACAAGTTGCAACAAATTACAAATAACTGTACCTCCTGGCTCTTCGTGACTACAGGTTCACTAAAGCCACTGACGTGCTTGAAAATTGGATGACCTTGCATCTAGAAAATACAAAAACTACTTCAATTAAGAAACAGCTAAAGATAAGGGCAACTTTAGGAGGGCTGTTGCTAACCCACAAAGGGGACGTTTGGATTTGAAAGTGATTATATGAAATTCAATAATTAAATCAAATAATGTGTGGTAATAAAACCAGTTGTAACAGATGGTGTTTGGATGTGCTTTCGTTATTTAAAGTTGCAATAATTAGATAATCAAATGTTTGAGAATTTAACAAATTTTTTTAGTTACGGATAATAAACTGTTTAAAAAGATATTCTTGTGAAAAGGAGATATATATTGTTAATTGATAGACAAAGTCAATAAAATTAAGTTAAAAGGGTAAACAATTAAATCTATTCTACCCCTAAACAATGAGTAACTGATTATCCACAGCAGACTACGCCAAAATAATCAGATAATAAGCAGCATCTGCTGATCAAAACACTCAAAACTGATTATCAGGTAATCAATTAGAAAAAGCAAATCCAAACACCCCCTAGAAATCACTAAACTAGAAATCAGAAGAAAGCAAATTATTACTTTTGCCTTGAAGGCCTCCCACTTCTTGCTAAATCGGGACTGTTTTACAGGTACGATGGTTATATCTGTTCTAGTACTTGTTTCAACATTCGCTTGAGAGGCGGCAGCAGAAGCGGCTTTGGCCCTTTTCCTCTTATTTGGGCTACCACTCAACTCATCCTTCACAATATCATAACCCTTTTTTGCCAAATCAAGGACCTTTGCATCCCTGGCCTTCTGAAAAGAAGAAGAAACACCAGACCGAACCTTGCTAAATATCGTTTCTGCTGTCTCGCCGTACCCAGGTTGCTGTTTCTTATCTTCACCATCTGCCGACTGCTTATCATGATTACTATCTTTCTCTGCAGAAGCATCATTAGCTGAAGAACCAGAAGATTCAGGTGATTCCTGCTTCCCAATTCCTAAAGTTTCTTTCATCTGTAAGAGTATGAAACAGTTATAATAAACACATACTCAATCTTGCACGGCAGCATAAATTTAAAAAGATATAAACATAAATAGCTCCATGTACCTCTTCTTTAGCAGCGGAAACTTTTTCCTTAAGATTCTCGGATACCTGAAAGTGATCACAATGTCTATATTGATCACAAAGTTATACTATAAGATATTAAGAAACAAAGTACGGGTTAGAACTATGTGATTAGATGGCTAAGAATAACATAAAAGAGATGAAGGGTGTCTAAATTGAGGGTTTGGCAATGAGGGAATGAGAGTAAAATGATGGAAAAAACGATTTGAAGATATGGGTTTTGAAAATTAGGAAACATATCCAAAGAAAAGCTGGGAATTCTCTGTAACTGCAAATGGGAGTGGGTTTAGAAACAAATTCCCATCCCATTCATACCTTTTTATCAAACCCATGCCCATGGTGACTCCTGACTGTAAACCAAACGCCACCTAAACAATGACAGAAGATAGAGACAGTCTGGTCTTCTAAAACTCGCATTATCCAGTAAACTTAACATATGTACATATTCTTCTTCTTTCTTTGTTACTTCAAATGTCAAGCATATTATGGAATAGACCTACCCAAGACCTAAATAAAAGACTACTTTCAAACACCTGTGTGTACCAAACAGGAAAGGACACAAAAAGCTACACAAATGCAGTTGGGCAATGTAATGTAATGAAACCATACCATATATTCCTCCCAAACATACTAATTCTCACTATTATCATATTCAAATTATGCTTTTCATGTGAAAAGGAAGATAAAATGTATAGAAGTTCAACATAATAACAGGATAAAGTCTGGAGATGCCTTATAAACAGCAAGACTTTATCTTAGTAAATTTTCTTCAATTTATTATAAAACAGCATTAAAAAAATTTGGGCGCCTATTTGTGCTCTCTGCTTTGAAGTTTGAATCTTAAGCCGAAAATAAATAGCCCGAGATTGGGCCTCTCTTTTCATCACCGTTGTGGCTTGTATTTATTCCAACAATGTATTTGATACATCTAATAGTCCACATATCCAGACTACTTGAACGAGCATTCTGTATTTTAATATAGCAGCAAGTGAATATTCAGTCTACCTGTTTTCTTGTAGATATCAGCAAGATACTAAAAGAAGTAATATTAAATAGAAGAAGATGACAAATAACACGTCACATTTTGTTTCCTTATTTGACTACTTACTATTTGCCATTTAATATTATCAATAAAAAAATTTATAATGACTATAGAAGAATAAAAAAAATTAATTAGAACTGAACCTTCTTGGCTGTAGCTTCAGCTTCTGTCCACGCGCCATCCACATGCTTGTAAAGCTGCTCAGTTGTCTGCTTCGTTCTGCATTCGCCAGTTCACCATCTCAGGCCCTTCATTAGAAGTGTCTGCCCAGCTTTGACATACAACAGTATGTCTCAGCCTATAAGCAACTAAAAACTTAGAAACTTTAAAAAAAGGTTTTGTAGTACAAATTACCTAACTTTTAGGTCTTCTTTCACCCCTTTTAGCTCTTCGGTCTTCTCCTTTAATTCTTTGACTGACTGTTGGAACTCCTGATTTCTGAAAGCAGGTAAATAACACAAAATGGAGGGAAAGAAGATTACATCTACTACATAAGAAATGGAATCCCAAATACATAACCAAGTAAAGCAACATTGAAGTGTCTCTACTCTTTCTGTCAAGCTAAGTTCAATAATTGCAGCAACATGAGTGATAAAGGAAGAAGAATCCCACCAGTTACAAACATATCACATAAACTAGTATAAGACATCATTAAGGAACAAGCAAACTATTCATCATAGTTAAGATGAGCAATGGATTCTATCACGGATACTTTTAGGAGACACAAAGTACTCTAAAATAATCCAATACAATTGTCCCTCTGTAAAATTACATTAAGCATAGGCATAATATGTTCCAAAGAGTACTACCATTAAAATAGTTTGAACTGCTTCAGATTAAACTTCTATTAGGGGCTTTTTTCCTTCTTCATTTTAGGTGTTTTCATTTTTGCTTATTTAACAGGAATAACAACATCCAATGTCCGCCACTTTATCGTCTCGTTCTCTAGATGTAACTGAGAGGAAAAGAAAAAAAAAAGGGGGAGAGGAAAGGAAAAGGAAGTGATGTATAGGAAATTATTGCATGTGTTCTTGAGAATCACATGTGTTTCGAAGATGGGATGAAAGGAAAATGGAAGGATTCCCTCCTAATTCCCCATTTTTTATGGGAACATTTTGATGAAAATTTGATTTAACTCACACCTCAAACCCTTTCCTTCCATTCCTCTTCCTTCCTTGAAAAACTCGAGAACACCATCATTCTTTTTATCCGCTCATCAATTCCTTTCCAGAAAGCAACATAACTTTACCCACCACAATTTTCATTGCAACTAAGTTAAGACTTTGATGTCTTGGATGATAAATGAAATTACTAACAGCAATCCTAATTCATCCTTGAAACATAAAAATCAATACCACCTCCAAGTTTCCAAAGCCGTATAAGAACTGTACCTGTTCACTTCGCCTTTAATCTTTTTAGAAAACTCATTAAGCACACTGAATTCACGATACATTAAGTTCCCATTTGCAGCACCAAGTAACCTTAACCTCGGAGCTAATGTTGAAACCTAAACATATCATAACCGAAAACGTAAACGCAAACAAAATAAACAAAGTTTCTCAAATTCAAAGCGATTAACACATTTTCAATATAACAAAGATCAAAAACATCAAATTCTAATTAGCTAGAAACCTGTCTGTAAGCTAAAACATGCTGCCAAAACGGCTGCTTAGAGAGAAATATATCTCGGGCCAATTTTCTTGTAGCCATTAAAGAATTTATCTTGAGAAAACTCAGGGGCCTTTCTGACAAGAAATTCGAGTCGAAATCGATCTATGGAACAAGTTCTGTTCGTGTTTGCATACAGTGACAGGGAGGGTTTTGCGTGGGGATGAAGATATTTTGTGCCCTAATTCGCCCATGTAAAAGTGATATATCATATCCCCCCTCCAAATATGATCTAGTTTTCATTTAGACCCCTCGAAAGAAAAGCTATTGCAATTGTACCATGAAAGTTGTGAATGAGCGTTTTGCTTTATATATATTTGAAGACTTATTTAAGGGCTTTTTTTTGTCAAAATAGGTAAAAGTGTGATGATCCAAGTTGAAATAGTTATGAAAAACGCCTATCTATCAATTTGAGCACTTATTCCGTCGATTCATCTCATCGATGGAGCCCATCTTACCGACCAGTAAGGTTGTGACACTTATACACTTTTGCAAATTAAAAAAAAATCATCTCGCAAATAAGTTGTGCGGAAGGAACTCGTCGATGAGCCCATCTTGCTCACCAATGAGGTGTTTCACGTGTACACTTTTTCAAATTTTGAAAAAGACCATCTCACCGATGGCGCAGCGCTGATAGGGTGCGTCGTCTCGCCAACGGGTGCTTATTTTTTAGGTGTAATTTTTTTTTCAAATGTGGTAAGTTCATTTTCTCATATGTAATTCTTAATGGATGTTATGTAACTATTAAGGGGTGTTATATAATTTGTAATGAATACTATGTAAATTATATGTAAAATAGTTTAAGACTACTATTTTCATACTTTTTATAAATTGTGGTGTATAACTTTTTAAAATGATAAACTATATTTACTAATTGTAGGTTAGTAACATATGTATTACTATGTACATAACATATGTACGATTGTATAAAAAAGTTATCTTGTTACTAGAATATGTTAAAAAAAATATAAGAAATAATTAGTTTTGTTAATAAATTTTGTAATAAATATAATAAATTCTTGATATAAGTTGGGTTGCATTAATATTAAAAATTATAGTTTGTTAAAAAGTTGTCGCCTATCATTCTAACAAATTGTAAATGAAAATTCATTATATTGGTAGAAATAATTGTTCAAAAATTTAGATAATAAAACTTATATTTAAAACTGCATAATATGTTAGATAGTACTATAATTATCAAACCGCCACAAATCTAGCTTATATGATTGAGGAGTTGGTTGGGTTGGCTGTGTGGAACAGAGGTATTACTGTGCTACATACTTGATAGTTGGGACTGAAATGACATTTAGCAACCTTCATGAGTGTGTGCACCGTCACCACATCGAGAGCAGCGGATAAGCAATACTGGTTCTCCTCTTGACAGTATGCATTTAAGAAGTTTTGATTTGCCAAATTGCCTTTTATTAATCAGCGGTGGATATAGACAAAGCATATATGATGGTAAGTCCCACGAATTTTTGTTGGACACCGGGTTTATACAACCATTACATGTAGCAAGATAAGTTTCGTTCGTGAACTATAGTGATGTCTAGTGGCTTGAATCGGTAAGCCTTAAGTGTGACATCAGTTACCTAAAACAGGTTAGTTGAGTTTAACTTGTACACCATTGCCAGCTATACAACTTAAATCTATGTGTTTGTGTGATACCTAAAGTCTAGTAGATGCTAGAGTTAGGTGTTAAATATGTCTAAATTCTTCAAATAAGGTAGTAGAGCTAGAAAGTGGGAGAAATCTAAGTCTTTACGACGGTAGAGCATTTAATCTATTCCTAGTATACAATTTTATCGAGCAAACATCTCTAGCGCAAGTATGGATGAATTAAGCCCTCAACTAAATAAATAATACTAATACAAATAGTATATAAATAATCGTTAATACTAATAACTAGTATATAATAATAGCTACAAACTCTAATTAAGGGAATCCCAAACTTTACGATTTGATATAAAATCATGATTTGCAATTCAACTCAAAGGTGTACTTTACGATTCTGACCCATAATAGGGGTTTTCGATTACTAGTGTCATAGTTTTCGATTCTGACTTGGGTTATTGTTTCCGATTTGCGATTTGTACCACAAGCCAGTTTACGATTGTCGTTTTACGATCCATATGACCCAGGTTGTCAATTTATGATTCATGTCCACTACTGTGTTTTGCAATTCTGATTTCCGATTGAAGGTGGTGATGACATCGACGCTCCCCGAAGGTGGTCATACTTCATCTGTCGGTCTAATGTACCAAAATGGATGACTTGGGACACATACATTAGTATTAATATTACTAGTGTCATTATTTTGATGTTCACTTGATATGTTCATTCTCTGCAAAAAAATGTTGTGGTTATGTGGAGTAAGTTGGTCCACCCATTGTTTGAAGACACATTTTGGGACTCTTTCTGCATCTTAGAAGTCACTACCCGAACAACAACAGCAAGGGCGAACGAGGTGTGTTGAAGTCATTGACACTTCTACTATCGCCTTATCCCAACAATAGCACTTCACAAGATTTGAATTGTTGGATGATGTATTATGCATGTTTGTTCTTTGCAACTAAATGTTGGTGATACTTAAAGTGGTTGAGCAGGCTACTGTTTGAAGGCACATTTAGAAACCCCTACTACATCATGGAAGTTATTACATGACCAACATAAGTAACATCTTCCAAGGTGTCTCGGTGAAATTGACACTTCTACTAATGTCTCGTCTCCATAATAACACTTCACCATAATTTAGACACAAAGTATTAAAATAAGGGGGTATGTATATATAGAGTGACATACACCTATATGGTCCCAATTCATCTCACCAATAAAAGATGACCAGTCACACTCGATATACATCTACCCAATAAAAGATGATCGGTATCTATCAACTTTATTTCTTATAAAAAAAATAAGCGTCTCATATATAAGGAATATTTGTACGATCCAAAAGATACATTATGAACATGGATAACATAATAGTTACAAAAGGTCTTACAAATTTAACATTAAGTACTCTTTTTAGGTGGTACGCTTCTTATACAATTGTTTAGCCACTGCATATCAGAATTTTTTCACAGTCTAGTCCAAGTCCTTGTTATGAGCATAAACCCTGGTTTTGTTACTACGACGTTGTTGACACAGATCTGCAACATCCCATTTTGTGATGTTTAAACGTTTCCACCTGGTGGTTAATGAGAAGTAGTTCATGGCACCTGGTGTGTGCGTTTGCATATACTGATTTTTAACGATTAAAAGCTTATTACTCACACATTTTTAAAGATGGAATTACACTAGAAACACAACACACACGGACAGTAAACCCACGTATGTAGTATAGGATATTCTAAGACCGGAGTATCGAACTCAGGGAAACGACAGCTACCAATACTCAATCATTACTATTGTTTAGTTAAATATTTAATTGATCTTTGAAAATAATAATAATTCTAAAATGATCTAAAGAAGGAGACTATTCTTACACAATCAATCTAGAGGAACACAAAGATAGCAGTAGCGATATTCACTTAAATCTCAAATCATCCAACATAGCCATGGATGGTGCAATATATATATGTTGTTATAACATTGATCAATTAGATTTATTTAAACATGTCAAAATAACCAAATCAACATGTAAAGTGTTATGAATGATGATGTTTCAATCCGTGTTTATTTAAATCATAAGTTTATAGAAATTCAAGATTCAAAAACCTTTGTAACCTCAAATCTTTAATTACAAAATGATTTGTTTAAACCCAACAAGTTTTATAAGCATAACTTCTTAAACACTCGGAATTAAGACAAGATGTATAAATCAATTTTCCAACTTATCTCCCATTAACCTAATGTAAAGTTCCAAAATTGCATACCAAGCATGAAACATGATAAAAACCACCAAACCTAGCATGAATCTAATATGAACAAGCTTGTTTGAATATACAATTTTAAAGATAGATTGGACAACCATGTATACAAACCTATCGTACATGTCCGTACAACCCATAAGGAATGAAATAATCAATAAACACAACATAATCATGAATTCATTGGATCATCATCATTAATAACATCTAGAAATTTATATGATCAAAGCATAATAGCACATATATATAAAATCCAAGGCTACATTGGAATCATGTCGATTCAAGTGAATATACGAGTTTAGAAGTACATGATTGCAATATCCATCATAAAACACATTGATTTCATACCTAACATTCTGGAAATTAAATTAGAGTTTACCAAAATGACGACAATCAATCAAAGGTGATGACGACGGAAGCTCCATAAACTTGAAACGTCTTCTCCTTGCTTCTCCAATGCTCCGCAACTTCCCGAAAGGTGTTTTAACGTATTTTGGGCTAGGAAATTGAGAGAGAAGTGTAGGAAACTAGGAATTCGTCTAGAATCCTATCTAAGTTGTTCTTAATGTGTTGAGTTGAGCTTCTATTTATAGAGGAACAGATGGAGCTTCACGACCTTACACGGGTCGTGAAGAGCTCGTGGAGAACAAGTTGGCCGAAAACTGAATAGATAATTCGCGTAATGAGGCGGCTGGACGGAAAGTGAACGAGTAAGTGCGATCTGGTTAGGTGAAGCTTCTCACGGGTCGTGAAGGGTCGTGAGGGTCTTGGGTCTTCATTGCTCGTGAGAGCCTCTCCGGGTTGTGAAGCAGAAGGCCTTCACGGCTCGTGAGAGGCCGTGAAGGGTCGTGAAGAAGCTCTTTTCTCTATTTTTTCCAAACTTTGCTGGAATTCCACCGTGAATGGCTTGTTTGTACTTGATCTGCCAAAATATACCTGTATGGTGAATAACAAGTGATTAGTTAGTGTTTATAATGATTTTCACTATGAATCAAGGCAAAATGCAGGGAATTTTGCATCATAAATATGTATAATTTAGAGTATAAAATTTAACGAAAGCAGTTGACAAGGTAATAATATCATTTTCTAGATGCTCCCTTTAAGAGTTTTTGCAATCGCTATGTAGATTACTATCTAACCATTGTTAGTCAAATTTAATGAGAAGAGGAACCAATGATTATCTCCAAAATGTACAGGGATGAGTACCTTAAAAGTAGATAAAAATTAATCAATATAATGTTTGTTATGCTATAATGTACAACTTTTAAAAAAGAATATATCACATACCACGTCTACCTTCATAAATGAAGGATGTAGGCTTGAACTTCCATTATTATTCTTTCGTAAGTCGTACCAATCTCAAAACAAGAGATTCATTTTTAATACTTGGCAAAATAATCGTAAACCGAGTCTGTGGTGTAGCACTAGTACTTGCCTTACGCTTCAAGTACATAAATGTCCATGTAGTCCAAGCGTTCACATGTTGTTAATTTTATGTGAAAAATATTTATAAGTATATTAATTAACAATGATTTATCATTTCATAAAACTTTAAATACTTAATTCATCCCATAAATTTGGATTGCTTTCTTTTCCTAACAGGACACCAAAAATACCTCGTTCACTAAAAAACACCTAAGCACTCAATATGGCAGAATGTCGTGTAGATATTCCCCGTCGATAGTGCAACATCCACATTCAACTAGTAATCTTCTACGGTTTTTGCCATAGAACCTTCATTACATGGGTAGTCATCATTAGCCAACTTAACCTTTGGTAGCCGGATGTCTTCTTCATTCTCCTATACTACAGACTTGTCCTGCATATTCTTCAAACGCTTGTAATTCGTGTTACAATCCATCGATCTTGTATTGTAGTTCGGTCAAGTACAATGATGGCGACACTACATGTAACATCCTCAAAACGGGCCTAGACGTGTCCGATTATGGTACGTCAATTATTTAATTTAATTAAATAATATATATATTCTAGGAAATGATATGAAATATGGAAAATAATAAATAAAAGGGTTATTAAAAATATTAATAAAAATAGATAAAGAATATAAAATAATAACGGGTTTCAAACGAGGTTTTCAAAAATATCCTCGTTAGTTGAAACGGTTACTCGGGTGTTGTGTTGTATGTTGAAAAGGGGAACAAAATACCCCTTGTGGATAACTTAAAAAACCAAGGTCGGTTTTTAAGTCACCCACACACACTGTTTACACACACACACATACGAAATACACACACACCTCTTACTCTCTTCTTTTGTTCTCCTTTGTTCTTGAAGAAGAAATCATCAAGGGAGCTGATTTCCAGTAGCAAATTGGTGAAGAATCCAGCCCAAAGACATCATCTTCATCATCTCCATAGCTATGTAAGCTTTACCTTCCATGTCTCCATTCTTGTGTTCTTCATTCTTGATTCTTGAGTATTGATGGGAAACTAATTAAGTCTTGTTCCAGCAGTGAATTAAGGCTAACAATCATCCCAAAATCAGTTCCTAATCATCATTTCCACCCATTGTAAGCTTATGTTCTTCCTTGCTCTTTATGTTCTTGAAATTTTAGGTTTTGATGGGTTATGGTGATTTTTCAATCAAGAACTGAAATTGATGATTGAAATAGGTTCTAATATCATTTATAAGTGTATAGGAACCAATTCCATGAATTAAAGTAGTGTTCTTGATGAGTTTTGAATTTTGGCTCAAATTGGTCAAAATTGGTCAAATACGGGTCAAACTGATTTTGACCTTCAAGAACTGAAATTTAGTGTTCTAATTGATCTTATAACTTGTTAGGATTGATTAGAACTCAATTGGTGCATTAGAAGTGGTGTTTATGCACAAATCCAATATTTAGCCTAAATGGGTCAAAATGGCTAAAATGGCCTAAATCTGTTTTTACACATCAAGAACTGATTTTTAAGGTTCTAATAGGTTCATATGACTTGTATGAATTTATTAGAACATTGGTTTTGACTTGGAATGGTTGTTTTGCTTAAATTGGCCAAAATAGTGAAAAATAGGCCATAAATAGTCAAGAAATTGGAAAATGATACCAAACAAAGAGTTTAAAGGTTTTGGTCAGTTGCAACACCTTCAATACATCATATTAGGTGTATATGGTGTGTTGCAAGTGTTGGAATTGGTCTACACCAAGTTTTGGCCATTATGCGCACGTCTTTGTCTATTTAATTGTGATTTTCGTATGAATTAATTGGATAGGAGTTTTTGATATTAGAAAGCTTCCACAAGTGTCAAATGGTCCTATGAAACACTAGATTTTTACCAAAATTGATTTGGAGTTGAAATGAGCTAAAATGGACCTGCTGTGCACAAAACAAACACAAGCTGCAGCTCTGCACACTGGTCACGGCGCGACAAGGCTGTGTCGCGGCCCGACACCCCCGCACACAGCTTTCTTTGCTGTTTTGTGCCACGTATTCACGTGTTGTTGCTTGGGCTGCTATAGTTAGTTAATAAATGGTAAAATAGCGTCATTAGGGTATTGTTTCAAGTATCCTAGACGTTCCTCGCGTATTCAAATGATTGATGCGTAGGTCTTGATATTATAGGCTGAATTGTCAATCCGTGTGTGCTAAAGCAAGGTCGTTGCTTATTCTAGCCTACCAGGTGAGTGTCTAATGACATAACAATTAATATACCTATAACACATATTAACAATGATTACAGAATTGTAAACCGTGATTTGTACACGCACTTGTTCAAGTGTAGGATTGCATGATGATGCTAGAATATACCATGTTGACACAGTATAGTATGCACTTGATTAGGTGTATGCTATGATGAGTATTGAATATATATGCGCGCATTAACTGATGATTCGATTGAATCAATTGTTTGTTTATGGCTGATCTGGATCCTATGGACAAAGCTGTCATGCGAGAACAAAGCTGTTCTATTTAAGGACAAAGCTGTCCTCTTTGGGTATAGCTGCGGCTGTACAACAGAGGAATCTGCGGATTCCAAAACGCAACGGTGGACGCTGTATAGCTCCCCCACCGGGGCGGCTGATGTGTTTGGTACCCCAGTTTGGTGCATTGAGCCGGGTTAGCTCCCCTGCAAGATATGTTACCTCCTGACTACGCCAACTCATCGCGAGATGCTAGGATAGAACTATCTGAGCATGATTGATGATATGTGATGTACTTATATTGATTGCATGCTATTTGGTACTCACTAGCTATTATAGCTAACAGTTGCTACACTCCACATGTGCAGGTAATCCTCAGTGAGCTCGGAAGCCTGCGGGTAGTTATTGCTTTGGGAGGAACACTGCTTATATGTTTAAACTATGTTTATGTATGTTTAAGATAATGGTCAGCCGGTTATGTATTCCGTAACACCAACTATCGTTTGTGGCATCATTTTGAATGTTTATATAGTTTGCCACGTGTTTTTACTTCCGCTGCATTTTTAAATTATAAGACAGGTTTGATTGTTCTATTTACAGTCAAACCCACGCAGTTTGAAATATCAAATTGTATTTTAAAAAGAAAAATTTGGTTCTCAACATCACGGTGTTACAAGCTGGTATCAGAGCCTAAGTTTGAGTGAATTGGATACTTGAAAGAGTATTCCGTCTCAAATTCGGGCTCGACCATTATTTAAAGTATTCCTCGGGAGGTATTGGGGTGTGAGAGAGATTGATATGATTCACATGACTAACACAGTTGTTGATTATTTGTTTATTTGATTAACATGATTAATCAAGTATGGAAAAGTATACTAAGTATGCTTGACTTTAATGATCTAAGAGAACTTAGAGATTGACTATGTCTGGAAGTGATGATCGGGAGGCATATATTCGCGACTTGGAGGCTCGTCTTAAAGCCTCTGAGGAGCGTGTTCCTGAGAATAAGATGGCCTTGGGATTAAAGGCTTTCATGATGTGTTCACCACCGACCTTTGAAGGTAATATGGACATGGTGATCGCAGAGCGGTGGATCCGCGATACTGAATTGGCCTTCGAGACATGTGAGGCTGATGAATCCAAAAAGGTGGCATATGCACGAAATATGCTGCGAGGTAGAGCGGTGTCTTGGTATGATACGGTGATAGCTTCTACACCGGCTGATGTCCTCAACTCTATGACGTGGTCTGATTTTCTGAGGATTATGAGGGCTAAATATTGTTCAGCCCAGGCGGTAGAAGCTGTGGATAATGAGTTCCGAGCCTTGTCTAAACGCAACCGATCAGTTGAGGAACTCATCACCAGGTATACCGAATTGGTTCGTTTCGTGCAAGGTTCCTTACTGGACGAAGAAGCAAAGATTAACCGCTTTGCACTTGCTCTGCCACCGGAGTATCGATCATCCGTCCGATTTGCCACTACTCTGGATAGGGTATTTGATATTGCACGCCGGTATGAGACCGATCATGCTACACAAGCTGGGGGAACTTCAAAAAGAAGTTTGAACAGTCTTCGGGGTCGAAGGCTTCAGGTGGAGGATCATGGCAGAGACAGCCTCAGCAACACCAGCAGCAACAAGGGGGTTCTAGGTATAGTCCTTCTGATGTTCTATGGTGTGCTTTGTGTCGATCTAGGCATACTGCGCATTGTACCAAGGATACTGCAAGGTGTCCTAAATGTGGTCAAAAGGGGCATACAACTGAAAGTTGTAAATATAGAGATAATGTATGCTTCAAGTGCTTCAAGCCGGGACACCGATCGGCTGATTGTAGGTCGGGTTCCAACACCGGATCAGGAGGAGCTGGTGGATCTTCCTCGGGTCGGGGGAAGAATGTTGCACCTCGTGCACCAGGCAGGGCTTTTCAAATGACAGCCGATGAGGCTAAGGCTGCAGGTGATGTTATCACTGGCACCTTTCTTATTAATGATTCTCCTGCCTGTGTTTTATTTGATTCAGGAGCAACATACTCTTTCAACTCTGCATACTTATGTGCTAAACTGCAATTGCCTATCTGTACACTGACTGATCCGTTAAGTGTTGAAGTTGCTAGTGATAGGGTAGTCTCTATTCTTCATAGAGTTCCTATTGCACTGATTGATATTGACGGGACTAGTTTCCCCGTTTCTTTTCTGGTTATGCCGATTGCTGGGTTTGATGTAGTAATCGGGATGGATTGGCTCAGCAAGCAAAATGCTGAGATTATTTGCTTTAAAAAGATTATTAAAATTCCTTTCTCTGACGGGTCATATGCTGTGGCTCGAGGTGAAGGAAGAACTTCTGAAACTCCATTGATTTCTCTTATGAAAGCTCGCAAGTTTGTAGCCAAGGGATGTGAGTCCTATTTGGCTTATGTTATTGATACACATATGGAGAAGAAAGCTGTAAATGACATTCGGGTAGTTTCTGAATACCCGGGTGTTTTCCCTGATGAATTACCGGGTTTGCCACCGGTAAGATATGTAGAATATCAGATAGATCTTGTACCAGGTGCTCTGCCTGTAGCAAGATCTCCTTATCGTCTTGCACCATCTGAGGTCTGCGAGATGATGACTCAGATACAGGAACTTTTTGATAGAGGTTTCATTCGTCCCAGATCTTCGCCTTGGGGAGCTCCAGTCTTGTTTGTTAAAAAGAAAGACGGGACGATGCGGATGTGCATTGACTATAGGGAGCTGAATAAGCGAACTGTAAAGAACAAGTACCCTCTTCCTCGTATTGATGATCTGTTTGATCAACTTCAGGGTGCTACTTGCTTTTCAAAGATAGATCTTCGTTCTAGTTATCATCAAGTCCGTGTACGCGATGAAGATATTCCAAAGACGGCTTTCAGAACGAGATATGGGCATTATGAGTTTCTTGTGATGCCTTTCGGATTGACGAATGCTCCAGCAATATTTATGGATCTTATGAACCGTGTCTGTCGTGCCTTTCTTGACAAATTTGTCATTGTATTCATCGATGACATTCTAATTTATTCCAGATCTGAAGCAGAACACGAGACACATTTTCGCATAGTTCTTGACACTCTGATGCGAGAACAATTATATGCTAAATTCTCTAAATGCGAGTTCTGGCTCAAAAAGATACACTTCCTTGGGCATGTGATAAGCAAGGAAGGTGTAATGGTTGATCCAGCTAAAGTTGAGGCGGTGATGAATTGGGGAATTCCCAAAACCCCATCTGAGATTCGTAGCTTCTTAGGACTTGCCGGTTACTATCGGCGGTTCATCCAGAATTTCTCTAAGATTGCAGGTCCTCTGACGAAGCTTACACGAAAGGATGTTCCCTATTCGTGGTCTGATGAACAAGATAAAGCATTCCAAACATTGAAACAACTCGTTTGTCAAGCTCCAATTCTGACTCTACCAGATGGGTCAGAAGATTTTATTGTTTGGGAAGTGTCCTTATGCAGAAGGACAAGGTTATATCTTATGCTTCCCGCCAACTGAAGCCACATGAGAAAAGCTATCCGACTCATGATCTGGAGTTGGCAGCTGTTGTCTTTGCTCTGAAACTATGGCGCCACTACTTGTATGGCACCAAATGTGTGGTATTCACTGATCATAAGAGCCTCCAGTATGTTTCTACACAGAAGGAGCTCAATATGAGGCAACGCATGTGGATGGAATTGATTAAGGACTATGATTGTGAAATCAAATACCACCCGGGCAAGGCTAATGTGGTGGCTGATGCATTAAGCCGAAAGGGCTCCACAAAAACCGTTAAATTCATGAAAATTACTATCGTTTCTGATCTTATCACTCGACTGAAGGAGGCTCAGCAAGAAGCCTTATTAGAAGCTAATCTAAAGGCAAAAGTTATGGCTAAATTGAAGGAGCAGCTACAAGATGACAGCAGGGGATTGAAGACATACAGGTCCCGAATCTGGGTACCTAGCATCGGAGGGAACCGGGATTTAATCTTGAAGGAGGCGCACAGTTCAAGTTTATCTGTTCATCCTGGGTGCACTAAAATTTACCATGATCTTAAGGCACTTTACTGGTGGCCTACATTGAAACGTGACATTGCCTCCTATTTGGAGAAATGTTAGATCTGTGCACAGGTGAAGACCGAGCACCAAAGACCCTATGGTAATTTGCAACAATTACCAATTCCAGAATGGAAATGGGACAACATTACCATGGATTTTGTTACTAAATTGCCCAGGACTTCAAAAGGGCATGACATGATCTGGGTGATTGTTGATAGACTCACCAAGAGTGCACACTTCCTAGTAGTTAATGAATCTTCTTCTATGCCTCGTCTTGCTCAGTTGTATATCAATGAAATTGTCGCTCGACACGGTGTTCCTCTATCTATTGTCTCTGATAGGGATACACGGTTTGTTTCATACTTTTGGAGCAGTCTTCAAAGGGA
This sequence comes from Dittrichia graveolens, assembly GCA_038502395.1. NCBI lineage: Eukaryota > Viridiplantae > Streptophyta > Magnoliopsida > Asterales > Asteraceae > Dittrichia > Dittrichia graveolens. Next base: position 72,769,996 of record JARJIL010000005.1, on the reverse strand, counting down.
GCTCGGTACTCGTGTTCATTTGAGTACCGCATATCATCCACAGACAGATGGACAGTCGGAAAGGACTATCCAAACTCTTGAAGACATGCTACGCGCATGTGTACTTGAATACGGTGGCTCGTGGGATTCTCATTTACCTTTGATTGAGTTTGCTTATAACAACTCATATCAATCTAGTATTGGTATGCCACCGTATGAGATGCTTTATGGTAGGCGTTGTCGCACACCTACCTGTTGGCTTGAACCAGGGGAGAAACAGTATGCTGGACCTGATCTGGTCCAGATTACTGCTGATAAAGTCAAGTTTGCACGGGAGAAGCTTAAAGCAGCCAGAGACAGGCAAAAGATGTATGCAGATCCGAAACGCAGGCCGGTTACCTTTGAAATAGGTGATCGGGAATTCTTGAAGGTTTCTCCATGGAAAGGTGTTATCAGGTTCGGTAAGAAGGGCAAGTTGAGCCCACGATACATTGGTCCTTTCAGAATCATTCAGAAAGTCAACGAGCAGACAGTATCTTTGGAGTTACCTCCAGAGTTATCAGGTATTCATAATACCTTTAATGTTTGCTATCTTCGCAAGTGCAAGGTAGATGAAGATCAGATTCTACCTCTGCAAGACCTGAAAGTGGATTCTTCTACATGGCTCGTGGAAGAACCAATTGAAATTTTGAACACAAAGACCAAGCGGTTGAGGAAGAAGACAATTCAGGTAGTATTGGTCAAATGGAAGCATAATCTCGGATCGAACCTTACATGGGAGACCGAGGAGGATATGAAGGCACGCTATCCCCACTTATTTTCTGAAAAGCAGATTCCGAGGACGGAATCTTCTTAAGGGGGTAGATTTGTAACATCCTCAAAACGGGCATAGACGTGTCCGATTATGGTACGTCAATTATTTAATTTAATTAAATAATATATATATATTCTAGGAAATGATATGAAATATGGAAAATAATAAATAAAAGGGTTATTAAAAATATTAATAAAAATAGATAAAGAATATAAAATAATAACTGGTTTCAAACGAGGTTTCCAAAAATATCCTCGTTAGTTGAAACGGTTACTCGGGTGTTGTGTTGTATGTTGAAAAGGGGAACAAAATACCCCTTGTGGATAACTTAAAAAACCAAGGTCGGTTTTTAAGTCACCCACACACACTGTTTACACACACACACACCTCTTACTCTCTTCTTTTGTTCTCCTTTGTTCTTAAAGAAGAAATCATCAAGGGAGCTGATTTCCAGTAGCAAATTGGTGAAGAATGCAGCCCAAAGACATCATCTTCATCATCTCCATAGCTATGTAAGCTTTACCTTCCATGTCTCCATTCTTGTGTTCTTCATTCTTGATTCTTGAGTATTGATGGGAAACTAATTAAGTCTTGTTCCAGCAGTGAATTAAGGCTCACAATCATCCCAAAATCAGTTCCTAATCATCATTTCCACCCATTGTAAGCTTATGTTCTTCCTTGCTCTTTATGTTCTTGAAATTTTAGGTTTTGATGGGTTATGGTGATTTTTCAATCAAGAACTGAAATTGATGATTGAAATAGGTTCTAATATCATTTATAAGTGTATAGGAACCAATTCCATGAATTAAAGTAGTGTTCTTGATGAGTTTTGAATTTTGGCTCAAATTGGTCAAAATTGGTCAAATACGGGTCAAACTGATTTTGACCTTCAAGAACTGAAATTTAGTGTTCTAATTGATCTTATAACTTGTTAGGATTGATTAGAACTCAATTGGTGCATTAGAAGTGGTGTTTATGCACAAATCCAATATTTAGCCTAAATGGGTCAAAATGGCAAAAATGGCCTAAATCTGTTTTTACACATCAAGAACTGATTTTTAAGGTTCTAATAGGTTCATATGACTTGTATGAATTGATTAGAACATTGGTTTTGAATTGGAATGGTTGTTTTGCTTAAATTGGCCAAAATAGTGAAAAATAGGCCATAAATAGTCAAGAAATTGGAAAATGATACCAAACAAAGAGTTTAAAGGTTTTGGTCAGTTGCAACACCTTCAATACATCATATTAGGTGTATATGGTGTGTTGCAAGTGTTGGAATTGGTCTACACCAAGTTTTGGCCATTATGCGCACGTCTTTGTCTATTTAATTGTGATTTTCGTATGAATTAATTGATAGGAGTTTTTGATGTTAGAAAGCTTCCACAAGTGTCAAATGGTCCTATGAAACACTAGATTTTTACCAAAATTGATTTGGAGTTGAAATGAGCTAAAATGGGCTTGCTGTGCATAAAATAACACTTGCTGCAGCTGCTGCACACTGGTCGCGGCGCGACACCCCTGCACACAGCCTAATGTGTTGTTTTGTGCCTCGTATTCGCGTGTTATTGCTTGGGCTGCTATAGTTAGTTAATAAATGGTAAAATAGCGTCATTAGGGTATTGTTTCAAGTATCCTAGACGTTCTGAATGATGCTATTTTACCATTTATTAACTAACTATAGCAGCCCAAGCAACAACACGCGAATACGTGGCACAAAACAACACATTAGGCTGTGTGCAGGGGTATCGCGCCACGACACAGCCTTGTCGCGCTGCGACCAGTGTGCAGCAGCTGCAGCAAGTGTTATTTTGTGCACAACAAGCCCATTTTTGCTCATTTCAATTCCAAATCAATTTTAGCTCATCTCGCGGACCACGGATGGTGCAAGACGATAAGGAGATCTTGCTACAGGCGTAGCACTAGGTACAAGATCTATCTGATATTCTACATCTCTTACCGGTGGCAAACCCGGTAATTCATCAGGGAAAACACCCGGGTATTCAGAAACTTCCCGAATGTCATTTACAGCTTTCTTCTCCATATGTGTATCAATAACATAAGCCAAATAGGACTTACATCCCTTGGCTACAAACTTGCGAGCTTTCATAAGAGAAATCAATGGAGTTTCAGAAGTTCTTCCTTCACCTCGAGCCAGAGCATATGACCCGTCAGAGAAAGGAATTTTGATAATCTTTTTAAAGCAAATAATCTCAGCATTTTGCTTGCTGAGCCAATCCATCCCGATTACTACATCAAACCCAGCAATCGGCATAACCAGAAAAGAAATAGGGAAACTAGTCCTGTCAATATCAATCAGTGCAATAGGAACTCTATGAAGAACAGAGACTACCCTATCACTAGCAACTTCAACACTTAACGGATCAGTCAGTGTACAGATAGGCAATTGCAGTTTAGCACATAAGTATGCAGAGATGAAAGAGTATGTTGCTCCTGAATCAAATAAAACACAGGCAGGAGAATCATTAATAAGAAAGGTGCCAGTGATAACATCACCTGCAGCCTTAGCCTCATCGGCTGTCATTTGAAAAGCCCTGCCTGGTGCACGAGGTGCAACATTCTTCCCCCGACCCGAGGAAGATCCACCAGCTCCTCCTGATCCGGTGTTGGAACCCGACCTACAATCAGCCGATCGGTGTCCCGGCTTGAAGCACTTGAAGCATACATTATCTCTATATTTACAACTTTCAGCTGTATGCCCCTTTTGACCACATGTAGGACACCTTGCAGTATCCTTGGTACAATGCCCAGTATGCCTAGATCGACACGAAGCACACCATAGATCATCAGAAGGATTATACCTAGAACCCCCTTGTTGCTGCTGGTGTTGCTGAGGCTGTCTCTGCCATGATCCTCCACCTGAAGCCTTCGACCCCGAAGACTGTTCAAACTTCCTTTTGAAAGTTCCCCCAACTTGTGTAGCATGATCGGTCTCATACCGGCGTGCAATATCAAATGCTCTATCCAGAGTAGTGGCAAATCGGACGGATGATCGATACTCCGGTGGCAGAGCAAGTGCAAAGCGGTTAATCTTTGCTTCTTTGTCAGGTAAAGAACCCTGCACGAAACGGACCAATTCGGTATACCTGGTGATGAGTTCCTCAACAGATCGATTGCCTTTAGACAAGGCTCGGAACTCATTATCCACAGCTTCTACCGCCTGGGCTGAACAATATTTAGCCCTCATAATCCTCAGGAAATCAGACCATGTCATAGAGTTGAGGACAGCAGCCGGTGTAGAAGCTATCACCGTATCATACCAAGACACCGCTCTACCTCGCAGCATCTTTCGTGCATATGCCACCATTTTGGATTCATCAGCCTCACATGTCTTGAAGGCCAATTCAGTATCGCGGATCCACCGCTCTGCGATCACCATGTCCATGTTACCTTCAAAGGTCGGTGGTGAACACATCATGAATGCCTTTAATCCCAAGGCCATCTTCTTCTCGGGAACACACTCCTCAGAGGCTTTAAGACGAGCCTCCAAGTCGCGAATATACGCCTCCTGATCATCACTTCCAGACATAGTCAATCTCTAAGTTCTGTTAGATCATTAAAGTCAAACATACTTAGCATAATTTTCCATACTTGATTAATCATGTTAACCAAATATACAAATAATCAACAACTGTGTTAGTCATGTGAATCATATCAATCTCTCTCACACCCCAATACCTCCCGAGGAACACTTTAAATAATGGTCGAGCCCGAATTTGAGACTGAATACTCTTTCAAGTACCCAATTCACTCAAACTTAGGCTCTGATACCAGCTTGTAACACCGTGATTTTGAGAACCAAAATTTCTTTTTAAAATACAATTTGAGATTTCAAACTGCGTGGGTTTGGCTGTAAATAGAACAATCAAACCTGTCTTATAATTTAAAAATGCAGCGGAAGTAAAAACACGTGGCAAACTATATAAACATTCAAAATGATGCCACAAACGACAGTTGGTGTTACGGAATACATAACCGGCTGACCATTATCTTAAACATACATAAACATAGTTTAAACATATGAGCAGTGTTCCTCCTAAAGCAATAACTACCCGCAGGCTCCCAAGCTCACTGAGGATTACCTGCACATGTGGAGTGTAGCAACTGTTAGCTATAATAGCTAGTGAGTACCAAATAGCATGCAATCAATATAAGTACATCACATATCATCAATCATGCTCAGATAGTTCTATCCTAGCATCTCGCGATGAGTTGGCGTAGTCAGGAGGTAACATATCTTGCAGGGGAGCTAACCCGGCTCAATGCATCAAACTGGGGTACCAAACACATCAACCGCCCCGGTGGGGGAAGCTATACAGCGTCCACCGTTGCGTTTTGGAATCCGCAGATTCCTCTGTTGTACAGCCGTAGCTATACCCAAAGAGGACAGCTTTGTCCTTAAATAGAACAGCTTTGTTCTCGCAGGACAGCTTTGTCCAGGACAGCTTTGTCCAGGACAGCTTTGTCCATAGGATCCGGATCAACCACAAATAAACAATTGATTCAATCGAATCATCAGTTAATGCGCGCATATATATTCAATACTCATCATAGCATACACCTAATCAAGTGCATACTATACTGTGTCAACATGGTATATTCTAGCATCATCATGCAATCCTACACTTGAACAAGTGTGTGTACAAATCATGGTTTACAATTCTGTAATCATTGTTAATATGTGTTATAGGTATATTAATTGTTATGTCATTCGACACTCACCTGATAGGCTAGGATAAGCAACGACCTTGCTTTGGCACACACGGATTAACAATTCAACCTATAATATCAAGACCTACGCATCAATCATTTGAATACGCGAGGAACATCTAGGATACTTGAAACAATACCCTAATGATGCTATTTTACCATTTATTAACTAACTATAGCAGCCCAAGCAACAACACGCGAATACGTGGCACAAAACAACACATTAGGCTGTGTGCAGGGGTGTCGCGCCGCGACACAGCCTTGTCACGCCGCGACCAGTGTGCAGCAGCAGCAGCAAAATTCAAAACTCATCAAGAACACTACTTTAATTCATGGAATTGGTTTCTATACACTTATAAATGATATTAGAACCTATTTCAATCATCAATTTCAGTTCTTGATTGAAAAATCACCATAACCCACCAAAACCTAAAATTTCAAAAACATGAAGAACTCAAGCATGAACAAGGATGAATTGGTACTTACAATGATCAAAGGATGTTTAGGAACTAATCTTGGAGTGATTCTAAGCCTTAATTCACTGCTGGAACAAAGTTTAGTAAGTTTTCTTTCAAAACCCAAAAATCAAGAATATGGTGTTTTCATGGAAGGAAGCTTACAATGAAGGTTGAAGATGATGAAGATGCATTGTTACAGCAGATTTCAATTGAATTCCAGCAAGAAATCAGATCAGTACATGGATTTCTCTTTAATCTCCTTCAAAGCCAAGAACAAGATGAGATAGAACCAAAGTCACTAAGTTGTCTGTGTTTGAGAAATGGGGTACACGTATGTTAGCTGCCATGTGCCCACTTGTGGGATATAATTATCCACAAGTGGGTATTTTGTTCCCCTTTCCAACTTACAACTCATCTCTCGTTTAACCGTTTCAACTAACGAGGATATTAATGGAATCCTCGTTTGAAACCGTTCGATATTTTATAATCTTTATCTATATTTATTAATATTTTTAATAACCCTTTTATTTATTATTTTCCATATTTTATATCATTTTCTAGAATATATATTTATATTATTTAATTAAATTAAATAATTGACGTACCATAATCGGACACGTCTAGGCCCGTTTTGAGGATGTTACAGGTGGTTGTGTTCACCCCGGATCAAGGCTTATATTAGGGGTGAGCATGGTACCGATTTTACCAAATACCGAATTTAGTTTAAAGACGGTACCAAATACCGAACCAAGTATTCATATATGGTACCGGTACCAAGTACCTATTTTACATTGTTGATTCGGTACTAGTCCTGAATACCGAGTCTCGAGTACCAATTTAGCAATATTTCAAGTAATGAGTACCAGACCGAAAACTCTAACTCGGTACTAGTACGGTGCCGGTACGGTTCGGTATTTTTGGTACCCATGCTTACCCCTAGCTTAAATTATCATCTTTTCTCTTCTCTTCATCACATTTTAGTGACATGTACTGCTCATACGATGGACTAGGCATGTTGAAGAAAATCGAAACCCGAAATAACTGAACGACCCGTTAACGGTTCAGGTAGTGCGGTTTGGCTATTTTGGTTATCGGGTTTTCATTTTCAGTTATTTGGTTAACCCATATCTAATTCGGTTAAGGTATTGGGTGGTGAAAATCAGGTTCGGTTATACCCGAAATACCCAACTTTATTTTTTTTAAATAACTTGTTGTATTAACTAGTACATATGGCATCTCAAATTGTACAATCTCTCCATGCCATTTGCGTGAAAGTTTAGACAGAGGCCCCAAAAGCAAGTTTAACCCATAACATAAATTAAGAGTTAATTGCACCAATGGTCCTTTAACTATCCAAAAGTTGCAAGTTTAGTCCTTTTTTGAAAAAGTTGTAAATTTCGTCCTTTAACTACCATTTTTTTACAACCACGGTCCTTTCTAACAGAATCCGTTAGTTTGCTCTGTTAAGTCCCCTCATGTGCACTGCACATGAGGGTATTTCTGTCCTTTTAGCTATTTATTGTTTTTTAATTAATTTTCAGTTTTAAATACTATTTTAACATTTTAAAAAATAAAAAAAATCATATCTTCATCTTCACTCTCTCCCTTCCAGTCTCTCTTTCTCCTAGACAAACACACATCTCTCTCTCTCTCTCTCTCTCCAGCCCACCGGCGCACCATCTCACCCTCTCTCTCTTCCTCCGGCAAACATCACACAGCCATCTAAACACAACCCTCGCCGGAAATCACCATCATTTGAACACATACCAAGATCAAACACTTGAAAACAAGAAACCATAAATATCAAACACAGCCCTCGCCGGAAATCTCAAAAACTCGAAAACAAGAAACCCTAAATATCATCGCCGTTAACCACCACTCTTGCCCCACCAAAAACTCAAAAACCAGAAACCCTCACTAGAATCTCAAAAACCCATGGCAATACTTGAAACCCTCGCCGGAAATCTCAAAACCATCGCAAAAACTCGAAAACAAGAAACCCTAAATATCATCGCCGTTTACCACCTCTCCCGCCCACCAAAAACTTGAAAACCAGAAACCCTCATCGGAATCTCAAAAACCCACATACCGACACTTACCGATGGTGGCAATGGTGATGATGGCAGACGATGGTGGTGACGGGAAGCGTTGAACAGATGGCGGTGGCGGTGGTTAAGGCCAGTGGTGGCTAGGGTAGAGAGAGAAAGAGAGATTGAGGGAGTGACACACCCCAACACTCACCGGTGGTGGCGATGGTGATGGTGGCACACGGTGGTGGTGACGGGAAGCTTTTAAGGATGGATAGAGAGAGAGTGTGAGAGAGAAAGAGTGAGAGAAAATGATGAGGTTAAGTGTGATAGAGAGAGAGAGAAAAATGGTGTTGGTGGTGTTGATAGAGAGAGAAAGATGAAGATATGATTTTTTTTATTTTTTAAAATGTTAAAATAGTATTTAAAACTGAAAATTAATTAAAAAATAATAAATAGCTAAAAGGACAAAAATACCCTCATGTGCAGTGCACATGAGGGGACTTAACAGAGCAAACTAACGGATTCTGTTAGAAAGGATCGTGGTTGCAAAAAAATGGTAGTTAAAGGACGAAATCTACAACTTTTTTAAAAAAGGACTAAACTTGTAACTTTTGGATAGTTAAAGGACCATTGGTGCAATTAACTCCATAAATTAACCTTGACGTCTTCCTCCATGCTTAGGTACGGCTATGCTTATGCATTCAGCACTTCAGCCTCGTCGAATATCAAGAGCAAAATAGCAGACTACCAAAAGCAATCCGGCCCTTTTCGATCATCAAAAGTAGTTTAACCCTCGTCGATAATCAAGAGCCGATCAACCAACTATATTGTTGTTTTTCTTGTTTGTGTCGATCATCAAGAGCCAAATACCAAGAGGTAGGGTTTTTCTAGTTCGATTTTGTTGATTAAGTTCTACGTATTAATGATCATTTTAATAATAATAATAATAATAATAATTATTATTATTATTATTATTATTATTATTAGTTTTAAGAGATTAATTTTAACTTTGATCAATGACATCAATGATCCAGATTGTATTTTAAAAATTTGGACAAAGTGACATTTTCGTAATTTACATGTGATGCTTTTACAAATCACATGTGATTGTATACTAAATCACATGTGATTAAATATTAAAATTTTAGGACTATTTTACATAGACTTTATTGATCACAACTCTATTATTGTATATTAATAATAAGAGAGGTGATATATCCTCCTACTTTTTCCTCTTACTTATCCCCATACTAACAAGATCAACACAAGTGTCAAATCAATGGAGAAGGCGAGGAAAGAGAATTAGTGAACTCCATATGTCATCTTGTGATAAGTAGGAGGATGAAGTAGAAGGAAAAAGTTGGAGGATATATCATTTTTCTAATAATAATAATAACACACAATCTCATGGTGAAGGGAGGAACATCATCTTCAACAATAGAACCTGCTAGCTTCTTTAGCATTTGAATGTTTATCATTTTACACTTTCGATGCTACATCGAACCCGCTCTATCCATTTAGTGTTTGAATGTTCATCGATTTCATCCCTATGAGGCTCTATCGATTTAGCGTTTGATTGTTCATCGCTTTCATCTCCATGAGGTTCACATCGATTTCCATTTCAGTTTAGGGATTTCTTTATTAGGGTTTCAATTTCGATCATATGCTTCTTTAGTATTGGCGTGTAGCTACGGTTTAAGTCTTGAAACATCATCATCATCATCAACATCATCTAAGCAATACAAAGAGCTTGAAGTACAACCCATCTAATATTAATTACCACAAGAACCTTCTAAAAAGCAAAAAATGAATCGAGCAAAACCAGATTCAAGTATACAATAGAGCATCAACACACCTAAATATTCTCACATGGCAACATGCCATTGGAGATTTACATACTTTGATTATTAAGCTGCCCATAAGTTAAACCTGAAGTTTTTTTTACAACTTGAAAAACTAAGGCACCAAAAATAAAAACTTTTTAAGTAAGACAAACTTCTCCACTTTGATGGGCTTCTTTAACCCTTTTATCATACTCGTCTTCATCATCTTCGGCTTCATTTTCTCCAGATTCTTTTTCGTCATCATCTTCTTCCTGGCCCCACCCAAACCCTCCAATGGAACGAGAAGCTGCAGGAGGGGATCTTGCTTCTTCGACTATTTTCATGATTTCCTCCACACTTTGTGGAGAGAATGTCGGATTTTCCTTCCTGTAATACACAGCCTGAGCGGCTTCCGTTAATTCTCTTGGCAGATTCTTCAGAAACCATGGGTGGCTTTTGATATCCTTTAGGCTAATTCTCTACACGAGTAAGAAAAGAGTGTGTCAAATTTTATGGAACTTCTGTTTACAAAGTCAAACTATTCATAAGCATGAAAAGTCGGCAAATGCAAAGGACAAAGTAGGAGTTCTTGTAAACAAGAGAAAATGCCACTGAATATGTAGATTTGGATAAGATAACTGTAAGAAAATAGTGTAAAATGCAGCAAAATGGAGTTCTTGAGAAAGCTATATCATCAGATTTTGGAAGCTGAATTTCTAATATGTTGATTAAAGGTGGCAATTTCGACCCATATAAATAAATGTATCGATTTGGGCTCAAAAGAATTTAGTGTATGTAGTGGCATACAACCTCCTAAGTCCTAATCACTTTATTGAGAAATTGTGCACATTACTTGTATAGTTCACAAAATCATAATTAACACATTACTTATTTATAAAACTCAACAAGAAAATGTGCAAAAATAACTTTGTGGGTCCACCCCCACCAAACCAGGCCCACATCAAAACCTTTGCCATTTCATTCCATTATTCAACTTATGTTAATAAATTTGATTATTTGTCCGCTTTTCGTAACGGGTACTAATAAAAATTAGCATATATCGTACCAGACAAGTTTCTTGTTCGTTTTGTTCGTTTTATATTGTCATTCTGTGTATAAAGATAAGATATGAAGACGGGACCCATGAAATGGAGACTTCATCATAGTCAAAGCAACTCACCACAGCCACATAAGATACAAAAACTACATGTTCTTTGTTGAAAAAAAGGTACAACTTGGATGTTGCCAAAATTTCAACTCTGACTTTAAGTATGAACTAAGTAAATGACAGCAGACATGTTGACTTGTAAATTGCAAGCATCCATAAGATGGAAGTTGACAATGCACTATATTGAACAAATACTCAGTCACAGGTTCATGTTTTGTATTGATATAACAACTTGGGGGTGTCTGATTCTGAAAGTGATTGTCTTTTTGAATAAAGAAAATTTGATAATTCACTTTAATACTTCGTAATTTATAAGCAGAATCGAATATTCACAAATTCAGTATATACATACCCTGGAAGCATTGGCGACAAATATCCGAGAAAGGAGATGCCTACAGTCTTGAGATATGTGAACATAGTCTGGGATCTTATATTGCACAGCCATTATTCGCTGCCACAACGAGAATCAAAAGTCAAAGACAAAGTCAACCTACAAAAAGAAAGTTGTATCAAGCAAAAAGGCGGTAACTTACTTGAATAGTCTTCCTAAAATTTTTCGGATCTTCTTGGTCTTCAAAAGGGTATGCTCCCACGAGCATAACATAAAGCGTCACTCCACAAGACCAAACATCAGCCAACTGAACAAATACAAATCTTTAATTTGGCAGAATCCCATAGATACACGAATAACATAAGCATACAAAATTCAACCGAACAATTGTTGGAAAAACCGAAAAACAACTTTGCTTCTCTACTGTATGTGCTTATGTTGATTGAAGTTTTGGCAATCAGATAATCACTCGTTTGAATGTTAGGCAAATTCTGATTATTTAATTTTTTACTTTTGATAATTTATTTTCTAATTATAATTAAACTGTTTACAACTAATTTATTATGAATCTTCTGATAGTCGGATAACTAATCTAATTTGTTGCAACCGGTATGAAACTGATTATTTGACCCCTAAATAATATTATAAGCAAATAACACTTTTTCCAAATAAAAAAACTGTTGGTTAAGACTTCAAGTCGTAACAATAAGATAAATTCAATATAATAGTTCTTGTGACTCGAACCCATGACTTTTCGGTCACAAAGCAGTAAGCTTACCAATTTCTACTGAATTCATCCCCCCCCCCCCCCTCCCCCACCCCCAAAAAAAAGTCTACTCAATTACAAGCAAAAACAATTTCGCTAGATCTACACGTCGTACTATATTAATATTAAGGCCATTAAGAGCTTGCATTTTACAGTACTGCAATTCATACAAAATATCCAAAACTCATTTTAACGACGGTTTTCATATTATAAGACAACTTAAAAATTTACCTTGCCATCATATTCTCTACGAGAAAGAACCTCAGGGGCAATGTATGCAGGAGTGCCAACTGTGGATTTGGGTCTCGAGTGAAGCAGAGATGACTGCAAAAAGGTGAAGACTATTAAAAAATCTGGATTTTAATTTACAGTTTCAACTGTTGACAAATGATGGAACACCTTTGAGTAGCCAAAATCACAAATTTTAAGGCGTGGTGCAGGGCTTCCATCTAACAGAGTGTTCTCAAGCTTCAAATCTCTATGGCATATTTGCTGCACATGATGATACATAGCATTGAATTCAATAATTTAGCACGTGGGTCGTGGGTTTAATCGAAGTTGTATATTAATCGTGAGAGAATTCATCCTTTAACAGGGACTTTTACCATGAAATGACAGTAGTGTACTCCTGATATAAGCTGCTGGAAGAAGTATCTAGCCTGAAATTGTGACATGGTGAATCAGAAAGAGAAATGTGTGACTAATATAACAAAATGAATGTGACTGCAAATATTCATGAATTTATGCTACTTGGAAATTATACCTCATCTTCACTAAATCTTCCAGCATTGCAAATCCTGTCAAAAAGCTCCCCTCCTGCGGCATATTCCATGACAATAGCAAGGTGGGTGGGAGTAAGTACCACCTATAGAAACACCACCATGATTATAAGCTCAAAATACAGAATATTAGAGTTATACTTCTAAAGGTGGAGAAATGGGTGGGTTGGTCGGGCTGGTAAGCGGCGAGAACTTGCAGTTTTGGTGTGGTCAAAACAGCTGGCAAGGTTGATCCTAAATACTTTTCGTTCAACACTTTTGTAATTAACTAGTATCAAGTATGATTACGAGCATTATCAAAATTACATACTTTCACATAGTAATCAAATGTTTTGGAAAATAATGATTTAGGATGTTTTATACATTAAAAATACTCTTTGAGCGACTTTTGACCAATTTGCTTGTTTGCTCTCTGAGTAATCTTTTTATTTTTGCCCATTTGACCCTTTAGAGAATAGCATAACCCAAATTGACACATTCATAAATCAAAAGTAAATATGTAAAAATTACCAGCTCTACTTATAACCTCTACCATCCATAAAGTTGTAACTCTCAGAAACATTTTTTATTGGAAGTTTTTGCCAATTAGTCAAATTTGGAAAATGCCCTTAAACAATGACATGATAGAGAAATCATGTTGACCAAAATCAATCAGGTTACTCGTGGCGGGCCCAGCTTAAAAGCATTAACAACCATTATAGAAAAATCTAATACAAACTACAATTATATAAATATCTAGTACACACTATTATTACATACAACCTATATTTCTTTTTTTCACACTAAAAATGTGCCCACCAATAATTTGAATGATCACAATGAGTGACATATCATTTATCTTAAATTTTTGCTGCTAAGACAAGTAATGTTTCAAATATTCAATTCTGATGGGACCGAGGAAGTACTGACGAAGATAAATGATAAAGATCAACGGGATCAAGCTAAAGAAGAAGACTACTTGCCTCTCTAAACCGAATAATATTAGGGTGTCGAAGCGATCGGTGATTAATGATCTCTCGAGCAACATTCTCATCGATCTACAACAAAAAAGATAACATAAAAACTCTTGAAATTCAGACTATAGGTCACTATCCAAATAAATAAATATACAGAAAGAAATTACTTCTAACATTGCATGTATTATCAAGAAACAAGTGGGAATTATTATATTACATTATATATATAGTAATAAAAAGCAATCAAAAAGCCAATTCCTGATAACAGATTAGAACTATGTTTGAAAATTCTATCTTGCATAAACCTACTAATTAGAATAAAACAACATTAAATTAATAAATAAAATAATATAAGGAATACGAGGAAAATCGCACATACCTTATGCCCTCTTTCTATATATTTCATAGCAACAAGCTCTTTGGTGACCTTGTTCCTCATCAACCTCGCAACGCCAAAATTCCCAGATCCTATATCCTTCACGAGCTCGTACTTATCCATTTTCTATAATTCTATGTCGTTTAACACGATAAGAGAGTTTTCTTCCAAATTAGAAACAAATATTTCCTGATAATTGCAAAATTCCTTATTGCTAAATCAAAACTTACCTCAATGTTCTTCCTGGTATATGATTTCCAAACAGAAAGACCAATTTGGGAATTTGCAACGTTCAGCTTCTAACACACAGCAATGAAGCATCAATCCATCGTTAATCTGTTATCCTACACCATAAAACCGGAAACCCTAATCTCATGGATACAAATCTGTATAATTATAACAAAAATTGGCAAAATTATCCAAAGATTTGATATGGGTTTTGGTGTAAAGGGTTGAATTAAGTGAAAACAATGTGGGATCACAGATGATTATTGAAACAAAAGGCTACGAAAGAACATGCAAAAGAGAAGAGGGTGCGTTTGGGCGCCTGGGGGAATCTGTAGGAAGAGAGATTCTGAGGAAATCGGGGTTTGTTTATGGATTAGAGAGAGAATTCCAAAAATAGATTGAAGCTTCCAGGAAAGAGAACGAACATACGGGATAGGACTAAGATTAAATACAATAAAGGGGGTTGAATGAAAAAGTCGTCATTCTTCCGAGGGTTGAAAGTGACGTATTGGACATTGGAGCATCAAAACACGTTACCGAATAGGAAAAAGATCTCGTAGACATTTAAATGATAAAATGACCATCTTATTTAAGTTATCTGTAAGTATAAAAGTATCTAAGATAATATAGGTATTTTTAGAAGTATATATTATAGGAAATTGTTTTTTCCATAATAAAAATGGTTATATACAATAATTTTATACATTATTAACTTATACTATGTGCATCAATTATTTGTACCTTGTTGTGTACGCATCAACTCACTATATTATATCCCAACTGAATAATTATACTTTCAAAACATAATATAAAACATCTTTTAATTTAAGATCATAAAGCCTAAAAATGATTCTATTATGCATTCTTAAAAGACGGTGAACATTATTTGATCACATTTATTACATTTTGTATCTACAATATAATGTCTAATTCTTTTTGTTATCATATTAATTTGTAGTAAGGACGATATGGGGACATGAGTGCCAAGGGACGGACCTTGGTATGAGCTATAGCAATCGGAGTCACGGACTATTAGTCAATTGAGAATGAGAAGTAGAACGTTTTGGTAAGCTTTTAGATGTATTTTGTGTCAAAAAATTTAGGGGTACCAAATAAAATTTTGAAGTGTTAAAATGTGTATCAAATTGTTGAATTATTAATCTTTTGAAGAAGTCCGGGTAAGGAGGCTTTCACCACAATATGAACATAAAGAAGTAAATATGCAATGTCCAATCCATGACAAAGAATGAAAGGGAAGAGTCACATCTGCTATGCTGAAACCCAATACGAGTGGCATATCCTGCAAATTTCTGAAACCAAGTTCGAGGAGCTTGCTTAATGCCATATAACGACTTCATAAGAAGACAAATATGAGTGGGGTGTTGAGGATCAACCAAACCGGTGGTTGATGCATGTATATTGTTTTGGATGATTGACCATTTAGAAAAGCATTCTTGACATCAAGCTGGTGAACATACCAATTTCTCCACATCGCCAAGCTAAGAACCGTACATATAGTGCCCGGTTTAACAACCGGGCTAAAGGTGTCATCACAATCAACACCCAACTGCTGACTTCGACCATTAGCGACCAATCGAGCTTTATACCCGCTAAAAGTGTCATCCGCAAGAAACTTGTGTTTAAAGAGACACATGGAACGAACAAAATTAGTGTTAGAAGGTCGGGGAATAAGAACCAACGTACCATTATTAATAAGAGCATTAAATTTGTTTGGAAGAGTGAGGACATGTGACTTAGGAATAGGGGATAAGGTGGTGGTGTGAAGGTTGAGACAATGTATAGGTTTAGTTATTTTACTTCTAGAACGAGTGGTCATATGATGGGTTGTAGTTGTGGGAGAAACCGTAGGAGGAGTTATGGTGGTAGTAGTGGATGTGGATGAAGGTGGTGGAGGAATAATTTGGGATGTTGGTGTAGCAGAGAGGTGACGAGAGATGAAGTTTGGGTTAGAGTTTATATCTAGAAAGAAGTAAGAAGGAGGATGATGAGGTGACATGGATCCCAAAGGAAAGACAGACTCATAAAAGATAACATGGCAAGAGATAAATATTTTGTTAATAGAGAGGTCAAGACAATGAAAACCACGGTGGAAAGCAAGTTTATCGGTGATGTTAAGGAGTAACATAGAGAGCCGAAAATGCAAAGTCGGGAATAGTTAGGAAGGAGTTATGGATGGCTGTGGAGGGATGAATATGAGACCATGAGTAGCACCCATCTCAAACCTTTCTCAACCCAAATGTCACATCAACTTCCACATCACTTTTTCTTCTTTTTATCTCTCTTAGCCGTAATCCAAGTATAGCCTAACCCAAACAACCCAAATGTTTCCTTCCCCTACTCTCTCTTACACAAAAAAAAGAAAAAAAGGTGTGGGTGCGGGTGAAGTCGGGTTTAGGAACCTAAAGGAGGGAACCCAAAGGGGGTGGTAACACTCAACCCAAACTTACCCGAGGAGCCCAAGCTCTACCCGAAGAGTTCTAGCAAACCTGCTACGCATGACCTTAAGGAGAAAAGTGGCCATATGAAGGGCTTCTACCTAGAATATGGGAGGAGGGTGGGCTTGAAAGAGGAGAGTGCGAATGAAGTTATTGATGGTGCGGATCATTCTCTTAGATTTCCCATTTTGTTGGGAAGTTTTTAGGCAGGAGAAGCGAAGTTGGATGTCATTAGTGTTGAACATGTTATGCAAGGAAGTGTTGTCAAATTCACCACCATGGTCATATTGAAAAGCTTTTATTTTACAATTAAATTGTTTTTTCACAATTGAACGAAAATGAAAAAATTTATTAAATGCATTTGATTTGTGGTGCAAAGGGTAAACCCATAAATAATGCGAGAAATGATCAAGAAAAATAATAATATTAACTCGCTTAAACTAGATATCGGAGAAGTCCATAATCAAAATGCACGGTATCAAAAACTGACTTAACAATAGTATTTGAAATAGAGAAAGGAAGTCAGACGTGTTTGCCAAGCTGACATGCATGGCAAAGCACAAGAGACTTCATTTTATGACAAGAAATTAAATTACTAGAAATTAAGGTGTGTAACACGTTATCTCCAGGATGTCTGAGACATATGTGCCATGTGGACTCGATGTGCCACATGGACTCGATAGGAGCAGAAGGCATGGTAACTAGGTAAAGATCTACAGAGCTATCACAAAGGAGAAGGTATGACGGGTCCGATAATCCTTCACAGAGAAACCAAACGCATCAAATTCAATTGTGCATTTATTATCACGAGTAAACTTTTGAACATAAATCAAGTTTTTTGATAATGTTCGGTGTGACGAGGATATTGTGAAGGTGAAGCGGTCTATGTAAAGATGGCAATGAGCTATGTCCAGTGTTAGTGACAGGTATAGATTTTCCATTACCAACAATAACAGACAGATAAATGTGCTTATTAAAAATGGTAGTGAGGTTACCTATGCCGGAACTAAGATGAGAAGTCGATCTTGTGTCCATGTTACATTCGGTGTTACCCATATCTTGTAAAGTCAAAATGCTAAAACCATGTGGAAGTTGAGTGGCTTGATTTAGTTGGGCCTTTGAACATCAAGTTGGGATGTGTGGAAATTTTGTGGTTATGAGCAATGGGCCTCAATGGTAGATGGACCTTGAGAATGAGTTAAAAATGCATGTGGTTGAGGTAAAAATTGTTATGCCTGCATAGTGGGCATGTGCATATGCGATACCGTCCAACTATAGGATTGCATAGAAGACTGCGATGGTAAATTGTACATTAAAGGTGTCTGCGAAGATGAATTCTGCAGAACTTGAAATTGAGATGGACCTCAATTGGGCTTGCTGGGCTGAAACATAGAAGAAGACCCACAAGAAGGCTTACTCATGGAAGAGGAGTTTGCAACTTTGTTAAAAGAATTGGTGGGTAGCTGTTGAAAAGCCTTTGTTGAAACAAAATGTAGAAGCCAACAACATTCACTAAACCTACATTCTCCCCTTTGAAAGTTACAACAATCTGTTGGGTCATTTTGAGATCAAGTATTTTTAGCGGTTGTAACAAGAACTGTAGAAGATGACGGATTATCCTAGGGAATTAAATTTGGACATGTTGAGTTGCTCATATTACTTTCTTCAAGTAAAAGCATGGTGTGAAGGCCATTTAGAGTAGGAAACTCGTCTTTGTGACAAATGATTCAAGCAATTTGGCCGAAATTTTCTCCTAGACCATGGATGGCATACATGACAATATTCTTTTCATGGACTGGTGACCCAAGATTGTGTAAAAGATCCGTCATTTTCTTCATTTTAATGAAATATTCTGTTGTTGAAAGAGTGCCAATTGTAAGGTTTCTCAAATCATTGTCAAGCTGCATGATACGAGCATCTTTGTTGTCGTGAAAATATAGTGCAAAGACTACCACATACATCTTTTGCTTTTGCATCGGGTGTAAGAACCATTTAAACCTTAAACAAACAAATAAACCATTTTGTGTTACCAACATAAAATCACATGTTCTTATAGTTCTTGATCTTGAAAAACATAACTACAATGCATGGTGCGAATTATTTAAACTCATTGCTTGAATTATGGTGTCATGCACAAACGATCTGGAATGGACTCGGATTGATAATCTAGTCAAATCTTGGCTATATGGTACAATTTATGAATCTTTACCGGATGCAGCTAGTGGATCGCCAGCCATGGTGGAAAAAGAAAAAAATTAAATTGGACAAAGAAGAATAGGAGAAAAAGTTGCGTAGAAAACGGAGAGGGATGATATATTTTAAAATAAAGGATATGATATTTTATATGAAAATATGGTCTCTGATACCATTTTGATTGGACATTATTCATTGCCTTTCAAACAAATACAAGGAAGATAATGCAAGACAAAACCCTAAGTTAAATGGGCCGAGTCCATTTAATAATCTGGCTAATTGCTATTTGTTAGATTTTCATTTACGTTTTGCTAAAATATTGTTCCTCGGGTTTCATATTGATTAATTTAGGTAAAATTTTAGTTTTTTTATTTAAAATATTAACTTTTTACGGACCATTTTTACCTCAAAAAAGTTATTTTTATTATTGTTAAATATTGTTGCAAATGTTTATGGGTTGATATCATTTAAATTTGATTTTTAGGGGCTGTTTGTTAAAAGAAAATAATTACTGAATAATTCAAAGGGTCTGAATGAATCTAATTCTAAATGTGACATGCTGTTTGATAAAGGTTATGAATGAATAATCTAAATGATTCAAATTATCATTTCAACCTTAAAAGTGATATAGTATATTATAAGATATGATTGTTAAACAAGACAACATGTGAAAGAAGAAGTATTAGAGTTAAATACTTGGTGCTTAATGATTCAGATTGCACATTAAAGTAGAATGATTCAGTAGCATTATGTTGAATCATTCAGCACGGTCTTCATTCAAAAGCAACAATCAAACATGTTGAATGATTCAACTTTAGCGCTGAATGATTCCATTAAGCAGAAAACAAACAGCCCCGTTGTTCAATTGGTAGCCTAGTTGACTGTAGGGTACACATTCACACTTGTTGTAAGTAGGAATAAGGATGTTTCTTAGTGGTTGAGTATATGAGTTAGAACATGATTGTATCAAGTTACGAGTCAGTTAGAGGGTTGTTGATCATGTCAGGTTGTTACAAGATCATGTGAATTTTTTATTGCCCCAAACATATTGAGATTGTTTGTACATGATCTTTTAGCAACTTGGTAGTTGATGATGTCGGGTTGTTTTTACATGATCTTTTAGAAGTGTTGGTAGTTGATGATGTCAGGTTGTTTTTACATGATCTTTTGGAAGTGTTGGTAGTTGACATCGAATTGTTTGTACATAATCTGTTTGGCCAGTCCTTAGTTGATCAAGTTAGGTTGTTTGTAGATAATATGTGATATGTTCATATTTATACATATATTCTTAATTAATATCCTTTCATTTAAGCTGATTTGACGAACAAAATTTGTTGATTTTAGATACTTAAAAGCTTAATTGTGTTGATTAGGACGTAGACCCGAGATGGAAGATGTTTGGAGAAAAGTTGGAGAAAAATGCAAGAAAAATATATAAATTTCTTAAATTTGTGTCGAGAACTTTTCGCAGCCTCTACGTGACCTTGATTGCATGTCACTAGGTGCTCACTACCATGGGGAAAGACACGAGCTCCCCCCTGATTGATGAAATTTCACATCCCTTGGCTGTGACCTACTCGTAGTATTGTCGTGGCCTTGAGGGTTGAATGAAGTAAACAACTATGTCAGGGCCTTGAACTCAGCATTGTTAGCACCTGCTTGTGACCTCGACGTATGCCAGCGTTATAAAAAACGTGAAACAGAGACAAAAGGAAGCTACAGATTTTGTTCAAGAACCCTAAAGAGAGAGGCAAGAGGCGATTTTGGTGCAACAATAGGCGATTTTGGAGAGAAAACCAAGAACACTTGAAGATTACTACACCAAAAAATGAAGAAAAAACATGAACTTATAATTACAAGGTTACTCGGTTTGCACCATCTGAAACCCACACACCGCGGAGTTTTTGCATTTTTAAATCTTTGGATGATAACAATCCCATCTTCAGTCTTTTTTAGCACGTAATTCAACTTCGGGGAAATTGCTCGGTGCGCACCTTTTGAAACTTAAGGACCGAGCAACCGTCAAAATTTTGAAATCTTGTTTTTCAACTTCAGGGTTTGTTACAACCCTATCCTTAAGCTCTAGGCACGTGGAAAACTTTAGAGTGGTGTTTAGTGTATCAACGGGCTTGTACATTTCTTCGAAAATCAACAAATGACCCCCGTTTCGGACCGATTTCTACAAATTACTTTAAGTTAACCTTCAAAGCCAAAAGAAGGCATTTTTAAATAATATTAAGCATCTAAACCTTGAATTAAGTTGGATAACATATAGTATTATATGTATAAAATGAGTGATATCAGTACATGATCATATAAGCAACTTTTGGTAATTGATTATGGCGGGTTCTCTATGCACAATCATTTTGGTAACTTGTGTAGTTTATCATATTTGGTTGTTTGTACATGATCATTTGGTCAACATTAAGTAATTGATCATGTTAGGTTATTTAAGTGTGATCATTTGGGTAGTTTAGGTTTTCGATGATGTTGAGATGTTCTTGAACTCTTCGAATAATGCTGGGTTGAGTTGTTGTTAGGACCTGGGAAGTTATGTTATTGTTGGTAGTTCTATCAAGTGTTCGATAGACAATCAATTGCAACTAGTTACAAGATTTTTGGCTATTTGTATGACTGCTTTTATTAGGAAGTTGTGAAACTTATCACACAATAGGTTTGAATTATGCTTGTTTAGAAGTTATGTGTTAGTCGATGAAATGTGGATCCATATGTATTGACATATAACTTGATTGAGTAGTATGGATGGATAATTGTAAAAGGTTGAATTGAGAATGACAAATTACTCATTTATTCGAGTAAGACAGATTTTACTCACACTGAGTATGTGAGATTGTGAGTCGAGTTTGTTGTTTGGATAACCTAAGCTCGTGTAGTTGACTTTGACTCACTAGAAGTTGCATCACGTGTTTAGATTTAGTTTGTCTTTACTTGTTAATTGTCGAAGGCTATTTATTGTAACACTAGTTTCGTCTGGGAATTTGATGGGAAGACACCAGCCCAAGATCTTCAACCCACTTCCACAGGCCCAACTCAGAAGTGGATAACTTTGGTCCAAACAGCTAATCCAATCTCCCCTGGATGAAAATGTTAACAAACCCACCCCCACGTTTTATTTCACATGTTGTCATTTTTATTTACTTGTTATTTTCCATTTTCTATTTGAAAGAGTCAAGTAGTTATTTGGTATTCCACAAGTGTAGGAACGTGGGTAGAAGTGCTGTTGTAGTTCTCCTTTTGTTGGATACAAATGTATGGAACAGGGGAATGAAAGACAGTTTTTGAATTCCTAAATTTCAATCTCTGTTTTTGAAGATTTTTTTTGGTTCCATGCTATTCTAACTCTGGAGCAAGAAGTTAGAAGGTGATCTTGGACGACTACTTAAGTTCTCGTGGTGGAGCTGTATCGAGAGTTCGGGTTAGACATAGATTATGCTCATTATCAACGTTTAGTTCGGGTATAACGATCCAATCTAACGCTCGTTGCCATTATTTTGAGGGCAGTGGCAGATATAAACCATGGGGAGAACTTTGACCTTTTGCCTTATGACATTGGAGACATTGTCGAATATAATGATCAACATCACGGTTCATACGGGGCCAAAAACGATGGTTGCGTAGGACGTGAAATGTCTTATCAACGCCCGGATGGCCTGCTAGACCCCCCTCATGAGCTTCCTGAATTATGATCAACCGTATGCTGTGTCGTGGAATACAAAGTTGCTGAGCTTTGAACAAGAACCCGTTACAAATGTGAAACGCACTTGTAGCATGATGCTGGCAGGTTGTATAAATCGATCCAAAGTCGGGGTTTGATGGGTACTCATTGACCAAGAGATCAAAACCAAGAATCTTGGGCTAAAGGGAAGTAAGTAACGAGTACTTTCGAGACAAGGCATCTGCACCTTTGTTAAACTTACCGGATTTATGCTTAATGGTGAAGGTGAATGCTTGAAGGAACTCCACCCACTTAGCATGACGGGGATGCAGCTTGTGTTGGCCTTGAATGTATTTTAGTGCTTCATGGTCGGAATGTAGGATAAACTCCTTTGAAATCAAATAGTGTTGCCAATGATCTAAGGCCCGGATAATTGCGTAAAACTCTTTATCATAAGTGGAGTATCGCCGCTTGGCATCATTTAACTTTTCACTTAAATAAGCAATGGGTCTGGTTAGTTGAGATAAAATAGCCGCAGTACCTACACCGGATGCATCACATTCCACCTCAAAGACCTCTTGAAAATAGGGCAACGCTAAAACGGGAGTGGATGATAGTTGTTGCTTAAGCTCGTCAAAGGCCCATTGAGCTTGTGGCGTCCACGAGAAGGTCTTGAATCTGGTCACTTCAGTCATAGGTGCGACAATGGAACTGAAATTCTTAATAAAACGCCGGTAAAAGGAAGCAAGGCCGGGAAAACTTCTAACTTGTTGAATGGCCTGAGGAACCGGCCAATCACGAATCGCTTGAATCTTCTTATCATCCACTTGTATACCCTGTCCAGAAACAAGATAACCAAGAAAAGTGACTTGGTTAGAAAAAAATTCACATTTGTCCAAATTCCCATAAAGTTTCTGTTGATCGAGGACTTTGAACAATTGTGACAAGTGAGCGCGGTGATCCTCTGGGGTCAGGCTGTAAACAAGAATGTCATCAAAGTAAACAACAATGAAGCTGCCCAAAAATTGTTTCAACACATGATTATTTAAATGCATAAAAGTGCTCAGAGCGTTAGACAATCCGAATGGCATAACAAGCCACTCATATAATCCCTCCTTAGTCTTGAAATCTGTTTTCCACTCGTCCCCTTCAAAAATTCGAATTTGATGGTAACCACTACGCAAATCGAGCTTGGAAAATACAGTAGACCCGTGAAGTTCATCCAACAGATCGTTAAGCCTTGGTATAGGGAATCTGTATTTAATAGTGATCTTGTTAAGTGACCGACTATCCATACACATTCGCCACTCCCCATTTTTCTTTAGTACAAGTAAAGTAGGGACTGCACAAGGACTAAGCGACTCACGAATTAGCCCTTTTTCCAGCAGTGCATCAACCTGTTTCCTGATTTCAATGGTTTCTTGGGGATTAGTTCGGTAGGCAGGTTTATTTGGTAAAACGGAGCCGGGCATGAGGTCAATTTTATGCTGGATAGAACGTTTAGGTGGTAGGCCAAGGGGAATTTCAGTGGGGGGAGACTTGGGAATAAGATTTTAGTAAAGCTTGTACTAGGGGGACAGGGACGTTTAGGTTTGGTGTCTTCATCGTCGAGCCCCGACAAAATAAATTATTTGAGGGGCTGAAATTCATGGTGTTCAGCTTCTAATATGGTATTTAGAGTAATAGTGGGTGTGGAGGTGGTTTTCGAAGGAGTGATTGGTGTTAAGATGATTTTGCGGTTGTTATAGTTGAAAGAATAGGTGTTAAGGTAACCATCGTGAACTACTCGCCTATCAAACTGCCATGGACGGCCCAGTAATACATGACACACATCCATTGGAATAACATGACACCATAATTCATCGGTGTACGACTTACCGATACTAAAAGATAACAATACACGATGGGAGACTCATACACCTTTTCCTTGATTGAGCCATTGAATCACATACAGAGATGGACGGGGGTGAGTGTTCAGATTCAGTTTTGTAACCAAGGTCTGGGACGCGACATTTGTACAGCTCCCTCCGTCTATTATCACTTAGCACACCTTTTGGGCTATCGTGCAACGAGTATGAAAGATTGACTCCCGTTAAAGCTCCGCCTCCAGGACTGGATTGGTGCTTAGGGTTCGGCGAACAACTAGACACGGTCCGTCATCAGGGCCGGTCACTTCGACTGTGTCAGCAGGTAATGGTTCAGTGGCGGGGGCGAAATCAGCCTCAAACTCAAATCCTCCTGCTAATTCAAAATCTGCTAGTGAAATCATACGCTTATTTGGACACTCGGAGGCGATATGCCCTAGCCCTTGACATCGAAAACAACGGCGAAGGGCTTTGGGGTTCTCCGATTTAATAGTGAGATTGTTGGGGGACGATGAGCTCTTGGGGGTAAGATACTTTTGGGCATATGTGGGCTTTGAAAGGGTGTTGGGCCTAAAATGTTGTCTGTTGGGCTCAATTTTTCCCTTGGATCGTTGTTGAGAGTCCACTTTGTGAGACAACAAAGTTAACTCTGTTAGGGTTTCGTAGGAGTGTAGCTCTACAACATTAGCAACTCCTGGTTCCAAGCCCCCTAAATAGCGAACAAGAGTCTGGGGGTCATCCTCGGGCACATCACACTTCATCAAAAGGTATTCAACTAGTTGTTGAGAGTCCACTTTATGAGACAACAAAGTTAACTCTCGTGGTTCCCTGCCGTAAGGAGTGTAGCTGTGAAAAACTATGTTGGACATAATAGGAAGGTAAGAATTTTTGCTTCAGCTTTGCTTTCATCTTTAGCCAAGTCCTGACCTTCTCCTTCCCGGCACGTTCTCGTTTTAAACAACTATTTGACCACCATGTTGAAGCATATTTTCGAAGTTTGAGGGCAATAGTTTTGACCTTATTGTCCTCGGTTGTTTGTTTATAATAAAAAACCCGTTCTACCGTTCGTAACCACTCAACGAATTCATCCGGATCCAGCCTACCGTCATATTCCGGGATATCAACCTTGATATCATTTGTGTGCCAGGTGTTCCCATCTATTTTGTTGTTCGATCTGCTATTTACAGAGTTTTCGCCATGATTCTGGGAAAGGACCAATTCTTGAATATGTTCTTGCATAGCTTGCATCTGTTGGGCCATCTCCTTTTTATCAGCCTCCATCATCTCCAAAATCTTCTTCAATTCGGAAGTATTTCGGGTATCCCTGGCTCTGATACCAAATGATGGCAACGAGCGTTAAATTGGATCGTTATACCCGAACTAAACGTTGATAATGAGCAGAATCTATGTCTAACCCGAACTCTCGATACAGCTCCACCACGAGAACTTGAGTTAGTCGTCCAAGATCACCTTCTAACTTCCTACTCAAGAGTTAGAATAGCATGGAACCAAAAAAAATCTCCAAAAATAGAGACTGAAATTTAGGAATTCAAAAACTGTCTTTCATTCCCCTGTTCCATACATTTGTATCCAACAAAAGGAGAACTACAACAGCACTTCTACCCCACGTCCCTACACTTGTGGAAAACCAAATAACTACTTGACTCTTTCAACAAATAAAATAGAAAATGGAAAATAACAAGTAAATAAAAATGACTGCATGTGAAATAAAACGTGGGGGTGAATTTGTTAACATTTTCACCCAGAGGAGATTGGATTAGCTGTTTAGACCAAAGTGATCCACTTCTGAGTTGGGCCTGTGGAGGTGGGTTGAAGATCTTGGGCTAGTGTCTTCCCATCAGATTTAGATAGGTAGAGATGAATGATTCATATGGTTTATTGTTTTCTTTTAAGTTGTGAAATGCTCCCTCAAATGTTTTCTAAGAATTTATTGGTTGGTAAACCATGTTTTAAAAAGTGAATTTGCAAAGCGTACGTATATTTGGGATGAGAATTGAAGTGTTACAATTTACTCTAAATTGTATGATAAATATACTAGTATTATATTCACGCAATACTGCAGTGGTAAATAGATTTTGTTTTATAACATGTCGCTTTTAAGAATGTAATGATATATTGTTCGCGCGATTAAATTTCAAGAAAATGTTTTCTACAACATAATGTCCGTTTTTTTTCAATTTTTTCTTTTATTGGCATCAATTATTTTATTAGTTTTAAAAATAAATTTAAAAGATATTAAAATAAGAAAAAATATTTATATTTATGAAATAAGAAAAGAGAAATTAATAAGATTTTGAAAATTATGTTGAGATGGATGAATAATTGTATTTGTGTGAGAGAATGTGTTTGTGTGACATAGTATATTTTAAATGAATAAAAAATTAAAATAAATTATAAGAAAGAATGAAATAGTTAAAGATTAAGTAGATGTGATTAATTTATATAAAATAAAATGTTTGTGTTTGTTTTAATTGAATTTTAGAAACTCTTAAAGTTATAGAGAAAAAAAAATATTAAATGATTTATAGTAATATAGATTAGAAAATAAGTTACACTTTTGATTTGCATGAAATTCCATATTGATCCTCCCGGTCTTAAAAGTATACAAATTGTCTCTATTTTTGTGTCAATTTGTTAGCTTGATTCAAATGACCATTTTATCCTCCATAATATTTCACTTTTAGTGCTTCACAATTTAATAAACCAAAACGTCGATTAGTCTTAAAAAGTAGAGACAACCTATATAACTTTTAAACTGTGATGACCAATAGTAAAAGTTAATACAAGCCACATGAACCAATAATATAATTTAATCATATTATATAAATTTATTAGTTGCTATATAAAAGTTATTTTCAAAAGTATATTAAAAATGGTTAAAAAAGAACAATTTAATGTTAGGGGGTCCCACTTTAGAAGACTTTTGAAAGTCATCGAAAAGAACTTTTGCTCCTTCTTTCGTCGGTCAAGATCCTTAGCAACATCCGATGAAAGTTTTTTACACAAAACTGCAATAGTCTGGTGAAATAAATGTTACCAAGAATAAGTTGTGATTGTCATTTTTAAAAAGTGAAATTATCTTTTTTTTTTGTTATTCACATTCCTAAGACTCTAGGAGGTGTGGTTATAATCCTCTACAAATAAATTACAATTTCAATTATTTATACTATATTATAAAACATTTAGGTCTTTTGATTAAACTCTTAAATTTTAAGTGTTTTGAAATTACTAAATTACCTCTCATATAAACTAAATTAAATAACTATTAGATATAGTTAATAAGATTTTTATATTCCATTTTAATAACTAAATTTTACATATTTAAGAAAATCAAAGTCAATACAATTTTTTTAAAAGTCAAAGCCAATACAAATTAACTTAATTATTCAAAAATAATTTCATAATTTTTTTTCAATTATGGAGAACAGAAAAATAAAGAAAATGGAAAAAAGATAAAAGAAAATAGACATGTCACCAAACGAAAATTATTTGCTGTCACCGTATTACATGAATATCATATTCCCTACGTCTTGAAAATTAACATGTTAAAGAGTAAAAATTATTCGTTACCGCTTCATTACGCGGGTATCATGTTATTATATTGTTACACATTTAAACCGTCGCTCATATATTTAGCCGGGTTTTTAAAATTAACCATACCAAAGCCACTTATAAGATAAATATATTTATAAAATCACATCTAACTATAACTACAACCATACACAAAACTACCCACCCATGTATAGTATAACTTTTGGTAAGACATGTCGAACATGACTGATATGTTTAGCTATGCATGTTGTAGATTAACAGCCATTGATCATTCGTAAAAGATGCCGGTTTTGATAAAATCAACCAACTACAAACGATTAAAGCAACAAATTATAACTACTATAAACTATATATGTACAAAATAAGCATTGTACACGTGATCCATATCTCAGAGATTCAAATTAATAACTTGATTAGTTTTCACAAAGCAGACACACAAACCCTGACGGTCGTAGGTTATCTCGGTATATAATTAATAAATAATCAAATTTATCAACAGTAATGAATAAAAAACCATATAATAAACTTTTCATGTAAAATTCTTTATGAATGAATTCAAACAATGTCCATTATGGTAGTGAGGTACACAAGTATATAAGTGAGGCTTTTGAACCTCTACTAACTCTTAACAAACCTAATAAAACATATTTATGATTACCAAATATTCAATTAGTATATCCAACTAAGTGTCCAAGGTCTTTAGTAACTTAAAAAATTGATCAATCACACATTCAACATCATAAACGAAGTTGTAATAAAAACTAACTCATGTTCAAAATACTCGCATGATTACTCAAAGACATAATATCAATAGCTACATCGAAATACAAAGCTTATGTAGCCTAATGATTCGGACTAGGAATACAGACACGTGGATCAAAAGATACTACACGTAATCTAATAAAGATAAATGAACTTAGTATGGACAACCCAATCCTAAGATATATTAAATAAAAGATATACATCTCCCCTCTCTCATCTTACTTGCACCTCTTTCTTCTCTCTCTCTCTCTTTCAATATTTCTTTGCACCGCCATTATCACCTCCACCGCCACCATCACCCACCACCATGTCCGGCCACCATCACCCACCGCACCAAGAACTTAACCAAGAACAAGTGAATCCGAGGAACTTGTTTAGAAATCGAAGAGCACATGTTTAAAGTTGTGGGTTCAAAGCAAACCTTTATCAAGATTCAAATCCAAACCATACCCACAATCCAAAAAGAAAACTGTAAATCAAGATTCAAGCTCAAACACACAAACACACACACATTCAAATCTAGGAA
This sequence comes from Dittrichia graveolens, assembly GCA_038502395.1. Taxonomy (NCBI): domain Eukaryota; kingdom Viridiplantae; phylum Streptophyta; class Magnoliopsida; order Asterales; family Asteraceae; genus Dittrichia; species Dittrichia graveolens. The sequence continues at coordinate 72,740,506 of JARJIL010000005.1, read as the reverse complement.
AAAGATTGCTTGTGTTTAGAAACCCAAACCCAAATCGTAAACTCTTGGTAATGGAATTTGAAACCAGTGTTTGTGGAATCGATTCACACACACACACACACTCAGATATGGGGAAAGAGGGAATCAAAAAGAAATTTTAAATGAAGATTGATGACGATCATTGTAGCGATGGTGACATCTCAAAGTGGTGGTGGTGGTTTCGGCTCCAGGCGGTGGTTGCCGAAGGTAGGCTGTATTGGTTTTCAACTTCGACGGAGAGGGAAAGAAAGAGGTAGGGTGGTCGGAGATGTTTGGTGGTGGCAGGCATAGAGAGTTGGGCATTGATTTGTAGAGAGAAGGCAAGTTAGTAAGAAGTTTGGTCGTTCAGGGACCATAATCGTAAAAATAAAAAGTTAGAGACTAAAATTGTAAAAATCACGAAATCATCTGAGACCAAAAATGCAATTAATTCTCAAATATATTAAGAGGAAATAAACAATTGAACGGGTGTAACTTAAAGTCTTGAAAAATGTATATATTATAAGCATTTTGATATGCATAGTCCTATGAGTTGTAGATAAAAATAAAATAAATAAACTTTTAGTTATTAAAAATGGTAACCTTATCTTATGTATGAAAAATTAAAAAGTAACTATAAAAAATTAATTATAAATAAATAAGTTATGATTGTTATTTTTAAAAAATAAAATTAATTTTTTTATTTTTATCCTCAGTTATAAATATAAATTATAATTGGTTTTTAAAAAAAGAAAAAATTGGCGTAACAAAAATATGACCGTTGCGAGTCGTCAAATATGAAGGCCTGAAGGGTTTGAGAGAAAACTTTGAACCAAACATCTTTCCAATTGAACGCACAAATTCTTCACTCGCCATACTCAATCGACACACTTGTTTGTGAGTATTCTTTTCTCATGAACCCCTAATTTTATTTCTTCATTTGTAACAGAAATCGATTTGTTCGTTTACATCACGTTTGTTTTCGTTTTTCCGTTTTGGATTATATTTTCTTTGATCGAAATCTCAATCTGCTACGTATGGTCGCGGTTCACTTCGATGAAACGGAATTCTGAACTTAAGATGTGATTCTAGATTTTTCATCGTAAACAAAGCCCTAGGTTCGTTAGGGTTTTTAAATGATACTATATCGCTTTTGTTCTGTATGTTGTAACTAAGCAAATTGAATCTGGATCTTCTTGTTTGTTTCACTTTTTTCCTAAGTGATTTACGATTTTGCTGCTAATGTAAAAACCAATCTCTTGACAAATCGTTAAATACATTTCGTGGACACTGTTTTGTGTTCTTACGAATTTCCTTGATTTTGTTACTTATTTCCTCCATGAATGTCTGAATTATGTCATGTTTGCATTGTGCATCCTGCAGGAAATCAAGTCAATTGCCAAATAATGGCATTGCATTCTAGTCGTCTGACTCAAGACCAAAATTTCAGTTTTCACTTCGATGGTATGTCACCTAATTTCTTGATGAAAAGAAATTCACTACCTTCTGTTTGCTTTGATTGTATGTTGATTTTCTAGTACTTGGCTAAAGGGTACGGTGTTTTTTGGTTGTATTTATTAGGGTAATAATAATATGTTTAGTCTTTGGGCCTGTTTAGCCATTGGGATCTTATTAGGGCTTCATATTGTTTAGCTATTTATAGGGTTAGTTTTAGCCTTTTGAAGTACTGTATTTCGTTCATCATGTTTAATAATTAACCCTAAGTATTTCGGTTATATCTCTTTCATCAGTACTAATAGTTTTCAAATTGACCATTGTAGGGGTTAAGACCAATGGGTCTGTTGTTCAAAAGAACAAAGGGGGTCTTAAAGGAAGGAAAGCACTTAACGATATATCAAACTCTGGGAAACCATCTGCACTGCAGCCATCAAGAAAGAACAATACAATGAATGTGATCCCAATTGGGGAAGATTTTGTTGTGTCCAAGAAGTCACAGATTCGTGTTAGTGGCAGAAAAGCACTCAGTGACCTCACCAATTCAGTGAAGCCATCTGATCAGCAGCAGCACCAGGGTTTAAAGAAAAGGAGTCAAGGAAAGCAATCAATAACTGTTGTTGCTGAAGATGAAAAATTTCCCTACTCTATTGCAGAAGAAGGCTTCCTTCATAATCATGAGAAATGTATCCAATCACAGAAGAAAACAATGGATATGGATCAGTTCTTGAAGACCATTGGGTTGGATGAAGGTAACATATTTAGTCAGTTTTATGTAATTATACCATTTCCTGTAGTTCAGTCAGTAAGTAACCTATTTCTATTTTTCAATATAGATGTTTGTTTCCAATCTATTGCTGCTTGCAAGCCCCTACCAAGACAATCAAAGGCGAGCTTCATCTTTCTTTGATTTGTGAAACACAAGCTCCTATTTTTATTTAATATGTGTTTTTAGATTGAGAAACTTTTTTATTTGTAATCCAGGAAGAAGAAGATCCCATCATGATCTTTGAGATGGAGGAGATACCAGAGCCCATAATAGAAGATCGACCTCGTTTGGGCCAAAATTCTCCAATTTGTGGAAGCCCAGATTCTCCGAGACTGCCATATATCATGAAGGATTATGACGACTTCCCAAGCTTCATCTTAGCTGAGTCACCAAGATGTTCAAAGTAGTGTGATTCTATCGTATGAGGTGTTGTTTAGGACTTACTTGACAATGTAGTATGTTTGAATTTCAGCATGTCTTTAAGGTGGAGCAAGAAGAATACAAAAGAGAGCCTGTTAGTTGGAGCGGCTTTGAATTTGTAGATAATCAAGATGTTCTAGATCTCATGAAAAGGTTTAATCTCTTTCAGGTGCAGTTTTGCTTTCATAGCTGCAAATGATCATATTATGTTTTTATCTGATCTTTAGTTTATGTAGTGTTTTCCAAATTGAGTATCGTTTCATGATTTTAACTATATAACTCCCTGATAATGTACAGAAACCTGATGGTATTATTGCTCTGCTTGACATAGCCTGGTATAACAGTATAACACTATAAATACCTTTTGGCCTTAATGTTTTGAAGCTCATTCTCAAATGCTGCAAGTAGTTATCCAGATTATTAGCTAAAGAAGATTTGAGATGCCCTTATTTTTTTATGCCAACTGTTCGAATTGCATTAATTATGTTTGCAGGAATCCTATTATTACAAGGTAACAAGGTTTATTTAAAATTCAGACTATGGTTTAAATGTTAAACTACTTTTGATACATTTCACCACTTCAATTCTTTTCCTTTTGTTTAGTTCAATAAATAAAAAATGAAATTAACTAAAAAAATGGGTCGATATTGCCACATTCAACCTAAGCGAGTAGGCTCAACGTGTTCTTTCAAGTTTTGTTGGCACTTCAGAATCATTGTCCTTTCGGTTTCTCGTGTGACTTCAATTTGGTAATTTAGAAACATAGTTTCATCATTTCACATGCATTGTTGCATATAGTTATATTTGATATGGAAGCAGGTGAAAGTAGTGATGTTAGTGTGAACTGGATTGCTTTACTTCTATTCTCCTTTTGGTGAAAACTTGGTTTATAGGCATGATGATTTTATTAATTCCTTGTATGTGTTAGCAAGTAATGAAGCTAACACATGTTGGGATATGACTTGAAAGAATTGTAAGATATTGGAAACGGGAAAACAAGTGTGCTCGGTGTGCAACATGGGCTCACGGCATGGACCCCTGCTCGTGGAGTAGGGCATTTCGGCCCAGGGTTGTTTTCTTACTTGAGCGGCAGCCAATCTTCTAATTTTGGTTAATTATAGTTTCTGCAATTAAGATTAGGACAAAATTGGTGTATCTTGTTTGGTTATAAATATCTAGCCTAGGGTTCAGTCATATGTACACACATCATACATAGTCTCAGTTAATAAAGAAGTCTCCTTTCCTGCCCGTGGACGTAGGTCGTGACCCCTACGACCGAACCACGTCATATCTTGTTGTCGTGTTTCTTGTCTTGTTTGTTAACTACATTTATTCTAACGCTTGTTTTAGGTGTCTTGATCCTAACAAGTGGTATCAGAGCCATGGTTTTGTTAACTACATTTATTCTGTTCACCCGGGTTTGCGCATTGGTTGATTGTGAAGATGTTGTCGGTCACGTTCGATTTGGAGAAATTCAATGGTTTGAACGATTTCAGCCTGTGGAAGGTAAAGATGAAGGCTCTTTTGGTTCAACAGGGTTGCGCGGTGGCGTTAGAAGGTGAAGATAAGTTGCCGAAAGATATGAAGGAGGACGTGAAAAGAGATGCTCTAGCAAAAGCATACTTTGCGATTTTGCTATGTTTAACTGAGGAGGTGTTGGATCAAACAACAGCTGCAAGTCTATTGGAGAAGCTATGTGAGAAGTATCAAAAGAATACCCTCACGAATAGACTTTATCAGAAGCAGAGGTTGTATACCCTCCGGATGTTAGAAGACACCCAGGTATCACTTGATAATTTTAATCGTATTATTCTTGACTTGAAGGCGGTAGATGTTGATACCATGCTATATGGTAGATCAACAATTTTTGCTAAAGTAAATGATGCCTTGTTGTCGAAGGAACTCAAGCGTAAGGTTTCTAGTAATGAGGGGGAGGTTCAGGTCTATAAGTGGGTAGAGGAAGGGCACATGGTGGGATAGGAGGACTGGGTGAGTCGTCTTCATCACATGGCGTGTTATCACCGTTCCACTTCCTGAAGGAAGTAAAAGATCACGTGAGAACGCCATGTGATGAGATGCACCCGTATCCAAGATCCAGGTATCTGCAGGATTATCCGTGCATACAGTCAAAACATCGCCCATGTCTTCATTTCTCTAAACCACATTACCATCTCCCTTCTTTCTAGGACAGTCTCTCCTGATGTGACCAATCTCCTTACAGTGATAACACATTACCTTTCTCATGGATTTTGTTGGGATATGACTTGAAAGGCTTGGAAGATATTGGAAACCGGAAAACAAGTGTGCTCGGCGTGCAACATGGGCTTAGCCCAAGGTTGTTTTCTTACTTGAGCGGCGGCCAATCTTCTAATTTTGGTTAATTATAGTTTGTGTAATTAAGATTAGGGCAACATTGGTGTATCTTTTTTGGTTATAAATATCTAGCATATGGTTCAGTCATATGTACACACATCATACACATCTTTTAGGACCGGCGCTAGACTTCCTCTCTTTTCTATAAGATATAAAAGGCGAAATTGATGCTCTTAACTACCCCTTTCAATTCAAATCTATCTCGGGTACGGTCACTGCACTCCAATCATTGTATCTCCAATCTCTGCCGGTCTTCATAGAAAGTGGTTGATACCGTCTGCTAGGCTTTTTTTGGTAGAATATGCAAAGAATTCCATTCTCTCACTCAAAAGGTGATGAGTTAGAATTCCATTCTAATTCTGACTAAGGATTCTTCTAGTTCCGGAGGATCCAGCTACACGAGAACCAGGAACGGAGAGCTTCCCCCCTTCACAATCTACATACTATGGCTAGGAGTGTGGTACAAAGAATTCCCGGGACGCTTCGTGAAGTGCTTCTTTAGGAGTTAAACTTCCATTTGTCCATATTTCGAGAAATAGTATCTCTTTGTTACCATTTTCATAAGAATGAATACTAGGATCTATAGGATAACTTCCATCTTGAAATTCATCATTTCGGGATAAAAATAAAAATGAAGTAGGCCTTAAAAACCGATGTCTTTCCACGGGTCGCCCTCGTTCCGTATATAAGTTATTATAATCGATTGTCTCGTTTTTAGAGCATCTCGAGGTCCTTTGATGGGCATAAAGAAATCGTCTTGGTAGCATCAAACCAAGACTGCACTCTAGTCACTAGCCCTGCCTTTGGCATCCCCCTCCTTGCGGTTAAGGTAACGACTTCGGACATGGCCAACTCCCATAGTGTGACGGGCGGTGTGAAGAAAAAGTAAAAAAGTATAGATGAAGTAAGAAAAAGTACATAATGAAGCCAGTTCTTCTTTCTTGCAAACAAGCCTACTACAATGATACAAACTGTTCTAAGGAAAGGAGTATTATACAAAATACTTATATGAAGATTTGGGATGTGATATGGTTCCGAAGGATGAACCGGATATGGACAGTTCCAACAAGATTTATTTGCTGATACAAGAAGGCATACCAGTGAGTGAGGTTCAATTAAGATTTGCTTCTCTAGAGTACCAATGGCAAGCATGACATCATTATGAACATTTTTTTCAAGAACATGAAGTTTGACCCCTTCTAATTTTTCATTTTTTTCTTATATTTATTTGGATTTTGGGGACTTATATTGAATGTGAATGTGTCTCACAACCAAGAACAATTCTGTGAAGAAGACTATTTGACTTGACCCTTTCTTTCTTTCTCTTTATGGATGAGCTCCGACGGGCAGTAGCCCCATTTCTTCCGGCGTCGGGTGGTGGGAATTTATAATAAGTCTTCCTGAGACCAATAAAGGGAACCGGGGTTATAGTTGATTGCGTATAGGCAATATTGAGACTGTCCTTTCCAGTAGTATCACCTTTTGCTTTGATCTTGCTGGGTATTTTATCTGGGGTCACTGGTTCCAAGCTCTGAGTGAAGCCCCCAAAAGAGGCGTAAGGTGCGCGGAGTCAGAGCCAGAGCCAGGCATGTTTGCGCGCTAGGCCGAGTGTTCGCCTACTTCAGAGTCTTCGCCTTTAGATAACAAAAAGTGACCACCCCTTAGGTCGCCAAACTACGACAAGCGTTTCGCCTTTTGAAGCACCAGTCGCGTCCGTGTGTTTGCAAAAGATCTTGGAAGAAAAGCAACAGAAGAAGGTTGAGTGATAGACGAGGAGAACGGTTGGTTGTTGAAGAAACAACATGATCTTTCTTTTCTCAAGCGATCGGAAAATAAAGGAATGGTTAATCTATTCAAGATAATTACGTATTTACAAAATACCATCTCAATTCATCCCATTTCATCTCATTTAATAAAGAAGTCTATGTTTCTGCCCTGGTCGTAGGTCGTGACCCCGACGACCGAACCACACTTGTTGTCGTGTTTCTTGTCTTGTTTGTTATGCATTTATTCTAACGCTTGTTTTAGGTGTCTCGATACTAACAACACATAGCATGCTACTTTCAACTTGGTTCTCAACTTGAAAATGCAAATGAGGCTAGCAAGCAAAATGTTGGATTATATAGAATGACATGAGGTTGATTGAAGCATGATTACCTCGATGACAAAAGAATCTCATTCAAGTTCAACAAAATACGGGTTTTTGTTGTTGTTTAAAAAAATAATTTAAACAATGTGTGTGTTCACACCGACTTTTCACTTGGTAGCTCTATGTGTAAAATCATCATCACATTTGTGCCATTAATTATGAATGGAGATGGAATCTTTAGCTTAGAAATTCAACCTTTGACCATAAGTTTGTTTGATTATTGTTTTAAGTCTTGATGATTTTAATTGTAAGTATTAAGATTGTACAACCTATTGCTAGATTATAAAATATTAGCATTGTGTTCGCATAATACGGCGGTGGCGACGAATAGTTTATGTTTGATAACATGTTGATTTTAAGAATGTTAGGTATGATTTTTGTGGAATACGCTATCGGTAAATATGTTATGAGCAACAACATATCCGTTTTCCCATCAACTCTTTTACTGGATTTTAAAATAATTTTTTGAAAAACAAAAACTAAGAAAAAGAAGTAATTGCTAACTAATTAGAGAGAAAAAACTAATATAGTTTTGGAAATTTTGTTGATGCGAGTGATTTAACCAAAATTAGATCGATTAAATTGTTGGTGTTATATTTAATGAGTTGTTAAAAATAATTAAAATTAGTTGAGATAATTAAGAAGATAAATGATTGGACTATTGTTTTAAGGGTTTATATTATTTGCATAAAAATTAAGTACTCTTAACTTTTAAAAATAGAATGTTAAATGTTTTATAAGATATTATAGATATCAAACGATTTCAATCTAAATTTTGATAAACTGGTTTTTTTTATCAAATTAAATATTCATCTTAAAAGTTTATTATTGTTTATAAAGAAGTACTAATATTAGAAGTAAGACCATGTGCAGCTATCTCTCTTTTTCTCTTTATCACATTAGCGTCTCATCATTTTTTTTCTTCTATCTCTCTTCATCCCATTAGCCCCTACACCAACCCTGTCAACCATTCTCTATTTATTTTTAAAAAAAGAATTAAATTAAGAGAGAGGAGAAAGATAAAGACAAGAAGAGAGAGAAAAAGGAAAAGTCAGTGTGAGAATGGACCAGCCAAAACCATCACTTTGAATTTAAGGTGGGGGGGGGGGGGGGAGGGTGATGGTGTGAATGTGGCTAACGCTCCATCCCGCGGGATGGATGCGCTAAGCCTAAGTAGGTAAATGGGGATATGGCATGTTTTGGCAGTGGATCGATTCCAACATGCCTAGAATGGAATGTTGGATTAACTTCATTTCTAAAAGTAATATAATTTATGATGTTGAATTCATTACGTAAGACTTATATTTTACGAAAACAAAGGTTTTATAAAATGTATATAATCTTTTATAAAACTTGGATTCAAACTGTAACACCCTGATTTTTAATCCAAATTAAATTTTTTCCAAAAACTCAATTTATACAATTCTACGAAACTCATCGCGGAAGCATAGTAGTTTCTCTTTAAGTATTTCAACAAAATACATTACAATTTAACCGTAACTTTATCATTAGATATAACTCAAAACTTTTTGGTGTTACTACAGTCAATCTCACGACCATAAACAGAAAGAGTAGGAAATCCTAGATTACCGGAAATTGCAATCAAAGCAAAGCTATGCCCAAGGCCTCTATACAACATGCGGATACAAAACATTTTCATACACAATGTTAGCTATAAACATAGCTAGTGAGTACATCCAAAAACATTTGTTTTATCAAAACCAAGTCATCCTTTTTTTTCTCTTTTGAAAACACAAGTTTGGCAATCAATATCCTTTTAAAAAGCATACACAATAGCACATAAGGATGCGAGTCTGTCCATTGGGCCACAATGTATCCACGTGGTAGCTAGCCACGGTCAACACGTGCCCACATGGGGGATAACCACATCACCCCGTCAAGGTGGGGATGCACGAAGCAGTCCACCATACAACGGTTATCTGGAGTGCATGCCCTGTTCACCAAATCCACTCGTGTTGCCATGGGTTCGGTGGCTCGTCAGCCCAGTGAACCCACACGGTCATGATGGCTACTGACATACCCCTCCACTCTCTGCAGCGATTCCTCATCCATCCGTACCTCGTGGTTCCTTAATTGCCAAAGCCACATGAACCTTTGTGTACGTCTCAATGACTAGGAACCCTATGGTACAGTGTTTATATCACATAGTGGTCCGGACCGAAGCACATATACCCCGAAGGGTCACATAAGCACATACCCCGAAGGGTCATAAAATCACTTACCCCGAAGGCTCACATAAATCATATGCCAATAAGGCTAAATATCACATGTCATAAAGGCCAAGTAATCCAAGCATACAAGCTAATCACGAACACATAAGTGTCATAAACATATCACATGAGCATACATGCTCAACAATCAAAACCATAATTGGCATCATTAGTGAAAACATATCTTTATTACTCAAAACCAAGTTTGTTGTTTCAAAAATCAAAGCTCACTCCAACATGGAGTACCATATTTCAAAACCATCAATTAAAACTAAATTTAGCTTTGACCATCTCCAAAATTGAGCAATGGTCTTATTTTGGAAAAACATCATTTAAACACATCTTGTATCAAGTTTACATTTCCATATTCTTTAAACTCAAGTGTTACATAAAACGTTTATAATTCTTATAAACCCTATTCGTTGTTACCAAATCAAAGCTTACTCCCTCATGGAGTATCGGTTTCAAAACCGTCATGTAAACAAACTTTAACATAGACCATCTCCAAAATGGCACAATGGTCCTATTTGAAAACCATTTTCTCAAAATACCTCATATACTGAATTCATAATCTCAACATTCTTTAGCTTCACTAATCATCATAAAACATTTGCAATTCATGCAATTCACTTTATGAACAAAACCATAGTCCACATCCTTTTATTCATCAATTTCATCAAACAATTGCCAAACAATCAAACACAATCATGATGACTTGAAAACTTTAACAAAACAGGGTATCCGCAGGGTGTACTCACCTGAGGGTGTGATGAGGATCACAACCCCATCCAAACCAAAGTTAAACCACTTGATCATAAACCTATGATCACAAAACACAAGGTTAACCAACATAAGTTAACCAAAAACAAGGTTTCTAGACTCAATTCTAGACTTAGACACCCTTTCGGGTCTTAAAATACTCCAAATAAGCCCCCTACAACCATGGGAATCAATCCCCAAGCATATATAAGGTCAAAATAGGTCAAAATAGCATTTTAGGAAGCTTCAGGGTAGCTCGCGCCGCGAAAAACTTGCTGGAAGAACTCATCGCGTAGAAAGGACCTCGTCGCGCCGCAACCCTCATGTGTCGCGCCGCAAGGCCCTGCATCAGCAACAATACTCTGTTTTTCCTTGCTACAAATCCGACCTAAATCAAACCTTTCCCCAAAACTTCACTTGCTGCAACCAAATAACTATTTTAACTTCCAAAACATTCCACTAAACAACCCTATAACTAGGATTCATCAAAACTTGGGTAATCAAACCCTAATTCAAGGATTTTGACCCATTTACTCAAACAAAACCCAATTTTAACCAAGAATCACTAAAATCAACATATATAACTAAAATCAAACACAACAACAAGTTAGAACTCACTTGATTTTTCAAACTCCAACTTGAGTAGTAGCTTTCTTTGTTGAAACCAAGTTCAAAATGGAGAAATTGAAGCTCAAATACTAGTTTTTCTTGGATCCAAACACACCAAGTACCAATTTCCCTGGATTCTTCTTCTTCCTTGAGAATCCTCTAGAACTCTCTCTACTCTTCTCTCTTCTTTCTTTCTTTTTTTTTCTTCCAGACTTTTCTTCTTTCTTTTTCTTCTTTGACTTCATTTGAGGAGTCAATACATATATATTTATATACCAAATTACACACTTGGTCCTTGCACTTCATTCCCATATACATTTATCACCCATATTCATTTATATAAACCATCAAAATACTCAACATCTAATCTATATATATATATATATATATATATATATATATATATATAACATATAGATAATATCTTAAACACATAATTTTGCTAATTTCAAGTGACTTGCACACACACACACACATATATATATATATATTTTGTAATTTCCAAAAATCCGGGTATTACACAAACAAAGTGGTTATGATGTTACTAATTTTGGGTTATTTTTTCTCATTTGAAGTTATCTTGATTAATAGTCTCTGTAAACCTGATTAACCCAACTAACTTGACCATATAAAACCTAAAACTCGACTAACTCAAAGCTTAATATAGTATGGTTTTGAGTGAAGTTTGTTTTTTAAAAACCCGACTAACCCAACATAATTAACCCAACCCCGATCTAGTTGACCTAATTAATATCCATAGTCATGACCTACAAATTACAATAACATATAATGTTAGCACAAAGTGAACTTCTCAACTATTTTGAAGTAATATAACTTTTTTTATATGTAAGACTGCAATATTGGCACTCAACTTTCATGTGATAAGAATAACAAGAATAGTATTTTTTTTAAAGGTGATATATTAGATAAATACAAAGAACAAACATAGAAATTAAACACGACATATCACATTAAACCTAATAATATCCGACATAAAATGACGAATCTGACCAACCTAACCAAAACTCGCAAACCACATTAGGGCGGTCACTCGATGAACTAGAAACTAACTAACCTCAACCTTAACACCGAAAAATGAACTCCCGACCCACAATCGCTTAAACCATAATCTTTACCACAACGACAGAAAACCTCGAACCATGACCTTGAACCCCGGTCAGAGACCTCAAAACATCAACCGCTAGCCCTGACCACAACCTCTCGAACCATAACGGTAACACTGGCTTTGCATATACCAGATTTTAGCAAAAATTTTGCGTTTTCAAACTAACGTGAGCTTAATCACGCTTAAATAACATTAAGCAGCGAAATATTTACAACAAACTTTGTTTCAGTATCTGGTGTTACTCTACAATAACCGACCATAATGTATTAATTACAACATAAGTGTTCCAGCAAAATTATCCGGAGGCAGGGGACCCGGCTCACCAGGCAATCTAACTTTGATATGCAAAAGTAGTTAATATGGCACCGTTAGCTACACTTAGCTAGTGAGCACAAACTTAGCATAAGCATCGTTAGAATAAGTCACGTATATCAGGAATAAGCATACAATGATATCCTATCAAAGTGTGGTGTGCTGACACGATCGGTATAAGCTGTTTCTTGTAGGATAGCTAGTCCCACTCAACACCAATACACCGGGGAATCAGTCACAACCCTCCGCGCTGGTGGGGGAGCATAAACCAGTCCACCAAGCATCGTTAACGGAACCAGAGGCTCCTTAGGTAACTCGGCCATTTCTGACTGATTATCCCTCATGATATATGGCACGGCGGTTCTGCAGAACCTATGATCTGGAATGTTACCTCGAATCACCGTTAAATCCCGAATCTCCTGATCAAGGGTCCCTGGGATCCAGCTATCCGGATGACCTTAACCATGCTTGAAGATGTTCGCGAACACATACACATACTGATTCAATCTTTGCTATTTATTTAGCATGCAGATTCATTTACTTCTTTTAGCATCCATTTACATTTACTTACTTTATGATGGATCCAATCTGGATCCCTGGCATACATATCATTTATTTAACTAGGCGGTTCCAATTCTGGATTCCGCTGGCATGCACTTCACTTACACACGTCAAGTACTTAATATGGCATTGTACATTAAGTAGAATGGCAATGTACTTAAAACACTTAGCACATAATTCTTCCTCTACCGAGGCTTATGGAAGTCGGTACTCACCTGAGTGGCTTAAACAGATAGTTATTTAATTTCTGCCTTGTCTAGGGTGTCAAGTTCACCTAGAACATTAGGATTTACATAAATTATCTTAACATACTTAGAATAGCTACAAAGCCAACAAAGGAAGTCCCAAAGTCCGGATCCCACACAAATCCGACAAACTATCGGATTGTGGAGAATCCGATACCTCATGCGGATTACAAGAAATCCGACATATTAGGGAAATCCGACACATTGCGAAATCCGACACTTATCAGATTTCAACACTTATGAACTTGGAAACTTTGGTACACAATTGGAAATCCGTCCTTTAATCGAAATCCGATAAATTTATTGGAATCCGATACTTTCGTATTTGACTTGCAATTATACATGTGAACTCAAGGAAATCCGATACTTATCGGATTTAGAACAATAACTCGGATTTAGACTTGATGCGGACTCTGACACCACTAAGTCCCGGAATCCGACACTATCGGATTTTGCAACAAGCGGATTTGGGCAACTAGCGGATTCTACACCTTCATGTCTCGGAATCCGACAGTTTCAACCCAGAAACCGCCATCTTCATTTGTGGCTTATTTTTCCAGAATTCCATTCATCGTTTATACATTTTTGCATTCTAAAAACATCCCTTTTCGTTAGTGTGGCTTTGAAAACACATCAAACCCACACAATAACACCAAACAACTAAAACCCACTTGCAAAGTAAGTCTTGAATGTTCTAAGTGATGTTTTGCAAGGATTGGAGTATTTGATCATGTTTTAAACATAAAAACAGTTTCACATATGTTAAATCTTAACAATAACCACATGTTTACCTTTGTTTAAAATCAAAACACTAAATCCTTTACTTCAAGAACAACCGAGAGCAAGAGGGTAGAGAGAATCCGAGAATCCGAGAGTTTCTTTTTGCTTGGGTTTGCTTTGAGTACTTTGACCATTATTTGACTTTTACATATATATATTTCTCACAATCCAGAGGCACCGCCTCTGGATTTTCTTTTAATTCTTTTCTTTTACTTAACTTTACTTTCTAATATATATACATATATACACATTAACTCATAACACACTAATATACAATTAACCTTTCATTTATATAACTAAATGTGGATTCATTACATAACTTTCTTAACTTAAACATAACTTATACACAACTAACAGCTAAGCCCAAATCGAGGATGTTACAATAACCACTCAAAACACATCCTTTCAAACCACATGCTTTCGAACCATAACCTCAATCCACCAACCTTTCAGCCGAAAACCTGAAACCATGAAACCCCTTGAACCTGTGAAACCTCAAACCACGAACAATGCCCACCTTGAACCTCGGCTGGTAACGTCGAACACATGCTGAAAAGAGAAGAAAAACGAACACCATCAGGAAAAGTAAAACCTTTGAACATCGCCCAAAAACCTCGAACCTTGTTTAGGAAGATGTAGGAGAAAGCAAAACAAACTTTGTCCGGAAACCTCGATCCTTTGAACTGTCGAATGGTTCGGAAACAGCCGGCAAAAACAAGAAAGATAAAGAAAAAAAGAAGCTTCTTCCTATGAATCCTCGAATGGTGGCCGAACACCTCAAAACATCGGCCGAAAACCTTGAAACTTCAATACAAGGAAGGAAAAAAGAAAGATGAAGGAGAAAGGGGAGGTCCATCGGCCCTCCGGACTATGCCAACGGCCGGAGACAGTGATGACTTTTGCAGGTAGGGTTTCTAGGGAACTAGACAAGAGATAATACTGCAGAACCGACAGTGATGACTTTTGCAGGTAGGGTTTCTAGCAAATGGACTATCGGTAAACCTTTGCTTTGGCCGGCATTAGTTGTAGGTTCCTGCAGAACCGACGGTCTTCCCAAGGTGCTGATCTGTGGTTGTTGATATCATGCAGTTCTACTGATATATCTGTTTTGTGATACTCCATTCACTTAGCTTTGTGTTAATCCCCCACCTCTCACTCTTTTTACAGGTTTTGGTAAGTCAGCGGCTCGGCTGAGAGTGGTTAGCTTGGGGAGTAATCACTTAGGACTCTGATAATGTATTTGTGACGAGCCGTGTTTTGTAATACTGATATTTTGTAAACAGTGGTTGTAGTTAGTTGTAATTACTTTGTTGTTTAAAAACGCTTCCGCAGTGTAATTTAAAATAAAAATTTTTGGGTTAAAAATACGGTGTTACAAGAAGTTTCGGTTTTTAAGGTATTGGTTTTGAGTATCGGATTCTAGGTTCACTTCCAAGTTTAGGATTTCATAGTTGTCAGATTCTAAAGTGTCGGATTCTATATATCCGGATTTCAAGTGTATCGGATTTGGGTCTCGGTTTTCAGTATAGGATTTCTAATCTTCGAAATTCGGATTTAAGGTTTCGGATTTCAATCCCGGATTAAATGACCGGATTCATAAGTATCGGTTTTCCATGACTTCCGGATTTAGGCTATAATTTTTCATTCTCGGTTTTACCATACGGATTTCCAAACAAACGGAATTCACCTTCTTCCCCAACAAAATCCGATAACTTCAAATCACCAACAAAACTTAAAACCCAGAATTTATAATGTTCATAAAATTATAACAGAAACATGTTTAAACATATTTAAACACAGATTCATGCATCACTTCATCATATGAACATACAAATCGTATGAACACATAAAACCCATCAAAACTCAGCTCTTCAAAACCGATTCTATAGTTCATCATAAAAACATGTTATTTCTACCAAAAATCATTCAACAAAACATTTTATCATGATAGCAATAACATCTAACCTTTAACTTAGTTTAATTCACACAATAAAATGAAATCCAATGCTATCTTCTTTCTTTCTTTTCCCTCGGTTTGCTTGGCAGAGAGAGAAGCTCACGAACACACACTTACACTTTCTTAATCTTGGTAAAATGACAATCATTATTCACACTTCAACATGTGTACTTAGTTTAAGCATGAGGTGGCAATCACCTATTAATTCACATACACACATATGTACACGTACACAAATACATACATGCATAGATACATACCTACCTACGGCTTCCCACATACATGCATACAATACATGCATATAAACATACTTGTAATTAATTAACCAATTAATTAGCCATTTAATCATATCTAAAACAATTAGACATGTACCACAAACCCGCTAATCTCCTAGCCCAGGTTTGAGGATGTTACAAATCTCTCTCCTTTAAGAGGATTCCGTCCTCAGAATCCTTTCCTACTCAAACAAACGAGGATATCTTTCCTTCATCTCTGCCTCAGTCTCCCATGTTAAATCAGAACCTAAACTGTGCTTCCATTTGACCAGTACCATCGGTATCTGTTTCTTTCGAAGCTTGGTCACTTTACGGTCTAACAGTTCTATTGGTTCCTCTATCAACCTCTTCTTTGAATCAACTTTCAACTATTGTACTGGGAGAATCTGGTTTTCATCTTCTACTTTGCACTTTCTTAGATAGCAGACGTTGAATGTATCGTGAATTCTTGCAAGCTCTGCTGGAAGATCCAGTGTAACCGTCTGGTCGTTCACAATCTGACGTATGCGGAAGGGACCAATGTAACGGGGATCTAACTTTCCGCGTTTACCGAATCGAATCATTCTCTTCCACGGAGAAACTTTCAAGTACACTAACTCTCCCAGTTCGAACTTAACTGGACGACGACGTGGATCAGCATATATTTTCTGTCTATCTCTGGCTGCTTTCGACTTATCTCTGGCAATTGCAACCTTATCAACTGTTATTTGAACTATCTCAGGTCCTGCAAACTGTTTCTCACCAGCCTCTAACCAACATGTCGGAGTACGGCAACGACGGCCGTATAACATTTCGTACGGAGGCATCCCAATACTTGAGTGGTAAGAGTAATTATACGCAAACTCAATTAACGGCAGGTGCGAATCCCAAGATCCACCATACTCAATTACACAAGCTCGCAACATATCTTCAAGTGTTTGTATGGTACGTTCAGTCTGACCATCAGTCTGGGGATGATAAGATGTACTCAGGTTAATCCTCGTCCCTAATTCTCTCTGTAAACTCCTCCAGAAGTTAGAACGAATCTGGAGTCTCTGTCAGATACTATTGATAATGGCATGCCATGCCTCGCAACAATCTCATTAACATAAAGTTGAGCCAATTTACTTAGAGAGGCCGTCTCACATGTAGCCAGAAAGTGAGCGCTCTTGGTCAGTCGATCCATAATCACCCAAATCATATCATTATTCCTCTGACTGTGCATAGCCACCCACACACGAGTCTTGTATACTTTTAATCCACGAGAGTCATCAGCAAGTTCGTCTTTACGTTTCTTCACCAATTCATTCTTCAAGTTTTCTTCCTTCAGAGCCTCCAACTGTACAGACTTTAGTCTATCCACTAGATCAGATACAATCTCAATACGCATAAATTGCATAGAACTTCACGCTCCCTTGCGGCTTAAGGCATCTGCTACCACGTTTGCTTTGCCCGGGTGATATCTTATTTCGCTATCATAATCTTTAATCAATTCCACCCAGCGTCTCTGTCTCATACTAAACTCTTTCTGTGTAAATACATACTGTAGGCTTTTATGGTCAGTACAAATTGTTGGAATATGCCCGCTGACACGAATGAGTTAATGGCACTACCGATGAGGTATAGGCCTATTGGGTCACACACCAAGTATTGATTCCGGCAACACGATCAAGCAAAAAAGAGGAAAAGGCCAAAATGGGTTTTGGCAGGAAGGTACACGGGTCGTGTTCCTGAACACGGGCCGTGCAGTCCAACATACACGAGGTGTATTAGCCCATTTCAAGGTCGTGTAGTTTGGGCCTACACGGGCCGTGTAGATGAACACGGGACGTGTAGTGCTTGATAGACACAGGCCGTCTTAGCCCAATTGGGGCCGTGGACTTTGGGCCTACACGGCCGTGTAGACCTACACGGGCCGTGTACGTTCGCTGTAACAGCAGAATTAACAGCCTTAAACACTTGGTTTAATGGGGTTAACTTCTAATAATGGTGGTAGACAAAGAGGCTACGAATTATCTGCTCTAAGGGAGGTGTTTGGATGTCTCTTGGCTTTTGGTTGACACTTGAACTCTCTCTCACTTGTTCATCTTTTCTTGGTGTTCTTGAACACAAGAAGCAAGAAACACATAGACTTGGGTGTTGTTTTGGTGGCTACACCAACTTACTAGCATTTGGGAATCAACACAACTTGGGGTGGACTTCACTAGAGAAATCCTAGCTTGGATTTTGAAGCTTGACTTGTTTGATTCTTGAAGCTTGACAAGAGTGAGATTGTGGTACTTGCATAGTGGTACATTTATATCCATCTTATTCTTTTATTTTAGTTGCAATTTCATGTCTAGATATTGGTCCATGGCATGTGTGTTTGTTTGGCTAGTTTAGTTTTGTATTGTATCTTGCTTCCGTTGCTACTCGTTTATGCCAAACGAATACCTTCAGTGGTATCAGAGCCATATCTAGCATGGCTTTGCACCAAGGAGTCTAGAAAAACCATATAAATATTTTATACAAGAAAATTGTTTTCTTGAAATGTTTTTTGGTATGGATTTGTTAGGCTAAAATTGATATATTTGTAGCCTACATAATAATCATATAAATATTTTTATATAAGAAAATTGTTTTCTAGAAATGGTTTGTAGATTCATGTTAGGCTAAAATTGGTATATTTGTAGCCCACCTATGATGTTAGTTTTTACATCAAGTCTCAAAAACCATATAAGTACATTTATATAAGAAAATTGTTTTCTTAAAATTGGTTTTTCCATTGAGACTCTTGTTGTGTTAGAATAGATTTATTCGTAGACGTGTTAATATATTTTAGTTTTTATATTTATATATTTGTTGTAACTTGGCATGAAGTGTACACAAATATATACTTATAAATGTATATATGAATATGTGTCACAAAAATGGTTTGGTACACTAATGCATATGTACAAGGATTGTCCTTTTAGTGCCTTTGGTGTTCACTGCCCCATACAAATTTCACATCTTTTCGAGTCAACTTAGTCAACGGACCCGCAATCTTGGAGAAGTCTTTTATAAATCTGCGGTAGTATCCAGCTAACCCCAGAAAACTCTTGATCTCGGATGGTGTCTTCGGAGCGTTCCAATTCATAACTGCCTCCACTTTTGAAGGATCCACTTTCACCCCCTCGTCACAGATTACATGTCCCAAAAACTGTACCTCTCTCAACCAGAATTCGTATTTAGAGAACTTAGCAAACAAATGCTCTTTCTTCAGTGTCTCCAAAATCTGTCTCAAATTCTTCTCGTGCGCTTCCTCAGTCTTTGAATATACCAGTATGTCAACGATGAAAACTATTACAAAATTATCCAAGAATGGCCGACAAACTCTGTTCATTAAATCCATGAAAATCGCAGGTGCGTTGGTTAAGCCGAACGGCATAACCAAAAACTCGTAGTGCCCGTAGCGCGTACAAAAAGCCGTCTTTGACACGTATTCCTCTGAAACACGCACCTGATGATACCCTGATCTCAAATCAATCTTGGAAAAGAATGAAGCTCCTTGTAATTGATCAAACATATCGTCTATTCTTGGCAACGGGTACTTATTCTTTATTGTTCTCTTATTCAGCTCTCGATAGTCGATACACATTCGCAAAGTACCGTCTTTCTTCTTCACAAACAACACTGGCGCTCCCCATGGAGATGAGCTCGGACGAATAAACCCTTTATCCAACAAATCCTGTATCTGAGTCATCATTTCCCGGATCTCTGACGGTTCCAACCTGTACGGTGCCTTGGCCACTGGTCGGGAACCAGGAATCAAATCTATCTTAAACTCTACCTCTCGAACCGGAGGTAGCCCTGGTAATTCCTCTGGAAACACCTCCGGGTATTCCGTTACCACCCGGATGTCGTTCACTGTTTGCTTCTCTTTCTTTCCATCAATAACATAGGCTAGATACGATTCACAACCTTTATCCAACGCCTTCCTAGCCTTCAAACACGAGATAATCGGAATTACAGATCCAGCCTTCTCCCCCCTTTCTACTACTCTTGTGCCATTAGCCAATGGGAATGAAATCAACTTCTTGTGACACTTGATACTGGCCTGATTCAAACTCAGCCAATCCATCCCGAGCACCACATCGAACCCAGATAACGGCATTACAAGAAAATATACAAGAAAGCAAATACCATCTATATCTATCTTGGCTCCAGCCACAGCGGTCGTGACCGGAACCATCATACCATCAGCTACCTTAATTTCTAAAGCATTAGCTAGATCACTTAAAGGCACATTCAACCTACCACAGAATTCTACAGATACAAAGGAGAGATTTGCCCCTGAATCAAATAGCACTCTAGCAGGAGTAGAGTTTATCAGAAACATACCAGTTATAACATCGTCTGTGGTAGTGGCATCATCCACTTTCATTCTGAATGCCCGACCCTCAGCAGTGGGTGGGTTCTTTCTTTTCTGCCCTGCTGAAGATGATCCCCCAGCACCTCCCCCTCCTGACCCAGATCCCGCTTTCTTACTCAATGGGCAATCACCGACTCGGTGCCCCCCTTTCTGACAATTCCAGCAGACGCTCCTCGGCAGTCTGCAATTCTTCAAATCGTGGCCAAACTGACCACACTTTACACATCTCATGGACTGGGGCGTACACTGCCCATGATGATAAGACTTGCACCGGTTGCACCAAGGTGCCCTTTGAGCAGACCCACCTGCAGTAGATGTCTTATTTTGGCTACCCTGTCGATTTCCACTGCCCTACCCTCCTTGCGAGTGTTGTAATGTTCAAACCTCGATTTCTGTTGGGAAATTCTTTCCCCACTCAACCTGTTCCTTGCTATTAAATCCCCTTCAGCCGACTTGGCTAACGTGAAGGCTTGGGATAGGGTGGTAGCCCACATGGTGGCGCTATGGAGATCCGGATGCAATGCTCCAACGAAATGGGCGATCTTTGACTCTTCGTCTGGTACCCAGCGCTTCGCAAATCGCATTTTCTTGTTGAATTGTTTAATCAACTGATCCACCATCATATTCCCAGTCATCTGTAACTCCATAGATTCTCTTTTAATCTTTGCAATCTCAAACGTACCACATTACTGTTCACATAACTTTTCCTGGAATTGACTCCAGGTGATACTCTCATGTTGTTGCTCTGTAAAGTGGCCGGTAATTGAATCACACCAAACCATTGCGTCCCCTTTTAACATCCTCGATGCGTATTTTACTTTCAACTCGTTTTCACAATTGCAAGCATCTAAGGTCTTCGTCATTTCTCTAAGCCAGTTCAACGTGAAACTGGGATCAGAACTCCCCCGGTATTCAGATGGTTTATAGTCGAGGAACTGCTTATACGTACATGGTTGTTTATATCCCGGAAACGCAAATGGGTAACCTCCAGGTTGTGGATACGGATAAAAGAAAGGTTGCTGCATCATCTGAGTCATTGGTGGTGGAGGTACTGACACTGGTGGTACTGTTGCTTGTGTGGTTATCGCAATTGGTACAGGTGGTGGTTCTGGTTGGTTTAATCTCTGCTCCATGTTCAGGACTTTATTTCGAAGATCCATTAATTCATTCTCCAGTTTAAAGATATACTCACTTTGATCTTCTTCTTGCTCTTGCCCAGACGTTCCAGCTTGGTTTACATTACTTAAGTCTTCAATTATTGGAGCCTCTGATACAGCTTGGGTCACAGGAGGTAGGATGGGAGTCTCCCTATCATCCATAATCTGTTACAATCACATCACCTCATAGCTCATTAGCATAAACCGTTAGTATCCAAAATACTAACTACTACTGACAACTCTAACTCACTCTAATTCCCCCGAAGGAAAGCTTGACCCGTCACGAGCCAAGATTTGGGAATGCAACACTCTAGCCGTGCATGCATCGCCAAACCTAGGCTCTGATACCAAACTGTAACACCGGAAAATCACAAGCCATTTTTTTAAACACGCATTGCGGAAGCTAATTAAAACTAACTTGATTACATAAAAGCAATATTCACAAATATACATTCATTTGTTCAAAAGACAACAACATCAACAATTGTTTGGTGTTACAAAATAACCGACTCGTCTCTTTTTCAAAATAAGTATCAGAGTAATGGTCAACTCTTCCTTCTTCTACTACAAACACCAACCTACAAAACATCAACTGTGGGGAATTAGCACAAAGCTAAGGAAGTAGAGGCTAAAACAACAAATGCAAACATTCACAATCAATCATCAATCATGTAATCACATATCCAGAGAAGACCGGCGGTTCGGCGCAGAACCTACAACCAATGCCGGCCAAAGCAAAGGTTTACCGATAGCTTTCCACTAGATTGGCACAATAAAGTCCCCTCTGAGCAACAAATGCAACAGAAATGCTACTACTATTCAACCAACCAGTTAGACAAGCCCAGCCCAAGTCCACGTATAGCTGACTTCTCAACGCAACTCAAAATCATCCTAAGAGTGCGTATCAACCAAATATTCATGCAGCATTTATCAACATTCAATAACACAATCAGCAGTTCAATCATTTCAATCTCAATCCACAATCATGCTTCACATCAATAAAATTAACTGCAATCTTTACCATCCGTGTTTAACGTCCACTCACCTCAAAATCAGCACAAACTCATCGCGTAGAAAGGACCTCGTCGCGCCGCAACCCTCATGTGTCGCGCCGCAAGGCCCTGCATCAGCAACAATACTCTGTTTTTCCTTGCTACAAATCCGACCTAAATCAAACCTTTCCCCAAAACTTCACTTGCTGCAACCAAATAACTATTTTAACTTCCAAAACATTCCACTAAACAACCCTATAACTAGGATTCATCAAAACTTGGGTAATCAAACCCTAATTCAAGGATTTTGACCCATTTACTCAAACAAAACCCAATTTTAACCAAGAATCACTAAAATCAACATATATAACTAAAATCAAACACAACAACAAGTTAGAACTCACTTGATTTTTCAAACTCCAACTTGAGTAGTAGCTTTCTTTGTTGAAACCAAGTTCAAAATGGAGAAATTGAAGCTCAAATACTAGTTTTTCTTGGATCCAAACACACCAAGTACCAATTTCCCTGGATTCTTCTTCTTCCTTGAGAATCCTCTAGAACTCTCTCTACTCTTCTCTCTTCTTTCTTTCTTTTTTTTTCTTCCAGACTTTTCTTCTTTCTTTTTCTTCTTTGACTTCATTTGAGGAGTCAATACATATATATTTATATACCAAATTACACACTTGGTCCTTGCACTTCATTCCCATATACATTTATCACCCATATTCATTTATATAAACCATCGAAATACTCAACATCTAATCTATATATATATATATATATATATAACATATAGATAATATCTTAAACACATAATTTTGCTAATTTCAAGTGACTTGCACACACACACACACATATATATATATATATATTTTGTAATTTCCAAAAATCCGGGTATTACACAAACAAAGTGGTTATGATGTTACTAATTTTGGGTTATTTTTTCTCATTTGAAGTTATCTTGATTAATAGTCTCTGTAAACCTGATTAACCCAACTAACTTGACCATATAAAACCTAAAACTCGACTAACTCAAAGCTTAATATAGTATGGTTTTGAGTGAAGTTTGTTTTTTAAAAACCCGACTAACCCAACATAATTAACCCAACCCCGATCTAGTTGACCTAATTAATATCCATAGTCATGACCTACAAATTACAATAACATATAATGTTAGCACAAAGTGAACTTCTCAACTATTTTGAAGTAATATAACTTTTTTTATATGTAAGACTGCAATATTGGCACTCAACTTTCATGTGATAAGAATAACAAGAATAGTATTTTTTTTAAAGGTGATATATTAGATAAATACAAAGAACAAACATAGAAATTAAACACGACATATCACATTAAACCTAATAATATCCGACATAAAATGACGAATCTGACCAACCTAACCAAAACTCGCAAACCACATTAGGGCGGTCACTCGATGAACTAGAAACTAACTAACCTCAACCTTAACACCGAAAAATGAACTCCCGACCCACAATCGCTTAAACCATAATCTTTACCACAACGACAGAAAACCTCGAACCATGACCTTGAACCCCGGTCAGAGACCTCAAAACATCAACCGCTAGCCCTGACCACAACCTCTCGAACCATAACGGTAACACTGGCTTTGCATATACCAGATTTTAGCAAAAATTTTGCGTTTTCAAACTAACGTGAGCTTAATCACGCTTAAATAACATTAAGCAGCGAAATATTTACAACAAACTTTGTTTCAGTATCTGGTGTTACTCTACAATAACCGACCATAATGTATTAATTACAACATAAGTGTTCCAGCAAAATTATCCGGAGGCAGGGGACCCGGCTCACCAGGCAATCTAACTTTGATATGCAAAAGTAGTTAATATGGCACCGTTAGCTACACTTAGCTAGTGAGCACAAACTTAGCATAAGCATCGTTAGAATAAGTCACGTATATCAGGAATAAGCATACAATGATATCCTATCAAAGTGTGGTGTGCTGACACGATCGGTATAAGCTGTTTCTTGTAGGATAGCTAGTCCCACTCAACACCAATACACCGGGGAATCAGTCACAACCCTCCGCGCTGGTGGGGGAGCATAAACCAGTCCACCAAGCATCGTTAACGGAACCAGAGGCTCCTTAGGTAACTCGGCCATTTCTGACTGATTATCCCTCATGATATATGGCACGGCGGTTCTGCAGAACCTATGATCTGGAATGTTACCTCGAATCACCGTTAAATCCCGAATCTCCTGATCAAGGGTCCCTGGGATCCAGCTATCCGGATGACCTTAACCATGCTTGAAGATGTTCGCGAACACATACACATACTGATTCAATCTTTGCTATTTATTTAGCATGCAGATTCATTTACTTCTTTTAGCATCCATTTACATTTACTTACTTTATGATGGATCCAATCTGGATCCCTGGCATACATATCATTTATTTAACTAGGCGGTTCCAATTCTGGATTCCGCTGGCATGCACTTCACTTACACACGTCAAGTACTTAATATGGCATTGTACATTAAGTAGAATGGCAATGTACTTAAAACACTTAGCACATAATTCTTCCTCTACCGAGGCTTATGGAAGTCGGTACTCACCTGAGTGGCTTAAACAGATAGTTATTTAATTTCTGCCTTGTCTAGGGTGTCAAGTTCACCTAGAACATTAGGATTTACATAAATTATCTTAACATACTTAGAATAGCTACAAAGCCAACAAAGGAAGTCCCAAAGTCCGGATCCCACACAAATCCGACAAACTATCGGATTGTGGAGAATCCGATACCTCATGCGGATTACAAGAAATCCGACATATTAGGGAAATCCGACACATTGCGAAATCCGACACTTATCAGATTTCAACACTTATGAACTTGGAAACTTTGGTACACAATTGGAAATCCGTCCTTTAATCGAAATCCGATAAATTTATTGGAATCCGATACTTTCGTATTTGACTTGCAATTATACATGTGAACTCAAGGAAATCCGATACTTATCGGATTTAGAACAATAACTCGGATTTAGACTTGATGCGGACTCTGACACCACTAAGTCCCGGAATCCGACACTATCGGATTTTGCAACAAGCGGATTTGGGCAACTAGCGGATTCTACACCTTCATGTCTCGGAATCCGACAGTTTCAACCCAGAAACCGCCATCTTCATTTGTGGCTTATTTTTCCAGAATTCCATTCATCGTTTATACATTTTTGCATTCTAAAAACATCCCTTTTCGTTAGTGTGGCTTTGAAAACACATCAAACCCACACAATAACACCAAACAACTAAAACCCACTTGCAAAGTAAGTCTTGAATGTTCTAAGTGATGTTTTGCAAGGATTGGAGTATTTGATCATGTTTTAAACATAAAAACAGTTTCACATATGTTAAATCTTAACAATAACCACATGTTTACCTTTGTTTAAAATCAAAACACTAAATCCTTTACTTCAAGAACAACCGAGAGCAAGAGGGTAGAGAGAATCCGAGAATCCGAGAGTTTCTTTTTGCTTGGGTTTGCTTTGAGTACTTTGACCATTATTTGACTTTTACATATATATATTTCTCACAATCCAGAGGCACCGCCTCTGGATTTTCTTTTAATTCTTTTCTTTTACTTAACTTTACTTTCTAATATATATACATATATACACATTAACTCATAACACACTAATATACAATTAACCTTTCATTTATATAACTAAATGTGGATTCATTACATAACTTTCTTAACTTAAACATAACTTATACACAACTAACAGCTAAGCCCAAATCGAGGATGTTACAATAACCACTCAAAACACATCCTTTCAAACCACATGCTTTCGAACCATAACCTCAATCCACCAACCTTTCAGCCGAAAACCTGAAACCATGAAACCCCTTGAACCTGTGAAACCTCAAACCACGAACAATGCCCACCTTGAACCTCGGCTGGTAACGTCGAACACATGCTGAAAAGAGAAGAAAAACGAACACCATCAGGAAAAGTAAAACCTTTGAACATCGCCCAAAAACCTCGAACCTTGTTTAGGAAGATGTAGGAGAAAGCAAAACAAACTTTGTCCGGAAACCTCGATCCTTTGAACTGTCGAATGGTTCGGAAACAGCCGGCAAAAACAAGAAAGATAAAGAAAAAAAGAAGCTTCTTCCTATGAATCCTCGAATGGTGGCCGAACACCTCAAAACATCGGCCGAAAACCTTGAAACTTCAATACAAGGAAGGAAAAAAGAAAGATGAAGGAGAAAGGGGAGGTCCATCGGCCCTCCGGACTATGCCAACGGCCGGAGACAGTGATGACTTTTGCAGGTAGGGTTTCTAGGGAACTAGACAAGAGATAATACTGCAGAACCGACAGTGATGACTTTTGCAGGTAGGGTTTCTAGCAAATGGACTATCGGTAAACCTTTGCTTTGGCCGGCATTAGTTGTAGGTTCCTGCAGAACCGACGGTCTTCCCAAGGTGCTGATCTGTGGTTGTTGATATCATGCAGTTCTACTGATATATCTGTTTTGTGATACTCCATTCACTTAGCTTTGTGTTAATCCCCCACCTCTCACTCTTTTTACAGGTTTTGGTAAGTCAGCGGCTCGGCTGAGAGTGGTTAGCTTGGGGAGTAATCACTTAGGACTCTGATAATGTATTTGTGACGAGCCGTGTTTTGTAATACTGATATTTTGTAAACAGTGGTTGTAGTTAGTTGTAATTACTTTGTTGTTTAAAAACGCTTCCGCAGTGTAATTTAAAATAAAAATTTTTGGGTTAAAAATACGGTGTTACAAGAAGTTTCGGTTTTTAAGGTATTGGTTTTGAGTATCGGATTCTAGGTTCACTTCCAAGTTTAGGATTTCATAGTTGTCAGATTCTAAAGTGTCGGATTCTATATATCCGGATTTCAAGTGTATCGGATTTGGGTCTCGGTTTTCAGTATAGGATTTCTAATCTTCGAAATTCGGATTTAAGGTTTCGGATTTCAATCCCGGATTAAATGACCGGATTCATAAGTATCGGTTTTCCATGACTTCCGGATTTAGGCTATAATTTTTCATTCTCGGTTTTACCATACGGATTTCCAAACAAACGGAATTCACCTTCTTCCCCAACAAAATCCGATAACTTCAAATCACCAACAAAACTTAAAACCCAGAATTTATAATGTTCATAAAATTATAACAGAAACATGTTTAAACATATTTAAACACAGATTCATGCATCACTTCATCATATGAACATACAAATCGTATGAACACATAAAACCCATCAAAACTCAGCTCTTCAAAACCGATTCTATAGTTCATCATAAAAACATGTTATTTCTACCAAAAATCATTCAACAAAACATTTTATCATGATAGCAATAACATCTAACCTTTAACTTAGTTTAATTCACACAATAAAATGAAATCCAATGCTATCTTCTTTCTTTCTTTTCCCTCGGTTTGCTTGGCAGAGAGAGAAGCTCACGAACACACACTTACACTTTCTTAATCTTGGTAAAATGACAATCATTATTCACACTTCAACATGTGTACTTAGTTTAAGCATGAGGTGGCAATCACCTATTAATTCACATACACACATATGTACACGTACACAAATACATACATGCATAGATACATACCTACCTACGGCTTCCCACATACATGCATACAATACATGCATATAAACATACTTGTAATTAATTAACCAATTAATTAGCCATTTAATCATATCTAAAACAATTAGACATGTACCACAAACCCGCTAATCTCCTAGCCCAGGTTTGAGGATGTTACAAATCTCTCTCCTTTAAGAGGATTCCGTCCTCAGAATCCTTTCCTACTCAAACAAACGAGGATATCTTTCCTTCATCTCTGCCTCAGTCTCCCATGTTAAATCAGAACCTAAACTGTGCTTCCATTTGACCAGTACCATCGGTATCTGTTTCTTTCGAAGCTTGGTCACTTTACGGTCTAACAGTTCTATTGGTTCCTCTATCAACCTCTTCTTTGAATCAACTTTCAACTATTGTACTGGGAGAATCTGGTTTTCATCTTCTACTTTGCACTTTCTTAGATAGCAGACGTTGAATGTATCGTGAATTCTTGCAAGCTCTGCTGGAAGATCCAGTGTAACCGTCTGGTCGTTCACAATCTGACGTATGCGGAAGGGACCAATGTAACGGGGATCTAACTTTCCGCGTTTACCGAATCGAATCATTCTCTTCCACGGAGAAACTTTCAAGTACACTAACTCTCCCAGTTCGAACTTAACTGGACGACGACGTGGATCAGCATATATTTTCTGTCTATCTCTGGCTGCTTTCGACTTATCTCTGGCAATTGCAACCTTATCAACTGTTATTTGAACTATCTCAGGTCCTGCAAACTGTTTCTCACCAGCCTCTAACCAACATGTCGGAGTACGGCAACGACGGCCGTATAACATTTCGTACGGAGGCATCCCAATACTTGAGTGGTAAGAGTAATTATACGCAAACTCAATTAACGGCAGGTGCGAATCCCAAGATCCACCATACTCAATTACACAAGCTCGCAACATATCTTCAAGTGTTTGTATGGTACGTTCAGTCTGACCATCAGTCTGGGGATGATAAGATGTACTCAGGTTAATCCTCGTCCCTAATTCTCTCTGTAAACTCCTCCAGAAGTTAGAACGAATCTGGAGTCTCTGTCAGATACTATTGATAATGGCATGCCATGCCTCGCAACAATCTCATTAACATAAAGTTGAGCCAATTTACTTAGAGAGGCCGTCTCACATGTAGCCAGAAAGTGAGCGCTCTTGGTCAGTCGATCCATAATCACCCAAATCATATCATTATTCCTCTGACTGTGCATAGCCACCCACACACGAGTCTTGTATACTTTTAATCCACGAGAGTCATCAGCAAGTTCGTCTTTACGTTTCTTCACCAATTCATTCTTCAAGTTTTCTTCCTTCAGAGCCTCCAACTGTACAGACTTTAGTCTATCCACTAGATCAGATACAATCTCAATACGCATAAATTGCATAGAACTTCACGCTCCCTTGCGGCTTAAGGCATCTGCTACCACGTTTGCTTTGCCCGGGTGATATCTTATTTCGCTATCATAATCTTTAATCAATTCCACCCAGCGTCTCTGTCTCATACTAAACTCTTTCTGTGTAAATACATACTGTAGGCTTTTATGGTCAGTACAAATTGTTGGAATATGCCCGCTGACACGAATGAGTTAATGGCACTACCGATGAGGTATAGGCCTATTGGGTCACACACCAAGTATTGATTCCGGCAACACGATCAAGCAAAAAAGAGGAAAAGGCCAAAATGGGTTTTGGCAGGAAGGTACACGGGTCGTGTTCCTGAACACGGGCCGTGCAGTCCAACATACACGAGGTGTATTAGCCCATTTCAAGGTCGTGTAGTTTGGGCCTACACGGGCCGTGTAGATGAACACGGGACGTGTAGTGCTTGATAGACACAGGCCGTCTTAGCCCAATTGGGGCCGTGGACTTTGGGCCTACACGGCCGTGTAGACCTACACGGGCCGTGTACGTTCGCTGTAACAGCAGAATTAACAGCCTTAAACACTTGGTTTAATGGGGTTAACTTCTAATAATGGTGGTAGACAAAGAGGCTACGAATTATCTGCTCTAAGGGAGGTGTTTGGATGTCTCTTGGCTTTTGGTTGACACTTGAACTCTCTCTCACTTGTTCATCTTTTCTTGGTGTTCTTGAACACAAGAAGCAAGAAACACATAGACTTGGGTGTTGTTTTGGTGGCTACACCAACTTACTAGCATTTGGGAATCAACACAACTTGGGGTGGACTTCACTAGAGAAATCCTAGCTTGGATTTTGAAGCTTGACTTGTTTGATTCTTGAAGCTTGACAAGAGTGAGATTGTGGTACTTGCATAGTGGTACATTTATATCCATCTTATTCTTTTATTTTAGTTGCAATTTCATGTCTAGATATTGGTCCATGGCATGTGTGTTTGTTTGGCTAGTTTAGTTTTGTATTGTATCTTGCTTCCGTTGCTACTCGTTTATGCCAAACGAATACCTTCAGTGGTATCAGAGCCATATCTAGCATGGCTTTGCACCAAGGAGTCTAGAAAAACCATATAAATATTTTATACAAGAAAATTGTTTTCTTGAAATGTTTTTTGGTATGGATTTGTTAGGCTAAAATTGATATATTTGTAGCCTACATAATAATCATATAAATATTTTTATATAAGAAAATTGTTTTCTAGAAATGGTTTGTAGATTCATGTTAGGCTAAAATTGGTATATTTGTAGCCCACCTATGATGTTAGTTTTTACATCAAGTCTCAAAAACCATATAAGTACATTTATATAAGAAAATTGTTTTCTTAAAATTGGTTTTTCCATTGAGACTCTTGTTGTGTTAGAATAGATTTATTCGTAGACGTGTTAATATATTTTAGTTTTTATATTTATATATTTGTTGTAACTTGGCATGAAGTGTACACAAATATATACTTATAAATGTATATATGAATATGTGTCACAAAAATGGTTTGGTACACTAATGCATATGTACAAGGATTGTCCTTTTAGTGCCTTTGGTGTTCACTGCCCCATACAAATTTCACATCTTTTCGAGTCAACTTAGTCAACGGACCCGCAATCTTGGAGAAGTCTTTTATAAATCTGCGGTAGTATCCAGCTAACCCCAGAAAACTCTTGATCTCGGATGGTGTCTTCGGAGCGTTCCAATTCATAACTGCCTCCACTTTTGAAGGATCCACTTTCACCCCCTCGTCACAGATTACATGTCCCAAAAACTGTACCTCTCTCAACCAGAATTCGTATTTAGAGAACTTAGCAAACAAATGCTCTTTCTTCAGTGTCTCCAAAATCTGTCTCAAATTCTTCTCGTGCGCTTCCTCAGTCTTTGAATATACCAGTATGTCAACGATGAAAACTATTACAAAATTATCCAAGAATGGCCGACAAACTCTGTTCATTAAATCCATGAAAATCGCAGGTGCGTTGGTTAAGCCGAACGGCATAACCAAAAACTCGTAGTGCCCGTAGCGCGTACAAAAAGCCGTCTTTGACACGTATTCCTCTGAAACACGCACCTGATGATACCCTGATCTCAAATCAATCTTGGAAAAGAATGAAGCTCCTTGTAATTGATCAAACATATCGTCTATTCTTGGCAACGGGTACTTATTCTTTATTGTTCTCTTATTCAGCTCTCGATAGTCGATACACATTCGCAAAGTACCGTCTTTCTTCTTCACAAACAACACTGGCGCTCCCCATGGAGATGAGCTCGGACGAATAAACCCTTTATCCAACAAATCCTGTATCTGAGTCATCATTTCCCGGATCTCTGACGGTTCCAACCTGTACGGTGCCTTGGCCACTGGTCGGGAACCAGGAATCAAATCTATCTTAAACTCTACCTCTCGAACCGGAGGTAGCCCTGGTAATTCCTCTGGAAACACCTCCGGGTATTCCGTTACCACCCGGATGTCGTTCACTGTTTGCTTCTCTTTCTTTCCATCAATAACATAGGCTAGATACGATTCACAACCTTTATCCAACGCCTTCCTAGCCTTCAAACACGAGATAATCGGAATTACAGATCCAGCCTTCTCCCCCCTTTCTACTACTCTTGTGCCATTAGCCAATGGGAATGAAATCAACTTCTTGTGACACTTGATACTGGCCTGATTCAAACTCAGCCAATCCATCCCGAGCACCACATCGAACCCAGATAACGGCATTACAAGAAAATATACAAGAAAGCAAATACCATCTATATCTATCTTGGCTCCAGCCACAGCGGTCGTGACCGGAACCATCATACCATCAGCTACCTTAATTTCTAAAGCATTAGCTAGATCACTTAAAGGCACATTCAACCTACCACAGAATTCTACAGATACAAAGGAGAGATTTGCCCCTGAATCAAATAGCACTCTAGCAGGAGTAGAGTTTATCAGAAACATACCAGTTATAACATCGTCTGTGGTAGTGGCATCATCCACTTTCATTCTGAATGCCCGACCCTCAGCAGTGGGTGGGTTCTTTCTTTTCTGCCCTGCTGAAGATGATCCCCCAGCACCTCCCTCTCCTGACCCAGATCCCGCTTTCTTACTCAATGGGCAATCACCGACTCGGTGCCCCCCTTTCTGACAATTCCAGCAGACGCTCCTCGGCAGTCTGCAATTCTTCAAATCGTGGCCAAACTGACCACACTTTACACATCTCATGGACTGGGGCGTACACTGCCCATGATGATAAGACTTGCACCGGTTGCACCAAGGTGCCCTTTGAGCAGACCCACCTGCAGTAGATGTCTTATTTTGGCTACCCTGTCGATTTCCACTGCCCTACCCTCCTTGCGAGTGTTGTAATGTTCAAACCTCGATTTCTGTTGGGAAATTCTTTCCCCACTCAACCTGTTCCTTGCTATTAAATCCCCTTCAGCCGACTTGGCTAACGTGAAGGCTTGGGATAGGGTGGTAGCCCACATGGTGGCGCTATGGAGATCCGGATGCAATGCTCCAACGAAATGGGCGATCTTTGACTCTTCGTCTGGTACCCAGCGCTTCGCAAATCGCATTTTCTTGTTGAATTGTTTAATCAACTGATCCACCATCATATTCCCAGTCATCTGTAACTCCATAGATTCTCTTTTAATCTTTGCAATCTCAAACGTACCACATTACTGTTCACATAACTTTTCCTGGAATTGACTCCAGGTGATACTCTCATGTTGTTGCTCTGTAAAGTGGCCGGTAATTGAATCACACCAAACCATTGCGTCCCCTTTTAACATCCTCGATGCGTATTTTACTTTCAACTCGTTTTCACAATTGCAAGCATCTAAGGTCTTCGTCATTTCTCTAAGCCAGTTCAACGTGAAACTGGGATCAGAACTCCCCCGGTATTCAGATGGTTTATAGTCGAGGAACTGCTTATACGTACATGGTTGTTTATATCCCGGAAACGCAAATGGGTAACCTCCAGGTTGTGGATACGGATAAAAGAAAGGTTGCTGCATCATCTGAGTCATTGGTGGTGGAGGTACTGACACTGGTGGTACTGTTGCTTGTGTGGTTATCGCAATTGGTACAGGTGGTGGTTCTGGTTGGTTTAATCTCTGCTCCATGTTCAGGACTTTATTTCGAAGATCCATTAATTCATTCTCCAGTTTAAAGATATACTCACTTTGATCTTCTTCTTGCTCTTGCCCAGACGTTCCAGCTTGGTTTACATTACTTAAGTCTTCAATTATTGGAGCCTCTGATACAGCTTGGGTCACAGGAGGTAGGATGGGAGTCTCCCTATCATCCATAATCTGTTACAATCACATCACCTCATAGCTCATTAGCATAAACCGTTAGTATCCAAAATACTAACTACTACTGACAACTCTAACTCACTCTAATTCCCCCGAAGGAAAGCTTGACCCGTCACGAGCCAAGATTTGGGAATGCAACACTCTAGCCGTGCATGCATCGCCAAACCTAGGCTCTGATACCAAACTGTAACACCGGAAAATCACAAGCCATTTTTTTAAACACGCATTGCGGAAGCTAATTAAAACTAACTTGATTACATAAAAGCAATATTCACAAATATACATTCATTTGTTCAAAAGACAACAACATCAACAATTGTTTGGTGTTACAAAATAACCGACTCGTCTCTTTTTCAAAATAAGTATCAGAGTAATGGTCAACTCTTCCTTCTTCTACTACAAACACCAACCTACAAAACATCAACTGTGGGGAATTAGCACAAAGCTAAGGAAGTAGAGGCTAAAACAACAAATGCAAACATTCACAATCAATCATCAATCATGTAATCACATATCCAGAGAAGACCGGTGGTTCGGCGCAGAACCTACAACCAATGCCGGCCAAAGCAAAGGTTTACCGATAGCTTTCCACTAGATTGGCACAATAAAGTCCCCTCTGAGCAACAAATGCAACAGAAATGCTACTACTATTCAACCAACCAGTTAGACAAGCCCAGCCCAAGTCCACGTATAGCTGACTTCTCAACGCAACTCAAAATCATCCTAAGAGTGCGTATCAACCAAATATTCATGCAGCATTTATCAACATTCAATAACACAATCAGCAGTTCAATCATTTCAATCTCAATCCACAATCATGCTTCACATCAATAAAATTAACTGCAATCTTTACCATCCGTGTTTAACGTCCACTCACCTCAAAATCAGCACAAGCTCAGAGGTCTAATATTACTGAGTCTTAGGATTGCCTGAAAACACAGCAATAACCAAGTCGGTCTTAATCTCATAAATATGTCTATCCATATACTTATAATTCATTTTATCAAATAAATAACAACAATAAACAATCACAAGTCAGAAAACATAAAATATCAGAATTCCAAAACTATCGGATTCTCAAGAATCTGCAACTCTGAGTGTCGGTTTTTCCACTGTCGGATTTTGAAATCCGCTAAGCATAAGTTTCGGATTTTACTTCACTCGGGTTTCAAACTCCCGGATTTTACTCTAGGATTTCAAGTACTCGGATTCTAGTAGTGTAACATCCTGAAATGGAGCCTAGTAGAACGTAGGCATTGGGGTATGTTACACGTGAATTTTTATGTTAATTAATTGGTATTTAAGGGTTAATTTGATTAATTAATTATTTACTTAATTAATATGGATTATATATATAAGTATGTATGTATACGGTGATGTGTGTGTGTGCATGTGTTTAGATGATTAAATCGTGCCACCTCATGCTTGTAATTCAATTTGAGTATACGTGGGTATATGTTTGCTTTACTTCACTTTGAAGTTATTGCATGTATGTGTGTTTGAGTGTGAAACCGAGAGCAAAAGCAAGGAAGAAGAGCAACAATCGGAATTCTGATTTCTTGATTGTGTGATTCAAGTTCAAAGGTTGATGAATATTTCATGATTCTTGCTAACATGCTAGTTGTTATAAGCATGTTACGTTTTTAAGTGGGTTTTGTTTTCATATGAAGTAATCGGATTTGATGTTCTTGGTGTTCTTATGTTTTTATGGTGTTTAATATGCATGCTTGCATGTTTAAACATGTTTATATGTGATTATATGAACTTTTATGTGAATTGTATAAACTTGAAAGTTGATTTATGAAAGTTATGAAGTTGTCGGATTCTTGGTATGTTGAAGTTTGCGGATTTTGGTGATGATGAGGAAAACCGGGTGTTGAATCCGGAACTCTAGGAATCCGAGACTTGTGTTGAAATCCGAAACTCTTGAAATCCGGATGTGTAAAATCCTATTGTCGAAATCCTATGGTTTGAATCCGAATGTGGAATCCTAGTGTTGAAATCCGAGTTAACATGGAAAATCCGATTGTACTAAGTGAAATCCGAAGGAAGTATCGGATTCCTTGAAATCCGATGGATGTATCGGATTTCTTTGAAATCCGATAGGGGTTGCGGATTCCGATGGTAGTATCGGATTTCTTATGAAATCCGACAGTTTTGGTTTGTTGTTTTGCATTGTTTAATGCTATGTGTTATATGTGCATGCATATGTGAATCTTACATGTTTATGTTTGATTAAAGGATATAAATATATGATTGATACATATATTTATGAATTGATTACTAATGGTTTGTTGTTGTGTTCTCAGGGACAGACAAGGCCAGTAACATTAGATCACTGAGTGGAATATCTGAGAACCAGAGGTGAGTGGATGTTTGCTCACGGGTAATATTAGTTGTACTGGTTTGGTTGCAACTATTGTTAGAAAGATTGTATATCTATTGGTTAATTAACTGTGAATGTTAATTGTTGTATTCTGTGATATGTATACATGTTGGAAGGGAAGTTAGTTTACGACTGGGCTTATGGGCTGGGTTCATTTGCTATTGGCTAAGCAGTATCAGGACCTTGGGATGCATTTGTTGCTACCAGAGGATGATACTGTGTGAGAATAGCAAATGGACTATCGGTAAACTTTTGCTTTGGCCGGCATTAGTTGTAGGTTCCTGCAGAACCGACGGTCTTCCCAAGGTGCTGATCTGTGGTTGTTGATATCATGCGGTTCTACTGATATATCTGTTTGTGATACTCCATTCACTTAGCTTTGTGTTAATCCCCCACCTCTCACTCTTTTTACAGGTTTTGGTAAGTCAGCGGCTCGGCTGAGAGTGGTTAGCTTGGGGAGTAATCACCTAGGACTCTGATAATGTATTTGTGACGAGCCGTGTTTTGTAATACTGATATTTTGTAAACAGTGGTTGTAGTTAGTTGTAATTACTTTGTTGTTTAAAAACGCTTCCGCAGTGTAATTTAAAATAAAAAATTTTGGGTTAAAAATACGGTGTTACAAGAAGTTTCGGTTTTTAAGGTATTGGTTTTGAGTATCGGATTCTAGGTTCACTTCCAAGTTTAGGATTTCATAGTTGTCAGATTCTAAAGTGTCGGATTCTATATATCCGGATTTCAAGTGTATCGGATTTGGGTCTCGGTTTTCAGTATAGGATTTCTAATCTTCGAAATTCGGATTTAAGGTTTCGGATTTCAATCCCGGATTAAATGACCGGATTCATAAGTATCGGTTTTCCATGACTTCCGGATTTAGGCTATAAGTTTTCATTCTCGGTTTTAGCATACGGATTTCCAAACAAACGGAATTCACCTTCTTCCCCAACAAAATCCGATAACTTCAAATCACCATCAAAACTTAAAACCCGGAATTTATAATGTTCATAAAATCATAACAGAAACATGTTTAAACATATTTAAACACAGATTCATGCATCACTTCATCATATAAACATACAAATCGTATGAACACATAAAACCCATCAAAACCCAGCTCTTCAAAACCGATTCTATAGTTCATCATAAAAACATGTTATTTCTACCAAAAATCATTCAACAAAACATTTTATCATGATAGCAATAACATCTAACCTTTAACTTAGTTTAATTCACACAATAAAATGAAATCCAATGCTATCTTCTTTCTTTCTTTTCCTTCGGTTTGCTTGGCAGAGAGAGAAGCTCACGAACACACACTTACACCTTTCTTAATCTTGGTAAAATGACAATCATTATTCACACTTCAACATGTGTACTTAGTTTAAGCATGAGGTAGCAATCACCTCTTAATCTCCTAGCCCAGGTTTGAGGATGTTACAATTCCCAATGGTCGGAAACTCCATGATGATAGTCATGCCTCATCTCTTCTCGCTACCGCTATCAACCGCTAATACTAACCATGATCAAATCTCTATATCCACCACCTTTGCATAACACTAATACTCTACTAGCTTAGGTTTAAACGTAAAACTAACCGGAACTAAACAAAGTTTAAAAACATATCCAGTTCCTAAGTTTTCTCCTACATTTTGTCACACACACCACAATTTGCGAAAGAACATGATACGAAAAGATAAAATAATATCCTTTTTCTATAATCTTGTTGACTATGTGAATATTAAACATTAAAATACACACACTAGTGTGTAACTGTGTATATTGTTGGTAAAGTCCCATAAAATCAAAATATTATAGATAGGGTGGAACCCTTTCACGGATCGGACCTTCAAAGAACGTCATTAGCCATAATATTCCCCCTTTTCCGAGCAAAATCCCCATTGGATCCAAATCCCGTCGCCGGCGATCCCGATGCGGTCCACCGTCTGTTTTACCTCCAGTCTCACCGTCGCTACCGTTCTCGTTGCTTCGTTCCTTCTCATTTACTCGCCGGTGTTCGCTTCCGAGTATGATCATAAGGTCACGTAACGCTTCAACACTGATTTTTCATTACTTGGACTGCACAAAATTTTGTTTTCAGATCTTTGATTTTGAATGATAATGCCTGGCTATTTCTGGTTAGATCCATGTACGGTCATTTGTTTAGTTTGTAAGGATATCTAGTTACAGAATTGAGGTTTCTATTGTGCTAGGGTTTACGACTCTAGTTATATATCGTTTGTTGTTCATGTCTTTCACATTGCGTTGCAGTGCACATACATACACATGCTTCTGTAGCTAGGGAGCGTATATTATTTTGGATCCAGTAATGTTGTTGGGTGTGGAGTGTTACTGATGTGAAATCTGATCTTTGGTCATGTTGATTTTGAGTATTGTGGCATGTGATCTGCTATACGAATGATATCAAACCATCGGTGGGTAGACATGTATTGTCAATAATAGGGATAAATACAGGAAATCATGGTCGAGAATGGACAGATGTTCTGAATCATGCAGCTGATGTTTTAGTAGGAAATGATGTAAAATGATCTGCTGCAAGAACACATTCGTCCTCAGCCGAATAAACAGAATAGGGAAAAGAATAATTGTAATTAAAAAGGTGATTTTGAGAATTATTAGCGGCACCCCTGTAGTAATGACATATCCGAGACCTCGTAAATTGCATCATGATATCTGGTATGTATGCCTTTGATCACCTGTGTCTCAAGTATCTGGCTCAGTGACATAAGCAATTCTTTCATCCCTTTATGTTTTAAGTCAATTTGCAATTTCGATGTAAGTTCTTAAAGGGGAGTGTGTTTCTGAAACATATGCCTAGTTGAGGCACACACGCTTGCTTCTTATAGGTCCATGAGCCTACTTTGTGCAATGATGATCGTATTATACCAGACTACATTATTTCTTGAAATATTTTAGCTGGAAGACATAGCAAAATCTTCTCTTAAATGTTAATTAAAGGGATGAGCTTTGTACGATGATGATAGTCTTATACGGATTATGTATTTCTTGAATATTTTCAAAATCTTTAGTTAATTAAAAAGGAGAAGCTTTGTGCAACGATGATAGGCTTATGCCAGATTACATTATTTTCAAATATTTTAGCTGGAAAATGTAGCAGTGTCTTCTGTTGAACAAAAGAGAGAAGTTTTAACTACCATGAAATCTTATTTTCAATCCTCAAAAACAAAAACATACTGATTTCCAATAGCTAATTATCTCTAGTGACAGGATTGCTTTATGCACAAGTGTTCTTTTGAACCAAACAAAGAAATAAAAGTTCTTGACTTAAGACACGAAAAATAAAATGCACCCTTTCAGGTTATGTTAGAGACTTTAAAGTCTTATATTTTTTACGAGTTTGCTGCTTACTTCTTGATATCAATGCCCAAAATAATTCCAAAAGACCATATGCTCTTGGCCAAATTACTTGGCCTTCGTCAGTATGTTTGAATACCCATAAATGGTTATGTATTTACACAAGCTCATGTATGTATGTATAACCAGGCATGTAGTTATGTAGTCCTGATCTATGTAATGCAAGTAGCTTGAAGGAGTATTAATGCTCGAGTATATGATTGTTTCATTCTTATCAATTTGCTTAACCTCTGTTTCACATTTGCGCTGTTATATTTTGCAGTATCAACCGGATGACACGGTCAACCTTTGGGTAAATAAAGTTGGGCCTTATAATAATCCACAAGAAACATATAATTATTACAGTCTTCCATTTTGCCGCCTACCTGGTCATCCTGGGCACAAATGGGGTGGTCTCGGTGAAGTATTGGGTGGAAATGAGCTAATTAATAGTCAAATCGATGTCAAATTTCAAAGTATGCTGGTTTCCTTTTGTAATTCTTGTGTGATTAGCGTATGAGTTAAACATCTATATGTACATGACATATATTTTCTTTGGCAGAGAATGTGGAAAAGACAACTATATGTGACCTCGAACTTGATGAACCGAAGGTCTTGCAGTTTAAGCAAGCTATTGAGAATAACTATTGGTTTGAGTTTTTCATGGGTATGATTGTGTTCTTTTTTGTCTTCAATATGAAATATTTCTACATTTTAAGGCATTGTGGTGTGCGCAGTGCATAAAAATGTTTAGATTTCATAGGTTTATGCCATACTTTTTTGAGTTTTCTATTTCTGGGTTCCATATCTATTTCCTCACATCAAGTAAATGGGACCTACAAAATGAAAAAGTTAAATGGCTAAAATAATTAGAGGCATAAATAATAATGTGTGTCAAAAATCAAAATGGTGGAAACCCGAATTCTGTGCTGAGTTACTAAAATTTCTTTGTTTGCTTGGATATACATTCTTGTTGCAACTATATACTTTTTTAATGTGTTCTTGACTTCTTTCTGATCTCAATTTTCTTGTCTTTGCTGTGCTGAACACGAACTCAGATGATCTGCCACTGTGGGGTATGCATTCATAAAATTATCTTAATTAGTTTTTAATATCCTTTTTTAACAAATTCTTATATTTATTTGCTGTTTTAACTGATCTTATAGGTTTTGTTGGTGAGCTACATTCCGAGAGGAATAGTGATAGCAAGCATATGCTGTTCACACATAAAAATATCACTATTAAATACAACAAAGATCAGGTCTGAATTTTCTATTTATGCAGTTTTTATAACGATAATTTCATTGTCACCCTGCTTTTACACTTGTGGTTTCTTTCTCCTGCAGATTATTCACGTTAATCTCACTCAAGAGAACCCAAAACCATTAGAAGTTGGGAGAAAATTAGACATGACATATTCAGTCAAGTGGAGTGAAACTAACATCACATTTGGTCGCCGTTTTGATGTTTACCTGGATTACCATTTTTTTGAGCATCAGGTGAACTTCATTTTTTCTTCTGATTAAACTCTTATTAAAAGGTTGTAACTTGCAAGTTCCGGTCTTTGTGCAGATTCATTGGTTCTCCATATTTAATTCATTTATGATGGTTATATTCCTAACTGGGCTGGTTTCAATGATACTGATGCGTACTCTTAGAAATGACTATGCCAAATATGCTCGGGAAGATGACGATCTTGAAACACTGGTAAGAACATTAGGAGATCAGTATTTGTATATTTTAGTGATCCGGGCTGAAAATTTTTAATTACATTCTTTGCAGGAAAGAGATGTAAGTGAAGAATCTGGTTGGAAACTTGTTCATGGGGATGTTTTCCGCCCACCTCGCAATATGGTCTTGCTGTCAGCACTTGTTGGGACAGGTGCCCAAATGGCACTGTTGATACTTCTTGTCATCTTGCTTGCTATTGTTGGAATGTTGTATGTCGGGTACGTAAAAAGAGTCACTTCGATAAAGTGAAATATTGATGTCCTCAATTAGTGCTTAGTATACTGTTCATTGCAATGAGGTAGGTGCTATGGCTAGCCACTTTGAACCATCTATTTCACAGTTATCCCCTGCTGCCCTTTTGCTGCAGATCTTTGTGACTAGAGATGGCTATTTTGGCAGGTCGGGTAATGAGTCATAAAGAGTAATTTTTTGGTACAGGTCGAGTTGGGTCGATACAAAATACTTTAACTTCATATTATAAATAATTAGTGTGCCAAGATGAGCAAAAAGCTTATTATTTCAAGAATAATTTATCTTTAATTAAATGGTTTAGGCGGTTTTTACATTAAAAATACACTTTGGGTGACTTTTAATCATTTGACCCATTTGGCCTATAGATTTTTTAGTTGAATTTTTGATTTATTTGTTAAGTAGAAAAACCAACCAATTTATGCGTCAAGATTGCCACCTCTATCTGCGACCCCTTTTGCTCTATTCTACCATTAATGGTTATGGTAGTCTGAGTTTAGAGAGTTTGTTTAAAGATGGTGTTGGTTGATATGCTCGATAAACTCTACAGTTTTGGTACTAAAATGTAAAAGAAGCCGTTAAAGATTAATTAGATGCTGGTTCTGCTTATCTTACTTTTTAGTTTAGCAAGTTGTTAGTTGTAACTGTGGTCTTGTTTATTTTGGTTCAGGAGAGGCTCCATTGTCACAACATTTATAGTTTGTTATGCTCTCACCTCTTTTGTTTCTGGCTATGTGAGTGGGGGGATGTATTCACGCAATGGTGGTATGTATCTTTTGGAAACCTCATCTTTTGCCCTTTTGGTACTTGGTAGACACTATGCAAATAAAATTTATATTATTTAACAGGGAAAAATTGGATAAAGTCGATGATTCTCACAGCTTCGCTTTTCCCATTCTTATGCTTTGGGATCGGTTTCTTTCTGAATACAATTGCCATATTTTATGGGTCTCTAGCGGCTATTCCATTTGGCACAATGGTGGTCGTTTTTGTGATATGGGCTTTTATTTCTTTCCCTCTTGCTCTTCTTGGTACGGTTGTGGGAAAAAATTGGAGTGGTGCCCCAAACAACCCGTGTCGTGTGAAGACCATTCCTCGGCCAATTCCTGAAAAGAAGTGGTATCTCACACCATCTGTAGTCTCAATAATGGGAGGACTGCTACCTTTTGGCAGTATTTTTATTGAGATGTACTTTGTGTTCACATCCTTTTGGAATTACAAGGTAAACATCTATACGATCACTCATGATTACTTGTAATTAGAACATAGATGATCCTTGTTTAATCTGTTATCATCGTGTATCTTTGAAGCGAGCTGTTGAGGGTGAGAAACTAATGTCCTCAAACTCCATAGAGTAATAGAAAGGCGACAACTACAATCCTACTTCTGAGATAATTGATGAAAATTATTTTCTCATTATGTGTCCCATGGGGAAATAGTTTGTAAAGGTCTTCCAGTACATAACTACCTGTAGGTCCGACATCGACATGTGGTCGGCATGTGTTTTCCAAAATCACTGTTCTTCATGACTAATGGTGATTGGTGGCAAAGCGGGCATGTTGGATAACAGGTCGAAATGGGCAGTTTTTGGTATAGGTTGTGTTGATTTGACATTTCTTAGTTTTTCTATAATTAATTAGTGTTTTGAATACGGTTACAAAGTTATATTATTCCACTACAAACCCTTTTTTCAGTAAAAATTATATTATTTAGGAGGTTTTATGCATTAGAATACATTTGGTGATTTTTGACCCATTTCCGTTTAAGCTACTTTACCCGTTAGAGATAAAACATAACCTGAAGCGAATCATTTACAAGTATCCGGGACAAATTTATTACCTCTATTAATCATCGAACATCCCTCAAAAACTACTAGGACCATAGTCAACTTATTTAAATCGGGTTGCCTTTGGCCCAATGGTATGATTGGATCTCTTTAAACCTTAGGTTGAGTTCAACCCTCTTTAGTGACATAACTATATCAGTTTGTTGATTGTTAACAAAAGCAATCACTCACAGACAGACGATGATTTGCGTATATTTTGGTCAAGTTTTAGAGTACAGTTGGATTGATATATGAGCGCTCTTATCCTGATATTTTACTTTATTTTGGTTAAATAAGAATTGTCAAATCTTTACTAATTCTTTGTTTCATTCTTTTTGACAGGTGTATTATGTCTATGGTTTTATGCTGCTTGTTTTTCTCATTCTTATTATAGTTACTGTTTGTGTTACAATCGTGGGGACATATTTCTTACTAAACGCTGAGAATTACTACTGGCAATGGACTTCATTCTTCTCTGCAGCCTCTACAGCTATTTACGTGTATTTGTATTCAATATATTACTACTCTGTCAAGACTAAAATGTCTGGCTTCTTTCAAACCAGCTTCTACTTTGGATATACAGCAATGTTCTGCCTTGGCCTAGGAATTCTCTGCGGTGAGTTTTTTTTTATCTCTTTTACGTGAACAATAACATCCTAAAAGCAGTAGAAACTAGAAACATGTAGACGTGGGAATTGAGACCCATTTACTTACAAATAGTCGATGTGGGTTGTGTTCTATCCCAACCCGGCCATATAAAAGAATTATGTAAAAGGGGAAGGGGTCCAAAGAGTCAAATGGGTAGAATTTGCTACTATAATGAAAATCCGTACATTAGGCTATATTTGTTCTTTGTCGTCTAATCTTTATACCCCAAAAGTTACACATTTAGCGTAATTATGTCATGATTAGTGGGAATTGCCATCACCATTCTACATTTTGATTACACGTATGTCATGCTTTGAAACTGCCAAACAGTATTATGTCTACTTCACTAAAGGATTATATGATCATCTCTCACTATGCAACATCAAATCCAACGTGAAATATACTATAAATTTTTTGTATAATTTCACATATCACACTAATCGGGTCCTTTTTTCTCATTTTCAGGAGCTGTTGGTCATTTGGGTTCTAATCTGTTTGTTAGAAGGATCTATCGAAACATCAAATGCGACTAAAAGTCTTTTGCAGTGGATTGTTGAATCTTTTGTAGTTTATTGCCATACCAAGTGGAAAGCCTTGCGTCATGTATCGATGAAAGCTT
The DNA here is from genome assembly GCA_038502395.1 of Dittrichia graveolens. Taxonomy (NCBI): domain Eukaryota; kingdom Viridiplantae; phylum Streptophyta; class Magnoliopsida; order Asterales; family Asteraceae; genus Dittrichia; species Dittrichia graveolens. Next base: position 72,695,803 of record JARJIL010000005.1, on the reverse strand, counting down.
CAGAAACGGTTAGTTGACAAGCTTGGGCGGGGCAGTTGATACATGTAACTCTTGTGGGATCGGGGGAGCTTGTTAATTATTTTTGACTTCTTTTCATGGAATGTAGAAGAGATGCACTTTAGTTAATTTAGAGAAATGCAGAGATTGTTTTGTATCTAGATGCCATTGTTTATATTTTCATGGGGCTCAAAACTTTGGTTGCTTCTACATTTTTTTGTTTTGTTTTGATGTTTACTTTAGATTGACCAAGTACTTAGCCTATATGCAAGTGTTAATTGGGTTTGATGAATTGGATTGGAACCAAAAAACAAACAAGGGAACAATATAGCATGCATATTTATCTCTGTGTTTGGGGCCGAAAAGGTATTTCTGTGTCAAACGAAAGTCGGAAAAATGTTGAATGTTTTCAATTCTATAACTGTCGTCATGTTTGGTCGTTTGCTTTTAGTTTTGAATTTGAAAACAAGTGACCGAGACTTATTAGTATTGAGATTTGTAATGTAAAGGAACTACACATGCTCAAGCCCTATTAGACTTTTCATTAGAAGGCTAGGTTTTTCATCCTAATGTTGGAAAGTAACATTTTTCCTATCAATGCCAACCCCACGAAGAGCAGGCTTGTCCTCGAGCCTGAAATCTGAAAATTATGACAATCTGTTTCTGATTGTAAAACTTAGTCATAAGTTCCAAAATTTTGGTCTAGTGGAACATGCAAGAGTCCAATGGCTAGCATTGCATTTTTCATGTACTGATTTACTGCAACAAGCTCACACCTAGGTGTAGATTAGGTTTGGTGTGTGTGTTTGCCGTTAAAAAAGAGATTTAAAGGAGCATCATGCTTCCCTTACAATAAAACAAAGTTCTTTAACATCCATCCTCACAGTCAGGTTATCAATAATCAACATTTGATCTCCAATCTCACATATTTCCTCTAAAATTGGCATAAATTGATCCTTCTCTTTGTTGTTCACCAGCTTACCCAAATTAGTGAATGGTTTGCATCTTTCAAGGAGTTGTCAACTAGTCTTTTGAGCCTGTCTAGCAAGCCAAAGCATAGTTCCTCAAACTTTGCCCTTGCAAGGTTAATTAGTATCAATATGTTTCAAGCCGTCGACAGTTGCTGTAATGAATAGTAAGCTAAGATATGTCTGCGTTCAAGTTGAAAGCTCGCTTTTAGCTTTTTATGCAGTCTCGATCAGTTGCTGTAGTGTTTGCTTGCCTTGCAGTTGATCAATGCTCTCATCTTTTATGTAGATTGTAGCAAGCCCATCAAGAATTCTAAAGTTAAAATCACTACCACCAAGATTGCATATCTTAGAAAGTATATAGCACCTCAAAGACTCCATCCCCAACTACAAGAAGTAGGAATTCCAAACCAGCAATTCGGCCAACGTTGATGACTACTCTTTACTATTATTAATATATGCAAGAACAACTTTGGCGATGTTTTTCTTTGAAACCTTTAAAGCATCATATTCGGCTAATCGTAGTTGCATCCATTGTTGCTGTTGTTGGTCCAAAGATCACAAATTATAAGTTGCCATAACAGATTCAGTGTAATTAGCTATCAATCAAGCTAGCCTGCTTTAAACTCGAAGGCGACAAGGAACAGGGAAACATTAGGAGTAGACAAAATGTCAATCAAGATTCGAAATACGGAAGTTGTATGGAAGCTTGAACACAATACTCAAAAGGGCGTGAGGTCAAACAAACGTCAATCGATGTTTGATTTCCATTCATTGTTCATTTGTTTATTAGATCATTAACCAGTGTCTCACATGGATCTGACCAGCTCAGTTGTTCGAATTCGTAGTTAGGTGGCAATTGGTTTGAACTTGAAGCATCACATGAATTACATACTAACTTGAAAACCTCAGAGAGAACAAGAAATGTTTTAGTTAAGCATGTGACGAGGTGCACAGGGACGGTTTTTTAACCAATCCGGGTCGGATTTAATCCGAACCGGTTTTTTGGTCCACCTAAACCGGTTATTCGAATAACCGGATATAAAAACTTTATTTTCTAGTTTGTAATGACAAATCACCCTTTTTAAAAGTGCAAATAAATTGGCACCGGTATGCGGTTCACCGAATAATTCAAACACGATTGTTCTTTTCATCATTTGCCAATTATCTTGATCTAACCAATGCGCCACAACGGCTAGAAATGAATTTCCCGTATTGTGAGGGGAACTCCAAACGTCAAATGTAAGTGACACACCATAATGGTGTTCTTGAAATCCCAAAATCATTTCTTCCCTCGCAATACGCCACATTTTAATAGCGTCTCTTCTAAGAGTAGTGCGACTTACTTGAGTATAACGTGGTTGCATAAGCTCTTGAATTGTTGCCGTAAAATCTTCATCATCAAAGTGGTCGAACGACAATGCTTTTTTAATTACGAACTTCGTTAAACGTTTCACGTAGTTTTTCGTCGTCATAAATGAAAACACCACCTTGTGGGGTAATATTCGGTTGACTTGGATCCGATCTTGACCGAAGTGCCTTGCATGACTTTGTAATGTGATTCTTCAACGTCGTATTTCTTTAGGGTGCAAAAAACTTTCGACAAAGTTTACACCGTGCCTTCCTCGAGCCATTAGACATTTCACATAAATCATAGTGATCCCAAATTTCTTTGTTGCGGTTGTGCTCGATCACTCTAATGTAACACTGTCCTTTCTAGGACCAAAATTTTTCTTTTTAAAATGTTTATTTATCATTCTCATTTAAAAACACCCAGCGGAATATAAAACACGTGACAAATATATTACAATCAAAAGTTGCCACATACACGTTTGGTGTTACTGTTACTTATGCGGTCGACCATTATCTGTTACAAACATATTATAATATCAGAGTTTAACAAAAACATAGTGTTCCTCCTATTAAAGCAAACTACCCGCAGGGTCCCGAGCTCACTGAGGATCACCTGCACATGTAGGGTGTAGCATCTGTTAGCTATAATAGCTAGTGAGTACTCAAATAGCATGCGATTAACATAAATACATCACATATCATCAATCATGCTTAAATAGTTCTATCCTAACATTTCGCGATGAGCTGGCGTAGTTAGAAGATAGCATATCTCGTAGGGGAGCTAACACGACTCAATGCACCAAACTGAGGTACCAGACACATCAACCGCTCCGGTGGGTGAGCTGTAAAGCGGTCCACCATTGCGTTTTGGAATCAACCGATTCCTCTGTTGTACAACATAAGCTATACCCAAAGAGGACAACTTTGTCCTTAAGTAGAACAACTTTGTTCTTATGTAGGACAGCTTTGTCCAGGACATCTTTGTCCATAAGATCCGGACCATTCACAAACAAATAATCTGATCCAATCGGATCATCATTCAATGCGCGCATATATTCAATTATCATCATCGCATACACCTAATCAAGTGCATACTACATTGTGTCAACATGTTAAATTCTAGCATCATCATGCAACCTACACTTAAACAAGTGCGTGTACAAATCATGATATACAATTATGTAATCATTGTTAATATATGTTATAGATATATTAATCGTTATGTTATCAAACACTCACCTGTCGAGCTAGATTACTTTACTCAACGATACTGTAGCTCCTGGACCAACTGGAATACCTAAACAAAGTGTCTAGATATTAAAACCTTGTAAAACAGATTCTGTCAGGGGCAGGGCACGCCCGTGCCTGGCGAGGCACGCCCCGGGTACGCCCCGTACCTGAGTACTCAGGTACACCCCGTGACTTCAGGGTACCCCCGGGCTTGCTAGGGTTAGGCACGCCCCGTACCCTTGGGAGGTACGGCCGTGCCTCCCAGGTACGCCCTGAGGTACGGTCTGTTCTTGAGAGGCACCCCCGTGCCTTTCAATACACAGCAGCAGGTTCGTGCAGAACCTGCTATTTTCCATTCTAAAATTACCAAAACTTCACCAGATCATTACCAATCGGTTTCTATTTGTTCATATATGAAATAACATGTCTAAAGCAACCTAAAGACACCATTTTTACACATCACAACAACCAATTCAGTGTTTGGGACCAAAATCATTATTTTGACCCATTTAGCACTTTATTTCTTGAATTCAATCCAAATCAACACTATAATTACAGATTTTGATTTCTATTAACTTAGAAATCAATTAGGAACAGATTGGTAACTCCAGAAACAATTATTGGGTCCAAAATCAATCAAACCCAATTGAACCTAAACTTCAAGAAAGTGAAGAACTTGGAGATTTAACTTACAACAAGGTGGAGATTAAGACTTGGTGATTTGCAGCAGATTGAACTTGAAAGTAGCAGCAAAAAATCAGATTACTTGGATTATTATTCAATGAATTCTTCATCTTCTTCTAAGCAAACCCACAAGAACACAACACAAGTGAGGAACAAGAAAGTGTCTGTGTGTTTGTGAAAAGGGTATACACGACAGGTGCCCACTTGTGGGTTGATAATATCCACAAGTGGGTATTTTGTTCCCCTTTCCAACTTACAACTTAACGCACGAATACCCGTTTTAACTAACGGGGATATTTTTGGAAACCTCGTTCTAAACAATTTAATAATTTATTATTCTTATCTATTTTTAATAATATTTTAATATTATCATTTCTTTTTTATTTTCTTCTATTTTCCCCATTAATCAATTATATATATTTAATTCCTTTTATTCAATAATTAAATTAGAATTTAGACGTACCAGATTCGAACACGTCTAGGCCCAATATGAGGTTGTTACATCTAATCACTTCATTGTTTCCACCAACGGAAGATTCAACCGTGTGGGTCGGTATTACTCGTAGCCATTTAGAAAAAAATAAAAACATGTTTGAGAGAGTTAGATTTTGATACATATCAACCTACTACATCCCCACAATATTGACAAAGAAACAACTACAAACAACTAGTTTTCTAACAGCTCGAATACCGGATTTTTCGGATAAAAACCGGTTTTTTGGAACCGGATAAAAATACGACAAAAAAACCGATGGGCCAAATATTATACAAACCAGTCCAATAACCGGATCGGTTTTAACCAATCCGGATAAAAAAAATCCGGTTTCTCTAAAAACCGGTTCAGATAGTCTTTGTGCAAAATCGGATATTCGGTTTTTCTATGCACCTCTACATGTGAGATACTACTAAGCTTTACAAATAACATGACAATCTAAATTAAAACTTGGAAATCTAAATCATGTATTTCAGTTTAAAAGATGGATATTATTAGGTTTACATTTCAACTTAATAGCTGACAGTATCCACTTTCCTTGAAATTTTATCATTGATGACTTTCTGTTAAACATCTTCATCTTCATAGTGTTTAGTAATGAACATGTATGTTTTTGTAAAGAAATACCATTTTATATAGCCCACTCATTTGACACTTCTAGTACCAAGGCTTCATTTTCAGTAATACACAACACCTTTTTTTCATACATAACAATTATGACTTTTATACCCCTACAAACCCGTTAAATATTTTTCTTAACCATATATTTAAGGGTATTATTGTCTAAACATATACTTTTGTTGTGTATGACAAAAATGTGTTATGAACAAATCGCCTTCCTTTAGCAATACATGTAAAAAGCCGCTAAGAACAAAGGCACTTGGCTATATCTCTCAATTCCGACACACATAGTGATGCAAGTAGTAACATATTATGCACTATTGCAATAGAGACATAATTAAGAACAAAAAACTTTTCGTCACTTAGTGACAAAATGAACAAAGGTAAATTATGTGTCAAACGAAAGGCTGAAAGGATGTTGAATCTTTTCCATTCTATAACCGACCGTTGTCATGCTTGGTCGTTTGCTTTGAATTTTGAATTCGAAAACAAGTGACTGAGATTAATTAGTATTGAGATTTGTAATGTTAAGGGCTAGGTTTTTCATCCTAATGTTGGAAAGTAACATTTTCCCTATCATTGCCGATCCCACAAAGAGCAGGCTTGTCCTCAAGCCCGAAATCTGAAAATTACGACGACCCGTTTCTGATTGTTTGTAAAACTTAGTCATATAGTTCCAATATTTTGGTACAGTTGAACATGCAAGAGTCCAATGGCAAGCATTGCATTTTTCATGTACTGATTAGCTGCAACAAGCTCACACCTAGGTGTAGATTAGGTTTGTAAAACTTAGTCATATAGGTGTAGATTAGGTTTGGTGTGTGTGTTTGCCGTTAAAAAAGAGATTTAAAGGAGCATCATGCTTCCCTTACAATAAGACAAAGTTCTTTAACACCCATCCTCACAGTCAGGTTATCAATAATCAACATGTGATCTTCAATCTCACATATTTCCTCTAAAATTGGCATAAATTGATCCTTCTCTTTGTTGTTCACCTGGTTACCCAAATTAGTGAATGGTTTGCATCTTTCAAGGAGTTCTCAACTAGTCTTTTGAGCCTGTCTAGCAAGCCAGAGCATAGTTCCTCAAACTTTGCCCTTGCAAGGTTAATTAATATCAATAAGCCGTCGAAAGTGGTTGTAATGAATAGTAAGCTAAGATATGTTTGCGTTCAAGTTGAAAGCTCGCTTTTAGCTTTTTATGCAGTCTAGATCAGTCGCTGTAGTGTTTGCTTGCCTTGCAGTCGATCAATGCTGTCATCTTTTATGTAGATTTGTAGCAAGCCCATCAAGAATTCTCAAGTGAAAATCACTACCACCAAGATTGCATATCTTAGAAAGTATATAGCACCTCAAAGACTCCATCCCCAACTACAAGAAGCAGGACTTCCAAACTAGCAACTCTGCCAACGTTAATTACTACTCTTTATAGTTATTAATATATGCAAGAACAACTTTGCTGATGTTTTTCTTTGAAACCTTTAAAGTATCATGTTCGGCTAATCGTAGCCGCATCCATTGTTGCTGTTGTTGGTCCAAAGATCACAAATTATAAGTTGACATAACAGATACAGTGTAATTAGCTATCAATCAAGCTAGCCTGCTTTAAACTCGAAGGCGACAAGGAACAGGGAAACATTAGGAGTAGACAAAATGTCAATCAAGATTCGAAATACGGAAGTTGTATGGAAGCTTGAACACAATACTCAAAAGGGTGTGAGGTCAAACAAACGTCAATCGATGTTTGATTTCCATTCATTGTTCATTTGTTTATTAGATCATTAACCAGTGTCTCACATGGATCCGACCAGCTCAGTTGTTCGAATTCGTAGTTACGACTCTTTGATCTAATAAACCATGTTTAGGCTTCATTTTCAGTAATACACAACACATTTTTGCCGTACACAATAATCATGACTTTTATACCTCTATAAACCTGCTAACTATTTTTCTTAACTATATATTTAATGGTATTATTGTCTAAACATATGCTTTTGTTGTGTATGACAAAAATGTGTTATGAACAAATCACCTTCCTTTAGCAATACATGTAAAAAGCCGCTAAGAACAAAGGCACTTGGCTATATCTCTCAATTGCGACACACATAGCGATGCAAGTAGTAACATATTATGCACTATTGCAGTAGAGACATACTTAGGAACACAAAACTTTTCGTCGCTTAGTGACAAAATAAAGAATGTCACGACATATGTCGCTAGAGACATACTATGAGATGTCACTAAAATTGGTGACTCGTTGTTCCGAGAAGGTGAGAGAGTAAGAAAGAATGTATTTTACTGTTTGTATCAATATATATATAAAACTTGTAATCTAATTTTTAGAGGACGTGATTCGTACACAATAAAATGTATCTATACACAACATGTACAAACATTTAACAACACATAATACATGTTGATAATACATAAATTGTTGAGTATGAATAACTTTTATTATGTACGAATTATCTATTTTTAGCTGTCATAAAAATGTTTGAATAAAAATTCTATAAGTTGCGTTTTAACGATAAAAAGAAGCACTTGGTATGATTTCTATACATTCAGATTATGGGACAGTTAGAAAAAAAAATCCTCAAAAAAAAAAAAAAAAAACTTTAAATTTGGTTTTTTATAAGAACTGAAAATAAGGAATAAACACAGTTGACCGCATAGCGCAGTGGATTAGCGCGTCTGACTTCGGATCAGAAGGTCGTGGGTTCGACTCCCACTGTGGTCGTTTTTATTATTCATTGCTCTGCATTTTCTTCTTCTTTTTCTTCTTATGTTTTCACTTAAAACCAGGCATTCAGTTCAATAATATAATGAGATGCATGGTTTTCGTATTACGTAACACCAATGTTTTAAAAACCGGTTTTTTAGTTGACCCGGTCTCTTCACCGGGTCACGGGCCAACCGGTTCGACCAGTGGGTCAACCCGGTTTCTATTTTTTATTTTTTTATATATGTATATATGTGTGTATATATATGTATGTATAGAAACTTGGAAACGATTACAATCTATTAATAAACTAAATAATCTATCAAACATAAAATGAAATTCTATTTAGAGTGTTACGTGAACTCAATGGAGGTTTATGTTTTAATGACAATCACATGTCGGAGATGACAGAGGATATGAGTTGCCGTCGACTATCGAGAGGGGTTCACAACTCATTTTTAGGGTTTCTGTCGAGTGAGGGTTTCAAAATATCAATTGTCGAGATGACTAATCGCTAAACTTTTATGTTTTAAAAAAAAATGAAAAAATAAAAACCGGGTCAAACCGGGGCGGGTCAACCCGGGTCGACCGGTTCAACCATAAACCCAGGCGGGTCAATACGGGCCAGAAATGAGCAAAAACCCGGTGTACATTGGCCCGGTCTCCTCACCGGGTCACGGGTCAACCGGTCGGTCCGGCCGGGTCAACCCGGGTTTTAAAGCATTGCGTAACACGGTATACGAGTCTTCCCCAATAGTCTATAGTCGGCCCTGACATTCTTCGGTTTCTTCTCGATTATTTTATCGTTTTCCAATAAACCCTAGCATTCTTCAGTCTTTTGTCATGCCGATGCAGCCCCTACCAATACTGAAAAGCCATTCGGCATCGCCAATATTAGATCCTATATTCCACTTACCCTTGATGTCGACCAACTTATGTATAATTCTTGATCATGCATGGAACAGACTTGACTCTCTTGTCAAGCTTTGGATCTACGTAACTATTACCAACAAATCACGAGCAGTGATATACGATTGTTATGTAATTAATCTTTTAATTTTTTTATTAAAAACCACCAATGTGTACTATAGTTTACATTTTTATTGTAACTTTAGGCCATTTGGTTTTGTTAAACATTGGTTACTACATAACTTAAGAGTAAGCTTGGAGCTTAAATGTGTAAGTTGGTTTTGAATTAATCTAATCTCTTAATGGAGTAATATGTATTAGTCTTAGCAACTGAAATCTCACAAAAATTGGAGGTGATAGCTAACATTATAATTTGAGAAAACATAGTTTGTTTTCTGTTAATCAAAGTTCTTGTTTTGAATTATATTTAGACGTTGATTTTGAAGGCTCTATGCAAATAATGAAAATGAGCCCTTACATACAATTTTTATATATAAACAAAATGTGATAATACTGCGATAATTATACCAATACGACTATCCACAACATGCAATGGAGATGAAGATTGAAGATGTTATGAAGTGTCGAATTGTTTTTTTATGTGTGTTTTCTATCCCTGCTAGTGTTAGCTTGCAGGAACTGTCAAAGGGTAATACAATGGGCGGTGGGTTTTTTTTTGCTAATGGGTTATAAACATGAGTTATGGGTTTTTTTTCTTATTGTATAGACTTGAAAATTTGTAACATTAAACCTATATATACATGTATGTAAAAAAATTTTGGCCCCCTAATAAACATAGGTCTTGTATAGTCGCCCATCCTGCGCTCCTTCACACCGCCGCTACGTTTGGATCAAGAAAACATGGTAGTTGAAAAGAATGTTAAAAGTAAATGATAGTTTGTATTTAACCCATCTCTTCCATATACTAGTTTGGTAATAAAGTGTCAACAACAGGTACCAAACAAAGCTTTCAACATGAAATCTATGATCCTATCATGAACCAATGTCTTTTTTAATCATCATCGTCGACATCCGGCAAGGCGGCCAGCTAACGCCGCAACCGCTGTCCGGCGACTTGAGCCACCATTTCTCTGTTTCATTTCTTTCCTGATACCAAACAAGGAAATCAATTCCAATTCTCCACACATTTCTATTTCTCCATATTTCTATTTCCCCCAATTTCTTTTCTCTCTGCCAAAACCCCCTTAATGTTACAAGAACCAAAAATAATCTCTCCTACTAAATCTTTCTACTTTACCCTCTTAACTTGTTAAATTATGACGTGTAATCAACAAATAACACTACTTGATTAACCAGAACCTTATTCGACTCATTCAGAGAATGTTCAACATGGCAAAATAACACCCAGTGTAGGATTAGTACAACTCAAATGAACCAAGAAAACCGAGTCGAGTCCGATGCAGGATAGAGTGTACAGTTGAACAACTAGACAACTATAGTTATATACAATGCAAAATCTAAACAACACTCGTAAAAAAAACTATAATTCAGTAGCAGATACCGGGATGGGCTTCACGGCAGTTTGAATTCTTCGGAACGCCACCTTCACTCGTTCCTTCAAACCCTCGTTTTCACTCTCAACTTCCCCTTTCTGTTTATCGAGATACGCCACATTCTCATCCACACTTATCACCAACCTTCCATCTTCCCCATATTTCACATTCCCAAACAGATTCAATAACAGAGCATGCACTATCTTCTCTGTTTTCCTCTTTTCCTCTTCTTCATCTTTCGCTGGCTCTGTCTCCACCACCACTTTAGGCATTTCCCGGCTTGCGTTTAACACCAAAGCCACAACAGAATCTGACACCATGTCACTAATCGGGTCTGCAGTCCATAGCAGGGAGAGATGATTCTCTGAATCCTGCCTCACCGTAACCCTTTCGTGGACGCGCAAAGTTGGGACCCCATATTCTTCATATGTTGAAGACTCGACACTGTCATAAATCTGTTTAAGCCTGTGCTTTATCACACCAAATGCTCCAGAATACGGAATAGTTATCCTTTGGGTGACATTAGCAGTTGAAAGTTGTGAAAAAACGTGAAGATCATCGGGTGCAATGATTTGATAAGAGAAACCTTTTCTCACTAATAACCCGCTCACATTTTCACCGTTTTCAGGAGTTTGTTCAGCCAGTTTTCCAATTGTTTTCGCCATTTTCTCTACATTGAATGGCATTTCAACAGACTGGCAATTCTTTGGTGTGTAAAGTTTGGTGTTACGGTCTGCAAAAAACGTAACAAGTTTTTGTTTGAGCCGACCCATTTCATTTGCTTCTCCATGAACGAGAATTATATTCGGGGGCATAAGTTCTTTAAGGAAGGTAGTTGTTTGAGCACAATCTGAGTGAGCCGAGAATGATATGTAGTGAACCTGCATGTTTAGAGGTGCGGTTAACCCATTCATGAGAGTCACCTCTTTCGGCTCGTTGATTATTGTTTTTGCTAAAGTCCCTTCAATTACGTAACCAGGTATAACACAAGCATTTTTCTTCTCGGCACACCACTTGTCAAATAACTGTCTGGATAGCCCACTTTGGAGAGTACCCGGGCTAGCCATCACCACAGAGGGTCCCACATCGTTGAACTCCTCGATACTTTTTAAAGGTGATATATGCTTGAAATCAAACGGGTTTGAATTTGCAAACTGGTTTCGGATCCTCTCGTTCATTGCATTTATATAAGTTTGATAGACCGCCATGCAACGTTTTGCAAGAGGGGAAGCATAGTATATGGGGACATTGTGTAACTCAGGATGGTTTGACCAGTATTCATCAAGGATTAACAGTAATTCTTGGGCACGGCCAAGAGCAAAAGCGGGAATTAGCACACGGCCTCCTTGGGAAATGGTCGAATGAATAACATCTGTGAACCGTTTCTCACGAATGTGTCGAGGTTGGTGAAGTTGGACTCCATAAGTTGCCTCGATAATGCATACATCAGGGGAAAACTGAGGTATCTCGGCAGCTCTTAGATGGCGATCTTCCTCCCGTGAGTAATCTCCGGTGTAGAGTACACGGACACCGGCAATGTCTACCATGAACATGGCTGCACCAAGAACATGACCTGCAGTGTAACACCAGAATCGTATGCCATTGACTTCTAGGGTTTGATGGAAGTCGATTACCTGCAAAAGGTCTCTTTGTAAGCTTGATTCTAATGCAAAGAAAACATGCACATCCATTCACAAAACAAGGATTAACTTGGATAACCTCCGAAACTCCCAAAACCCAACCAAGACTTTTATAATGTATGAATAGTACTCGGGTCTCAGGCCTAGAAGAAATGCATAGCTAAACCAGGATTTCTCACAAATACATACACAACCACTAAACTGTCAGTAGAATGAACGATCATAAATGCTACGATGAGGGTTGGGAGCAGTTTGGATGTCAAGACTACCGCGTGACCCATCCAACCTGTTTTATTTTAGCCAAAGATTTTAAATAGCCCATTGCCCCATTCAACCCGTCATCTACTTAGCACTTTAGCAGCCACCCAGATCAACCCGCAAAGAGAAAAAGAAGCCCCAGAGTGACCAGTTTGTCACTCTCTGGGTCAGGATGGTCGGGCATTGTCCAGGGCTTAAACTAGTAAGATCCTCCAAAATGTCTGGGACAAGCATTAAGTACCTTCAAGGTTCAAATGGTTTTGGTTTCTAAAATACAAAGTCCCCTTTGCAAAGTTTAGACGATAAAAACCAATGAGTGCTTCAACTTAAAAGCAAAAATATAAACAAACTACACATTTCATCCATTTGTTGTATTTAATAAGGTTTGCAAGAATATATATGAAGGTACTTAAAATCTGCCACTAGTCAGTAGACTAGAGGATGTACTTGCCATTCCCCCAACCCCTATCATAATCTGCAACCCATGTATCAACTACTCTCTTAACCATTGCTGAAGTTGTTTAATATTATACATATTTTATATATCTGAACAAGTAATAGGACGTGTTTAATTTCATATAAACATATAACCTTGCTATGTTAACTACTCAATTTTCATGACATCAGCAGCAGCGTTACATGTGTTACAGTTTATTATTCAAGTGAGGCGATATAGCAATCACATGTGACTACAAAAATTACAGCAACTGGTGGAACAGGAGCAACAAATGGAGATAGAGGGTAGTTAAATAGAGCCAGAGATACATCATGTAGTAGGTTAGCCAAAATATAAGTAGCAAACAATGAAACAAAAATAGATTTCCTAATAGATGACAATATGTTAAGGTCAGCTTTTTCATTAGTCCACATTGTGGTCCCTTCCATGATGTGAAAATGCATTGATAAGGCGTTTAGTAGATAGAGATGTGATAATTGAAGACCATGGGCCAAGTAAATAACCTCTTAGTACTGACAAACATTTTCATTATCAGTTATCAGTAAGTTCTTTTAGAAGAAGCAGTGTTCTACAGATCCAGCTTAATTGGCCACCTAAGCGTTTTAGTTGTATCGCTCACTACTCAACAGGAAACTAATAGTTGAATAAGTGTTTTAAAACCAATCACCTTACTTCTGTCATTTATTAGTTCTAGTAAGAATGGAACGATAGAAGTCTTCGTTGAGAAAAGAAATTGTATCAGAACTCTAAGCTTTCGTGTGCAAACAAAATTTTAATTAATTATATTTATATACTTAAATCAGTTGTATATATGCTTGCCTAGCCTAATAAACCCTCAAAATTACTTGATCACAGATTGCCCACCTAACAATTTCGAGAACACCGAGGATATAAATAGCAATCTAGAATTAGAATAATAAAAACCCCAATGTTGTGGATCACGTTCTGTTGGGTAGTGGAAGGTAAATTTGGTATCAAGTTAGTGGTGGTTACTTTTTGTATTGATGATTCTTAGAAAGTTATTTCTAAACATATAACAAGGTATTGAATAGTCACGCTTATTAACGTTATCAAATAGAATTGAGTTAGTGAGCATTTCACAATAATTGGTCTACCAGAGCATTTTTGTACTTGTTACATGCTGGATCAGGAATCTGATAGAGCTTGACAGAAATTTATTAACAATGAACACTAACAGAACGGTTAATAGTAAACAAACTGAATGAACTATTTAACAATCATATGCTAGAAATTGAGCCAATAAGGCATAGGTAAACATAGTAGCTCTGATTGAAGCAAACCTCAATTTTATCCATGGAACGTAGAATGTCTTGTTCATCAAATAACATGTCTTCAACTGAAACTTTGCTCACTTTCACATAATCTGACAAAAGCAACTTGTAAATAGCCTTTGTTGCATGAGTCATGAAGACCCTTCCCTTGAAGGTAGTCTGGAAAACAACCAATAATATCTATTTAATATCAAAACATAGAACTTGTTCAAGCAATATAACAGTAAAAGTGATAACTGCTTATTAAAAGTAAGAAAACTGATATGAATCAAATTGGTAATCATATATTATTGATAAAAGGCACCCGAAGTCGGATGCTTGAGGAACAAAGTGACTGCAATTCGAGACCCAGTAATCTCCCGTGCAAGAACAAAGAAAACAAAAAAAAAACAATTCTCCCCCCTAATCATGGTTGCAGAACTCGCTAGGCGGGGAGAATTGTATAATTTCTATAATTAAAATCTAATAACTACCATAATTACAAGATTCACAAAATATGAGTCATATCATTACTCCGCCCCCCAAAAACACCTTGTCCTCAAGGTGTTGCCACTATCGAGTCAAATTCCGGGATCCCATATATTGTCATCGTTGTCTTGTAGACGGTAGACGGCCCTTGATACCCTCACCTTCTTGACCGCTGGAACATACCTAGATGTGTGGTCGTTGCTCCTGTGGGAGGCACCATTCTTTGCCCCTATTAAGAATCAAATCAGCGTTAAACATACCCTCAGAATTCAAATGCTTTTACTTCTTATTCGAAGAACTAGATTCAGCCTGCGGAAACCCATATTCATCACAACTCAGCCCTATTAGTCTAAAAGGCCTCAAAGTGATGAAGTCTGGTTGCTATATGATTGTTGTCTTGGATGCTCGTGCTGGTGGCTGCTGATATGACTTAGGGTATTGGGGGCATTGGGGTTGAGTGATAATCGACTCAATTAGAGGGTAGGTGATCGGGAGTAGTTGGGTGGTGTGGTTAGGCGCCGGTAGTGGGCTGATGTGGTTGGGAGGTGGCGGAGGTTGGGTTGTGACTTGTGAAACCGCCAAACAAAGTGGGGTGGTGATTGACGGTGGGAGTGAGGATGGCATGGGTGGTTGTAGGGCTTTCAGAAGCTGAAACACTTCTGCGAACTGCTTGTCAGATTCAACCTTATTTTTTTCAATTGTCTCCTGCATCAGGTCAAGATGGTTCAACGCTTCCCTCTGGATAGCCTTGTATTGTTCCAAGGTAATTTTGAGATCACTAATTTTCATCATGATGAAGGGTTTGACAGTGTGTTTCCACAAGTAGATCGAGTAGCTTTGATACCAATTTGATATGAATCAAATTGGTATTCGTATATTATTGATAAAAGGCACCCGAAGTCGGATGCTTTAGGAACAAAGTGACTGGAATTTGAGACCCAGTAATCTCCTGTGCAAGAACAAAGAAAACAAAAAAAACAATTCTCCCCCCTAATATCTTACTCCTAAACCTCTATTTATTATAGATAAATAACTTGCTTCATAAGATAATATAATTTCTATAATTAAAATCTAATAACTACCATAATTACAAGATTCACAAAATATGAGTCATATCAAAAACCTTTTCCAGAAAATATGGAAGGGATGCAGCATGATCCAAGTGAAAACTGCATAAAATTGCAATATGAAGTTAAGAAAACAATAATAAAGTTCAGAAAGAAGAATCTTTAAAGGCTGCGAATACTGGAACCAACAATGTGCAACATGAGAAAAAAATAGCAGAAGAAGCATAAATGAACTTAAAAGCTCATCAACCCACTTCCTGCTAACTTAAAAGCTAAAACATTCCAAAACTCTCAAGCACGCAAAAAGCTGTAATCCTTCCTTTGCAAAAAGAAAATATATATGGACTACCAAGTGTTGGCCTGGACATCAACATCCTTGTTTTTTCTATAACAAAAGTTTAAGATTATGAATATTGAACAGATTAAAGATATATTAGACCTGCTATATGATTTTGTACAGAACTTTCAGAGCTTAATCAGCTTATAAATTGTGTAATCAAGCATTAGATCCAATTTTGTATCTACAATCTTTTGCTTTAATTTAATGTGAGTACTCAGATTGTGATTCTGGAGAGAAGTGGGACTGTGAGAGGCTGTTTCAACCCTCTGCCCCTTGTTTTTCAAATTTATTATTGTAGGTTCCTTGTTGGTAACATGTTACCTTTTTTCTACTCGTATCTTTATTCACAGATTCAAAATTTCATGTTTGTGTCAATACTTATCTATCTTTGTTTTCTTAATGAAAATAATTATATAAACCGATGAGGTGACGGTAATATGCATAATTGAAAGGCACCGGGATTCTGAGACAGGTATCAGACCATAGTCTGGAGTGTAGGGGTGGCAATTCGTGTCAGTTTCGGGTTATCGTGTTCGTGTCATTCGTGTTTCGTGTCAACCTCGTGTCGACCCGATTTGGACCCATTTATTTTTGTGTCGGGTTCGTGTCGGGTCAAATTTTCTCGTGTCGTGTTTTGTGTCAACCTTTTTTCGGCCACAGATGTTGGACGAGATTTTTTCCGGTCATTAAACATGTAGTTAATCAAAAAAGACAATGAATTACGAATAAGAAATGTAAATTCTATTTATAGTTTTGACAACCCCAACAAATTACTATTAAATTGTTTATGTGGTCAAGCAATCTACATGAGATAGTAATAGAGACTGCAACGACAAGAAAGCAATGGCAACGACAAGACTTAAGACCGAGAGATGAGTGACAAGAGAGGGATAGTACTAGCAACAACGACATTATTCACTTTGAGAAATGAGAATGAGAGGGAAAAAAGTCAAGAAACCAGTAAGGTTTTAAGTTTCAATGTATATGTCGCCCTAATTTCATTTCAAATATTTTTACGATTTTATCTCTATTGTGTCATTTGGGTCATTATTGGGTTGTCGTGTTTGTGTCACTTTTTATCGTGTCGGGTTCGTGTCAACCCGCTTATTTTATTTTTCGGGTTCGTGTCGTGTTAGTGTCACTTTTTCCGGGCCGGGCTCGTGCCGTGTCAAAAATTGTCAGCTCTACCGGAGTGCTTCATGAAAAAGTTTAAAAACCCCATCTTGCCTTCTCTTTGAATCAACCCATGTAAATTCTATTCAACCAACCTAAATGCCCTGTGTAAAGCATTATATATATAGGGTAAGGTTCTATATAGTCTCACCCTTAAACATAGTCCCTAAAGGCCAAATCTCAGCCATTCATTTAAAATGGCAAAATAGGAATTGGCAATTCCAAATTGAAACTCACACGCCTCATTCAAGAAAATCACAACCTTCTTTTTTTAATTTTTTACCCCTTAAATCTTTAAATGGCCGTAACTATTTCAATTTTGAAAATTTGAGCAAAGAAAATTATACCAATCTAGTCATTTTTTAATCCTCTTTCAAACAAGACCACCCTTCCCATATTTCTGAAAATTTTATTTTGAAAATGCAAAATTGCAAACCACATGAAAATGATACCAAAATGTTATCATTTTGAATCATGTGAATTTTTATCATTTTCGGCTAGAAACATATGTATTTATATCATTTCGGCTAGAAACATGTGTATTTATATCATTTTCGGCTGGAAATGAGTCTATTTTTATCATTTTTATCTGGATAATGTTATCATTTTGAATGTTGTATATTGTTATCATTTTCATCCAGAAACATGTGTATTTATATCATTTTCGGCAGGAAGGAGTTTATTTTTATTATTTTCATCCGGAAAATTTATCATTTTCAAGTGGAACATGTTATCATTTTCGGCTGGAAATGTTAACATTTTCAGCTGGACGAGACTTAAGAGGGAAAAAAAGGAAGGGGCGTGATTTTTGGGGTGGGGGATTCCAATAATACCCTTCCTACTATAATTAAATCTAATAATTGTTTAATTAATTACATTAATACCATTATTAGATCTTGACCATTGATTTAAAAATTTTAATGGTCCAGATTTGGCCTTTAGGGACTATGTTTAAGCATAGGACCTATATCGATCCAATTTCTCTCTCTCTCTCTCTCTCTCTCTCTCTCTATATATATATATATATATATATATATATATATATAGGGAAGGGTTCATGCGAAAAGTGTTTTATTTGCGAAAAGTGCCAGAAGCAATCCTAGACTCTTATTTGTATTTGATCTAATGGCTTAGATTAATCTTATTTTTGTTTTTTTTAATTCAAAAGGGTATAGAAGTAAACAATATTTTTTCTCTCTCCAATCTACTTTTCTCTCTTATTTTCTCTCTTAAAATTTTTAAACAGAAAAAATTAAAAATAATCAATTAGTAAATTAATACTTGTAAAGTGTTCAATGATGAACACAACCAAATATTTATGAGTTTAAAATCATTAAATGTTGTGTTCATTACACTTTGTTTACTAATAAACTTTTGGTTTATATTGTTTCATCATTAAATGCTTTTTTCTTTCTCTTTTTTAAATATATATGTTTTTTTTCATTATCATTTTTTCCCATGTATCATTAGAGAGGTGTAATCTTTTTATGTGTTTTGATTTTTTCTAATTATTTTCTAAGATCCTTTTTATTGTTTGAAAGATTTCTCGGGTGTTCATTAGTAAACTATAATAAACCATAATTAAAATTAAAATTAAAATTAAGAGTCAATTACACGGTTGGTCCTTTTAGTGCAGTGGGTATTTTACTTTTAGTCCTTTAAGCCAAAATCTTGCAATATTAGTTCTTTAAATGAGTTTTGTGCACATAATTAGTCCTTTAACCATTAACTTTAACGGTGTAGCTATTATATCTTTTAAAATGACTATTGTACCCTTTACAAACCGTCCTTTATAACTTTTACACTTAAAAAATAAATGATAAACTAACCCAATAAAAATTCCCACTGCAGCCGCCTTAAACCACCGCCAACGCACCTTGTTGTCACCGGACCGCCAAACAACTAACACCTTCGAGCTCCCTTTCATCAAACACCATCAGCCTTCTTCAACCACTGCCCCTTCATCACCATCTACTTCACTGTCGCCACCCTCCACCACCGCCGGAGCACCCTTTCACCTACACCAACCATCAAACGCCGTCGCTAACCACCACACTCCGACAGCCGCCATGGAACGCACCACCGCTGCTCATCACATAACCACCACCGAACCGTAGCAAATCACCCCACCGTCGCCCCATCTCCACCGTATCACCACTCCGCCTCCACCGATTCACCATCACCGAAGCACCACTGCTACTTTACAACCGACGCTGCCGAGTGAAAACCGACACCAATCACCATTTCACCTACCGCTAACCACCATTACTTCTGCTTCACCATCCATCCATCCATCGTCATCGGCCCCCACCTTCACTACTGTCGCTACACCCACACTACCACCAACAATCAGTAAAAGGATGAGGGTTTTATGGTGGTGGCAGTCTTACGGTGGTGGTGGTCTGGTAACAATGGCTGGCAATGGTCCAGTGGCAGTGACGGTCCGGTGATGGCGGCTGCCCGACAAGGTCAAGAGATAGAATGGAAGGGGGATGCTTGAATTAAATAGGGAGGAAAGAGATAGAGAGGAAAGGGGTAAAATAGTCATTTTAAAATTTTTAACCATAACACTGTTAAAGTTAACGGTCTCAAAAGACCAATGGTGTGCAAAAAAACTCATTTAAAGGACTAATATTGCAAGATTTTGGCTTAAAGGACTAAAAGTGAAATACCACATATACTAAATGGACCAACGGTGTAATTGACTCTAAAATTAATGATATTTTCATTAGAACTCATTAATAATTGACTCTAAAATTAATGATATTTTCATTAGAACTCATTAATAATTATATTCAACATTGAAAAGCAAAATTGACAAATTACACTTATGTTCGGTAATGAACAATCTAAAAAGTAACAAGAAAAGGCCCAAAAAAATCTAAAATGTCACTGTTAAACATATCTAAAGAAACCCATATCTACACAAAAGTTTTATTTATTAATAAAGAAAACTATGATTTCCTACTCTAATTTTTTTGTTCATTAGTAAACATAGAACCCCAGAAAAAACAAATCTACATAATACACAGTTAGCATCTGTTATCCTTTACAAAAGCAAAAAAACCAAAAATACATCATTGTCATCTGTTATCCTTTACAAAGCAAAAAAAAGAACCTCAACAGAACATCCTCAAACCCAATTTTTTTAATGACCTTTCACCAAACAAAATCAACTACCGAAGGAGGTTGAAAAAGATACCATGAGGTTCAAATAAAAATTCTTCTCGATTCACCATTACACTTTCAAGTTGCATTCAACAAACGTAATAAAAAATTAAATAATCATAAATGAAAATCAAAATTAACCTCTTGTTCATCTTGATTCATCATTCACCAAGCAAAGTTTCATCAGCCACGTCGTCTTCATCTTAGATCGTAACAGAGAGAGAAGAAAAGGGACGGCGGTGGTGCTCGGTGATGGAGCGATTATAATCTCAGCGGTGGTCTAGGTTCGTACTAGAGAGAGAAGAAAGGGGTAGTGGTGGTGCACGGTGACGATTTGCAAACAACGATATGTTTTACCCCGATGGTGTTAGTCATACATGGATCGTATAGGGGAAGTGGCCAGCAACTAAAAGATAAAGAAGAGTGGCGTGCCGACAACTCAGAGATGAAGAAGATTAGCGTGCCGACGACTCAGAGATGAGGTGTGCCGGCCATGCAATCAATCTCGGCGATATCTCGGTGATATCTCGCCGAGATCTCGGATATCGGACCTCAGGAAAATCTTAGTTTCAAATATCGCTTGGTTATCTCGGAGGCGGGATAATCTCGGCGATATTGTCCGAGATTTGGCCGATAATAAGATATCAAAATATCGGTATAGTAGCGATTTTTTTGGTCTGCTTCCCATTTGACTGTCGTCTTCCCCTCTTACCTTCCGGCTTCTACTCTTCCATACGATTAGGCAGTAGCGACTACCAACAAGGCAACAACAGCCTTTTGATCGAGTGAACAAGCCACGATTCACTCCACTCGACAAACATAGCGCCACAATTTCAGTAGTGACTGTCGCTACTAGCTACGACAAACAGGCCACGAGTTTCTTCCTTCCGGGCAACAAATAGGCCACGTGGCTACGTGTGATAGTTGTAGCCGTCAATTGTAGAGAGAGGCTGGTGTGAACTGCAGTGGTAGCCGATGAAGATTAAAGGATAGGGTCGGCGATGAATTTTGGTGGTTTTAGGGTTACAGTGTGTTGTTCTCAAAATAATGGGGGTGGGGGCACGGTTTTGCTAATCAATGAGGGAGAAATATAGTGATAAAATACCTATACTACCCTCAAACTTAACTAGCCAGGTGTCAAACTCTATTAATTCTTACACTATTTACAATAATGCCATATATATATATATATATATATATATATTCTACAAAATATAAAAAACCGATATCTCACCGCGATATCCGCGATTTCAAATATCGGTCCTTGACCGATATTTGATTTTGAACCGAGATTATTTGATTTTGAACCGAGATAACTGCATAGTGTGCTGGCGACTCAAACATGAAGAGGAGGCGACAAGGCCGGCGACTTAAAGATGAAGAAGGTGTGGAGGACCGATGTCTATGACATACAGAGAGAAAGAGATTGATGAGAAAAATTAGGTTGCGTTCACTTCCAGTAAGAAAACTGAAAATTAAAAAACATGTTCACTTGCACATTTTTCCAAGAAATCTGAAAACTCCCTCACTTTTCCACATTTTCCCAAACTCTTCAATTTTTTCCAAACTCTTATACTTTTTCAAACAACTTTTTCAAGAAAACACTTCGACCAAACATGTTTTCCATTTTTTTCTGAAAAAGAAAAACTTCACCCCTTCATCTAAACACGTTTATTTTTTTCAAAAAATGAAAACTCCACCATTTTCATAGAAAAACAGAAAACAAAAAATTAAAACATTTTCGCCTACTAAACGCAGCCTTAGGTTTTCTCATGGGTTGGGGATGGTTAATAATGAGAGAGAGAAGGGAGAAGATAGGAGAGAGGAGAAAGAAATGTATATGAGAAATCTCTATTTTACCCTTTAATTTTTTAAAAAAGTCATTTAAATTTGTTTTAATTACGAAAATACCACAAGACATCATAACCACAGATTACTAGATCAAACGATCCAAAATACTTCTCGCATTTTCGCAAATAAAATGCTTTTCGCATGAACATTTCTCTCTCTCTCCCTCTCTCTCTCTCTCTATATATATATATATATATATATACACACAGTTTCTTTGTTGGTAGTCCACTAAGAGAAACAACCTAAAACAGTTTCTTTGTTTGTATGTCATTGTCAGATGAAATTCCTTTGTTATATGAAAAAGGAATAGGACCTTACAACATTGTACTAGACATACATCACTTATTAGCAAGAAGCATTATGAATAAACAGTACTTCTTCCGTTCTATGAAAAAGAGCCGTTTGTTGCTTCGAAATAAAATGAACTGATTCTTAAGGCAACTTCAATGTGAATTTGAAACTTGAGATAAGAATATAATCAACAACATAATATCTACGAATAAAATGAACTGTTTTTTTTTTTTTGGCATTCAAATATGCAACGCGCTGCAACTCTTTTTCCAAAGCAAAGAGAGTAAGGCAACTTACTGAGTAATGAGAAGAACGTCAATGGTAGAAGGGTCGATTTCATCAAAGTAAGGCAGAGCAGCCATGCCCGAAAACGCAGGATGAATTCCACAATCGAACTATCAAAATGGAAAATTAAGATAAGGAGATGCCAAAATATGAACAGAAACATACAATAAAAAAAATTAACCGAGTTAAGTAATCGGATAAAATGATTAATTACCATGATAGTTTTTCCTTTGAAGGTCATGAATACACATGATCTTCCGACTTCACTTCCGGCACCTAACGGAGTTATAGTCATTACATCTGATTCTCTAGTCAGAGTCGAATCACGCCTCTTCAATGTCGATAATGATTGTTGTGGCCCCGTTGAAGCCATGTTTCTTGACTTCTTCCACTATGGTAACCGGAGTAATCAAAAACCCTAGGATCCTTTCCACTCACAGGGACGAAGTAGCAACAACTGGTGGTTGTGTAAAACCCTAATTTGAAGACATCTCGCGCGCGCGTTCTCGGTATGTAAGAGGTTGAGCGAAATTTTATGTTTTAGATTTGTTGAGACTTTTTTTTTATAAATTTTATATACAGGTGAATAATGATTTAATTATCAAAATTTTATTTTAATTTCGGTTTAATTATTAAATTTTTTCTTTAAATAGTTTAAATTTTGAATTTATTATTATTTAATTTTCAAAGTTACATCTTATTTTTAGTTTAAACGTTACAGTTTTTTCTCAAAAGATTTAACCTCTAACTTTTTGTTAAAAAATGGTTTAACCTTCTAAGTTTTTTTAACTTTTTAATAAAAAGTAAAATGCATAATAAGTAGAAAGGGTAGAATTGAAAACCATACAAAACTTAAGTGATTACTCAGTTTTTTTAACAAAATTTTAAAGTTTAAATCATTTGAAAAAAAAATTAAGGTTTAAATCATAACAAATTCAAACTTTATGGTAATATCGTTTAAAAAAAACTTTGATGGTTAAACCGAAATTGAACGAAAACATTGATGATTAAACCATTATTGACCCAATTATATATTTATATATTTAATGTATGTATTTAATTGTATATGTTTATTGTTTTTCTTTTATAACTTTTAATGTATAATGAGTGGTATAAATATAATTATATATTTATAATTGTCTCGTTTCTATCTATGTTTTGATGTAAATTTTACGTAATTTGACACAAAATTTAAAAAGAATATTTTTTAAATTTTTTATTAGTATAAAACTATACTTCATAACTATTGAAAAAAAGTGAGTTGATATCTTTGATTTGTGTAAATCGAATGCAATGTCACTTAATCTTTTCTAAATGAGAATATGTATTTTCTTATTTTCTTTATAAAACTCTAAAGCATTGAATATATTTATGGTTACTTTTTATATTATAAATCACTAAATCGGTAATCCTTTTCTATGAGGTATTTTTGATTTAAAGTATATGAGAATATATATCTATAATAGATTAGTGAGGTATAACACCTTTTTTATGAGATTATTTATGTTTGTGAATCCCTAAATCAGTTATCTTTTTCGTTGACGTAATCATACAATATTAAACTCTCAATGTGTTTCGATGCCAATGATTCACAATAAAATATTGATTAATTGTGATGATTTTAATAAACACATTACTTGTAAGTGATTATTCGGTCAAAGCTTTGCATGTCAAAAAAAGAATGTTATGAATACGACATTCGATTTTTGAGACAATGTTATTATGAGCTAATGAGATGATTTATAATTTGAGTTTTATGTAATAACAATGAGAAATTATGGTTAATTATATTTTAAAATAATCCTTAAGATTATAAAATTAAGAAGCATTAATTATTTATATATAGATGTTTGACTCTCACTTTTAAATACTATGTTTTTTATAATTATACATTGATAAAAATAATTATGACTAACCCTGTATCACATGAGCCTCTAACAAATGAAGATGTTTAGCACATAAATGTTTATGTGATATCAATGAACATCTTTTTTATCGAAATTATTTTTAAGAGAGAATAATTTTGTTACAACAAATGAAGAGGTTGAACATATAAATGATTACATGGAATTAATGTTAAACACTATGAAGGTATCATATTTCAGTTTAGATAATATAGGTTAATGTGAACTTTCATATCATTTTTAAGATTATTGTACACGCCGAATATATTTAATTTTCTTAAGGTTTCATCTTTATGACAGTGATAGTAACTTAACAAATAAAACTATGAATGTAACATACAAAGAAATACTACTCAAAATATGAAAATACGTCTTAATTGAATCTTCGAACATTCGATAAATATGTTGTTTTATTAGTTATTGTTTCTATGGATATGATTTTATTTGTTTAAATCATTTTATATATTTTATTTATGCTTTATTAAGTGTTAAAAGTTTTAGGTTTTTTAAAGTTTACCCCGTGAGTGCACATGTCAATCAACTAGTGTATATATCGGTGTAAATAAACTATATGATTCAATAAAATTTTGTTATGAGATTTTGTACCCGGAATTACACGTAAATATGTTTGATCAACTTAAAAAATTAATTATAAATATAAATTCATTAAACTCTTAAATTAAGAAAATAAACAGTGAAAAACGATTTGATGATTGGTGAGTGCTTCACTCTGTTGGAGACTTCCCGCTATCATATCTTTGAAGAGTTAAACAACAACAATAAGCATATAGCTTAACGAGCATTCAACCTACACACCACACTAGGTATGAACAAACACATATCAATCCATGATCATAACTTAAAACACGTAATACCGACGCAATACACTGACGACGATTTCATACTTTGGGTCACAGTTGACTATCCAAGCTGTACCAAGGATTTTACATGTCTCACTGTGCCCAAGTTGTGTTTTCACCATAATATAACACAACCCTTCACTTCACATTGCAATATAACAGTTACAATATCACATAGGTATATGCTAGTATAATATATAGGTTAGTGTAACTCACCTGGTTGTACATAGAAAACAATAGATTTAATTACGTATCCAAAATATTTGTCCCTATTGAAAAGCACCTACAACTTGGGGGTTCAATAAATAAAATTCTATTATTTACATACATATATATATACATATATATATAGGGACGAGATCAAATAAAAAGAAAATTAAAGTAAAAAGTGTAAAATGGATGATTATTTGATCATTTTTCGGTATATATATCAACTGATAACAAAATTTCGTTAGTTTATCATCTTTATTGATTTCAAATACAGATTTTGAAAACAAAATTTTGGAATAATTTGTTGATGAACAAAATGCTTTCATCTAAAAAGTGATGAATATGTTGGATTCATCAAAAAGAAATTGATGAAAAACTAGTTTTAATCAATAAAGATGATGAACTAATGATTATCAGTTGATATATATACCGAAAAATGATCAAATAATCATCCCTTTTATCCTTTTTACTTTAATTTTCTTAAATGGTTTTATTGCTTTCACTCAGTCTAGCCCGTTTTTTACTAAACATGGCTCAAATTCAGATTTCAATTAGTCTTGTTAGGCTTCAATTGACTCAATTAAGGGTTTTCGATTGGTTCAATCCCAATTCCCGGTTTTTCAATTGCTAGGCCCAACTCAGTTTTTGATTGGGCTTGTACACCCAAATTTGATTAAGCCTATTTGTGCAGTTTTCGATTGTGCTTCTAGTTCCCTTTTCAATTAGGCCTGTTGACCAAGTTTTCAATTTACTAGGCATCATAGTTTTCAATTGCAACAAGACATGGAGTTTTCAATTTTGTATCTACCTGACTATTTATTGCCCACTGCTATTTGGTTCCACCTCCTATTTCCCACCCGATTCATGATTTTTTTTCCTAAACTAAATCTACAGATGATTGTTTTATGAATTTCATATCCCTATTGATCAGTGATGCCGATTTGTTAAACCCATGAAGTTTAATTTCATTAACAATGGGTGTACATGGTTCCGAAATGGGAACCTCATGTTCGACATTTTGAGTCAACGAACACAGATATATCTCCCTCTAGATCCTATTAAACTTTATATCAAACTGATTAATTCAAGATGTTATGAATCCTTACTAACTATAACTAGATCCCACTCCTTTAAATCGATTTTGAAAAATCTTTTATAAATCCCAAATTCCCTTCCATTTTAGTTCCGGTGATTGCAGTCACCGTGAATCCTCTCAAACTATCATTAAGTTGAAGAGATTTACACAAAAGATCAAATAACTACAAAGAACCATACCTAAGTGATTCCCCCATCGAGACCCAAGAATTTGCGGATGAAAATGTTGAGACTTCGATTCCTATCCTTCACAAACGCAAGTTCACACACTAACACCAAAACACGCACTCACAGACTTGATATTACGGCTGCAACGATGAGGCATAGGGCATTGTGCCCTAAATTGAGATTAAAATACCCTTTTTTAACTTTTAAAGTGTTCATAAATAACCTTCGTTCTCCAACTCATCATATAAGGGACACCAAAAATAAGAAACCATATAATAGCATAATTATATTAATACCCCCTCGTGTTCTCATTTGAAATTAAATAAAATTCAGGTATTACAAGATATCATAAGAAAGGCTGAAAAACTAAAGAAAGTCATACCTTACCGCCATAAGCATTTGACCTTATAGCCTACCTTATGGCCGTAAGCTGAGCCATAAGCCTATTATGGCCATTGTTCAAGCTTACAACCCAAGTGGACAAGTAGTTTCTGACATTATCTTTAGGAATACATAGGTTACAGTCGTAAGTATCTGACCTTACAGCCGTTATCCTAAGGTTCAGGTCTAGTTTCCAAAGTTGCCCTGACACTATCCTAAACGGATCTTAAGCCTACAGCCGTTAAGCCTCCCCTGTAGAGCAATATTTAAACAGAACTCGAATTCTGGTTTGGTGTTCCATTTTGGTTCCACTTTTCTTCACTTTTCTCCATACTCTTCGGCCCTAAACACTATAGAAATATTATGAGAGGTCCTTGGAGGTTCCTAAATCCAAAAGAGGAGTTCTTTTCATCATTCGGAATCTTAGCACCATCAAAGGAGCATAAGTTTCATCACTTTTATCATTGCTCTTCATTTTGATATACTCTAACATTATTTTCCAGAATGTATGAATTTGATAAAGTTGATGTTTATGATGTATTTATTATGATTATGGGATAGAAACACCGATTCATCTAGATAGAGATGAATCTTAGCTATATAATGGTTGTATTTGTTATGATTACGGCATGAACTTGTGTGGGCAGATTAACACTGTTGTTTCCCCTTTCACCAACTCTTTCGTATATGAGAGTTCTTCCGGGAAAAAGTCATCATGAGGATAATTATAGAAAATAGAAAAGGGGGTTGAATAGTTTCTATGTCCACTTTTTAAAATCTTTTAAATAATTATACCTTTTTTAAAAAATTATATATTCCTTTTTATAGAATAAACTCCTTTATGAATGTATATTCTCGAGCACCACGAAAGTAATAATTAATAAAAAATGACAAGAATATAAATGCAACTAAGTAAAGAGTTTAAAAGTTTAAAGAGATGACACCAAGATTTATAGTGGTTCGGTTGAACTCCAACCTACATCGACTCCTTGACCTTCGTCAAGAGTTCCACTAGCATAATGTGCAAAAAGTCTTCTTAGAACGGAAGAGACTACCGGTTACAATCACCTTTGATACGAGGACGTGATCACCTCACGATGTTCTAATGCAAGAACACCAAACACGAGCGTTTCACCAAGAACCCGGAGTATCTCCAACAAGGACTTCCTTGCCTCCACCGAGGTCTTCAACCAAGTGCCTTCACCAAGGACTTTTACAGCGTGTTCTTCACCAAGAACATAAACCCAAGAACAATGTGGGGAATAGTCAAACCCATATGAACAATAAGTTTTACAACTAGAACTATCACTCAAGAAATAAAATCTCAACAACACCTATAAAAGTGTGTACAAATGATTTCACTCTTACAAATTAAGAGGCAAATGAATATGTATTTTAAGCTATTGTATTTCTCTCTCTTGATCTCTCTGAGAGATCAAGTATGCTATTTATAAGCATGAGAGAGAAAATCTCAAAAGCTATTAAGAGATCCGGACAGTCGTAGCTCATGGTCGACCAAGGCCTGTAACCGTGGGGTTTTCACACAACTTTATTTTAAGCTTAAAATGTTAACGTTGGGAGCTGACAAATACTCATTTTTCTATCACAAAACATTACAATACCCATTAAAATAATATTTTATTGTGTACCATGTGCTGGCATGTATGAGATGAATTCCATTAAGACTTTGGTACATTTAGCAAGGAATACTAGTGATATCACGGTATTTAGATATATATTTTAAACGATATCTGTTTTATTTCTACTTGTTAGTGTTCGTAAATAAGTTAAAAGATACTTAATATTTGAAGTTGTTGAATTTCAGGTCAAAAAGGTGGATGATTAAAAGTTTTGAGTAAAAACCAAAAAAACTCAAGAAAATGAGAAAAACTGTCAACTCCGACACACCTCCACTGTTTTGAACATATCTCATTCATACGAACTCGGATTGAGGTGATTTAAGCAGCCACAGAAACTAGACTCAGAGGGCTACAAAATCAATTATATGGTTAACGCCTGAAAACGTAAGGTCGCGGTGCGATGGAGAATTTTGTCGCGACATAAAGGATATCCATATCCAAAAATGTCGTGAGTTATCTAATGGTCGCGGGGCGACATAACCCGGTCATGACGCAAAGCGTCGGAAACGTGAAATCTATAAATTCAGCCATATTTTTACCTAGAAAACATATATGCAGTTCTAGGGCTTCAATATGACGATAGAGGGCATCCATAAGTGATTTTAAAGCCTCATAGAGGATTGGGAGCTCAAGAATGAAGAATCATAAGTAACGAATCATCGGGATTTATCGCTTTGCTTTATTGTCTATGTTTAATATTCTATTTATACTTTCAAATGTTCTTTTTTTTATTATGGCTTAAATATCATGGTTTTTACATAGATGAGAATACCTTTGTTTTATGATTTGATTGTAATGAATTGGATGATTTATTAGTTATATATTTGTCATGTCTTGCTTGATCTAAGACCCATATGTGTTAAAGTTTAAAACTTTGTTGTTTATTGACTGAGTTTACCTAGTTTGAGGACCAATCTATCTATGTATGCTTTTATCATGATTATCTATGATCATTTGGTGATTGTGACTAGTGATTGATCGAATCATAGGGTTAAGTGACAAAGTAGTTAACTTTAATGTGTGTGAACAATTACATGTGATGATCATTATGTGTGATTGATTGATTGAATGAATAATAACAATCAATATTGATTAAGTTTTGCATGATTCAAAATTAATTGACTAATTATGATAGTACTTGATCCCATGACCATAGGATTAGTATTTTTCATGATTATAGGGTTAGAGTTTCTGATCAAGATATTTAACCAATCTAGGAATCGGTATATATTTGTCATGTCTTGCTTGATCTAAGACCCATATGTGTTAAAGTTTCAAACTTTGTTGTTTATTAACTGAGTTTACCTAGTTTGAGGACCAATCTATCTATGTATGCTTTTATCATGATTATCTTGTGTAGGTACTTTGCGGCCTTGAATATAGTGCGGCACGCCGCTAACCCTTCCCGTCGCTTGCCGTAGATAGAGATTCTCCCCCACTTTGACTTTAAATCCATATGATACCTTGCTTACACAGTATACTGGCTTGGTGATGACCCAACCAGTCCATGCCTACGATCACTTGAAATTCCCTCATAGGGGTTGGAAAAGGTCTATAGAAAATTCTACATCGTCTATCACTATTACATTGTTCCTATAAATAGAGGATACATATAAAGCCTTATTGTCTGCTATCTCTACTTTAGCGGTGTTTCTAACTTTACTGGTTATATTACAAACTTTTGTAACACCACCTTTTTAGTTTTAGTTTAAAACATTATCTTACGAGTTAGCACCCAAAAATATCAAAGTTTCACAAAATACAGTTATAAACCTACACGTGCTAACATTTACAAAAGTAGTGTCTAAGTTTGCTTCTTAAAAACCAGGAGCTATCCAGCTGATCACTGCACTGGAGCCTTACCCTTGTTGGAACCTGCATCACCTGCAACATGCAATACTGAAACATAAGCTAACGCTTAGTGAGTATACTAACTGAGCATAAACAACATAAAACAGAAGTAAAATCTCCCCACGATATCTTGTATCCAAACTGTAACAATAGGAGTAAGATCTCCTCAGGATGTCTCGCATCCAAGCTGTATCACCTACAAATCTGCATAACTGTTACTGTACTATAGTTTATCTACACCTCAGTGTAGAATATCCCCAGCGCTTCTTTTGGGTATAAAGATCTCGATATACCCCTTTCTACTATCTTGGATACAAAGCTACGCTTGCACGTACTGAGTATCCTCTATGCCGGGCTTATCTACACCTCACGGGTGTAGCCTATCCCAACTGCTATTGGTACACAACTCATTGTATACCCTGTCTCTGTTCTTGTGCATAGCTATGCTCACGGCATGACTATACACATGTACTTGTATCACATATCATATTTGGTCATAACATAACATATCATATTTGGTTATAACATAACATATCATATATGGTCATAACATAACACATCATATCTGGTCACGTATACATATACTAACTCATAGGCACTTACACTGCTATGATAAATAGCTACACTACTGCGTGGTTGTATGTCATAACTGTATTCTTGATACAAAGTTATACTTTTAGTGTACTTTGTACCCTGTTGCTTTCACTAAGTACATATAACATTTATATTCATAACACAGACGTCATGTTGTTCATCTAAAGTGTAATCATATGCTAAACATGCTAAAGGACTAGTATACTCACCTCAGTAACGAGGATGGTTCAAACAGTAGCTCAAATATTGATTATAAAGTCACCGCATACGTCGACAAGTAGTAACTACAATCAATATATAGAAATTATACAAATTCTAAGTATTGCAAGCTGGGCACACCCTAGGCATGGTTGTGCCATCCCCCAGTCACGCCCATGCCTTCCCTAGGCATGGTTGTGCCTTTCCCTCAGGCACGCCCGTGCCTCAGCCAAAAAGCACGGGAAGTACCTTATGAACTAGGGTTTGCTGCGGAGCAATAGGCACGCCCGTACCCTCCATAGGCACGCTTGTGCCTCTCCTGGTCTGCACCAGAAAGTCGGCCAGAACACTGTTTTTCGACCAAACTCATTTCTAACTGATTTCTAACATCATAGGGGTGTTTTCCTACACCCCTAACATCTGCTAACATCAAAAACACAAAATTACTATCAAGATCAATGATTCACTCCTTTAAATCCTTATTGAACACATAAGAACACAAAACTACTAGCCAAACATACCTTGATCTACTATGGATTACTTGGATGTTGTTATAGCTCTTTAACCTTGCTGATTTGATCCAAATATTGCTTGGAAGGTGGCTGCTATGAGAGTGGCTGGTGCAACTTAAAGGTTTGACTTTTCTAAGTCAAACTACAAAACACATATATATAAAAGTACTTTCCAATAATTACCAAACAGTCCCTGTACTTATCATGTTTCAAACTGACAATTTTTGCCCCTCTAGTTTTATAAACACCTATAGTCTTTAATAACATTTAGCCATAACAACTTTTGAACTTTGGGGCGTTACACTTTTACAAAATAAAGATGATACAAAGGACTTGCTAGGCCCATAATCAAAAAGTACAACTGCATGTAATGAGTTAACGATAAATGTACCTACAATCACATCAACCTCTTTCTTGGCCTCCTCCACCGTCATTTGAAATGCACGGCTCCTAAGCTTTGGGACTTAGGGTTTCTTTCCCTTCTCTGCATATGTGATCCAGAGTGGTGGCTGCCAAGCTAGCTTTCCCCTGCCCTCGGTTGCTTCCGGGCATTCTGCCATACGGTGCCCTGGTTTGTTGCACCTGAAACACACATTTAAGTGGGCCTTGCAATCCTTCTCATAGTGTCCACTTCTTCCGCATATGCAACAGCTCTCTGTCCCTACTCGGCACTCCCCATCGTGCCTATTTCCACACTTTAAGCATCTCGGCCTTGGGTTCTTTCCAGCAGGTTTGAAACCACCAGTATTAGGTTTCTTGAATAGTTGTTTCCCCGAATTGCTACCTAGTGCGGCTCCCTCCGTTGATCTCTTCTTGTTCCTTTCTATTAGATACAACTCTCTCTCTCTCTTCCTTGCCTCTTCAATCAGTTGGTCGAGAGTAGAATATTGACCATTGAACAAAAATTCTCGTATATCCTCCCACAACATCTAAGTGTACCGGTGCATTTGCAACCTCTCATCATTTTCATAAGCTGGGCAGTAGAGTAGTTTCTCCTTGAACACTATAGTGATCTGGTTGACTATCTCGGTGGTCTGTTCCAACTTCATGAACTCATACATTACCCGTTCTATCTCGACCTTCGATGCATACTCTTGGTAAAATAATTAAACAAATTCCTTCCATACCATTCCGTGATTTCCTCCCCCTTCAACTTCATTAGCAGATTCCACCGATCCTTAGCTGCTCCCCTCAACAAGTTAGAAACGTACCATACCTTTGTATCCTTCGGGCACTTGGAGCTAAAGAAAGCTCCTTCCACCTCTGAGACCCACCTAGCACTCTTCACGGGGGCCGGTATACCTTCAAATGTCGGCAGACATGCCAAAAAGTCACAATAGGTACACCTAAGAATTACTTCATTAGTTGTTGGTATCACTAGTTGTAATGCTGCAGAAATAGTAACGGCCTCCTTAGCAGCACACAAGGTGCTCAACTTATGGTCTATCTGTAGGAAATCCAAGCACGCCAACACCCGTACGCAGCGGAAGCAACGACATCAAAAACCGGGGTTTTCGGGTATCAAAACCGACATGCATGTATTCCCCAAGTGGGGATCGTGGCTACAAACGAATATAGCAACTAAAACAAACGAGAGGGAGGAGAAATTATACCATCACGGGGCTGGAGCTATCCACCGAGCTAGAAAGATCTTCGAGAACCCGAAACCGAGCTCCTCTATTGATAGTCCACACCAACTAGCCGAGATCCCGTCTTGCTAACGACCCGACACACGAGCCACACAAAGTCCTCGTGCTTGTGGAGCAGCAACAACACTAATAGAACTCCTCTTGCTCTTGATACACTCACTCAACTCACTATATCACTTCAAGTAGTATATTATGTGTGTGTATGTACAAAAATGGCAAGAGAGACATATGAGAGAGACATAGAGCTTTTTATAAACTCTGGAATCAGAGTTGGAGCCACCAGGGTCGGCCAAAAAGCCACACTCTCATTGGACCAACATAAAGGTACAATAAAAACCAAGTGACACTTTGACTTCTGCCTTCACGGGCTCTCACGGGCCGTGAAGCACTCGTGAAGGCCTCATAGGCCGGGTTCCACCGCACACTCTCATTGGACCATCAAGTGGTCCAATAAAAGCATGGCGCCTGCCTTCACGGGCTCTCACAGGCCGTGAAGCACTCGTGAAGGCACTGCTCCCACGACTACTTTGTCCGGGTGGTGAAGGCTCGTGGAGGGTTTCTCTTCACGACCTCTTCACGACCCGTGAAGGTCGCCAGAAACCCTAATTTCATATTCTCTCATGTTTGTGTTGTGCTGCCGGAATCTACCCTTGGCGTGTGACCCAATAGGCTCGTACCTCATCAGTAGTGATGCTAGTACACGTGTATCAGTGGCATATTCCAACAGACTCCCACTTGCACATGATACAGCGTTACCAACACCACAGACAAGCAGTGGCTCTAGCAAAGCATACTTGCCCCCAAGTCAGTATGAGTTACGTCATCCTCGACAAATCCTGGTAGCCTAGAAAGGCTAAAAGGTCCTATAGATAAGTGATCATAAACATCCCTTTGTTCGCGATATCCGTGTGAACACGAGACATGGAAAAATGTCAATCTCCAGATCGTTCACGATTCTGTTTCTCGATTCTAGATTGGTGGTGACCAAAATAACAAGTTTACAACTGATCTAAAATCATTGTAACTCGAGCACGGCCATGCATTTTTGGTGTCAGCGCCCAATTATCGAGGGGCCAGGGATATCTCTCTAACCAGAGGAACAAATCCTTTTGACTACATAGCCCCGCCACATGCTTCATACTTTATTTGAAAACTCCCTTTATAGTGGCCAGTTACGAACCACGTTTGAAAGTAATCAAAATAAAGCAGACTCATGCTTTGGATACACATGTATCTCCGGTCTAAGGATTAAATGATATTAGTCCCGAGTCACTTGTGACCATAATCCATGAAGTGAACTCAAGTGTGGGTCTTCCAATCACTTGAAACTCATTTCAAGTAACCCTAACCTCAGTCTTAGCTCAAACTTCCTTCCCTTGAAGAATGACTGAATGTGGAAATCTAGAATGCATAAGCACTCAAGGAAGTGGTTAAACATGCTAAGATGGAACACAGTAAAGACTAATGAAAGTAACCGCATCTGCGTATATATAGTCCCCACTATATATCGAAAGCAATCAAAATTAACGATACTGCTTGCAGTTCCCAAAGCAAATATAAAATAATCAACAACTAAAACAATATTTAAAGCCAAATCATATGCATAAGAAATGCTACATGACCTAGTATGTCAAACATCACTAGTCATTATGATAAAGGCTTATTCAATGGATTTGCCATGCAACATCCATTTGTATTCTTGTTATCTTCTTAATTATCTTTTGACCAAACTACTTGTTCAAAGTATCCGTCAAAGAGATCATATAACGAAGCACTAAAGTACTCATATCCTCATTGTTATAAAAGTTCACAATAGGATCAGTGATACTTAAGAACTTCTCTAATCAATAATTAACACCATATAGTAGGATCAAAGACTTCGATCAAGATTGACAATTATCCTATTAGAAATTAGTATTAGAGTAAAAACCTACTCCAAGGCTTATTTCTCGTCGTCAAACATCAAGAACATACACACGTATTTCTTGTAATTCAAAATTTTGTATCTCCTAAGTATTATCATGATACAATAATTCCCTATCTTAGGTTCACAGAACACTTAACAATGGGACATTATCTTCAATCAATACATACTTCTAGGTATACAATAAAAGCTCCCACTAGCCCTGACAAATGTAAAAGTCTTATCTATGCTCCTAGAAAACTTATGACTTTGATTTTCTCATGAAAGCAAAGATCTTACTTTTATGATGTTAGTATAAGTCCAAAGGACTTATCCACACTTGTAGACTTAATTTGGATACTACGGATATCTAAGACCCTCGGAGAGTGTGGTAAGCACTTCCTCAATACAAAGTTCCATAAAGGAACGCAGTCTTGTATATCCGTGTACTATCCTTTATTGCCGTAAGAAGGCAACAATAGCAACAAGTATCAAATGATCTTCAACATAGCCACTAGGAAAATTTTCCACAATAACCATTATGAAACCTTTACCCTTAGTCGGTATTTGAAGTAGTCTACATTACAATCCATGTTAATTCCATTTACACCATCTACGTTTGCACCTTGGTATGGAATTAAGTAAAGTATTTGCATACTTGAAATGGATTTCATCTTATGATTAATTACTTCTTATAACCTTAGTGAACTCAGGGCCCACTATGCTTTCCGATAGATGGTGATATGAACAAAAGTCACCATCAAGTCATTGCCACTTAGATGTGAGGAACCCATATCTCTTTGGCTACATGACTTCTATCAGCCTTGAAAGTAATTACTCATGGTCAGGATAACCGGCATTCTCATGCCGATATTTGATCATATGCTAGTGCCAACATCAAGTCTTTCATTTAAGTTGCACGTTCTTCCACTAGAATGCTCTAGTTATTAACTTCCTTTCGAGCAACAAAACATTGTTCTCGTAAGGTCAAATATCTAAAACCTATAAGAACCTTTTAAATGTATTAGCACCATTTAAGTCCTTCAATCTCCCACCAGGTGTAGATTGAAAATCTCCAAACTTTGATATATATACAAGCAAAGAACTCTTTCAAGATATATCTCATAAGGTGCTAAATAGACTTTCAAGTTGGATGAAGATTAAGGACTTGGCTCGTCACATTCAATGTGTATACTAACAAGTCGAATACACATATTTGACCCATTATTTACCAGATCAATTTCAACAATATCCGGTTTCCTTCAACGTGACACCATGTACAAATGTGTCTATGTTAAGGAACGAATTGTGAGATAATCCCACAATTCATAATGTAGTCATTGATATAGATTTAAGGTATCTTAGCATCTTAACTAGATCTAAGCATCCTATCTATATGTCCCAATTGATTCTTTTAATTAGTTTCTCTTTGTTATGTGCTTGTACGGATTATCCACCAAAGGTGATCAATATCTTACAAGCTAGCATCCCTCTCACATATACCGTGAAGGGATTCATAATCATCTTACCCTTATAGATAAGATTAGCATCAAATGTTTAACCCGAGGTTAAACTAGTCCAAGATCCTAACCACATGGATCTAGGTGATACTTATCTTATTTACATGGTTAAGTAGATTATGACAAAGAGCCGACTAATCCAAACTATTTTGGACTTAGAATCATTCATTCATGATTAATTATTACTTGTAACATGTATGTCGTGACATGGATAATTTTAATTTTTATCAATCAACAAATATTTTTCAAAACCAAGATTCAAGTTTCAAGTATGAATTCATCGTCATCAAATGTAGAATCATGCGCCTTGAAGGCCAAAATAAAACATAAGCTATGACATGAACAAACTTCGAAATCGAATAAGTAATGCGAAAAAATCTTTTACAACCCAAAAATTCAAAATCTCATCCATCGTCTTCATGAACATACAACAAAAACTAAACTTGCCTCACAGGGCATCAAAAACAAAGTAATAATGAAACCGGTCAGAATAGGCGAGATCAAAACTCCCAATTCTCTTATAGAGGTCAATCTTCCGAGTTACCTCTTTTAGAGATCCGGTTCTTCATGCTCTTGGTTCTTCTTTTAAATGGTACCTACACTTTGTAACAAAATTAATTTGTGACAAACGTGAGTTAATTAGCTCGGGTGAACAACCCAGCAAAATAGAAGAATTAGGAATGAATCATGAATGTACCTTGAGAGGGGAAATTAACTTTCTCTTTCCTTAGAAGTTTAATATCCTCTCGGCACGATGGGCATGCGTGACGGCCCCAATCTCCAAATCTTCCACAGAAGTAGCAAACCACTTTTTCTTGAATCTCTTCTTGAGGCACACAATCATGGTCCTCAGATTCAATGTGGGGAATAGGCTTGGACACTCCAACCTTTTCCCTTCGTGTCGGTTTCTTCTTCTTTTTTTTTGTTCCCTATAACTCGTGGTAGGAATGGAAGAGGTGGATTCATGTTTGGCCATGTCAGACTCCGCAGTCATCAACATACCATGCAATTCACCTAAGGTTTTCTCCATGTCATGCATGTGATAGTTCATGACAAACTGATCATATGATGCGGGCAGGGACTGGAGTACTATATCCACAGCAAGCTCCCTCCCCATGGGAAATCCTAGTCTCTCCATTTGGTCCACGTACGCCTTCATCTTAAGGACGTGGGCACTCACACTCCTACCTTCCTGCATTCTACAACCGACTAGGTTTTTAACACACTCATAGTGTTCCTCCCTTACTTGTTGTTGGAACATGTCCTTCAACTTGTCCATCATATCGTACACACTCATGTGCTCAAAGTGTTTTTGCAACTCTGAGCTCATAGTTGACATCATGAGGCAGGCAACATCGTGTGTGTCCTCAACACGCTTTTCATACGTGTATCAGACGGACCAAGTCGCGTCGCTAGCAGGTGGTTCCAGAAGAGGTTCCTCAAGGATGTGCAACTTTGACTCATAGCGAAGGACAATTCTCAATTTCCTAAGCCAATCAACGAAGTTCACTCCCGTGAGTTTCTCCCTATGTAGGAACATACGAAGCGAATTGTTTGACGTGGTGATATTATCGTTTGACATCTATAAATAACAAGAATACACGTTTTAGTTAGTTTGATATAATCCTCGTTAAAATAATTACCCATAAAGTTTTAGCAAAACAATTTATCTTAACAAGGGCTAAGAACCATATTTTACTCCACTACATGACGGGTTTACCGCGGATCACTTCATGAAGCTATTTAGGCCGGTAACCATTTTACCGATTGCAATCTCCATTGCAACTCTTAGACACTTGCGGGATCCAATGACGTAAAACGGTCGGTTGGCATGTTTGATTCCTACTTACACCAATCCCAAATTAAAATTCTTGGTTGACTGGTGCTTAGCTCGACAATCACACAAGGATTTTAGTTTGCAATTGTAAATCGTCCAACAAGATACATGGTAGCACACTCGACAATCATTGGCTCGTGCTAAGCTCGACAACCAATAACTCCAAGTCGCCACTCTCACCTTCCACACAGATCCACATGGAATAACTCGTGCTTAGCTCGACAATTATCCCATGCTTCACTAGAATCGGGTGTGTCATCTTATGGACGGTGCGTGATTTACGTTTTAGGAAACGGGCTTTTGTTTCTTGATTAAAACCAAGTTTTAATATTTGATTAACAATGTAAGTGACAAAACTGTTTTTCACTTTAAATATAAATACCAAGTTTATATTGTTTTGTTAATCGTGTACGTGCGAGAGTTTGTTAACCAATTTAAAAAACTCTTGTGATTTTGTTAACTTAGAAAAGTTATCAAGCATGCGAGGAAACATAAACAACCATGCAAGAAATATAAATCACATCACATGCATACAAGGGGTTGGTAACCATGCCAAAAACCTAAGCGTCCTACCCGCGAGCCAAGCCAGGAGGACTAGGTCTACTAAGGACACAAACCTAGACCATGGAGTGCTCCCACTGAATCCGCTACCTCCATCGGGACTAACCGGATCCAAGGTCTTCAAGACGTCTCCTCTTGACTCTTGATTGTGGTCTTCAAAACACAAGTACACAAAAGAAAGGAAATGGCATGCAAGCCACGCGCTTCCTATCAATCTAGTACAAGTACATATGAATAAATGAAACGGCATGCAAGCCGCGATAATTAATTACAAACCAAACGAATAAATAATTAATTACATCACACGTGACACCAAGGTCACCAAATAAATCCAAACAACCAAACAAACCACAAGGCACAACCACAAGGTCTAGGGCGATGGTTACCAACAAAAAGCAACAAACAACAACTACAAAGCACGGTGTGCCAAAACCGTGACCAAAGAATATTTCGGTAAGAATTTCCAACACAAACACTCAAGGCACAACAAGGAAATTCTTGTACATATGCATTAGGGCACAAAACCAACTTTTATACCCATATTCATATATACACAACATATGTGTATGCATGTATGCATCTCATGCCAAGACCATACCTTACATACCCATATTTGTACCAAAATATTACGAGGGGCTAAACAAACAGAATCTGCCAAAAAACAGATCTCCTCCATGACCCGAAAAACCACGAAAAAATTTCTTTTAAGGACAAAAACTGCCCAGAAGCTCCTTCACGGCCCCTCACGACTCGTGAAGCCCAAGGGCCTCACGACCGATCACGGGTCAGAAGGGCTCGTGAGCCTAAAAACCAAGTTCCACGACTAAACTGTTCACGAGTGCCTTCACGACCTCTCACGGCTCGTGAAGCCTAAGAGCTTCACGACCGGTCACGGGTCATGAGGACTCGTGAAGCCTGAAAACACTTCCCACGACCAGACCCCTCACGAACACTGGTCGTGTGTCCTTCACGACTCGTGAAGAACACTTCACGGCCCGTGAAGACCTACTGGACAGAAAAACGAATCTTCCAAAAACGGTTTTTCGAGCCATTATCATGCTATATCTTTGTAGCCTAGGCTCTGATACCACCGTAGGAAATCCATGCACGCCAACACCCGTACGCAGCGGAAGCAACGACATCAAAAACCGGGGTTTTCGGGTATCAAAACCGACATGCATGTATTCCCCAAGTGGGGATCGTGACTACAAACGAATATAGCAACTAAAACAAACGAGAGGGAGGAGAAATTATACCATCACGGGGCTGGAGCTATCCACCGAGCTAGAAAGATCTTCGAGAACCCGAAACCAAGCTCCTCTATTGATAGTCCACACCAACTAGCCGAGATCCCGTCTTGCTAACGACCCGACACACGAGCCACACAAAGTCCTCGTGCTTGTGGAGCAGCAACAACACTAATAGAACTCCTCTTGCTCTTGATACACTCACTCAACTCACTATATCACTTCAAGTAGTATATTATGTGTGTGTATGTACAAAAATGGCAAGAGAGACATAGAGCTTTTTATAAACTCTGGAATCAGAGTTGGAGCCACCAGGGTCGGCCAAAAAGCCACACTCTCATTGGACCAACACAAAGGTCCAATAAAAACCAAGTGAAACTTTGACTTCTGCCTTCACGGGCTCTCACGGGCCGTGAAGCACTCGTGAAGGCCTCATAGGCTGGGTTCCACCGCACACTCTCATTGGGCCATCAAGTAGTCCAATAAAAGCATGGCGCATGCCTTCACGGGCTCTCACGGGCCGTGAAGCACTCGTGAAGGCACTGCTCCCACGACTACTTTGTCCGGGTGGTGAAGGCTCGTGGAGGGTTTCTCTTCACGGCCCGTGAAAGCCCGTGAACGTCGCCAGAAACCCTAATTTCATATTCTCTCATGTTTGTGTTGTGCTGCCGGAATCTACCCTTGGCGTGTGACCCAATAGGCTCGTACCTCATCAGTAGTGATGCTAGTACACGTGTATCAGTGGGCATATTCCAACTATCATCGTATTCATATCTTGTTGTAGTTATGTCACTACCTTTGGCAGTATCTCGTTCAACACGTTAGTTACAGTAGTCATCACCAACTTAGTCATAGTTGTCTCCCCTAATTCCTCCTCATTCACAAAATTCTCCGTCACTACATTCTTTGGAGCCACATTCTCAGGGAGGGGCTGATTCAAGACCGGTTGCACCCGAGGGTCATTTTCCCTAGTCACGCTGGTGTCCGCCCCATCGGGTGGGTTTCCGTAACCCGTATCAGCTAGTATCACTTTTCTGTTCCTTATATTCACCATACTGGATGTACAGACAATGCACAAATCTTTAGGTGACATTGCTATATAGTCCTCATAACATGACAATTCATATTCACATATCATACTTTTAGCTATGAAATAGCCCTAAGTGTTCTAAGGCACTCATAGACATTTTATGTCTTACAAGTAGCCCTTACCAAATTCACAAGATTTTCTTAGGTTCTGATAAGTTCCAACCGGTATCGTGTACAGATAATAATATGGGCTCATATACTATTACAAACACACTACACATACTGGATCGTAGCATTACCACTAGAAATCCCGATTCACTGACTTGGGCCATGTATCATTCGTTCACATGTAACATATGGAGTTTCACGTATAATAATTACATAAGTAAAAGTTGTACCATATCATTGTTACTCCAACTAGAGCAGTTCAATATTAACTTGAGCATCATATAATACATCAGGTACCTTGTACTTCGCATGTGTGACCACCTAGACTAGCTCCAGCCGATAACTCACTGTGAAGTTCGACATCTAAAAGTTAATAAAATATTGTTTGAAATTTTTCTACGAACCAAGGTTTAAGTCCAAACATGCAGACCCGCATCTCAATCCCTTAAACCTAGGATCTAATAGCAATTTGTAGCGTCCCAATTTTTTTTACATATATATATAGTCATACAAATAGTTTTGAATCATAAATCTTCATGTATCAACCTAAGTGCGATCATATATTAATTACATCTCGGTCTCAAAATTTAATACTAGTTGAAACATAAACATAACAATAGCCGTGCAATAATAATTAAGTATATTAAAGTCCCGTGGAAGCATTTGCTGACAACGAGCTATCACGTGCGTGTTGGAGCATCGCTATGGTCATCTCCTGTAAAAAGGGTTTAAACAACAACAGTAAGCGCGAAGCTTAACGAGTACATACCTTACATACTAAATCAGTTCATCACGCATAAACATAATCCCTTACTTACAACACGAATCATACCCTCTACCGAAGTAACGATGTAGACATTCCCGTTACCGAAGTAAACGGTCTAAACATTCCCGTTGCCGAAGTAAACGGTCTAAACATTCCCGTTACCGAAGTAAACGGTCTAATCAAGCAGTAACTGAACATTGGTATTAACATACACTTACTAACATGTCTCTATTCCAATTGATCTCAAGTTAGAATGTAAGTAAGAATATTTACCTAGTCGTAGTTCAATCACGCAATAATAGTTTATCAAATCTTTGCGGTTACACGTCAATCAATGATCCTACAATACATTTTACTGAATTAATATAGAGTAAAATTTCTAAACCTATGTGGACCTCAAACAAGTCGCACATCTCCTTGGGTCAGACCACAAATGTAACATCCTCAGAAAGGGCCTAGACGCATGCTGACGTGGTACGTATAATAGATTAGATAAATTGAATAAAATATATATATTTAAAGATATTAAAAGAAAATAACTAAATTAGTTATTAAATGAATAAATATAAAATGCTGATAAAAATA
The DNA here is from genome assembly GCA_038502395.1 of Dittrichia graveolens. Lineage (NCBI taxonomy): Eukaryota > Viridiplantae > Streptophyta > Magnoliopsida > Asterales > Asteraceae > Dittrichia > Dittrichia graveolens. The sequence goes on along the minus strand of JARJIL010000005.1, from coordinate 72,652,348 downwards.
TAAAAGAATAAAAGAATATTAAATGGTTTAGAACAAGGTTTCCAAAAATATCCCCGTTAGTTAAAACGGGTATTCGTGCGTTAAGTTGTAAGTTGAAAAGGGGAACAAGATACCCACTTGTGGATAATAATAACCCACAAGTAGGCATCTCTTCTATCTCTCACGTTTACATTCACAGACTTTGACTTTTGTGTATGTGTGTGTGTTCTTGTTGGCTTTGAAGGAGAAAGCAAGGAAAGAATCAATCCCAAGCTCAAGTAATCTGCTGAAATTCTTGTTTTAAGTGTTAAATTGTATGTGTGTGTGCTTCTGGTAGATTTTGTTTTAAGTATTAAATTGTATGTATTGATTTGTTTAGGTGTACCAGTCAAGGATCACCTGTGACTTAGTGCTAACCTATTATTGCTCAACAGGTGAGTAACAGTGAACTCGAGCATGATATTAATAGTATTAGAATATGTTTTGTATATTACAATCCATGAAATTGTAGATATGCATGATTAGAGGTTTGATAAACCATTTGTGTAATTCAAATGATATCTATGCAAGTAAAAGACCTTGTAGGTCATTATTGATATATGAAGGGCCTGTATAGGTCAATCTTGATATGTAAAGGGCCGGAGTAGGCCATTGCGTTTGTGATGAGGCCAGAGTAGGCCATTGTTTGAGTGTCGGTACAACCTTGTAGAGATTGTGGTGCGGAGATTCGATGATCACGAATCTTGGTTCTAGCTAAACCGCCGCCCTCAATACTAACTCGGGGCTTTCAGTTTCCCACTGATCCCAAATGGGATATGTTCCCGATAACGCAATGGTGGACCGCTACCCGCTTCTCCACCGGCGCGGAGGAAGTAACGGTTTCCCCAGTGAGGATCATTGAGCCGGGCTTATAACCCTGCAAGACGTGATGCCTGCTGATAACCGGTGCTTCACCATGTGTTAGGATAGACTTGAATGAAGTTATGTGATTCATGAAATGTGTTTTGATACTGTTAATATACTGCTTCCGCTTTGATTGTTATTCACTAGCTATTTATAGCTAACCCTCTCATGTTTATTCCATATACAGGTAAATGATTGAAAGTGAGTACGGGTACCTGCAGGGATGACATGTTAGGTTTTGGGGAACACTGTGTAAAAGACAATATTATGTAATAGTTAGTGTAATGGTCGAACTAGTTGGTAACGTTTGGAATGTTTGTTAAACAATACTTTTGTATTACAAATTATATTTATATAAGTTGTATAATGTGAATTAAATTATTAGCTTCCGCACGTGTTTAAATAAAAAATATATATACTCTGATATTAGAAAAGACCGGCGTTACAAGTTGGTATCAGAGCCTTAGTTTAAGTGAATTGAGTACTATAGATAGTATTCAGTCTCAAACTCGGGTTCATACTCGACCATTACTATGTGTTCCCAAAGGGTGGTATTGGGGTGTGAAGAGTGATTTATATGTTTCATGCTATGTGATAAGAAAGTAAAAGTTAAGATAAGATAAGAGTTATATATATGAAGTATACTGAAGGTTTTATTTTGAATGTGTATAGAAGTTTGATTCATTATGGATGGACCTTCTGGAGATAAGGATGCGTATATCCTTAAGTTAGAGGCTCAGCTTAAACAAGCCAACGAGCGTGAGTCTACCAGAGCGGGCAAAGAAATGCATAAGCCCACTAAATTCAAGACTTTCCTAAACTGCCAGCCTCCTGTTTTCCATGGTCCAACCAATGATCCGTCAGCAGTTGAGACATGGATTAGAGATATGCAAAAGACCTTTGAGTCTAGAGAATGCGACGAAGACAAGAAGGTAAATTTTGCCAAACGGATGTTCAGAGGTCGTGCATTGGCTTGGTGGGATACGGTGATTGCTGTCACACCATCAACCACACTAGAGGCTATGACCTGGGATGGGTTTAAAGAGAAGATTCGAGGGAAGTATTGCTCTGACTATGATATGCTGAGGATCGACAATGAATTCAGAGCACTTGAAAAGGGTGACAAGCCGTTGGAGGATCTAATCTCCAAATTCACTGATAAGATGAGGTTTGTTACTCATCTTTTGCCAAATGAAAAGGCAAAGATCGCCCATTTCGCCAATACTCTGCCATTGGAATATCGATCAGCTGTGAGATCTGTAGCAACTCTAGATGAAGCATTTGATAATGCTAGAACTACTGATGACGATTATACATGGAGGGCTAGATCTCAACAGCAACAACAACAATCTAGGACAGGTAAGAGGAAGTTTGAGCAGCAGTCGAGTCAGAAAGGAGGTGAGAGTGGTTTTGGTGGAAAATCATGTGGTAATACATCCCAAAAGTCTGATGACTGGGATTTGAAGTGTACTAAATGTGGGAAGAAGGGGCATCAATATAAAGAATGCAGGTACAAGGAAAATGTGTGTTACAGGTGTCATAAACCTGGGCACCGAATTGCACTATGCCCTACATGGCCAGCCACGGGTGTTGGGGGTTCTTCGGCAGCCACGGCTCCGAACCAGGGAGGCGTTCCTCGTGCACCAGGGAGAGCCTTTTAGATGACGGCTGAAGAAGCCAAGGATGCAGGTTATGTGATTACAGGCACTTATCTTATTAATAATATTCCTGCATGTATTTTGTTTGATTCGGGAGCTACATACTCTTTTATCTCTAAGTCTTATCGTGAAAAGCTTCAGTTGCCTGTTTCTCTGTTATCTGATTCTGTTAAAGTTGAAGTAGCTGATGGTAAGGTAGTACATGTTACCGAAAAAGTTCCAACAACAATTTTGTATATTGATGGGAATAGTTTCACTATTTCCTTTCTTGTGATGCCGATAGTGGGTTTTGATGCTGTTATCGGTATGGATTGGCTCAGTAGTCGAGATGCTGAGATTTTGTGTTCCAAGAAGTTGATCAGATTCCCTTTATCCGACGGTTCATTTGCTATAGCTCGAGGGGAGAAGACGGACTTTGCCATTCCTGTGATTTCTGCGATTAAAGCTCAGAAATTAATTTCAAAAGATTGTATCTCCTACTTTGCATATGTGATTAATGCTGAGATAGGAGCAAAGACTGTTGATGATATCAGGGTTGTCTCTCAATACCCTGATGTCTTTCCTGAAGACTTACTGGGTTTGCCTCCTGTCAGGGATGTAGAATACAGGATTGATCTTGTTCCTGGAGCTACACCTGTAGCAAAATCTCCCTATCGTCTCGCTACATCTGAAATCTGGGAGATGATGTCCCAAATCCAGGAACTACTTGATAAGGGCTTTATTCTCCCTAGTGCTTCACCGTGGGGAGCTCCTGTTCTGTTTGTTAAGAAGAAGGACGGGACTCTCAGAATGTGTATCGATTACAGGGAGCTTAACAAGCGAACTGTGAAGAACAAATATCCGTTACCTCACATAGACGATCTGTTTGATCAATTGCAAGGTGCCACGTGCTTTTCAAAGATTGATTTACGTTCTGGCTATCATCAAGTCCGAGTCTGGGAAGATGATATCACAAAGACTACATTCAGAACACGATATGGGCACTACGAATTCTTGGTTATGCCATTCGGCTTAACCAATGCTCCTGCTATCTTTATGGATATGATGAATCGCGTATGTCGACCTTTTCTTGATAAATTTGTGATCGTGTTCATTGATGATATTCTTATCTATTCTAAATCCGAGGCAGAACACGAGCAACACCTTCGTCTTATTCTGGAGACACTTAAGCGAGAACAACTCTATGCAAAGCTATCTAAATGTGAGTTCTGGCTTAAGGAGGTCCATTTCTTGGGCCATGTTATATGCAAGGAAGGTGTTAAAGTTGATCCTGTGAAGATTGAAGCGGTTATGAACCGGGAGACTCCTCAGAATCCTACTGAGATAAAGAGTTTCTTAGGTCTTGCTGGATACTACAAATGTTTTATCCAGAATTTTTCTAAACTTGCTGATCTACTGACCAAATTGACCCGCAAAGATGTGGCGTATGTGTGGAGTGAAGATCAGGAGAAAGCATTCCAAAACAATTATTATGTCAGGCACCAATTCTAACATTGCCTAATGGGTCTGAAGACTTTATTGTCTATTGTGATGCTTCATATGCAGGTCTAGGTTGTGTTTTGATGCAACGAGACAAGGTGATTGCATATGCTTCTCGTCAATTGAAGACACACGAGAAGAAATTATCCTACACATGATCTGGAGCTTGCAGTTGTGGCATTTGCTTTGAAGATATGGCGTCATTACCTGTATGACACCAAATGTATTGTATGCACAGATCATAAGTGTCTGCAGTATGTGTTCACGCAGAAAGAGATAAACATGAGACAAAGGCGTTGGTTGGAGCTGATCAAGGATTATGATTGTGAGATCAAGTATCATCCGGGCAAGGCAAACGTAGTAGCTGATGCACTGAGTCGAAAGAACTCTCCTGCAACGGCTAAATTCATGAAGATGACTGTTGAATCTGATATCATTGCTCAGTTGAAAGTAGCACAACAAGAAGCTTTGCAAGAAAACAACTTGAAAGCTGAGACAATGGTTATGATATCTAAGAAATTGGGAGAAGATAGTCGAGGTCTGAAGACATTTCAATCCCAAATCTGGGTACCGAGTCTTGGTGGCAATCGGGAGACAATCTTACACGAGGCACACAAATCTAGATTTTCTATTCATCCCGGAAGCACGAAAATGTATCAAGACTTGAAGTCTTTGTATTGGTGGCCTACATTGAAGCGTGACATAGCTTCATTTGTAGAAAAATGCCAAGTCTGCACACAAGTCAAAACTGAACATCAAAAGCCCTATGGTAGTCTACAACAACTAGACATCCCGGAGTGGAAAGGGGATCATATTACCATGGACTTTGTCACTAAGTTACCCCGAACTGCAAAGGGGCATGATATGATTTGGGTTGTAGTTGATCGCCTCACGAAGAGTGCACATTTTCTTGCAACTAATGAGTCTGCACCTATGAATCGTTTGGCTCAATTGTATATCAATGAGGTGGTGTCACGACATGGCATACCTCTATCTATTGTTTCTGATCGTGATTCACGGTTCACATCAAACTTTTGGCATAGTCTTCAATGTGAACTTGGTACGCGGGTGAATTTAAGCACAGCATACCATCCCCAGACAGACGGACAGTCCGAAAGGACTATTCAAACTCTTGAAGATATGCTGAGAGCTTGTATTTTGGAATTTGGTGGTTCTTGGGATTCACATCTTCCCTTGATTGAATTTGCCTATAACAACTCCTATCATTCGAGTATAGGCATGCCACCATATGAAATGCTATACGGTAGGCGATGCCGTACACCTACATGTTGGTTAGAACCTGGCGAAAAGCAATACACAGGTCCTGACATTGTGCAGATGACAGCTGATAAAGTCAAGATGGCACGAGAAAAGCTGAAAGCTGCACGAGACAGGCAGAAAATGTATGCGGATCCAAAACAGAGGCCCGTTACTTTTGAAGTGGGTGACCGGGTATTCTTGAAGGTTTCACCTTGGAAAGGGGTGATTCGATTTGGTGGAAAGGGTAAGCTAAGCCTAGATATATTGGTCCGTTTAAAATTCTACAACGGGTCAATGAGCAAACAATATCACTTGAACTTCCTCCAGAGCTATCTGGTATTCATAACACATTCAATGTGTGCTATTTGAGGAAGTGCAAAGTTGATGATAATCAGATCCTACCTCTGCAAGAGTTGAAAATTGATTCAGCTAAACGCCTTGTGGAGGAACCTGTTGAGATTTTGGAATCCAAAATCAAGAAGCTGCGTAAAAAGATGATCAGGTTAGTGCTCGACAAATGGAAGCATAATCTAGGTCCTAACTTGACATGGGAGACTGAGGATGAGATGAAAGCACGCTACCCGCATTTGTTCACTGCTGAGTAGATTCCGAGGACGGAATCTTCTTAAGGGGGTAGATTTGTAACATCCTCAGAAAGGGCCTAGACGCATGCTGACGTGGTACGTATAGTAGATTAGATAAATTGAATAAAATATATATATATTTAAAGATATTAAAAGAAAATAACTAAATTAGTTATTAAGTGAGTAAATATAAAATACTGATAAAAATATAAAAGAATAAAAGAATATTAAATGGTTTAGAACAAGGTTTCCAAAAATATCCCCGTTAGTCAAAACGGGTATGCGTGCGTTAAGTTGTAAGTTGAAAAGAGGAACAAGATACCCACTTGTGGATAATAATAACCCACAAGTAGGAATCTCTTCTATCTCTCACGTTTACATTCACAGACTTTGACTTTTGTGTATGTGTGTGTGTTCTTGTTGGCTTTGAAGGAGAAAGCAAGGAAAGAATCAATCCCAAGCTCAAGTAATCTGCTGAAATTCTTGTTGTAATCCAAGCTTCAATCTGCTGTTGTCTTCCTACTAATCCAATCTTTGATCTTGTAATTTCTAGCCTTCAATTCTTCATTTTCTAAGTTTGGGTTTTTGGGTGAAAATCGCCAAATGATGCCAATAGATGAAATTGTTGTTACCAATTGATTTCTATATTGATTTTAGATTCGCAGAAGTTGATTTTGTGAATTAAAGACTTGATTTTGGTTAGTTTTAAGAATTAAAGTTGAAATTGGTCAAAATGGAGAATTTGGCTCTAAGGATTGAATTTGTTGTTATATGATGTAAAAATGGTATCTTTAGTCTTGTTTTCATGTGTTTGTTCATATGTGAAGTATAGAGATTGATTGGAAATGGAATTGGTAATGTTTGGTGATGTTTTGGCTGGGGAACAACAGGTTCTGGTCGAACCTGCTGCTGCAAATGGAAAGGCACGGGCGTGCCTCTCAAGAACAAACCGTGACCTTGGGCGTACCCGGGGAGGCACGGGCGTACCTCCAAAAGGTGCGGGCGTTCCTAACCCTAGAAGGTCTGGGGGTTGTTTCTAGCCACGGGGCGTACCTGAGTATTAGGTACGGGGCGTGCTTGCCCAAGTCCGGGCGTGCCTCGCCAGGCACGGGCGTGCCTTGGCAAGGTACAGCCGTACCCTGCTTCTGGCAGATTCTGTTTTAAGAGTTAAATTGTATGTATTGATTTGTTTAGGTGTACCAGTTGATCAAGGATCACCTGTGACTTAGTGCTAACCTGTTATTGCTCACCAGGTGAGTAACAGTGAACTCGAGCATGATATTAACAGTATTAGAAGATGTTTTGTATGTTACAATCCATGAAATTGTAGATATGCATCATTAGAGGTTTGATAAACCATTTGTGTAATTCAAATGATATGTATGCAAGTAAAAGACCTTGTAGGTCATTATTGATATATGAAGGGCCTGTATAGGTCAATCTTGATATGTAAAGGGCCGGAGTAGGCCATTGTGTTTGTGATGAGGCCAGAGTAGGCCATTGTTTGAGTGCCGGTACTACCTTGTAGAGATTGTGGTGCGGAGATTCGATGATCACGAATCTTGGTTCTAGCTAAACCGCCGCCCTCAATACTAACTCGGGGCTCTCAGTTTCTGTAACACTGTATTTTTAACCCAAAAATTTTCATTTTCATAAACATTGCGGAAGTGAATTAAAACAACCAAAGTGTTTACAACTGTACAAACACAACTGTTTAAATATCAGTATTACAAAACATGGCTCGCCACAAAATAAAATATCAGAGTCCTAGGTGATTACTCCCCAAGCTAACCACTCTCAGCTGAGCCGCTGACTTACCAAAACCTGTAAAAAAAGTGAGAGGTGGGGGATTAGCACAAAGCTAAGTGAATGGAGTCAAACCACAACAGATATATCAGCAATTAACCGCATCAATATCAACAACACATAATAGATAATCGTGTCCCGGGAAGACCGGCGGTTCTGCAGGAACCTTCAACCAATGCCGACCAAAGCAAAGGTTTACCGATAGTTCATTTTGCTATTCTCACACAGTATTACCTTAAGTTGCAACAAATACATCAAAAGATCCCAATACTGATTAGCCGATAGCAAACAAACCCAGCCCATATGCCCAGCCAAAGCTGACTTCCCAACCTCATATATACATATCACTGACGCACAATTAATTAACAATCAACAGTTAATCAATTATCAGATGCACAATCTATCCATGCGTCAAACCAATAACAATTGCAACCCAATCCAGTTACAACTAATCATATCTGTGAGTAAACGTCCACTCACCTCTTGCTTTCAGTTACTCCACTCAGTGATCTTATATTACCGAGCCTTGCTTGTTCCTGAGAACACAACAACTGAAATCAGTAACGATTCATAAATGTATGTCAACACATAAATTTATATCCTTTTAATCAAACATAAGCATGTATGATTCACATATGTATAAACACATATCATCTAATTAATATGTTTAACTTAAACCAAGTAAAACACATTAAAAAGTAAACAATTTTCTGAAACAACGCCCGTCGCGCCGCGACAAATTACCTGTCGCTCCGTGACCTCTGTCGGATTTCAAAATCCGGAACCCATCAATCGGATTTCGAGTCGGATTTTCAACAATCCGGATCCAAGTGTCGGATTCTGCCAAGTCTCGGATTTCCAAGGGTTCTTTTGCAATTTCAATCGGATTCTAACAATCCGAATCCAAACCTTCGGATTCCACCCTCGTCGCGTCGCGACCCTAAGCGTAGCGCCGCGACATGCTGACTTCCAGCTTATCTTCTTCAAGCAAGTGTCGGATTTCCAGCAAACATAACTTTCCAAATCCGACTAAAACCCTCATAAAACATTATGAACACTTCTAAAACATGTATAAACACCTTATAACATGTATAGAACATCAAGAACACATCAAATCCTTTTTAACATGGCAATTTATGCAAAACCCACCAAACAAGTTTACTTCTAACTTCTAACATGGTGTATTCATGTTCTTAGCATATCTTTATAAACAAAACATACCACAATGATCAGAATCATGCCATGATCATAACCATACCTTGGGTTTGAATTAACACACAACAAATCTCACTTTCACTTTTTCAAGTATGCTTGCTTTCTTAGCCTATTCTCTCAAGAACACATACATACACAAAGAATCGGTTTTCAAGTGATGAGATATTCAGATGTTGATTCAATATAACCCACGTATGCTTTTCTTATTATTTGTAGCATGAGGTGTCAAGTTGATAATTAATATCAAAATATCCTAACATGCTTACCAAAACACACATACATATATATATATATATACACATAACCGTACATGCTTATATATTATATATATATATATATATTTAAACACATACTTTATCCATATATACTTTAATTAATTAACAATTAATTAAAACCACATAAATAAGTAATAACAAATAATTAATCATCATTAATCACAATTAACATACCAAAGCCACCTAATTTACTAGGCCCGATCTGAGGATGTTACAGTTTTTCACTGATCCCAAATGGGATATGTTCCCGATAATGCAATGGTGGACCGCTACCCGCTTCTCCACCGGCGCGGAGGAATTAATGGTTTCCCCAGTGAGGATCATTGAGCCGGGCTTATAACCCTGCAAAACGTGATGCCTGCTGACAACCGGTGCTTCACCATGTGTTAGGATAGACTTGAATGAAGTTATGTGATTCATGAAATGTGTTTTGATACTGTTAATATACTGCTTCCGCTTTGATTGTTATTCACTAGCTATTTATAGTTAACCCTCTCATGTTTATTCCATATGCAGGTAAATGATTGAAAGTGAGTACGGGTACCTGCAGGGATGACATGTTAGGTTTTGGGGAACACTGTGTAAAAGACAATATTATGTAATAGTTAGTGTAATGGTCGAACTAGTTGGTAACGTTTGGAATGTTTGTTAAACAATACTTTTGTATTACAACTTATATTTATATAAGTTGTATAATGTGAATTAAATTATTAGCTTCCGCACGTGTTTAAATAAAAAAAATATACTCTGATATTAGAAAAGACCGGCGTTACAACAAACAAGTCGCACAACTCCTTGGGTCGGATCTCAGTCCAAGTCACACGTACATATATAAGTCGGACCTTAGTCCAAGTCACATGCACATACATAAGTCGGACCCTAGTCCAAGTCGCATATATATGTGTGTGTGTGTCGAACCATCCATCTTGGTCAGAACAGCCATGTCGTATGCATATATATATATATATATATATATATATATATATATATATATACACTAGCATCATACCCGCGCAATGCTGCGGCGGTAAATAGATTTTGGTTTATAATATGTCGCTTTCAAAAATGTAATGATATGTTATTCGCGCGATTCAATGTCACGGAAAAATTTTCTACAGCAACATATCCGGTTTTTTTTCAAATTTTCTTTCATTTACATTTAAATATTTTATTAATTTTAGAAATAAATTCTAAAAGATAATAAAATAAGAAAAAAGATTTATATTGATTAAATAAAGAGAAGAGTTAAAAAGATTTTAAAAATTATGTTGATGTGGGTGGATAATTGTGTTAGTATGAAAGAATATATTTTGAATAAAAAGTTAAAGTAAATTAGGAGAGAATAAAATAGTTAAAGATTGAGTGGATGAGATTAATTTAGATTAAATGAAGGGTCAAGATTATATATTGATTGAATTTTAATAAGTCTTAAAATTTAAGAGGAGAGAAAATGTTAAATACTTTATATAGTAATATAGATAAGTCGAGACCATAGATTTGAAATCTCTCAAAACACAGTCAACTTTAAACATTTCGAGTTCTAAGGATTTCCTAACATCATTTAAACAATTTCTTTAACATTAATTTTGCATTTCATTGAGTATGAAAGGGTCTAGCCTCAATCTTCTTCTCGGTTTGCTCGTATATTACAAAACTCCTAGAACCCAAACATCAACTACACATCTATTACTTAAACAGAGTAAAATTGATACCTATATGATCACAATGAAGTAAGAAACATTACCTCATGATTCTACTTGCAATTCCTTGTGTGAAATGATGATTTCGCTCTCCTTCTTTCTTAGTTCTTCATGAGAGAACACACTCCTAACACACAGACAATTTCACTAGTGTTCTCTCCCATGGGGTTGTGCCCTAAATGGGTATATATATATATATATATATATATATATATGTATTTATATATATATATATTTATATATATATATATATCTATACTACTATATAAACTATTTAACATTCTCTCTCCTCTTAAATTTTAATACTTCTTAAAATTCAATCAATATAAAATCTTAACCCTTCATCTAATATAAATTAATCTCATTCACTCAATCTTTAACTATTTTATTCTCTCCTAATTTACTTTAACTTTTTATTCAAAGTATATTCTCTCATACTAACACAATTATCCACTCACATCAACATAATTTTTAAAATCTTATTAACTCTTCTGTTTATTTCATCAATATAAATCTTTTTTCTTATTTTATTGTCTTTTAGAATTTATTTTTAAAATTAATAAAATAGTTAGATGTAAATAAAAGAAAATTTAAAAAATGACATGTTTCTGTAGAAATTTTTTTCGTGACATTGAATCGCGCGAATAACATATCATTACATTCTTTAAAGCGACATATTGTAAACCAAAAACTATTTGCATCCGCGGCATTGCGCGGGTATGATGCTAGTGTGTGTGTATATATATATATATATATATATATGTGTGTGTGTGTATGTATGTATGTATGTATGTATATCCTCCCCCTAAGGTCCAAGCCCAAATACTTATAACTTACCCTAAGCCCGCTAGTATTTGATTACATGTCCATTACAAGTCCAAACTTAACTTTTCTTAACCAACCAAGTAGGCCCAACAAAGCCCAATAATCATAAATCTTTATTATTAAATAATAAAAATAATAATAATACACTTTTATTGTAAATGGGAAATCAGGTATTACAAAAACCTTGCTTCCTTGATAAAAAAAATCGAATTCTAGAAATTGGCAGCCAAGATTGTGTGCTAGAAAGTTTGACTATCACAAGTCAAAAACAACACTATACGTATACTGCTTTTCAATAATTACAAAACAGCTCATAAACTTATGATCTTTTAAAATGAAAGATTTAGCCTCTTTAATTTAATCACATAAAAGGTAACTCACAAAATACATAACACTTAACAGTTAATAATTAAATTTTAAACCTTGGGGCGTTACATTAAACCTCAAAGTTTTGTTAAGAAAATTGATTAATCGTTTAAGATTTGTATGGTTTTCGATTTTACCCTCTCTATTTGATTATGCATTTTAGTTCTATTAAAAAATTAACAAAACATTGAGGTTAAACCATTTTTTAACAAAAATTTAAAGGTTAAATTGTTTGAAAAAAACTTTAAGGTTTAAACTAAAAAGAATGTGTAACATTGAGGATTAAATTATAACAAATTCAAACTTTATGGTTAAACCGTTTGAAAAAAAACTTTGATGATCAATCCGAAACTGAACTAAAACTTTGATAGTTAAACCATCATTGACCCATTATTATACCAATAAAGCAATCCATAACATACAATAGTGATGAAGATTGAAGATGTTATGAAGTGTCAATTTGTTAGATTTTTTTTTTTTGTTTCATCACTGCTAGTGCCGACTTGCAAGGCTTTTTTTGTTAACGGGTTTTAAACATTAGTTATGGGTTAATTGTTTTAAAAACGGGTCTCTTTTTGTTAATGAGTTATAAACATTAAACCTATATATACATGTATGTAAAAAAATTGGCCCCTTCATAGACATTGGTCTTGTACGATCGCCCACCCTACACTCCCTCACGGCCACCCTTACGTTTGGATTAAGAAAGCATGGTAATTGAAAAGAATGTTAAAAGTAAATGATAGTCTGTATTTAACCCATCTCTTCCATAAACATGTTTGGTAATATAGTGTCAACAATAGGTACCACACAAAGCTTTCAAGATGAAATTTATGATCCTATCATGAACAAATGTCTTTTTTTCAATATTTTAAAACCCGGGTCGACCCAGCCGGTCGAACCGGTTGACCCGGGACCCGGCCACAAGACCGGGTCAATGTATACCGGTTTTTTGACATTTTGCAGCCCGGAGCGACCCGGCCAGTTTAGCAGTTGAACCGGTCGAACCGGTCAATTTTAACCCGGGTTGACCCGGTTTTATATTAATTAATTTTTTAAAGTATTTATTTTATTCCTAAAATTTGTTTTTGCATAAAGTAATTTGCTATTATAATCTTAGTTTACTATTAATCTTTTCAATAACGTTATATTTTTTTGTTTTTTCATAAACCTAGAAAACTCAAATGGTTATGTTCTTGTTGATGATGATGATGAAGTTGAAAATGATAGTGAATTTCATATACTAAGTGATCGTGAGCTTGACGCGTTACTATTTTTTTATTTTTTGCACTTTATATATATGTATACACACATATATACATATATAAAAAAATAAAAATTAGAAACCGGATTGACCCGCCGGTCGAACCGGTTGGCCCGGTTGACCCGTGATCCGATGAGAAGACCGGGTCAACTAAAAACCCGGTTTTTAAAACATTACTTTTTTTTAATCTCAATCCTTAAAATTGGCTATCCAAAAAGATAATAAAAGTTTGTATATTTTTCATTTCTCAAAACTTGCATAACAGAATCTAATGACCCTGTCATCATTTTGTCAGCACTAACAAACTATGCTAAGACCACCCGCATCAGCAGGGTAACCCGATACGGGTTGGGGTGGAACCCAACGGTAACACCATCGCCGCCCCTCAGGTTGGGGTGGGCTCGCAACCCGGCTAGCTCTCGAACCCATAGCGAGTTGTTTTTTTTCTTCTTTTTGACTCTTTTTCAACGGTAACATATATATATTTCTTTTTTTCTCTCCTCTAAATACAATTCACATATTTTACGCATCTTCTCCTCTCTACTATATTTTATACACTAGCTTCCATTCTTCCAAATCTCATTCTTTAAAAAAATGGACAAGGGAAAGCAAAATCAAGGTTTCAAAACCCCACGGCGGGTATCAAAATCGCGAGGCACGAACTCGCAACCCTCTCCGCCGGAAAATATGTTTGGGTTTTCAGCTCCACCCCCAACTTACCAAGGCATACAACAAATGCCTTTGTATTCACCTACTCCCTTGCCGGGTGTCATTCAACATTGTGGATTTCAGCAATACAACGTAGGATTTCAACATTTTGATGGCGGGTTTCAAGGAGACTTTCAACAACTACTTCACGCCCGAACATATCCGGGGGAGAACGAGAACAAGGCCGAGGAGGGGATTCCCGAAATCCAACCTGAGGAGGGGGTTTCCAAAACCCAACCCGAGATCCAACTTGAAACCTAACCCGAGACCCAAACCACAAAAAAAAATCGCCAATAGAAGAAAAGCAGTGGCGTGGAGTTCGGATCAAGAGGCTTACGTTTTTATACAAATAACAGTGGCATGGGTTACAATTTCGGAAAATTGTGTGGTCGGCAACGCTCAAAAAGCACGTACGTTTTTATATATGCTTACTTAAATTTATATATATATATACAAATACGTTTACTTAAATTTATATATTTGTATACGCTTACTTAAATTTATATATTTATATACGCTTACTTAAATTTATATATGTATATACACTTACTTAAATTTATATATTTGTAGACAATTTTTTGGGAAAAGTATGCGATTTTTTCAATAGTCGAAGCCCAACTCAACGCACCAGAGACCAACTCCACTCCAAGTGTTGATCCGGATGGAGTGAGGTGGACATCCTCACGAAGACAAACGTCCAATATCGGACAACGGTAAGCAATCACTCTACTTTTCCTCACGAGGAGCCTTGGAGGGTATTGAAAGACCATCCGAGATGGTTTACAGTACCCATGATGGAGGAGGGTATTGAAAGACCTTCTAAAAAGTGTAAGACAATGTCTGATTCAACCCCGAACACGGCGTCTTCCGATGCACGTGTTCGCTTCAACCTCAACGAGGATGATAAGGTTTAGATCGAGGAACCTCAACGACCGATGAGGCGGGACAAACCAAAACGTGCAAATTGAGAAAGAAGCACAAATAGAGATAACGTGATGGCGGGTGTATTGGAATATGTCGACAGGTTCAATTTAGAAAATGAAAAATAGCTCAATGTGGAGCAAGAGAAATTACAACTTGTGAGGGAAATAACCGAAGCTGCAAAGATGGAAATTGAAACCGCAATGATGAAAGCGGAGGCGGCAAGCAAACGAGAGCTTCGAAAAGATCGCGAGTTTTATTTATCTCCACACACTCATCTCTCCGGTGAGGAATTGGATTTCGTTATTAAACAAAAAGAGGAGCTTCAACGACAATACGGGTGGTAGATTGTAGTTTTTTATTTTATAAATTATGCATTTTTTACTTTTTTATTCGAAATTATTTAATGAAATATTATTAATTATTTTATGTCTTTGAAATAATTAAATTATTTAAATTAAAACGAACAATAGAAAATAAAAATAGAAAAGAGATATGGTTGAAGAAGGTTGAGTGTGAGGATTTATGGGTTTGATAGGGTTGAAAATTGGAAATGATGTGAATGCTAATATTATAATAGGGTTGGCAGGCTAATACCAGGTTGGATGCTGATGGTCCAAAAGACAATCTCTTACTAAATTTTCTTACTTCTACCCTTTTAACTCACTAAATTATGACACGTTTAATCCACTAATTCTCTTTCTTCATCTCCACTCATGACTTTAACACTTGTTTTGGATCTATAAGTTTATATATTCGATCTTCTGTTACTATGTAAGTGATACATAAAAGAAATTTGAAAAATATCAAAACCTAATTCTGGGTAACTCGTAATTCATCAACGTGTAACCCAAACCAGGTAAACAATCGATAAATTGGGTTATCTAACTAACAAATCCAAAAACTAAATAACGCTACTTGATTAACCCGAACCTTATTCGACTCGTTCAGAGAATGTTCAACACGGTAAAATAAACACCCGATGTAGGATTAGTACAACTCAAATGAACCAAGAAGACCCGAGACGAGTCCGAGGCAGGTCAGAGTCTACAGTTGAACAACTAGACAACTATGGTTACATACAACGCAAAATCTAAACAACAATCGAAAAAAAAACTATAATTCAGTAGCAGATACCGGGATGGGCTTCACGGCAGTTTGAATTCTTCGGAACGCCACCTTCACTCGTTCCTTCAAACCCTCGTTTTCACTCTCAACTTCCCCTTTCTGTTTATCGAGATACGCCACATTCTCATCCACACTTATCACCAACCTTCCATCTTCCCCATATTTCACATTCCCAAACAGATTCAACAACAGAGCATGCACTATCTTCTCTGTTTTCTTCTTTTCCTCTTCTTCATCTTTCGCTGGCTCTGTCTCCACCACCACTTTAGGCATTTCCCGGCTCGCGTTTAACACCAAAGCCACAACAGAATCTGACACCATGTCACTAATCGGGTCAGCAGTCCATTGCAGGGAGAGATGATTCTCTGAATCCTGCCTCACCGTAACCCTTTCATGGACGCGCAAAGTTGGGACCCCATTTTCTTCATCTGTTGAAGACTCAACACTGTCATAAATCTGTTTAAGCCGGTGCTTTATTACACCAAATGCCCCAGAATACGGAATGGTTATCCTTTGGGTGACATTAGCAGTTGAAAGTTGTGAAAAAACGTGAAGATCATCGGGAGCAATGATTTGATACGAGAAACCTTTTCTCACTAATAACCCGCTCACGTTTTCACCGTTTTCAGGAGTTTGTTCAGCCAGTTTTCCAATCGTTTTCGCCATTTTCTCTACATTGAATGGCATTTCAACAGACTGGCAATTTTTTGGTGTGTAAAGTTTGGTGTTACGGTCTGCAAAAAACGTAACAAGTTTTTGTTTGAGCCGACCCATTTCATTTGCTTCTCCATGAACGAGAATTATATTCGGGGGCATAAGTTCTTCAAGGAAGGTAGTTGTTTGAGCACAATCTGCGTGAGCCGAGAATGATATGTAGTGAACCTGCATGTTTAGTGGTGCAGTTAACCCATTCATGAGAGTCACCTCTTTCGGCTCGTTGATTATCGTTTTTGCTAAAGTCCCTTCAATTACGTAACCAGGTATAACACAAGCATTTTTCTTCTCGGCACACCACTTGTCAAATAACTGTCTAGATAGCCCACTTTGGAGACTACCCGGGCTAGCCATCACCACCGAGGGTCCCACATCGTTGAACTCCTCGATACTTTTTAAAGGTGATATATGCTTGAAATCAAACGGGTTTGAATTTGCAAACTGGTTTCGGATCCTCTCGTTCATTGCATTTATATAAGTTTGATAGACCGTCATGCAACGTTTTGCAAGAGGGGAAGCATAGTATATGGGGACATTGTGTAACTCAGGATGGTTTGACCAGTATTCATCAAGGATTAACAGTAATTCTTGGGCACGGCCAAGAGCAAAAGCGGGAATTAGCACACGGCCTCCTTGGGAAACGGTCGAATGGATAACATCTGTGAACCGTTTCTCACGAATGTTTCGGGGTTGGTGAAGTTGGACTCCGTAAGTTGACTCGATAATGCATACGTCAGGGGAAAACTGAGGTATCTCAGCGGCTCTTAGATGGCGGTCTTCCTCGCGTGAGTAATCTCCAGTGTAGAGTACACGGACACCGGCAATGTCTACCATGAACATGGCTGCACCAAGAACATGACCTGCAGTGTAGCACCAGAAGCGTATGCCGTTGACTTCTAGGGTTTGATGGAAGTCGATTACCTGCAAAAGGTCTCTTTGTCAGAATGACATAATTCAAGCTTCATTCTGATGCAAAGAAAACATGCACATGCATTCACAAAAATAAAAACAAGGATTAACTTAGATAACCTCTGAAACTCCCAAAACCCAACCAAAAATTTTATAATATATGAATAGTACTTGGGTCTCAGGCCCAGAAGAAATCAAGAAATGAATAGCTAAACCAGAATTTCTCAAAAATACAACACAAGCATAAAACAGTGAGTAGAATGAAATATCATAAAAGTTACGATGAGGGTTGGGAGCAGTTTGGATGTCAAGACTACCACGTGATTTTAATAACTCGTTAGTGACCCATCCAACCTGTTTTATTTTTTGCCAAAGATTTTAAATAGCCCATTGCCCCATTCAACCCGTCATCTACTTAGCACTTTAGCAGGCACCCAGATCAACCCACAAAGTGAGAAAAAAAGTCCCACAGTGACCAGTTTGTCACGCTCTGGATCAGGATGGTCAGGCATTGTCCAGGGCTTAAACTAGTAGGATACTAAGATCCTCCAAAATGTCTGGGACGAGCATTAAGTACCTTCAAGGTTCAAATGGTTTTGGTTTCTAAAAGACAAAGTCACCTTTACAAAGTTTAGACGATAAAAACCAATGAGCGCTTCAACTTAAAAGCAAAAATATAAACAAACCACACATCTCATCCAATTGTGTATTTAATAAAGTTTGCAAGAATATATAATTATATATCAAACTCTCCCTATATATAATAACCAGGTTAAAGATAAATAGGATACCACCGCATAAAATCAGCCACTGGTCATAATCTGCAACCCATGTATCAACTACTCTTTTAACCATTGCTGAAGTTGTTTAATATTATACATATCTTATATATCGGAACAAGTAATAGGGCGTGATTAATTTCATATAAACATCTAACCTTGGCACTTTGCTATGTTAACTACTCTTTTTTCATGACATCAGCAGCAGTGTTACATGTGTTACAGTTTAATACTCAAGTGAGACAATATAGCAATCACATGCGACTACAAAAATCACAGCAACTGGTGGAACAGGAGCAACAAATGGAGATAGAGGGTAGTTACATAGACCCAGAGGCACATCATGTAGTTGGTTAGCCAAAAGATAAGTAGCAAACAATGAAACAAAAATAGATTTCCTATTAGATGACAATATGTTAAGGTTAGCTTTTTCTTTAGTCCACATCGTGGTCCCTTCCATGATGTGAAAATGCATTGATAAGGCGTTTAGAAGATGGAGATGTGATAAGTGAAGACCATGGGCCAAGTAAATAACCTCTTAGTACTGACAAACATTTGCATTATCTGTTATCAGTAAGTTCTTTTAGAAGAAGCAGTGTTCTACAGATCCAGCTTAATTGGCCACCTAAGCGTTTTAGTTGTATCGCTCACTACTCAACAGGAAACTAATAGTTGAATAAGTGTTTTAACAAAGTAGGGACCAATCACCTTACTTCTGTCATTTATTAGTTCTAGTAAGTATGGAACGATAGAAGTCATCGTTGAGAAAAGAAATTGTATCAGAACTCTAAGCTTTCGTGTGCTGTGGATAACGTTCTGTTGGGTAGTGGAAGGCAAGTTTGGTATCAAGTTAGTGGTGGTTACTTTTTGTATTGATGATTCTTAGTAACTCAGTTCTAATTATATAACAAGGTATTGAATATTCACGCTTATTAACGTTATCAAATAGAATTGAGTTAGTGAACGTTTCACGATAATTGGTCTACCAGAGCATTTTTGTACTTGTCACATGCTGGATCAGGAATCTGATAGAGGTTGACAGAAATTTATTAACAATGAACACAAACAGAACAATTGATAGTAAACAAACTGAATGAACTGTTTAACAATCATATGCTAGAAATTGGGACAATAGGGCATATGTAAACATAGTAGCTCTGATTGAAGCAAACCTCAATTTTATCCATGGAACGTAGAATGTCTTGTTCATCAAATAACATGTCTTCAACTGAAACTTTGCTCACTTTCACGTAATCTGACAAAAGCAACTTGTATATAGCCTTTGTTGCATGAGTCATGAAGACCCTTCCCTTGAAGGTAGTCTGGAAAACAACCAATAATATCTAGTTAATACCAAAACATAGAACTTGTTCAAGTAATATAACACTAAAAGTGATTGCTGCTTATTAGAAGAAAAAAAACCTTTTCCAGAAAATATGGAAGGGATGCAGCATGATCCAAGTGAAAACTGCACACGATTGCAATATGAAGTTAAGAAAATAATAATAAAGTTCAGAAAGAAGAACTTTTAAAGGCTGCCAATACTGGAACCAACAATGTGCAACATGAGAATAGCAGAAGACGCATAAATGAACTTAGAAATTCATCAACCCACTTCTCACTAACTTAAAAGCTAAAACTTTCCAAAACTCTCAAGCACACAAAAAGCTGTAATCCTTCCTTTGAAAAAAGAAAATATTTATGGACTACCAAGTCTTGAAGCCTGAACATAAACATCCTTGTTTTTCCTATAACAAAAGTTTAAGATTATAAATATTGAATAGATAAAAGATATATTAGACCTACTATATGATTTTGTACATAACTTTCAGAGCTTAATCAGCTTATAAATTGTGTAATCAAGCATTAGATCCAATTTTGTATCTACAATCTTTTGCTTTAATTCAATGTTACTCAGATTGTGATTCTGGAGAAAAGTGGGGCTGTGAGAGGCTGTTTCAACCCTCTGCACCTTGTTTTTCAAATTTATTATTGTAGGTTCCTTTGTTGGTAACATGTTACCCTTTTTCTACTCGTATCTTTATTCACAGATACAAAATTTCATGTTTGTGTCAATACTTGTCTATCTTTGTTTCTTAATGAAAATAATTATATAAACCGATGAGGTGACAGTAATATGCATAATTGAAAGGCACCGGGAGTTTGAGACAGGTATCAGACCATAGTCTGGAGTGCTTCATGAAAAAGTTTAAAATAAACCATCTTGCCTTCTCTTTGAATCAACCCATGTAAATTCTATTCAACTAACCTAAATGCCCTGTGTAAAGCATTAAATATATATATATATATATATATATAGAGAGAGAGAGAGATAGAGAGAGAGACACACATGTATATATATTCGGGCTAGTTGAATAACAATCCTAGTTAGAAGTCCACTAAAAGAAACAACCTAAAACAGTTTCTTCGGTGGTATTTCATTATCAGATGAAATTCCTTTGTCTATGTCAAAGTTTTTATACCTTACAACATTGTAGTAACAATTATTATTAGACATACATCACTTATTAGCAAGAAGCATTGTGAATAAATTGTAATCCTTCCATTCTATGAGAAAGAGTCTTGTGTTACTTCGAAATAAAATGAACTGATTCTTAACTTCGATGTGAATTTAAAACTTGAGATAAGAATATAGATGACTCATGCAACAAATAATATTCAACAACATAATATAAAAGATTGTTTGTGTCAAACTTTGAGCATAAATATTATTTTTTGGCATTCAAAAAATGCAACGCGCTGCAACTCTTTATCCAAAGCAAAGAGAGTAAGGCAACTTACTGAGTAATAAGAAGAACGTCAATGGTAGAAGGGTCGATTTCATCAAAGTAAGGCAGAGCAGCCATGCCCGAAAACGCAGGATGAATTCCACAATCGAACTATCAAAATGGAAAATTAAGATAAGGAGATCCCGAAATATGAACAGAAACATACAATAAAAAATTAACCGAGTTAACGAATCGGATAAAATGATTAATTACCATGATAGTTTTTCCTTTGAAGGTCATGAATACACATGATCTTCCGACTTCACTTCCGGCACCTAACGGAGTTATAGTCATTACATCTGATTCTCTAGTCAGAGTCGAATCACGCCTCTTCAATGTCGATAATGATTGTTGTGGCCCCGTTGAAGCCATGTTTCTTGACTTCTTCCACTATGATAACCGGAGTAATAAAAAAACCCTAGGATCCTTTCCACTCACAGAGACGAAGTAGCAAGAACTGGTGGTTGTGTAAAACCCTAATTTGAAGACATCTCGCGCGCGCTCTCTTGGTATGTAAGAGGTTGAGCGACGTTTATGTTTTAGATTTGATTTTTAAGTTTGATTGGTGTGATTTTTGTATAGGGTGAATACCCGAGTGAGACCTACAAACAGATCTATTTTTGTAACTTAAAATTAGGATCTCATTTTCATGTTTTTAAAAAAATATTATAGATCATGTTTGATCATAACATATAAGAGTTTTAACCCTTTAAATTGACTTTGAAGTAATTCTGTTAGTATTAGGAAACTCTTATAAAAGTCTAAAGGTGAAATATGTTAAACTCATCAAATGAGTCAAAATTTGCTTTCGGTTAATATAAAACTAGATTTAGGGACTCGTGCACGCCCGGGTTTTTTTTAAATGATAATGTTGGTAGATAATTTTTTAAATAAAATAATAATAAAAAATTTATTGAAAGGGTTAGGTCGTAGGTATGCAGTAAGAATTAATAACTTCTTATAACAAAGAGGGAATAACAAACAATGTCAAACGGTTAAAAACTAAAATAATTAAAATTTTATCAAATATGTTGTAAAACTTCTTTGTACATTACATTGGTTGTTTTGTCCGTCGGATTGTCGTTATCATCACATATAAGGATTTTTAATCCACTCCCACTGTTAACACGTGAAAGTGCCACATATAATTGCCCATGAGTAAATACAAGTCGCCTGATAAATAATCCAACAGTAGACAAAGACCTGACCCTGACTCTTGTTAATGGTCATTGCAAAACAAACCATGATGGGAAATTGTCTTCTTTGGAATTTTACTTGAATTTTAGAGTCAGAGGGGTTCATCTTCATTCTAGGAATATATTCTGTAACACCAACATTTTTACCTGAAATGATTTTGACCTCAATGACACGTGAACCAAGTCTGATTACTTGAAGTCTTGTCCCATTGCATAACCCTCTCGACTGGTTAAGGTTACGAAGTAACATAACAGGTACACCAACCTTTAAAGATAACTTGTGGTTTGGAATACCCGACACTTTGAATGAATTGAGGTTCTCAGGAGAGTATAGCGATTCTTCAAAAGTACTTGACATTTCATCAGAACAAACAGTAGTATCAGAACTAAAGTAAGTTATTTCTTCACCATTATCTTTGAAAGCATGTACTCGTTTATATGATCAACTTCATCGTTTGTTGGGACGAAAGTTGCTCTATCTGAAAATAGTTATGATCGTAAATACGGTCATTAATTGATGGATAAATCGACCCCGTTATTGAATGAACATGATCACCATTGGATTTTATCAACAGATCTTGAGGAATTTGTATTTCAGCCTCTCCGTCATTTGGACCACCAACATTTCCTTCTCCAATGTCCAAAATCCAATAAGCAAATATTTTTGTACTTTGTATATCTTGTATATTTGAACTTGTCTGTAGGCGCATGTTAACAGTCAACTTAAGAACGGAACAATATTTCCATAAGAATGTTGAATTCAATGAAGCAATAACTGACAGTATTTGCCGAAAGTCACCGCCAAACACAATAATCTTTCCACCAAATGGGGTTGAACTAAAATCAGGATCAACTTTGTCTCTTAAAGTTTTGTCAAATGCTTCAAAACAATGTCTATGCATCATTGGAGCCTCATCCCAAATGATTAGATCCACCCTTCTTAACAAAGCTACCAAATCGCTATCAGAAGAAATGCTGCAAAAAGAATTTCCGTTCACGTTTATTGGAATAGCAAACCTTGAATGTGCAGTTCTACCTCTTGTAAGCAATAAAGATGCAATACCACTTGAAGCAACATTCAGTACTATGCGACCTTCTGATCGAAGTCCTGCAGATAAGGTTTTCCATAGAAAAGTCTTACCAGTACCGCCGTATCTGTATACAAAGAATACCCCACCTTCACCATTAATAACAACACTACTAATTGTATCATAGATACACTTTTGTTCATCTGTCATTAATGAGAAGAGAATTTTATATTCTTCTTTCAACATGTGTTTGTCATATGATACCTCTTCTTGAAGCAACATGTTGCATGATTCTTCAATGTAATTGTAATCAGGATACGGCATATTAGGTATATTTTTTAGAGTCATTGAAAAACCTTTCAACAAAACTTCAATCTTGGACAAAGCAATATTCTTGATGGCTTCTTCGTCCAACTCTAAATCTAAAAAAAATAATCAAGAACAATAATTAATAAGATATGTAGACATATGTCTTTTAATGTAAAAAAACCAATTATATTAACGTATAAAGGAATTTTTTATGTTACATGGAACTTCAAGTTCCTTACGACGAATATAAAGTATATCATCACAAAGATATTGCCATGTGTTTTCCCAAACATGATCAGGCCTTGACAAAGTATCCGAAGAAATTAACATAACAAATAAATACCTACAATACGAACCCGTTGACTAGTTTGATGTCTCCTTAATACACTCTATATATTCATTGTCATCATCAAGAAGACCAAGAGCATAGCAAGCGTCTCTAAACGTATCATATTTAACTGTGTTAACAGTTTTGATATTTTCGTATGATGTAGGACCTTTAACTTTGTTAAGTAATATTCTTAGATAAAATGACTCACCTGATTTGGGAGGAGCATAATTTAATCTGCCGACAACATTTCCCTTCGTTCTCTCGGTCCATTTCCTAGATTTTTGATTCCACACAAAATGTGTAGGAAAATCTACATACGTTAACTCTCGTGCACATTCGTTAACTTTATTACACTTCATCCATTATGTGAATTGTGTTCTTCTAACTAAAGCTTTTGTCAAAATGTCATCGACATTATTTGCAGGATCATAATATACAGGTTGTTGACCTTCAAGATGAAATGAGAGCCTCTCAACATGAGGTGTTTGATAATGAATTTCGTAACCAAAAAGCCTCCATGAAGCTTCGCACGCGGACACATATCTACAATCAAAGTAGTTCCTTACTTCATCTTGCTCGGTTTGGTTCTCATCTTCTGAAGTAGATGAATGTTTATTTATGTGAGAAAAATCAACTGTAATTCTATCAGGACCTTTGTTTATATACTTGAATAGATATTTTATGGATCCAAGCTGGTTACACCATTCAATGTTGATATGTGACTGATATCTTCTAAGCAATTCAGAGTTGTATCCAACAACATATCTATGGAAATAATATTAAATAATTAGTATTTACAAAAATAGCAAAAATAATTTAATAATAACATAATTAAGAATATACATACAAACCAACAATAAATACACATGTGTAGTTGTAGATATGTATACATAATTATTGGTAGATATAAAAATTTATATATAAAGTTGTTTGTATTAAAATAATATGATAGTGATAAAAACATACCCGTTATGTAATGGTACACCATTTTTCTCGACTATAACTCTTGTATCACGATGTCGGTAAACAGTATATCCATAGCTATCAATGTAAGTATGATTATTTAATGACTTAGAAAATTTCTTTGTACATTTCCTGTTTTTTGTACAGGGACACCTTGGATTATCTTCACCACATGGACCGTGAATCATAAACTCAGACACAAGTTTATATAATTCAGGATCATCATCTTTAGAAAGCAATTCAACCGATATTATTCGATCAATATCTTCAGAATTTGGTAACTTGTCTTCCTTATGAAGGAAGATACAAATGTGGGCATGGGGGAGACCTCTCTTTTGGAATTCAATCGTATAAATAACTGCAAAAAATAAATAGTAACGAATGATACATTTAATTACTGCGAAGACATGTTCACATTATTCATATTACTAATAGGTTATAAGTAAAGCATATATATTGTACCTCCATTCACCCGACCGAGGATGTGGTCATCTTTTATTGCATGAATCAAATTATCCAACTTCAACTTAAATATTCTTGTTAGAAGATATGGCCTATCCGAAGGATCAACATGAAGATCATACAAAATCCTAGAAATCTCTGGCCATTTTGGATTGCAAGTAATAGTAATAAAAAGATCTGGATAACCATACCACTTGCATAGAGTCATAGCATCCAGGAACTTTTGCTGCATAAACCTTGCTCCACCCGTGAATGAGGATGGAAGGATAACACGATTACCAATTAATGGAGAGTTTGCTTGACCATTACCAATTGCTCTTGACAAGTTGCTAACTGTAGACATCCTCAGGTTTTTCTGATGATCTTTAATATAATGAAGCCTTTGATTTTCAACCATTGAAAAAGCTTTATACTCTTTAGCAAAATGGACACCTCATCATCTCTTTGTTGCATCCTGTATGCAAAAAACTCTCTCATTGACAAGTTTGTCCTGCCACGTTGATCTTTAATGTTTACATCTTTGAGAAAAATATCAACTGTGTATCTATCCTCGCCATAAGCAAAAACCAAAGGATACTGAAGGGGAAGGTAAGAAGGGTGTAATTCATTTATTCGCTTTAGATAACCAGAACGTGTCTCTAAAACAATATCTCTGTTATCACCGAACCATCAATATCTCCTATTATCAAAGCTACAACCTCATTTGCTGCTGGAAGATTGTATGTTCTTCCATCTTTGTCTCTTCTTCCGATAAGCTTTAGTTGTACCCGATCTTCTGGTTGGGTAGCAAATCTATCTCTTACCATTCTGAACTATTCGACATATGGATTACATTCATTTAGAATATCTTGTAGTAGATTAACCGTTGAGAATTCAATTGAAGTCGGATCTGAATTAGCATTATTATGTGATGAACTGCAAAGACAAAAATATAATATAATTTAATAGTGCATTTAATAATTTGTATTAAAAATGATAGAATTTAATAATATCTATATGAATTTAATCTGTTTGAGGTCTCATGATCCGTATCATATATATACAAATTTGACCTGATTCAGGAAGCAAACTACCAATAGAATGATAATTCTCTCCATGTATTCTAAAACAATATGGTCCACCTCCACTATTGTATGTGTTATCAATCTTACCACCAATAGATGTGAAACTGAACATACTGTTATATTTTCTAATATTTTTTAGAAAATGTTTGCTTCTTTCGTCTTTACCATAAAAAAGGTTGTTCAACATGGAAGGAGGTTTTTTAAGATGTGAAAGCAACACCTTTCCTTTCATACAACAAAGTGAATACTTCTCATTCTTCGTATCTCTGTTACCTCTGGCAGCTCCAGCAAGCCATAACTTAGTTTTACATGACACACATGTGAAATCAAGATCGCCCATATCAAAATAGTCTAAAAATAGGAAAATTTATAAATTAGATATGCAATTTATGAAGAAAATATTTTCTAAGGGGGTGTTTGGGATTGCGATTTGAAAATAGATTATGCGTTTTTAATAATCAGAATCGGATAATCAGCTGTAAGAGAACGTGCTACCGAATAATAGTGTTTGGATTTGATTATGTTGCTTCATATCGCAATAATCAGATAATCAGTTTTTTAAGTGCTTAGCAAAATAGATTAATTGATTTTTAAAGGGTAAAATCTCAATAATCAAATAATCAGTTTGAAAAAGCAACTCAAAAGTATATTCTCAAAATTGCGTTTTGTAGTCTTCAAAACGCAAATAATTGATTTTTAAAAACACAACCCCAAACACTTTAAACTAATTATCTACGATTTCAAATCACAATAATCAAATAATCATTTTTTAGACGCAATCCCAAACACCCTCTAAATCAATTACAAAATCAAATCCACATAAGTGAAGTGATCGTAATATATACCTACGGATATTCCTGTGAATTCCGAACGTTGAGGACGTACATAAGTTTCTTCATCAAAGTTCAACCTAGAAGAAGGTAATTTTTGAGTTGAAATTTGCTTCCCGTGTATGAATGATGTTTTCCTTTTACATTGATTTATTGTTGATGAAACAGGGATTTGACAACTCATAAATCCATTATGTGTAGTTACTGTTGATGCACTTCCCATAAATCCTGTAAAAAGGTAAAATAATTCAGTTGCTATACATTCTTAAAAATCTATATATATTATTAGCAAATTGTAATTAGGTTAAATCCATTGATATAAAATAATTAAATTAAAGAAAATAACTACATACCTATATAAGGAATACGGATAGGAGTAAAACCCAAACGTTGTTGCATATATGATGGAGTAGTAGATGCTAGTATAATTATAAATAAATTTGTTCAAATAAGATTAATGGACATAATATATATACTGGTATCATATAATAGGACAAAGGTGCAAACTTTATCAATTGTATACACTAAACATTCCCAAATGTGTAAGAAGAAATTTATGAAACATACCCGGTAAAATAACCGTCGTTGGAGTAAAAACATGATACTTTTGGTGGTGTGATGTAGGGGTGCAATTTTGATCATTAGAACTTCTTGGTAATGAATTTATATAACCTAAAAGTGTTTAAATCAATTATATACATTGATAAGATACACAATAAACAATTTTTCTTACAAACCTTAATTGAAAATCATTCAAACCACACTAAAATTAAATCGATCAACATGGAAAAAAACTTACTTGTTCTTTTGTTGTTTTCTGAACCGAATGGATATTGTTTTTGGATTGTAGAAGGTGATTCATTTTGTAATACAGTTGAATTTTGAGTAAAAGAAGAAACACTTGATGAACAAATATTTACTCTTAAGATACCTTATTTATGAATAACATAAAAAATTTAAAGACTATTATAAGAAAATTATACCTGGAATTATTGTATTGTTACTAACAACTTGATTAAAGAAAAATCATTCTAGTGCTTCGTAAGTCTCGCAATTTAATATAGGCACTTCATGTAGCTTGTTAGAATCATTGGATATTACTATATGGATAATGAGAATGAGAAAAATACTTAGCAAATGAACATTAAAAGTGGTTAACAAATAAAACTTATATATGAACGAAATGAAAATCCAAAATTCAATTATATTGAGTACAGTCATACGATTACTAATTGTCTATAAAACAACCCTTTAAATAATTCACAAATTTTCTTAGCGTGATAGGATGTTTATTTTAATTTTGAGTCATTGAATTTGATGAGTTTTTTTGTTGGGGTAAATAATTAAAATGATTTTACATTTGTTTTTAAAAATATAACATAAAGTTTTTAAACAGTAACACAAATCAAATGAATAAGTATTGTTGTGATGTATGTTGCATCAAACATTATAGAAAAAAATGTATAAACGTAATATAAAGAATTAAATAATAACATACAATTAGAGATATCTTGTAAAACAATCCTTTTATTTCTTCCATACTCAGCATCTGATTGAGATAAATGAATTCCGTTAGAACTCTCTGATATTGTTGTTCTTTTCTTTGATGATGTTCTTCTATCCATGTTTGAATCATAAGACTAAAACATTGGTTATGAATGCAAAAGAAGAAAAAGTGTTTATTTATACTCAATTTCCTGTAAACATCTAATTAAGGAAAAAATTGAATGTAATTATTTGTATTTGTTGCCGTATTTTATATAGAATGTTTCCAAATATCTCGAAATGGAAATATATTTATTGATATCATTATTAAAATTTGTTCTGTAAATAAATTTTACATATAACTTCCATTAATATATTAAATTCTTTTTTGTAAAAATTACATATAGGTATATGTAATTTTTTAAATCCTCAGACACAAAATTATATTTTGGTGAATGAAACATCACAAAATCATTGTTGGAAATTTTTGTATGGTTTTAATTATAGATTTGAATTGTAGTTTTGAGGTTGAATTTTTATGTAAAACAATATCTATATATTAAATATAATGCATTCATTGTACTGGGTAACAATACATGTAAATTTATGCATACAATGAAAACCATTCCAGACAATAAATATGTAACTAAACTTAAAAATTTATGCATAAAATGAAAACAATTCCAGCCAACAAATATGTAACAAAACTTATAAATTTGTGCATAAAATGAAAACCATTCCAACCAACAAATATGTAACAAAACTTATAAATTTATGCATAAAATGAAAACAATTCCAGGCAACAAATATGTAACAAAACTTATAAATTTATGCATAAAATTAAAACCATTCCAACCAACCAATATGTAACAAAACTTGAAGGCATAAACTGCAGAAAAATTTAAACCGAAATTGTACGAATAAAAAACAACATATAATAATAGTCTATAAAAACTCAAATGTAACGATAATTAAATCTATCACATTGGCTCCATTTTTTGTTTCTTGAACTTTTGATTAAATTGTAATGTCTTTGAACTTGAAGATTGAATATGAATGTCGTGATCAATCTCTTCAAAATGTTTTTTTTGGGTCAGGACTTGTTGCAGTGCTGGCAATATAATAAGTGAAGAACTATTTTCTGCCGTCCCAGATATTGCTTCCTAAATATACATAAAGAAAAGTTGTACAAAATTTTAGATATAAATGTTTGTAATATCAAAACACTAGCTTGAATTATATGGAACAATTTTAAAATTTCTCTACCTTTGAATCGATACAACCTTGTGACACTGCGATCATAGACGACGGAGAATCAAATTCAGCAATTAAATCCTACAAACATAAATAAAAAAATTAACACAAAAGAATAGTGTTAAAACATATTTTTTATAAACTATGCATATGATTAAATATTAATTACCTCCAAATTTGGCTTTCCTTGTAACAAATTTCTAATAACATCTTCATCATCGGTCAATTTGCTAACTGTAAAACTGTAGTACTTATGCTCGATGTTATAGTTAGAAATCTTAACCTTGAACATAAACTTCTTGTTCAACAATTGGTTAAACTCGTCTGGATATGGAGAAAATCGGGATTGCTATATATAATTTTGATTAAAATAAATAATTAGTGAATGTGTAAGTAAAATTATTCGAATGTTTAGTAAATAGGCTTCGTATGCGACATACCTTCTTCATACTTTTCATCAAAGTAGCTGTGGTTTTGTTCAATAATCCAGTAATTATTGTCTCAAACAATGTGAGAGAAACAGTTCCAGTACAATCTTAAACACGTATAAAAACCTTCATTCTATATTAATAAATTAAATAAAATTATTCATTGAAAAAGTTAATACTATTAAAATATTTGAGAAAGTATTGTAATATAATTATGTCCAACTTATAATATAGTCATCAGTAATTTACCTATTATAAACATCTGAAACAGGACCGCATGTATTGCATTTATATGGATGAATGCCTTCTCCTGTTATAAATAATTTAATAGAAATAAGGAAAAGATATGTAGAATTTTAATAAAATGAATATATCATAAAAATAAACATATGGATTACCCTCATTATTTTTAACACCACTATTGCATTTGCGGCATGTCAAATAGTACCATCCTTATTCATGTTCAATCTTTATAACCTTTGCCACAAAGTTGCACTGCATCGCCTAAAATACCAAAGAATTTGACAAAAAA
This sequence comes from Dittrichia graveolens, assembly GCA_038502395.1. NCBI lineage: Eukaryota > Viridiplantae > Streptophyta > Magnoliopsida > Asterales > Asteraceae > Dittrichia > Dittrichia graveolens. Next base: position 72,621,204 of record JARJIL010000005.1, on the reverse strand, counting down.
CAATAATATAGGTTATAAACATGATATTGTTTAAGCAATTATAATGAATAGCGTGAGGTTAATAATTTACCGTGTCTATCTCAAACATTTCATCAACATGCTTAACCTCAAAAGCTTTGAAATAATCTTCTCGACTTGTAATGACTGTGTTGCTGGACAGTTGTACAAACATATCCAAGGAGGATGTTTCTTTCTCATGGTTTTCATTCACATTGTCAATATGTTTGAATAGTATTGAAAATATTAAACATAAATTACCAAAAAATATATATGTACATAAGCTAACCTTTGCATAAACTCATTAATGGGTTGTATGTCCTCATTAATAAACAACTTTGATCCGTTAAGGGAATTGGAGACTTGAGGAATACCTGTACTTATAAATATAGCATGATTTAAATAATAATACGTATAAAGTAAATGAAATATTTACTTTTTTAAATTAATAACATTACCACTCCAATATTGGAACTTTGCAAGTTGTAAGATAATTACAACAGGATTGTTGTCATTGTTGTGTCCTTGGATGAACTTTTGAAGCTTCAACGCGTGTTTATCTCACGCTTATTTTTTCACCACTGACATTTAAATTATAATTTAGTATAATGTTATTAATGAACTCATATAATTGGTTTCGATAAATTATGCATACATCAAATTAAATGGAGTTCGTGCAACAGACATTAACATAATTTGTATGATGATTACCTCAAATCTTGCAATTCACAATTCAGTAAACTTTTGTCACGCCCCAAAACCCTTATAACCTTCAAATCATTCGAAGAAATCACACGACCTATAACATCTGGAAAAAGTATAATATGTGATTGAACACAATCTATTAAGAGTGTTTAATAAATTAAATATGTTAAGTAAACTGTAAATAATGATATATTAGTTTTTAAGAATTATCTTACCAAACGCAACACTATTAGCAAGTCTTCGTTGGTTAACATCAGCGAAATCAACAAAACGAAAATCAATAGCTAATACTGATTTAAAATCAGATGTTGGTGTCATAATGGTGGACTTGTAAAAGTTAAGCTTTGCAACATGATCAACCACTTTAAACTTTGGATTGTTTTCTGTAACTCCAAAATTAGAGATAAAAAAGACTTCACCCTCTTTTAATTGATTTTCAAAGTGAGCAATAAGAACAGTTTTGAGTGTTGCAAAAATTCTATCACCCTAAAAGAATGAAAGATAAATTATAATTAGCTATTGTAGGAGTATATGTATAAAAAATTATTACAAATAACTAAGTGAAACTAAAGATGTAAATGGAAAATATGGAATTGTATCGATTTTACCTTCTCATCTTCCAAAATCATGTCAAGACTTGCCTGTTTTTGTGGATTATTTGCGTAACATGCCTTCCACTTCAAAATAATTTTAACTTTGATACGAAACACGTCAGATGTGCCATCAATGAACTTGTGCAGAGTGACATCTTTACTTGGTATAATATCTGAAGACATTAACATTTTTCTTTCTCCAAAAGAAACTAAACTTTTAGTGAATTATGTTTAATATATATATATATGTGAGAGTCGATTTTAAGAACATGTATTTATTACATAAGGTAAAGGAATGAAATTAATACTAAAATTAAATCAAAATAATAGTATCCATATTTTTTTAAAATATGGAGTAAATATTAAGCTAAAACACAAATACCTTTGTAATTTAAGAAATGTTTGACTTTTATTTATTTTGAACCACGGAATATAATTTAAATATATATTCCAAGTATGCAATAATCTAGACTTCCAAAAATATATCCACAATTTCCTGTATAAAATTTATATTTCAAAAATAATTAAATATATTTCCTTTTAAACTACCAATACTAATAGAAATCTGTGTACATAAATGTAATATATTATTAGTAAGATATCAAGATAATAAAAAAAATTCAAAACTAACGAACAATTACATTTTTGAAAAATATGTAATCAATATAGAAAGAAAAAAATTAAAAAAGATTTCCTCTAAATTAAATGACAAATACCAAACATTTAAAATGTACAAAATATTATGTTGACATTTAATATTATTTTTTTAAAATGGCCAAAGTTGGCACTTTTTGTAATATTTAAAAAAGTATTACATACATTTTACGATTTAGGTGACAAGAAAAAAAAGAAACAAATTTAGTAGGTTTTATTATGAACTAATTCTCATTTTCTAAAACCATGCATTTATAATTTACATTTTACATTCACATAATATGTGTAGATTTAGTATCAAAATTACGAAAAAAATACAAAATACAGCGCTTTTCATAAGTTTACTAATCATAGCAATACAGTCTAACGTTTGCAAACATCAAATAAGTACCGCTTCAAATTAATATGTATAAACCTGTGTTTGTGCTGTCTAAACTACCTTACTTATAAAAACTACCAAACAATACTACTCTATCTATTATTTCATATTTGCAATGAATGATTTCGTGGGTTGAAAACATACAGCAATGTAAAATACAAACACTTGCCACTAACAGACCAATATTAACATATGATATGGTTTAATACTAATAGTAACATATATACATGCATCCTAAAAATCCATGACGATTTAACCCAAATATATATATAATAATCAGTTAGATCATGTTATCACAAAAAGTAACCTATAGGTGTATCATATAGGTATCCAAATAATTCTATCCTGTTTGGTGATGCATAGTATCAGCCTTCAAAAAATAGCATGTCAAACCACAAGCAAACCCCTAAGTTTCCAGACAAACATACCGGGACATGTTACCGAACTTACCACAATGTTAATAAACAGTAAATACCACATACCCACTTTCCTGAAGATTGTTAACTTCCAACACAAACTTCAAACTTTTACTCTCACAGTAGCTGGTGTATTGTTGAAGTTCCTTCCAAGCACCCTTCATTACCACATGATATTGTGGCGCAACATCCCCCAACCTCGGATCTCCATAAACTTTAAACCGCATCTGGGTCCGGTAATCTTCACATCGTGCAGTGACTGGAGCAGCAACTTCATTAAGCTTATACTTCTTAACAAACCAAGCCGGAATGTGCTGAAAATAAGACAATAAATATAATTATAAGTTAATATAAACGTAACATTAAAATATTAAAAAAATAAGATTACCAATGCATTTTGTGAAAGAATATCAGCCATCCGCTTCCTAAAAAATGGAGATATCGATATCTGGGGTGAATCGAGTTGCTTGTAGAAGCAACATTGCGTGCTACATAATAACATTTAGTATATATATTAATAAAAAGAAGAATGAAATTTCTATAATCTGTTTGAATTATGAAAATTTAAACAGATTAGAACATATTACCAAGGTTATAATACTGTTGATGTGAGAATGGTCCAAAATGGCAGGGAACTACAATTTAGAGATTTAAATGGTTTGAGAAACCGAATATATTAAAACATAAGTGTTGTTTTATATCGTTCAATGTGAAAATTCTTAAAAACTTACCAATATCCTTACAGAATTTGACATCAGCATGTGGAAGGAAAACACCGCTATCAGTTGTATACTCACATCCATACAAATCAAACATTTTCAACTTAAACTCAAATAAACCAGGATAGTTCTCAAACACAATAAAACTGTCTTTTTAACTCCAAACCTACTTAACAATTTGACAAGACTTTTACCGACAATGCCACATGGCAATTCGTCATGAATCAACAACTCAGCATCAAATCTAACGTTAGCGATCCAAATGACAACTTTTTTTTTTCAAAATCTGAACGAACTGTTGGAACCAAACCATCTGAATGAACTGGTAAATATAAATTAAGTAAATAAAGTAAAATCTAGGGTTAGATACAAAACGAAGTATTTGGTAAATTGAAGCACTAAACATGAACAATAAAAATATATATACATGTATTGGTATATATATATATATATTATGTACTATTTAAGTAGATCTATAAACGTATAAATCTGTCTATGTATATATATATATATATTTATATATATAACTTACAACAAAACCAGCAGTTGGGTCTTGAACAGTAACACCGTATTTGATGCGATCACCTCTGCGTATTTTTTGATAAAGATTGGTGTTGCAAAGACCAGAATTGTCATAAACGTAAAGATATATAGGATCATTTGGATTTATAGTGAAATGCAAAATATACCCAGGCATGACATTACGACTCTACATCAACTCCTTCATTTCCTCCCACCAATTCTGAGAACATCATTATGGACATCAAGCATTATGTCCATAAGGTACCTTTCTGTATCAACGTGAACAACGATCCTAGTCGGGATATTAGCTCCAAATCATGCTTGACAATATACGGTAGATCCTAGAGTAAAACGAAATGGTATACATTAATACAAATAAGTGTTAGAATCTATATAATATGAAAATAGTGTTTTCAAAAAGTTACCAGAAGTATTTCTTTGATTCTGAGAATAAAGTCCATGTTACTGTAAAAGAATAAGAAGTAGTTAGCACAAGTACAATATAAATCCAAAAGCATGTTGGAAGCTTCAAATAGTTTAAGATATAAACAATTATAAATTATCAAAAGATAACACAAATCATAAGAAACATAAAACAGTTTAATACCTAAATATGATAACTTATAATTATTCAAACAGCCAAATCTATATATAAAACAAATTGATGTATTAAAACAAAAATAAAGATCACACATTCATGAGTAAATTAATAATTGAAAAACAGTCTAACTAAGAGATTGAGGAATTAATTGAAGGTCAATCTATAGCACAAGTATCAGTGTATGAAATTAAATATATTTGATTGTCAAAACATTCTTTAAACCATAAATAATGTAAAACACTAATATTTCTAAACAAACAGTCACTCAGAAAGATTTCAAAACTAAAAGCCAACAACTAAATCATGTAAAACATTAAAATTTCAAACCATAAATCCTGTAAAACATTAAAAAGAACATATTCATGAGTAAATTAAGTGATGATATCAAGAAAAACAGAACATGAACAAATTGAAGGACACTAATATTTCTAAACAAACAGTCACTCAGAAAGATTTCAAAACTAAAAGCCAACAACTAAATCATGTAAAACATTAAAATTTCAAACCATAAATCCTGTAAAACATTAAAAAGAACATATTCATGAGTAAATTAAGTGATGATATCAAGAAAAACAGAACATGAACAAATTGAAGGTAAAAATACAATCACAACGAATACGATGATGAATTAACATATATTTGTTAATATTTTCATATTTCACATACTTCATATACTATTAGACAATATACGTATCAAAATACAGGAATCATTAATATTTCTTCATGTAAATTTGGAGGATGAAGAACATTAAACCCTAAATAACTATTAAAACATGAAATTAGATTGTTTATAGCTGTCACATATATATACTACATTAGCATGTTGGAAGCTTCAAATAGTTTAAGATATAAATAATTATAAATTTCAACTTTCAAGTTAATAAGAATACAAAACTTCTTTTACCCTTAAAAGTCAATCTATAGCACAAGTGTCAGTGTTTGAAAATAAATAATATTTGATTGTCAAAACATTCTTTAAACCATAAATAATGTAAAACACTAATATTTCTAAACAAACAGTCACTCAGAAAGATTTGAAAACTAAAAGCCAACAACTAAATCATGTAAAACATTAAAATTTCAAACCATAAATCCTGTAAAACATTAAAAAGAACATATTCATGAATAAATTAAGTGATGATATCAAGAAAAACATAACATGAACAAATTGAAGGTAAAAATACAATCACAACGAATACGGTGATGAATTAACAGATATTTGTTAATATTTTCATATTTCACATACTTCATATACTATTAGACAATATATGTACCAAAATACAGGAATCATTAATATTACTTGGGAAAGCACAGAGATTAATTAGGGTTCTTGTAAGCTAGCGTCTGAAGAGAAAAGGTATACGGGAAGGTGTAAAGAAACGAAGCTTAAAGGATGATAATTTACAATGGTTGAAGAACATTACCTGCGAAAACCTTTGGAATCTGCAGTCAAGACCGACAGATTCAAACGAAATCGCGGAGAAAACCTTCGGAATCGCCCTTCAAGTATATAAACGATTGCATACAAAGTTTAATAAAGAAAAAACACAAAGATAACGAAGAACATGATGATCAATTACAATGTTTGAAGAAGATTACCTGCAAAAACCCATGGAATCTGCCGTCAAGATTGACGGATTCGAACGAAATCGCAGGGTTTATGTGAAATGTCTACGTGAAGAGAAAACAAAACGTCGGAGTGTAGTATCGCGTAAGGAATCCGGGTCAATATGACCCGCGTGTTTCTAAATTTCGGGTTAAAATACCCACGTACAAAACATGGTTGGATATTACTAAAAGGGGTAGTCAAAATTACAATTCTGGTCAAAATTGAAAAAATGAAGGATTCTTATTGGTTAATTGAATTTTAATTTAAGAAGCTTCCCCAAGAATGATTTTCTTTTAATATATATAGATATAGATATAGATGCTACTAAGAATCTGACTCAAAAATGTCAAAATAGATTAAACGGGTCAAAAGTTTGACCAAAGTTTTCCAATGTTGCAAAAATCGCTATGCGCTACTCGAGCGGTTGATCAGGAAGCAACGAGTACTCGGCCTAGGCCGGGAGTACTCAGAGAGTACTCGGATTGGGATTTTTTATGTATAAATTCAAAAATTCACATGTATTATGTTCATAAATACTCATATATATATATATATATATATATATAATTGTTCATAGGTCCCAAGAAATATGTTAGAAACATAAACATAATTGTTAAAAACTTCAAATTGCATCGTATAGTCGACGGTCATGAGAAGAAGTGGAAGAGATACTATTGATTTCGTACTTGTGATAAGTAGCGGAAGAGAGGAAATAGATAAGGTTAAAAAATATAGTTACTTGAGTGCCATATGCTTTTGAAAAATTCAAAAGAAGTTTTTTAACCTTGGTTGGCCGAGTAGGACCGAGTAATGCCGAATAGGACCGAGTTTTGACCAAATCCGAGTTATATGGCCGAGTAGCCCCGACTCGCCTCGGTAGATGGCCGATTTCCGAGTACTCGGCCGCCTAGGCCGAGTTTTACAACACTGAAGTTTTCAAATAGTCTTAGTTTTATACATTGTTAATTCTAGAACTAAAAAATTTCAGTTTAAACCGTATTCAAATTTGTTTTTATGTTTCATTTGGTTCAATTGAAAATTGGCGGAGTTCACTTCGTTTTGATCTTAGGAAAAAAGTTTATATGAAAGACTCAAGGAACTAAAACCCCGGCCCGATAAACGCCTTAACTTTGTCCCGTAGACTTTTTTCTTGGCTCGACCGTTGTTGCTAGTGTTTCTTTTGTTTTCTGGAAAAAAAATGATGATAAGTGGAATCAAAGGAAAACAAAAACCAATATGTATTGTTCGTATCAATCTCTATATAGAAATTTCGTAAATTTTACTTTGTGGCTCTTTGAACAAGGGTTGTGCTATACATAACAATATAACATTGTGTGTACACGAAAAATTCAATACATATGTGTGTATCAAGTCTCAGTATCAAAAGTAGATAATATGGATTTAAGTTGTTATTTGTACCTTTTTTCGTAGTAGAAGATGGTTAGATAACCAATATTCTCACTTATCATTTATTATGGGAAAGGAAATTTACCGAGAATTGGTTTTCTAAAGATCACCCAATCTTAATATGGTAAGAAAACCTCTATGTAATATAATAGATGTGTTCATGTAACACCGTAAAACTCAAGCCATTTTTTTTAAAACGTTGCGGAAGCAATTCTCTAATTTCATTTTAATATAAACATCCACAAAGTATAAAGTACTTTTACAAATCACAACATTCGTTTGTGTTACAAAAGATTACAAAACATGGCTCGCCTCTTCTCAAAATACAATATCAAAGTATTGGTCAAATTCCCCTTTCCACAAACAAAGCTAAACAACTACTCACATAAACCTGCAAAAAGTAATCAACCGTGGGGGATTAGCACAAAGCTAAGTGAATGGAAGCTACAGACAAGTACAAAACAATCACTGTTCCCAATGGAACCTCTGAACATCAATTCTCAAGCAATCCGTCAATTCAACAATCTCTTTCATCCCGAGGACCGGCGGTTCTGCCGAACCTACAACCAAAGCTGGCCAAAGCAAAGGTTTACCGATAGCTCCCTGCCGATTTGCACAGTAAACTCCCCTTTGAGAAACAAATGCAACAGAGGAGCTACTACTGTTCAACCAACCGCAAGCGAGCCCAGCTTTTGCATCAACAGCTGACCCCAACCAGCCCTTACACAGAAGCTAATCTCTTCCGACCCGTAACACAGAAGTCGGTTCTCAAACAATCCAAATACTCCTCCAGTCACAATCACAATCAAAACTCTTTCACACATAACATATATGAACATGTAATCCTGATTTAGGATATTGCAGACTTAACAGTCTATCATGGTATGACAAACAATCTATCTTCGCATAACGAACCTAACAGTCAAATATCTCATATTCGAATCAACAAACAATCTTTGCAATCAAACAATCTTTCAATAAATCAATTCATATTGTTACCACCAGAACCACCCGTGAGTAAACTTCCACTCACCTCAGTCCTCAATCACGTCTGCTCAGTTGTCTAATATCACCGAGTCTTTGGATTGCCTGAAAACACAGCAATAACCAAATCAGTCTCAAATATATAAATATATTTACCCCCATATATTTATAAATTAATCATCCATTAAATAAACATCAAACAATAAACAATAAACAATTGCAAGTTCAAACACAAAATGTCGGATTCTTAAACTATCGGATTTGGGCACTGTCAGATTTCTAAGAATTCGCAACCCTGAGTATCGGATTTCATCCAATCGGATTCTGAGACTCGGATTTCATTATATACCGGTTTTGGGAGTTCCGGAATTCTAGACTCTCAGATTTGAATCTCTCGGTTTTCAAGTGTAGGATTTATAAGCAACAATCGGATTCTAAGTTTCCTTATTCAAAGTGTCGGATTTCGAATTACCCGGATTATCGGATTTTGGGTATCGGTTTTCAAAACTTCCAGATTTTCATCAATTCTCGGTTTTTCACCATCTTCTTCATTTTAACAAATCCGCCACCTTCATCACCTTCATAACTTAAACCCAAAATTTCTAAACTTTCCAAAAAATATTTTAACACAAATTCATGCATCAAAACTTCATATAAACATATAGATTACAAGAACATACAAAACCCACCAAAAATCATATTCCTTCCAAACCGATACTAGTGTTCTTCATAAATTCATGCTTTTCAATCAACAATCACCCCAAGTCAACATTAAAACATGTTAAAATATAAATCTAACCTTTTACTTGAATTTGGAATCAGCTAAATAGAATTCCGATTCTTTTCTTTCTTTCCTTCTTTCTTCGGCAGGGAATACACACAGAACACAAACACTTCACCTTTGAATTAACAGATGATATTTCTATTCAAATGAATACCCATGCACTAATACACAAATCAAGGCATGAGGTGGCCTAGCCCACCTCTTTTCTCACAATTACACCTACACGTGTACACTATTACATACATGCATACATACATACGATATACGGCACTAGTTACATGCATAGATACATACATACAATATTTAATTCATACTTTAATTAAATCAATTAATCAATTACTCATATAATCATATTGAAAACAGATAAACACTTACCACAAACCCGCTAATCTCCTAGTCCAGGTTCGCGGGTGTTACAGTTCGGCAACGGTCTTATGGGAGATTACAGGGGCTTAGGATTCTAGTTTTCATAATTCTTAGCCCTCTAGCCCTGTTCGGGTGTTACAATCTTGAGGGGATTATTAAAAACATAAGCTCTCTTAAGCCCAACAAATAAAAGCCTTTTCAAGTAGCTTATGGCTTGGGCTTATTAATTAATCAGCCTCGGCCTCTTTCGTCAAACACACCCAATATATCTTGTGTATTGTTTATGAAGGGAAGGGAACACTCATTCTAACAATGACTTAAGGTGTGTTTGACGGAAATAGCTGGAAGCTAATAGCTAGAGCTGGAAGTTATATTTTTTATTCGTATATGTGTTTGACAAGATAGTCGGAATGACAAAAAAACAAATCATAAAAATATGAGGAATTGTAAAACAATTAAAGAAGAGTATTTAGGTTATTTTGTATATAAAAAGCTTCCGGCTAGTTTTAAAAGCTACTTCAAGAAGCCTTTTGTTTTAGAGCTTTTTATTTATAAAAAAACTTCCAGCTTTTTCATCCGAACAAGAATTGTAGCGTTTTCTTTCAAAACAAAACACTACTGAGAGGGCTTACAAAAGTTGTGTACCGAACACACCCTTGGTGTATGATATATCAAGAGACAAGGAGAACACCAAGATCCCGGTTTTCATAAAATTGCCTTCTCGTCAATTTGAAAAACTTCAGAAGACGTAGAGAAACCTCTTACTCTATTTTACTTTTCGTCATATGCATAGTTATAAAAAACCGCTTTGACGTTTGCTTGTTTTCTTCTGCTATTTTGCATGTATGTTTCTTTGTAACCTTGTTAGATTAAGATGGGTGAAGAAACAAACATAATTTAACATCCGGCTAAAAACATAGATCATCAAGTGTAGAGTACTGTTTCGTAACAAAATTAGAAAATAGAGGGTCAAATGGAGAAACAAAAGGCATTATAGAAAATCATGGAAGAGATAACCATGCCATCAACGCTACTCATTACCATCATTCACATGTGTTATTGCTTCCACCCTAAGCTTTTAATGAGCATGAGATTTGAAGCCGTTGATAAGAATGGTGGAATTTTGTTTGACACAAAACAGCGAATAAATACAATATATACAAGCAACAATGTGTTTAGAATATTGAAAACCAGAGTATTTTGTACTATATTAGTAAATATTTATAGTGTACAAAGGTACATAAGAACCGTAATGGAAACCCTAAAGAGCACTAACCCATGTATACAATCGTGTTAATCCATCTTATACTAGACTAGAATATACATATTTCCACTTCCCTTTCAAAACCACATGATATTTTGGAGAAGCAACACCTAATCTAGCATCACCATAAACCTTAAACTGCATTTATGTCGGGTAACCACAATGCGCCGTCACTAATTGAATAACCTAATTTAAATTGTACTTTTTGATATATACCATGCGGGTATGTGCTGCATTGAAATATTGATTCAATAATATAATATAAATTGATTTGAAAAGTTATGGTTACTAGGCCATTGTTGGACAGGACATTGTTCATTGTTTTCCGAAAGAACTGAGTTTCTTGAACATTATGAAGAAATGAATTACTACCGTTGGGATCTACATAATATGAAAATGTAAAAAATTCAATAGATACTATCAATAGGTGTACTTGACGTATTGTTGAAAATAAATAAATATTAAAGAATGTTATCAAGATGATAGAATTGCTGATGTTTAAGGTGACCAACATGACATAAAACTACAATTTAGACGATATGATTTGTCATATAAAGTAAATAACAAATAATTGATTTGTTAGATTATAACATTCAAGTAAAAGATAGTAATATAATAAAATACTTAAAATCCTAAACATACTTACCAATTTTCTTCTAAAACTTTATATCATAATGTGGAAGGAATACTCCGGTATCAGTTATGTACTCTAAACCATTCACATTAGATATTTTTGGTTTAAACTCAAAACACCATTATAGTTTTCAAAGACAAGAAAACTTCCCTTTTTAACACCAAATATGTGGTATAAATTCACAAAACTTTTACCAATGAACTCACGTGGTAATTTTCTTCTAACTTGTTATTTATCCATATAACAACATTGAGATTCAAAATGTTGATGAATTACTTGAACTAATTCGTATAAATGAACTGGTAAATAAAAATATATTAAAGAAAATTAAGATTGAAAATCTGACACTATAAAATGTATTATTAAATAATTTGACAATGTAGGATGTAAATATTGAATATATTTAGGGTGTGTTTGGTGAAAAAGGCCGGGGCTGGAGCTGAGGCTAGGGCTGGAGTTGGGGCTGGGGCTGATTAATTAATAATCTCAAGCCCAAGTCATAAGCTACTTGAAAAGGCTTTTATTTTTGGAGTTTATGAGGGCTTATGTTCTTAATAATCCCCTCAAGATTGTAACACTCGAACATAAATAGAGGGTTGGAGATTATAAAAACTAGAATCTCAAGCCCCTATAATCCCCCATAAGTCCGTTGCCGAACACATCCTTATACATATATAGAGAGATTTGAGTTTAGTATCCAAAAGTGTATCGAAGTAGTCATTTTTTGCTATTATATATATCCAATTTCAAAAACTACCATTTAATGTATCCAGCTTTATAAACTTACCAAATGATGTATTGTGCTACCTTCTCACAACGTAACTGGTAATGCTTTTGTCTTTCATTTATTTATTATTGCTACATTAGCTTTTAATTTCTACATCATAAATTAATTTTCACTATCATTTTTAACATATGAAAAACATTCATATGACCATCTTCAAGTGTTAGGAAAAACATTTGAAAAACATATTCATCATAAACAATTAACCCTAGAAACTAATGACTGATGAACAAATAAAAAAGCCAAACATCTTCATTCTTCTAAACATTCAAAATCAAACATTATGAAGAACACTCCAATCAAATTCACAAGAACAATCAAATAAAAAAGCCAAACATCTTCATTCTTCTAAACATATAACCAATCAAACTAATCATATCTCTACCTTATAATGAATTGAAAGAGTGTAATTTGATGTTGAATTTGACTGAATGTATGCCTCTTCTACTGCCCAAAAATCCCAACTCTTGATTTTCTAGTGTGTGTAGTATTTTTGTAATGAATTTTTAAAGTTAACTCATATATATATTTAGCACTTTGGGCAATTAGCATAAATGCCCCTTGGACTTTTTATCTTTTATTTTGGCAGTTTCAGCCCCTCTAGTTATACAAACACCTCATAATCTCAATTAGACAATTCATGCTTTTTATAATATTTATTTATTTATATTTAATTAAGTAATTTCAAACCTTGGGCGTTACAGTTGATGCGACCTAAGAAGTCAATGTGACTTACAGTGGTCGGAGATCACATATGTGTTTGTGTTGATGAGTACATGTATTCAAGATTTGTATACAATTGTGGCACAAAAGTTATATCAGCAAAGTTTTGGTATTTCCTTGATAATTGTAATATTTTAAGTGTTTTATTGAGTTGCTACTGGTTTTTTAGCTCATCATTGTTGTTTGATTTTTTTTTCATGTGCTGTAGTGGACAAAGCTTCCGGTGTATAAGATTGAAGGTTTTTGGTACAATAAATCAAAAACTACTTTTAATGCAAGAGCCGATTGTAACCCAATTTTACAAAAGTGATATTTTAATAATGATTAATCTTTGTTTAAAACTTTTATGTTGAACAAATAAAAAAATCCCGAGCGTTAAAGAGAATGTAACATAGAGTGTATCAATGCTTGTATAATTGATTAACTATCTACAACTATCAATTATGTACTTTTTATTTAGCTGGAATCAAGAAAGAGAACTAGAATTAGGATATTGGATTATAAAGTGATATTTGAATAATGATTAATAATGCACAAACACATTATATGGTTTACACTAACTAGTGGCTTTGGCCTTTGTGTATAAGTATATAATTAAAATAATAAGTTGATAAACATGACACATATGTAATTTGTGATTACTTTGTTCCACTAGTGTTATATATATATTCGGTTTATATTATAATAACAAGTTTTAAATCAAAATACATAGTAATTATTCAGTTTTGATTCATTCTAATCCAAAACTCAAAAATATCCGAACCAAAAATTCTAATTTGAAATTTTCGGTTCAGTAATGGTTTTATCCGATCAATGAACACCCTTACTTACCGTAACTCTTAAAAAGAGATTGTTATTTCACTAATACTCCAACAATTAAGTCCGAACATATCAACAACAACAAAACCATAATCCCGTCAAGTATGAACCTGCTTAAAGATAATCATATATCATTTGTATATAGAGACATTTTAGTCCCACAACTCAATTATGAGCATTAAAGAAAAGTTAGAGAGTACCGATGCTTGTGTATATATGTGTACAACTATCAATTATATACTTTTTTATTTAGCAAAAATCAAGAAGGAGAACTATAATTAGGATGTGGATTGTTTTCCTCCATGTATTTATATTAAATTATTAATAACGCACAAACACATTAGATGGTTTATACTAACTAGTGGCTTTGTCATTGTGTATAAATATATAATTAAAAATAATAAGTTGATATATATGATAGATATGTTATTTGTGATTATTTTGTTCCACTAATTATATATACATATATATAGAGAGAGAGGAGAGACAATATCAGATGAGAACATCTTTTAACGTGAGAAAATATGTTTTTACCGGATCCCTATATATATATATATATATATATATATATATATATATATATATATATATAGGGTAAAGGTCTATATAGAACTACCCTTAAACATAAACCCTAAAGTCTAAATCTCAGTGTAACACTACTTTTCCAGTTTTAGCTCAAAAACATTAGTTAACAAGTTAGCACCCAAAAGATATCGAAGTTTTATAAAAATACATTTTCTAAGCACACATGTGCTAACATTTACAAAAGTAGTGTCAAAAGTTTGTTTCTCAAAACCAGGAGCTATCTAGCTGATCACCGCGCTGGGGCCTTACCCTTGCTGGAACCCGTGCCACCTGCAACATACAACACTAAAACATAAGCTAACGCTTAGTGAGCATACTAGGTGAACATAAATAACAAATAGGATGTCTCGCATCCAAGCTGTAACACCTACAAACCTGCACAAAATGTTACTGTCCTCGAGTATAACTATGCCACCTGCATAGTCATACCCCCTACCACTGTTCCGGTATACAACTACACCACCTGCGTAGTTGTACACCCTGTCACCGTTCTGGTATACAACTACACCACCTACGTAGCTGTACACCTTGTCACTGTTATGATATACAGCTACACCACCTGCATAGCTTTACACCTTATCACCGTTCTAGTATATATATGTGACAAATATATCACTTAACACCGATATCATAATGTTCATTTAATGCATATTCATATGCTAATCATACTAAAGGAAAAATATACACACCTAGTAACTAAGTATTATGCTAAACAAGTAACATGTGCAGTCAAGTATCCAGGCATCCTCCTACATCAGTGAATTAAGACAGGCATTATAAATTATTCAAACTGCACTAAAATTTGTTATGAAAACTGCTTTGAAAACTGAACAATGCAAGGGCAAGCCCGTGCCTGACTAGATACGGTTGTGCTTAACTCGGACATAGGTGTACCTTATCCTTAAGGCATGCTCGTGCCTCCCTCCAAGTACCCCATGCCTCAACCCCAGAGCACGGGGGTACCTCATGAACAATGGCGGTCACGGTCACCGATCACGACCGTACCCCCGTAGGCATGCCCGTGTCTTATGAACTGCAGCAGCGGTTCCACGACCACTCTACTGTTTTCCGGCCAAAAATGTATAAAACTCATCTTTTAACAATTCTAACTACACAGGGGTGTTTTCCTACACCCTGAATAACTATATAACAACATCTAACTCAAATACAAACAAGCTTTGATCTTTAAATCCATACTTCACCCGTTTGAAGCTTGAAAACCATTAAAATAGATCATACCTCAAAGATTCTAGGTTGAAGATGAAGATATAAGAAGCTCAAAACACCGATTCTTGATCACAAATGGAATAGGAGCATAAACTATGGTTTATACGTGTGTATGTATATTATGAAGTGAGTTTGCAAGTTCTTTGACTTTGAAAGTCAACATATATATATATATATATACAAGTTGCCATGTAACACCCGCAAACCTGGGCTAGAAGATTAGCAGGTTTGTGGTAAGTGCTTATCTTGTTTAATTTGATTAAAAGGTTAATAGTATGATTAATTGCATTAATTCTTATTATGTATTAATATATATATATATATATATATATATTTATGCATGTGTAGTATGTATGTATTTTATTGTATGTATGCATGTATGTACTTGTGTACGTGTATGAGATATGAGGAGGTGATTGCCACCTCCTATTAGTATGCATGTATACGTGTAGCTTTATGGGTAAACATTCATTACCTTCAAAAATTAAGAAAGTGTAGTGTGTGTTTGATGTGTGTTCTCTACCTAAGAACAAGAAGAATAGTAAACTTGAATCTTTGAAGATTTGTTTGAGTGTTTGTTGTTCAAGATCAAAGGTTGGTACTTGTTTATTGTTGATTATTATTCAGATTCTTGGAGTTTTGATATGAATTTGATGATGCTTAGCATGTATAAATGGAAACACCATTAATGGTGAAAGTTGATAAACTTGAGAAATGGGTTTTGTCATATGATGATGTTTAAATAACTTTGATGTGTTCTTGATGATTCTTGACATGCTATATAGAGTTTGTATGTGTTTAAAAGTATTTTTATGATGTTTAAAGTTGTATGTATGTATAAGTTTGTTGTCTGGAAGTTTTAGTTGAAGAAGATGATGAGTTACAGGGCTCATCCGACTTTCGAATGAGTCATGCGACTTTCGGTACGTTTCATCCGACTATCAGCTTCATCCGTATGTCGCATGAAGTACCCTTGATCCGAATGTCGCATGAGAACCATTGATCCGTATGTCGCATGAAGTACCCTTGATCCGTATGTCGCATGAGAACCATTGATCCGTATGTCGCATGAAGTTTCCTTGGTCCGACAGTCGCATGGCCTTGGTCCGACTGTCACATGAGAAGCTCAACGCGACGCGTTGAGGTACTGGACGCGACGCGTCCAGTGTATTTTAAGATGGAAGCTTTTGTTTGACGAATCTTTTGGTTTGCCCTTTTGTATGTGTATTTATATATAAATCTAACTTGTGGAAAATGAGTATGCTTGTTATACTATATGAGAAGATATATTTATGAATCGAGGACTGATTTCTGGATTGTTGTATTCTCAGGAACTGCGAAGACTTGGTAATATTAGACCACTGAGCAACGTGACTGAAATCAGAGGTGAGTGGACGTTAAACACGGATGGTAAAGATTGCAGGTAATATTATGGATGTAAAGCATGATTGTGGATTGAGATTGAACTGATTGAACTGCTGATTGTGATATTGAATGTTGTTAACTGCTGCATGAATATTTGGTCGATACGCACTATTAGGATGATTTTGAGTTGCGTTGAGAAGTCAGATATACGTGGATTTGGGCTGGGCTTGTCTAACTGGTTGGTTGAACAGTTTTGCAGGTTCGTGTTTGATTTGGGCTGGGCTTGTCTAACTGGCTGGTTGGTTGGTTGAATGTTTTGCAGGTTCGTGTTTGAGTTGAAGAAGGAAGAGTTGACCACACTCTGATACATGTTTTTGAAAATGAGACGAGCCAGTATTTTATAACACCAAACAATAGTAGATGATGATGTTAACTTTCAAACAATGATTGTACATTTGTAATTATTGATTATATGTAATC
Source organism: Dittrichia graveolens (assembly GCA_038502395.1). NCBI lineage: Eukaryota > Viridiplantae > Streptophyta > Magnoliopsida > Asterales > Asteraceae > Dittrichia > Dittrichia graveolens. The sequence continues at coordinate 72,603,587 of JARJIL010000005.1, read as the reverse complement.
AAGTTTGTTTTAATTAGCTTCCGCAGCGCGTTTTAAAAAAATGGCTTGTGATTTTCCGGTGTTACAGCTTGGTATCAGAGCCTAGGTTTGGCGATGCATGCACGGCTAGAGTGTTGCATTCCCAAATCTTGGCTCGTGAGGGGTCAAGCTTTCCTTCGGGGGAATTAGAGTGAGTTAGATTAGTTATAGTAGTTAGTATTTTGGATACTAACGGTTTATGCTAATGAGCTATGAGGTGATGTGATTGTAATAGAGATTATGGTTGATAGAGAGACTCCCATCCTACCTCCTGTGACCCAATCTACAGAAGCACCGGTGATTGAAAATGTGAACCAAGTTGGAACGTCTGGTCAAAAGCAAGAGGAGGACCAGAGCGAATATATCTTCAAACCAGAGAAGGAATTGATGGATCTCACGAATAAAGTCCTTAACATGGAGCAGAGATTGAGTCAACCTCAACCACCACCTGTACCAATTGCGATAACCACACAAGCAACAGCACCACCGGTGTCAGTACCTTTACCACCGGTGACACAGATGATGCAACAGCCTTTCTTTTATCCGTATCCACAATCTGGAGGTTATCCATTTGCGTTTCCAGGATACAAACAACCCTCCACGTACAAGCAGTTCCTCGATTGTAAACCATCTGAATACCGGGGGAGTTCTGACCCCAGTATCACCTTGAATTGGCTTAGGGAAATGACGAAGACATTGGACGCATGCAATTGTGAAAATGAACTAAAAGTGAAATACGCATCAAGAATGTTGAAGGGAGACGCCATGGTCTGGTGGGATTCGATTACCGATCATTTCACAGAACAACAGTAGGAGAGTATCACCTGGATTCAATTCCAGGAAAAGTTATGCGAACAGTACCGTGGAACGTTTGAGATTGCTAAAATAAAGAGGGAATTTATGGAGTTACGGATGACTGGGAACATGACGGTGGATCAATTGATAAAACAATTCAACGAGAAAATGCGACTTGCGAAGCATTGGGTACCTGATGAGGAGTCGAGAATTACCCATTTTGTGGGGGCACTACATCCTGATCTTCGTAGCGCCACCAGGTGCGCTACCACCCTATCTCAGGCATTCACTTAAGCCAAATCGGCTGAAGGAGATTTGATAGCAAGGAACAAGTTGAGTGGGGAAAGAATTTCCCAGCAGAAATCAAAGTTTGAACATTATAATACTCAACAAAGGCAAGGAGGGCAGGGCAGTGGAAACCGTCAGGGAAGTCAGAATAGGATGCCTACTACAGGTAGGTCTACTCAGAGGGCACCTTGGTGTAACAGGTGCAAATCCTATCATCATGGGCAGTGTACACCCCAATCTATGCGATGTGTGAAATGTGGCCAGTTTGGCCATGATTTGAAGAATTGCAGACTGTCGAGGAGCGTCTGCTGGAATTGTCAAAAGGAGGGGCACCGAGTGGGTGATTGCCCATTAAGTAAGAAGACAGCATCTGGGTCAGGAGGGGGAGGTGCTGGAGGGTCATCTACAGCCGGGCAGAAACGGAAGAACCCACCCAGTGCTGAGGGTCGGGCATTTAGGATGACAGTGGATGATGCCACTACCACAGATGATGTAATAACCGGTATGTTTTTAATAAACTCTATACCTGCTAGAGTGCTATTTGATTCAGCGGCAAATCGCTCCTTTGTATCTGTAGAATTCTGTGGTAGGTTGAATGTGCCTTTAACTGATCTAGCTAATGCATTAGAAATTAAGGTAGCTGATGGTATGATGGTACCGGTCACAACTACTATGGCTGGAGCCAAGATAGATATAGATGGTATTTGCTTTCCTGTTTATTTCCTTGTAATGCCATTGTCTGGGTTTGATGTGGTGCTCGGGATGGATTGGCTGAGTTTGAATCAAGCTAGTATCAAGTGTCACAAGAAACTGATTTCCTTTCCATTGGCTGATGGCACAAGAGTGGTAGCAAGGGGGAGAAGGCTGGATCCGTAATTCCAATTATCTCGTGTATGAAGGCTAGAAAGGCGTTGGATAAAGGTTGTGGATCGTATTTAGCCTATGTAATTGATGGAAAGAAAGAGAAGCAAGCAGTGAACGACATCCGGGTGGTAACGGAATACCCGGAGGTGTTTCCTGAAGAATTACCAGGACTACCTCCAGTTCGTGAGGTAGAGTTTAAGATATATTTAATTCCTGGTTCCCGACCAGTGGCAAAGGCACCGTACAGATTGGCACCATCAGAGATCCGAGAGATGATGACTCAGATACAAGATCTGTTAGACAAGGGTTTTATTCGTCCAAGTTCGTCTCCGAGGGGAGCACCAGTTCTGTTTGTGAACAAGAAGGACGGTACGTTACGTATGTGTATCGACTACCGTGAGTTGAATAAAAGAACGATAAAGAACAAGTATCCGTTGCCAAGAATAGATGATTTGTTTGATCAATTACAGGGGGCTTCGTTCTTCTCCAAGATTGATTTAAGATCAGGGTATCACCAGGTGCGGGTTTCAGAGGAAGACGTGTCAAAGACAGCTTTTCGTACGCGCTACGGGCACTACGAGTTCTTGGTTATGCCATTCGGCTTAACAAACACACCTGCGATTTTCATGGATTTAATGAACAGAGTCTGTCGACCCTTCTTGGATAAGTTTGTGATAGTCATCATTGACGATATACTGGTGTATTCAAAGACTGAGGAAGAGCACGAGAAGCATTTGGGATAGATTTTGGAGACACTGAAGAAAGAGCATTTGTTTGCTAAGTTCTCTAAGTGCGAATTCTGGTTGAGAGAAGTACAGTTTTTGGGGCATGTGATCTGTGACGAGGGGGTGAAAGTGGATCCTTCGAAAGTAGAGGCAGTTATGAATTGGAATGCTCCGAACACACCGTCCGAGATCAAGAGTTTTCTGGGGTTAGCTGGATATTACCGCAGGTTTATTAAAGACTTTTCCAAGATTGCGGGTCCGTTGACAAAGTTGACTCGAAAGGATGTAAAGTTTGTTTGGGGTAGTGAACAGGATCAAGCTTTTCAGGTATTGAAACAGTTGTTATGTCAGGCCCCTATTCTAGCTTTGCCAAGTGGCTCAGAAGATTTTATAGTTTATTGCGATGCGTCGTTTGCTGGTTTGGGTTGTGTACTTATGCAGAAAGATCGGGTGATTGCGTATGCTTCAAGGCAGTTGAAACCCCATGAAAAGAATTACCCGACACATGACTTAGAATTGGCAGCTGTTGTTTTTGCCCTAAAGCTGTGGAGGCACTATTTGTATGGCACCAAGTGCGTAATTTGTACCGACCATAAGAGCCTACAGTATGTATTTTCACAGAAAGAGTTGAATATGAGACAGAGACGCTGGGTGGAATTGATTAAAGACTATGATTGCGAAATAAGATATCACCCAGGCAAAGCAAACGTGGTGGCAGATGCCTTAAGCCACAAGGGAGCAGGAAGTTCTATCCAGTTTATGCGTATTGAGATTGTATCTGATCTAGTGGATAGACTAAAATCTACACAGTTGGAAGCTTTGAAAGAGGAAAACTTGAAGAATGAACGGATGAAGAAACGTAAAAATGAACTTGCTGATGACTCTCGTGGATTAAAAGTATACAAGACTCGTGTGTGGGTGCCTATGCAATTGAGAAAGCTGATTTTGATAGAAGCACACAAGTCCCGATTGTCAGTACACCCAGAAAGCACTAAAATGTATAACGACCTGAAAGTGCTTTACTGGTGGCCTACTATGAAAACAGATGTGGCACAGTTTGTGGAATTATGCCATATCTGTGCACAGGTGAAAGCAGAGCATCAGAAGCCCTATGGATCTTTGAAGCAATTAGAAATCCCTGAGTGGAAATGGGAACATATCACGATGGATTTTCTAACCAAACTTTCACGAACTCAGAGAAATAATGATATGATTTGGGTGATTGTGGATCGTTTGACCAAGAGTGCTCACTTCTTAGCTACATGTGAGACGACTTCTCTGAGTAAGCTGGCTCAACTTTATGTTAACGAGATTGTTGCGAGGCATGGCATGCCATTATCAATAGTATCTGACAGAGACTCCAGATTCGTTTCTAACTTCTGGAAGAGTTTACAGAGAGAATTGGGGACGAGAATTAACCTGAGTACTGCTTATCATCCCTAGACTGATGGTCAGCCTGAACGAACCATACAAACACTTGAAGATATGTTGCGAGCTTGTGTAATCGAGTATAGTGGATCTTGGGATTCACACCTGCCATTAATAGAGTTTGCGTACAATAATTCTTACCACTCCAGTATAGGGATGCCTCCGTACAAAATGTTATACGGCCATCGTTGCCGTACTCCGACGTGTTGGTTAGAAGCTGGTGAGAAACAGTTTGCAGGACCTGAGATAGTTCAGATGACAGCTGATAAGGTTGCTATTGCCAGAGATAAGTTGAAAGCAGCCAGAGATAGACAGAAAATGTACGCAGATCCACGTCGTCACCCAGTTAAGTTTGATGTGGGAGAGTTAGTATACCTGAAAGTTTCTCCATGGAAGGGCGTGATTCGATTCGGTAAACGCGGTAAGTTAGCTCCCCGTTACATTGGTCCCTTCCGCATACGTCAGATTGTAAATAACCAGACAGTTACACTAGATCTTCCAGCAGAACTTGCAGGAATACATGATACATTTAACGTTTGCTATTTGAGAAAGTGCAAGGTAGAAGATGGAAACCAGATTCTTCCGGTACAAGAGTTGAAAGTTGATTCAAAGAAGAGGTTGATAGAAGAACCAGTAGAACTGTTAGATCGAAAGGTGACCAAGCTCCGAAAGAAACAGATACCAATGGTGTTGGTCAAGTGGAAGCACATTCTTGGTTATGATTTAACATGGGAAACTGAGTCAAAGATGAAGGAAAGATATCCCCGTTTGTTTGAGCAAGAAAGGATTCCAAGGACGGAATCCTCTTAATGGGGAGAGATTTGTAACACCCACAAACCTGGGCTAAGAGATTAGCAGGTTTGTGGTAAGTGCTTATCTTGTTTAATTTGATTAAAAGGTTAATAGTATGATTAATTGCATTAATTCTTATTATGTGTTAATATATATATATATATATTTATGCATGTGTAGTATGTATGTATTTTATTGTATGTATGCATGTATGTACTTGTGTACGTGTATGAGATATGAGGAGGTGATTGCCACCTCCTGTTAATATGCATGTATACGTGTAGCTTTATGGGTAAACATTCATTACCTTCAAAAATTAAGAAAGTGTAGTGTGTGTTTGATGTGTGTTCTCTGCCTAAGAACAAGAAGAAGAATAGTAAACTTGAATCTTTGAAGATTTGTTTGAGTGTTTGTTGTTCAAGATCAAAGGTTGGTACATGTTTATTGTTGATTATTATTCAGATTCTTGGAGTTTTGATATGAATTTGATGAAGCTTAGCATGTATAAATGGAAACACCATTAATGGTGAAAGTTGATAAACTTGAGAAATGGGTTTTGTCATATGATGATGTTTAAATAACTTTGATATGTTCTTGATGATTCTTGACATGCTATATTGAGTTTGTATGTGTTTAAAAGTATTTTTATGATGTTTAAAGATGTTTAAAGTTGTATGTATGTATAAGTTTGTTGTCTGGAAGTTTTAGTTGAAGAAGATGATGAGTTACAGGGCTCATCCGACTTTCGAATGAGTCATGCGACTTTTGGTACGTTTCATCCGACTATCAGCATCATCCGTATGTCGCAGGAAGTACCCTTGATCCGAATGTCGCATGAGAACCATTGATCCGTATGTCGCATGAAGTACCCTTGATCCGTATGTCGCATGAGAACCATTGATCCGTATGTCGCATGAGAACCATTGATCCGTATGTCGCATGAAGTTTCCTTGGTCCGACAGTGGCATGGCCTTGGTCCGACTGTCGCATGAGAAGCTCAACGCGACGCGTTGAGGTACTGGACGCGACGCGTCCAGTGTATTTTAAGATGGAAGCTTTTGTTTGACGAATCTTTTGGTTTGCCCTTTTGTATGTGTATTTATATATAAATCTAACTTGTGGAAAATGAGTATGCTTGTTATACTATATGAGAAGATATATTTATGAATCGAGGACTGATTTCTGGATTGTTGTATTCTCAGGAACTGCGAAGACTCAGTAATATTAGACCACTGAGCAACGTGACTGAAATCAGAGGTGAGTGAACGTTAAACACGGATGGTAAAGATTGCAAGTAATATTATGGATGTAAAGCATGATTGTGGATTGAGATTGAACTGATTGAACTGCTGATTGTGATATTGAATGTTGTTAACTGCTGCATGAATATTTGGTCGATACGCACTATTAGGATGATTTTGAGTTGCGTTGAGAAGTCAGCTATACGTGGACTTGGGCTGGGCTTGTCTAACTGGTTGGTTGAACAGTAGTAGCCTTTCTGTTGCATTTGTTGCTCAGAGGGGAGTTTACTGTGCCAATCTAGTGGAAAGCTATCGGTAAACCTTTGCTTTGGCCGGCATTGGTTGTAGGTTCTGCGCCGAACCGCCGGTCTTCTCTGGATATGTGATTACATGATTGATGATTGATTGTGAATGTTTGCATTTGATGTTTTAGCCTATACTCACTTAGCTTTGTGTTAATTCCCGTCGGTTGAATGTTTTGCAGGTTCGTGTTTGAGTTGAAGAAGGAAGAGTTGACCACACTCTGATACATGTTTTTGAAAATGAGACGAGCCAGTATTTTGTAACACCAAACAATAGTAGATGATGATGTTAACTTTTAAACAATGATTGTACATTTGTAATTATTGATTATATGTAATCAAGTTTGTTTTAATTAGCTTCCGCAACGCGTTTAAAAAAAATGGCTTGTGATTTTCCGGTGTTACATGCCATAATTGCAAAAATGGTCCCTTAACTATTCAAGATCCGTTTTTGACAGTTTTATCCCCTCTAGTTTTATAAACACCTTTAATCTTTTATAACATTTAATCATAACGACTTTTGAACTTTGGGGCGTTACAACTCTTCCCCCACTTGAAACGATTTTGTCCCCGAAATCTACTATACAAATAACTTTGCATCATACCAAGTTGAATGCTACCATAGCGCACTAGTAGTAGTCTTACATCTCCTTATCTCCGAATTCTATCACAGCGCACTGACGATATTCTTACATCACATAACTACCCGCTACCAAAGTAGAGGTTCTGCAACATACTTATCATGAAATCACGTATCACACATAACATGGCACCCATACACCCTAGTGTAATCTGAACCTTTCTCGTGCTTCCATTATACCTTTACTAGTTCTATTTTAACTGATCTTCTCATCTACTGTCACATCTTACTGAGGGACAACTGTTGATTCATCTGTTAAATACTTATAAGGTGGAACATCTCTGGTAATTCAGTTTGTATGCTACTTTCCCCACCTTTGTGATAATCTTGAAGGGACCACTAAAACAGGCCTAGCTTACCACTCTTCCTGAATCTGATAGCTCCCTACCATGGTGACACCTTTAACAACTCATAGTCCCCAACCTAGAACTTCAGTGGTGATCTCCTCTCGTTTGCTGATATTGCATTTATTATATATAAATTACGCGCGACATCTGTTTATATTTAGCAGGAAAGTGTGCGTATTTGTGTAGAAAGGTACGTTTACTTTTGTTTTTATTTTGCAGGGCTAGAAAGGTGAGATGAAAATCATTTGAAGCGAAATCGAAAATATATGAAGTAATGAAGATGGAAAAGATTAAAAGAAAGAAAAGAATTAAGAAAAAAGAAAAAAGATAGAAGGAAAAGTAACAAGGACCGGGGCAAAAGACGGGATTGCCTCACGACATTTCTTGGTCGTGGCGCGACGTAAAGGTAAGGTTCGGTCAACAAATTCAAATTTTAAGTCTATCTCATGGTGACAGACTGACAGCTAAGGATCACGACGCAATCATTCACGAGATCGCGGCGCGACGAGTAGATTACGTCAGATTCAAAATTGGATAGAGTTGAAGATCGCGACGTCTCTGGGGATCACGACGCGACCAGTACCCTGTCGTGGCGCTATCACCCTGTTTTAACTTTCCTATATAAACACAACTTCATATCCGTTTTAGGGTTAATCACCCCACTTCTTCTACCCAAACACAACCAAATCATGTAGAAACATTCAAGAGGAGATCAAAGCTGTTCTTGAAGGATTGGAGCTCAATTTGAAGATTCAAGGCTTGGAGATGAACCTTAATTAAAGGTTGAAAATTTAGTTAATTTGGACATGTTTACCATATATTTGTCTTGCAAAGTTCAATTAAAGATCTATACATGTTTTAGTTTTTGATGCTTATAAACTGAGTTTTACAAATTAGAGGATCAATCTATTTGTAAAACTTGAATCTTGATTGTTTAGGATCAATAGACAAACTAGACTAGTGATAGACCAATCATAGACTTAAACTTCTAAATAAGGAAACTTTAATGTGTGTGCTTAGCATATAATGACCTTTATATGTTAATTACATGTTTTGTTAACCTAAACAAACATAAAAATTAAATCTTTCTTGATTCGGACTAAAAACGGGTAACTATGTGTTTAATTAATCCAATGAGCGTAAGGTTGATAAAATAGCATAGTTATAGGGTTACATAATCTAACCAAAAGTCTAATCACAATAGAAATCGGTATATGGTAATCAATTGACAATTGCACGAATTCATTGAATTAATTAACTAGAAAAAAATGTGAAATCGAATCTAGAAAGGGAAGTCTTTAATTTGATAGTAAAAATCCCATAAAGTTTAGTGTTTTTTACTTTCTTTGCATTGCTTTAGGTGTTTGCTAGTGTCAGTAGTAAGTTTAGGTGATAAAGTTTAAATCTTTATTGGTAAATCCCTTTTAATTGCTTTAATTGTCTTTTTATTTGGTTTTAATAGTTTAAATAATTTAATTCTAAGTTAATAAATAAAATCAGAATCATACTCGTTCCTCAAGTGTTCGACACCCGACTTATTCATTATACTAGAAAGCTGATTAGGTCCTCTTGTCTATTCATGTTGTTTTAGTAAAAAAATAATAATCGGATTTTATAAATATAAAACTAGTACGGAAAATGCACATCAGCTGCTTTAAACTGCTCAGGTATCTACTGTATATACTCGGCCATCTATTGTATTATCTTTGTACTGCTTGACTCTCTCTAACCAACTTCACCCAGCAAACAGGGGTCTTACACTTTCTATTATACAATATCCCGTATTGTAACATACCAACACTCTGCTAATGGTGAACAAAATGCTCTTTAAATCAAAACCATTCTTCCCGTATTTCTGAACTTTTTATTTTGAAAATGCAACCTACATGAAAACGATAACCAAAATGTAGCCCAGTTGAAAATGATGAACAAAATGCAACCAAGATGAAGATGATGACAAAAATGCAACCCACATATTGGTTATCATTTTCATTCTAGTTGCATTTGGATTATTATCTTCATTTAGCTTGCATATTTTGTTATCATTTTCATCTAGGTTGCATTTTGATATCATTTTCATCTATATATTGTTATCATTTTGAATGATATATATTGTAATCATTTTCAACTGGAAATTGTTATCATCTTCATCTCAAATGGGTGAAGGTTGGATACAAGCAGAACAAAAATATGTAACGAATCCCAGTCTTGTAGAACAAAATAACTATGGTGTCCACATAGTAGCCGGCCCATATCACTGCCGATTACATGAAGATCGACGGCTTTATGCGATGGCAATAACTGACGATTTAAGGGGGAGGCGGCGCAAGATGCAAGGAATGTGACGGGCAGAAACCCTCGGTGGCTCTTCTTTCTCAACGCTGCAAGGCGGGTGATGCCATAGAACAAGAGCATCAATGATTGGAGAGTGGGAGTGTGATTTAGGGTTACACATTTGGGCGATGGGCAGCGATTTGTCACGGAGCGACGAACAAAGGTGTCGATGACGACTATGAATAGGATGGGCGGCGATTGGGAACGGTAATGAGGGTTTTTGGTTAGTTATGGTATACAACTTCAAATCTGGAGAATATAAAATCAAGGCGGTAATCAAGGAAAGAGAGAGAATTTTGTTAAGTTTCCTTTAATACCCTTAAACTGTATTTGCCATATGTCATCTCTATGTTTCTTCTTACCCTTTTTACCTTAATTTTCTTTTTATTTGAACTTAACACACTCTCTCTATATATACACACACATGATTTATATTATAATAACTGGAACCAAACTGAAATACATAGTAATTATTCGGTTTTGATCAAATCCAATCCGAAATATCCGAACCTAATATTCTAATCCGAAATTTTTGATTCGGTGATTTGGTTTTATCCGATTAATAAACACCCCTACTTACCATAACTCTTACGCTCCGTTCTCGAGTTTTTTAAGGAAGGAAAGGGAAGTGAAATAAAGTGAGGGGAATGAAAGGGAAGGGAAAGAAAGGATTAATGGGGTGTTTGTTTTAGCTTATTTAAGGCTTATTTTTCGGGCTTATTTTTTATAAGTTCGTTTTTTCTGGTTTATTTTTTATGAGTCCGGCTTATTTTCTTCTTGTAACTTATAATAAGCTCAAAAGTCACAAAATAAGCCAGAAAAAATTAACTTATAAAAAATAAGCCCGAAAAATAAGCCATAAATAAGCTAAAACAAACACCCCCTAAGTATGTTTTTGAATTGAAAGGAAAAGGAAGGAAATGGAGGGGAACACTTTCGTTCCAAATCATCCACATTTAGGAGGATAAGGTTTTAACCAAATAGCCCCTCCTTCTCCCTTCGTTTTCTTCTTTAAGAAAACCTAAGAACACACAATCTTGATGATTTCTTTAACTTCCCCTTCAAAAATCAACTTGAAAACACATCGTTAAAGAGAGATTGTTATTTCACTAATACTCCAACAATTAGGACCGAACATACCACCACCAAGAAGATATAAAGAAGGTAAGTTATACTCAGAAGATAACTTAATCATATATATTATTTGTATTTAGAGAGACGTTTTAGTCCCCATAACTTCATTTAAAAATAGAAAAGAAAAAAGCACCGGATTCCCAAAATCAAAAAGGGTCGGGTTTAGGAGTTTAGGTTACGGCCGAAAAGGCGAAATCCCCAATTATAGTGATCACCGTTAACCCTATCGACTGTCGCCATATATCCAACTCCATTCGATTGATTCTGGTATAAAGCGTTCCCAAATTTCTCAGTGGAATCCAACATTCTCTTTCTGATTTTTATGGAAGAGGAAGAAGGGGAAGAACAAGGTGGAGACGACGATTCTTCTCCCCTTATCTCTCCTTCATCATCAATTTCAAATCTTAACATTCTTCCTCCATTGATTTGATCGATCAATACATATTTATATTCAAATTCTTAGCAAAAAGATCCTACCCAATTCGTTCTTTATACATATATATATATATTGTTGAACGGACTACTACTCCGATTAACGATTTCATAGAAGGGTGAAGGGAGGGGAGGTAGAGAATGGGGAAGGCGAACCCATTCTCGTTTCGCCGGAGCAGCAGCAGCAGCAGCACAACCAGGCGTCGCAAGACGACGAAAAAGGTAGGAGAATCTCCGGTAGTTCTGTCGCAGCAACTGGCCAACACGCCGTCTCCTTCGTCTCCGAATAACGATGTCGGGGGGGCGTCCGGCGGGAGCGGGAAACCTTTGGCGGTTGCGATGGCGAAACCGAAGAAGAAGGCTGGTGGAGCGAGGTTGTGGATGAGATTTGATAGGTCTGGCGAATCTGAACTTTTTGAGTGTGATAAGAGCACCATCATTAAGCGGGCGGGTATCCCGGCTAGGGATTTGAGAATTCTTGGCCCTGTTTTCTCCAACTCCTCCAATATCCTTGGTAACTGCTCTGTTTTAGCTATTTCTTTCTGGCTACGCGTTTGTTTTACAGATTTCTCTGTTTAGGGTTCTGTTTTTGGGGATACTTGGTATTAACTTTTTGTAACTTCTTGCAGCATAATTACTAAAATTTCACCTTAATTAGACAATCAATACAAGAAGGTACAACTTATAATATCAATTCTGGATTTCTAACATTAGTATTTTATGTATAATTGGAGTTTTAACACTATCCAGCTCTTGTAGCAATTTTTTCTAAGTTATTAGCATATTTTCCCAGTTTATATATTTGCATCTTCTAGTTGCGTGCTTATAATTGCACAAACAATTATAACGCCTTTTGCCATACATTTTGTTCATCTTGTTCATGATCTGGATGTAGAGAACCTGTGAATAACTTAAACTCTTACCTTTTGTTTTGGAAATGGGTGGTTTTCTTGTGCATAATGGTAGCCATAGACTTGAAACTTTTGTATCAAACTGGTTTGCCGTCCAAGTTCATATTTCGTAGTCCTTGGGTTTTAATACAACATTCTTAATGTTGAATCCATGATCACTTGCATAAACAAAATCCTAAACAGAGAAAACAACATACTTGCATCTGTCAGACTGTCACTAAAATCCAAACAGATACTAGATATAGACTCTTTACAACACTGTCATTCCAGCCCATGTATCGTGTTTACCCTAATTTCTCAAAAGGAACTTAAAACTTAAAAAGTCATTCCAGGCCATCGGCTTTTTACAAGATCTGACAACAGTCTGATTGATACGGATAGTAAGTAATCATTCTATGATGTTTAGTTATCTAGATAGGTTGCCTTGCTTACTTAGGTAATGGCATCGTTAAAGAAGAAACTCTAGGCATAGTATATTAAATATATTAGAAAAAGTAATTTCTCGTTATTTTTGTTTTTTTTAATGAAAATTTACAGTTTTTTACACATGAAGTATACTCTCTGGCCTTGAACAAAAAAGTTTGAAATGTACATTCAAAATGGAATTGAATGGATAATATATGGGAAAGTGAGAAGATGGAGGGGTTAGTATGGTAAGTGCAAATCTTGGTAGAGGGCCTTATATGTTTTTCCAATCTTTCTCTTGCAGTTACATACTGTTTGTCTGTGTGGGAGTGCTAGGCCTGTATTCAGATTTTTGTATGACTTTATTTATCTTTATACAGATATTTTTGTATCTTATAGAAAATGGTTGTAACTGGATTGCTTTTTGCAGCTTACTAGAGTCGCCAGCCTCTTTCACTTATGTCTTGTTAACACCAATCCTAAGCTGTATCTTCTTTTTTCCATCACTTGCAGTCTAAGGAAATACCCATGGTGAGTAGGCTTAGGAATTTAGGATATTGAGTTTTCGAGGAATGTTTTACTGGGATTTATAAGCATTTACAAGCATAAGTTTTTTTTTGCTGCACACATTGAACATAGAGGATATTGTATTAGGTGGAAAATTTTTTATATTAGGATTCTTAAAATTAGGACAAAAGTAGGATTGTTTATATATAGATTCTGAAAATATCAAAATAGGATTTAGTTTTTGAGAATTCTATTTGATCTTTCATATCTGGCTAGGGATTTGAGAATTATTGGGCTATTGGCTCTATTTTAGTGTTTTCCCTAACTCCAATAACCCTGACTCTTGGTAACTTCTTTGATTTTGCTATTTTTTGTGGTTCTGCGTTTGTTTTTTCAATCATCTTCTCTGTTTAGGGTTCTGCTTTGGGGATACGTTGTATTAACTTTTTGCAACTTCCTGCAGCATATTTCTCAAATTTCACGTTAATAAGACAATTAATACATTAAGCTATAAGTCTATAACTTATGAAAGTGTTTCTGGATTTATAAGTTATAACATCGGTATGTATGGATAATTGATAATTGTAGTTTTAACGCTATCCAGTTGTGCTAACAACTTTTTTAGCTATTATCAGGTTTTTTAGTTTATTTGTTGGGTACATCTTCAAGTTGTGTGCTTATATTTCCACCAGTCATTTCACTTCTTTTGCCATTATTTTGTTCACGATCTTATTCTGGATGTAGATAACCCCAGTTAATAACATAAAATCTACCTTTTGTTTTGGAAGTGGCTGGTTTTCTTGTACATAATGTTAGCAATATAGTTTCAACTATTTAAAGTTAGAGAAATACTTGAAGTTTTGTATCAAATTTGTGTGATTTGTCTAAGTCCATAGTTCATAGTCATTGGGTTTATAATTCCGATTCTTCATGTTGAATGCATGATCACCTACATAAACAACGTCCTAGTTATATGCATAGAGAACATGCACAGACTTCTCTTTCTTAAAGTTTAAACAGCATGCTAGATATATGCACCCTACTACCAGAAAAGGAATCTGAAAGTCAGTGTATCTTATATTTTCATAATGACTAGCATGATACCCACACGGTGCGTCGGTGGTGAATAATTTTTGTTTGGCAACATGTCTATTTTCCAAAACGTAGGGGCTATGGTATTCACACAATGCGGTGGCAGCGAATAATTTTCTTCGTTAACATGCCCATTTACTTTCTCCTCTTTTTGTTTTCTTTGTTTCTCTTATCTCCATCAACTCTTTTATCCATTTTTAATATATTTTTTGAAAAACAATAAAATAAAGCATAAAATGATCTCTATTTATAAATAAGGTGAGAGAAACATAGTATGGTTTTGGTAATTCTGTTGATGTGGATGGTGAAATTGTGTTGGTATGGGAGAGCGTGTTAGTGGGTGGGTTTTTTAAATGAATGGACTCATGGAGGATTATTTGAGGGGTATATTTGTTGTTTCCCATTACTTAAAATTTTTAGAGGAGTATAAACACTAATTGCAGATTATCATAATTCGGAGGCGCATTTGGTGTTTTTTAAGACATAGCAGTTTGATTGATATGGTAAAATAGTCACTCTATAGTGTTCTGTTAAAGAAAGTCTCGACAGAGTATATTTAATTTAACCAAAATGGAAATTTCTATAATACATTTTGATCTAATTCAAATTGAGGAATTACAGTTTTTATCGATGAACTGTACTCTTCTGGCTTTGAACTTAAAATTTAGAAATGCGCATTAAGAATGGAATTTGAATGGATAATTTTTGGGAAAATGTGACAATGAAGGGCCTAGTGTAGTACATGCAGAGCTTGATAGAGCGATTTGAAGGTTACTCCAATCTTTTTCTTGCAGTTTTAGGTGTGCTTGACCTAAGAATTTAATTTGGTACCTAGATTAATTCATTATCTGGAACTATTTGAAGTTGTTGAGGTGAAAATAAATAGGTATGCTTATGTGTGCAGCCAGGGAGAAGGCGATGGTTGTCAATTTGGAATATATAAAGGCAATAGTGACAGCAGAGGAAGTACTTTTGCTTGATCCTCTACGTCAGGAGGTTCTTCCATTTGTGGATCAGCTGAGGCATCAACTTTCTCATAAAAATACGCGTCAGCTTGCTTCACGTGATACTGAATCCAATTTATCGGCATCTGGACGATGGCTACCGGTTCCTGAATCCTCTGAAGCTGAGCTTCCATTTGAATTTCAAGTCTTGGAAAGTGCATTGGAGGTTGTTTGTACATATCTGGACTCCAGTGTGGCAGATCTTGAGCGAGATGCTTATCCTGTTCTAGATGAACTCGCCAAAAATGTCAGCACCAAGAATCTTGAGCGTGTACGCAGTTTGAAAACCAATCTTACCCGTTTGCTTGCAAGGGTACAAAAGGTATTATATTATTTTCATCACTCTTTTTCTTTCTTTCTTCCTTTCTTCCTAGGTTGGCCCCCACCTGACCTGGCAGCTGAGTTTATTAAAAGACTGATCCATCCTCGTCATTGTTTACCTTTATTTTGACCTTATGAGAAACTGGGATTTTTTAATATATAACATATTTAGGGCAAATTGCATAAACTAGCACGCACTTACATTTTCCTTTATGTGGGTCATTGTATTTTGCTATGTCCCCATCTGGTCATTAAAAGTATGTTTACTGTTTGAATTGTAGTCATTTGGTTGGTATCCTGATAAACTGATGGCATGGAACTATGGAAGTTTTATGATGACATGGCATTTTGTTAGTAAATTTACTAAACTTTCTAAGCTTTCAGCTTCAAGGTTGAAATCGCATATAAATCAAAGCTTTCGAATGGATTTGAGGGTTTGGTTTGGGCTTGAAGAGACGGTTAACTGAGAGATGAAGGATGGAGGAGGGGATACATCAAAGTGGTTGCTGCTGCAGGGGGTTTGTGGGTTGTCACAAATAGTGATGATGGTGAATGTTGAAGTGGAAGCTTCACCACTAGGATGTGGGGGGAGGGAGGGGGTGTCCGCCAGAGTGGATACCACCTGCTGTTTATCCGTTTTGAATTTATAAATAAGTATAGCTTTTGAATAGCAATAATAATAATTCTAACATACATATTCTTCTACAAGTACCTAACTTCCAAGCTAGTAACCTTCATTTACAAGAAAGTGGTAACTAAAGAAAATGCCTAGTCAGCTGCCAGTTCAGCATTTTTATCTGTTTATTCGTTTTCCAGAATTCCAGGTTACCAGATGACTAAAATGAAACAGAATACAAAGTACAGTTCTAGTGACCCAATCAGATTGGAACAAAGTACAATGAGTCGTGTCAAACATTGACCTAACTTTTAAGTAGCTTTTTTCCATATGTCCTGTGTGTTATTGTAAGATAATGAGCAACACAATATCTGTTTCTGTATTTCATATGTAAAGTAAACAACAGTGTGGTTATGCAGATAACGTATGTCTAACAGCTAATATAATCATGCAATGATATAAGGGTGTGGTATGTAAATTTAACAGAACTACAGAAGTTCGAACTACACTTATACCATCATGATGTGAGAAATCTATACGTTACTTGGCTTATAAAGGGAAGTTTTTATTAGATAGCAACTGCTCCTTTGTAATATCTGACCTGTAAGATCTCCTTCTGTGGTTTTGTTTCAGTTAGGTTACTCTATCTCATTCTCAGCCTATAGGTCGCTATATATCATTATATTGTAGACGTATTTTGAAACAAATGACGAAATCACAGTTATATGGTTTTGCTATGTTTGTCATCCTTTAGGAGTTTTTAATGTGGCCGAGTTAACTTATTCAGATCTCTATTTCTATTACATAAGAATATAAGTTTGACTTTAAAATATTTAAGCGGTAGTAACACACCTTTATATAGAAGTGAATTATTTACACTTCTGTTTTATTTGCTTTATATACGTAGTAATAGGTTATAGATGTTGATATTGTATGTTCATTTGATTAATAAGTACAATTAATTAATAATTAATATAAATGGAAGGGACAATGTGTATGTTGTTTCAGGTAAGAGATGAACTTGAGCATCTTCTCGATGATGATGAAGATATGACACAGTTGTATTTAACAAGGAAGTGGTTACAGAATAATCAACAAACTGAGGGTCTGTTGGGAGGTGTAGGTTCTGTTAGTTTCAGCAATGGTGCACATCTGAGGCGACTTAGTTCTGTCAAGAGTGGAAGTATGGTTACAACTGTTAATCTGAATGACATCGACGTCGAGGATTTGGAGATGTTGCTTGAGGCTTATTTCATGCAGCTTGATGGGACTCGTAACAAAATCTTATCAGTGAGTATTAAATTTATATCTCTTCCTCTTGAAAATAAATACCAGTGTTCTAAAAGGCGCGTCATGGCGTGCTGTTAAGGAATGGCCCTAGGCGTGAGTGTTAGGCATGGCGCATGCCAAGGCGCGCCTTTATGTGCCAAATGGCGAGTTGTTTAAGGCATGACGCACAGAAAATCATTTTTTTAAATTGGACTTTTTTTTTGTATACGTTTTGCGATTGCGTGTATTGAACTTCTATAAATTTGTATGTGTTATTTCGCTCCTCATATGTGCAACTTGTGTAATTTATATATTAATAATGATAGATCGGATATATATAGTTATAAAATATATACAAAATTGTTGCCTTAAGTCAGGCCTTCAAAAACACCATGGCTTCGCCATGGCTCCTAAAGCTTGAGGCTTGACCTTGCCACCATGTCACGTCTTAAGTTATTTAGAACCATGATAAATACATAAACGGTAAAACAGTTACCTAGATTCATAAACTAAAAAATCTTTGTTGCTTCCTTTGACTATCAGTTAGAGGTTGCAATTTGACTCATTTGCTTATGAGTGGGTTAATTCTGGTTATGATTTATCTTTAATGTGTCAAATGAAATGGTTAGCTATAAAGGAAACATATCAAACAGGTGGAAAAAATCTTTGTTTTTAATGCATAAAACCTTTTAAATCATTTTATTTAGAAAAGCATGTTAGTATTGAAATAATTTAACTTTATTGAACTAATTTTAGGACTTATGGATGAAAAATTGTTTTGGTCAACTGAAACCAACCCGTACCAGGAATTAATCTGTTTTGATCAAACTTGTTTTGACTTGTTAATTAACGAGCCAACCTGCTCGACCCCTCTAGTAGAATGTAAATAAGTTCTGGCGACCCGGTTAATAAATGCAATTGTTTCATCAAATAGAACTATAAGCAAAATATGCTGAAGCAATGAGGTATGGTGCCCGTATAAATGAATTCGTAGGCGAATGGCCAAAAAAACGTCTACCTTAATTATAAAGGCCCAAAGAAACATATCTTTATTGCATACTATCTTGCGAGTTCTTATTTGCCAGACTGTTAAAACTGTTAATAATACAAGATACTTCTGTCACTCATTATTCTTGTAATGGTTGATGCAATGATGCCCATGGGTTAGCACACATGTAGCAACTGTTGGGTACTAAATACTTCAACCATCCAACATTTGACTTGAAGCATAATTAAATTACTAAAGTGAGTAGCCTTAATTGAGATGTGTGAAAGGCTTACATTTATTATCATAATTAAGCCCTTATATATACACATTGCTGAACATAAGTTAGGAAACAAGACCTCCTTCCTGAATCTGCACAATATCTATAAATCTATATTCTAATTCGACAAAGATACAAAATGTTATAGTAGGTGGTAGATCAGCCAGTTAAATCAACCAAAATCCAATTCAGGCTTTGGTGTGAACTCTTGGTCAAAACTTCAAGCACCTGTTTGCAAGTTTGTATGTAGACACCACATATATTGGGCCATGGTTGATTTTATCTTTGATAAAATGGTTCACACGCTTTGTGTTATCATTCAACGAAATAGATTGTCAGCAATTATGATCACTGACTTATGTTCATGGTACTGTCTTCCAGGACCATTTATTGAAATCTTAAATCATCCCCGTGACTGTTTCTGGACCCTTCCCTGGTCACCCCCCAAGATGTTTGCCTAGTGAGGTTCGAACCTGAGACCTCTTTGCGGACTTCAGGATGCCTTATCACTAGGCCAACTTGTTGGTGGTTACTTTAAGCTACAAATTGTTGTTTTTCCTTGTCCATCTGAGAGTTCCTAAATCTTTTAATTGAAATGTTTCACTTAAAAAAGGATGAAACACTCTAGTTGTTCCTGTTCATATCGATCATCAAAGGTCAGTAACTCAGTATGATGTCTTCAACATAAACATTGCTCTCTATGAATGTTGGGTAAAAAGAGGATGATCAGATTAAGCATGTAGATAGCCTCTAGACATCATGTCATGATGACCTTTGTGAATTGATCAAACCATTCTCCGGAAGATTGCTAAAGAAAGTTGTTCAATTTGCATACCTTTTTATTTTTGCCTGGCGGGAAGTCCATTCAGATGTCCTTGTGTAAGTTGCTGATTAGGAGTGCATTCTTTATATAGGGTTGTACTGACCAATCTAAATTCCTTCTTTTTATAGAGTTATTGTACCAAGCTAAGTAAGCATTTATGTCAGACGATAAGACTGATTGTGTAACAACTCGTCCTATAAGATAGAAGGATGAAAAAAAGTCTAAATGAGGGAGTTTATAAGAACTCTTCTCACATGGATAGAGAGATAGAAGTTTAAGCATCTCATAACTTCAAAGTTATGGGCTATCGATATCTTCCAGCATGGTTTCGAATTAATTTCAAAGTTATTGGCTAGGCTATGACTTCAGGCTATGGGGTGTTACATATTCTATTTCGTTTGCCTGGTGGTGCAGAAGTCATAATTTACTGAAAGGCTGAGTGAACCTTCTAGTCACAAGTCTTCTTCATGCCTTTCAACTTTTGTATCTGCATTATACTTGATGTTTAGAGCTTTCTGGATTGATCTTGGTCTCTCTCGCTCTGTCTCATATTTGACGGATATTTGCAAGATAGCTACAAAAACTTGGAGATAGCCTGTCATAGGAAATAAGAAATGAAGTCAGAAATAGGATGCTTTGTACATGATCCCACCCCTTTCGTAGAGCACTTGCCGCATTTTTTCATCTTCTCGTTCTTTTTGGGTTATTTGGTATGCACTTCTGGTTCATCTGTTTCTGGTGCTTCTGGATATTGTTTTTGTTAATTGATCCCAAATTTTATAGCAGTGTGAAGTTTAGCTTTTGGCAAAGTCGAGTGTAAGATGGATCTACATTTTGTACATGTTTTATTAAGGAAACACAAACATAAGCGATGTGCAACAAATTGTGTATTCTTGATTCACAAGTGATGAGGTTAGCTGGTTAGGGGTGAAGAATTGATCTTTGTGAAACTTGGCGAGGGTTCTTGGGGTGAAGTGAAGTCGAGTCAAGGGAATATATGGTTGAGGCTTTGAGAATGTGACACACTGACATGTATTACAAGAAAAGGAGTTGACCATTTATTAGTGAATATCTAGGGAAACAAACTTTTGAGATGTTTGGATGGTCTAAACTATGCTGCAACATTATTTCATCTTTATCAGAAGTTGTGAGGGCTTTCCATTGACAAAGATGCTTTAATTTTTCTTACAGCCTTTATCTGTGAATTTCATTTATGTTTGTAGCATTCTCAATCATCTTCCCTGAGGTGTGCATCTTTATTATTCCCAAACAAGAATCATATTTCATCCTCTATCAAGATGACTTTCGAACCTTGTTTAATCCTCATAGTTGTCTCCCCAGTCAGCTCCGCTCCATGAAACAAATCAAGTTTCTGCAATAATAATTTAAGAGCAGCATGATACCCATTTACATCAAGGTTACCTTGTCTATAATATTTCAACTTATTTTTGTTTAAAAAATCTGCAAAGCATTCTCCACTTTGTGTAATTTTCTTTAATGTCATCCCACCTGGCCTATGTGGTTTTGGAAAACAATACGAAAAAGAGAAGATAGGTGTGGCTCATGTCAATTAACCATTTGAATCTTTATGTAACTAATTAACCATGTCGTGACAATTGAATTGTTTGGTTCCCAGGTACGTGAGTACATCGATGACACAGAGGACTATGTGAATATCCAGCTGGACAACCAACGTAACGAGCTTATTCAACTGCAATTGACATTAACGATTGCATCATTTGCTATCGCCTTCGAGACCCTGGTGGCTGGATTGTTTGGCATGAACATTCCATGTGATTTATATTATATAGATGGGATATTCGAGTCCTTTGTTGGAGCCATTACGGTTGCTTCTATCATGCTCTTTCTCCTTGTTCTTGGATACGCCAGGTGGAAGAAGCTGCTCGGCTCGTAATAACCAAAAACCCACCCCTCTGCAGAACTCTTTTATATATCTATAATTATTGTTGGGAATATCTTTGGGTTTGAATTTTTGTATGTTGCTTCATTACAATGTTATCATGGTATGTATATTTTCGATGATAATGCTTATTGCAACTGCATCCTATCGTACCTCCCTTCGCCTCTTTTACTTTTAAATGTTTTAAGTCATGTTTTCGGCTTCAGTAGAATGGTTCCCTAATCAACAAAACCGAAAAACAGAACCTGTATTGGTCGGATTGTTTCTGATATCTAAAAAACAGTTCTTGTTTGGTACGATCGACCGACATTATATTCAAAGAATTTTTAGAACCTTATGCATAACTTTCCTGCTAATAGTTATATGTTTATAATCTGTATGATATGGGATTTGTAGGTATTGGATTCAAACCTCATATCTTACAAAAGTGATGATGGGCATGTATTGTATTGGGTGTGTTTGGACAGTTAAAATGACATTAAAGACTGTATTTAATGCTATGAAGGATACTAAAGTTAAAGTCAGGGATGTAGTTTAATTTTGAATGTGCGTGGTAGTTGTGTTCACGGTGCGGGATGAGGCTCACAGTGAGAAATTTGAAAACCCTATCTACGGGCTGGTTAACCTATTAACTATCCGGAACTGAATCGTGTGGGATGGGTACTAACACTGAACTAAAACGAAAAGGGGCGGTTACAAGTGTTTACGGTTACTTGTATTTTGCCGTATTTTGTATGTACATAAAAAATAAACTAGAGAAAGAAGTTAGTTTGTGACAAATTAAAACAATTAATGTAAAAATACTAGAAAATGAAACTAAGAGTATGGAGGATTGGAGCCGCTACCCGTCGATAAGTTATAAGTATCGCCTTATTAGAGTCGACAATCGTTAATGTGGTAGCGCAATGGCTCAATCAAGGATTAAGGTTTTCAAAGAAAGGAGATAACAAAATCAATGGTAGTGGGGTGAATGAAGAAAACACAGCATGTGATGGAGATTTTCTTATAGTATTTATTATGAAATATTAATAATATATTTTTCTTAATGAACTATATATATACCCAGGGTGGGGGGTAGTCGCCCGCGAGTAGTAAATTTGGAGAATTGAACCCGTTTTTATGACCCAACAGGTACTCTTATTTTTAGGTCACAGGTTGCCCAGGTACCGATTTACTCGGTTTTTTATCATACGGGTTAGTTCGTTTTTTTTAACACCTCTACTGCGTATGATTATAGTAAATTTTGTTTTCAGAAGCTTTTGGTTCAATAAATTCAATTAGAGAAATTCTTCCAAAACAAGTCTTTATTTACGTAAAATAGTTTTGAAATATATTTTCAATTATTATAACCTCCCGAAGTTATATATATAGTGAAAAGTTCATTTGAAAACCGTTTTTATTATGAGAACCGCGAGAAACAATCTTAGCCGTCCAATTCCTTCTCCTTAAATTAGATTCCCACCTATGAATTCCTTACATACACCTTACCACACTCAATACTCCATACTTTTCATTCATGAATTTCACTTAGTAATTGAACGGTTAATAATGATTCTCAAATTTGTAACAAAAGATTTAGTTATGGTTTGGATTTGGTCATGACTCCACTACCAAGTACCAACCCTCCTCAATCACAGCTACTCGGGCTTAAACCGCTGACATTGTTATAATTCGCTTTTTTTTTTGTTCATTTTTCTGTTATAATAAATTTTTATGTTTTTAGATGAAAATTTTAAACGCTTTAGAATTTTTTCTTTGCATATTTTGTTTTACTAAATACTTTTTAAATGTTTTCATTTTAAAGTTCAATTTTTTATTAACTTGCATGAAATTAATGTTATAGTTTAACCACTCATAGTCATGATATGTATGACTGTTATGACTGACTGTCATATTAGTTTTTCAGCCTATGACATAACCATGGCTAAACAGCCCTTAGTTATAACATGCATAACTAATCTCCACATCATTACCAATTTTCATTTTCAATTTTCTTCAAATATAAATTATAAATTACAACTGATATTTAAAAGGTAGAAATAAAATTCTACATTAATAAAAATTAAATAAAAAGACAAACTTTAAAATCCTACAATAATAAAAAACATATATGAGAATACACACTTAAATTGTTACAAATACAAATTCAAAATACAAAACCTAAAATATTAGATTAAACTAAAATAATACATTAAAAAATAAACTAAAACTAATATGAAAAAGACTCGGCGATGACCCGAAGGAGCGATTCTTCAACTCCCAATCATTGATATTTTTGTAAGAAAAGTGACATCGACACTGCCACGCCTATTTGTGAGGGAAATGAGTGGGTTGAAGTCGATATCCCACGTCAGGTATCTTCGTCCGGTGATGTCGAACGGGACACAATATAACAAGTCTTCAAACTTGTGGAAGTACCAATGAAGTTACATCTTGCATGCCGCGACGTTCCAACTGGTAACCTCCGGATCTTTAAACCGGTACATCTGGCTACCACAGTAATGAGGGAACGGGTGAAATTTGATTTAACCCTATTGTAAATGTTTACGATGATATAATAAGGACGAGTAGCTATGAAGAAGTAATTGAGAGGAGATGGGAGGAGGGTTTTATAAAATTAGAGAGAAAAGTTAAAAATTGAGAGAGCATGAAAATGAGAAAATATGGAATTGATATATATATATATATATATACTATATTATAAAGCATTTAGACTTTTTACTTAAACTCTTAAATTTTTAGTGTTTTGAAGTTACTAAATTAACCCTTATATAAACTAAATTTAGTAACTATTAGATATAGTTAATAAGATTCTTATATTCTATTTAATAGCTAAACTTTATATATTTAAGAAAATCAAAGTCAATACAATTTTTTTGAAATTCAAAACCAATACAATTAACTTAATTATTAAAAAATATTTTCATATCTTTTTTTTTTCAATTATAGAGAACAAAAAAATAAAGGAAATGGAAAAAAGATAAAGAAAATAGACATGTCACTACACGAAAATTATTCACCGTCACCGTATTACACAAATACCATTCTCCCTACGTCTTGAAAACGGACATGTTAACAAGTAAAAATTATTCATTGTCGCCGCATTGCGCGGGTATCATGCTAGTATATATATATGTGTGTGTGTGTGTGTTACTGCTAGAAAAAAATAAAAATACACGTCGTTAAAGCTCGTCACGAGGACGACGAGCACATGACATGGTGTAGTGGACGATGAGCACAAGAGGTCCATGACGAGCTCGTCATGGCCTCTCACTACGGGTGATTTTAGAGTTTTCTCTTTCCCGTCGTCATTGTAAATTTTAATAATAGTAATTGTTATGCACATAAATAAAACCAAAATTTCACTAAATTCCCATCCAAAAGTCTTAGAAAATTTCATTTTATTTTTAAAGAGACATGTTTTAATGTTGATTTTTATATCTTGTTCATCTTTAATCAATCAAATGGTCAACATGCGACCATGTTATATTTCTTATTACAAATCTTATCACGTGAAATTCTAGAAATGTATTCCAGCCATCTATAGAATCAGAATATAAAGTCTTGCAGACACAAAACTCCAAACAATTCGCTTCTATCTCTTCTTCGTGAGTTATGAGCCCGTAGTCTAAATCTCCGACTATGTGGTGTGACAATCGTGGAGCAAAGTATCTTCTACCATTCCAGTATTTCAAGCACATACTAAACATGTCAAATTTGATTCACTTAGTCACAAGAAAGTAATATATAATAAGCTCAAGATTCAATTCATCTCTTAACATTAGTTACTTGCTAATGTTTTTTTCCAAGCCACTGCCTACACCGAGATTTGTGTCTTCGTGATCTAAGCAACTTATCATAACGATCATAGCTCGTGAGATCATATTGGATGTAAGCGGTACCATGTACAAACCTAAAGATTAATATCTAAATATACAACGGGCTAAATTAGAGTCATAAAACCAGAGATTGTAAATACCATGTGTTCTTCTCTATAAACAAAAAAAGCTATTATACCATGTCTCATTATATAATAATACATAATATTTTTGGCCATATAAAATCTATTTGTTTGCTTGTAGTTGTTTTTAAAGTAAAAATTTTAATATTTACATCTAAAATCTAAGGTTTGTGGGGACAATGTGAAAATTATTTAAAGTCTAGGGTGTGGGCCTGGTGACAGTGTGTTTTTAAACTCAACCTTGAGGGATCCTATTGTACAAACCTATAAGTGCTCTCTTCCTTTTGATTGCAACTTGCCAATTTTACAGCTTGCCAACTTGCAAGTGGCCAAAAGATGTGGTGGATTTAATTATTTTTATTTACTTTTTTTAAATAAAATTCACAAAATTAGAAAATAAAATAAAATAAAATAATCATTTTTTAATTACCCATATTAAAACAATTGAAAAATATAAAAAAAATCTACATATTTCACCATTTATTATATCTTTACATTATTTGCTAACATTACCCAAGTTAACTAAATAAGAAATATTAAAATCGTAATAGTAACATAACCTAATTCTGAACAAATTATAAAATAACAAGACCATCTTGCAAATTACAAGTTAAAAATTTAATTAAAATATTAAAGTTAAAATGATTTTCAATTTTTAACATATATATACATATTATTATTATAATAATAATAATTATTATTAAATTATATATGTTGAATTAGAAATTGTAATTATTGGGAGGAGGTAATAAACTGATAAATAAAAAAGGAAAAGGGAAAACAAGAACATCTCATTTGGGTTGTCAAACGGAAGCTTTAGGAAGAAACCGAAGTCAACGATAAAGCAAAGATCGTGAGACGAAGAAAACCCTAATAATCCGAAATTAGGAAGAACTAGGAGCGTTGCTTCGATTCGATTTGTGATCTTCTCTTTTATCTGATCACATTGCCTGTTTTTGAAGATCTTTACTGCGTCAACAGAGGTAAACCTCGATTCAAGGGTTAGTTTGTTGTAAATTAAATGGTTTTGCTTAGTTTGAGCTTTCAGTCATTCGTGTTTGGGAGAATGTAGGTGAGGGATACTTGATTACTGGTTGATTGTGTGATTGATTGCTGCGATTGGATAAATAAGAGTTGTCGGAGTGACATGCAAGGAAGATGTGAATTGTGCGATTAGAAATTTGTTTGACTTGATTTTCTTGTGATAAAGAGTGTCGTAAATTGTTTTCGATGATTTTTAAGGGATTGCTGTTAACTCTGGAAGCTGCTCTCTTGCTAGTGTTAGCTCCTGGTTTGATTTCTTGCGGTTGATTTATATGTTTATAGTGAGAAATGATAATTCTGTTATGATGGTTATATATGTTATTGAAAGTCTAGATTTTGGTTTGATTTATTGCCATTGAATGTTTTGGACATTTTTTTCTTATGTTTCTTAGTTACTTAACAGTGAAGGAGGCATAGTTTGAATTTAAGGTCCTTCACAATTTCCATCTTCAAGGTGTATTAACTTTGAGATGAGCATGAAATTAGAATTTCGGCATTTTGACTAAAGTCAGTTTAATGTCCCAAAATCAGCAGACAACAAAAAGGAAATTGATTAGTTGACATGGAGAAGTTAATGAATATGAATAAGATGAAACCAATTATTTGGTTTATTCTATCTCTTCATCTCTTGTAGTTAGCATAGATTAGTGCAGGTTATGTTTATTCAACCATTTAAGGTTCCAAACAGAGTTCCTTGTGTGAAGCTGTATTCAGGTTGTGTTGCATAGTCATCAAGGTATCACTTTCTGTATATTTATTAGGCGTAGATATGGAAATTTCAACTCTTTAATCTAATATTGGATAGTTTTTTGGCTGTCTTATGTCAAATGGGTCAAATTAAAAAACTTAGCTGAACAAGAGGTTGGAAGTCGCCCAAAGTCTATTTACAACTTTGTCATTATCCAAAGATTTAGAGTATTGGTAACAATATCATTTCTGTAATAATGTTGTTAAAATGGACAAGAAAGTTTTAGAAAGGCAAACCGACCCGGTCCATTTTGACATGTTGCAACCGTCTTGCCACTTTTAGTTAGAAGGCATATTATTATGATAGCTGTTGTTATGTCTTATAATATCTGGGGGCATTGAACTGATTTTAGGCCGTTACTTGGCATCTATCTGGCTACCATATATATTTACTCATTTCAAGGCTAGCTTTGTTTCGATAAGTTCTATTATTTGATAAACTTTTGGTTTCAGCTTTCAGCTAGGATCTGTGCTCTGGATATGGCAAACTCCAAGGGACCTTCAACAATGAGAAGTATGATGTACAACGGAAAACACTCTTTACTCCCACCTAAAAGTCCATTCCCGAGCATTGCACCATCTTATGCTGATTATGTCTCAAATTCTGCAATTGGGCCAAAAGGCCCACCAAAGTATAGAGATGGGGATTCTCATCATCAACGTACTTCCTCTGAAAGCTTTTTGATAGAAGAACAGCCTTCTTGGCTGGATGATCTTCTTAATGAACCAGAAACTCCTGTAAAAAGAGGGCATAGGCGATCATCAAGTGACTCTTTTACATACATGGAAGCAGCTAATGCTGCCCAGACTGAATATCGAGCACAAAATGAGTTCCGAATGAGAAATTTGACTTCTGCTCCTTCATGGAGATCTCAAGACTTTGATATATATAAAGATTTCCGGAACCCGTCTTTCTATGCAGACCCGAATGCAGTTATTAAAAATAAGAACCGGGCCTGGGATTCATCACAAAATGCATTAGCACATTCTACTAGTGTAGCTTCTCCTAGGGACAACTTTGTTCTTCAAGCTTCTATATCCTCGGGTGCTTCACGAGAGGTTGATGGGAATATCTCTACTACAACTGAGAAGAAAGATCCTGTTGATACCGGCCGGCAAGATGCAGATAGTTCTGAGAGAAAAGATTCTTCTAACAACAGGGCTTCTGCATCTGAAACAGACACAAAACGTGCCAAACAGTAAGCAAACCTTTTCTCTCTTCTGGTCCATTAACACACAACGTTAATTATAACTTTAGTTGTTCATCCTCCGGTAATCAGGCCAAATTATATGTCCAGAATCTGGAAATAAAGTATATCTTTCAGAAGCTTATTTGCATTCGAGTCCTTTAGTCTACAATACAGCTGTTTCACATTAATGGATTTGGTGTCAGATTGGACTTTCCTTTTCTATAAATCCTGTACTTGATAGATATTCTTACTCTTTGTCAAGGATTATTTTCTATTTCTCTGGGATTCATGTGAGACAAATGGCCCCGTCTAATAGCATCTATGCATAAGTTTTCCTAAATAGTTATACTTTAAAAATAAGTGTTAACGTTTTGTGCTGCCTATCCCAATTCTCTTTTTTTAATTAATATCCACTAGTTAGAAGAGTGAAACATGACTACATGCCAAAGTATGGTACTTAAATTAAATGCTTTGGGAAGATATTTTCCATATCTGGATTACAGGAATCATAAAGCTAATGGTGTATTAATTAATCCATTAATGACCTAATACAGGCAATTTGCTCAACGTTCGCGGGTCAGAAAGCTTCAGTACATTGCTGAGCTGGAAAAGAACGTACAGGCTTTACAGGTAGGTTTGAACATCAAGAAAATCTTTTTATGGATGTCTTGTATTCTTTTCCTACTGGGTCATGTTGTATACTTGTATCTGCAGGCAGAAGGCTCTGAGGTTTCTGCTGAGGTGGAATTTCTGAACCAGCAAAGTCTTATTCTGGGCATGGAGAACAAAGCACTAAAACAACGTTTAGAAAATTTGGCTCAGGAGCAGCTTATCAAGTACAGTAAGTCTCTACACATATCTTTCAGCCTTTGCAGCTAAACCTTCGGATTTTAGTAAAGCACACCTAACATTAATGTGGGCACAGGTTCACTTATATTTGAGTTATGGAAATAAACATGAACTTAGACATTCTGTTACTCTGTAGATATACTAGATATACATTCACCACCATATGATGAACCCAAACAGCATTCTATTCCCGTTTCCCACCCAAATGGAATTTGAATGGATAATCATGTTTTGGTCTTGCTTGGTCAAATCCTGGGACAAAAAGAGTGGGAGGCTTCGTGAAGTGCTTCTTTAGGAGTTAAACTTCCATTTGTCCATATTTCGAGAAATAGTATCTCTTTGTTACCATTTTCATAAGAATGAATATATCTTCATTATCTAAACGAACCCGGAACATGCTGTTGGGAAGCGATTACAGGATCAAGATTAATTTATATCTGTATAATATTTCTATTTAGATTTATAGCTATAAGATTGCACCCTTACTGCCACTCTACAGAATTCGAAATCTTAGTGAAACACTGGATTTATTATCTCGTCTTTTGTCAACGCCAATATAGGACCCTACTTTACGCCTTATTAAACAGGGGTTTAGGTCACAATTAAGAATTGTTTTCCTCTACTTGCTGCATCTAAAACCAAATCAAGACATTTGGTTTAGGTTATATGCAGAACTTGATCAAGGGATTTGAATGTTGGTCCAGTTTTTAGTTTTAATTCAGATCTGTTATTCTGTTAATATTCAATTCATGTGATTTTAAGAAAAGAAAATTAGTGGACTGCTATAGTTGTGCTCGATCCAGTATAACTTCTTTTCTCCACGAAGGAAAAAAGGGTTACTAGTTCTCCTGGCAACAGGAGACTGCAAACCTTCTATTAGCAAAACTAGAGGTGGCAGGTCAAAATAGGTTCAGTTTCAAACAGGGTATTTTTGGTACAGGCCAAAACAAGCCAGGTAAGGTTGGATTGATCCACAAACATTTCTTTGTCCAGTTTTTAATTTATATAAAAAAAACTTAATGTGTTAATCTTGATTATAAGAACGCTTGATTAGAATAAGAATATAGATCTCTGAATAAAACAATTCCGGAGGTTGTACATGTCAAAAAGTTTGTAACACTTTGTCTCAATCTTTGAGACTTATCTAATAAAATATGTATTTCAAAAAAAAAAGTTTCAAAAAGTAAACTTCGGGTGATTTTCGACCCATTTGACCCCTTGCCTTCTTAAATATCTTCTTTTATCTAATTTGTTTGAGGATGAAGCACAATCCAAATTGACCCATTAACTGTCACCTCTAAGCAACACCAATGGGAAAAAGCACAGTACTTGACTGAAATGTGAAAACTAACCTCATGTTTTCTCAGTGGAGCATGAAGTTCTGGAGAGAGAGATTATGAGACTGCGAGCTTTATATCAGCAACAGCAACAACCACAACAGCCTCCCCCCAGCCACCGGCGAACCGCCAGTAAGGATAAACTTGATGCTCAATTTGCAAACCTTTCTTTGAAAAGAGACTCTGCTTCTACACGTGATGTTTCTGGGCCCCTCCACATCTGATTACAAACGATCACAATGCTGCATCCTGACTTTTCTAATGCCAACATGTTGTCATCCCAACAGCAAAACAAACTATTTGCAGGTTTATTTACCTTTAGGGCTCGTGTTTAGTAACATTGGCTGTCAGTCTATCGAGCTTGAGTGTTTCTACTTTGCTAATTTAGTATCTTGCTCTGCACCTGGTAGGGGTAGTCTGGGAATCTTCATTTCCTAGTTGAAGACTTACCGGAGGTGGTAACTTTTGAACGTGATACAATATATTTCATGTTCTTTCGTATGCTCATTTATAATCGACTATTTATCATCATTCAACCTTAGTTTTCTGCAATATGTTTGAAAATTTGTTTAATTATCAGTAGTGAAAGTTGTATTTGTATAAGTTGTAGTGACCTATCTGAATTGAACTTGCTTTTAATTAACTGTTGTTGAGCCTTCATTTTTGTAGGTTTTACCAAGAGTTCTTGGTTGTTACTTCCACACATATAGTTGAGGTGCCCTTATAATCTGCATATGTTTCTTATTAATAGTTTGGTATCTTGGTGCAGCAGCTGTGATATAAAATAAATAAATAAACAATAAAAAAATGAGAAGAAATTTGAGAGTGAATACAACCTCTCACAGGAGAAAACTGTTTTTCAGCAAGAGTGCGTGTAGTGGGCTCGTCATGTTCCCTCATCATGTCGGTTCTGTCATTCCTCTTCGTCCGCATGACGACCACAACGAACTTTAACATTTTTACTATTTCCAACATATATTTACAATGAGTGAAGATGAAATTTAAAAGAAAATGTGGATTTAGTCATGACGGTCAGTCTTGCTGACGTGACGTGATGTGATTTACAGTCATCACTACAGACTTTGAAAAAGAGTTGCAATTTTATAGACGGTAAAAGTTTTGTTCAACATTTGAAGTATCGAGGGTTTGTTGATGGTAAGGATCTACCGGTAAGTTTTCTTTAATGAAATCCGGTTTAACGAACAGTACGAGCTCGCAATACGCTGATGAGACAAGCCCGTGATGTTCGTTGTACTACTCGGCTTTGCTTGCGACATGCTTGCTATCAACAAGCTCTCGTCACTACAACAAACATAACGAGGCAGAATGCTTTTTTTTTTTCCGAATCTCATGCCAACGGCTACAAACCCAAACCCAGCTACATATATATGTCAATATGTCAGCTACATATTTGCGAGTATGCACTTAAGCACATATTCATTAGCGACCTCCACAACAGCAATGTTGTCATCCTTCTCGTCAACGAAGAGGTAAAAAGGAAGTCCTTGCAAGTATCGGGAAAGAAAATCTTATTGACCCAAATGGAAGAGAAGTGTTTAGCTAAGTGTTAGCTCAATGTATCCGAGGACGAAATCATCGACAACGCCCAAAGTGCCAACTCTTTATGGATACAGGTTCAAGAACAATACAATGCTCTTGTGACACGACAATGTACATGTGACCAACTTAATTCCAATTGAAGGACCTTAAAACTTAAAATTACCAATTCATTAGATAATATTCTATACGGCATTGCCCTCACCTTCAACAGGGGATCAATGGTGATCGGGGGTGTCAACAAGAAGATTGGCCAAGACTTGTGTGTGGGGTTAACGTAGAATATTATCGACCATCGACTAGATAATATTCTACCCGGCAAACATCAATAACATTCAAATGAGTTAATGTTAGTTAGAGTATAAGAAGTGGTGTAACATCCCAAAATGGACCTAGTTGTACTATGTGTTCACAAGGTTGTAACCTTGTGAATTAAATAAGAAATAGTGATTAAGGAATGAAGGTGTAATATAATGTTAAATAAAAATAGGTGATAAATAAATAATAGTTGTTATTTATTAAATGGTTTTAGATAAGGATTCCATAAATATCCCCGTTAGTTAAAACGGGTAAACGGATATTAAGTTGTAAGTTGAAAAGGGGAACAAAATACCCCTTGTGGATATATTAGAAACCAAAGTCGGTCTTGACTTATCTACACAGATACACACATACGTATACCTTAAACACACACACATACACACCTCTCTTTGTTCTTGAAGGGGAATTAAGCTAAATCAAGAGTAGAAGCTGGAATCAAGCATTCCATAAGTCCTAATTCAGTTTATGATCTTGTCTTCATCATCCTTGTTCTTAGTTTTTGGAGTTTTAAGGTTAAAAATGGGTTTGCTAGAAATAGCAATCAAGAATTGAAATCTGATTTGTGATTAGTTCTTATAACATCAAACAAGTGTTTATAAGCAAGAATCATGGATTAAAGTGATGTTTTTGATTGAGTTTAATGGTTTAGTATAAATGGGTCAAAATTGAGTAATTAAGATTGATTCTTGCTATGGATGATAAAATATGTTAAGAATTGATGTTTTAAGCTTAGTTGGACTTGGTTTAACACATATGATCATTGGAAGTTGATTGAAAATCGATTAGAAGTGTTATGGTTGAAAAAATGGTAGAAACAGAGTGCTGAAACTCGTCACTGGTCTGAAACAGACTTGCTTGCAGGTGTAAGGAAAAAATAGTTGCTTACGGCCGCAAGGGAATGTCTGCTTACGGCCGCAAAGGGAAATGCTTGCGGGCGTAAAGAGTTTTCTGCCCTTGTGCGCACAAGCAATCTTCAGCCCTTGTGGGCACAAGCAACATTGCTTGTAGCCACAAGGAGCCCTCTTTCAGCAAATTGTTTGTTGTTTGCATTTTAACGATTGGAAAGCCTATGTAGGCTTGTAATTAGACTTAAAGTGTCGTTAGGGTGTTATTACTACTATTTTGGTAGTAATACTTTGTGTGTATGTCCATTTGATGTAAGTAACGATGTTTTAGGTAAAACCAACGAACAAGAAGAGCCGGAACACTATGTTCTCCTGTGGTAGCTCTACAGGTGAGTACCGACTTAACTTGTAACCATTATGCAGTATATACGGATTTATTGTTTACCATTAGGTATATACAAAATGCGATAGTTACGAGTATGATTAGTAAGATTGTAAAGTAAGTTTAAACTGGTGTTTATAGAAACACGAAGTATAGATGTCTGTATGGTTTATGTTTATAATAATAATGAACGAATACTTGTTATATGATATGTATGCATGTTGATGGATCCGGATTGGATCCGCCTCGTTAAAGTTGTTAGTTATTGTAGAGTGCATGCCAACGGATCCAAGTTGGACCCGCCTAGTTAAACTTGATGATAGGTATGTTATGTTGGATTGTGATTAGTTTGCAAATGTATGGATCCTGATTGGATCACCCATGTTGTGCTTATAAATTTTACTTATTGAATGTAAGTAGCACTTGTAGTTATGCCTGCTATGGATCCTGATTGGATCAACCATCTGGAATTATTGATATGCTAGACATGTATTTAATTGCATGTGCATATATTGGGATATATAAATGAATACAAGTTATATGTAAATGCAAGCATGCTATTGTCCCTACAAAGGGTTATTGATGAGCTATGTGAGTGTCCGGACATATATGTGTATGAAAGGTCAGCTTCGGCTGGGTCTCAGGGGCCTTCGGACAATTGTTCGAGACCAATGGTACTCAAGTGCCGTTCCTTCAAACTCTTGGGGTGATTGCCTTAACTGGCTGAGCCTAATGAGCCTTTGGCTCCGTAACGAGCAGGTAGATTCATTTATGTGATGAAACCAGCACGGATGGTAGTGTCTGATTCCTCGGTGGAAAATTATTGAGCTGGATTTGCTACCCGGCAAGATATGATGCCTGCCGGTTGGGTCAGCACTATGCTATGTGATAGGATAGCATTATTTTGCTAAATCCTGTGTTATATGACTCGCATATATCTATGTTGCCATGTTGCTATGCTTATGATGTGAAGTATATGATGCCCTATGTGTTGCATGATGCTTAGGGTTAAGTTTGTATTCACTAGCTTTTAAAGCTAACCCCCTCCCAGTATATATGTATGATTTTGCTGATGTATGCTAAGCCTGGGCATGGGATTACTTTTATTGTGCTGGGACATTTGTTGCTTATTGCAGGTATGATGGTCGGTCGGTATTAATATTGGTAACACCAGTTTGTAAATAAAGAAAATGTTTTTAAAGACTTTCGTTGTTTTGTTATCAAACCAAAATAATGTTTGACTTTTGGTTTTAAAAAAACTAAAATTGACTCTGAAATCGCGGTGTTAAGGTGTGGTGGGAGGGAATGTGTGGTATTCACCACATGTGAATGGGTGTGGGGTGGAAACTTATCATTTTAACTTTTTTTATTAAATTTTGATTGGTTGGTTGGGTAATATATGGGTCATATAATTTAGTGTGGTGAGAAATGATCACTACGAGGCTAAGTGGTTAATTAAGTGGTAAAGGGAAAATGCTGACGTGACAGTATGGTAAGTGTAGTTCTATGATGTTTCTAAGTATAAAAACACCTATCCTAGGTGTTACTAGCTGCACATGTCCGTTTCCGTATTTTAAAATTAAATTAAAAAAATATCATGTTTTAAGGTTTAATAATAAATGCTTATACGAAATTCTCCGTTAAGCTGGTATTCCTTTGACCATTCCCCGTTTCTTATATTCGCCGCCTATCTGTCATTACCAAATTTGAAAGCCATTGCAGTTTTCTACTGATCGGATATGGCGAAGGAGGTCAAAGAACCTTGCAAGAAAGAAGCATGCGACATTCAATCTTGCCTCTCCAAGAACAACTTTCTTCCCCAAAGGTTTTCCTTCCCATTGTCATATCTGTTTTACACACGATTTTCATTTTGTGCTTAACCTAATTTTGACAATGAATCCCACGTTTCTTGTACGATCAATCACCTGTTCGTACTTTGCTTTGTGTTATATGATTGATACAGTAGTTTATTACTTCTTTATTATGTAGCAATCGATCGCTTCCTACGGATTTCAATTGCAAAATTTCCTAAATTGAGGTCATCTAAGTCTAGAAATTTACAGAATAATTTGAATTTTCAAGGAATTACGCTTCAAGCTATGCAGTTTTCATCGAATTGATAGTGTATTTAGGATCATATAGCAAAGGTATTCCAAAATTTTAATATAAAGTCATTAAGTTTTAACTTTCTTCACACCCTTTGGAGATTCTATGGCCCTGCCTCTATTAATTTGGATGTGGAACTAGTCTTCATAAGTTAAAATATTGGTGCTCTTTTTCATCTATAGGGTCATATGGTACTCAATTTCTTTATGTACTGCAAATTAGAGAAATAAAAGTAAAAATACAAGTGTTATAACTATTTCAGATGGAATTCAGGCAATAGGAGACTAATTGTATCGACTCCTTCCATCACTCGTGTTCGTTCATTAAAGATTTCTTAAGATTTTTGTTATTTAAGTTAACTTTCTTATGGATGACGTTAATGTTTAATGATACCTTTTGATGGTTTCAGGTGCATCAGAGTTATTCAATTACTACAATCATGCTGTGAGCAATGCGAGTATAAATCCACTCATTGCGGCTCCGTTTCTGGTCTTCTAAAGCAAATAAACAAGTAATATATGTACTTCAAACAAGAATGCGGCAGGGAATGAAGTTCTGTTTCTGTCACTTTCTTGAGAAAAACTGAGAATCATATAGTGAGTTTCACTTTTTTTTCCTCACACTTTGTAATAATTAAATCACTTTTCTTTTGCAATTACACCTTCAATTTGCTTCCAACCCATGAAAAAGCACTGATTTTAGGAGGTAAGTCCTAGTTTAGAGTGTGCTATAGGTGGCAAAATGGGTGAATCTTAGGAGTTGGCTTATTGGTCAAAAGGAGTAATTTGGTAGAGGTGGGTTGGGTTGACCCCAGAACTCTTTTGTTCATTTCTCTTTTATATATTTTTTGTGAACAGTTTATGTTGAATTTGATTACGGAAATTAAGTTGTAGACGTTAAAAATACACTTTGGCAGATTTTCTAGTTGTTTCCTTGTTCAGTAAATTTGTTGATTTAATCCCTTTGATCCGACGAAAAATACAACTTAAACCAGCCCCTTCATAAGGGAATGGGTCAGAATTTTCACCTTTTAAGTTCGCTTATATATGTTATGTGAAGTGAAAGGTCAAAAGTCCCATACTAGTTGAGTTTACCACATATATATAGATTAATGTAATACTAGGTGTTCTTTCTCCTAAGATATGACAACCCCCCATTCGGCTTATTCATTTATGTCCGATCTCAACTTAAATCTATGGTAGAAGTATTTTTTAGCCAACATCTTATGGCTTATAAGGTTTCAAACTTCTTGTTTTTCTGGTAATGAGGGATGAGTTGTTAGTATTTACAAACTCCCCTACTTAACTTATCATTCTTTTATTAGTGTAGGATGTGTTGTTGAATTGTTGAGTAGTTCCATTAGTTATGCAGAAACTGTTATGCATACATGGGATCAGTTGTTCTCGGACACATGTTGCACCAACTAATACATCAAAATGATGATATGCTTAATGTTGATCATGTGCTATTGCCTTCATAGGTGCATCAGATTTGTTTCATCGCTGAACTTTGGCTGCAAAACTGCAGGAATAAATGATGACATGGATTCTTAAAGAGGTAGGAGCTAAATTGGAGTATGTACCATGATCAACAAGGTTGTCGGTTTCCTTTGTAATCAAATTTTTATTGAAGAGGTTGTATACTGATCTAGTTTGTAGGAATTGCTAATGTTCTTCAAGCAATAGTTGTGATGTTCTGCAGTTGATTTTCTTGATCCTTGATGATGGTATCTTCTTCCAGTTGGGTTTTAGATGTTTCACCATGGATTTTTGCTATTTGCAAGTGTGTAGTTTAGAGGTGTCAAAATAGAGGGGTTAAATGGTTTAGGCAAGTAGTCAAAACATCTATTCTTGTTTGGGTTGATTTGGAACACATTCTATCTAAAAAAATGTAAACATTTTTTATGCATTACTTATGCTAAATATGATTACAAAACATAAATTCCTATAGTAATATCTATTTTTTAAATAAACTAACTAGCAGGTTGCATACATTTACAAGAAGTTGAGCAACCCATTTTTTCTTTTCTGCCCATTTCATTAAACTACCCACATGTAAGTAAATAATTCCATATTGCCACACTAGGTGTATTTGATTATATGCTGCTTCTGTTTGTCTTCCTTTTCTGTAGATGGAAAACATTTCTTTTTTTCTTTTTTTTGAAAGAAAATTCATACTCCTAACCCAAACATACTCTAATGGCATCAAATACAGATCCTCATACCAAATGAAGCACACAACTTATTTAATACTGTAGACTAGAGCCATTTGTCATGTTTCGTGGTTGGTGATCCTTTAAATCGTTTTTTGATATCCGTTTGAGTCGAACCATTTGCTTTTCAATATCTTGTTGAAACACCAATGGTCAACCATGTTCTTGTAATTGTATTGATTGACCTTTAACAGCTAAATTCAAGGCTATCATCAACATAAGGAAGTTCCCAATTTCCAAAACTGATTTCTTCCTAGTCCTACCTAAACAAGATGCCTGGGGAACAATATTCCTTTAGTTCCTTCTGTTGTATCCAGGCATCATATTGAGTAGAAAAATTGTACAAATATGAGCCCCAAAAAAAGAGAAAAAAAGAATATATTAAGGGGACCTCATACAACTAGTGTCCTGTCGTCTTAGAGTCAAGGGGATGCTTTCATGATCTATACCGTCTTCCTCATCCTCCATGTGCTTTGGAGGTCGCACTGCCAAAGGTATCGGACCTGCAATTGAGCATATATCAAGAATTGACTCTGGTAACATAAACTATAGAATTGAGTGGAAAAGTAGCCCTACTTGAGTAACTTGTCAAAGCATATTCAGTTGAAATGGGTCATTTTTTAGTATGGGTTGAAACTGGCTGGGTGGAGTTGAGTTGACCACAAACACAATCTTTATCTCTCAAAAAAAATATAATAAATAATGCCTTAAGTATGATGCTAAAACAATGTTAAGATAATAATGATTAAAATCTTTGAATAAAAACGATTTAGGAAATAGGGTTTTGGCAACTTCTAACCTGTTTCATCACTTTGAGATCTAAAAAAACACAACCCAAAGCGAATCGTTTATAAGAGAATGGCTAGAATTTCACCACAGATTGAAAGCAACATGCCAAATCTTACTTATTTCACCATCTACGTGAAAACCTAATTCTTGATCTTTGTGGGTGTTTTTAAATAACATAGATATGGTTACCAGAAAGGTGTTTATCTGATTCTGCATGAGTATTTGAAAGTGAAACCATCTTAATAAAACCCCTGAAGAATTTTAGACCTTTATGTGTGCATATGAAAACATGAATCTGGTTACAAAACGGGTGTTTATGATTATGCGAGGCGGTGAGAAATTTGTCTTTTATGTATTATGGTCAGTCGTGCAGAGACCTTAAGCTTAAAACATGATCATTGACAAAAAGAGGTGAAACAGCATACCATCAACCATGTCTTTGGTTTTGTGAAGAAGGAAGGTTCCAGAAAGGATTGTCACAAAGCCACAAAGTTCTGTTATGATCTGAGAAGGATTCTGCCTATCCCAGTCCTGTTCACAAAAGTATATTATTACCGTAAACCTAATTCAACGTTAATATAAACCCTACATAAACAATATTTTTCATCTAACTATTTGCATACACATGGAAACAGATGAAGTTAGCTGGGACACAAGTCACCTCTACTGGGGAAGTTCTAAAACTCTTCCTATTTTTTATTTTCCCATGAGCTTGAAACAAAAATCGGAAAACATAGTAGATGGCACCTATTGTAAGCATGATGTTTGTGTTGGAAATTTGCTAAAAAGAAGTGTTAATAATTACATAAAGACTGATGAGTCACCAACATGGCATCATGCAAACAACTCCATACCTTTAAGTGACCCAATCATATGTTTATATCAAAAGAATAATGTCTTCTTGATGATATCGTAAAAGAGAGAGAGAGATAACACACATAGAAATATTCAGAATCGCTTGGGTAATTTTATGTCCGATTATTCATGCATACTCGATGCTGCCTTCAATTTGACTTTTTACATAAGAGCAACGCAAAAGTTTGACGCAGACTTTTTGGAAGTAGCATTATGTAACCTTGTTCTAACATAATATTTTTATGGGAGGCACTTTCTACACCACCAATATTCATGTTAAACTACACAAGGTGCAACCAGTCATAGCTATATTGGCGGTGTACAAATCAAATTTACAAATTGCCCCTCTGCTTTTATGATTTATCACATTGTTAGGAAACTGAATTTACTTCAAATTGGCAAATAATTACCTTGAACATGATCACACTTGCCAAGATTGTAAGAGACGTGAACATAACATAATATATGGGGGAGACAACAGCCGTATTGAAGGTGTCAAGTGCCTGTAGTGAATAACGAAAACCAAAGAGATATCAACAAAAGCATCACGGGCTTAAAAGAGATTATTTAACTACAATTGAACGTGAAATAAACATAGATAATGTTGTTGATTTATCTATTTCACATTGATTCATTTCCCAGAATATGAAACAA
This sequence comes from Dittrichia graveolens, assembly GCA_038502395.1. NCBI lineage: Eukaryota > Viridiplantae > Streptophyta > Magnoliopsida > Asterales > Asteraceae > Dittrichia > Dittrichia graveolens. The sequence continues at coordinate 72,563,264 of JARJIL010000005.1, read as the reverse complement.
TATAAACAATTTAGCTTTCCCTCTGAGAAAGAAATGGGAGTATCAAATATAATATAAATTCTAGCAAAAGAAATAGGGAGTCACATTACCTTGTTTAAATAATTCATTTGGGTGATGACACAAAGCAAAACAATGAAAGTAAAAGCCCATGTCTGGGGATATACTAGCTGATTCATTCCGGATAGAGTAAGCTTCAAAGCAATGCCAATAGCTTTCACGCTCATCACCTGAAACAATAATTTTTGAACTGAACGTGTGAACGTGTAAAACGAGGATGACGTGATAGAGGTGGCAATTTCAACCCATTAACTTATAAATGGGTTGATTAGGTTGTTTTCTATCTCAAACGGGTCAATTAAAAATGATTCAGCTAACAAGGGAATGGGTCAAACAAGTTGAAAGTCGCCAGTGTAATTTCAATGCATACCTGTGAAATCATTGTATTCAAAATTTTAAATTATTATTGGAAAAAATGTTTATGTAACCATATTTAACGCTTTAATTATAAATAAGAATCTAGAAAGGACAAAAAAGTATTTATGGCCCAACAACCCAAATAGAACTAGAATGACCCATTTTACTCGCCCTCTAATATGAGTGATGAGCAGCTTGTAAGTAAATAAACACAACTAATGATACATACCGACAAAGAACCTACTAGCGAACAAACTCCTATGTAGCACATTATGTGTGTCTGACCATATGATGGTATATAGTGAAATACAAGTATAAAAACAGCTACCAACACCAATACTGCATATAGAACGAAAGCTGCACAAAAGATAACAGTAGTATACATGTTAAGGAGTCTAAGCTAAATGATAATAGGATCTTAACAGAAAAAGAATCTCAAAGTTAAGGGGTGTTTGGATGTGTGTTTCGAAACTAGTTTTGTGAGATTGAATTATCACAATCGAATACAGCAATAATAAAACATGTTGCAGGAGATATTGTTTGGAGGTGCTTATGTTGTTTGAAGTTAAAATATATATGTTATATGTAATTAGTTGTTTGAGTGCTTGACAAATTCTAATTATTTATCGTGAAAGAACTAATGGATAAAATGGATAGAAAGAAACATTTTGCATATCGTGAAAGTAATCAAAATTAAAGTATGATTTTTTATCAACTATGGATATTACTTCCGATAGTATTATAACAATGAATATGCAAGTAAAAACCAAAAGTAACGTCAATAGTTCATAAATAATCAGTTTTGTGCAGTCATATTCCAGCAGGTATAAAACTCATTATTTGACCCCTAAATAATAAGATTGTTAGAATCAGAATCACTTTTTTCCAAACATTAAAAAAAGGAAAAAGGAAAACTAATTCTTATGGTTTCAAGTGCGATAATCAGATAATCAGTTGTGTGCTGCAAATCCAAACACCCCATAAGAATCTGATCATTATATAGAGGCTGATACCTGGCTCGGTAGCAAGATCCCATACTTCTGTCACTGATTCAATAGGACGTTCTTGAGGAGCATGTAGAACAATGGTGGTGGACCCAACAACACATAGAACACAACCAAGAATTCCAAAAATGTGTAGCTTTTCTCGTAATATAATATGTGCAAGTACCGCGCTGCAATATGACATGATGTTTAAATAATATTATAAAGGAGGTGAAAACAGATTCGTATGTAGGTTATGATCTTTGTCATGCCTGATAATAATGCTGAGTGCCCCAAGAGGGGTGACCAGAATGGCTGGTGCAAAAGCATAAGCTGCAAAATTTGCAATTTCTCCAACAATCACTGTTGACAAATTTGGATAGCAATCTTAGTATTCGCATTAAGACCAGACGTCATATAACATGACCACAAATTCAAATACTTTCTAACAGAAAAATAGATAAAGTAGTCACTAAACTTTCACAAATTTTTAAATTGCATATCATTACATAAAGTTTATCAATGACATGTTTACATTCACACAACAATATCAATCTCATCATTCCTGTCCAAATTTACAAATTAAATTCAAATTGAGGGAGTTCTATGGATCATTAAATTTGGAAAAAAGAAAATAAGAAGACAAGCCTTTACCATCACCTATAGCGCATGTGCATTCGTAAAGTCACACCTTAATTCAACTGAAAATGTGTAACGCATATGATAGTCAGAATTCTATTATGCCATTGATTATTTATTTTTATTTTTTTTGGTTGAGGTATGCAAGTGAAGAAACCATAAAAGTTCGATGAACTTCATAAATTCTGCCCTTCTTTGAATGAAAAAGAATTTTCTTTAGCAGTTGCGCAACAATATAGAACAATAATGAATGAAATCTCAACAGACATTCAAGTATCTTGTTTTCATCAATAAGGTAGCATTGCTTATGGGACTATAAAAGGTGTTGACAAGTTTGAAGGCATTGAAAAAAACACTTTGGTATCTATACATTCCAGAAGAAATACATAGTATATCCGTATATAAGATGCAACTTTTGTGGTATTGATAGGGTAGTAGCAGGTTTAGTGAGTATATCTACTCATAATTTGTATAGGAAAAATTATTGTTATTATCTGTTAAGTATTCAATTATTTTCCTAGCACGTCATTAAACATCAAAAAACAAACATACTCACTCGTTATCATGCCTACCCACCATAGAGGCTCGTATAAGTATGAGTAACCTCCAACTCCTGAAAAAAAGGTAAAATATTGTTAGCAGGACAAATTGACCAGGGTTATTAGAAGTATATACTAAAAGCAAGACCATATGGACGCATCCCAAAAGGTAAATGTTATGTTGAAAATTGCTAAAACAGACAAGAATCACATAGCTATCAGCTACGTCCATACATTGTGTATCTTAATTAGAGCGTTTTGTGAGTTTTTTTTTTGGAAAATTGAGTTGAAGAATGTCTTGAAATTCACGATTCTATTTCATTCACAAGTGGACCTTTGTTCGTTCACAAGTGAACATTGGATCACTTTATCTGTGAATTTCTAGACATCTCTCAATTCAAATTTCCTGAAACCTAATGAAACCTCTAATCTAGATGAGTATAGTACATTCACAAATTTAGTTAACTTGTAGATGCATGTGATCCCAACACAATCACTTATATCTCATGATTCTCGCTTTTAAGTGGTTCGCGTTTGAACCTTCCCTATATGCAAGTATGTAAGTGTGTGCCTCCATGTGTGTGTGAGTGAGTGTGTGTGTGAGTGGGGGGAGAGAGAGAGAGAGAGAGAGAGAGAGAGAGAGGGATAAACACACACACATACTAGCGATTACCCTTGCAAAGCGGTGAATAGTTATTCTAATTTTATATTTGATTAGATGGGCCATTTAAAAAATCCACAAATGTTTATAAATTCGCTTATTGGGTTCTTCGGGTTTATGCTTCTAGTTATACAACTTTTTTAATACTTAAAACTAAATTATTTATCATATAATCAGATATTTAAAATGTGGTTTTTGATAGATTTTATTTTCGTTTGATTTTGAATTTGTATCTAGTGTTGTATAGGTGGGAATTAGTTGCATTGACTTGATTTTTTAATGATATTTTTTATTATAGAAGGTTTAGCAATTAAGACGGTATATAATAATCTAATTGGCTTCATTTCCTTTGGTCAATGGTTTCCATTTTGTTTGATATGATATTAAGACATAAAGTGATAAAACCAAATGCTTTATAATATTAGTACAGAATACTAAATCGAGTTTTGATCCAGGTTGGGCATTCAACAATGAACAATTTGAAATCAAATTAAAAACCAATTGGTGGATTCGAGCTGGTTCTAACCTTGTTACAATTTGAATTAATTTGAATATGAATCGGTTCAAATATTGTTTTTTGAATTACATCCAAATACTAAACACCCCTACAACAAACTATACAAATTTAAAAGATATATATCATATATATTTTACAAAGAAGTGACTGACCCATGAGAAAATACACTTGACAGGAGATCAGAACTTCCAAGAAAGTAAAAAAAAAAGCATTTTGAGTTACAAAGAGCTTCTTTCTTCTGATGATGAAAAAAAAGATCCCTTCACTGTATAATTGTTAGAGAGTGGAAGAATTTTTTTTATTAACAGTGATGAACTGAATTTCCATCCATACATCCAACATGCATAATAATCATCTTTGTTCATTGTACACAATCAAAGATACAATGCTATCATCATCCCTCCAAGCATGAACAAGTTTTTCCCAACTCTTCTCAATGGAGATTGATAAGACCCAATTACCCAAATGATATTTTATTGTGAAATTTCGAAAATACCAAACCATATACAAAACCAGTATGCTTTCGAAAGGCAGCCATCTCCACAAAATGACCTATACTTTCGAGAGGCGGGTTCACCACAAATATGATCAAAAATCAAATTAACCATCATACATGGTATTCCCTAATGGTGTTTTATTTTACTAGTTCACTACGGAAATGCCGTCATTAATTATTCTAATTATGAAAATACCATTGTGGTTTAATTTACTTATTAACCTAAAATAATTCAAGTTTAACAGATATACTCCCTCTCTAAGCTATTTCAAAATAAACGAATCAACACGTGGTGAACGAAAACTCTTCTCCTCACCAGATTACTTTCCATGTGATTACCCCAACTTTCATTCAAGATTTATTAATTATTCCAACAATTGGCTCTTGAAGAAGCAGCATACCTCATACTTGACCATTGAACTTAGAATTATCATCGACTATCACAACTCTAATCAATCGGCCAAAATTTAGTTAATGGAAACCTACAATTTTTGTCGATAATGGAAACATTAATTACTGATAAGATTGGATCGCCGCTGTAGAAATCATCACAAAGCAAAAGGGGAGATCGACAATTATTGCTAACTTCAGATCTCAAGTTAACACAGTCGCCGAATTATTCTACAGAATGATGAAATCTTACTGCAAACTTTTCAACTTAAAGTCTAACTTTACCTTAATAATCGGAAACTTAATTAACCTAGGTGCAGAACAAACCACTAATTTCATTCCAAGAATCAGAAGCAAATAGAAACAGAAAACGCAGTTAAATTAAAATTGTGATTGAAGTATAATCACCTGCTCTAATACCAGAAGCGCCTGCTTTCTTGAGACCCTTTTTCTTAACAATGAAGCTAGCACCAATAAACAAACTAGAAGACAATGCTAAAACCAAACCCTTGATATTATCAGCAGACATACCCCTGTAAGCATCCTTCCAGCTGTGGGAGGCCATCCAACATCAAAATCAAGAAAACCCTTTTTGATTTTCGCTTTCAGAACCCCATTTCTTGGTGCTTTTCAGAAGAAACAGGGAAAAAGAATGTTGGAGAGTGAGGATTTGATTGCAGAATGGTGGGTTTGAGATGAGATCCAGTGGATTGTAGTTGTAGGTAGGTGGCAACAGCTGGAGTGTGGGTAATGTGATGGGGTCTTTGAATCAGATCGGGAAGAGATGGAGAACAGGAAGAAAGCAAGCAATATGGATTTGGTTTTATTGTGGAAAAAGCAAAAGTGGACCAAGTGGAAGTGATAATATTATAGGTTTTGGGAAGTTGAAGAAAATGGAGGACTTTTGTTCGACTCTATCTCAACACGTCTAATCGATTACTCCTTTCCTTTTCACTCTGTCTCATTATAATTGGATAGCTGGGGAATGTTCATTTAAGAACCGTTTTTATTACGAGAATCGCGAGAACCAATCTTAGCCGTTAATTTTAGATAATGGAATTCATGGATGAAGAACGTGGGGGGATTGAGTGTGACATAGTGCATGTAAGGAATTCATGGGTGGGCAATCCAATTGAAGAAGGGGGAATTGGACGGCTAAGATTGATTCTCGCGGTTCTCGCAATTAAAACGGTTCTCAAATGAACTTTTGCCTTGGATAGCATTAAACTATAAAAGATATAAACAAATCGAGTCGAGTGAAGATATTCACCGACCGGTCTTGCTGTTAACGTAAAAAAGGTAAATTGTGTAATTTAAAGTTAAATTGCATGTGTTAGGGTTTGATACTTTAATCGCTAAACCTCTACTATAGATTTCATGTCTCTAACTGCTAAGGTTACTATCGCAGGAACCAAATCTGATACAATGGTACTTGTTAAATCAAGTTTGTTTATTTTTAAGTTCCACATCAAGCTTGCCTCGTCTATAGCTCGTGATGATCGTTAAAGCTTGACTTCTGTAATATCGTGTATTATTTTAAATTATATATATATATATATGTATGTATATAGTTATTAAGCATTTAATACATAAAGAAGGTAAATCGTGTAACCTAAAGTTAAAGTGCATGTGTTAGGTTTTGATCCCTAGACCTCTACTATAGATTTCATGTCTACAACCACTGGGTCACCATCGCAAAAACTGATACAATGGTACTTGTTAAATCGAGTTTGTTTATTAGGTTGTTTTAAGTTCCGCATCGAGCTCGACTTATCTATAGCTTGTAATGATCATTCAAGTTCGACTCATTTAATCTTGGATATTAATCTTAATTTTTTGTTAAAATGGTATACATAAATATAGATATTAAGCATTTAATATATATTATATTATATATAAAGTTTGTTTAGGCTTGTGAGCTTAAACGAGTTTATCCTTTAAGGTTGAATCTCAGGCTTGTTATTAAATGAGTTTTAGTATAGGTAAAGCTATTTTTGTGCTTTTAACTATCCAAACTCGAATGTCTCGTTAGTTCCTCGAGTCTTTTATATGCGTAGTTATAAAACAAAATGGTTAAAATGTTTTATAATGCAAACCGAAAAATATTATCAACAAAATCTGATGTTTAGTTAGAATTAATTAATTTGTAGATAGTTTATTAGTCTTTCTAATCTTGTTAAATATTTTTATTTTTAATCACAAAAATCATCAAAAAGTAACTACCATGAAAACTTTTCTTTATTTGAAATTACAAATTTTAGAACTTGTATCTTTTTATTCAAAGATTCTCTTTTAGCATTGACCTTCTTTTGTTTTCAATTTCCAAGTATAGCAATTTCTTTTCTTCAAGAGTTACTAAAAATACAATTTTTTTATCAATTTTGTTGAGTATCTCATTTTATATGTTGTTGGTACTTTTTTGGATTTTCATTTAGCAAACATGATTTTTTTTTAATTTCATTTCTACATCTATATATATTAAATTACAAGTTTCGTAAAATTAGATTTCTAAATATAGAATATTCGTAAAATTTGCGTGAACTGAATTAAAAGTATACTTAAGTCTTGTTTATTTTTTCAGACGAAAATGGCGTGGTCTGTTTTTGCACCTCTTATTTGAGATGACCTAAAAATCTTTTTTGAACCATTATTAGACTGTTTGTTTTCTTCCTTCATTTTCTTTTTTACTTAGTGAGTTAAAATGAATGACAAAAAAATCGATTTTGAAAATAAAAATAGATACCATCTGAACAAAAAAAATTGGTTGTTGAAACATGGAGCAGGAATCGATTGCAAGATAACGATTGTTGTAGTTGCTACAAGAAAAAACTAGAGGATTGCAAGGAAAAATTAATAGGGGTGATAGACTACTTATTGGTTTGTGAAGCAGTGACAATATAAGGGAGAGATATGTAAATCAAACTATGGGGAGAGATATGTAAAACCAAAGAGAAACCATTTGAAACAATTGATGCTCATCGAACGACTGCAAATTGAATGATTTTTATTCGTTAATTGATTGTTGCTTGCTGATTGTAGTAAATATGTGAAGTAAAAACATGTTCTTACCATCGAACAAAAAATGTGGACATTAATTAAGGGCGGGGAGAGAGGAATTTGGATCAGAGAGGTGAAGGAGACGGTACTTTGAGGTAAGAGAGAGAAAGCATGGAACATCATAGAGAAAATATGCAAATCAACATCTTTTCAAAACAGACCAAAAAAAGAACTTTATTGTTTTTCCAGTTTTCACTATGAATGTGTATGTTTTTTGAAAAAAATAATCTTTCTACCTCTATCGTCTGTGGACATGCAAACATTAGAGAAAAAAAGACTATCTGTCACCATTTTTTAGTATTTTGAAAAACGGAAATTCACCTTGAAGAAAATCAACCGGTTACTAAAGAATCGACGAATCGGATTTGATAGATGAATGTGTTGAATTGGAGTCTGTTTCAAATGTTATTGGTTTTTCGATCGGATGAGACGTAATTGGAAATAGGGAAGAATTAGAAATTGTAGATATCAAGCAACGACATCGTAATTGTCTACTTCATTGTAGGTTGATGGATTCATTGTAGATATATACTGTTGTTAGGAGAAACTGGGCAACATCGTAGCATGGAGCTTGATGGTGAAGGCCAAAAACGTTTAGCACTAGAGATGTGAAACAAATCAACAATAAAGATGGTGAAAATGTTTCTTGTATGTGCGCTAAAGTACAACTTTTATTTTTTCAACAATGGAATTGTACAATCAATTAAAGACACAAAGAAAAGTTAACACTTTCTTATTTTTCTTATAACATGTTTTTGAGTACCTTAAAAGTGAGATATTTTAAAATAATTTTTAGAAATTCATACATTATCCGTTTATATCATTTTTAGATATTAACAAGTTATACAGGTTTTTCACCTTGTGGACCAGCGAACAAGTAAAAGGTTGGTTTAACATACGATCGCCATTAAAAACATTGCTCACATATACACTTATGATTCATAATGATAGAAAGAAATATTAAAACTTGTTTAATTATTACAACAAATTTGTTAGTAACTTTAATAAAAATAATATTAAAATGGAGTAAGCAATCACAATTTATCATCTTTTTACAACTTAACTTCAATAAAGGGAAATGATAAGTGTTGCAAACAACATCTATATGTTGTTATAATCACATACCACTTGATTTAGTAAACACCGAATTGACTCAAACACCCATGATTTAAGTGGTGTGTAAGTATAACAACTTAGATGCTTTAAGTACTACAAATCATTTTCCTTTCCAATAAAGCAAACATCATATTTATTGCTGTTCTTCCTTTTATTCTACAATAACAACAGAAAAAAAAAACATCAAATTTTGCGTTACACAAACCAACTATCTATGTGGGGACGAAGTGTATCCCTAAACTTAGTACGAAATCAACTTTTTCCTCTAACACAATGGTCATCACTTAATAATCAAACTCACCACATAGTCAAGTATACAACCACACATTATTAAACGACACGAAAACCTATCACACAAATAAATGATTATGCGTTGAACATAAAACATGTTTTGATCATTTCAGGCTGAGTTACCAAATTGTATAAATAAACGGTGTGAGATAAGTTGGTTAGCAATTTTGCGAATTGACCGGTTAACTTGTATAAGTTTTTGATTTTGGGCTTTTCCTTTAACCCTCGTAGCCTTAGATCCCTAATCAAAAACCATTTTCCTTTTGTGTTTCTTTGTTGTTTTAAGACAATTAAAAGTATATGTCATTGATCAACAATTACCATTGTGATATTATAGACATCATACCATCAATTCATCATTAGCTATCCACATTCAAATAATTAAACATGTATGGTTAAACTTTATTTGGTATATCGTATTTGGGTTATGTATCTTGTCAAAAATGAACTAAAAGTACTTAAATTAAAAAGAATAGACATGTTGACTCGTCAACCCGTTTACGACTGGCGCAACCCCGACTCGCAAACTTTATCTATTTAAACGGGTTACGCCAGTTGTGTTGTGTTTCTCTTACATACCTTGATACGAATAATTAAAGAGTCACTTGATTCGCCCACGACATAATTGCTACCCCAAATCAGTTCTATTTACAAAATATGCCGATCTATAACTATGTAATTCTATTTTCTATACCAAACGCAAACCGACTCGGATTTTCAAATCGAGGAGGCTCACGGTTGGTCGGTGACCAAACCATGCAAGCGATCGCTCGGTTCTTCTTAAACGTTGACCAACGTTATTCGTCGAGCAGGCGCACGTTAGCACTCCAAAGTGTACAAACGGAGTCAACAGAGCATTATTTCTCGCCGTTGGACATTCAAACCCAAAAAGGGATCCACTCAGCATTTAGACAGCTCATACCCTTCGTGGCGGCGTTGCATCTCCTTCCCCAAATTCTCATCGCCGACGAACTCACACGACGGAGTCTTACACCATGTCCCTCCTACAAACATTTCTCCACCAATGCCCCGTCGTCGCCGGCGGTTTATCTCAGTCTCTCCCTTCTCCATCGCTACTTTCCCCGACTAAACTTTCTGTCAAATTTACCGTCTCATGTTGCTCCGTCGCATCGCCAGTGGCCGTTGTTGACGGAAGCGTAGACAAGAAACCTAGCGAGAGGGGTGAGATTAGGCTTGGTTTGCCTAGTAAAGGTCGAATGGCTTCTGATACTCTTGATCTTCTCAAAGTATTCTCTCAATCTCTTCCTAGATTTTGTTTTTGTCTTAATTTTGGTGTTATATTCTGTTTACATTCAAATTTGATTTAATTTTGGAAGGATTGCCAATTGTCTGTGAGGCATCCGAATCCTCGCCAATACGTTGCAGACATTCCTCAGGTCAGTTTTGCTTGCCCGTTATACTTCAAACATGCCATTTTCAACTTCAAATTAATATGCGTTCTACACTTACTTCTTGGTAGATTCATTGAACTTCGTTTTCCGTACAGATTAAAATAGCTAGAACTAAACAAGTACGAAAAATAAAGTGTAGTTTAGTTTGACGATGAAATTCATATCGATATTGCTTTCTCATGTTCGACAAATAAACTATAGCTGCAGGTTCGGTGATAAAGTTCAAATCAATTGTGCTTTAATAGGTAGTATTTTGACATCGGAATCATGACTATTTTCTCAAGGAATATAGGTAGCAGAGTAATAGAACGTAAGATGTGCAGAAGTAGATTCTGTTTTTCAGTTTATTTCTTGTACAAAAGGATCATTAGGAATGGTAGGTGTGTAGTTGAAGTCAATAAGTGTAAAAAGGTATAGGGTGTGTTTGGCGAAAGGGGCTGGGGTTGATTAATTGATAAGCCCAAGCCATAAGCTTCTTGAAAAAGCTTTTATTTTCGGGGCTTATGAAGGATCATGTTTTTAATAATCCCCTCAAGATTTTAACACCTGAATGGGGCTAGAGGTTTGGGGATTATAAAAACTAGAATCCCAAGCCCCTATAATCCCCCATAAGCCCGTTGCCGAACACACCCATAGTTAACTTCTAGTAAAAAGAGGTAAGCATACAAAATGCTGGTTTTACTTTACTTGGACATTGAAACAAATCTATCTATTATGTTTCCTTCCTGTTGTCCAGAATAATGTCAAATTGTTTGTTATGTACCGTACCCTCTAATCCATTACCAAAACAAAGTACGTTATCTGGAAGTTCTATTATGTAAGTGTGTTGTATCCTGCTATTTAGTGATTAAGGTTATGGCCTGACTTTTCTAATCATCTATTACCATTATGTGAATCAAAGTTGGGAAGAATATGTTCATAAAAGGAAAGTTTTGTTTTACATGGTGCACCAAAATGCAAACCACATGTTAGGATCAATCACACACAAAAGCAAATAACCGAAAAGGCAGAAAGAATAAATAACACTAGAGAATTTACGTGGTTCGGTCAATATTGCTATACCTACATCAACGGGAGCAAGTAGGGTTATCTTTTTATTGAGGTGCTACAATGTTTACAAGTACAAATGAGATCAATTTATGGAGAAAACATAAACAGGGTAAGCATTTAATTACGTAAACTTGATCAAAGTAGTTATGGAAACTAGATTAGCTTAATTATGGACACTAAATCATCTAATTTTGGAAAAGAGATCAGAGCAATGAAGCTAGGGCCGGCCGAACCCTACTGCTTCTCCCTTCTCTTCTCGGCTTGGCCAGGCGGGCCGAAGCCTACATCCCAACAATCTCCTACTTGGAGGCTTCGAAACACGATCACCTTCACTCCTCTGTACTTCTGTAAACACCAATTGATCTTTAGCCCCCCTAGTTGTTGCCTGTCTTCTCACCACTATTCCGAAGGCCAACTAAAGTTGCACAAAATTTCAACTTATCCAACGTCACAGACTTGGTGAACATATCCGCCGATTCTTCGCACCTGAGATGTTTTTCAAGTTCATAGTACCATCACTAATCAACCCTTTGAAGAAGTGATACCTCATCCTGATTTGCTTTGTTTTCCCATGATAAACAAGATTCTTTGCAAGTTTCATTGCACTCTCATTATCACAGTATAATGAGTAATCAGTTATCAGCCTGCTTTTTGTCTAGCTCTTCAAGAAAAGTTTTCAACTATACTAGCTCTTTACTAGATTATTGGCTTCAACAACTACCATGTATTCAACTTCTATTGTTGATAAGCCACACTTTTATGATGCATGTACATCCAACTAACTACGGTTCCTCCCACTATAAAAATGTACCATGTAGTGCTTTCAAATGTCTTCTTACATCCATCCAAATTAGCATTGGTGTACCCCCTGAGAACTACATCTTTACCCTTGAAGCATAATCCCAATTTAGATGTATCTGAGTACCCATTTGACTGCTTCCCAATGTTCTCTCCCCGGATTTGACATAAAGCGACTAACAACCACGACGACATGAGAAATGTCTTGTTTCGTGCAAACCATAACATACATGAGACTACCAATTGCAGATGCATAATATACCTTTCCTTCTTTTGTACTAGGAGACTGATCTTTGGTAAGCTTGAAATGACTTCCCAAATACGTGCTTCTAGGTTTAGTCTTTTTATCATTCATCTTAAATTTCTCTAACACTTTCCCGATGTATTTCTCCTGGGATAGTGTTAAAGAGCTATGAGCTATCTTTCTTGTTTCTGTGATGCTCATCTTAAGTATCTGTTTGGCTGGACAAAGTCTTTCATCTCAAATTCTTTAGACATTTGTTTCTTTAACTTGTTGATTCCCTTCATATCAGAACCTGCAATCAGCATATCATCTACATAAAGAAGTAGAATGATATAGGAGCCTTTGAATTTCTTCACATAACAGCTTGGTCCATCTCACATTTTCTGTACCCAGTTCTCTCCATGAAGTCATCAAACTTTAGGTACCATTGCCTGTGTGCTTGCTTTAGACTATACAAGCTCCTTTTTAGTTTGCAGAACAGTCTTCTTTACCAACAACCTGAAACCCCTCGGGTTGTGCCATGTAGTCATGTAGATATCTTCATCAAGGTCACCGTGTAAGAATGCTGTCATAACATATAACTGCTCTAGATGTAAGTCCTCTACAGCTACAATGCGCAAGACCAATCTGATGGTAGTCATTTTCTCCACTGGAGAGAAAAATCTCATTATAATCGATCCCTTTTTTTTGTTGAACCCCTTGACAACTAAATAGGCTTTGTATTGTTTAGACCCATCATGCTCTTCCTTGATTCTGAATACCCATTTATTCTGTAAGTCCCTTTTATCCGGCGGAAGCTCGGTTAAGACCCATGTTTTGTTCTTGTTTATAGAGCTCATTTCTTCATTCATTGCATGCTCTTACTAAGACAAATCTTTCTGCTTAATTGTTTCAAAGTGGTTCACCATTTTCAGTCAAAAGAAGATAATTAACTGGTAGATGACCCACAAGGATTCAACTGGCTAACGGTGTACCGGAGAAGATGGTTCTTCTTCATCCTCTGAGCTTTCACTTCTAACAGTGTCTTCTTGATCATTTTCAGACTCGTCATTATTGGTTTATTCATGTTAAATATCAGCCTCAGTACTCCTATTATTCTGAGTATCCATTGACCCTCTGATTCTGAAGTCATCTTCAAACTCAACCCTTTCATTTTGATCCTTTGAGTTTATAAAGCTCAGCCTCGTTGAAAGTTGCATGTTTACTTTTGACTACCTTTCTACTTTCAAAATCCCAAAGCCTATAGCCCATACTATCTGACCCATATGAAATGAAAGTATATATCTTGGGTGTTGCATCTAACTTGTCACCATCTTTCGTTAGATCATAGGCACCGAATCCAAACACCTTTAAATGCTCATACTTTACCGCTTCACCTTTCCATTCTTCCTCTAGTGTCTTGAAGCCCCACGGCCCATGGTATTGATATTCCTCAGTTGGTAAGATAAGCTGCAGTGTTGACTGCATCACCCCGGAACATCTTTAGAAGCCCGACATTGAGTCTCATACTCCTAGCCTTCTCATTTAAAGTTCTATTCATCCATTCTGCAACTCCGTTCCGCTGAAGAGTGCCTGGAACCGTCTTTATTATCCGAATGCAATGTTCAACACAATAATCAGTGAACTCTGTGCTAATGTATTCTCCACCATTGCCTGACTTTAAGCACTTTACCTTCAGGTTAGTTTCCATTTCAACAACAATTTTCCATTTCTTAAAAGTATTAAAAACATCAAAATTATTTTTAAGAAAGTAAACCCATACCTTACATGACGAATCATCAATGAAGGTCACATAGTGGTTTGATCCTCCCAAGGAAGGGAGTGATGTTGGTCCATAAACGTGTGTGTGAACAAACTCTAATTTCTGAGCTTTCGGTGTCTTACCTGTCTTCACAAAAGATACCTTATTTTTCTTACCGAGTACACAAGGTTCACAGAACTCCGAATCCACCTTCTTCAAATCTGGAAGCTTTCCCCTCGCAATGAGGATTTTCATTCCCTTCTCACGAGTCATTGATGCCATAATCAACCTACTGGTGCCAATCACTGCATTCACCCCGTTATCTCGAACTTCAACCATGTATAAAGTACCTCGCTTTTTACCCCTGGTGATTACAAGATTCCCTTTAACAACTTTCCATTGCCCTCCACCAAACATAACGTCATATCCCTGTTTGTCCAACTGCCTAACAGAAAGCAACATTTTCTTAAGGCTAGGAATGACCCGAACGTCCTTCAATGTCCAAGTGGTGCCCGATGAAGTCTTAAGATCTATATCACCTATCCCGGTGATGTCAAGACTCGAGAGTCAAGAGTGTGGTTATTAGCCAAAAGGAGTTTACCAAAATTACTTGTCTGTAGATTCTTCATCATCTTCGTGCTGAAAGTAGCATGAAATGATGCACTAGAATCCATAATCCACGGCTCGGCTGAATTCTCAACACAGTAGATAAGGGCATCTTCCGAATCGTCAATTGCTGCATTCACCTCTTTTCTTTCCTTTTCATCTGATTGTTTAGGGCATTGATTTCTGAAATGCCCAGTTTGTTTGCAATTCCAACATTGAATTTTTTTTCTTGGTTTTTAGTGGCACCTTTTCCTTAACTTGGATTTGCCTCTGCCATTACCCCTTTTTTCTTCCTATCTCTCCCTTCAATGCTTAGCAAAGCACTAGATAATTCTGTTGAACTCTGTCTCCTTATATCCTCTCGTAGGATGAAATCACGGATGCCCGCAAAAGTGAGTTTAGAGGTTCCGGCTAAACCAGTAATAGATGTGACCGTTCTTTGACCAACTTTCCGGTAATGAGGATAACAAAAGCAAAACTTGGACTTCATTTTCAAACTTAATATCAACATATATTAAGCTGGAAATAATAGTGTTGAAATCATTAATGTGTGAGGTAACGGAAGCACCTTCTTTCATTCTTTTGTTTACTAAGTGTCTTATCAGAAATACCTTGTTAGTAGCACAAGTTTTCTCATGATAGAGCTTTCATCAATCCACTTGCAATAGTCTCCTTCACAATGTTGAACGCCACACTCTTGGCTAGTGTAAATCAGATAATATTATTAGCTTAGGATTTTCTGTCAAGAGTAGCCCATTCAAACCGAGCAGACGAAAAAAATGGTCAGAAAATAATTAAATCTGACAAAAAAATAAAAAAATTGGCGGCAGTCGGCTTAACTACTCTCCTGTTGGCTATCTGAAAAACAGAAGCCAAAACCCAAGCTTCTCTAGGGTTGGCGGCGGTTTCGGTGTGATGAAATCACAAGCCTGGCTTTGATACCACTTGTTAGGATTAATCAAACATAAAAACAAATAATCGAAAAAGCAGAAAGAATAAAGAACACAAGAGAATTTACGTGGTTCGATCAGTATTGCTATCAACCTACGTCCACGGGAGCAACTAGGATTATCTTTTTATTGAGGTGCTACAATGTTTACAAGTATAAACGCGATCAACTTGTAGAGAAAACTCACTCTCTTTTTAGGAAGGGATTCTGAATCCAACGATCAAATTCTTGGTGGGAATCAATTGGGAAAAACTTTTGTTTAACATTTCCGTATTCCCGGTTTTAGGAGATTAGGGTCCCCCTTACAGTTTGGATACCAAGCTATCTTATCAATATATTTACAAAAAAGCCTCATAATTAGGGTAACCATCTAATTATGTAAACCGGATCAACTTAATTATGTAAACTACATCAACTTAATTATGTAAACTACATCAACTTAATTATGGAAACTAGATCATCTAATTTTTGAAACGAGATCAGAGCAATGAAGCTAGGGCCGGCTTCCTTCTCTTCTCGGCTTAGCCAAGTGGGCCGAAGCCTACATCCCAACACCACACCCTTCTATAATCAAAGGTTGTAACATCATCATATTGGGCCACTAAAAGTTGAACCAGCATTTTGTTTTGTGATGGAGGTAATTTGTTTTGTTACTTCCATTCCTAATGCTTTATTGGAAAAAAATTGGCTTTTAAAGAATGAGTAATGCTATATAAGAAATATGTTTTTCATTTAAGTTCTACGACACCATCAAAGTCAAAAGAGTTTTGAAGATACTTCCTTGGTTTACTATTCCATCCATACCAAGTTAATTCGTATCTTCTTATTTGGCCCCTTGCTGCACAAGCTCACTATATTACTTCATAATATAAGTACAAATGTATAACCTCTATCCCTTGTCATTGCTGTTTTGACATACATTTTAGGTGCAGAGTGCTAATATTTGAATTATAAAAGCTATTTCAACCTAAATAAGATTGAACATATGTTATACCTCTTAGTCATGTTCCAGCAAATTTGATACAGAAGAGGATTGGAGCTCGGTTAAATGGCCTAAGTCAAGTAGGTAACTATGATGTAGGCTTTGATCGCAAATGTATATTCAATGACATTCTTTACAAGATATACTGCCTACTTGTGAAGGAGAAACTTAAGCAATGATATAAACATGGGTTAACTTGTGTTTCTTTTACCAAAGGACTTGTAGCCCAACGGTATAAGGTGCTGGTGAAAGGCTCCCCTCCCCAAGAGGTTGAGGGTTCAAGTCCTATGGTGGACAATGGAGTAGATTTAGGAGTAGGTTTAGTGGGGTGTGTGTGTTTGCTGTTCTAGAAAAAGTTAAAAATAAAAAATAATTAAATAAATAAAAAAACTTCCATACACATTGCATAAACACATTGTACTTGATGTGTAATGAAGTTTTCAATCTATGGCGGAAATTAAATGATTGAAATTGAGATTTTTTACAATTCTATTTGCAGCTTGCAAACTTAGAAGTCTGGTTTCAGCGTCCAAAAGACATTGTGCGGAAACTGGTTTCAGGAGATTTGGACCTTGGTATTGTTGGTCTTGACACTGTTAGCGAATATGGACAGGTAACACAATGTAAGGAACAATATGCCATATATTGTCCTAGTTGATAATGATTCTTGTTCCTTAGATGAAATGACCTCCTACTATATTAATGTATTCTTTCCTGCTTACTTTATGTTGAGCTATATGTGATACATTTTATTTTGCATATATTATGTGCTAAATGTGACTTGAATAAAGACAAAATTGCATGAAGACCGAATTGTATGTTCCTCGGCGTGGAGATAGGGTGCACGCCGTGTGCCCTACGGCGCAACTCGGCGTGGGGATAAGGCCCACGTCGTGGGGCTTGACTACACATGCAGACATGTTTGTTGCTTGATGCTATGCAGGGGCTAATCTTGGATTTAAGGAAATTATTATTTCTTTAATTAGATTAGGGCAATATTTGGTGTTTGATTGTAATTATAAATAGAGGTCTTTGGTTCAGTCATATGTACATTACATCATACACTCTTAGTTAATAAAGAAGTCTCCGTTCTTGCCCGTGGACGTAGGTCGTGACTCCGACGACCGAACCACGTTATATCTTTGTGTCGTGCTTTATTGTCTTTATTGTTATCCGCATATTCTAACGCTTGTTTGAGGTGTCTCGATCCTAACAAGTGGTATCAGAGCCAGGTTCTCACTTGGCTCGCATATCTGCCGATTGAAGATGTCATCTTTGAAGTTTGATTTGGAAAAGTTCAACGGCTCAAACGACTTCACTTTGTGGAAGGTAAAGATGAGGGCTCTTCTGGTTCAGCAGGGTTGTGCGGCGGCGTTAGAAGGTGAAGACAAGTTGCCGAAAGATATGAAGGAGGACGTGAAGCGAGATGTTCTAGCAAAAGCACATTATGCGATTTTGCTGTGTTTAATGGATGAGGTGTTGAGGGAGATGGTGGATCAAACAACGGCTGCTGGTCTGTGGGAAAAGCTGTGTGAGAACTGAAGTATCAGAAAAATACTCTCACGAACAGACTTTATTAGAAGCAAAGGTTGTATACCCTCCGAATGTTAGAAGGCACCAAGGTACAAGATCATCTGGGCAACTTCAATCGTATCATCCTTGATCTGAAGGCGGTAGATGTGAAGATTGAAGATGAAGATCTTGCCTTGATCCTGGTGTGTTCACTGCCGAGTTCATACGAGAATTTTGTTGATACCATGCTGTATGGTAGGTCAACAATTTCTGTTGTAGAGGTGAAGGATGCCTTATTATCGAAGGAACTCAAGCGTAAGGTTTCTGTTAATGAGGGGGAGTCCGGTTCTAATTTGTATGCGGGCAGAGGAAGGACACATGACAGAGAAGGTGGTGTGGGTGGATCGCGTTCTAAATCAAAATTCACGGGTAAGATAAAGTGTTATCACTGTAAGGAGGCTGGTCATATCAAGAGAAACTGTCCACAACGGAAGGGAGATGCAAGCTTGGTTCATGGAGATGGTGACATAGGCGATGTATTGACCATATGCACTGACAGTCCTGCTGATAACTGGATCTTAGATACAGGAGCATCTCATCACATGACATATTCACGAGATCTGTTCGTTACTTTCAAAGAGTGGAATGGAAAAGTGAAGCTGGGGGATGATGGGATTCGGAGTGTCAAAGGCAGTGGTATAGTGCTGGTGAAGATGTATGATGGAGTGGTCAGACGGTTGCACTGTTGGTATGTCCCGGATCTTCGGAGGTACCTGATCTCTCTTGGAACTTTGGCAAAGAATGGATACGAATATTTTGGCAAAGGGAATGGACTGAAGGTTTCTAAGGATGCTCGAGTGATAACGCGGGGTAGGCTGCTACATGGTATTTACGTTCTGAAGGCAGTTCTGTGGTACCGTCCTTGGAGCTAAAAAATGACTTGGCGAAGTCGAGATGACACGGTTGGAGATGGTCTCCGGTGAAATCATGTGACGCGGTGTCGGGTTTCGCGGATCAAGAAAGGAGGTAGTCCCTTCGGGAAGGTTGGCAGGAATGGAGACGGTTCTTTGGCAATCTCCGTTGACCGGTCGAAGAGAGTTCAAGTCAAGGGGGAGATTGTTAAATGTGACTTGAATAAAGACAATTGCATGAAGACCAAATTGTGGGTTCCTCGGCGTGGAGATAGGGTGCACCGTGCACGCCGTGTGCCCTATGGCGCAGCTCGGCGTGGGGATAAGGCCCATGTCATGGGGCTTGACTACACATGCAGACATGTTCGTTGCTAGATGCTATGCGGCGGCTAATCTTGGGTTTAAGGAAATTATTATTTCTTTAACTAGATTAGGGTAACATTTGGTGTTTGATTGTAATTATAAATAGAGGTCTTTGGTTTATTAGAATCGAAGTCTTCCTTCATCCCTGTACTTCGATTCTTCCCTCTTCTTGAAACAACCATCATCACAGATAAACAAGTTGTCTGTGTGCGTGTGTTTAAATTAAACTAAACAAGAACAACTATTAAATACTAATTGATATTGAAGAGAGATATCCAAATTGTTCATACAGGCCATGTATATATAGCCAATGGTGGCCGGCAGTTATTTCCGCCAAAACTGCCACGGCAGTTGGCGGTGGTGACCCATCCGTGGTCTACCCAAAAGCCCCACCTTATTTTCATAATAAATACATATAAGATATAATTGTCATAATCTTATACTAATAATAATTATAATAAAGTTTCTAATTATATCATTTACGTCCAACATTTCCCCCCGAAATGATATAATCCTTGAGTCCTTCCATCATAAGACAAGCTTCTTGACTTGTGCCATCATCTTCTTCGTTCTGAACAAGTTTGTTTATCACTGCATCCTTGAGTTTTCCTTCCTCTTTGCTATCTTCAACATGCTTCCTTTCGTAAGTCTTCATGCAGTCTGGTACTTCCTCCTGTGTTAGTAAACCTTCTGCCAAGCTTCTTCCCACGCAAACCTCCACTGCTGTTGCTGGTTGTGTTTCCTCTTTGGAGTCAGTCCCGGTTGATCCCAAACCAACCTTTCCCACGCAATCCTCTACTGCTGGTCTTAATTCCTCCATCGAGTAAGTCTTGGCTACATTGTAATATGCTTCCAGGAGTCCTAGATGCGTCTCATAACATCCTCTTAAATCATCTGCATTCTTTGCTGAAAATCCCAATGCAGTGGCTATCTCAACCCATCCTTCTAACGTTACAAACTTGTAACCTTGCATACTTTTCACAATTAAAAACAGATCCAAAAGACAAACTTCTGTTCCTTCGATTTTTACGGGCACAAATCTCCTTTTGGTTTTCACAAAAAACTTATAAAACCAATTGACTAGCCTTTCAAAGTGGTTCCTCACTAACTCTTTGCAGCTTTCGATAATTTCTTCATTATACACCATGTCTAGAAATCCTATAAGACTATCGAAGTCATTCTTTGTTAGAAATTTCGGTTCTTGCTTTAATCCATCCAAGCTTTCTTCTATTGACTCATCATCATCATAAATTGAGTCAGTAGTATCGTAGAACCGCTCTCATGGCTGTTTCTTTGAATCGTTCCAAGACTTCCTCCCTGTCTTCGGTATCTATACTGCTTGTATCGCTATCATCTTCCACTTGCATACTTTCTTTCCTGTTTTCTGATTCACTTTCGTTGTTATTATTGCTACTATTATCCATGTTGGGTTCCTCTTCAAACAGTCTTCTTATTATACACTTTGTATCTTTGAAGACAACTTCAAAACATTGCTGTTCTAATTGATCCAAATAATATTGCGTACGTAATACACCCCTGGTATTACATATAATTGGTTTCGGTTGCTATTGGAATTTCACCAATTCCTTTAATAATTAAACCTTGTTTCCCGGTCATACTTGAACTTGTTGAAACCGATTTGATATTCTCAAATAGTTCTAAGTTATATGTCATATGTCGAGCATAATCATTTGAAACATACCAGATGTCGTTCCAACCACGTTCGTCAGAACCGATCAGTAACCAAGTTGTTTTTGGGACAATTACTTCATCAACAACGTCCTTCTGTTTGTTCATTCTGGTCCTTTTCCTTTTGCATACTGATCTTCGATGTTTGTTAGGGCAGTTCCAATAAGCGTGCCCTTTGATAAAGCATATATAGCATCTTGATTTCCTCATCTTTCTGGAATTCTTCAATACCGATTTGTGATCATGAAACTTTTTCTTATCACTGATTTTCATGTGTCCCAATCTCTTAATAACTTCCTTTCTACGTTGATTCCAGAAATCGCTTCCATAATGGCTCCAAACATCGTTGATCGTAGTTTGCATTGTTCCTGTATTTTCCTTGCTTTCTCCCATGGATCGTGAGAGCCATCGGCTCTGATACCAACTATTAGAATCGAAGTCTTCCTTCATCCCTGTACTTCGATTCTTCCCTCTTCTTGAAACAACCATCATCACAGATTAACAAGTTGTCTGTGTGCGTGTGTTTAAATTAAACAAAACAAGAACAACTATTGAATACTAATTGATATTGAAGAGAGATATCCAAATTGTTCATACAAGCCATGTATATATAGCATATGGTGGCCAGCAGTTATTCCCGCCAAAACTGCCACGGCAGTTGGCGGTGGTGACCCATCCGTGGTCTACCCAAAAGCCCCACCTTATTTTCATAATAAATACATATAAGATATAATTGTCATAATCTTATACTGATAATAATTATAATAAAGTTTCTAATTATATCATTTACGTCCAACATGGTTCAGTCATATGTACATCACATCATACACTCTCAGTTAATAAAGAAGTCTCCGTTCCTGCCCGTGGACGTAGGTCGTGACCCCGATGACCGAACCACGTTATATCTTTGTGTCGTGCTTTATTGTCTTTATTGTTATCTGCATATTCTAACGCTTGTTTGAGGTGTCTCGATCCTAACATTCTGCCTTGGCAATTTAGCTACTTCAGTAACATTCTTAAATGAATTACCTTTTGATTCCATATTTCATTCTAATATGATGCTAATGAATATGTATAACTTGTTTTTACATCCAGCCAATAGCTATTGAGTAAGAATACAACTTTAATGTTAAGAGCAACAATTATGCTTGTGAAGCTGTAACATAATTTAATTAGAAAACATCAGAAGCGCAACTTCACTTTTGGTTGTGAAGTTATTTCTGATTATGAATTTTGCTACCATTAAGTTACTATATGTAGTCATTGGTTATAAAGGAAAATTTGGAAAAGTATGGTCGATAATACTCCTTATATTAAAATATGCTCGATAAGTGCATCGTTATAAAAAGTGTGCTTATCTTCCCCTTCCTCTAAAAATACCCTACCCTCTCTGACCCCTCTCTCTCTCTCTCTCATATGTATGGATCTACATTTTGAACACCACATCCCCTCTTCTGTCTTTTCATTGCTCTCTTCTGGGTAACAAATTGTTCATGATATACTTTGTATATATAATCGCTTTGTATACAAAGTATGGAGATAATCTATATAATATGACAATACTCATTCAAATTTCCCTTCATAAATGTGTATACAGTCTGCAGGCAATTTTGAAGGGTTCAATGAACTTTGGTATGTGTTGCCTGGGTGAAGAGTGTGACTATGGATATTTGTAATTTTGGGATAACACATTTATAGCTGTCAGTATTACTGAGTATCATTCTCTGGTAGTTTCTGAGATGTTTTAGAATCCTCTTTTTTTACATTTCCCTTATTCACTAGTCTATGATCTGCTTTATTCTGTAGAAGAAAGATGATAAAAAACTAGCTTTGTTATAGACTGCACAAGTTGGACATGATGTAGTTTGACAATCTGAAAAACCAATAGATGTGATGGAATCTTGGTATTACAAAGGGGTGAAAATTATGACTAAATGCCTGACTGCCTGTGACTTCTAAAATTATGTGCAACCTGATTTCATGAGGTGAATGATAGAAGATTTGAAGTACACCTGTATATGGTAACCCTAAGTTCTGATGCCTACCAAATTCTAGTTCAATAATAGGTAAATTATCAAGATTTTGGATTAATCAAGTTCAAATTCATACCCAGATACAAATTTGACATAGTTGTATACAGTTGAGTTAAAACCTATCGATTTTTATTTTAGTTCTATTATCAGAGAGCTAGAAAAGGAAATATATACAAGTCACCCTAAAGCCCATAGAGGCCCACATCTCACTAAGCCCTAAAGAATATTAGCCCAAGATAAATAATACTATGGAATATTTATACTAACAAGTTCTAACTTGAATACAAATAATAGTGTCCATATATTTGGTTTCATATTTGAAATCGCCAAAATAGTATGTATACGGGCATATATATTATGATATAGAGTAAATTACATTTATGGTCCTTGAGGTTTGGTCTAAATTACAGATTTGGTCCCCGTGGTTCAAATTTTACGGTTTGGTCCCTTCTGACCTGGATCCATTACATGTTTAGTCCCTGGTCTACTTCAAAAGACCAATTTTCCCTTACCTATATTTTTTATTCATTTTTCTTATTTTTAGTTGCTTTTAATATATTAATTAATGTTTTTATATTGATTAATAAATTTTTAATTATAACATTTTATTATTAATCACATTAACTAGCTTGGTTATTACCACCGCCACCACCCCACTGCCCCACGACCACCAGTCAACGACCACCACCGCCACCACCCACTGCCATCACGACCATTACCCAACCGCCACCATGGTTATGCAAAAATAAAGATGAAGATGAACCTGCATAAAAAATGAACAAGGAAACCCACAAATGAAATATGGAGAGAACTCAAACAAGATGAAGAACACCACCACCGCATATCTGTGTTAACACCACCACCACCACCGATTCTGGAAAAAATAGCACCACCAGTCACTGATACCTATCTAACAAATCTATGTGAACCAACTTTGCAAAACAAAAATCCCAAACTCAAAACACAGAATCAACTTAAACATGAACATGAATTTGATCTCTTAACAGAATCAAGAATCAAGAATCAAGAATGCACAAACATAATCGCAGATCTGGAAATGATTATAACTGATGCAAACACCCCCGCCCCCCCTCTTGAATCCGAACAAACACAATCAAACAATAATAAAACCCATCGTTTTGATCTTGAATGAAACACATGAAAACAGAATCATAAACACAAAAGAAAAATCCTAAACTTGCCATTGTTAGCCACCAATTGCGATTAATCACTAAATTGGGACCCCTGCCCCAAAATCAGAATAGCAGAGGAGAAAGATGAGAGAGACATCCGGCGATTTGAGTAGCATCCCTTGAACCGACATCCAATGACTTGAAGAGAGAGAGAGAGAGAGAGATCCCAGATCATGAATGCGGCAGTGGCGGTGATGGCGATAGCAGAAGGTGGCGGGACGATCAAAGCTTTTTGGTGGTGATGGTGGTGGATTGAAGGGAGAGGGTGGTGGGTGTGGTTGTACTTTAATGAATCTTGGAAGAATGAGATGAACAAGATAAAAAGAGATCAGATTTGGGGGGTAGAGAGGGAGAGGGAGAGTGAGATCTATATTCAAATATGTTTTAAAATTTATAAAATTCTTTTAGAATTATTAAAATCAATAGAAAAGAATAAAAAATTTGGATTAGGGTACTTTTGTCCATTCAAGTATCAGTGACTAAAAATACAATGAATCCGGGTGGGGAGGGACCAAACCAGTAAAATTTGAACCACAAGGACCAAATGTATAATTTAGTCCAAACCTTAAGGACCAAACATGTAATTTACTCTATAATCTATTATATAAATAATATAATAGTATACACACACATCGGATTATGTTACTTTATTGAAAACTCATTGTTGGATTTTGATTCAAAGAAATTCTCAAATTTTCATCGAATGTGACGCACTAGTCG
This sequence comes from Dittrichia graveolens, assembly GCA_038502395.1. NCBI lineage: Eukaryota > Viridiplantae > Streptophyta > Magnoliopsida > Asterales > Asteraceae > Dittrichia > Dittrichia graveolens. The sequence continues at coordinate 72,537,958 of JARJIL010000005.1, read as the reverse complement.
AATTTGAGTTCATATATCTTTTCTTAACATCCATTGTATTCAAAATGAAATTTGGACGTCGAAAGCCATTGTTGAGTTCAAGTTATATCGACATTCTATTCGAGTAGCATCTGCTAACATACAAAAGATGGCCTCTAAACTTGCTGCAATGATTTATGTATAAAACATGATTAGTGGTGATCTATTTGGTCTAGTTTACTTAGCCTGATTCCCTTTTCATCTGTTGGTATAAGCTGAATGCCTGGGCTCACTTACTTATTGCCATGGGATTCCCAGGTTGTCTCGGTATTCATAAATGATTGGTTTGCATTCTTTCTCTAGGGAAATGAAGATTTAATTCTTGTTCATGATGCACTTGCATATGGAGATTGTCGTCTATCTCTTGCAGTAAGTCGGTATTCACTTCAGAGATTTGATTTAAAAACATAAACTAATATTTACAAGTTTAAAAGTACAGATTTGACGTTCTTTCCTCACTTTTATAGATTCCAAAATATGGTATTTTTGAGAACATCAATTCGGTCAAGGAGCTAGCACAAATGCCTCAATGGACTGCTGAGAAGCCTCTAAGAGTTGCCACTGGTTTCACTTATGTAATCAGTTAATTTCTTAAGTAATACTTTTACAATATTCTTTTTTATATTTGACTAAGTCGGATGTTAATTTTGTATTTGTATTACCTTTTTCTCTCTGCAGCTGGGTCCTAAATTTCTGAAAGAAAATGGTCTTCATCATGTCGCATTTTCAACTGCTGATGGAGCACTGGAGGCAGCTCCTGCGGTGAGTCTTCTTTTTTCTTCTACCACAGTCTGAGCTCTATCAGTATCAGGAATTACTCCATTTGTCACTACTTCAGATGCATAGATTTTCTTGAGAAGTAAAATGTTCAGTCGCCTTCGTATCTATGATGTTTCTATCTAGCAAAACTTATCCTGTTTTCTGCTTTTGAAGTGGTACCTCGAGGTACCTTCAGCGGTGATATTATAACCGTATAAATCCATGTGATAGTCGTATTTTAACATGATGCAATGTACTTGTCTAGGCAGGTTGATGAGATCTTCCAAATAAAGGTTTCAACACCGCATGATATTACTTGAATTTGGTTGCATATATGCGAGCTTGAACTCAAGAGTATTATTTAATACGAGTGTGTGACCCAACTAAAAAGGCCATCCAAATTGGCACCTCTTATTATTTAGGATTTGGCTTTCTCTAGGTGTAGAAACCTTAGTTTATGGTATAGAATAAGTGTTTATTTCTCAAGGGTACTGCCGAACTGATGTGTGAAATTAGGTTATAAAATTTAAGTCCAATTATCACCCGGTCTAGATTACCACACTATAGGCAAGAATGACCTAATCGTATGATAATATAACAAAGGTAAGTAAAATAGTATCGTCTCCATAAGGAACAGTTTAGTAGCTGATCACTAAATACTTACATTCAATTAACCTAAGAAAAGATGGTTGGAAAAAGGGGTTTTGTTTTTCACTAACTACTCTACTAGATTAACTAATTGATTAAAAAGATTGAAACTTTAATTAAAGAGGCGAACTTTTAACGAATTCTAATTGGTAGGAAAAGACGTCCATTATGATTAACTCCTCCTGATCATAGATTTGATTTGTTAAGACCCGTTTAAAGAACTTTCGTTCAATCTCTCGCAATGTTAACACACGATTCCTAGGATTTTCATCTCTAAGCCTATGAAATAACACACCTCACATTACCTTTCAATTGTGGGATCGGATTTCTCGTCACCCCTAATCCTAGAACTTTCGTTTCAAGAATTAGTCTTTTAAGCAATTAACTAGGTTATTGATGTTTAATTTCAACCCCTATTTCTAGTGAGTTGCCTACTATGTCACTTAAGTGAAAAGTAGAAGAAATCACACAATTACGACACTTTCGTGATCAATAAATACATGCAATTAACAAATCAAACAAATAAAGGTTAAAGCTAAAAGCTTTAAGGGTTCTTCAATTGAAAAACTGTAATGACTTTAAAAATACCAAATTAATCCATAGGAATAACCAAATCTAGTCTACGGTTCGTCAAATCATAGTGAATACAAGAACTCTAGCACATAGACATACTGAAATTAACCAACATCAAACAAAAACTCAAGCTAGAAAACATCCTGATTGAACATGAAATCAAGCCGAATTAATGTTGATGAAGGAAACACTTGAATCTTCTCCTTGAACGAACTAGAGTAGAATGATCGTAGTAATCCACGTCTTCAGCTCCAACAACACGTTCCCGATCAGAAATCTCCAAAAGATCCCCCTCCTAAAGGTGTGAAAAGTCAAATATATAGATCTCTTTCCACATGGGCTCGCGGCACGAAGGGCATATCCTTGTGGTGCGAGGAGGTGATAAACATTATCCCTTCTCAAATTTCGAATTCTGACTGGATCATGAAATCTTCCTCACGGCGCGAAGTACTAATGCTCGCGGTGCGAGCTTATTTTTCCAATTCCATGCCTTTTGACCAGCAATTTCTACCTGGTGCGAACAACACTCCCTCACGCCATGCACATCCTCGCGGCGCGAAGGTCTAGGGCTCGTGACGCGAGCAGTCTTTTTTGGCTTGTCTTTTTTTGATTTTCTTTTTCCTTGGCTCTTTTCTTCATAAGTTTCACTATTTTTTTATCCAAGGACCTGAAAAACACAATACACATGAATTAGGTATAAAATACCCATGCTTTAACATATTTCTCAAATAAAACCAAGATATAAAATATACATGAATTAGGTATAAAATACACATGAATTAGGTATTTACAGGAAATAACATGTATGAATCCGGCAATATCAAAACTTCCCACACTTAACTTTTGCTTGCCCTCAAGCAAACTACTTAGTAAAGATCCCAACTCAAATCACTCAAAATTCCTTAACAGTTCTACCACATTATGTAACTCCATTGTTACTTAACCCAAAGATCTATTCCAACTAATTCTAAAACGCATACATAACCACCCATCCTCACCAAAGGTTGTCACTCAATCACTCAAGTGTATTGGCTTAAACGTAAATGTTAATCACACATAATAGCCAACACACAACACACACATACGCTTGTAACCAAATCTATCTCCACCACTAGAGCAGGAAACGTTAGGCAAAGGCTAAGGATAGGAAATTTGGAAAATTTAAAGTGACTAAAGATAGCAAAAATCCGAATTAAGGTGGACAACAACTCACCATTCAAATTGGAATGGTTATACGAACACACAACAATACAACATAATTTCCAAACAATTGATACTACTACTTGCTTGGCACGAGCTTTAATTCTATTATTGAGCATCTCTTTTTTTCATTTCTTTTTCTATGCTCTTATTCTTTTCTTTTTTTTCTTTTTATTTTTTTTTTCATTTTTTTGAAGTGCACTTTTTCGCAAGAATTCTAAAAGACTTCACTGCTTGAAACTTGTACTTTTTTTTAACTTGCTTATTCAGATGGGTATAGCCGATGCTATTGTGGATCTTGTTAGTAGCGGAACCACTTTAAAAGAAAACAATCTAAAAGAAATCGAAGGCGGTGTACTGTTAGAAAGTCAGGTGAAGTGTTGGTCCAATTAAACAAGGTTTTGTTATCTCTTGAATGATTTCCCTAAGTACTTAAGTAGGATATTTTCCAGGCTGTCATGGTTGCTAGCAAGAAGTCGTTAATCCAGCGGAAAGGTTTATTAGACATCACACATGAAATTCTTGAAAGATTCGAGGCTCATTTGCGGGCACTTGATCAGTTTACAGTAAGTTGAATATGTATTTGTTTATCGTCTTCCTTTATAATAAAAAAGAGGTAAAGTTTGAGTTTAATGCCAGATATGGTAATTCGCATATTATGAATCTCAGGTAGTCGCCAACATGAGAGGAACCAGTGCAGAGGAAGTAGCTGAGCGGATTCTGAGTCAACCATCATTATCTGGCCTGCAGGTGAAATTTTTTCTTCCTTTTATGTTTATTATTTTAATTATATGATTATTTGTTTTTGATTTTCACTAAGCTAAATCTACATCTCAACGTGTGTTTATATTCATACGTTTAGGGACCAACAATAAGTCCAGTTTTCCGTAAAGTTAATGGTGTTGTAACACCTGATTATTATGCAATAGTCATTTGTGTACCCAAAAAGTTACTGTACAAGTCAGTTCAACAGCTCAGAGCGGTAAGAATTACCATCATTAACTTGTTTGTGGTTTGTTACCAAACTTACCGTTATTTATATGCATTTTTTTTTCACAATTGTGCAGATTGGAGGTAGTGGAGTTCTGGTGTCTCCTTTGACCTACATTTTCGATGAAGAAACTCCAAGATGGCGCGAGCTTCTTTCAAAGCTCGGGCTTTAAGTCGATACTAAAGTTTATCAGTCGTGTAAGATAAGCCCTTATCGTCTCTGCTTTACGAGTTTTTCTGTAGCACGAAAATGAGTTGTTTTTCCTTAGTTATCTGCTCTTGTTATATCTTAAAAACCATTGTTGTTTTTCTTTTGAGCGCTTGTTTTCACATTAGAGTCATGGTCCGAATTTTGCTGTCAAAATTTTTATTATTTATAATAAAGATGCTCATGATCAACGGTCTTTAAGTATCATTTTGTATTTGGACTAATTTCTTGTAATTTGTTGCTCATTTTTCGAATTAAATCCTAAGATGTGGGTTCCAGGTCTTAGTGTAATGGTGTGACTACACGGGGTCTTAGAGTGGACGGAAGAATCCACGTTAAAACACCCTCACCACGCCGTGGAAGGAGGAGGAGCCATACCATGGCGCTGTGGAAGGAGATCGGCGTGGAAGGCACCACGCAAACATTGCTGACGTGGAAGGAGAATGTGGGGCGCTTCATTCATCTCTCTCTTTCTCCCTTACATTTTGATTGCTTTTTTAGTTGTTTGATTTTTAATTGGTAGTGGGTATTAGGTGGTCCCAAAATTTGGTGTGATGGAGAGGGACCACTATGGGTCTATGTGGGGTGGGCCGAGTGACGAGAGTGAAAAGCTAATATGGTGATGTAGTGAGAGGTAACCGCTCCCACCACTCTTAGCGTGATGAGTGTGTGACAAAGAGTGTGATAGAGGAAAAAGCTGACATGACATTGGATGATTACAATCAACACTTCGACCTCTTAATGTTTTAGAAGGAAGATTATTTGTACACAATTATGATTTGTCATGCACAACAAAAATGTTATTGTTGTGTATGTCAAATCTTTGTTGTGTACAAGAAAACTTCTAAACAGGACAATTCTTTGATTACTACTAAACAGTGGTAATTTAATCTAAAATTTTGATGGAACAAGAAATATTACATCTGCAATGCAAATCAAGCAAGTTACCTTCAACTTATCTTGGTCTTGTGCTTGAAAAAGACAGGTCTGAAGAAAGATGTTAGTTAAATTAGTCTTGAACTTGCAACTTGGAATGCGAAGTTGACAAGTGGCGAGAGATCAGAGACTCGCTTTAATTATGACTTTAAACTACAAATTTACGTGTTTTATATCATAATTAAACCCTGATAATGTATCAAATTAGCAGTACGATTAAAACTAAAATCTAATTAAACGGGAGTGTCTGAAAATGAATTGTAGTGTCTGGAGGTGAATTGTTGCACCTGGAGGAGGTATAGTGCAGGTATAGTGCATGGAATGGAATATATCAAGAATGGAATTTTTGGATTTTGGTCTCAATGTGTGCACGTGGAGGAACACATCTCCACGGCGTGGTGCATTAGAGGTTCAAATCTTATTTGTTTTGGTATTAATCTTGTATGGTGGCCGAATATATTAATTAAGGTTTCCATTGTAGAGTTTCTTTTTCATTCAACCTTTGTGGTTTATATGCAGTTTGGGGCGGCTAATAAAGGTCGCTGGTTCATGCTCCTACGTGGATGTAGGTCATGATTCTGTCGACCGAATCACGTTATATCTTGTGTTTGCTTTCCTTATTTCTTATCCGTATTCTTTTAACGTTTGAAGGGTGTTGTGATCCTTACAAGTGGTATCAGATCCAGATTTTCTCTTGGCTCGCGTATTGTTGATCGAAGATCTGAGGTAAAAACATGTTCTACGGTTTTGCTGGATGAGGGCTCTTCTCGTTCAGTAGAGTTATGCGGCGGTGTTAGAAGGTGAAGATAAACTTCTACGCGATATGGGGGAGAATGAAAAGAGATGTTCTGGATGAGGGCTCTTCTCGTTTAATAGAGTTACATGACGGTGTTAGAAGGAGATGTAACATCCTCAAATTGGGCTTATACGTGTGCTTCATTTGGTACGTGTATTAATTAAAAAGAATTAAATTAAGAACATGTGTTAAGTGTTTTAAAGAAATAAGTTATTGGTAGATTAAAATGGGAATTTAAAAATAATAAAGAAAATGGAAAGTAATGATTAAATATTAAATGGTTTCAAACGAGGTTTCCAAAAATATTCTTGTTACTCGAAACGGGTATTTGTGCGTTAAGTTGTATGTTAAAAAGGGGAACAAAATACCCCCTTGTGGATAAATGAGAACTAATATTGTTTTCAAACTCTATCCTCTGTACACACACACGTCCACACATACACACACACCTCACATTCTCTCTTTGTTCTTGAAGAAACTTAAGGCAAGGATTAACAAGGTTGTGGATATAAAGCTGGAATTAATTCAAGAATCTGTTGATTAATCTTGGTTGCAATCTGTTCAACAACATCTCTTGATTCTTGTAAGTTCTTCCTTGAATTCTACCCAAATTCCAAGTTTAGGTCCAAATGGGTAAATGTTCAAATTAGCTTCAATCTTTGAAGTTAATTATTCTAAGTTGTTCCTAGATCAATTCCAGATGTTTAGGAATCAATATGTGTAATTAACTTGATGTTTAATGATGAATTGGTTGATTTTATGAAAATGGGTCAAATGATGAGATTGAGTCCCAAATCTGCTATATGTTGTTAAAGTGCATAAAGTTAGTGTTTTTAGGTTGTTTTCACAGTGTTAGTTCATATGTGAATGAAAGGGAACATCTGGAAATGACTTGGAATGAGTTTTGGTTAATTTGGTAAGGGAAACAGCAGGTTCTGGTCGAACCTGCTGCTGTGTGTCAAAGGGCACAGGCGTACCCTTCAAGATCCAACCGTGCCCTAAGGCGTACCCAGGTAGGCACGGGCGTGCTAACCCTAGAAGGCCCGGGGGAGTGCCTTTGGTCACGGGGCGTACCTGTGACCAAGGTACGGGGCGTGCCCCTTGAGTCACGGGCGTGCCTTGCCTTGTTTACAGCTTATCTGATATGTAAAATTTGTAATTAGGTATTCCAACTGTACCAGGAGTGCCACCACTGTAGTTTGCCTAATACTAGCCTATAAGGTGAGTATTGACTTTCATGAGATCAGTAAAGGGAGGTTTAATTGGTAAATGCACTACACGGTTATTGTATGCTAAATATGGTACACACGGTGGATATATGTATGTAAGTTTGCAAAGCCATGATTATCTGATATGTGAACATGTATTTATTACATGTGCATATATATGTTGATGAATACAAGTTATCTGTAAAAGCATGCATGCAATTGTTCCTGAAAAGGATTTCTGATGAGCTATGTGTATGTCCGGACAGTTTTTAATTGAGGTCAGCTTCGGCTGGGTCCAGAGCCTTTAGGCGTAATGTTTCTGGACTAACGGTACTCGAGTGCCGTTCCTTAGAGTACTTGGGAGGTGATTGCCTTAACTGGCTAGCCTATGATTCCTGGTTCCAAAACGAGCTTAGTAATTCACGTATGTGATGAGACCGGCAAGGGATGGTAGTGTTTGATTCCCCCGGTGGTAGTGGTTTGAGCTGGATTTGCAACCCGGCAATATAATACACTCGCTGGATATGTCAACACTCCGCAATGTGATAGGATAGCATTGTTTGCTAATTCTTGATATGTATAGGACTTGCTTTATTGCTTTTCATGCCTGTTAGTACTCACTAGCTATTTTATATAGCTAATCCCGTTGATGTTATCTTTTACAGATAAGGAGTAGGTGTGCCTGGTGAGATGAGATTCTCTGCTGGGAATTGTATATGTTTTTGGAAAGGAACACTGTAGTTGGTACAACGTGTACAATTGTCGGTCGATGATGTAGTAACACTGATACAATGTGATTTGGCACTAATTTTGTTATGTAAATATAATCGCCAAATCATTACGGTTTTAACTCTGTAATAACTAATAGGTTTGTATATTTGGTATAAACAGTTCCGCTGCGTTGTTTTAAATTACTAACTAGTTAATCAATCAGGTAAACCCTTTTGTTACAAACCTAACCACGCAGTTTAAAAGCTTAAATTTACACGGATTTTGGCAATAGCCGAGGCGGTGTTACAGGAGAAGATAATCTTTTAGGAAATATGGGGGAAAATGGAAAGAGAAGTTCTAGCAAAAGCATGTTTTGTGGTGTTTGATTGATGAGGTGTTGTGTGGAGAGATGAATCAAATAATGGTTGCTGGTGTGTGGAAAAAAAAGCTAGGTGATAAGCTTCAAAAGGTCTGCATGTACTGTCCTTGGAGCCGGAAAATTGATTGGACGAAGTCTACCATGGATGGAGATGGTTTCCGGGAAAATCGGGTGATGGGGTTTCAGACTTTGTAGCTCGTATGAGGAGGTAGTCTCGTTAGGGAGGTTGGTAGGAAAGAGACGGTTATTTGATAATCTCGGATGACGGTTGAAGATAATTCAAGTCAAGAAGGGAGATTGTTAGTAATGACTTGAATTAGCATTAAGATTTGAACTAGAATCTAGTTAAATGGGAGTGCCTTAGATGATTAAAATAAAGAACTAATAGTGTGTCATTTTTAAAAATAAACGACTAATAGTGTGCGATTAAAAGACTAGCGCATTTTTAAAATAAAGGACAAAACTTACAATTTAATGAAAATTTTATTTAAGTTACGGAGTTGTGTTGAATAAAGTCCATATAAAAAATATAGTTTTAAAATTTTAATATTCAACCACAGGTCATTCATTATACAATCACATGTGATTTGTAAAAACATCACATGTGAATTACGAAAATGTTACTCCGCCCAAAATTTTAAAATACAATCTGGACTATTGATGTTATTAATCCAAAGGCTAAAATTAGTCATTTAAAGCTTTGAATTAAGTATAAACTATATTAAACATTCTTTTAAGTTATTTAATGAAAAATAATTTTGCTATTAGTTGGTATATATTATAAAGCTGCCACTATTCACCTACTTTGTTTTTCTCTTTTTCTTTTTTGTTATAATCTTTCTTGTATCGTAAAGATTAATAATAATCTTCTAATATTAATAGAAGAATAATTTTAATAAAATATATTAACAAAACCGATCCAAATTTAGAAGAAGAAAAATTTTAATAAAATATATTAACAAAACCGACTTTAATTTAGATAAAAGTTACTACTTATAAGGTGGTCTAGAGGCAGGGATGGAAAAAAAATTGAAATCGATGAAGAAAACCGAAAATCGATATAAACGGGGCGGGGATTTGAAAGATAAATGGGTACGGGAAAAACCCGATTATTTAAACGGGGATGGGGACGGGGACGGGATTGATGATCCCCGCCTCAATTACCCGATACTGCCCCCGATTATAATTTAATACTAATTATATATATATATATGCATAAAATTAATTTTAAATAGAAAATATATAAATCATATACTTCATATAACCTAATTTTAATCATTATCTTTACTTGAATTTTTTGGTTATGACATTTTAGATGCATTTAGATTCTTTAAACTTTAATTTTGGTTCATATATATTTGTATTCGATAATGTTGTATAATTTAGTATAATCGTTTTCGTGGTAAAATCTTAACAGTGACGATCTCCGTAGTGAAATATCACAATTTTAATTTTACGCATATCTCCGTGTTGAAAATTATCCATTTAATTACATGTTTTATATTAAACGGGGATACCTGTTTTCCCCGGTTACCTAACGGGGATCCCCGTTTAAATCACCACGGTTTTTTAAGCGAGGACGGGGACGGTTTTCTTAAATGGGGACGAGGACGGGAGGACGAATCCCCGTCCCCAACCCGCCCTGTTGCCATTCCTACTTAGAGGTCATAGGTTCGATCCTTACTCTAGGTAAACACCTTGGAGGTGGTACATTCCCCCACCACAAATGCTTGGTGGGTCCAGTAAGAGGAGACTTTGATGAATGGTCTTGTTTAATTCTGACCTCTTACTTGGACAGTTAAAACAAATGATCATTGCCAGCGGGCCGGTCTTTGGGGAATGGTCGGTTTGGATCCATAGGATCCCGGACACGGGGTTTGCCCAACATAAAAAACCTTTTGATGAAATTTAGATAAAAGTTTTACTTATCAAATCTTAACAATCCATTTTGAAAAGAATTAAAATCTATTTTTGACTTTTTTTTTATCAAAATTGAATTCAATTTGACTTTAAAATTAATCAAAATTATTAGTTAATAATTTTATGTATACCCTTCTTAAATCATAAAATATTGTATTTGTCCTTCTTAATTACAAATATCATATTTAACCTTTATAATATGTCAAAACATCATATTTAACCAAATTATTAGTTTTATCATTATAAAATATTATATAATCATTAAAAAAGAACTATTTATAACCAATAAACACTTAACTTTATTGCCTCTAATTGTAACAATAATGATGGATGACATATACAAGAAATATATTCATGTCTTTTCGTATCATGATACCGCGTTTCTGCCGTCACGTCTGCCCTCCCCCTCGCGTCGACGGTTCTACCGCTGGTTCAAATATTGACACTATCTGTCACTTTTTTAAGTTCTCATTTCATTCGCGTTTTATAATTATTTAATATGTTTTTTATTAATGTTTATTATTTATTATCATCAACATGTGTATCACATAGACATTTAATCTAGTAAATGTTATATTAGACTAACTAGTTTAGATGCTCGTGTAAACACATGGGTAACCATGATTATTTATGTAAAAGTAATGTTTTATATCCGCTTGTTTAAATATATCGTTTTGTCGACATAGAAAAGTAATCGAGGACAAATTTAGAAAAGATGTAAAATTTAATTACAATAAGATTTGTAATATATATAACAAACATTAATTTCTTGGAAGTTGAGTGTTCAAATCCTGTTGTAAATGTATGCGTTCAGTGTTATATAGGTAGGTGGGTATGTTTGTTGTTTTACAAAAAGTACATGATATCTACTATCAGAACTAATTAAATCGAGATAACTTCTAAGCTACTTGAAAAGTCGGTCTGGTTTAAGTTGAGTCAGACTTAAACTATTCGAGTAAGCTATCGAGTAGTAGAGCTCTAGCTTGTAAGCTGCGAGCTTGATCGAATTCTATCATTTTATAATAATACACTTTCTTATTATATATATTTACATAATCATTAAGGATGACAATATTTGGGTCGACGTGAAACTCGACCCGAACCTGACATGGAAAAGTGTTATGAACTCGAAGCGGGTTGACACGAAAATAAATGGGTTGGGTTAAGATCAACCCGACAACCGAAAAGATCCATATAATCCGTTTAAGGAAAAACTATAACATTATAGAATTTTCTTTAATACTTATAATTTAAATTTTAAAAAGAAGATTGTGAATTCAAATAAGAGAGTGACATCTTAGGACAATAAAACCCGTCAAACAAAAGTACAAACCTTTAAATGTTAAAAACTTAAAATAAGCAACAAAAGATTAATAATTAAAACAATAGTAAGTCATTTTGGTATTTGTTATTTTGACCATATGATTTTGGTACTTTCACATTTGATTACTTGATAGGTGGTAATTTAGTATTTTAAATTCGATTCATAATTCTATTAAATGATGAATAATTTTAAATTATTCGATTGTTCAATGACATTGTTTATTGTTACTTGATAGATTAGTAATACATTATGGTTTTTATTATATTCATTTATATAAGGTGAATAAAAAGTAAAACCAAAATTCGAATCAAACTGAAACAATTTGAATTTAAAATTCAAATACAACCGAAACGAACATTGAATATTGAAGTTAGAATATAAATGAAAACCATTTTTGAAATTCTTACCAAAAGTTGGAAAACAAACATGAAATTTGAAAGATTGATATTCGAATTGTAATTGAAACGGAAAACCGTATTCGAAATTGTACTTGAAAACCGAAAAAAATACTTGCCGATCATATTTGGCCTAAAATGGGTTGACATTGACACGAAAATAAATGGGCCGAAATTTGGTTGGCACGACTCTAACCCGACCTGATACGAATTGACAACCTTAATAATCATCATAAATTATACCCGAATCGAGTTAAGCCCTCGAGTCAAATAATATTAAGGCCGATCAATAATATTATTTAATATAGTAATTTTGGCAATCGAAGTGAGTCAATCCGAGCTTAATAGTATGGTCATCAAGCTTTAAGTTTTCTAATCGAGTCAAGCTCGAGCTTGAAAAATAAAGACTTGATCATCAAGCTCAAGTTTTCTAATCGAGTTAAACTCGAGTTTGGTACAATGTCGACTCAATTACATCTCATTGTATCTACTATTTGACTTTTTTTATATAATATTAAAAAAGAAGGTCGCGCTTTAGAACTGCAAACATGTGAGAATAACCGTACAAAACCACACTTAAAATAAAATTGTACTCCAATGAGAGCTTTATTGCCCGCGCGTTGCGTAGGGTAGAACCGATGTGTAACACACCGATTTTCAGTCTAAGTTTAAACTTTTCAAAACTTATTTTAAAACATGGTTTATATAAAACCCTTTACTAAAGGCAGAAGCATTATAATTCATTTACAGTATTACTACAAAATACATTACAAAGTTTAACAATAGATTCAATCTCATATATGACCCGAAAGCTTTTGGTGTTACCATAGTCAATCTCACGACCATTAACAGACAAATAAAAAATATAAGATTACCGGTAGCTAAAATAAGCCAAAGCAATGCCCAAGACATCTACCCGCCTCATAAAGGCCTTTAATTTACTTGCGGATTCAAAACATCTTATACACCGTGTTAGCTAATAAACATAGCTAGTGAGTACATCAAAAAACATTTATCTTATAAAACCAAGTCATCTTTTAAAACACCTGTTCAGCAATTAATCATATCATAATAAAATACACAAAAAAGTACATAAGGATGTAGGTCAGTCCATTGAGTAACAACATCTTCACGTGGTAGCTAGCCACGGTCAACACGTGTCCTCATGGGGAATAACCACATCTCCCCGTCAAGGTGGGGGAGCACGAAACATTCCACCATACAACGGTTGTCAGGAGTGAATGACCTGTTCCCCAAGTCTAGTCGTGTATACATTAGTTCGGTTCGCTTGCCAGCCTCTTGAACCACACGGTCATAATGGGTACTATCATCCCCCTCCATCAATTGTAACATCCTTCAATGATACCACACTCATGTCCCTTGGTTCGGTTAGCTACATCCTCTTGAACCACACACGCATGCCCATAGTATAAAATATGATGCTAAGGTATGACACTTGGGCTAACGTTTCAACTTTGTCTTCATATCAATTTTATAAAAAATCTTATATTCATAAATTATTTTGTGATATTTATATAACTTATAATAGTTTGTTGATGTTTGATCTTATTCTATACTTTCGGATGAAGTTTGTTCTATAACTCATAAAAATCTATGTTATTTGTAATGGTTAATCCTAGGAATTAGTTGTAAACATGAAATCATTTTAACTAAAAATGATATATTTAGAGCATTCAAATCCTTTTGTGTTTTGTTGATCAAACTTGTTCAATTTTTTTGTGTAAATGTGTTTTTATTGATTTCAGAAGTAGTTTTGCTGCAAATTTTGGAGAGCTATCAAAGGATTTAGAGCATTCAAATGTTTGCAAGAGGCCAATCACTTTGAGGTATGGTTTTGATTTTCTATTAATTTCTCAAATTTTGTTTGTTATTTTTCAAAAAGAAAAAAGAAGAACTGCTTGGTGCCATTTTAAATAGGGTTTACTTCTTCAAAATGTATTGAATTTTTAATTTGTTGTTATTGTATGAAATTTGATTACATAAAAAATCAAAAAAAGTATAAGTTTAATACACACAATAACACATTTTTTGAAAGTTTGATACACACGATAGCATTTTTGAAAGATGAATACACACATTAACATTTGAGATATAGTTTAATAATTTCGGAGAAGTAAACCCTTCTAAATAATATGATGTCATATTTGTTTAGATTGTTATTGAGGAATTAATAGCATGTGTGCGTAGATTGCTAATTAAAGATCTTCAAGATTGTGAACATGATTTCTATTCTTGTTGTGTTTAAAGGTTAAACTTTAAGAAGAATGCTCAATATAGTTTATAATTAATTTATAATCTTAACAGACTAATTTTAGCCTTTGGATAAATGAAATCAATGGTCCAGATTAAATTTTTTACGGAGTGGCATTTTCGTAATTTTTCGTAATTCACATGTGATGCTTTTACAAATCACATGTGATTGAATATTAAAATTTTAGGACTATGTTTTTTAAATGACTTTTATTTACCTCTTTAGTAATCTCTTTTTTTTTAAACAAGAGAACACACACACACACTAATCTACTTTTAAATTTACACCTTTTGTCTGGTGCAGGACTTGAACCCATGACCATAGACCATGAGAAACACCTTAATACCGCTAGGCTAAAAGCCTTTTGGTTTTAGTAATCTCTTTTTCCAAATCAAACTCAAGCTTTTAGACCTGGAAATTAGAAAATTATACATGCAATAGTTATAACGACTTTTCATTTTATGTTATGCTTGAAACAGGACGATTTAAGCTGTTGGAAGAGCTGAGAAAGTTATACTTCACTTTCTTGCTACAAGGTCAATGATATTGTTATCTTTCTCAAACTACATCTTTTTCCTTTGAGAACACTGTTTGAATTTTCTATATTTTGAAACCAACCATGAGAATATATGAATTTACTAGCATCGTACCTACACTATGTTGCGGTGACAAATAGTTTATGCTTTACAATATGTCGTTTTTAAGAATGCAATGATATGTTATTCGCGTGATTTAATGTGCGAAAAAGTTTTCTACATCAACATGTCCGTTTTTATCAGTTTTTCTTTTATTTGCATCAACTATTTTATTAATTTTAAAAGACATTAAAATAAGACAAGATTTATATTTATGAAATAAGGAGTGAAAAGTTTACAAGATCTTGAAAATTATGTTTATGTGGGTGTATAATTGTGTTTGTGTGAGAGTGTGTGTTAACGTGAGAGAGTATATTTTATATAAATAAAAAGTTAAAGTAAATTAGGAGAGAATAAAATGGTTAAAGATTGAGTGAATGAGATTAATTTATATAAAATGAAAGGTCAAGATTTTGTTTTGATTTAATTTTAAGAACTCTTAAAATAATGAATGAAAAAGAATGTTAAATGGTTTATATATTAATATAGATATAGGTAATTTTAGTAGGATATATGTATTTTTCGGTAGTTACATTAATGAATTTTAAGATACAACTATAAAACCTAACTGCATTTAAAGATTGTGATGTGTTTAGCATCCTAAAATTATTCTAGAAATCTGGTTATTAGTTTAAAAAAAATACCAGAAACGCATAAATAACAGACGAATCTGGTTTTGGATAAGGTTTTTTTATTTGAAAAAGCATAATATCTTTTAAATTAGCACTGAAAATTAATAAAAAATCTTGTTTTATCTTAGTGGCATGAAACAAACTGACCTAACATTTGGGTTTATTCAAAACAGGTGTGATTATCCCTTTGGTATTGTTTAAAACGTTCAACATATATGATAATCTCTTGGAGTGTTTGTGTTGACCAAGTCATTGTTGATTTATAATGGTCTGGAGTAATTGCTTTTAATGGTCGGTATTGAAAAGTTTATTTTTCCGTTTTTATTGCGAGAACTAATCTTAGCCGTCCAATTCCGCCCATCAATGAATTCTTTACATGTACCTTGCCACATTCAATTCCCCCACGCTCTTCATCCATGAATTCCATTATCCAATAGTCGTTCATTTTGGATAATGAAATTCATGGATGAAGAGCGTGGGGGGATTGAATGTGGCAAGGTGCATGTAAGGAATTCATGGATGGGCAATCCAATTGAAGGAGAAGGAATTGGACGGCTAAGATTGGTTTTCGCGGTTCTCGCAATAAAAGTGGTTCTCAAATGAACTTTTCACTATATATATAGGGGAGGGTTTATTTGAGAACCATTATTAGTGCGAGAGCCGGGAGAACTAATCTTAGCCGTTCATTTTGGATAATGGAATTCATGGATGAAGAGCGTGGGGGATTAAGTGTGGCAAGGTGTATGTAATGAATTCATAGGTGGACAATCTAATTGAACGAGGAGGAATTGGACGGCTAAGATTGGTTCTCACAATAAAAACGGTTTTCAAATGAACTTTTCACTATATATATATATATAGTGAAAAGTTCATTTGAAAACCGTTTTTATTGCGAGAACCGCGAGAACCAATCTTAGCCGTCCAATTCCCCCCTTTTCAATTGGATTGCCCACCCATGAATTCCTTACATGCACCATGCCACACTCAATCCCCCCACGCTCTTCATCCATGAATTCTATTATCCAAAATGAACGGCTAAGATTGGTTCTCGCGGTTCTCGCAATTCACGGTTGAAAAAAATATATAAATGACCAAAATACCTCTACTAATGAGTCATTAATGATGTTATAAGCAGTTCTCGTCTGAACTTTTTCATATATATATATATATATATATATATATATATATATATATATATATATATATATATATATATATATATGAAAAAGTTCAGACGAGAACTGCTTATAACATCATTAATGACTCATTAGTAGAGGTATTTTGGTCATTTATATATTTTTTTCAACCGTGAATTGCGTCTGAGTAAGCCGTCATTAATGTGCGAGACTTGATTTATCCAAAATACTCCTCATTAATGCGACGTTAATGAGCTATTAATGATATAATCATTAGTCATTAATGAGTAGCCGCCAAAATTATTACTCATTGATTTATTTTAATTAAGAGCAAAATTCGTTCTCGCTGTTCTCGTACAAAAAATAGTTCTCATTTAAACTCCCCCTATACTAAATTAAAAAATGTCGATATTGGGCTTTAATTTTGGGCTAGCAGGCCAATCCTCAGTTTGTTTTAACTGTTAGGTTTAGTTTATTTTACAGAATTCGAAATAATAGAAATGATTTAAATTTTATCTAACGCAAGTATATAATGGACTTTGCATGAAGTAAATATATCATAACAAGGTATTCTACTTTAAATGGGCTTAGAGCATAAGAGTGGGTCATGGTGGCCCGATGGGCAATGTGGTGGGCTTATCATGATGATTTGGTGAGCTGTGATAGGGATCGCCAATATATATATATATATATATATATATATATATATATATATATATATATATATATATATATATATATATTAGTTCAGCCCATGATGTAGTGACACGATCACCAATCACCACCATATCCAATTTTGAGATCTATGTACCACACGACCTATTGATATAAGAGTAGGAAAAAAACATAAAATATATACAGACTAATAGTATACATACACACACATATATATATATATATAGATAAAAGTTCATTTGAGAACCGTTTTTATTGCTAGAACAGAAAAACCATTATGCACCAATCAATTATTATCTTGTCTTAATCCATTAAATTAAATTAATAAGGGCATAATTGTCATATTTAAAATTGTTATCGGCGAGAGAGCTGTACATTTAATTTCTTTTACGCTGTTTTTGTGTCGTTCCTTTTCCGTCATTACTTTATTTGTGTATTTATTTTTTTTGTTGTTGTTAAGTGACTTTAATTCAGTTGCAATTAGCTGTTAATTTTATGTTACAATTAGTTTCTTGTTAGATGCCTAAACATTCTTGTTCTTGACAAATTGGTATGAGAGCGTGGTTCTGATTGACACACTTATGGTGATTTTAAAATTCAATTATTCTTAGCGATTGATAAAAGTGTTCAGTTTCGATTTTCAATTGTTTTTGATTTTCAATTTTGCTACTTGTGATTGCATTTTGGGCAATCAATTTTATTTTTTCTTGAAGGCATCTTCAGACGACGAATTAAGGGTGAATGTGTTAGAAATTCCCGACCGATTAACTGAATTGATTAGGGTTCGATTCAAGGTGGAGCATTTTCCGATTGGCGATCGTATATGTGGTACACAATCAATTGGTGTATTCGATTTGAGGTGGAGCGTTGCTGGAATCAACGAGTAGTTTCTGGCAATTAAAATTGGTGGTCGATTGGTTGAAATTGGTGTTTGATTGGTGTTGGTAATCGATTTCTGTAACTGATTTATGGTGTTGAATCATATGTTTTTGAAGATCTTTCTTGTCTCGGTTTATTCAAGAAGTGAAAGATTCCTTCACAAATGATCAAGATCGATGGGAGAACAATTTTAGCTTATGGGATATTAAGATGAGAGCACTTCTAAAACAACAAGGGATTTGGGTTCCTTTGTCTGGAGAAAGACCTTAAGGCATGGCTGATGTTGAATTTATTCAACAAGATGAAAAGGTTCATTCAACCATTTTGTTATCCTTGTTTGACGAAGTGATATACTAGGTGGCTGATGAAGAGACAACAACGTCTTTATGGTTGAAATTGAAGAGTCTTTACATAACAAAGTCATTAACTAACAAGTTGCTATTAAAACAACGCTTGTTCTCACTGCGTATGAAAGAATGATTGGCTTTGAAGGTGCATCTTGATGAGATGAACTCCATTATTATGGACTTAAAGGATGTGGATGTCAAAGTTGAGGATGAAGATGCTGCTCTTGTGTTGTTGGTTTCATTGCCTCCATCATACGAGAATTTTTTCAATTCTTTCGTTGTTGGCAGGGACACTATCACGTTGGAAGAAGTCAGATCCAGTTTACATTCAAGAGAGCTTTGGCATAAGGCTTTGGAAATGGTAATGGGTCTGAAAGTCAGTCAAGTGGTCTATCAGTGGTTGATGATGATAGAGGTAGAGAAAAAAGTCGCTCAGACAAGGGAAAAGGAAAATGGAGAGGGAAAGGTCAGTCAAAGTCCAAGGGTAGAAGATCAAAGGTGAATCCCAACGATTGTGTCATCATTGTAACGAAAAAGGTCATTGGAAAAATGAGTGTCTGAAATGAAAAGGTAAGGCATCCGTTGCTGTTGCAAAGGATGACTCAGATTCAGAGGCTGATTTGGTGCTCTAAGTAGCATATTGTCAAAGTGTTGCTGAGTTGAAAAATCAGAAGGATGAATGGATCTTGGACTCGGGGTGTTCTTATCATATGATGCCAAACAGGGGATGGTTTGGCACTTACGAAAGTATTTCAGCAGGAAGTGTGTTAATGGGGAATGACACAGCATGTGGAGTTGTTAGAATTGGGTCTGTAAGTATCAAGATGTATGATGGAACAGTGAGAACCTTGACTGATGTCCATCATGTACCAAAATTGAAGAAGAGCTTGATTTCTTTGGGAAACTTAGACTCCAAAGGATTCAAGTACAATGGTGGAGATGGAGTGCTTGAGGTTACTAAGGGTGCATTAGTGGTCATGAAAGGCATCAAGAAGAGTACGTTGTATGTTTTAGAAGGAAAAACTATAGTTGGGTCAGCTGCCACAACCTCAAAATATGACAAAACAGAGTCAGATTTAACTCGTTTATGGCACATGAGGCTGGGGCATGTTAGTGAAAAGGGCATGATAATTCTTAGCAAAGAGGGACTTCTTGGAGGTCATAAAGTGGCTGAGTTAGGATTTTGTGAACATTGTATATTTAGAAAACAAAAACGGGTGAGTTTTTCAAGAGGTGTTTATAGAACAAAGTCGACTTTGGATTATCTTCATGCAGATTGTTGGGGTCCTTTGCAAGTTCCTTCGCTTGGTGGTGGTAAATACTTCTTGTCAATTATAGACGATTACTCAAGAATGACAGGGGTGTTTATTATGAAACACAAGAATGAATCGTTTGAGAAGTTCAAGCAATGTAAAGTTCTCATTGAAAACCAAGTTGGGAAGAAGATTAAGCGGTTACAAACATATAGTGGTTTGGAATTTTGTTCAGGTGACTTTGATCAATTTTGTAAGAATGAAGGAATTGCTAGGCATCATACTGTTTGGTACACTCCACAGGAGAATGGAGTGGCAGAAAGAATGAATAAAATGCTGCTAGAAAGGATTCATTGTTTATTGTCAAATGCAGGGCTGAATACAAGCTTTTGGGCAGAAGCTTTGAACACAGTTTGTTACTTAGTGAATAGAAGTCCCGCAATAGCAAGTGAGTGTAAGACTCCAATCGAAATTTGGTCGGGAAAGCCGGCTGATTACTCGGGTCTAAGAGTGTTTGGTTGTCCTTCATAATATCATGTAAGTGAAGGTAAATTGGAACCAAGGTCGAAGACAAGGGTGTTTATGGGCTATGGTGATGGGTTGAAGGGGAATTTGGCCACCTGCTGAAAGGAAGGTAATTCTCAGTCGAGATGTGATTTTTGATGAAGATTGTATGCTTCGTGATGTGGAAAAACAATCAGGTTCAACGATTAATAGGGGCCAAGAGGAGGTTGAATCTGAACAAGTGGAGTATGAAGTAGTTGGTTCAGATGAATATGTGGAAAAGGTTGCTGGACAGCCTAATATTTCACTCAAAGTGTGCCGGTTGAGTCATAAAACGTGCATCAGTCCTTAGAGTTTCGATCAATAGCTTTAGACAAGCCACGAAGACAAGTTAGTAGGCCCTTTCGGTATGGTTTTGATGATATAGTAGCCTATGTGTTACAAGTTGCTGAAGAGATGGAGTTTTGTGAGCCAAGAATTTTCCAAAGAGGCAATAAAAACTAAGGAGGCTGAAGATAGCAGCCGTGGGTGAAGAGATGGAGTCCCTTAATAAAAATAAAACTTGGGAGTTGGTAAAATTGCCTCAAGGCAGAAAAGTGGTGACTTGTAAGTGGATTTTCAAGTGAAAAACAGGGCTTCCAGGAGCTGAAAGTGTGAGATATAAAGCTCGTTTAGTGGCTAGGGGCTATAGTCAAGAGCAAGGAGTCGATTATATTGAAATATTTTCACCGGTGGTGCATCAAACGTCCATTCATGTGCTATTAGCCTTGGTTGCACAGCAGAACTTGGAATTGGAACAGTTAGACTTTAAAACAGCCTTCTTACATGGGGATCTCAAAGAGGAGATTTATATGAGTCAACCTGAAGGGTTTGTTGCTCGAGGAAAAGAAGACTATGTTTGCAAGCTGAAAAATCGCTTTATGGACTAAAGCAATCACCGCGGCAGTGGTATAAGCGATTTGACAGTTTTATGGTGAATAACGGGTTTAATTGAAGTCCATATGATTGTTGCTTTTATCACAAGAGTGTTGCTGATGGTTCATACATTTATTTGCTCTTGTATGTGGATGATATGTTGGTAGCAGCTCGTGATATGAAGGAAGTTAAGAAGCTGAAAACACTTCTCAATTCTGAGTTTGATATGCAATATTTAGGGGCTGCTTAAAAGATCTTAGGCATGGAGATTGTGCGAGATAGAATTAATGGTAAGCTTTTATTGTCACAGAAAAGTTACATTCATAAAGTTCTTGCTCGGTTTGGAATAAGTTCAGTAAAATCGTTAAATACGCATTCATCGGCAAGTTTCTGATTGTCAGCTGATTTGGCACCTCAAATAGAGGCTGAGGTAGTATATATGAATAAGTTCCTTATTCTAGTGCAGTGGGGAGCTTGATGTATGTTATGGTTGTTATATTATGCCCACTGACACACGTAGGTCCGTATCACTACTGATGAAACACGAGCCTATTGGGTCACACGCCAATGATTGATTCCGACAACACATATCGCGAACCGGGAGAAAATGTGTCTGGACAGTGCCTTACGGCCGCAAAGGAATTCCTTGCGACCGCAAGGAGCTATCTGTCAGACAACATTTAATGTTTTGCAAGGCTCAATGCTCAATTATTAGGACTTCTTGGAGACATCATGGACGACTTATTTGTCTGTGATGGGTCCTTATTCTGCCAGATTAAGAGTGTGTGAGTCAAGGGAGTTCATTCATGTGAGTTAGACACTTGCAAGAAATGAATACACACAAGGAAAACACATCTCTCTCTCATTCATGAACTTGCATACTCCATTTCTGGAGTTCTTGAGTTAATTTCCACGTTCTGGAAATTTAGTATGTGCTGTTCCAAGGTGATTTCAAGTGTTTGAAGATCACAAGTGGCTTACTAGCATCTGGGAATCGAGCAAACTTGGTGTGGACTATCAATAGAGAGTTGATGGTTTGTAACTTCGAGTTCATCCATGAAAACAACATCAAGGAGGGTATATTTCTTATTTCATCTCTTTGTTTTTGGTTGCAATGCTTGTATGTAGAGTTTCATCCACTAATGGGACTTAATGGCATCATGTTTAACACCTCTTTTGTGACACCGCCGTTTCGAGAACCAAAATTTTCTTTTTAAAATATTAACTTATCATTTTCATTTGAAATTACGCAGCGGAAATAGAAAACACGTGGCAAATATATTACAATCAAAAGATGGCACATACAAGTTTGGTGTTACTGTTACTTATCCGGTCGACCATTATAAAATACAAACAACATTATATCTGAGTTATTACAGACAAAGTGTTCCTCCTATGAAATCAAACTACCCGCAGGGTCCCGAGCTCACTGAGGATTACCTGCACATGTAGGGTGTAGCATCTGTTAGCTATAATAGCTAGTGAGTACTCAAATAGCATGCGATCAACATAAATACATCACATATCATCAATCATGCTCAGATAATTCTATCCTAGCATCTCGCGATGAGTTGGCGTAGTCAGGTGGTAACATATCTTGCAGGGGAGCTAACCCAGCTCAATGCACCAAACTGGGGTATCAATCACATCAACCGCTCCGGTGGGGGAGCTATACAGCGTCCACCGTTGCGTTTTGGAATCAACAGATTCCTCTGTTGTACAGCCGCAGCTATAGCCGAAGAGGATAACTTTGTCCTTAAGTAGAACAGCTTTGTTCTTGTAGGACAACTTTGTCCATAAGATCCGGATCAATCACAAACAAACAATTTGATTCAATCGAAT
The DNA here is from genome assembly GCA_038502395.1 of Dittrichia graveolens. Classification (NCBI taxonomy): domain Eukaryota; kingdom Viridiplantae; phylum Streptophyta; class Magnoliopsida; order Asterales; family Asteraceae; genus Dittrichia; species Dittrichia graveolens. Next base: position 72,514,803 of record JARJIL010000005.1, on the reverse strand, counting down.
CATCAATCAATGAGCGCATATATATATATATATATATATATATATATATATATATATATATATATATTCAATACTCATCATAGCATACACCTAATCAAGTGCATACTACTCTGTGTCAACATGGTATATTCTAGCATCATCATGCAATCCTACACTTAAACAAGTGCGTGTACAATTCATGGTTTACAATTCCGTAATCATTCTTAATATATGTTATAGATATATTAATCGTTATGTTATCAGGCACTCACCTGTCGAGTTAGAATACTAAACACTTCTTTACAGAAGCTCCTGGATCAACGGAAGTACCTAAACAAACATCCCGTATATCAGTACAACCTGAAACAACAAACTGTATGCTGGAACAGGGTTCTTTACGGCCACAAGCATGTCTACTTGCGCCCACAAGGGCTTGGAAACTTCTTGCACCCGCAAGGAGATCCTTGCGGCCACAAGGCAATGCCTTGCGCCCGTAAGCTGTGCCCTTGCGGCCGCATGGGTGGTCCTTGTGCCCGCAAGCATGTCTACACAGACCGTGCGATTTCCAGCCCCCTGCTTTTGGCCATTTCAACCCCAAAACATACCAAATCGATTCCAATCCAATTTCCAGTGATCACAAACAACTTTGGCACTTAAACTAAGTTAGAAACAACTAACAATTCATACTTTAACACCAAATTCAAAGATTAGGATCAAAATCTCCATTTTGACCCATTTGCACCTTAATTCAAGAACACCATCAAAAACACTTATTTAATTCAAGAATTTGAGTGATTATAACTTAGAAATGATATAGAAACAGATTGGAATCACTAGAATCAATTGTAGAGGTCAATTGCAAAATTTGTCCCATTTGACCTAAATGGTCAAAAACTCAAGAACTTGGTAAATCATGGAAGGAACTTACAAATAAAGATTGGAGATGATGAAGATGAAGTGTTACAGCAGATTGCAACTTGAATTCTTCAACAAATCAGATTACTTGGGATGATCTTCTTGATTTTCTCCTCTTCTTGAATGCAAACCCACAAGAACACAAAAGAGATAAGTTTGAGAATTGTCTGTGTTTGCATAAGGAGGTGGCTCACGTGAGTAAACAGACATATGCCCACTTGTGGGTTAATATTATCCACAAGTGGGTATCTTGTTCCCCTTTTCAACTTACAACTTAACGCACGAATACCCGTTTTAACTAACGGGGATATTTTTCGAAACCTCGTTCTAAATCATTTAATAATATATTATTTTTATCTATTTTTATTATTATTTTAATATTATCATTTCTATATATTTTCCTCTATTTTCCAAATAATCAATTATATATATATATTTATTTAGAATTCTAGACGTACCAGATTTGAACACGACTTGGCCCATTTTGAGGTTGTTACAAATCTACCCCCCTTAAAAAGATTCCTTCCTTGGAATCTACTTTAAGTGAATAGATGGGGATAGCGGGCCCTCATATCCTCCTCGGTCTCCCATGTCATGTTTGATCCGAGGTTGTGCTTCCATTTGACCAAGACCTGCTGAATAGTCTTCTTTCTCAGCCGCTTAGTCTTCGTGTTCAGAATCTCGACGGGTTCTTCCATGAGCCGTGTAGAAGAATCAACTTTCAGATCATGCAAAGGTAGAATCTGATCTTCATCTACCTTGCACTTACGAAGATAGCAGACATTAAAGGTATTATGAATACCTGATAGCTCTGGAGGTAACTCCAAAGATACTGTCTGCTCGTTGACTTTCTGGATAATTCTGAAAGGACCAATATTTCTTGGACTCAGCTTTCCCTTCTTGCCGAATCTGATAACACCCTTCCAGGGAGAAACCTTCAAGAATACCCGATCACCAATTTCAAAAGTAACCGGCCTGCGTTTAGGGTCTGCATACATCTTTTGCCTATCCCTGGCTGCTTTAAGCTTCTCACGTGCAAGCTTAACTTTATCTGCTATAATCTGGACCAGATCAGGTCCAGCATATTGCTTCTCCCCTGGTTCAAGCCAATAGGTAGGTGTGCGACAACGCCTACCATAAAGCATCTCATACGGTGGCATACCAATACTGGAATGATATGAGTTATTATAAGCAAACTCAATCAAAGGCAAATGAGAATCCCACGAGCCACCGTATTCAAGTACATATGCGCGTAGCATGTCTTCAAGAGTTTGGATAGTCCTTTCGGACTGTCCGTCTGTCTGCGGATGGTATGCGGTACTCAAATGAACATGAGTACCGAGCTCCCGTTGAAGACTGCTCAAGAAGTGTGAAACAAAGCGTGTATCACTATCAGAGACAATAGATAGAGGAACACCGTGTCGAGCAAAAATCTCATTGATATAGATCTGAGCAAGTCTGGGCATAGAAGAAGATTCATTCACAACTAGGAAATGTGCACACTTGGTGAGTCTGTCAACAATCACCCAGATCATGTCATGCCCTTTAGAAGTCCTGGGCAATTTAGTAACAAAATCCATAGTGATGTTGTCCCATTTCCATTCAGGAATTGGTAATTGTTGCAAATTACCATAGGGTCGTTGGTGCTCGGTCTTTACCTGTGCACAGATCTGACATTTCTCCACATAAGAGTTAATGTCACGTTTCAGAGTAGGCCACCAATAAAGTGCCTTAAGATCATGGTACATCTTCGTGCACCCAGGATGAACAGATAGACGAGAACTGTGCGCCTCCTTCAAGATAAGATTCCGGTTCCCTCCGATGCTAGGTACCCAGATTCGGGACCTGTATGTCTTCAAACCCCTCCAATACATTTTCAGGGTAGTTGAAGATGTCATCCGCGCAGTTCTCCACATCTTCATTTTCCAACAGCTCAGGACCTGAAATGGCCTTCGGTTGTACAAGAGAAGCATCATTTCATACTTGTTCTACAATGGGAGATACAGCTTGGACTTGTATGGGCGGATCAACATGCCTTGTTTCCCCTTCCACTAACTCTTCCATATACGAGGTTTCTTCCTGCAAATCTGAGAAAAAATCATCATCATCAGGGTAATTATATTGGATTTGCAAACTTACCTCTTCATATTCGAGCACAGGAGGTCTGGGTCGCACGGTACTTGCTGGGCCTAAGCCGTCATGTGCCTCACCAGATTCCTTTAACAACATTTTTAGAATTTGACCTACTTGTGCTTCCAACTTTTCCAAAGCATAGGTTTGCTGATTTAGAGTTTCCTCTTGTGCTACCATCTTTCCTTCTATTTCACCAACAGATCTCATTACCAATTCTTCAAGATCAGGTTGGGCATGTTCATAACATGGAATTAAGTCAGGAGGGTTGGGTGGACCATATGTTAATTGATCAAATTGAGGATCCACCTTGACAACTGCACTATTTTTCATCCGTTCTAAGGCTGCGTCAGCTTTCTCTGCGCAGTGTTGCATTAACTCCTCTAGGATGGACTTTGGTTTTTCAGAGGGAGTTAGCTGGGTTTCGGTGGTAGGTTGGTAATAAGAGTATGGTTTTATGTAGTCAAACCTACCAAAACACCTTGGACATCTACATGCTGTGCTGTAACTACAAGATAACTGATTTTCTTGATGATCCATGAACCTGCAAAAGAAACAGCAGAAACAAACAACCAGCAGACATAGAGAACAAAAAAATAAAAACTAAAACAAGAAACAAAAACACAGAAACTAAAATATGCACAAAATGACTAAATTAACTGCTTTGGTCTTTCTTAGAATCACCGTTCCCCGGCAACGGCGTCAAAAACTTGACACGCGCGTACCGTCTGTATATTTTTAGTGTAAATATTGTAGAGTACACACGGTGTTTTAAAAGTGGTTTCACCTTAAAAGTAGACTACACGCGTGATAGGCAAGTATCACCTATCCGTATATAGTATAGCTCTTTTGGTAAGACCGAGTATCGAACTCAGGGAACGGAGGCTCCTAATAATCAACCTTCACTATTATCTAGTCGACAACAGGGCAAGAAGCGAAACAAACGAAAGACTACAGCTAAACGACTAAAAGCAAGGAAACAAAGGCAACACAGGAGCAATGCAATAGGAGGGAATTCAAAGCAGGAAGGTACTCATTCGGATTGGATACACTCTAGTCAAGTGTATTAAAATATATAATCATGTGATACGACTATATTGACTTATTAAGCACAGAGGCTATGACGTATACACGTTCAATTAGTAATTCATCTATAGACACAACGAATTACACCAAACACCTAAGCATAACTTCTTGATGTATAAGGCTTTTAAACTGGAAAATAATACTAAATACCCGATCATATATCGAGATAAGGTATCATGACTCAATCCGTGATTAGCCAAATCATAAGCATAACTTCTTGATAATTCAAACAACACACCAAACACAAATGAGCATAACTTCTCATAGCATAAGGACACATACTTGGTTTAATATCCGAAATCCCAAACCATCATCCACGAACCTCATGTAATGCCACAAATGCACATACCAAGTCTAACTACACCAAGATCCACCAACCTAGTGTCAATCTTAACATAACTTAAACTTGTTTAAATATATATACAATTGAAGATAAGCATTTCACACATAAAGTCAACCTAACATAGATGCATAAAACACTCACATGGGCTAGAAATAACATCAATACCACCAAATATAGTTGTCATTGAATCAAAACACAATATCATCCAAGTCAACAAAAGTCAAACCATCATAGATACATAATACAAACAACCAGAACATGTCTAATCCAAATAAATCAAAGTATACAACTCATAGTTCCTAAAAACAAACCCAAATCATACAAACAATCGGATTCAACATAATCAAAAAGGAGAGATTATACCAAACCCGAAATAGAGACAAAATGGGATGTACAATGAGCTACACACTCCCTTCTAAGCTTGAATCACCTCCAATGCATCAAGGAATCACCCTCCAATCATTTGAGATGAAAGGAGGAGCTTCAGAGCTCCTGGAGGCGAGAAAAAACGAACAAAAACCTAGATGCCCTGTTCTGCTGCAAAGCCACTGCTTAAATCTGCTTCAAAGGATAAGGCACGGTCGTGCCTTTTGGAAGCACGGTCGTGCCTCTTAAGTGAGGTACCCCCGTGCCTAGGGAGTGACGTCCCAACTTCTGAGCCCAAGTTTTGAGAGGCACGGCCTAGGGCACGGCCGTGCCTTGGGCGTGCTTTTGGGGGGCATGGGCATGCCTTAGGGTGTGCCCTGCACAGTTTCTTGCGAGACTTGATATCTTTCACAGTTTTCTTTTATTTTAGCCTCTTTTATCATCAAGTCATCATTCTGAGCCTACTAAACAAATTTATATGATATTAGGCATTAAATCGCGTAAATCTGCCAATAAAAGTGCCAAAATGCGGGAAATCCATTATAATAAATATGTATAATTCAGTGCATATCAAAATCCCTACACTTAAGCTTTGATTGTCCTCAAGCAAACTCTAACGTAACAATCAACTCAGAAAACATCAAGTAACCTCAATTGGTGCAAAGAGGTATCCTTCCGACAAATTAAAGATCTAAAAGCATAACAGATATCTGAGCAAAGGACTGAGGACACACTTTCAAATCTAAGCAAGCCTATCACACACAAGAATTCTGACAAGTACCTGACTTCATACCTCACCAGGTGGTCTCTCAAGCACTCAATCTGTACGTATATCATGGCATGTGTATAAGTGTAGTGATGCCTAATTGAAGCAAAGATAAACATAAGCTTGATCATACATCAAATCTCCACCAAATAACATGAACATATGCAAATATCAAGAGGTCTTTGATTGGGTTGTAATGTGGCTGCGGCTATGGGTAGGAAAGAGGGAATATAAAGGTGGCTAAAATAGAATCCAGAAACCGAATTTAAAACCATCTAAGCTACTATTACTGACTAAACAGAAACACTACAATATTTTTGCTGAAGAACACAGTTCACCGAGAAGAAGTGAAATCAGACCCAACCAAATGATGGGTAACACTCAGATAAGACTGACAAAAAAAACTGCAACTCAATGTATGACAGGCTTCAAAAATAGCCAAGGAAAAGCATGCCAAGCAACTGAAGTTCTCATTTTTCTCATTTTCTATTTTTTTTCAAACTCAGTCGTATACAACATAAACAGAACAAAGCGAGAAACAAACGAACTTTCCATGTCCCACTAATCGGTGCATGACCAACTGAAGGGTAGAATACAAGTAAACGTAACTAAGCAGCTCAAACGGGTCAAATTGGTTCTGAATACTTAAAAACAAAAACATGGATTACAAGGGTGATGAAATGAAAGGCTAAGGCTCAAATTGGCAACTAAGGGGAAAACAATATGAAAAGTGGCTGAAAACAAAAGCAAAAAGGCTAAAATGGGTTCCTAGTGCCTCTATCATGTAAATGCAACAAATTCAGTTCATGGTCTTGAAATGCATGTTATAAGCAAGTTCTATCATCAAAGCAACAATCAACATGTATGTGGGCAATTTCCTGAGCTAACTGAATCAAGAAATGAAGTGTTGTGGCTCAAATGCTTAGGAATGAAAGTGTAGGTGCGGATGTGCAATTGAAGTCAGATAATCAACAAAACTCAAGTGATTTGTGAAAAGGAAGCTTCATGAAAGTTATTTGGGGTGCAATCCTCCTAGTGTCACTTTGTTTAACAATCTGTCATGCGAGAGGATCTAAAATTGTCCAAAAGGATACAATTTTGCGAAAAATTTTGGTTAAAAATCCATTTCTGAGCTATTATGCACGCAAAAGTATACAAAAGGGCAAGCGCAGCAAGAAAATGGAAAAATATAAATCCCTCCCCACACTTAAGTTATACATTGTCCTCAATGTACAAAAAGATAAGCAATAACCAAAATAGTGCAGGAGAAAGGAAATTGAGAAACTCCCCTGATTTATGAAGTTGACAGAACAGGCGGTCCATATTTCGTTCAAAATTCCTCAAAAAATGGCGTATCATAATACAATCCAACGCAATACAATCCAACGCCAATGGTTCCTCAAGCAAGGGACAAAAAGAACGGATTAGCACAAAAAGAAGCAACACAAACAAACAAATAGAAACACATAGATACCCGAATAATAATAATAAAATAACATGGTTCGTACAAATATAATTACAAAAACCGTACAACCATGAAAGTTAGCCTAAAGCTAAACTAATACAAACTACTACGAGGCTTGTACACATATAAAAACAAAAACGGTACAACCTCAAGCTAAGCTATACATGTCCAAAATTTACAAAATATGTGAGACGGGGCCATCAGACTAGGCCCCTCATGCGGGTGGTGGTGGCGGCTGTGGCGGGTCGTGCTGCTGAGGCTGCTCCTCTAGGGCCCCGAATGCTGGGGGTGGCGGAACCTGTAAACCCTGACGGTCAGCCATAGCTATCAGCACCTGAGTCATCGAGTGTATCTAGGCAGATAATATCTCGAGCCGATCTGGTGGGGGAGGAGGAGGCGGCGGGCCCAAAGGGTCAGCATGCTGTATGTGTGGGTCCCCACCTCCTTGCTGCTCCTGCGGCCATGGCTGTCTATGGCCGTCCAAAATCTGATATCCTCCCTGAGGCCTCTCACGAATAACTGCCATATGAAGCAGCACAGTAGTGTCAATCGGCCTGGTGGATGGGTGCACTATCAAAACCTCGATAGTGACGGCGGTAAGAACATTGCCGTATGACTCGGCCAACCGGGTGATAAACGAACCTCCGCAGATGCTACTGTTGGCTCGCTTGCCTGCAACGGATTGCAGGTACAAGGCCAACTGAAATGCTACGTTACACGTGGCTGGGGCAGAGAAACTGTAGAGATAAAGCATGTCAGTCAATGTCACCACCCCTATACTCTCACGGAGCCCGTTAATGGAGTGCACGACTGCCCGTGTAGAATGCGCAGTAATGGATCACGGATGGCCGTGCTCTTGGTCCTCTTGGGGTTGTAAGCCCCCTCACCAATCTGTGGCTAGAACAGGGCCGGTGACAGGCCCTGTGGAAAACCGATAATGGCCTCTCGGAATAGATCGGTCTCCAACTCCTATAGAGTAAATAAGCCCATACGGACTGCAAAATCTGCGAGAGACAGCTCCCTCTGCACACCGCCCATCTTGAAAGTGATGGCTCGTGAGCTGGTGGCGTTGGGTAGAGGGAGGTGGAACTGGTATGATGCGAGGAACTCGAAGTTGAGCTCCTGGAATGTAGGCTTGATGATGCCGAAAAATCTGTCCCAGACAAGTCCTAGCATCTCCCTGGCCCGCGCTGCCAGATGCAGCGCCTCTAGTGTGTCCCAGCAAAGAGTGCGAGGAGTCTCGAAATTCCTCTGGCAAAAGATCTCTAGTCGGTCTATAGTGTGCTGGTCCTCAAACAAAATCCACGGGTGAACCTGCGGCCCGTCCTCTGAAGACGAAGATGATGGTGAAGAGATCTCCGGGTCAGATGGCGGGGATGGGAGTCTACGCTTGCCCCTCCCAGGCCCAAGACGCAAACCAGATCAGAGGCAGATGCCATATGTCTGAAAAGTGTATAAATTCAGCATCAGAATAGAAGCAATAATAACGATCTAAATGGGTTAAAAAACAGAGGTTCGGCTCGTTTATTAGAGTGCTAAACGGACCCAGAAAATGACCCAAAAAAGTACAGGCCCAAAAATACGCGTAGAACGCATGTTTGTGGGTCGCAGAATTGAAAACGGGTCAAAAACATGAAAAACTGGGCAGGCACGGCCGTGACCCTATAGGGTACGGCCGGGCCGGGGCTTAGGGTACCCCCGTGCTTTTAGAAGCGCACCGGGTGCCTAACCCTAGAAGGCACGGCCGTACCTTACTGGGGTACGGGCGTGCTTTCTGAAAATTAGGGTTTCTGATTATGGAAGGCACGGGTGTACCCTTTAAAGGTACGGCCGTGCCTCATGGAGAACGACGAACAGACGTTTAAACCCTTCGAGAAACCAACTTAAAACCCAAATCTAACAATTTAAAGCTGAATCTAAGTAGCTACGAGTGTTCTAGACATGAAATACGTACCAAATGCGAGCTTGAACGAGTGAAAGCGCGAAGAAAGGAGCGAGGGTGCGAGAAATCGGCGGAAATCGCCTCGGAGAAGAAAGGAGAGAGAGATTTTGTGTGGTGTGTGGGTACGGGGGGTGCCCGGGCTCTTTTGGTGGTCGTGACATAAGGCACGGGCGTACCCATGTGGGGCACGGCCGTGCCTGACCCATTTGCAGAATTCTGTTTTCTGTTTAATACTACAGCAGCCCAGGAAATTACCAACACACTTGTTTCAACAGTCTATAATCTCAATCAAATACCACCAAATGTAGTTCAAACGCAGAAAACATAAATATACGAGTTCATGTACATTTTCCGCGCGCAAACGTTAACACTAAGCTTACCACATTCCGCATTTGCAAGTGAATTTTTGAATTGGACATGTAAAAAAGCTAAGCCTACTAAAACAAACTAGCAAATTCGGAAATATAAATGTCCTAGCATGAAAGTCAAGCATACACGCATAATCAAACAATTGACTAAGCATTTTCAAAAATCGACTTCTAAAGGACGCGAGATGCATTTAGCACACGCAACAAGCCTTTTAAACCTCTCGGTAGCCCGAGTGGACGAGTGAAGTCTTGTGAGGGTTTATAGCAAACATACCCACAAAGTTTTGCATAAAATTAAAATTACATTACAGCTACACTACAGCACGGGTTGCCTCCCGCGAAGCGCTTGTTTTTGTTCGAGTCACTAGCTTGACTCTAGCATTAATATCCAGAAATTGAAGTGCAAACCCCGTCATTTGCAAGGAAATGAGGGTGGAAATAGTGATACGCACCTGAGATGAATGAATTACCTACGCAAGGCGCAACAGGCGGTACCAAGTGACAGAAATACCTGGTTGCATAAACCGTTGGTCCTCGTGCAGAATGGACAACAGGATTGTCTTTCGGCTCTAAGTAGTACTCCAGCACATTTTCAGGGTAGTTGAAGATGTCATCCGAGCAGTTCTCCACATCTTCATTTTCCAACAGCTCAGGACCTAAAATGGCCTTCGGTTATACAAGAGAAGCATCATTTGATACTTGTTCTACAATGGGAGATACAGCTTGGACTTGTATGGGCGGATCAGCATGCCTTGTTTCCCCTTCCACTAACTCTTCCATATACGAGGTTTCTTCCTGCAAATCTGAGAAAAAATCATCATCATCAAGGTAATTATATTGGATTTGCGAACTTACCTCTTCATATTCGAGCACAGGAGGTCTGGGTCGCACGGTACTTGCTGGGCCTAAGCCATCATGTGCCTCACCAGATTCCTCTAACAACATTCTTAGAATTTGACCTACTTGTGCTTCCAACTTTTCCAAAGCATAGGTTTGCTGATTTAGAGTTTCCTCTTGTGCTACCATCTTTCCTTCTATTTCACCAACAGATCTCATTACCAATTCTTCAAGATTAGGTTGGGCATGTTCATAACATGGAATTAAGTCAGGAGGGTTGGGTGGACCATATGTGTACTGATCAAGTTGAGGATCCACCTTGACAACTGCACTGTTTTTCATCCGTTCTAAGGCTGCGTCAGCTTTCTCTGCGCAGTGTTGCATTAACTCCTCTAGGATGGACTTTGGTTTTTCAGAGGGAGTTAGTTGGGTTTCGGTGGTAGGTTGGTAATAAGAGTATGGTTTTATGTAGTCAAACCTACCAAAACACCTTGGACATCTACATGCTGTGCTGTAACTACAAGATAACTGATTTTCTTGATGATCCATGAACCTGCAAAAGAAACAGCAGAAACAAACAACCAGCAGACATAGAGAACAAAAAAATAAAAACTAAAACAAGAAACAAAAACACAGAAACTAAAATATGCACAAAATGACTAAATTAACTGCTTTGGTCTTTCTTAGAATCACCGTTCCCCGGCAACGGCGTCAAAAACTTGACACGCGCGTACCGTCTGTATATTTTTAGTGTAAATATTGTAGAGTACACACGGTGTTTTAAAAGTGGTTTCACCTTAAAAGTAGACTACACGTGTGATAGGCAAGTATCACCTATCCGTATATAGTATAGCTATTTTGGTAAGACCGAGTATCGAACTCAGGGAACGGAGGCTCCTAATAATCAACCTTCACTATTATCTAGTCAACAACAGGGCAAGAAGCGAAACAAACGAAAGACTACAGCTAAACGACTAAAAGCAAGGAAACAAAGGCAACACAGGAGCAATGCAATAGGAGGGAATTCAAAGCAGGAAGGTACTCATTCGGATTAGATACACTCTAGTCAAGTGTATTAAAATATATAATCATGTGATACGAATATATTGACTTATTAAGCTCAGAGGCTATGAAGTATACACGTTCCAATTAGTAATTCATCTATAGACACAACGAATTACACCAAACACCTAAGCATAACTTCTTGATGTATAAGGCTTTTAAACTGGAAAATAATACTAAATACCCGATCATATATGGAGATAAGGTATCATGACTCAATCCGTGATTAGCCAAATCATAAGCATAACTTCTTGATAATTCAAACAACACACCAAACACAAATGAGCATAACTTCTCATAGCATAAGGACACATACTTGGTTTAATATCCGAAATCCCAAACCATCATCCACGAACCTCATGTAATGCCACAAATGCACATACCAAGTCTAACTACACCAAGATCCACCAACCTAGTGTCAACCTAACATAGATGCATAAAACACTCACATGGGCTGGAAATAACATCAATACCACAAAATATAGTTGTCATTGAATCAAAACACAATATCATCCAAGTCAACAAAAGTCAAACCATCATAGATACATAATACAAACAACCAGAACATGTCTAATTCAAATAAATCAAAGTATACAACTTATAGTTCCTAAAAACAAACCCAAATCATACAAACAATCGGATTCAACATAATCAAAAAGGGGAGATTATACCAAACCCGAAATAGAGTCAAAATGGGATGTACAATGAGCTACACACTCCCTTCTAAGCTTGAATCACCTCCAATGCATCAAGGAATCACCCTCCAATCATTTGAGATGAAAGGAGGAGCTTCAGAGCTTCTGGAGGCGAGAAAAAACGAACAAAAACCTAGATGCCATGTTCTGCTGTAGAGCCACTTCTTAAATCTGCTTCAAAGGATAAGGCACGGCCGTGCCTTTTGGAAGCACGGTCGTGCCTCTTATGTGAGGTACCCCCGTGCCTAGGGAGTGACGGCCCAACTTTTGAGCCCAAGTTTTGAGAGGCACGGCCGTGCCTTGGGCGTGCTTTTGGGGGGCATGGGCATGCCTTAGGGTGTGCCCTGCACAGTTTTTTGCGAGACTTGATATCTTTCACAGTTTTCTTCTATTTTAGCTTCTTTTATCATTAAGTCATCATTTTGAGCCTACAACACATATTTATATGATATTAGGCATCAAATCGCGTAAATCTGCCAATAAAAGTGCCAAAATGCGGGAAATCCATTATAATAAATATTTATAATTCAGTGCATATCAAGAAACATACTGGAGACTCTTATGATCAGTGAATACCACGCATTTTGTGCCATACAAGTAGTGGCGCCATAGTTTCAGAGCAAAGACAACAGCTGCCAACTCCAGATCATGAGTCGGATAGCTCTTCTCATGTGGCTTCAGTTGGTAGGAAGCATAAGATATAACCTTGTCCTTCTGCATAAGGACACTTCCCAAACCTGCGTAAGAAGCATCACAGTAAACAATAAAATCTTCTGACCCATCTGGCAGAGTCAGAATTGGAGCTTGACATAAAAGTTGTTTCAAAGTCTGGAATGCATTGTCTTATTCATCAGACCACGAATAGGAACATCCTTTCGTGTAAGTTTCGTCAAAGGACCTGCGATTTTGGAAAAATTCTGAATGAATCGCCGATAGTACCCGGCAAGTCCTAAGAAGCTACGAATCTCAGATGGGGTTTTGGGACTTCCCCAATTCATCACCGCCTCAACTTTGGCTGGATCAACCATTACACCATCCTTGCTTATCACATGCCCAAAGAAGTGTATCTTTTCGAGCCAGAACTTGCATTTAGAAAATTTAGCATATAACTGTTCTCGAATCAGAGTGTCAAGAACTATGCGAAGATGTGTCTCGTGTTCATCTTCAGATCTGGAATAGATAAGAATGTCATCAATGAATACAATGACAAATTTGTCAAGAAAGGCACGGCAGACACGGTTCATAAGATCCATAAATATCGCTGGAGTATTCGTCAATCCGAAAGGCATCACAAGAAACTCATAATGCCCATATCTCGTCCTGAAAGCCGTCTTTGGAATATCTTCATCGCGTACACGGACTTGATGATAACCAGAACGAAGATCTATCTTTGAAAAGCAAGTAGCACCCTTAAGTTGATCAAACAGATCATCAATACGAGGAAGAGGGTACTTGTTCTTTACAGTTCGCTTATTCAGCTCCCTGTAGTCAATGCACATCCGCATCGTCCCATCTTTCTTTTTAACAAACAATACTGGAGCTCCCCAAGGCGAAGAGTTGGGACGAATGAAACCTCTATCAAGAAGTTCCTGTATCTGGGTCATCATCTCACGGACCTCACATGGTGCAAGACGATAAGGAGATCTTGCTACAGGCGTAGCACCTGGTACAAGATCTATCTGATATTCAACATCTCTTACCAGTGGCAAACCCGATAATTCATCTAGGAAAACACCCGGGTATTCAAAAACTACCCGAATGTCATTTACAGCTTTCTTCTCCATATGTGTATCAATAACATAAGCCAAATAGGACTCACATCCCTTGGCTACTTCATCAAAGAAATCAATGGAGTTTCAGAAGTTCTTCCTTCACCACGAGCCACAGCATATGACCCGTCAGAGAAAGGATTCTTAATAATCTTCTTCGAGCAAATAATCTCAGCATTTTGATTGCTGAGCCAATCCATCCCGATTACTACATCAAATCCAGCAATCGGCATAACCAGAAAAGAAACAGGGAAACTAGTCCCGTCAATATCGATCAGTGCAATAGGAACTCTATGAATAACAGAGATTATCCTACCACTAGCAACTTCAATGCTTAATGGATCAGTCAGTGTACAGATAGGCAATTGCAGTTTAGCACATAAGAATGCAGAGATGAAAGAATACGTTGCTCCTGAATCAAATAAAACACATGCACGAGAATTATTAATAAGAAAGGTGCCAGTGATAACATCACCTGCAGCCTTAGCATCATCGGCTGTCATTTGAAACGCCCTGCCTGGAGCAACATTCTTTCCCCGACCCGAGGAAGATCCACCAGCTCCTCCCGATCCGGTGTTGGAACCCGACCTACAATCAATCGATCGGTGTCCCAGCTTGAAGCATTTAAAGCATACATTATCTTTATGTTTACAACTTTCAGCTGTATGCCCCTTTTGACCACATTTAGGACACCTTGCCGTATCCTTGGTACAATGCCCGGTATGCCTAGATCGACACGAAGCACACCATAGATCATCAGAAGGATTATACCTGGAACCCCCTTGTTGCTGCTGGTGTTGCTGAGGCTGTCTCTACCATGATCCTTCACCTGAAGCCTTCGACCCAGAAGACTGTTCAAACTTCCTTTTGGAAGTTCCCCCAGCTTGTGAAGCATGATCAGTCTCATACCGGCGTGCAATATCAAATGCCCTATCCAGAGTAGTGGCAAACCGGACGGATGATCGATACTCCAGTGGCAAAGCGAGTGCAAAGCGATTAATCTTTGCATCCTCGTCCGGTAAGGAGCCCTGCACGAAACGAACCAATTCGGTATACCTGGTGATGAGTTCCTCAATCGATCGATTGCCTTTAGACAAGGCTCGGAACTCATTATCCACTGCTTCTACCGCCTGGGCTGAACAGTATTTAGCCCTCATTATCCTCAGAAAATCAGACCACGTCATAGAGTTGAGGACATCAGCCGGTGTAGAAGCTATCACCGTATCATACCAGGACACCGCTCTACCTCGCAGCATCTTTCTAGCATATGCCACCTTCTAGGATTCATCAGCCTCACATGTCTCGAAGGCCAATTCAGTATCGCGGATACACCGTTCCGCGACCACCATATCCATATTACCTTCAAAGGTCGGTGGTGAACACATCATGAAGGCCTTTAATCCCATGGCCATCTTCTTTTCGGGAACACGTTCCTCAGAGGCTTTAAGACGAGCCTCCAAGTCACGAATGTACGCCTCTCTATCATCGCTTCCCGACATATTCAATCTCTAAGTTCTGTTAGATCATTAAAGTCAAACATACTTAGTATACTTTTCCATACTTGATTAATCACGTTAATCAAATAAACAAATAATCAACAATTGTGTTAGTCATGTGAATCATATCAATCTCTCTCACACCCCAATACCTCCCGAGGAACACTTTAATATAATGGTCGAGAACTTGAATTTGACACTGAGTACTCTTTCAAGTACCCAATTCACTCAAACTTAGGCTCTGATACCAGCTTTTGACACCACCGTTTCGAGAACCAAATTTTTCTTTTTAAAATATTAACTTATCATTTTCATTTGAAGTTACGTAGCGGAAATAGAAAACACGTGGCAAATATATTACAATCAAAAGATGCCACATACAAGTTTTGTGATACTGTTACTTATCCGGTCGACCATTATAAAATACAAACAACATTATATCAGAGTTATTACAGACAAAGTGTTCCTCCTATGAAATCAAACTACCCACAGCGTCCCGAGCTCACTGAGGATTACCTGCACATGTAGGGTGTAGCATATGTTAGCTATAATAGCTAGTGAGTACTCAAATAACATGCGATCAACATAAATACATCACATATCATCAATCATGCTCAGATAATTCTATCCTAGCAATTTGTGATGAGTTGGCGTAGTCAGGTGGTAACATATCTTGCACGGGAGCTAACCCGGCTCAATGCACCAAACTTGGATACCAATCACATCAACCGCTCTGGTGGGGGAGCTATACAGCGTCCACCATTGCTTTTTGGAATCAACAGATTCTTTTGTTGTACAGCCGCAGCTATACCCGAAGAGGACAACTTTGTCCTTAAGTAGAACAACTTTTTCTTGTAGGACAGCTTTGTCCAGGACAACTTTGTCCATAAGATCCGGATCAATCACAAACAAACAATTTGATTCAATCGAATCATCAATCAATGCGCGCATATATATATATATATATATATATATATATATATATATATATATATTCAATACTCATCATAGCATACACCTAATCAAGTGCATACTACTCGGTGTCAACATGGTATATTCTAGCATCATCATGCAATCCTACACTTAAACAAGTGCGTGTACAATTCATGGTTTACAATTCCGTAATCATTGTTAATATATGTTATAGATATATTAATCGTTATGTTATCAGGCACTCACCTGTCGAGTTAGAATACTAAAAACTTCTTTACAGAAGCTCCTGGATCAACGGAAGTACCTAATCAAACATCTCGTATATCAGTACAACCCGAAACAGCAAACTGTATGCTGGAATAGGGTTCTTTACTGCCACAAGCATGTCTGCTTGCGCCCACAAGGGCTTGGAAACTGCTTGCGCCCGCAAGGAGGTTCTTGCAGCCGCAAGGCAATCCCTTGCGCCCGTAAGTTATGCCCTTGCGGCCGCAAGGGTAGTCCTTGCACCCGCAAGCATGTCTGCACAGACAGTGCGATTTCCAGCCGCCTGCTTTTGGCCATTTCAACCCCAAAACATACCAAATCGATTCCAATCCAATTTTCAGTGATCACAAACAACTTTGGCACTTAAACTAAGTTAGAAACAACTAACAATTCATACTTTAACACCAAATTCAAAGATTGGGATCAAAATCTCCATTTTGACCCATTTGCACCTTAATTCAAGAACACCATCAAAAACACTGATTTAATTCAAGAATTTGATTGATTATAACTTAGAAATGATATAGAAACAGATTGGAATCACTAGAATCAATTGTAGAGGTCAATTGCAAAATTTGACCCATTTGACCTAAATGGTCAAAAACTCAAGAACTTGGTAAATCATGGAAGGAACTTACAAATAAAGATTGGAGATGATGAAGATGAAGTGTTACAGCAGATTGCAACTTGAATTCTTCAACAAATCAGATTACTTGGGATGATCTTCTTGATTTTCTCCTCTTCTTGAATGCAAACCCACAAGAACACAAAAGAGATAAGTTTGAGAATTGTCTGTGTTTGCATAAGGAGGTGGCTCACGTGAGTAAACAGACATATGCCCACTTGTGGGTTAATATTATCCACAAGTGGGTATCTTGTTCCCCTTTTCAACTTACAACTTAACGCACGAATACCCGTTTTAACTAACGGGGATATTTTTCGAAACCTCGTTATAAATCATTTAATAATATATTATTTTTATCTATTTTTATTATTATTTTAATATTATCATTTCTATATTATTTTCCTCTATTTTATTTAGAATTCTAGATGTACCAGATTTGAACACGACTAGGCTCATTTTGAGGTTGTTACATCTTTTGCTTCCGCTGCGTGGGTGAGATGGCCATTAAATTTCTTCAGTGGTATCAGAGCCATCTCTACATAGGTATTGCACCTTGGTGGCTGACAATTGAAATTCTGTAAAAAGGGGCCTTACGGCCGCAAGGATTTAGCTTGCGACTGCAAGGGTGTTTTTGAAAAGAAGCCTTACGGTTGCAAGGATTGTTGCTTGCTGCCGCAAGGGCCTAATACTTGGAAAATTGATTTCTGGAAAATTTGACAACATGGTTTCCCTAATAGATTTCAATTTTAGCTCATTCTGCTGTTTTTGGCTTGATTCCAGATGTATTTTGATTCACATACTTATATGTATGCTATAATTTTGGCATAAAATGTATACATACATATATTTATGGTGAGTACATATAAATATGTTTTACCAAAAATGGTTTGGTGTTACTAATGTATATGTACTAGGATTATTTGTTGTGCCTTGTGTTTTTGTCTAAATAATCCTAATCAAAATACATGTTAACATGTATTTGTTGTGTTTGTGCACACTTTGTTGTGTGATATTGGTAACCATACATGCTCCATGACCTATATGCCATGTTGTTTGTGTGTATATATATTTGATTCATTCATTTGGTGACTTTGTCACAATGGTTTGTAATAATTTCTATATTCGTTCGGTTTGTAATATTTATTGCGGCTTGCATGCCGTTGTATTTATTCATGTACTTGTACTAGTTTTTAGGAAATCGTGGCTTGCATGCCATTTCTTTTAAAATCTATGTACTTGTAAAACACCGGACGACACGAACAAGAATCACGGTGTTGATGTCTTAGCTTATGAGGATCCCGGAGGCCCGATGGAGGTGGTGGATTCAGTGAGAGATAGCATGCCGGGTCTTTAGATTGTCCCTAGTTGACCTTGTTTTTCCCGTTATAGCTCACGGGAAAACGTATAGGATATGAGCATGGTTACCAATTTATATTATGCGTGTGATGTGATTTTATATTATGCATGGATGATAGGTTCTCGCATGCTAGATAATTTTTCGAAATTAAATAAAATCACAAGAGTTTTCTAGATTGTTTTAGATCTCTCGCGCGCGCATAAGAATAACAAATAAATATTAACTTGGTGTAATATTAAAGTGAAAAATGATTTTTGTCACTTGTTTGTTAATCAAAATTAAAACATGGGTTTAATTGGAAAAACAAAAGCCCGTTTTTCGCGAATGAAAACTGTACACCGTCTATAAGATGACTCCACCCGAAGCTAGTGAAACTTGGATGATTATCGAGCTTAGCCCGAGTCATTCCTTGTGTAACTATGTGGAAAGTGTGGGTGGCAACTCGCAAGATTTGGTTGTCGAGCTTAGCACGAGCCAAGTTTTGGTCGAGAGTACCACCAAGTATCTTGATGGATAATTTACAAATACAAACTAAAATCTTGTATGATTGTCGAGCTTAGCACGAGTCAAACAAAATTTTAATTTGGATTTGGTGTGAGAAGGGATCAAACATGCCAAACCAACAAGTGTCTAAGAGTTGTAATAGATATTACAATCGGTAAAATGGTTACCGGCCTAAATAACTTTACCACGTGATCCGCGGCAAACCCGTCACGGTGTATTGTGAAATAAGGTTCTTAGCCCTTGTTAAGATAATTGTTTTTCTTAAAACTAATTGGGTAATTATCATAACGAGGATTGTATCAAAAACTAACTAAAATGTGTATTCTTATATCTTTCCTTGGCAAACGTTAACAACACCGCTTCAACTTAATACTCCATTCATTCCAAAAGAAGATGAATCTCACTAATGTGAACTTTGTTGACTAGGATTGGTTGTTAAGGATTGTCTTTCACCATGAGTCAAAGTTGCACATTTTAGAGAAATCTCTTCTAGAGACAATATGCTACCAAAGTTTCACCTCTAAATGTATGTAAAAGTGCATATTAGTCTTGATAGGTTGAAGGATGCATAAAGGCGGGAATATTAGTGTCCATATTCTTAAGTTGAAGATGTATATGGAACTAAAGGAGAGGCATGGATTCTCCATAGGGAAGGAGCTTATGATGAAAGTTAATTCTCCAAAGTCCTTGGCCACGTGATGCAGTTAGTTCATTATGAACTATTACATGCACAATATGGAGAAGTCCTTAATAAAGTATTATGGCATGCTGTGGACTACCAAGTCTTGCATGGCCAAAGTATGACTCGCCTCTCCAATTCCCGCTAACATAATAAAGGAACAAGAAAACGAGAAGAAGAAATTGACCTCAAGAGGAAAGTTTGGTTTTTACCAAACCTACCTTAAATGTGAAGTCAGAGGGCAATGAGGTTGCACTTCAAGATAAGACTCCACAAGAGGTAATTTTCTACTTTTGCGGAAAGATTGGAATTGACGCCACCATGACTGCCCTATGTACCTGAAAGAGCTAAAATCGCTTATTAGTAAGAGAAATTAGCTCCATCATTTCAGGAACATTCATGATCAAACTCCACTGCTCTTCTACTTCTATAGGCTAGGTTTTTGAACGATGGCTATGACGCTCACGTTTGTCACAAATTTATTTGTAACAAAGTGAAGGTGTTAAAAGAGAAGTAGGCGAATGAGGCATAGAGAGCTGGAATTCAAAATGGAAACATAGTTGTCCCTATTGAAAGGATTGGAAGTTTGTGTCTTGCCTTTCCTTCCAGCTATTCTATTACTTTAATAGATATATGTTATACACCATGTGAGGCCAGAAACATTATATCTAAAATGCCTTTGTAGACGATGGATATTACTTTGTGTAACATCCTCAACTTGGGCCTAGTTGTAAATACCATTTACGTGTGTGTAGTTGATGTATTAGAAGAGTGTTTTATTTGTATGTAAATGTTGAGTTTAAGTGAATAAATGTATGTTTATGTGTTTAAGTATTTGTGTGTACGTGTATGTTAAGTATATACGTGTATTATTATAATTAAATTAAGTGAAGGAAAAGAAAGTAGTTCCAGAGGCAAACCGCCTCTGGAATGTATGTGTGTATATATGTGTTTTGTGTATATTTGACTTATTAAAGTCAAAGTTGGCAAATACACACAAAACATAAACACACACTTCTCTCTCTGCTCTCGGTTTTTGAAAAAGGAAAGACTAAAAGAAGAAACTTGTTGTGATCAAATTATAAAAGGTTAGTAGCATAGATTTAAGTATGTTTGAAGATTATATGCATGCTAGAAACACAAATTCATACAAGAGTACCTTGACGAACATGAAAACTTACTTTCTAAGTGGGTTTTGCATGTTTGGTGTTCTTGTTTGGATTTGGGGAGTTTAAGAAGATTGTATAGATAGAACATGAAGTTCTAAGGTGTTCTGGGCTTAAAACCAACAAGAGTGAAGTTTTTAGAAGGGATTAAAATGGATGTCGGAATTTCAGACTATGAATGTGTCGGATTCTGAGACCTATGAAGGTGTCGGAATCCGCTGTTGAAATCTGCATGTATGGTGAAATCCGCAAGTTGTCGGAATCCGCTAAAAAGTATCGGATTTCCTTCTAAATGTCGGAATCCGCAAGAGTGTCGGATTCCGCATGATTTGTCGGATTTCATGTATGTATATGTCGGATTTCGCTTGATTATCGGATTTCATGTTGGATTCCCTTCTATGTGTCGGAATCCGCAAGTGTCAGATTTCGTATGCATGTTGGAATTCCAAGTGTTGGAATCTGCATGTTGAATGTCGGATTTGATGTGTGAGTGTCGGATTTCTCAAATCTGCAGGAACCATCGGATTTCCCCAAATCCGACAGTTTTGGCTTGTATTAAGTAAGGACAGATACAAATACCTGTACGTTGTAAACTACTCAGGTGAGTACCTGCTTTCATGAGACTCAGTAGAGTAAGGCTTGTATGCTAGATGACTATATGATTATATAATGTATATCTGACTTGTTTTTGCAGGTATGCTCAAGGAGGTAAGTGTATGACTTACATGATGTTAAGATGTATATTAGGTGCATGCCAGCGGGTCCAGACTGGAACCACTTAGTTAATACATGATGATATGTAAGAATGAATAACTGTATGATGTTGCATGTAAGATGATGGATCCCTGTGGGATCATATGTATGTGTATGTATGTGCACTGTCTGCAGACTATCTAAAGCATGGTTAAGGTCAGTCGGTTGTAACTGGGTCCCATGAGTACTTCGGGATTTCACGGTGATTTGGGAGGCATCCTGGATCCTAGGTTCTGTAGAACCGCCGTGCCTTAACGTGAGTGGTAATCAGCCGGTTGTAGCTGGATTACTTGAGGAGTCTTTGACTCTGAAACGATGTTTGGTATACTACTTTACGCTCCCCCACCAGCGCGGATGGTTGTGTCTGATCCCCCGGTCTGAGTTGTTGAGCGAGATTGATTACCCTGCAAGATATGACTCTTACTGATCTTGTCAGCACACCGCTATGTGTTAAACTAGCAATGATTGCTTATGTATGATATGTATGTTGCATGACTTACTGTATTGATGCTTATGATAAGTATGTGCTCACTAGCTAAGTTGTTAGCTAATGGTGCTATTGTTGCCCCTTTTCAGGTAAAGACTAGAAGGCCTGGTGAGGCGGGTGGCTTTTGATTGTAGATACCCCTTGTGGGTTGGAACACTTTATTTTGATATGTAATGTAATTTGATGCTATGGTCGGTTCCTGAGATAGGTAACACCAATGAATGTTTTGGAAACAATGATGATGTAAATAACAGTTTGTTACTTTTAAAGAAAAAATTTCCACTGCTAAATCTGAATTATCATTAAAATAGCTGTTTTCGAAAGCGGTGTTACATTTTGCTTAAAGAGTAATAGAACGATCATAAATGAATTGGATAAGTTATCCTTATGTAAAAGTCGATTTAGCTATATAAACAAGACTTGCTTCACCAAGATATGTGAGGTTTAGGAACTTGGAACCTTTTGATCATGGATCAAAAGTTGAATGCATATCTTGTTTGTTACGCTAGATGACTTATACATCCTTCACTTGAGTAAGTGAGAGGATTGAAAGCTTGTTGGACATCGTTCACACTTTTAGTGTGTTGACCGTTCAAGCAATCAATAAGGAGTAACTTAAGATACCTTGTTACCTTTACTGATGATGGTAGAAGGGATGGTATGTCTATTTTAATGGACTAGTTTTTGAAACCATAGAGGTGTTCAAAACTCACCACAACAAGGTACTTGAGAAAGAGGGCATTATAACTATAACACTCGAATCTAGTTAAGGATGTTGAGTGTCTTAGTTTTATATTATTATGAGACTATCATAAGAATTATGGGATTATCTCACAATTCATTCCTCCTGAGACACATTGTTACATGTGGTCGTCTAATGGGGAACCGGACATTTTGATATGGTCCGTTACATGATAGATTACGCTTTTATACTCAAAATTGTTTTGGCTCCTTATTCAAAATGGTGGGCATAAGTTCCAAATATTATAATCAACAAAGATGGTCGTGTAAACACCTTAGAGGGTATGACGAAAAAGAGGATCCTTGTTTGTCCATTCCAAAGTCTGGATTGTCCAGCCTACGTTTAGACGTGAGGTGGAGGAACCCAGAATCTAGAGGTGTTTACTCCATTGGGTACTATACTATGACCATGGGATATTTGTTTTGACAAACCTTGTGAGAACATGATGTAAGTTGCTCAAAGGTAGAGTCTCTTAAATTAATATCCATGGATGCTAGTGAGAGTAAAGTATACATTGAATGGAAGAACCTGATGTTGACACTAGCAACCAATCAGAGATGATTGAAACTCAGCATGGCATTGCTGGAGAAACTGACATAAAATCATTACCCCTTGGCAGAAGTTGTCATAAGACCAGAAAAATATAATTCTTTATATCTGAAGAAGACAACTTAATGATGATGATGAATGCATCAACTGCTGGAAAGCGTAGTGGGCCTAGAGTCCGCTAGGAGGAAGGAGGCAATAAAAATGAGATGTTATCCATGACGGATATCCAAGGTTTCGACTTAGTTGATCCTACACCTGGGTGTAAACCCGTAAGGTGTGATTGGTTCTTTAAACCAACATGGATAAGTTTGTAGACAACTTCAAATACTGACTGGTAGGAATGGTTTCAAGATGATTGACCATGAGGATGGTATCATCTAGAAACATTGTCCTAGTGGTTATGTTGAAGATTACAAGGATACTTATATCTATAAGTGCCGTTCAGGATATGAAAGATATAAAGACCACATTCCTTAATAGGAATTTTCTGAGGAAATACTTACAACATTTTCCGAGTGTCTTTTACTATCATATGTATCCTTATGAAATCTACAAACTGTAAGTAATCCACTTGTGGACTTATGTTGCCATCTCAATGTTAGAATCTTTGCTTTGAGATGAAAATCATTTGTTTTGAGTTTTCAAAAAGCAATAATTAAACATGTATGAATGCTAGAGCTAGTGAGAGTATTTTGTAATCCTATTCTAAGTATGTCTAGTACATACATCGTATTGGAGATAATGTCCTGATCTCGCTTGCAAAAGCTCAGATCAAGAATTATGCATCCATAACGATTATAGGATATACAAAACCTATGAATGGAGTTAAAGAAATATTGAAATATGTTCTTGTTGATCTATAGTAAGAAGCAACATAGAATGTTGTTATTCAAGTGCTTTCTTACAAGGATAACTGCCGATATTTATCGGGGTTCATGATCCTACTAAACATGGTGTTGTTAATAACCTTCTTCTCAAAAGCATCGTTGACTCTATTGGGATCTAATGAGACAATGAGAGTACGATGGCTTGTGCAAGGTAACCTGCTTCTCAAAAACATCGCTGACTCTATTGAGATCTTATGAGACAATGAGAGTACGATGGTTTGTGAAAGATAACCTTTATCTCAAGTATCATTGACCTTATTGAGTTCCGCTGAATCAATGAAGGTATGATGACTTGACAAAGGACTATCATTGTGAAAGATAACCTTTATCTCAAGTATCATTGACCTTATTGAGTTCTGTTGAATCAATGAAGGTATGATAACTTGACAAAGGACCATGATCTCACCAACGCACACTTCTTAAGTGATTGGTTGAAGTGGAGATATGGTCATCTTGATAATATACACAGATGGCATGGTGGCAGATCCGTTTTACTAAAGCCGTAGTTGCAAGGTAGTGATATTTTTCATACTAGTGCTTGTAAAGACTTGGCTTGAGTTTGTTTTAGTTAAAACTTTGATACGCTGACTTGAGGAACATTAAGCAGTATTGTACTTGTGATTATTTCGGTATATAGTGGGGACTATATATATGCGTGTAGCAGTTATATTCATTTAGTCTTTATTGTGTTCCTATCTTTGCATGTTTAACCACTTCCCGAATTGCTTATGTAATTCAAACATTCCACAGTCGGTAACACTTCATGGGAAGGAAGTCTGAATTAAGACTGAGTTAAATGATTGATCAAGTATTAATGGAATACTATGGACGCAATATTTAACTGTACTTGAAAGGAGTTTCATGTAACTAGAAGACCCACACCTGAGTTCACTTCATGGATACTGTCACAAGTGAATCGGGATGATAATATCATTTCATCCTTAGACTGGAGATACACGAGATCCAAAGCATGGATTTGCTTTACTTTCATTGCTTTCTAACGCAGTCCGTAACTGGCTGTTATAAAGGGAGTTTTTGGGTATGGTATAATTCATGTGGGGGAACTGTGTAGTCAAAAGGATTTGTTCCTCTGTTTAGAGAGATATCCCTGGCCCCTCGATGATTGGGCGCTGACACCAAAACGCACGGCAGTGCTCATGCATGCAATGATAGTTGATTAGTTGCAATATGCATATTTTGGTCACCACCAATCTTGATCGAGAAACATAATCGTGAACGATCTGGAGATTGACTATATTCCATGTCTCGTGTTCACAATGGATATCACGAACAAAGGGATGATTGATCACTTATCTATAGGACCGTCACAACCAATGGTGTTGTGTTTTGGTATTTGTCTGGGATGACATAACTCGTGTTGACTTGGGGGCTGAGATGTCTTGCTAGAGGCCGCTCTCAGTCTGTGATACGTTTAGGACGCTGCATCATGTGCAAGTGAGAGTCTGTTAGATTATGCCCATTGACACACGTAGGTCTGTATCACTGCTGATGAAACGCGAGCCTATTAGGTCACACGCCAAGGATTGATTCCGACAGCACATATCGCGAACCGGGAGAAAATGTGTCTGGAAAGTGCCTTACGGCCGCAAAGGAATTCCTTGCGGCCGCAAGGAGCCATCTATTAGATAGCATTTAATGTTTTGCAAGCCTCAATGCTCTATTATTGAGACTTCTTGGAGACATCATGGACGACTTATTTGTCTTTGATGGGTCCTTATTCTACCAGATTAAGAGTGTGTGAGTCAAGGGAGTTCATTCATGTGAGTTAGACACTTGCAAGAAATGAACACACACAAAGAAAACACATCTCTCTCACTCATGAACTTGCATACTCCATTTCTAGAGTTCTTGAGTTAATTTCCACGTTCTGGAAATTTAGTATGTGCTGTTCCAAAGTGATTTCAAGTGTTTGAAGATCACAAGTGGCTTACTAGCATCTGGGAATCGAGCAAACTTGGTGTGGACTATCAATAGAGAGTTGCTGGTTTGAAACTTCGAGTTCATCCATGAAAACAACATCAAGGAGGGTATATTTCTTATTTCATCTCTTTGTTTTTGGTTGCAATGCTTGTATGTAGAGTTTCATCCACTAATGGGACTTAATGGCATCATGTTTAACACCTCTTTTGCTTTCGCTGCGTGGGTGAGATGGCCATTAAATTCCTTCAATGGTCTGCACTAGGCCTGGCATAGCGCATACAGTCAGTGTTGTTTCACGTTACATGGCTAATCCGGGAAAGGAACACTGGTTGCTGTTAAACGTATATTCCGTTACCTTAGAGGTAAAGCTGACGTGGGTCTAATTTATGGTGGAAAAGGAGAGTGTTGTGCGGCTGGTTATTCAGATTCAAATTATGCATCTGATCTGGACTCTCGAAGGTCATTAATAGGGTATGTTTTCACGGTTGGAGAAGCAGTGGTAAGTTGGAAAGCAACTTTACAGCCTTAAGTTGCGTTGTCTACAACTGAAGCAGAGTATATGGCTCCAACTGAAGCTGCTAAAGAAGGTATTTGGTTAAAAGGTTTACTTGGGGATCTTGGTTTTCGTCAAGATTAGGATGTTGTGTTTTATGACAGCATGAGTGCCATCTGTCTTGCTAAAGATCAGGTGCATCATTAAAGAACGAAGCACATAGATGTGCGTTACCATTTCATTCGGTCAGAACGAAGAGTTAAAGAGAAGAAAGTAAAGACTGAAGATAACCCAGCTGATGCTCTTACTAAACCTGCTACTTTGAACAAGTTTAGGCACTGTTTAGATCTTCTAAACATTGACAGTTGGAAGTAGAGTTCGATTTTGTACTATAGTAGAATTAAAGTCAAGGTGGAGATTTGTTAAGTGACTTTAATTCAGTTATAATTAGCTGTAATTAGCTGTTAGTTTTCTGTTACAATTAGTTTCTTGTTAGATACCTAAACTAGTCCTATAAATAGTGAAGGCTATAGTTGTAATCAACTGATTCATTTTTCATCAAATAAAACTCTCTCAATTCCTGATGGTTGTCATATTTAAATGTGTTTTTTAAAGTGGCTACCGTTTTTTGTTTTTTGTTTTTTTTAATTTTCTTTTTTTGTTTTCACTTTTTTTCTTTTTTATAGATAGCAAATAATTTTTTTTATTTCTTCTTTTTTTATTTACTTTCTTCTCTATTTATTAATCACAATCATTCATATTTTTATTAAAAAAATTTGAGTAATATATTAGCTACGTATAACCCACACATCATTTTTGTTAGAATTTTTGAGTTGGCAATGAGTTTGGCTAAACCAACTTTGAGTTGCACATGCACTAGAGTTGTAAACGAATTGAATGAACACGAATGAGAGCTTGTTCGTGTTTGTCCATTTAACTTTAGCAGAACAAAAAAACGAACACGAGCGGATAAACGAACAAATATTTGTGTTCATGTTCATTCGTTTAACTTTAGTCGAACATAAACGAACACGAATGAACACATATACAAATATAATATTATTAAATATAAACAAACACTAATTACGTGTATATATATGTGTGCGTGAGAGAGAGTGTGTGTGTTTATGTATATATATATGTATATATACTATGTACACACGAATATATACATACATATAAACGAACATAAAAAAACGGACAAACGAACGTTCACGAATATAAATGAATGAATGAGGTCTTTGTTCGTCTTCGTTCATTTAACTAAACGAACAAATATTTTTTGTTCGTGTTCTTTTGTTTATTAAATGAACGTTTGGTCCGTTTATAACTCTAACGTGCACATATGCATCTCGCTGTACATGTGCATGTGCATATATGCACGAGATGCACATGTGCACGGTGCATATACGTGCATGGTGCATATATGTGCTTAACCAAAACCTAGTAGTATGAACGGGTTGTGCACATATGCACCCTGCATATGGACTTTACTATATGTGCTGAAAAAAAATATAGTGCAATATGCACATATGAACATATCTACCCTGTGATTGAAAAAAAAAGCGAGTAGTAGGTGCAAATGTGCAAATATCTAATGTTGTGTTGGAAAAGAGAACTCAATGAAAATGAACTTTTTTAAAAAAACAAGTGGTATGTCGACATGTGCATATGCATTGTGCATATATGCACCCAGACACACCTATGCAGTATAAACAGGTGGTGCACATATGCATATGTGCTTGAAAAAAATCGAGTGTTATATGCATACATCTAATGCTGTGCTACAAAAAAAACCTGGCAACAACAATTTTTTTTCTTTGAAAAGGTATAGCAAAGTGGATGTCATATTAAAGAGCATATTTTTTCTTGTTAATTTGGTATAATTTTCGTATTTTAAAAACTTTTTGTGTTTAGGAGATATTTTAGTTTTAATAAAGTGGTCCTTCCTTTATTTAGGCAATTTGCCTAAAATAACTTTCCAACATGTTTGGAAAGTGAAAATGACGGTTGTGTTTTTAATTAATTACATGTTTGTCACGATTAATATTAACCTTTCATTAATTATGAATAATGGCCAGAAACGGTTGTCGCGGTTCTCGCAATAAAATTGGTTCTCAAATGAAACCTCCCCTATATATATATAGAGAGAGAGGGGGTGGTTCATGCTAGAAGTTGTATTTTTGCGAGAAGTGCGAGAAGCATTCTAATCCGTTAGATGATAAGATCAATGGATTTGATTAGATATGGCATCATTGTAATTAAAGTAAAACATAATGGCTATTTATAAAAGATAAGAAGGATAAAATAGGCATTTGACCACTAAATACATAACCCTAATTAAAACCCTATATCCCTAAAATTGATCGGTCCCTCTCCCATTTTTCTCTCACCGTCTCTGCAAATTCAATTCTCTCTTCATTTTCATCTCTATTTCTCTCACACTCAATGCTTTTACTACGCAAGTCTCCGGCAATGCTAATTATTTCCACCTCCTTTGCAGCCTCCAACACAGTCGCATCTCAAGGTTGTCAAAATAAGATCAAGAGGTAGATAACCTGTTCACATCGATCTCCGTCGAAAGATCGCTGCCAACTAATCAACGAACCCGTTCAACCCTTAGACGCGTGACTATGCATAACCACTTACGCATCGGTGAGCCTTTTTCAACCATCATCAATATTCGTTATGCAAAGGGTGGTGCGGCGGCTAGGGTATGGGTCCGTCGTGAGAGGTCGGCCACACGCTGCCAAAAATCGGGCTAGTCATTGTTACCACAACTCTTCATTTCTTCTCCTTTCTAAAAGTTGTAGGCTTCAGTTTTTAATTGTTCTTCTCTGCATTGGTAATATTTAGAAAAAAAAATTGTGCGTTTATTTTTTAATTTCTCATACAACAATCATCAGGTTGTGTTTTTTTTTCATTTTGGTTATGAATCTACGCATCCAAAGATATTGATAATACCTTATATGTATCTTTCTTAAATGATAATCCCTTATATGTGTAAAGGAAGATGCCTGTTTAGGCACATCACTGGTTCACCGACTTAACGTCGTCTGCAATGATTTATAATTTTTTGCTCGAGATCTGTAGTGATTTATAACTTTTTTGTTTTGTTACTTGTTCAAAGTAAAATTACCTTCATATTTACTAATCAGTTTACTAGTGAACAACATGTGTTCACTGGCGGACACAAATCTTTTTCCTCTTCAAGTTATTTTAGATGTTCTTGTTTTTATAAAAATTCATTAGTGAATATAGACATAAAGAATAGGTTTGGATACTGGAGCACATATTTGTAGGTTTATTAGCTTTAAACTAGAAAGAAATTTTAATAGATAAAAGAGAATAATTAAAAATAAATTAATAATGAAAATTGATACTTATAAACAATAAAACCTTCCAGTTAAAGCAAATAAAAAACAGTTATATTTACTTATTACAATGTATTCACTAGTGAACATAATACCCACCCTATAAATAACAAAATAAAATGAAAAATTTTAAATCTCATTAGTGAACATCGTAAGATTAATAGTTTACTAGTAAATAATTTTTAATATAATTTGTTTGCCATTAAAAATTTAAGAGAGAGAAAAATTGGATAGAAAATTAATTGAAGAGAGAATAAATTGGTTCACTATTATGCTCTTTTGAAATAAATTTAATAAAAAAATATGATTAATATGTGCCCCTAGATGAAATGTAAATAAAAGGCTATGATTGCTTCTCGCACTTCTCGTAAAAATAATGTTTCTCGTATGAACTCACCCCTATATATATACATATATATATATAGGGATGAGATCAAATAAAAAGAAAATTAAAGTAAAAAGTGTAAAAATGATGTTTATTTGATCATTTTTCAGTGTATATATGAACTAATAATCGTTAGTTCATCATCTTTATTGATTAAAACTAGTTTTTCATCAATTTATTTTTTATTTCAAATACAGATTTTGAAAACAAAATTTTGGAATAATTTGTTGATGAACAAAATGCTTTCATCTAAAAAGTGATGAATATGTTGGATTCATCAAAAAGAAATTGATGAAGAACTAGTTTTAATCAATAAAAATGATGAACTAACGATTATCAGTTGATATATATACCGAAAAATGATCAAATAATTATCCTTTTTACCCTTTTTACTTTAATTTTCTTTTTACTTGATCTCTACCCTATATATATATATATATATATATATATATATATATCATTTTATTCATAAAATCGAATAGCACTTCATACGACTTAATATTTCTTTTCTAATAAAAGAGTAAATGGAGTGCACGTGGCACATTTCTAGGGCATTATTTTCTTCTTTTCCCGCTCCTTAACTCATCCCCTACTGTTGCCACGTGTCCCTCGCAAACTAGGGTTCTGCTTCTTCTTCCTCTTTCGCCTCTTCTCTACAGATAGTTTGAAATCAAGTAAATCCAAAATCACCATGCCTTAATTCACCCAAAGCAAAGCAGGGTGAAGAAGATTAAGGGAGAACGATGCTTACTCTGAAACGATACCTTAGTTTCTTCTTTCATCGACATGTAAATGACGATCAGGTGGAGTGAACAACGACAACAATTCGAATAAACCCTGAACAAAAGCCGATGGAGACGACAATTTTGAAAGAATACGAACGATGGATGGATGTCCTTGTAAGTTATTACGATTTCACCACTTTTGTGATTTCCTCGCCTCTCGTGATTTCATATTGAAATTTTGGTTCTATTTACGTCTTTTTCTGATTTATTCACTTCTCTATTGTTTAAGTTTCTTTTGTTGATGTACAAATTCCGCACAATGTATGCATTGAATCTATAAAATCAATTAACACACACCACTAATGCTTTACCATAAGCTTTCATGGAATATACAAGTTAGTATAACATTCTTATTTTGTTGTTTATTTTCTAAATTTGTTGTTCAATCTCTAATGGTTTTGAAAGCCTATTAAAGTTTCTAAAATTTTATGTTGATTATGTATGCCCACCAATTGTTTGATGAAATGACTATGAAGCCACATTGGTTTTCAATTCGTCTATGTATGTTTCTTTTGCTTTACTTTACTGTTTAGAAATGTTGATGGATTATATTTGATATCTTTCTTATCATTTTCTCAATCAAAGCAAACAAACCTTCCTAACATAGGTGGTACTGAAGTACAAATAGATTCAACTAATGATTGTAACCGGTTACTTTTTAGTTAATTTACATTGACAGCTTTTTCCAAAGCAATTTATATAGATGTAGCAAGGAAGCTCTAGAAAAATTATTCAAAAAAAATGTTTTAACTGAAGTTTCATCTTCAATTAACCTCTAAAAGGGATCAAGCAATTTGTGGTCAACCTAGAGGATAGTGGGGATGAACAACAATATAAGGTGGAATGGCGGGAGGATGAGAAGAAATCTTTGGCAGAATTGAAGTCGCCATTATCCTCACAAGTTGCTATTGCTGATGATTATTATGAATTCTTAGGAATATTGGTATGCCAGTTTTTTACTCAAAATTCAACTTCTGTTTGTTCTTTATTTATACAAAGACTAGACATTAAAATTTTCTAATTCGTTATCTGAGTATTGCATTGATTTCCAAATTCCAATCACACAAGCAGATTTGAGTTCCTTTTCGGACCCAGGTGAAACAACCTTCAAACTCTAATTCATTCTTTCTGTTATTTTACATTATACCTATGGGTATGAACTTGTGAATACATGTTTTAGTGTTAGGAGTTGAGACTTAAAGTGTGATTATGATATGTAGAGTTTGAGTGGTCAGTTTGATTTCTTTGTGTGTGAACTCAAACTCTACATATAAATAGTGCACACTTTGATCATACTCACCGTGGGTTTGTGTTTGTTTTTGTAAATTTGTAGGTGATCACAGGAGATGATGGTGATGGTTCATGATGGTATGATGTTGGAAAATGCACACTTTGATCTCACATGGGCTGATAAGGCTTCATTGAATGGTCAACAAAATTTCACTGTAAAAGAAAGTTCGAATCTTTTTCCATTATGATCAATTTTAAACATCATCTCTTGCTTGGTTTATATTTAGCTATTATGCGTGTAATCAGACTCAATAAAACTGCTGTTTTAGGCTGCTTATGTATAGATTGAGTCATCTTTCCTTGTGTCATGTTTATAATTTTTTAATAGAGAATATTTGTGCCTAGAAAAGGATTAATCTAATCATTAGTTATTAATGTTATTGTGTAACTTATAAACACATGCTAGCCTTTGCCTGTGGAAATCTTATGCGTAGTGTGATCACCAAGTTGAGGTATATTGTTACTAAATGCTCTCCTCTTTTACCTGCCAATTGGTTGGTGTTTATACAAATGAACATTTACGTTTCGTAGATTAATTTTATATACAAGAACTTTTATTTACTAATGGCATGGTGTTTTACCATTTCTTGTACACAACCTTTTCTATGTTGTGACAGATAATCTATGGCCTTTTTAAAAAAATGAACAAGTATGTTTACATTTCTTAGGTTTTTATGTTTGTAATATCTTAAAAAGTCATTGGGTATTTGGAATCAAGAAGGGTCAAAGTTAATTTGGCAACCATTCCTGTTTTAATAATGTTTAACATATATATGCTTATTAACCTATATAATGAACATTTATGTTTGGTAGATTAATTTTGTATATAGGAACTTTTATTTACTAATGACAGTGTTTTATCCTTTCTTGTACACAACATTTTATATATACGAACTTTTATTTACTAATTGCAGTATTGTTTATTTGTTTTCCACTTTTCCCGCTCGCTAACTTTGCTTTAAGCACTGCCACGTGTTATGTTCTTGCACTCCCTGTGGTCTTTCTTTTTTGTTCAGCTATTCATCTTTCCGATATTTACACTTTCAATTTAATCATTTATTAATTCCCAATCTCTCTCCTAATTTTCTAAAGCGATTTTAGAACCTAAGCCCTAATTACACTTGAAGGTTGAGATGGAATTTAGATAAGAATATTTGATTTTGTGCTAAAGGATGTGGGAAATAAAGAAAACTCAAGGGGTTTGCAAGAAGAGTGGATCAATTCAAGCTTCATAAAGGGTGAATCAAAGGACGAAGGAAAGGAATTTACGGAGAAACTCATGGAAGGAGGCTTCTGCTTGATTATGTTCATTGTGTTCTCAAATATGTGTGTTATTGACTCTGTCTTCAAGATAGGTACACCATTGATGGTCGCAATGTAAGAAATTAGTCATCATTTTCCCTTTTCAATTGGTATGGACTGCGTTCTTAGCTTCCCCATTACTTATTGATGCTATATTGTTTGATATTAGGTTTTAGGTATGAATTTTAATGTGTTTTAATTTTAACTTGTAAAGCCCCTGGGTTTTATACTGTAACGGGTATGTTAATCAATTTACTTTGATCCTTATAAAGATATGTTTTTTTATGATTTTTGCGTGACAATTTAAAATCATTGATCTCAAACACAGTTCTTTGTTCTGTCAATAATAGTAATAAACACATTACCTACGGTGCCAAAAAGAACAAATGTAATGAACATCTAATAAATAACATTCAAGACTATAAGTAGTCACAATTGTTGGATTGAGCTCCTTAACGAAAATGCTTCCATAGTATATAATATGTATTAATGTCTATTACTATAAGTTTGACAATATTTTAATTCTTCTTTTGCTTTTGTGATAGGAACCATATCAAACCGCTGTTGAACGGATTTTCAAATAGTAATCGGTATAATGCTTGAAGAAATGGAAGTCAAATAATGGCAACTAAATTTGCAGCTTGTGTAATACACATGTTAGATAAATATGGAGTGTAACAAAACATCTAATGTTATATATAAAAAAGTTCATTAAATTTATGAATTATATTCGCCTATTATTTAATTTACTTATTATAATTGTTTATTTATTATTATAGCTTTATACTATTTATAAATTACTTATAATCAACCCGTGTAATACACGGGTTTCTAACCTAGTTTTGAATAAAGTGCATCTGGTTTTTCCATTTAAATACTTTATTGTGATTTAACTAAAACACAATAACATATAGAAAACTTTATTATAACTTAACTAGTTATAATAACTCGTTTAAACAAGATAAAACACACACACACACACACACATATATATATATATATATATATATATATATATCTTACTACTTTATAATGTATTTATACCCTTAAAAACTCTTAATTTTAAGTAACTTGAATGTACTAAAATACTATTTTTTAACTATTTCATTCTCTCTCGTAATTTACTTTAACTTTTTATCTATTTCAAATACTCATTTTTAACCATTTCATTCTCTCTCCTAATTTACTTTAACTTTTTATCTATTTAAAATCTCTCTCTAACACTAAAACACACTCTCACACAAATACAATTATCCACCCATATCAACATTATTTTCAAAATCTTATTAACTTCTCTCTCCTTATTTCATAAATATAAATCTTTTTCTTATTTTAATGTCTTTTAGAATTTATTTTTAAAATTAATAAAATAATTGATGCAAATAAAAAAACTGACATTGTACGATACTTTTTCGTCACATTGAATTGAGCGAATAACATATTATACATTTTTAAAAGCAGCATGATCTAAAATAGAAACTACTTGTCGTCGTAGCATTACGCGGGTACCTTGCTAGTAAATTATAAAACATTTAGGTCTTTTGTAATATATTAATTTTAAGTAATTTGAGATTACTAATTTACCCTTAATATTAAATTAAATGAAAACTGTTAAATAAACTAACTATTTGGCGGAGTTAATAACAATCTTATATACCATTTTAATAAGTAAACCTTCCAAAATAAAAAATATTTAAAAAATCAAATCAATCCAAATTAACTTAATAATTACAAAAAATAATAATTAAACCTTTCATATTAAACTTTAAGTATAGATAGAAGTACTAAATCTTAATAATATATAACTTACATTTATAAAATTTTCTAGATTTTTTAAATGGGTAATGTGATTAAAATAGCATAGAGTTATAATGTCAACAATCTTGTTAGATTTTACGATCCATATAAAATTTTATTGACCTATTATAATTTAGACAAGAAATACACTATCCATGTTTTAAAAACGGACAAGTTGTGAAGAAAAATTATTCGTCTCTGATACATTACACGAGTACAAAGCTAGTGTATATATGCATACATACATACATACATATGTATTAAACTTGACGAACAAAACCCAAAACCCTTAAGGGAAGGGTTTGGCTGAAATACTCATGACGGAAAGGAGAGATTTTTTAATCAATTTTTCTTAACCTTAATTTAAATGGATTAATCCTATATATATAATAATTAGATATTTATCTAATTTAGGATATATATATATGCATAAAATCCAAAATAAATAGGATATAACTTGATAACTAAGTTTAAAATTCAAAACACATTATTATTATTATTATTATTATTATATATTGCCAATTAATATTTATATAATATATATAAAAGTTTTCGGCTAATACATATATAAATAATATGTATTTTTCGGCCCCAATAATAATAATAATAAATCCAAAAAACTAAATGATTTTTACTAAAAACATTTGATTTGTTTTTTTGAATACCTTAACTAATTCTGTATATATTTATTCATTAAGAAATATATACGAACTATTAATTAATACGCAGTGTAAAAAATCTCATTTTGATATAATAACTATTATAAATATTCTCACAGAGGTAGGTTACATTATCGTTTATAATCAATTCATAAAAAATCACTATTCATTTCAAATTTTATTTTATCCTCTTAACAAATTTTTATTTTTCACTCTTTAACTTATAAAAGTTACAATTTGATCTTTAATTCTTAATTTTCACTCATAAATAAATGGCATAGAACTCTAAAACTAATAGTATAAGTAAGTGTGTTAAGCACGTAAGATTATATAAGTGAGAATTCAACATCGGATAAGACAGTAAATTAACAATTGAAAATTACTTGAAGTAATTTAATAAAGTGACAAGGATACTAAAATAATACATTTATTTTGTACAATGTGTAAATAAAACAATACTACAAATGACATCATACAGTATCCAAGTATACAACTACATATGTTGGAGAACTCTTAAGTAATGTTAATGGAACCTAACTTAATTGAAGGATAAATTAGTCATGTAATTTTACATTTTACTTATCAATCTATGATGGACAAATTGCATTAAAATACAATGAATTTTGTTTTAGTTACCATTGTAAACAACTAACTTTCAAATTTTAAAAATAGTACAATTAACTTTCATAATCCTCTTATTATATGCAAACAACATTTTTATATGTTTGTAGTTTAGTTACCATTGTATACAATGAGCTTTGCCATAACTTTCATAGTATACAAGTTGCATACAATGTGAGGATTATGAAAGTTGATTGTATTATTTTTATGAAAATAAAGCTGATTATATACAATGGTAACTAAGACGAAGTTCATTGTGTTTTAATGCATTTTGCCCATCTATAGTTTATGATCTATACTATACGAGGATAAAACATTTAAGTTACATGGTGCTAGCATCACTTAATATTTTTTCATACATGATTTACTTTGTATATTACTTGAAGATATATTTTTTATGTAAGAAACTCTTAAATATCATATTTTTATTAAAAATATTTATGTAACAAATTTATCTAACTTTTCCATTGTGTGTAATCAAACTTAATATAACTTATAAAAGATTAGTCCAACAAAATGTAAGATTTTTTGTATGATACACACAGCCATATATAATCATGTCTATTTAAGTTATAGCATATATGATCATAATATATCCATGTTCCCACTAAAGATATTTGTTGATTTTATTTTCATGTTTTTGGATTATGAGGATCATTTTAATACCAAGTGTTATGACCGGCTTCTTTGTATATACATGTGAGACAAAAGTTTTCAACCTTATTCTATAAATTTCTTATTTATATCTCAAATTTAGCATTTATAATTAAACTATACATAAATAATTAGATGAATTATATTTCAAATTTACAGATTTTAACATGTCTTTTACGTGGTTTTAAAATGAATTCAATATTACTTCTTTATGATATTAATAATGACTTTGTATTATTACAACCGATGACATGGTAGACAAACAAATCTTTGAAAAATGTGGACATAATATGTCAAAAGAAGTGGTTTTCAACTTTATAAACAAACTAAAGAGAATAATAACACAATGTTAAAAAATTGATAAATGAAATTAGATATGTACTCTCAAACGTATACACTTCTTATGTATATTTTATTAAAAGCCCTGTTATTTTTTTAGTAAATAACCGCACCTCTAACAAATTACAACAACTAATTTTAATTTAGTTAACTACTTGATAAACTAAAGTTTGTTAAAAAATAATTTTATTTTTTATCTTCTTAGATGAGGTTATCAAACTAAATAATATGTAGTTATACTATATTCAAACATCTATAATACTGTATATAAATTAAATTAGTATGGATGTGATTATTTAAATATCAATTAGGCGTATCGCACGGGCATGATATACCTTGTTACTACTCTAACTAATATACTTATAGGTGTGATCCTTGAGTGTCTTTTGATGTTGTATGTGACATTACTAGTTTATTGACTATGCACATTTATCTTAGAGGTCACACTAACTTTTATAAGTATTATTTATAACTTTATAAGTTTATACACTTTTAAATTTTATTTTTGTAGTTATTAAATTTTTGTCATTAACATTTCGATATAAACAGTCCTAGTTCTTTAGCAAAAGTTAGTTTTACATGAGAATTTATACTGATACTAGGTACGTATCTAGCCGACCTAATCACGGCCCTTGGACAAGATAAGTTATTTTCTTTATAATTTCTAAAGGTATTTAAAATGAGAAAGATATACGTATAACCTATGTATAGCGGTCAATGAGCGGATTATGATAGTTAATTGTATTATTTTTAAAATTTTAAAGTTGATTGTATACAATGGTAACTAAGACAAAGTTCATTACATTTTCATGCAATTTGCCCTAAAAAAACTACGAAAATTTTGTACATACAAAGAAGAATAGATGTGAGGAAACCAAAAATAACTAAGCTAAAAACAGTTCACGTGGGTAAAAGAAGAAAACTTTGTCAACCTCAAAATAGAAAATGACTTTCAAATCATGTTGTCCCGCAACAACACATCCACACGTTATTTACCATATCAAGAAGGTCTAGGAAAATTGTATTACATGATAGTAAGTTAGAACGGATTATAAAGTATACAAATAATCTCATCTTTTAAGTATAGCATGCCATCACAATCATTCTTTAAGGTCTTTCTAATCTAGCTAGGTCAACTAAATGCAACTTCGCACAATCATGAAACATAAAATCATTTGAATTGTAATAACCGGTAATATTTGAATTTGGCTTGCACATTTGTACTAATGTAACTTTAAAGATTGTATGTTAATGTTTGCATAAACAATCGAAAATTTCAAAGTTTTAACACTTAAAATCTAAGAAACATTTTTGTAAAATAAGGAAACAATTGATTCAATTGATATTTACTAAACTATTTATAAGATTTTTAAGACTATACCATGATCGGCTATTCATGTTTGTAATTGTGTTTCCCTCATTAATGATCCATGGTCAAAGCAACCACTCACTTATTTTAGTGTTTTAACGCTACATGACAACCATAGTTGTGGTTGAGCTTAGACAACTTGGAGGCTCTGAAAACTTCCCTTACCCAACCAAACAATCACTAGAATATTAAGAGTACAAAAGAAAATATCATATAATAGGAAGTCATAAATTGATAATACTACAAACGTGGGGTGAGTAGTGGGTCAAATTTAGGTGGGTTTCGCTAATTGATTCAAGTTGAGGGGGTAGGTACTTAGGAAACATGTCAAAAGGTTAACATGTGCTATAAAAAAACAAAACAACAAGTACTCGTATGGTTGATAAGAGCACCAAAAATAGCAACTCTCTCAGTTCATCCTTTAGAAAACACAGAGCTAAACAATTAATAATTTTCTAGTATTATTTCTCTAATTTATTTTTTTTAGTTTCAAACTCTACAAATTCATAACAAAAGTACGTTAAATGGACATGTCATGTATACTTATAGATTATAGTACTTTCCAAGATTCTAAAACCTATTCTTTTGGTCAGACATGTTATACTTTCAAAAAAATCACGATGAAATCGCAGTTACATAAACTCTAACTTTGGCTATCATCATTACTTGTAGTTGATGAAGCATATCACCAAATACGTGATAGAGTAAATTTACAAACTTGTTGATATTAGTGGACACCGAGAGAAAATTGCAACATCAGAAGTTAAACCATTTAAGTTATTCATAAAAGCATTTCGTCAAATACTTTATAGGCATTTAATTTATAAACTTGTTTATCATAATCAACAAAACTTAATTTAGTTCCTAAAATTGAACAAAATATAGTTATTTGGTATCCAAGCTCTAAAAGATATTATAACGTCCCAATTATTATTTTTACATAATTTCATAAAGTCACAATACCGATAATGAAATGTTCTATTACATCAATATACAACGTCAAAATATTTGTTGAAAAGTAGTATTCATAGTTGGATTTTATAGGAAACAAATGCGGACAGGCGGGAGCCTTCCCTTTGTCAACATGCTACGGTCCTGAAAGGAAAAAACATCAATAAGCTAAGCACAAAGATTAGTGAGCACGCAACACTCGTACATTATATCAGAACACACATCTACAAATAATGTACATCACATCAAGTATGACACATAGGCGGAGTGACCATCTACCAAACGAGCCAGCTGCTCATGACACCACACATGTATCACATCATATATGCCAAATAGGCGAGGTGGCCATATGCCAAACGAGTTAGCGAAACTCACATGATAATAATACCAACAGTAATACAATACAGTAATAGTCATAATTCACGGGATTGAATAGTTAACGAGTCTATCTGCAGGAACCTACAACACCTACATCGAATCAAAACTAAGTTTAAGTCGTTGGCCCACACCACACTCACACTCATAAATCCTAGATCGAACCACTCTAAGGCCGAACCTAGTCCAAGTCGCGCAACACCCTAAAGTCGGACCGAAGTTTCTAAAGCGCACACACCCCAAGTCGGACCGTCTACCTCAAGTCGGACAATAGTGCTAAGTCGCACCATTATCAAGTCGCACGAGAAGTAAGTCGGATAGCACTAAGGTTAAGTCGGATCAAGGTCCAAGTCGGACACATTCTAAGTCGGACAACACTTCTTCTTGGTCGGACCTTACACACCAACACACTGTCTCTTACTTGATTCTCAAATCTCTTTAAAACTCAACCAAAATTCATGTTTTCAATTTCTAAAGACTCATACTAAGATATAAACAAGTTCCTTTTGATTAAACAAGTTATTAACGAGATTTAGTGGGTTTGAACCCACGAACAACTCTCGGTTTTGAGGTCCAACAAAAACAGGGTTTCAACTTCAAATTTTCTTACATGTTTTGCTTGCTTGCTGTTATAAAGACATACTAAATCCACTTCAAGGTCGTTTCCCTTACTAAAACCTCACCATTTTGGATTTAGAAATCAAAACCGAGCTCAAGTGTGAGCTTTCTCGTAGCAAGAATAGAGAGTGAAAAACCCTCTTTAACTCTCCCTTAGTTCCTCTCTATACACAAAGATTTCTAATTAGAAAAAGCTACAAGGATTCAAATTTATCCCTAGAGTGATCTTCTTCAAAGTAGCTCAACCTCTTTCTTCCTTTCTTCATGGCCAAGCACACACACACACACAGACTCACACACACTCCTTTCCTCTGATGAACAATATTCAAATGAATGGAACAATGACAAGGCTTGAGGGCTGCGCCCTAACTTTATATATATACTTACTGGGAAAGTGAGGATGTGGCTGTATTGTATCTAGCTTAGGTGTGAAACCATCCAAAACTACGTAGTTTTGATTTAAGACTTTAAAAAAACCTAACATCGGGTCTCTGCTCTCACGTTTACACCCTTCGATATCGACAATGTAAAATCGCAATCTCCCTGTATTCAAATACGAGAATCAAAATCGCAACAACCCTCTCGATCATCACCATCTCTATGTATTCAAATATCGATTTTGATCCAACAATCTGAACGGGTCAACAACGAGCTCGTTACCTGCCATGGTCTTGATATTTTGATCTTGAATCCATTCCCACTGCCATCTAAAATATGCAATTAGAATCAGGGTATCATTGCAATATTTGAAGAGTTCTCGCTCAAAAACTCTCTGTTCTTAAACCACCTTATTATTGATTTCACCAAGTAACTATGCTAGAAAAACAAGAGGTCTCTTCTTGATTCATTTTGGATAATCAAATAAATTCAACAGTAAAGTATATGATAAACAATTGATGTGGCGTAAGCAAATCGGAATATTAATAGCACGAGAATATAAATAAAAGAATTCTAGAATTATTATAGGGTATACAATTCATGATTTTCTTTCTTCATGGAAATGTATAAATCATTCTGGTATTAGTTATTGTTCACAATTCAAATGGTGTATTGCAGTTGATACAGCTTTATATGCTTCATTTATGGAAGATTGTCATTTAAGCA
This sequence comes from Dittrichia graveolens, assembly GCA_038502395.1. Lineage (NCBI taxonomy): Eukaryota > Viridiplantae > Streptophyta > Magnoliopsida > Asterales > Asteraceae > Dittrichia > Dittrichia graveolens. The sequence continues at coordinate 72,472,581 of JARJIL010000005.1, read as the reverse complement.
AAACTCAATGCTGAAGGGGTCGTGGATCTGCATTGCAGCCGTTAATTTTGGCTTTTTTCTGCTGTTATAGAGAATAAGATAAATGTTTCAAAGTGCTTCGTGCTAAAGGGATAGTACTTTGTTTCATTGTTGTAATGTTTCAAGTGCTTTGTGCTAAAGGGATCATACTTTGTTTCATTGTTGTAAACGGATCATACTTTGTTGTTAAAATTAAGGTTCAAGTCTACAGTTGTTTGTTTGATTGTGTTGAGGATCTGATGTTATAGACAACTGGTTATGGTTTTGCACTTGAACACAAAAGTTTCATTCATCGATTCTTGACCCGTTGACCGATTTACTTCAAAGCACTATATTCTTGACTTGTTTCACTAAGTTTACTTTTAATAACTTATTTTTGACCCGTCTAACTAAATTTCACTAGTTTTACTAATTCTTGACCCGTTTGACCAAATTTACTTCAAAACACCACATTATTCACCCGTTTGACCCGTCTAACTAAATTTCACTAGTTTTACTTTTAATTACTAATTCTTGACCCGTTTGACCAAATTTACTTCAAATCACCACATTATTCACCCGTTTGACCCGTCTAACTAAATTTCACTAGTTTTACTTTTAATTACTAATTCTTGACCCGTTTGACCAAATTTACTTCAAATCACCACATTATTCACCGGTTTCAATTAATTAACTTCAAATCAGTAATTCTTGACCCGTTTGACCAAATTTACTTCAAATCACCACATTATTCACCCGTTTGACCCGTCTAACTAAATTTCACTAGCTTTACTTTTAATTACTAATTCTTGACCCGTTTGACCAAATTTACTTCAAATCACCACATTATTCACCGGTTTCAATTAATTAACTTCAAATCAATAATTCTTGACCCGTTTGACCAAATTTACTTCAAATCACCACATTATTCACCCGTTTGACCCGTCTAACTAAATTTCACTAGTTTTACTTTTAATTACTAATTTTTGACCTGTTTGACCAAATTTACTTCAAATCACCACATTATCGGTTATAAAATGTATATACATCATCAAGGGTATCAAATACTTTTCCCATGATAATTTCACCATTAAATTCATCTTCATTGAACTCAATATTCACATCTATGCCACTTTCACTTTGAAGTTCATTTTCTAAATCCTCATGGTTGACCAAATAACCATTTGCATCAATGTCTTCTATTAAATGTGTTTGTTTCACTTGGTTCATCTATGCCTCTGCTGTTATGAGTATCCTATACAAAATTAACATCAAACTTAGTAGAATTTTTATTAATTAGACAAACACATTATGTAATATGTATATGATAAACACATTATGTAACTCTGGACATGATCAACACATTATATATGATCAGCTGTTTGCTCAAGAAACTCAATTTTGTTCATGATTAGCAAATGAGTCTCTAAATATCCTTTTCTTTCTCCTTCTACATTAAATCAACAAACATTGTTACCTTAACTGAATTTTTTATTCAACTTACCATGGAAATATTAGAGAACCAAACAAAGTGACAAGATTTTTGCAGGTTGCTTCGAAATTTTGTTGCAGATTGCCTGGGATTTCGAAGCTATTCTGGCCAAGAAGACCTGGAATTTCGAAGCTATTATGGCAGCAGAAGATCTGGAATTTCGAAGCCGTGGATGCTGGTGGGCGATGGAGAACTGAAGGGTCGTTGTGATTCTGGAAGGAATAGTCGTATGGAACTGAAAGGTTGCAGGGTGCAGGGACGTGAGAGCATGAGACGAGCCAGAGACCTGATGTTAGGTTTTTTAAAAGTCTTAAATCAAAACTGCGTAGTTTTGGATGGTTCCACACCTAAGTTAGATACAACACAGCCACACCTTCACTTTCCCCCTCTCTCTCTATATATATATATATATATATTCCTTTGTTGGTCCAAGCCCACTCCCTACAACTGCCTAAGCCCACTAAGTTTGCAACTCTTGAAATCCATTAATAACTGCCATAATAGTGTTCACAACTCAGTTTTCATCATCTCAAATAATAATTCTAATATTTACAATTCGATTTACATGACATATAATTAAGTTCGGAGATTGGGGTATTACAAATACACAATCAATTAGCTTACTATCTCTTGATCAAGAACTCACCTCACACCTAGAACCAGATATGGTAACATAGGACTAAAAAAAGAAAAGCAAAAACTTAGCACAAGAAAAGATGATGTACATGTTCCCACTTTCAATAGCTACGTGGCACATATTGAGGATGCATACGTGTTGGATTAAGAGGCATTGTGTGTCTCTTATATTATAGACTAGGTACAGTTTTTGGCCGTGCTATGCACGGCCCAAGTTTTTGGTAAGATATAGACGGAAGTGCACAAAAAAATTTGAACATTATCGGATTGTCACCTAACTTAAAATTAGTTAGTTTCATAGATGAACTTTTGATGTAGTGAAAGGCTAAAAATTAGACATAAAAACTAACTTGTTACTAGAAATTACTATTTTATAAATTGGAATAAAAGCAGATCCTAATAATTTACAAGTGAACCCGATTTATAGAAGTGGTGAATGATTACTTTCCTAATAGGAAACTAATTCTTCGATAAAAGGATAACCGATAGTTCCTTGTAATAATTCCTAAGATATAGTGATTTCTAATAAAAAATCCAAACTAAACCTAACCCCTAAATGTCATTCTCTTAGACCACCCGCATCGGTCATGGAACCTGATGATGAGTTCCATTGGGTAACATGGGTACACCAAAACATCACTTTAGGTAAGTGGAGATTGAGTTGTGGAACAGGTTGTGGAACCCGTTTCTTTTTTTCTTTTTTTTTTCTTCCCTTTCACATTTAATATATATATTTTATTAATATTTGATGTGGGGTTGAATAGGGTTGGATGTGGGGGTTTGTGGGGTAAGTTGGGTTGAAGATGAAAGATGATGTGGATGCTGATATGGCAGTGAGGTAAGTTGGATTGGATGCCGGTGGTCTTAATACGGCTCTCCTTGTCAACTTTTTATATCCGGCCCCGTCTATCATATAAAAATTAGAACCATTAATTTTTTTAATAAAATCCATACACAAAATTAAAAGGGGGCTATGCTAGAAAAATGGTATTTATATATGAAGAAAATAAACAAGAATTTTTTATATCAGGAATCAAGAAATGGGGCTGGATTTAAGAAATAATTGTTTCTCCTAACTCAAAGTCATAGTGAATACAATAATTAGGCATGTTGTTTTACAAGAGCAAAAATAAAATTCATATGAATCAAAACTCAAAAATTGTTTATGCATGAATTTAAGAAATCATACAAATTTAAGAAAGAGCATTTGGATTTCTTAAAGAAAATCAAGAATGGGAATACTTTGTTTATACATGAATTGCAAAAAGGAAAAAAAACAAGAAAACATGTTTGATTTTTCTAAAAGCCTTTGAAAATTTTCTCAAATCCAAATTGGGAACACTAAGCATTCAAATAAATAATATATTAATATCTTCCTGTCATATTGTTATTTAACACTAAAAGATTTTCTTTAAGACTCTCCATATATAAATACACCTATGAGAACATCTTGAAAAAATAAGCTCCTGCGTGTCAATCAAAAAAGAAGGAGATGTGTCTAATGGAAAACATATGGGCTGATCTTGTATAATAGATAGACTAGGTATGATTTTTGGCCGTGCATGGTTTTCAATAAGTTGTAAGCCGGGAAATAACTTGTAATGTTTTTGGATTATCAACTACCTAGAAAATAGTTACATCTAGAAGGATATAAATGGATAGGTATCTTCTGCAAGTCTCTTGTTTTTCTCTGAAACCTTATATTTGACTATCACTATAAAAAAATGCTATTTAATAGCATACAAAAAGTGCCACAAAAAATTGAAAAAGTGCCACTAAAAGCCTCTTTGGGAATCACCGGCACATAAAAAAAGTGCCACTAGAAGCGCTACCACTAAAGGCTTTGTAACACCGCCGTTTCGAGAACCAGATTTTTTCTTTTTAAAACATTTATTTATCTTATTCATTTGAAAACACGCATCAGAAATAGAAAACACATGGCAAATATGTTACAATCAAAAGTTGCCACATACAAGTTTGGTGTTACTGTTACATATCCGGTCGACCATTACTAAATTCAAACAAACATTATATCAGGGTCCCGAGCTCACTGAGGATAATAGCTAGTGAGTACTCAAATAGCTATACTAGCACATGTAGGGTGTAGCATCTGTTAGCTATAATAGCTAGTGAGTACTCAAATAGCATGCGATCAACATAAATACATCACATATCATCAATCATGCTCAGATAGTTCTATCCTAGCATCTCGCGATGAGTTGGCGTATTCAGGAGGTAACATATCTTGCAGGGGAGCTAACCCGGCTCAATGCACCAAACTGGGGTACCAAACACATCAACCGCTCTGGTGGGGGAGCTATACAGCGTCCACCGTTGCGTTTTGGAATCAACATATTCCTCTGTTGTACAGCCGCAGCTATACCCGAAGAGGACAGCTTTGTCCTTAAGTAGAACAGCTTTGTTCTTGTAGGACAGCTTTGTCCATAGGATCCGGATCAACCACAAACAAACAATTTGATTCAATCGAATCATCAATCAATGCGTGCATATATATATATTCAATACTCATCATAGCATACACCTAATCAAGTGCATAATATACTGTGTCAACATGGTATATTCTAGCATCATCATGCAATCCTACACTTAAACAAGTGCGTGTACAAATCATGGTTTACAATTCTGTAATCATTGTTAATATATGTTATAGATATATTAATCGTTATGTTATCAAGCACTCACCTGTTGAGTTAGAATACTTTATTAGATGATACTGAAGCTTCTGGATCAACGGGAATACCTAAACAAACATCCCGTATATCAGTACAACCCGAAACAGCAAACTGTATGCTGGAACAGGGTCCTTTACGGCCACAAGCATGTCTGCTTGCGCCCACAAGGGCTTGGAAACTGCTTGCGCCCGCAAGGCTATTCCTTGCGCCCGTAAACCATGTCTCTTGCGGCCGCAAGGGTGGTCCTTGCGCCCGCAAGCATGTGTGCATAGCCCAGTGCGATTTCCAGCTCTGCTTTTGGCCATTTTAATCCCAAAACATACCAAATCGATTCCAATCCAATTTTCAGTAATCACAAACTACTTTGGCACTTAAACTAAGTTAGAAACAAGTATCAATTCACATTTTAACACCAAATTCATAGATTGGGATCAAAATCTCCATTTTGACCCATTTGCACTTTAATTCAAGAACACAATCAAAAACATTAATTTAATTCAAGAATTTGATTGATTATAACTTAGAAATGATATAGAAACAGATTGGAATCACTAGAATCAATTGTAGAGGTCAATTGCAAGATTTGACCCATTTGACCTAAATGGTCAAAAACTCAAGAACATGGGGATGAAGCTTACTTGAACAAGGAGATGGTGAAGATGAATTGCTACAGCAGATTGCAACTTGATTTACCACTTGAATTCAGCAACAAATTGGAAGCTTGGTGATCTCTTGATTTCTCTCTTTCAAAAACAAGAACACAAAGTCAAGAAAGGAAGAGAAAGTGTGTTGTCTGTATTTTGTTCAAGAGGTGCCCACGTGAGTAGGCAAAGGTACCTGCTTGTGGGTTGATAATATCCACAAGTGGGTATCTTGTTCCCCTTTCCAACTCACAACTTAACGCACGAGTACCCGTTTTAACCAACGGGGATATTTTTAAAAACCTCGTTCTAAATCCTTTAATAATATATTATTTTTATCTATTTATCATAATATTTTAGTACTATCATTTCTTTATTATTTTCTTATATTTTTCCCAATTAACCAATTATATATATATATATATATTTAATCCCTTTTATTCACTATTTAATAGGAATTCTAGACGTACTAGATTCGAACACGACTAGGCCCATTTTGAGGTTGTTATAAGCTTTTAGTGGCACTTTTTTGTTTGCTGCTAAAGACTTTTAGGGTTTTAGTGGCATTTTTCCTTTTGCACAATAAATAAGAAAACTTTTGTGGCACAAAGTTTATGCCACTAAAAATCGTTGCTATTTAAAAATCTATACTAGTTTTAGTAGCACAAAATCGTATTATCAAAATAAATACCACTATAGACGGTATTTGTTATCATATTATTTGGAATTTATTCTAATCATTATTTATTAACAATATAAAATGAAAAAATAACTATAAGATGTAAAAGTCATAATAGCATCACTTTAATTATAAATTCAATAGTCTTCCAAAAATATTTCACATGACTAGAAACAAATGTCAAATATGTGTAAATAGCAAACATAAAACACATGAAACTAACAAATATTTGAATAAAAACTTGAAACTTCAATGCGCTAGTGAATGTCTTTCGCATTCTTCATGCAAGCTAAATGATCCACGTGTCAACTCTTTTAACAAAGATATACTAGCAGTTACCTGTTAAAAAAATAAAGACCTTTTCAATGAAATACCTTTTAAAAAATGATTGATATCCAAATAGATAATCCATACAACCACCCTTCTCTCTTAATTTCTCTTCACACAAGCACGTGAACTTATTACTATTTACTATTCTGCAAACGAAAAAGAGACGAGAAATCTTTTACCCGGATATAATTAGCTCAACCAGGCCATAATTTCAGCATTTCCTAGCTAGAAGCAAGTCCTCTAGTCCACACCTTGAATTAGATAAAAGTTAATTAACCATAAGTCCATAATAGTATTAATAGTTACAAACTAAGTTTCATGATTATTAACCAATAGTCTATAGCAGGATTAGCATAAAATGCTCTCACATCGCATAATCATATGTTACATGTTGAAGCTGATAAAAGCCAAATACATTAACATCACTCATTATTTAACCACATTACCTCCAGAACATCAAAGTGCATCAATGCTTATGAAAGGGTCCAAAAAACAAAGCCCGCGTGTTAAGTATAATAGGAGAAATACAAGCTCTATAGACAATGCAGCTTCATGACCTACAATGAGCAAGAAAACTGAGTACACATATCTCCGTATTTATAAAATAACCATTCAGCAATTGGTTGATCAGTAGCAAGATTAAAAAAAGTAAGAATATTAATATAACTGTGATTTAGAACATAAAACTAATACATGAATAATGTTCATATTTACCACATATGAGAACTCAACAATTGATGAAAGCATATTACCAACATAAAGAAACAGAAATTCATGTAAACCTACACAACAAATACCAATCGACTAATATGTCAGTGATATGAAAGAAATTACACATGTGTTAGGTTGTAACTTAAAAACTTATTAACAAAAACATTATCTATTAATACCATTATACAACCAGTTGAGTAATTTCCTGTAGAAACATGTTTAGTAAAATTTTAATAAATTGATAGTAGTATCAAGACACATGCGTCCTTGCTAATTATGAGTTCCCAATTTTAAAGAAATGAAATATTGTAACACCGCGATTTCGAGAACCAAATTTTTCTTTTTAAAATACTAATTTATCATTTTCATTCAAAATACGCAGCGGAATATAAAACAAGTGGCTAATATTTTACATTTAAAAATTGCCACATATTAGGTTTGGTGTTACAGTTACTGAACCGGCCGGCCATTATCTGCTACAACATAAACATAATATCAGAGTTAAACAAAATACAGTGTTCCTCCTAAAACATGCAACTACCCGCAGGCACCCGAGCTCACAGCCTAAGTAACACCTGCACATGTGGAGAGTAGTATCTGTTAGCTATAATAGCTAGTGAGTACACGATAGCATGCAATCAATATAAACATACCACATATCATCAATCATGCTCAAATAGTTCTATCCTAGCATCTCGCGATGAGCTGGCATAGTCAGGAGGTAGCATATCTCGCAGGGGGATCAACCCGGCTCAATGCACCAAACTGGGGTACCAAACACATCAACCGCTCCGGTGGGGGAGCTGTTAAGCGTCCACCGTTGCGTTTTGGAATCCGCAGATTCCTCTGTTGTACAGCCGCAGCTATACCCGAAGAGGACAGCTTTGTCCTTAAGTAGAACAGTTTTGTTCCGGGGCAAACCATGCCCAATGGGTTGGACAGCTTTGTCCGGGCAAACCTTGCCCAATCACAAACACATAATCTGATTCAACCGAATCATCAATCAATAATCATGTCCACATAACATACACCTAAACAGATGCATATTATTTATACCAATCAAATATCTAGCATCATCATGCCATTCATTCTTTACCTCATTGCGCGCACGCAATAATGTATATATCTATCATCATAACATACACCTAATCAAGTGCATGCTATTATTTATCAATAAGTTAAGCCTAGCATCATCATGCTATACAATCTACACTTAAACAAGTGCGTATCATACTGTGTCAACATGTTAAGTCTAGCATCGTCATGCTTCACTAACCACACTTAATCAAGTGCGTATAATATCCTGATAATCACTTATCATACATACTACAAGGTATACAACCTCTTATCAACATATTCAATCGCTTTATTGATGGTGTACAAATCATTGTCTTCAATTCAATCCATTGTTAATATATGTTATAGATATATTAATTGTTATGTTATCAGGCACTCACCTGTCGAGTTAGAATACTTTACTATTCGATACTGAAGCTTCTGGATCAACTGGAATACCTAAACAAGGTTTACAGCTATTAAAACCTTGTAAAACAGATTCTGCCAGGGGCAGGGCACGCCCGTACCTTGCCAAGGCACGCCCGTGCCTGGCGTGGCACGCCCCGGGTACGCCCTGTACCTGGGTCAGGTACACCCCGTGACTTCAGGGTACCCCCGGGCTAGCTAGGGTTAGGCATGCCCCGTACCCTTGGGAGGTACGGCCGTGCCTCCTAGGTACGCCCTAAGGTACGGTCTGTTCTTGAGAGGCACGCCCGTGCCCTTCAATATAGAGCAGCAGGTTCGTGTAGAACCTGCTGTTTTCCCATCCAAGTCATACCAAAACTATTTCAGAGTATTACCAATCGGTTTCTAAGGTTCATATGTGAAAATACACATCAAAGGCAATCCAAAAACACCATTTTTACATACCAAAACATCTAAATCAGAACTTGGGACCAAAATCATCATTTTGACCCATTAGCCATTTTAATTCTCAAAAATTCATTCAAACCTTCATTTTAATTACAGATTTTGATTCCTAAGCACTTAGAAATCATTTAGAAATAGATTGGCAACATCAAACTTAATTCTTGGCATCAATTTCACCCAAACCCAATTGGAGCCCAACTTGGTGAAACTTAGAAAATCAAGAACAAAGATTAAGAACTCACTTGCAGATTGGAGATAACTAGGAGTTAATTACAGCAGATTAGAACTTGGATTTTATCTCTTTAATTCAGCAACAATTCAGAGCTTGAAAGATCTTGATGAATTCTTTCTTTCTTCTTCAATGCCAAACACAAGAACACACAAAGTCAAATGAGATTGTCGGATGTACACGTGTGATGCCCACTTGTGGGTTATGCATATCCACAAGTGGGTATCTTGTTCCCCTTTCCAACTTACAACTTAACGCACGAGTACCCGTTTTAACCAACGGGGATATTTTTGGAAACCTCGTTCTAAACTATTTAATAATTCATTATTATTATCTATTTTCAATAATTTTTAATATTATCATTTCTTTATTATTTTCCTTTATTTTCTTATTTAATCATATATATATATATATATATATTTAATCCCTTTTATTCAATATTTATTAGAAATTTAGACGTACCAGATTCGAACACGACTAGGCCCATTTTGAGGTTGTTACAAATATTATCAACAAGTTGCCTACAAGTTCCCTAGTTTAAAGAAACTAGATATTATGACACAATGTAACTAGTTTGTAAGATCATTGGCTTCTTGAACTTTGGCACATGACATTATATAGTATGAAATTTGTAAAACTCTAAAAAGTTTTAGTTTCCCTCTGTTGAATCATCTCAACACGCAGAACCCAATATTTGTAAATTAATACGAAATTCAAAAAACATTTCAATCAAAGGATAATATATAATAGCATGCTAAACCACACATGTAATATATAATCGATCAATTGGATGCTACATACTGAATACACTCCAATAACATTTAAAAAAGAAAGAAATAAAATACCTAAAATCATGATACAAAACCTTTTCATTTTAGGGTTTTTTGAAATGTAGAGTTAATACACTACACCTGTAAAAAATCAAAAGAAATTACTTGTAAGGAAAATATTAGATTGATAGATTGACATAGGAACAAGGGGTACAACACCGTGAGCAGAAGGTGGAACCCAAAATGCTCTTTTAATGTCTTAGTCACTCAGTCGAATGGGAAAGTTTTAGTGGTACGCACAGGGCATCCATTTGAACGGAGTGATTGGAGACTTGGAGAAGAATGAAGATAGATTAAAAACCCTTCCTTGTTGATTAATCGATTATATCTCATGGGAGGGAAAAACGAAAAAAGTGCCACCTCATTAAAACACAATGGAGGGAAAACAAAAAGGAAATAGCGCCAAATTAAAAATTTTATTTTAGTTATTGTGGCACATTTATATATATTATTGAAGATTGTTTAAAATGATTTAGTGGCATATATATTAACTTGACGTAGAATCTAGGAACATATAATAGTACATAAATATTTTGTACCACTATTAACTATACACCTTAGCGGCATACAAAGTTAAATGCCATTAAAACCATTTTCTCTTTGATGGCATATAAACAAGTGCCATTAAATATGTTAAACAATGGCATAAAAGTGAAATGCTACTAAAAGCGTGTGTCACTAAATGACAATTTTTTTGTAGTGTATATAATATATATTTAAGCTAGCAGATTCGGAAACTTTGATATGAGAATAGATCTTCTAGTCTAGTTTACTAATTACCGTATTGTCCAGTTTTTGGTAGTCTAATTATTTTGTTCATCATACATCTTCATTTCCTTGTTTTGCTATCCGCAACGACTGGAACTTTAATTATTTTTAAGACACCAAATCATCTTTCTTTAGAGCTAATAAATTTATTAAATCATAGTTTATATCTTTTAATTCTAAATTATATGATTTAACTCATCTATGTTCGACGTATGACTTGTCATTAAAAGCCTACAAAAAGTTAAAACTTAGATTTATAAGTATTTTCAAGCGAAAAATAATAGGTGTAGTCAACAACACATAAATTTAATAAAGTTATTCTTGTATACCATTTAAATAATTAAAACACTCAAACGAAAAAGTTATTTTAAATCTCTATTATCTGTTTATGCATTATATATTTGAGTGGTATGGTCAAATTTATAAACAAAATATTCTTGCAATATTTATACCAAATTAGTGAGGCATGCAAACTGTATATATACACCCCGTTTTTATCCAAGTATCATGAGTTCTGAATTACACAACCCAAAAGAAATTGCAAGCATACATCTTTTTGTCTCCTTAGTCCCAAAAGTGTGGGTCTATATATATATAGGGAGGGTTCAAATGAGAACTGTTTTTCGTACGAGAACCAATCTTGGCCATTTAAGTGGTAAGTGGAATTCATGGATTAAGAGCGTGGGGGGATTAAGAGTGACAAGACGCATGTAAGGAATTCATGGCTGAGCAATCCAATTGAAAGAGGAGGAATTGGACGGCTAAGATTGGTTCTCACAGTTCTCGTACGAAAAACAGTTCTCGTTTGAACTTTTTCCTAGGGTGTGTATATATATATATCCATATCTATCTCGCTGTCTCTCTCTATTGCAAAGTCCTGCCCTGTTTTAATTTTCATTATCATCTTGTAATAGTTCAAATTGTTGTCTTAGCTTGCATTGTTAGTAAATAATTTAATGTGTGTATCCATATTTTAAAAAAAATTATCGTGTGTAAACGTGATAGTAGAAAACTTTAAAAGTAATAATTAATTTGTTTGAAGCAAAAACATAAAAAAGAAAGCATCTTCATAGCATTCATATAACTAGAAGTAAAAACAAAAACAAGAAGCAAAATCAGGAAAAGAAAGCAAAAACAGGGAAAAAAAAATCTGCGTGGCATTCAGATAATAGGAAACAAAAACAGGAAAAAAAGAAGCAGCAAAAAAAGGGAAAAAAACATCTGCGTTGTATCCAATAAAAACAGGAAAAATAAGACTAGGGAATTTTCAGGCTGTGCATTGCACAGCCCTGTCTTAAATTGTTGTTAGTTAATTCGTTTGTTAGTTTGTAAAACACTATTATAATACACAACTTAACTATCAGTTAACGATGTACAAGGTTATAGTACGTGAACCTAATTCCCCCCTATAGAAGGATATTTGGAAAGGAGATGTAGGTGAGGAAATATTTATTTTGATGATTCTTTTAATGCATATGCAGATAGTCTAGTTGAAGCATAGTATCTTTTTGGTGTAAAACTTTTATGAATCATGTAAGAGAACTTATGGTGAATTGTTGCTTCTATGATTTTTGGTATCATGTAAATGCAGCGTTTCCAAAGCACTACGAGTTATGCATGACCGTAAATTATGATCGGAGATAACCAACATTATTGTGTTAACATGTTTTCATTAACCAATTGTCATCTATACCAAGTATTTCACACCAAATTTTTATCCGCGGTATTAGTTTGATAAGAACTTAGATATGGCTACCTAACTTAATCTCCTCTTATCTCTAATGCATGTACAATGTCAAGTTGAAGTTAATAATCATTAAAAAGCATAATGAAGAAAAGGACGTCATAATAATTGTTTTTTGTATATTATTGTTAATTTAAAAAATATATTTAAGAAAACAAGCCATCATCGATTCATCGGCAAACAAGTATTTATTGTACTATTAAGCATCCAATTATATTCATACGAACATTGAAACAAGCCATGTATATAGATGTTTTTTGGTTTAATTAAATGTTAAGAAGGTTGCAACCATGGACAAAACATAAAACACTTCATGAAACCTTGTTAACTGTTACTTTGGTCCATTACGGTAATGTAGCTATGAAGTTGAATCTGAGCTACGCCGTGTTCATGAGAAATTGAACAAAGTTACTCCTAAATTTAGGCATTTCCTCTGTTTCATTTATCAAATATGAGAATATCATGATTCTAACATGTTAGCAAAAGACCAATTTAGATTAACTAAAGCTACAACCTAATGAAAACAAATGGATTCTTATAACTATAAATTTCGACAACCTAGAATCTAATTTGATTTTCTGAAATTGCATAAAGAAACCAATAATTATCTTCTAATATAAATAAAAGACTAATTTCAATAAAATCTATTTGATAATCCAAGCTATTAAATCTAGAAAAAAGTTTTAATTATCAAATTTTAACCATCTATTTTGAATAAAAATTAAAATCCAATTTTGAATTTTTTTTGTCAAAATTGAATTCAAATTTGATTTTAAATTAAATCGAGATAATTTCGTATTGCTCACTTTAATTTACAAATATCATATTTACCTTTTATAATATTTCAAAATATCACATTTAACCAAATTCTCACTTTATCATTCTAAATTATTTTATAATCATTTTAAATTCTTTTTTAATTATAACCAATAAATGCTTAATTTTATTGTCCCTAATTGTAAAAATAATGATCGACGATTTATATAAGAAATACAATTACGTCTCTTCGTATCATGATACTAAATTTATAACGTCACGTCGATGCTTCCACCGATGGTTAGAGTATTGATGTCGTATGTCGTTATTTTTTAAAATTCTCATTTGATTCGCGTTTTATTATTATTTAGTGATTATGAAACAGAGAAATCATTAATAAAAGTTACATACACATGTGTTAATACACAACACGAAGAAAGCAAACACAACCAGATAAAGAATAGAGGAAACAATTACATAAAATGTTATGATTGTCGATATTATCCTAGCTAGCATTGAAAAAAGATCACAATGTAAAATTTGCTTTAAAGAAATATGTTGTTTATGTCTTAAAAAGGTATTTAATATAATAACCCAAGAGGACGAAATACAAACAAAAGAAGAACCAAGCATAATAAAGACAAAATAGAAATATTTGAAATAATAGCCGAATTACATAAATTAAAAATAAAAATATAGAAGGAAAAACAAGAAATATGAAAGAGCTAGTTGAAAAGAAAAAACAAAAACAAGACATATTTGATAAAGAAAACTTAGATAATACCAAAAAGTCGGAAGAAAATACGTATATATAAACAAAGGTATCCATAAATATTATTAATACACAATGTTTATTATGATTAAATGATAATAAATTTCTAGATTTAACAGCTTTATTAGATACAACGGCTACAAAAAGTGTAATATCTCATAGCTTAGTACCACAACAATATCATAAATAACTTTCTCATAAACTAAGTATAAAATATGATTACACATTATATAGAACAAACAGGAAACTACATTCCACGCGTCAATATTAATCCACAATATATTAAATCATTAGATTTCGTTCTTGGCTTAAACTTTATATTAGGATTAAAATGGTGCAATTACAACAACACATAATTTTGTTACACTTAGTAAACAGATTTACAGTTTTCCTACATCTTGTTATATAAATACATCAGAGTTTGCTAAAAAGCGTGGCGATTTGGATTTTTTAAAACAAAATCAAAATCATAAAGTTCATATAAAAAATGAGACGGTTAAATTACTCACAGGTTTTTTAACACATGAATTAGAAAAGAAAAAGATATTACGAAAAGCCAAAATTATCCTACCATTATACATTTAGAAAAAATAGGACTCGTAGGGAAAGTCATTAAATAATCAAAAGTAAAATAATATGCAGATTTAAACTCAATCCTGATATTACAATTGAACACAAAATATAGAATGTAACCCTTTAGACAAAGTAGAATTTAAAAAACAGATACGAGAAATGCTAAAATAGGGATTAATTTAGAAATAGAAAACCTCACGGATTAGTGGCATTCATAGTAAGAAACCATGGTGAAATTAAAAGAGGAGAAACTAGAATAGTTTATAACTACAAACGCCTAAACGATAATATAGAAGACTGTTAGTCCCAGATTGAGTACGCAACAACAAATGTTTGTAGAACGGGGGTTGAATACAAACTTTAGCTTTTAAAAATTAAAGACACATCATTATACTTTTATATAATTCTTATTGATTATAAATCAAGAATTACATGTACTAGAAACGGAAATTCTAAGTACAATAAAAGGTGGCAATCAATTTTTCTAACACATAGACGAGCTAACTCAAAAACAACTAATGTTAATGAGTGTTCAACACATGAACAAGTTTGGTTCTACACAATGCTTAAACTCTATGAATTTTCTCAACAGATGAGATTGCTTTGTGTTGAAGAAGCTTGATGTTTTGCATGTCCACCATGCATGAATATATAGAAGTCTTGGCATCCGGTTGCATGAAGGAAGGGGACAAGGAGTGTATGGAAATATATTATTTTAATTGTAAAATAAGTGGGTGAAAAACAAATTTACTTTAATTAAGTGTTTGATAAAAGTAAATGTACTTTTCAAAAATAGTACAACCCACTCACAATATAAAATATGAAAACCCACATCTTTTGCCTTGTAAGACTGTCTTTCCCTTTCCATGCTTGTACTTTATTCAACAGCCATGCTTCTTCTAGATTTGACTTTACCAAGTATAGGATTGCCAGCCATACTTTAGTTGTTGAAACAAATCTTCGGAATCTTCATTTGTTTGAGGTATCTTTCTCCTTTTCCAGAGGATAAGATCAATCCTTTTTGTAGCGTACTTGATCCAAAAAGTGCTTTATACTTTTACAAATAAAGACCTAAGGCATAATAGAACAAAACATGTTCTACCTTTTACATATGAAACTTACATTCAGAAAAGAAGTGCATATCTGACATATTTGCTCGACTCAGCTAACAGAAAGTACTAAAACATTATAACTTTCACTACTCAGATGATACCTATTGCTCAACTGATCATATAGATGCTCAGTTAATCAATAGTTATACTAGGAAGACATAAGCTCATGTATTGATATGATCAGTTGATCAAGAATGCTCAGCTGATCATTTAAATACATCAGTTTATGTAGGAAGATAACTTGTGAGAAGAAAAACTTACTCAGCTGATGCTCTGGGCCTCTTATCCAATATTCACTCAGTTGATGGTATAGCTGATTAAAATCTTTGCTCAGCTCATGGTATAAACCCTCAGCTGATCAATTTTCTTCACTCAACTGATAGATGATTCTCCTCATGGTCTTCTTCACTTATTTCTTCATCTGATATTCTTTAGCTGATGTCCTTTGGCTGATACTCTGAGTAGTAGGTGATGCTCTAATTTCATGAATCTGATTCAAACAACACTTGTTTGAATACTATCTAAGTAAAACTGAAAGTAGAGTTTGGTTATCATCAAATTCTATATTTTAAGATAGGTAGAGTTGATTATTAGGGTGAAGTGATTATCTCCCCAACAATCTCCCCCTATTTGATGATGACAAAATCTTTTCTTTTTGAAGAATCAGTTTGACTTTGAATTTAAAATATTTGAACTTTTAATTGCATTTGGCTACCTAGCTATCTGTTTTTGGTAGCTCTTTTTATTTGAACCTTGTTCTGTTTTTGGTTTATTTTTTGGTGTTCCATTTTGTTCTGTTTTTGTGAAATCTTTTTCTTTGTTGTACCATTTTTTTTCTGTTTTTGTGGTATCTTTTCATTTTTCCATTTTTATATCTTTCTGGTTTTCTGATTTACATAAACATAACTTGAATAACAGAATAAAGAAATGTACAAAAGTATTTACAGAAGATCAACTGTTTGATCTGAGTTAGGCTATACTAGAGAATAAAACTTACAAATATATATACATCAACAAGAGTAATCACTAAGACTTCAGAAAATGGCTAATCTTCAATCCCACCATTGTTCTTCCTTGACTTCAAAGGCTTCAGCACGAGGATCTGCTTCGGCTAGAACTTGACATTGTGCATGTACAAGGGCCTTAAATTGGTCATTTCCGGTTCTGTCTCTTGTAGATATTCTTAGCACAAAGTGAAAACTCTTGCTTGCCTTGGGGATCTCAGACTGCCTAAAGAACTTCCATGAGCCACTTCTGTCTAGGAAGAATATACCCTCAACAGGCATAGATATGAATTTGAAAAGCTCAGGGGTGATGTTCAGAGGGAGAGTTGTGTTGAGACCCTTAAAATCCGAAAGATATTCATGTTGGGGTAGTACCTCTCTAAGCTCAAATGGTTTGAAAGGTTTTGAGCCTTTCTTATGCATTAAATCTACTGTGCTCACATGTATGTAATAATCATCATTGGTGAAGGCTTTCTGAGACACAGCAAGAGCTATCCAAGCTTGAATTTTCTGTATGAATTGCACTTTGAGCTTGCTCTTGGATTTGTAGAGAATGTATAGGATCTCAATCAACTATGTGAACCCATATATTTGGCATCTCTCATATGATACAGTTTCACAACTGTTGAAGCTATTTTGCCTTATTGCTTTGAGATAAGGTTCACCATCACCCTTGTGGACAGAGGCTCTTGTTATTGGAGTAGGCTCAATCCTGCTTCTGATAATGTTAATTCTTTCTCTGAAGCTTTGGATTTTCTGTTGACTCAGATTGTAGGGAGCAGAAAGATCAAGGCCGAGGAGAGTTCTGATTGCATCTGCATGGGATCTAGCTTTGAGTAGTTCAGCTTGAGATTTCTCCCTTGCCAATTTATGTTGAGCAGTAGCTTTGCTTTGAGCTTTGTCTTGTTCTTGTTGATATGCTAGCTCTTTGTCCTGGTAAATCTTCTCCACTGGAACACCCAATGCTTGAGCCATTTGGGCATTCTCCCTCTCCTCGTGCTCTTTAAGGGCAAGCTCCCTCTTTCTTTGTTCATCCTCTTCAACTTGTTCTTGTGTCATTTTTCTTTTTCCTTTGTCTTTTGGAGTAGAGGTTGAAGGCATTTGGACTTTTGGAGCAGATTGGACTAGAGGAGCAGATGGTTCTTGTCTTCTTCTTCTGAGGATGTCAGATACTGGAGTATCATCCTCATCATCAGAATCAGACTCAATATCAACACGTGAAGAGCAACCCTCAACAAATTTCTTTTTGGATTTTGGCCTTTTTGCCATTCTTTTCAATCTTTTAGGAAATCTTTGCTCTCCCTCAATAGATGCTTTCCTTTTGGGAACAGGAGGAGCTGTTGCTTTGGTTGCTTCCTGCTGCAAGACTTTGGAAGCAGATTCATTGTTAGCAGCATCTATTTCCTCTAAATCAGGATCATCCTCCATGGATGTTGAAGTTGAAGTGTTCTCCCCCTTTTTGTCATCATCAAAAGCAGGAGGGGAGTCACCTGCAGATGGTTGGGAAGATGGGGCAGGGGTGTGGGTAGGGGTAGGTATATGGATAGGAGTAGGTGTATGGGTTGGAGCAGGGGACGGGGTAAGTTTAGAGAGTTAGAGGGAAAGGTCATCCTTGAGATCCCGGAGAGCTTTCTATAAGGAAAGGTGGCTCATTCTACTTTGTTCAGTGAGAGCTTCTAGATCATCAATGATGCCTTTGAGGAATGAAAGCACTTGGAGGAGTTCTTCGGGTATAGGTACAGAAATATTTGGGTTTATTGGTCTCAGAGTTTGGAGTTAGGTTAGAAAGTTTGAAATGGTTTGGTTAAGGGAAGGGATAGTGGATTGAGGTAAGATAGTGTTGGTATATGACCGCTGACATGAACGAGTTAATAGCGCTGCTGATGAAGTATAGGCCTATTGGGTCACACACCAAGTATTGATTCCGGAAACACAATCAAGCAAAATAGAGAAAAAGGCCAAAATGGGTTTTGGCAGGATGGTACACGGGCCGTGTTCTTGAACACGGGCCGTGTCCAGCCCAACTAGCACGGGGCGTTTTGGCCCAAATTGAGGCCGTGTGCTTTGGGCCGACACGGCCGTGTAGATGAACACGGGCCGTGTTCAGCATATTAGACACGGGCTGTCTTGGCCCATTTGGGCCATGGACTTTGGGCCTACACGGCCGTGTTGATGAACACGGGCTGTGTACATGTTATGTAACAGCAAAATTGATTTGTTTCAATGCTCATTTTAATGGGATTAAGTATTATTCAATTTGGGAGTTTCAAGAGCCACAAATTCTTTGTGTTCTTGGTAAAAAAATGCAAAGAAGAACATAAGAACACTTCATACTATTCTCTCTAATTCTCATATACTTTGTGATCAAGTTTTGATGCACAAAGGTATTACTTGTACTTGGATCTTGTTGTTTTGGTGTCTACACCAACCTACTAGCATTGGGGAATCAAGTGTGCTTGGGGTGGACTACTCTAGAGGAATTCTTGCTTGAATTCTACACACTATGACAAATAAGAAAGCTTTTGTGATCTTGTATTGTGGTATAATCTTTATTCTATCTTATTCATTTTTTAGTTGCAACTTCATGTTTAGATGTTGGTCCATGGGAAGTATTTGTTTGGTTAGCTTTGTATTTTTGTATTATATCATGCTTCCGCTTCGTGTTAAAAATCCAAACGAATACCTTTAGTGGTATCAGAGCCATATCTAACATGCCTTTGCACTATCGGGTCTTGAAAAACCGTATAAAAATATTTTTGTAAGAAAATTATTTTCTTGATATGGTTTTTCGTGAAGGCTTTTTCTTGGACTAAAATTGATATATTTGTAGTCTCCATAATATTTTAGTTTTTATATTTATATATTTGTTGTAACTTGGCATGAAGTGTACACAAATATATACTTATAAATGTATCTATAAATACGTGTTTCAAAATTGGTTTGTTACACTAATGCATATGTACAAGGATTGTCTTTTTGAGTCTTTGGTGTTTTAGAAAATTTTAACTAATATATATATATATATATATATATATATATATATATATATATTTGTATCATGGTTTTGTGTGGCACACCATGTTTCATTTTGTTGCGTTTGGTTTGATTCGGTAACATGATATGCCCATAGACCTATGTGTTGTGGTGGTTGATTTATTTGGTTTTTGGTGTCCTGCGTGCTGTATTGATGTAATAATAATTTATTTGTTTATTGGTGCGGCTTGCATGCCATTTCTTTTATTTCGTATATTTGAATAAATAGTATAGGAATGCGACCTATGTGTCGTTAATATATTCTATGTATTTGTAAATAGTATAGAATTAGATCCGGAGATGGCAACGGGAGTCATGGTGATGA
Organism: Dittrichia graveolens; assembly: GCA_038502395.1. Taxonomy (NCBI): domain Eukaryota; kingdom Viridiplantae; phylum Streptophyta; class Magnoliopsida; order Asterales; family Asteraceae; genus Dittrichia; species Dittrichia graveolens. The sequence continues at coordinate 72,452,330 of JARJIL010000005.1, read as the reverse complement.
CGTCTTGGCGAGAAGAAGTCAACACGCTATTTGAGGTGTTGGATTCAGTGGGAGCTCACTCAACGAGACATTACCTTGTCCTTAGATTTTGGCCTTGTTTTCCCCGTTGTGGCTCACGGGGAAAATGCATAGGATTTTTGGGCATGTTGCCGAATTATATATATATATTTGCGTGGTTGTATTTTATATTCTATGCATGGTTTAGGATTCGCATGCTAGATAATTTTCTTGAAAAATTAAATGAAATACAACGTTTGTTAAAATGGTTAACAATCTTGCGCGAATAGAGTTGACAAAGAATATATAAAATTGGTATTATATTTAAAAGTGTTTAAAATCGTTTTGACACTTTCTTTGTTAATTCACAAAAAGGTTTTTATAAACTGGAAACAAAATCCTGTTTTTCAAAACGTAAATCACGCACCATCCGTAAGACGACACCACCCGAATCTAACGAAACAAGGATGATTGTCGAGCTAAGTACGAGTCATTCCTTGTGGTGTGGAAGGTGAGCGGGGTAACTCGCATGGTTGGTTGTCAAGCTAAGCACAAGCCAATTAATGGTCGAGAGTGCCACCCGTGTGTCTTGTCAGACGATTTACAATTTTGGTATATAATTCTTGGTTAGTTGTCGAGCTAAGCACGAGCTAAACAAAAATTATATATTGAGATTGGTGTAAGGTAGGGATCAAACATGCTAACCGACATGATGGATGTCAATGGATCCCGCAAGTGTCTAAGAGTTGTAATAGAGATTACAATTGGTAAAATGGTTACCGGCCTAGATAGATTCGCCACGTGATCCGCGGTAAACCCGTCACGGTGCGAGGTGAAATAAGGTTCTTAGCCCTTGTTAAAATAATTGTTTTTCTTAAACATATGGGGTAATTATATTTAACGAGTTTTATCTAACTAACCAAAACTCATGTTCTTGTTATTTATAGATGTAAAACCATAACAACACCACGTCAAACATCTCACTTCGTATGTTCCTAGAAAGGAAGAAACTCACGGGAGTGAACTTTATTGACTGGCTTAGGCAATTGAGGATTGTCCTTCGCCATGAATCAAAGCTGCACATCCTTGAGGAACCCCTTCCAGAGCCACCTGCTACAAACGCGACTTGGGCCGTCCGATACGAATATGAAAAACGTGTTCAGGACACGCACGATGTTGCCTACCTCACGTTGTCCACTATGAGCTCGGAGTTGCGAAAGCAGTTCGAGCATACGAGTGTGTACAATATGTTAAACAAGCTCAAGGACATGTTCCAACAGCAAGTTAGGCAGGAACACTATGAGTGTGTTAAGAGCCTAGTTGGTTGTAGGATGCAGGAAGGCGGGAATGTAAGTCTCCATGTCCTTAAGATAAAGGCGAACGTGGACCAAATGGAGAGGTTAGGATTTCCTATTGGGAGAGAGCTCGCTGTGGATATTGTTCTCCAATCTCTGCCTGCATTATATGATCAGTTTGTCACAAACTATCACATGCAAGGAATGGAGAAATCCTTAAGCGAATTACATGGCATGTTGAAGTCTGCGGAGTCTGACATGGCCAAGCATAATTCCACCTTAACCATTCCCATCTTGGGTTCGAAGAAACAAAAGAAAAGGAAGAAGAAACCGACCCTAAAAGGAAAGGTTGGAGTTTCCAAGCCTATCCTTGATATTGAGTCGAAGGACATAGAGAATGTGCCTCAAGAAGAGACTCAAGAAAAGGTGGTTTGCTACTTCTGTGGAAGATTTGGGAATTGGGGCCGTCACGCCTGCCCTACGTGCCGAGAGGATATAAAACTTCTCAGGAAAGAGAGAGTTAATTTTCCATCTTCAGGTACGTGTATGATTCATTGCTATTCTTCTATAAGCTGGGTTGTTGACCCGAGCTGATTGACTCACGTTTGTCACAAATTTATTTTGTTACAAAGTGTAGGTTCTTGGAGGAATGAAGAAAAGCATGAAGAACCGGATCTCGGACGAGGAAACCAGGGTGATTGTCCTCTAAGAGAGGATAAGGAGACTTGATCTTGCTTTTGTTTCCGGTTTATTTATTACTTCATTTTGTTTCCCTACGTGGCAAGTAACATTTCTTTGTATGCTCGGCTTTGAAGACGATGGATATGTTTTTGAAGTTTTAAGAATTAATGTAAAACTTTTTAGCATTGTTTGTCCAAAGTTTATTCATGTCATAGCTTATGTGTTGTTTTGCCATGCGGGGCACACAACTATACATTTGATGACGATGAGTTTATATGAAGTTTATTATGAAAAGCTTAGTGTGAGATATTTTGTTATATTCAAAATTTTCCATGTCATGGCATACACAAGGTTTTGTTACGAGTAATAGAATATTAATGAATAATTGATTATGAATCTAAAATAGTTTGGATAAGTTATCTTTGTGTGATAATCAACTTTACCACATAAACAAGAAATATATCATTTAGATCCGTGTGGTAGGGATCTCGGGATAGTTTAGCCTTGGGCTAAACGGTTTTATGTTGATCTTGTTTATTAGGCTAAGATGATTATGAGATCCTTCACCGGAGTTAGTGAGAGAATGAAGGTTTGTTGGATATTGATCGCACTTTTGTGGATAATCCGTTCAAGTACACCACAAAGAATAACGAAAGAGAAACTTCTTCGACACTACCTTGATGGTAGTAGTTGTGGAATGTTTAACTAGTCTAGGTATATGTCTGAAACCTTGTTGGTGTTCAGAATTAGCCAAAACGACTTTCGGAATCAATAGGGCATATAGATCAAGATACTTAGATCTAGTTAAGATGCTAAGATACCTACTATATATTGGATGACCATATAGTGAGTTGTGGAGTTGTCTCACAATTCATATTCTACTAAGACACATTGGTACATGGTGTCATGGTGTAGGGAACTGGGTATTATTGGTAATGATCCGGTTTGTGACGGGTGAAGAATGTATGTCTGATTTGTTGGGACATTCATTTGCCATTGTGACTAAATCCTCAAATCTAAATTTAATTAATGGTCTATTTAGCACTTATTAAGATATGACTAGGAAGGTTCTTTGCTTGTCTATCTTATAGTTCGAAGTTATCCAATCTACATTCAGTGGGAGATGGATGAACTTGAAATCAAGAAGTGCTAATACATTTGAGGAGTTCTTCTAAGCTTTAGTTATTTAACCTTTCGAGAACAATGTTTTGTTGCTTAAAAGGGGACAAAATCTAAGGTGTTCCAGTGGAAGAACGTGGAACTTAAATGAAAGACTTGATGTTGATACTAGCATATAATCTTATATTATTGATTGATAATCGGCATTGATATGATGGTATACCTGACTAAGATTCATTAATTCTTTTAATTGTGATAAGAGTCATATAGAGCCAAAGAGATATGGGTTTCTCATATCTAAGTGGCGATGACCTAATGGTGAGTCAAGTTGAGTTCACCACCTATCGGAAGACGTAGTGGATCCGGAATTCGCTAAAATAAAAGAAGTAAATGATAAAGAGATGCAATCCATTTGACATGTCCGAGTACTTGACTTGACTTAATCCCTTACCTAGGTGTAAGACAAGACAGTAGTAATGGGATTAACATGGATGGAATTGTAGACAACTTCAAATGCCGACTAGTTGTAAAGCTTTCATGATGGTTATGGAGAAACATTTCCTAGTGACTATGTTGAAGAATGTCTGATACTCGTGGATATTAATGACCGCGTTCCGTCATGGAACAATATTATGAGGAAGTGCTTATAACACTTACCGAGGGTCTTAATATACATCCGTAGTATCCGAGTTATGTCTACAAAAGTGAATAAGTCTAATTCGGACTTATGCTAGCATCTTAAAGGAAAGATCTTTGCTTACTATTAGAAAATCGAAGTGATGAGTTTTCTAGAAGCATAGATAAAGCTCTTTATATATGTCAGGGCTAGTGGGAGCTTTGTTGTATTCCTAATGTTATATGTCTATTGAAGATAATGTCCCGATATTAGGTTATCTATGAACCTAATTTAGGAATTACTGCTTCATAAGGGCATTTAGGTGATACAAAATTGGATAATATTTGGTACAAGAAATATAGAGATATGTTCTTGATGTTTGACGACTAGAATGGTCTTGGAGTAAGTAGTTACTCTAAGGTGTGTTTCTATTAGGATAACTGTTGTTTTTTTTATCAAAGTTTATGATCCTAAATTGTGGTGTTGATTGTTGGTTCTTAAGTATCGCTAATCCTATTGTGGGTTTTTGAGACAATGAGGGTGTGATTATGTAACACCCTGATTTTCAGTCCAAATTTAAAATTTTCAAAACTCAATTTAAAACATACTTTATACAAATCTCTGAAACTTATTGCGAAAGCATTGTAATTCTCTTTGAGTATTTCAACAAAATACAGTACAATTTAACAATAAACTTTATCATTAGATATAACTCAAAACCTTTTAGGTGTTACCACAGTCAATCTCATGACCATCAACAAAACCATAGGAAACCCAAGATTACCAGAAATGCAAGCAAAACTATGCCCAAAACATCTACCCGCCTCACCAAGGCCACAATACAACCTGCGGATACAAAACATTTTCATACACAATGTTAGCTATAAACATAGCTAGTGAGTATAACCAAAAATCATTTGCCTTTTTAAAACCAAGTCATCATTTTTCTCTTTTGAAAACACAAGTTTGGCAACCAATATACTTGAAAATCATACACATACTCATATAAGGATGCGGGTGTGTCCATTGGGCCACAATGTATCCACGTGGTAGCTAGCCACAGTCAACACGTGCCCACATGGGGGATAACCATATCACCCCGTCAAGGTGGGGGATGCACAAAGCAGTCCACCATACAACGGTTATCTGGAATGTAAGCCCTGTTCACCAAATCTACTCATGTTTCCCGGGTTCGGTGGCTCGTCAGCCCAGTCAACCCACACGGTCATGATGGCTACTGACATACCCTTCCACTCTCTACACCGCTTCCTCAACCACCCGTACATCGCGGTTCCTCAATTGCCGAAGCCACATGAACCTATGCACGTCTCAATGGCTAGGAAACCTATGGTACAGAGTTCATATCACACAGTGGTCCGGACAAAACACATACCCCAAAGGGTCACATAATCACATACCCCAAAGGGTCACATAAACACATACCCCGAAGGGTCATATAAATCCTATGCCAACAAGGCCAAATAATCCAAGCTTACAAGCTTATCAAACAATACAAAAGTGTCAAAATCATATCACTTGAGCATAAATGCTCAACCATCAAAAACCACATTTGGCATCTCAATGCCCAAAACATCATTAGTATAAACATATCTTTCATTTCTCAAAACCATGTTTGTTGTTTCAAAATCAAAGTTCACTCCTCATGGAGTATCATGTTTCAAAAACATTAAATTAAACACACCATAAACATAGACCATCCCCAAATTGGAGCAAATGGTCTTATTTTGAAAACCATCCTTTAAACCACATCATATGATGATTTCACAGTTTTCATAAGCTTTGAACTCAAAAAGCTTCACAAAACGTGTGCTAGTCATATAGATCACAATATAAAACAATTCCATAATCCACATCCTTTGATTCATCAAACATTTGCCAAACAATCAAAACATAACAATGATGACTTGTAACTTTAACAAAATTCGGGTATCCGCAGGGTGTACTCACCTGAGGGTGTGATGAGGATCACAACCCCATCCAAACCAAAGCACAAGCGCTTGATCACAAGCCTATGATCATAAAACACAAGGTTAACCAACATAAGTTAATCAAAAACAAGGTTTCTAGACTCAATTCTAGGCTTAGACACCCTTTCGGGTCTTGAAAAACTCCAAATAAACCTTCTTTAACCATTGGAATCAAACCCCAAGCATATATAAGGTCACAATAGGTCAAAATAACATTTTAGGAGGCTTCAGGGTAGCTCGTGCCGCGAAGCACCCATGCTCGCGCCGCAAAGCACCCATGCTCGCGCCGCAAAGCACCCATGCTCGTGCCGCGAAGAATTCGCTGGAAAACTCATTGCGCAGGGGAGGCAGCGTCGCGCCGCGAGCCCTCTTAGGTCGCGCCGCGAGCCGGCCGTGAACAGTAAGTTCGAGATTTTTCCTTCTTTTCTGCTGCTGCAACTTCCCAAAATCCCCATATATTTTTAAACACCAAACACATGTATGAAATCAAAATCCAATAACTCTTCAAAACCACTTCATAACTTCCAAAACACCAACTCTTATCATTATTTTAAACATTAAAATCCTAATTATAACCAATTTTCAACTTTTGACCCAATTACCCAATTAATCACCTACTTTAACAAAGATTCACCAAACTCAACATGAAATGCTAAGATCAATCATAAATCAAAGTTAGAACTTACCTTTGATTTCCAAACCAACTTGTTTCCTCCTTATTGATCCAAGTTCCCAATCTTTGATGAAGAATAGATGTTAATACACTTACATGGGAGCCAAAACAACACAAACTACAAGTTTTTCCCTTTGAATCTACCTTCTTCTTGCAATAAATCTCTAGAAGCTCTCTCTCTCTCTCTCTCTCTCTCTTCCTTCTCTATTTTTCTCAAGGGAAAAATGAATCTTTTGACTTCAATTGTGAAGTCAAAACACACACACACACACACACACACATATATATATATATATATATATGCTAATTTACATGTTTGGTCCTTGGATTTCTTTCCTATTTACATTTATCCCCCATATACATATCATCTAGATACACTACATGTAACACACACACACACACATATATATATATATATATCATATAAATAACATCTTAAACATATTTATATATATATATATATATATATATTTTATTTTACTATGTTTCAATTTCTTGCAATATATATATATATATTATAATTTTCTGATTAACGAAAATACAGGTATTACAGATTACTTTAATTTTTGACAAGTATGATCTCTTTGACACATACTTTTGAAGTAGTCTTGTCAAAAGAGATACAAGTAAATAACAAAAGGAACATGTGGATGTTGTGGTACAAATCCACTAGTTAAGCCGTTGTTATGGACTAGCGATGTTTATCATACTAGATCAATTAGCATTTCTAATGCTTGTGATTTGGCTTGAATATTGTTTTGGTTTATGTTTGATTTGTACTTATATTTTGGGGACGTTAAGCAGTATTGTAATTCATACGATATCGATTATTAAATGAAGATTTAATAATACACTGAGGGCGGATATTTTATGAATCTTTATTGTGTTCCATCTTAGCATGTTTAAACACTTCCGAGAATGTTATTCATTCTAAATTTCCACGATCGGTTATACTTTATGGGAAGGAAGTATAAATTAAGATTGAGGTAAAGAATTGGTTTTGATAAACGTTATTCTTGCCTATACTTGAAAGGGGTTTCAAGTGATTGGAGGACCCGCACCCCAGTTCACTTCGTGGTTCTGGTCATAAATAACTCGGGATGATAATGACGTTTCATTCTTGAACTAGAGATACATGTGATTCCAAAGCATAGGCCTGCTTTTCTTTGATTGTCTTCTAACGCGGTCCGTAACTGGTTTTTATAAAGGAGATGATTGAGTTAAGTATTATCTATGTGGCGGGACTATGTAGTCGAAAGGAATTTATTCCTCTATGTATAGAGAAGATATCCATGGGCCCCTCGATGATTGAGTGCTGACGTTCATCTGCATGGCCGTGCTCAAGTTATATTGATGATGGATCAATGTTAACTTGGTTTGTTGGTCACCACTAATCTAGAATCGAGAAACATAATCGTGAACGATCTGAAGGTTGATTATATTCCATGCCTTGTGTTCACATAGGATATCGCGAACAAAGGGATGTACATGATCAATTATCTTTAGGACAATCATTTTATGATTGGGATCTTGTAAAGAGTGGCATACCCTATACTGACTTGGGAGCATAGATGTCTTGCTAGAGGCCGCTCTATGTTTGTGTTATTTTTCGTAGTCGTGTCACGTGCAAGTGGGAGTCTATTGGTATATGCCCACTGACACGAACGAGTTAATAGCGCTGTTGATGAAGTATAGGCCTATTGGGTCACACACTAAGTATTGATTCCGGAAACACGATCAAGCAAAAGAGAGAAAAAGGCCAAAATGGGTTTTGGCAGGATGGTACACGGGCCGTGTTCTTGAACACGGGCCATGTCCAGCCCAACTAGCACGGGGCGTTTTGGCCCAAATTGAGGCCGTGTGCTATGGGCCGACACGGTCGTGTAGATGAACACGAGTCGTGTTCAGCCTATTAGACACGGGCTGTCTTGGCCCATTTGGGGCTGTGGACTTTGGGCCTACACGGCCGTGTTGATGAACACGGGCCGTGTACATGCTCTATAACAGTAGAATTGATTTGTTTTAATGCTCATTGTAATGGGATTAAGTATTATTCAATTTGGGAGTTTCAAGAGCCACGAATTCTCTTGGTAAAAAAATATGCAAGGAAGAGCATAAGAACACTTCATACTATTCTCTCTAATTCTCATATACTTTGTGATCAAGTTTTGATGCACAAAGGTATTACTTGTACTCGGATCTTGTTGTTTTGTTGTCTACACCAACCTATTAGCATTAGGGAATCAAGTGTACTTGGGGTGGACTACTTAGAGGAATTCTTCCTTGAATTCTACACACTCTGACAAAGAAGAAAGCTTTTGTGATCTTGTATTGTGGTATAATCTTTCTTCTATCTTGTTCATTTTTTAGTTGCAACTTCATGTTTAGATGTTGGTCCATGGGAAGTATTTGTTTGGTTAGCTTTGTATTTTTGTATTATATCATGCTTCCGCTTTGTGTTAAAAATCCAAACGAATACCTTCAGATAGGAGTAGGTTTTTTGTAACACCGGCTTTGCATTTACCAGATTTTAGCAAAAAATTTGCGTTTTTAATGAACGTGAACTTAATCACGATTAAATAGCATTAATTTAAGCAGCGGAAATACTTACAAACAAGCGTTGTATCAAGTATCAGGTGTTACTCTACATAACAACCGACCATAATGTATATATTACAACATAAGTGTTCCACCAAAAATATCCCGCAGGAGGGCAACCCAGCTCACCAAACAAGCTAATCTCAATCTAAGCAAACAATGCTATCCTATCACATTGCGGTGTGCTGACATGATCGGTATAAGTTGTTTCTTGCATGATAGCTAGTCCCACTCAACACCAATACACCGGGGAATGAGACACGACCATCCGCGCTGGTGGGGGAGCATCAAGCAGTCCACCGAGCATCGTTTATGGAACCAAAGGTTCCCAAGTAATCCCGGCCAGATTCTGGCTGATTACTATCTCACGTTAAGGCACGACGGTTCTGCAGAACCTCGACCCGGGATGCACCTCGAATCACCGTTAAATCCACGAAATGACCGAAGTCCTGTTGGGATCCAGCTATCCGGCTGACCTTAACCATGCTTCAGTTGTTCGCGAACATTTGACATACACATACTGATCCAATCTGGATCATTCACTTAGCATGCACACTCATTTATTTCTTAAGCACGCAATATCATTCATTACATCATTATGGATCCAAATCTGGATCCTTAGCATACATATCATTCATCTTTCATATTACTGATTCATTCTGGATCAGTATCGTGCATATCATTCATTTAACTAGGCGGTTCCAATTTTGGATCCCGCTGGAATACACTTAACTTACATATGACAAGTATTTAGCATGGCATTGTGCATTAAGTAGCATGGCAACATTTATTCATTTACTTTTAAGCATACGTGCACTTAAAACACTTAACAGATAAATCTTCCTCTACCGAGGCTTATGAAAGTCGGTACTCACCTGAGTGGCTTAAACAAATAACTATTTCACTTCTGCTTTACTTAGTACGTCAAGTTCACCCAGCATAGTATTACTTACATTAATTATCTTAACATATAAAGAATGGCTACAAAACCAACATAGGAATCCCTAAATCCGGACCCAACACAAATCCGACAAAACTGTCAGATTTATGGGAAATCCGAAACTTAGGGGAAATCTGACAAAACTGTCGGATTTATGGGAAATCCGACAATCATGTGGATTTAGAAACTATGGATTTTGGGAATTCGACATGCTATCGGATTCCAACACTTGGGCATCTTTGACTTAGAGGAATCCGACACTTAGAAGAAATCCGACACTTTGTTGGATTCCGACACTAAGGAAATCCAACACTCGGATTTCGATACTTGGAACATTGTGAACTTTGGCAAACTAATAGAATCCGATACTTTGGAAGAAATCTGACTTTGTCGGATTCCGACACTTTCAATGAAATCCGACACTATCGGATTTCAACTTGCAGATTTGGACAGATATGCGGATTCCGACACATTCAAGTCTCGGAATCCGACACCTTCAAGACTGAAAATCCACCACCTTCTTTCTTTCATTTCCAGATTTCATTCATGTTAGTTTTATATTTAAAACACCTTAGAGCTTCATATACCATGTATATGATTCTCCAAAACATAATAACATCAATTAAAACATCAAACATGGCAAACTTACCTTTAAAGTAAGCTTGCATGCTCATTAATGGAGTTTTTGCAAGACTTTGGCTTTTAAATATGATTCATACATGTTTAAATCCTTACAATAAACAGAGGTTTACCTTTGTGTGATTCAAAATCACAACCCTTCACTCTCTCAAGAAATCCAAGAAGCAGAGACAAGCGAGAGAGAGTTTGTGTGTTTTCTTTTCTTTTGTTAACTTTGGCAACTTTGAATATAAAGTCAAAGTTTACAAACATAAATATATATACAAACCACATCCAGAGGCACCGCCTCTGGATTTTCACTTCTTTTCTTCTTTCTTTTACTTATCTACTATTTAATATGTATATACATATATACACATAATTACATGTAATTACACATAATCACAAATATACAATTAACTCTTCTTATTAATACAACTAGCTTACAACTTGGACCCTTTACATTAGCCACTATTTTACGTATATTCACACACGATTTACAACTAGGCCCAAATCGAGGATGTTACATTTTTTAGATGGGAGAAGGGTATGTAATTGTTTTATTTTGGTGAGAAGGGGAGTAAGGTCAGTTGGGGTTTGGATAGGTGCAGGGGAGGGTTGGGTTTGGGTTTTAAGGGACTCTATGTCTTGAGCAAGTCTAGATAGTCGAGTATTGGTTTGGGTTTGGAAGGTTTGGATAAGGTTATCAAGGTTTTGCTTGATGGTTTGGAGAAGGGTAAGATTTGGTTTAGGGTAGAGGGTTGAGAGGAGGAGAAGGTTGAGATTGGTTCAAAGAAATTGGGTATGGATTGGGTTCCCTCATTTGAGCCTTGGTGTATAAGATCAAAGTCATTGGGAAAGACTGTTGAGCCCTGTACAAGTGGTTGGTTTGTACCACAGGCATTGGCAGGCTGTGCATGTGTAAGAAATGAATCGATTATAGGTGCAAGATATGTGGAGTGAGTTTGGGATGCACTCCGTACTAGGGAGTCCCGTGTTAGATCCACATTCTGTTGGGAGAATGTGAATGGTATTGGCTGACTCATTATGCGAGTAGATACAATGTGACCTTGGGGTGAGGTCTGTCTTTCAATGAGAACATCCTGTTGGGAGGATGTCTCAAATATCTGTTTAAGTCCCATATTTACAAATGCATCCTTTTGGGAGGATACATCCACTGGCTCAGGGTGTGCAACATCCAATGGCTCCACGTTAACATGAGAAGGGCTCATTGGTGTTGAGGTCAAAGGTGTAGGAGATACTACCTCAAAAGGGCTCATTATGAGCATCCTCTATTGACCTTGAATATAGTGGGCTACAAATGGGAGTAGAACTAGTGACCACTAGAAGTTTACTAGATCTTGGCTGTTGGAGTGGTGTTTGGACTGGAGATGAGGATGGGGTGTCAAAGGTTGGGACTACCATTTGAACGTCCTCAGAAGTAGAGTCAGAGTTTTCCATACCTTGGGATGTTATGTGCCTGCTTCTATTGATGAGATCAAGTAATTGATCTGAAATTTCTTGTTTAGGTTGATCTTGCAGAGCAGCATCACCAAGGGGACTCATGACCATTGGACTCAGAGGAACAAACCCATGATCACCAGCATCACCAGCATCATCACTATCACCTTTATCACTTTCATCAGCACCACTACCATCACCATCATCAGCATTGTCACCATTATCACTTTCATCAGTAGTAGTAGTAGCATCAATCAACTCTTGCATATGAGCAGTGTTGGGAGGACCTCTGTTTTCCTTTATAAAATGGAATACTTTCTCACCCATGGCAGGGACAGGAATACTATCAAGATGTTCATTTATCCTGACATAATCATTTTCTTTAATCTCCCTCATTGTAACCAGGCTCAAAAATCTAATGTATGACACCTTAGACCTTGAAGATTTCTTGTTGGTGCTCCGTGTAATTTTGTCAACAAGGTCAGCGAAGATAACCTGAGAAAAATCAATGTTTACCCCAAACACCAGGGCATATAGGACCAGAAGCTTGGTTTGGTTGATGAGATGATGGCTTCCAGATTTAGGACCAAAACAGCAAAAGACCACATTGGCCGGATACTTCCAAGGATGAGATAGAGCAGAGACTTTCACTTGCCCATACACCACTAGCTCGTTGTAGCCTATTGTTTGTAGAACAGTTTGAACTTCTTCTTTTGAGGGAAAAGTAATGAAGGGAGCGAAGTTGGGAATGCCAATAGCTTCTCTGATAGTTTCAGGGGTGATTTGAAGGTTGTAAAATCCTTCGGCTAGGGTAAAGTGGATGGAGTTGTCGTTGATGTTGTATGTTGCAGAATACCATAGGTTACCGATGACTGCTGGGAAGATATAGTGATGATCAGTGGTAAGAGACTCGAAAAGAGGGTGAGCTCGAAGGAACTACACCATTGGTTTGTATCCTTGGTTTTCGCGAGAGGCAGGAATGGAGATGCATAGGAGAATGTTATTTGGAGTGATGTTCATTGGTTAGTTGGGTGCAACATTCTCACCAGGATTTACAGTAGGATTAGGAGTGTATGTTACCATTTTTCAGAGATGATGAATAGTGAGAGAAATAAAGAAATATCGAGAGAGAATTCTAGGGCAACGCTTTTTGAGAGAGAGAGAGAGAGAGTTGTGAGAATTTGAATAGGTAAAGACGAATGAGAGAGGGAATGGGATATTTATGAAGTGTATTTAACAGAGATCGTTAACAACTGACAAAAATTCTAACAGAAAACACATTAATAATCTATTAAATGTAATCTAACAGACGGAGTAAATAACTAGGGTTAAAAAGCATTAACTGAGCATAAATAATAAAAATTGACCAAGTGTTGGTTTATCAGTTGAGCATTGAAATGTATCAGTTGAGAAGTATTAGCTGATGAAAAAGCATCAGCTGATAGAAAGAATTTTGGCTTTATCAGCTAAGAGAGTTACTTAGCTGAACATTTCTTCCTTAGCTGAGGGTAATCAGCTGAGTCAATTTGATCAACTGATAGGCATCAGCTGAGTGAATTTGATCAAGGCATCAGCTGAGCAAACTTACTTAGCTTACATAGAGTCAGTAAGGTTTAGAGATGCTTAGATAAGTAAAACATGATATTCATCACTTATCAATTAACAAAAATATAACTACTACTAATCTAATATAGAAATTAAGCATACCTAGTTTGGATATTAGGAAATTGAACCTTGCTTCATCCAATGGTTTGGTGAACAAATCTGCAAGTTGCAAATCAGTGTTGATGTAGTGTAGAGATACCTTTTTCTTCTGCATATTATCTCTGAGAAAATGATGTCTGATTTCAATATGCTTTGTCTTTGAATGCATGACTGGATTGTTTGAGATGGAGATGGAACTTGTATTGTCACATAAAATTGGAGTGTCTTCAAACTTCACATCATAGTCAAGTAATTGATTTTGTAACCATAGAATTTGAGCACAACAGCTTCCTGCAGCAATGTATTCTCTTGTGTAGTAGATGTTGACACTGAATTCTATTTCTTACTTGACCAACCGATTAATCTTCCACCTAGAAGTTGACATCCACCTGAAGTACTCTTTCTGTCTAATGTACATCCTGCAAAATCAGAATTAGAATATCCAACTAACTAAAAATCTGAGTCTTTGGGATACCAAAAACCAAGATTAGGAGTTCCTTTGAGATATCTGAATATTTTCTTAACAGCAGCAAGATGTGATTCTTTAGGATCTGCTTGATATCTTGCACAGAGACATGTTGAAAACATTATATCTGGTCTACTTGCAGTGAGGTATAAAAGTGACCCAATCATTCCTTTATAAGCAGTAATGTTCACTGACTTTCCATCAGTGTCCTTTCCTAGCTTAAGAGTAGTTGACATAGGTGTTTTCATTGAGGAACAATTTTGAAAGTCAAACTTTTTGAGTAAATCATTGATGTATGAAAATACCATCAACCTCTTATTTAATTTGCAAACCAAGAAAATAGTTTAATTCACCCATCATGCTCATCTAATAATTTTCAGACATGAGTTTAGAAAACTTTTTGCATAGTTCCAAATTAGTAGATCCAAATATTATATCATCTACATATATCTGCACAAGTATCACATCACCTTTGTACTTCCTTATAAACAAAGTGCTATCAATGCATCCTCTTTTAAAACCTTTGTTAATAAGAAAAGAAGAGAGGGTATCATACCAAGCTCTTGGAGCTTGCTTAAGACTATATATATCTTTGTTGAGAAAGAATACATGATCAGGTAAGTTTCACTCCTCAAAACCAGGAGGTTGTTTGACATACACCTCTTCTTTCAGATCTCCATTTAGAAATGCACTCTTTACATCCATTTGGAATACTTTGAAGTTCTTGAAGGCAGCATAGGCTAGGAACAATCTGATAGCTTCCAACCTTGCAACATGGGCAAAGGTTTCATCAAAATCAATACCTTCTTCTTGACAATACCCCTGTTCCACTAGCCTTGCTTTGTTTCTGATGATCTGCCCATGTTCATCTAGCTAGTTTCTGAACACCCACTTTGTTCCAATGATGGTTTTAACCTTTGGTTTAGGTACCAAGGTTCATACATTATTTCTTTTGAATTCTGCCAGCTCTTCTTGCATGGCTGACACCTAGTGGGGATCATTCAGAGCTTCATCAACCTTCTTTGGTTCAATCAGAGAGACAAATCCAGAATAAAAATAGATGTTGCAAGCTTTTGATCTTGTTTTAACTGGATCCTCTATATTGCCTATTACAAGATCATGAGGATGATATTTGTGATCTTTGAAGGCTTTTTGGATTGT
The DNA here is from genome assembly GCA_038502395.1 of Dittrichia graveolens. Taxonomy (NCBI): domain Eukaryota; kingdom Viridiplantae; phylum Streptophyta; class Magnoliopsida; order Asterales; family Asteraceae; genus Dittrichia; species Dittrichia graveolens. Next base: position 72,437,013 of record JARJIL010000005.1, on the reverse strand, counting down.
TTTGGAATTGGGATGAATTTGGATTTGGGGAGGTGAAGTTATATGTTGACTATCAGTAGTGGAAATGATTTCATTTTGATTAGCTGATATAACTTCATTTTCACAATTTGTGGGTGTCTCTACTGAAGAGGGAATGTGTGATATGGAATTAGAATCTAATGATGTTGAGTCATTTTCCACATGATTCAGTAGAGGTATGTGATTAGATGAGGTTGGTTGTACATGGTTAAAGATTTAGATGGGAACAGGTTCATCTATATCATGAGCAGTTGGTGGAGATGGATCAACTTGCTTTGGAGTGGTCTCTCCGGTTTGCATAAGATCATTAAACTCTTCACCTAAAACATTATTAGAAGAACAAGAAGCAACAAAGTCATTTTCATTAAAACTTACATTGATAGATTCTTCTATGACCTTTGTTCTGAGGTTGTATACTCTGTATGCTTTGGAGATCACAGAGTAACCTACAAACACTCCTTCATCAGCTTTTGGAGCAAACTTCTGCAAATGATCCTTTTGATTGAGGATGAAACATTGACAACCAAATATATGCAGAAAACTAATGCTCGGCGTCCTTCCCTTGAGCACTTCATATGGAGTTTTGTTATGCCTCTTGATAATTAGGGATCTGTTCTGTGTGAAACATGCATAACTTACAGCCTCAGCCCATAAATTAAAAGGTAACCCACTTTCACACAATATGGTTCTGGCTGCTTCAATCAATGTTTTGTTTCTTCTTTCAACTACACCATTCTGTTGTGGGGTTCTTGGAGCAGAGAAGTTTTGAGATATCCCTTTCTCATCACAGAAAGTTTCCAGAGTTTGATTTCTGAATTCAGTTCCATGATCACTTCTAAGACTCCTCACCAGATTGCCATTCAACACTTCCATCTTCTTGATAAAGCATATGATCTCTTCATCAGCTTCACTCTTTGCTTTAAGAAAGAAAACCCAAGTATATCTTGAGAATTCATCAACCAATACAAGAGCATACTTACTTCCACCAATACTAGCAGGTGCAACAGGACCAAATAGATCCATGTGCAACATATAGAAAGGTTCTGTAATGGAGAAGGCCTGCTTGGATGGAAATGTTGTTTTATGCTGCTTTCCCTTCTCACAAGCAGTGCAAGGTATAGGCTTAGAATAAGTCAGAGAAGGCAGTCCTGACACTAGTTCACCTTTGCACAAGTTGTTGATATTTTTGAAATTAAGATGGGAAAGCCTCTTGTGCCACATCCAGTTTGTATCCTCATTATTTTTGGAGTACAAACATGTTTCTATTGAAGGGTCACCGGAGGACATGTCAAGAGTGTACACATGCTTGGTTCTCTTGGCACTTAACACTATATTACCTTCTTTATTTATTATTGAACCTCCTGTCTTAGTGAAGTGGACTTCATTATCTCCATCACACAATTGACTTATACTTATGAGATTGTATTTCAGCCCTTTGACATATGATACTTTGGACAGTTTAAGATTCCCTTTATGAAGTTCTCCGTAGCCTTTAGTTTGCCCATAATTGCTGTCACCAAAAGTCACCCTTGGACCTTTCTCTTTCTTATAGTTACTGAGCAAAGTCTAGTTACCTGTCATAGTTCTAGAACATCCACTGTCAAGAAACCATGAATCAACACCCTGCAGAGATTGAATGAAAGAAGAGTTAGTGACACAAGTAAGAATCCACTAGTCAGTGGATCCCTATGGATTGCACCTAGCTTTCCACTTCATCTCAAGTTTCTTATGAACAATAGGAATAGCTATGTTATCATGACAAGTCCGCTGTCTTGAATTCCCTTCTAAAGAACACTCAAATGCCTTATGCTTTTTTCTTCCACACTTGTAACATTTTTGAGATTTTATGGCCTTAGAGCATTGAACAACATTATTTGAATGCCTATGAGTTTTTCTATCAATCTTCTGACAATTATCAGTTATCAGATGACTAACTTGACTATTCAGCTTATGAAGTTGATCCTGTAAATTTCTTAGGTCTTTATTTACAGGCACCTTGGATTGATTTTTTGATTTAGAAAGATTTTGACCAATCTTTGGAGTGGAAGAAATGGGAACAATGTGAACGTCATTCTTGTTACTTATAGTTTCTTCTATTGAAAGAGAGTTGATTACTTCAAGATCAACTGATTATTTGGAAGATGAGCTATGATCAGCTGACACGCCATCAGCTGGGCATTTCCCATCTACTAATAAGTCAGTTAATAAAGTAGTATTTGCTAGTGATTTTTCAGTTTGTGAATACTAAGATTTAAGTCATCTGTTTTCAAGGTTTGACAACATAATGTCTCTATGGTCTCAACTAATGATTCCTTTCCTTTACTCACATCCTTTGACTTTATATTCTGAGTATTTTTACATTCTGAAATCTTACCGGGAGATGATTCAACAGAAGGAATAATTGATTCTTTTACATGGGAATTTTTGCTTCTAACAAATTTATTTATGAACACACTTTTGCCTTTAACAGTTTTGTGAAAAGTCTGTGGCAAAATGTCAGCATTATCTAAGATATTAAGGTTCTTATTAGAATCAACATAGTTAGCAGCCTTAGAGTAATTTCCACCAATAATATCTTGAACTTGTTTAGGAATCTGCTCCATGACACACTGAGTGGTCTTTTTAGCAGATACACACCAAGACTTTACTATCTTTTGGAGGTCATTGAACTTTTAGTTGCTTCACTAGTTTCTTTTACTAAGATCTCATTAAGTATCTTTTGATTTGCTAGTTCATCCTTTAAAATTGTTATCTGCTTAAGCTCCTCATCTTTAAGAATTAATTTTTCCTTTAGTGATTCTAATTCTACTTTTAGCTTCTCCTCTCTTTGAATAGCAGACTGGAAATCAATACACAAGTAATCAAACATAACATTCTTTTCATTATCATTATAGTTAATAAACTTGCCAACCTGATACATTGAAGAAGGATCCCAATTGGTAGTTGAACAAGCTTTTGCAGCCTTTTTCATGTCTTCATCAAAAGAACTACCATCATCATTGTTGGCCATCATGCAGAACTGAGCATAGATCACTTCATCTTCATCTGAGGAAAGATCTTCTTCTGCCCAATCTTCTTCTTCTGCTACCAGAACTTGGCCCTGGGCTTTCTTCTTCTTCTTCTTGTCAAGGACAACAACAAGGAGTTTATTCTATTTGGCTTCATAATCAATTTTGCCCTCCTGCTTTGGCACAGATGATGAACCAGTGTTACTTTTGGACTTACAGTCACTGGCTATGTGGCCAATCTTGCCACATTTGTAACACTCTGCTGTGGAGACATCAAAAGTTGAGTTGTATTTGCTTTTGACAAACTTTGATGGTCTCTTGCTGAACCTTTTGACACCCTTTCCCTTCCTGAAAGGTTTAAACATGGCAATTTCTTCAACCACTGCTTCCAAATCTTCCAGACTTCTCTCCTCTTTACCTTTCTCTTCTTCACTTTCTCTAGCACTCTCTTCTTCATCAGAACCGGAATCAATAACTGCAAAGCTTCTCATCTTTGTATCTCTTGATACAAGGGGAGTTGGTGCAGCTTTCACAACCTCTTTCATCTCCTTGGATGACAACTTCCTTTGCTTGACTGATTGCTCATGGTTAGGTAAGTTACCATAGAGAGCAACCAGAGACATTCCCTTGATCTTTTCACTATGTCTTAAAACAGTGACAAAGTGGTCCCATGTTTCAGGGAGGGAGTCTAGAAACTTGTTCACCAAAACAAAGTTGCTCTTGGATATGTCTGCCCTTTTTAAATCATTTACTAGGCAGTTGAACCTTTATGAGCAAAGAGGAATTCATACTCTCTATTGAGGAGGAGCTTCTTGTTCTCCTTCACCTTTTCAGTCCCTTCATATGCAACTGTGAGTCTATCTAAATTCTCTTTAGCAGAAGTACAGTTAAGCACTTGATGATAGATCTCATTAGGTAGTGCAGAGATAAGAGCTGATCTAGCCTTAACATCAAGGCTAACCAACCTCTTATCTTCATCTGTCCACAGATGCATGGGTTTTGTAATGATTCTTTCTGTTGTAGAGGTTTGACCTCCTAATGGAATGGATAATACAGATGTTGGAACATAAGGACCCTTAGTAACGACTTCAAGCATTTGGATATCAAGGGTGAACAAAAAGAGATGTGCTCTACTTTTTCACATGGAGAAATTTTCAGTATCAAACATGGGACATCTTGTTAAGGACCTAGTGTTTGAGATATTCATGTTGATAGAGGATGAGGACATTTAGAGAGAGGTTGAAACAGTTGTAGAGTAAACAAAACAAATCTAGATATGAATTATCTAACCTGCTCTGATACCAGTTGTTAGTCCCAGATTGAGTACGCAACAACAAATGTTTGTAGAAGGGGGGATTGAATACAAACTTTAGCTTTTAAAAATTAAAGACACACCATTATACTTTTATATAATTCTTATTGATTATAAATCAAGAATTACATGTACTAGAAGCGGAAATTCTAAGTACAATAAAAGGTGGCAATCAATTTGTCTAACACATAGACGAGCTAACTCAAAAACAACTAATGTTAAAGAGTCTTCAACACATGAATAAGTTTGGTTCTACACAATGCTTAAACTCTATGAATTTCTCAACAGATGAGATTGCTTTGTGTTGTGTAGAAGCTTGATGTTTTGCATGTCCACCATGCATGAATATATAGAAGTCTTGGCATCCGGTTGCATGAAGGAAGGGGAAAACAAGTGTATGGAAATATAATATTTTAATTGTAAAATAAGTGGGTGAAAAGCAAATTTACTTTAATCAAGTATTTGATAAAAGTAAGAGTAAATTACACCAATCGTCCCTATTGTATGACACTTTTTGCACCAATCGTCCCTGAACTTCATTAATTACACCAATAGTCCTTACTATTTGTATTATGTTGCATAGACAGTCCTTTGTCACCTAAAAAGACCACAATACCCTTTTTATTAACTTATACTTTTCTTTTACATTTTATTCCTTATTTATGAATTATATATTATAAAAAAACACACACACAGCCCCCTCCCCGTCGATCCCCTTCACCACCAAACTTTGGCACCACCACCGTCAGTTCACCATCGCCACCATCACATGGCACCTCACCGTAATACACACACAAACTCACCATATTTGTAACACACACACATATTATCTCTGTAACTAACACACCCACACACACACTACATCACTGTATGAATAAACAATTAAGCCCCAATCAAGAACAAGAACAAACCCTAATCTCATGTTCATCTCAAAATCACCTAAACAAACCATAATAAAGAACAAGAAATAAAATTCTACACAGATCTGAAGATCACCTAAACAAACCATTATCAAGAACAAGAAATCAATTCCTACAAAGAACCGAAGATCACCTAAATAAACCCAAATCAAGAACAAGAAATCAATTTCTATACAGATCTGAAAATCACCTCAAACGACAGAGGCGGTGATGATGCCATGGACGACGGTGGTGATGATTATGTGATGTACAGGGCGGCTTGAGTGGGTGGTAGCGGTAGGTTAAGAGAGAGGATCGAGAAAGAGATTAAGGAGAGAGAGGTGGGAGGTGGTTGGCGGTAGTGGCGGGTCTTCTCTGGCGAGGGAGAGAGTAGCTTACGGCGGTGGTAGCGGTTGTCTTTTTCGGCGAGGAGGAGGTGAGGTAGCGGTTGTCTTCTCCGACGAGAGTAGCTTACGGCGGTGGTAGCGGTTGTTTTCTCCGGCGAGGAGGAGGTGAGGATCACCTGTGAATCTATGATGGGGGGATATGGTGGTGACGGTGATGAATTAGGGGAGAAACAGAGAGAGACCGAGAGATATTGTGAGGGAGGCTGGGAGGGAAATATATACATACATATATATATATAATAACAATAATAATAATGATTTATTAATTATGTAAATAAATAAAAAATGAAATAAGGGTATAATAGTCTTTTTCTAGGAAAATAAAAGGGCATTTAAGTCTTTTTATCTGGACTATGGACTATGTGTGCAACAAAATACAAATAATAAGGACGATTGGTGTAAATAATGAAGTTCAGGAACGATTGGTGTAAAAAGTGACAAACCAGAGGGACGATTGTTGTAATTTACTCTAAAAGTAAAAGTACTTTTTAGAAATAGTACAGCCCAATCACAATATAAAAAATTAAAACCCACATCTTTTGCCGTGTAAGACTGTTTTTCCCTTTCCATGCTTGTACTTTATTCAACAGCCATGCTTCTTCTACATTTGACTTTACCAAGTATGGGATTGCCAGCTATACTTTAGTTGTTGAAACAAATCTTCGGGACCTTCATTTGTTTGAGGTATCTTTCTCCTTTTCTAGACGATAAGATCAATTCTTTTTGTATCGTACTTGATCCAAAAAGTGATTTATACTTTTACAAACAAAGACCTAAGGCAGAATAGAACAACACATGTTCTGCCTTTTACATATGGAACTTACATTCAGAAAGGAAGAGCATATATGACATATTTGCTCGACTAAGCTAACAGAAAGTATTAAAACATTATAACTTTCACTACTCAGATGATACCTATTGCTCAGCTGATCATATAGATGCTCAGTTGATCAATAGTTATACTAGGAAGACATAAGCTCATGTATTGATATGATCAGTTGATCAAGAATGCTCAGCTAATCATTTAAATACATTAGTTTATGTAGGAAGATAACTTGTGAGAAGAAAAACTTACTCAGCTGATACTCTGGGCCTCAGCTTATCCAATATTCACTCAGTTGATGGTATGGATGATTAAAATCTTTGCTCAGCTCATGGTATAAACCGTTAGTTGATCAATTTTCTTCACTCAGCTGATAGATGATTCTCCTCAGCTGATGGTCTTCTTCACTTATTTCTTCTTCTGATATTCCTTAGTTGATGTCCTTTGGCTGATGCTCAGCTGATGGTTCCATACTTAGCATAATTTCATGAATCTGATTCAAACAACACATGTTTGAATACTATCTAAGTAAAACTGAAAGTAGGGTTTGGTTATCATCAAATTCTATGTTTTAAGTTAGGCAGAGTTGATTATTAGGGTGAAGTTATTATCTCTCCAACAAAGACGATGACTACAATTTTCCAAATAAAGATAGTTTATTAAATCTTATACAAAAGAAAAAGGTATTTTTAAAATTCAATCTAAACTCGGGATATAACTTGTTACAACTTGAAGAGAGTTTTAAATCATGGACAACCTTCACATGTTTAGAAGGACAATTTGAATATAATGTTCTTAGTTTTGGATCAAAAAACGCACCGTCTATATTCAAAAGATTTATGGACAATATATTTCTTAAATATGATTTTTGTTTAGTATATATTGATGATATTTTAGTTGCCAATGAAATAATGTATGAACACGCGAAACATTTACAGACGATAGTTGAAGAAATTAAAAAGAACGGTATAGTTGTCTCTAAAAGAAAATTTTCCTTTCTTGGTTTAGAAATAGGAAATGGAAAAATAGAATTACATACACATATTTCTACAAAAACTTTTGAGTTCTAGAGAAAATTGAGAACTTAAAACAAATACAAGCATTTTTGGGTTTACTTAATTATGCTTGAAAATTCATACACAATCTTTCGAAATTAGTCAGACCATTATAGAGCAAAACAACAAAGAATGGGCAAAACATTTTAATTCGGAAGATATAAAGTTAGTTAAAACTACATAATCATTGAAGTAGATGGTTGTAAAAAGGGATTGGGAGCACTGTAAAGCACATAAATACAGTATTAAAAATACAGAAAAAATACGTTCATACGCAAGCGGTAATTTTAACAAAGCATGGTCAAACTCGACAAGTTTGGACTTTGAAATTCAAGCATTAAATTAGTGCTTTAGAAAAATTTAAAATCTTTTTACATAAAGAATTTACGGTAAGAACAGATTGCGAAGCAATAGTTCGTTTTATTAAAACTGATCAAAGTAAAAAAAATTAATAGAACTAGGTGGGTAAATTTACAAAGCATTATACAAGGCATAACAAATAATAGCATAACAAATATGCTTTCTAGAAATATTAATAAGTTATTTGTTGTAGATGGCTAGTAAAGACAAAGGCAAGAAGAAACTCATACATCCAATACAGTTCACAAAAGGATCATCTTCGGGGGAAGAAGACCCAAACTCTAAAGTTCCCTCCAACAAACTCTGAATCAGCGACTTGACAATATTACACCGTTAGAGTTGTTACGAACTTACAATTCTTCAATAAGACCCTAATTGGAGATGAATAGAATTCGTCCTACCAATCCTATTTTTCACAGTTTGGTACAAAAAAAAAACACAGGCTACACAAATAATGACTAGTTCAGTCATTACATTTGGCAATTATGCTTTAAAGGTATGCCATGATGAAGCCAAAAAATTTAGACCCGTCACAGGTATGCAATTAACATATATACAACAATGTTTATTAGACAATGTGTGGCATGCACAAACTATGCCACACGCTTCAACATTTAAGGTAGAGATTTCAAATGCTTTAAGCATTTACTTTAATGAACAAAGGCAAAAGACCTCTGAACTAAAGAAACAAAAAATTTCTCATTATGTAATTTGTAGGGGTACAAAGACGGGTATCTTTAACAAATGGGAGATAGTTGCATAATATATATAGTGTCCCAATCCTATTTATAAAGGATTCTACAGTTCTCCAGAAGCTATGCATGTAGCTAGAGAATGTTTTGGGTCAAACAATTTTTTCATAAAAAGTTAAAACATTTTCAAAAATGGCTAAAGTAAATCATGAGCAACTAATAAAATCTCTCGAGGAAATAATTGGAAGTTACCGGAACAGTCGATGCTATCCAGAAAAAGATACAAAGTATATACAAACCTAGATTGAGAATAGTATGCTAAAACAAATATTAGCACTTCTCAAAGCAAAAAATACATAAATTCAAAAAGACATCTAGAAGAAAGAAAAGAAAGCAAACACAGTTATAAACAGAATAATCTCAGGGCAATGATTTTAGATTTTACTTGGAAACAAACTATGAAACTTGTAATTAAACAATTCAGAGATTTTGAATAGATTGTATAAAGGGGTAACAGTAATACACTTTACAACAAACATTGTTATAAATCGAGAAAATTTGTATAGAGTTCCCAATTATCCTATACACTTTACATCAAAAAATCGTGGACATTGCTTTTCACAAAAACAAACATAAAGGAGTAAGAGTAATACAAAGAAGCCACTATAGTGATCTTGGAATTGGGAATATCAATATGCATCATGTCACAGCCCCTTGTGTTTACAAATAAACTTAAACACGGCCACACTCAACAAAGACAAGATTCTTCAATTCTACCATAATAGTATGATTGATTATCTCGAATTCAAACTAAATAATAAAACATAAACCATCCTTAGCAAGCTTGGCGAAAAGTTTTTGCTAAGAGCAAGCAACATCGCATCCTACGGCTAATCTCCCATCATAGCATGCAAAATATTCACATCCCTTCCAGAAGCAGATAGCCATACCTACAAAAAACAGAATTTTTATCACTGATAGGATAGCTACCCAAAACATAAGTTTTGGAGTGTGAGAAAGATTTGTTGAACAATTAACACTCTTTCGGCAAACCTCAAATCTGCCATTAGATTTTTTCTAGGAAAGCTTCAAATTACTCGCATAAGGATATTATGTACAAATATGGTCACATAAGAATTGAAATACGCTTCTTCCGTTTTCAGAGGAGGGAGACACCATGAGATTAGAACACATCAACAATGAAGAAAATGATGAAGGAAATGTTGAATTTTTCTTAGAAGACGATACAACTACAACGCCATCGATAGACGAGATGCATAGTCAACATCTTTAACCAATTCTCTCCCCCATTTTTTTGAATTGTACTTGTGGAAGTCTTCATTCGTTCTTAATTACGGCTCACCCGCACGCGATTTACGGTTGGAAAAATATATAAAAGACCAAAATACCCTATTAATGAGCCTTAACGGTGGTCACAAATGGTACTTGCGGTACTCGCAATAAAAACGTATCAAATGAACTTTTCCATATATATATATATATGTATATATTTATAAAACTAAGAAATGATATAAAATCATATATAAGAAATACGGGTGTTACAAATACTCTCTTAATGGCAATTTTTAGAGCCATCTTCTCACAATAGGTTATTTTGACCTCAAAATACATCTAAAAGGGTTATAGTAGATATTTTGCTAATTACTTAGGCATAACATGCTAATATCTACAATATAAGGTACTTAATGAAAAGTAATATTGTAAATGAATGAAGAGTATCGAGATTAATTGTGTGATAACCATTTCCTTGTTTCTTGGTCGATTTTTAAGAAATCTTGAAGACTTTTAACCATCTAGATACTTTCGAAGAGAATTTAAATAAAATTTGCTAACGAAGAGAGTGAAGGTATATATTTACTTAATAGAAATGCTTCTTTTCCTTGATCAAACCCTTGAAATTTACAAAATAGAAAAAGATTGCTATTATTTATATAGAAAATACTATAAAAGGACTTGGTTACTCTACATGTTACTGAGTGTCCTTACTCGTCTCTCATTCCTTAACCCAAATCGTTCAACAAACAAATCACTATACCTTTCATATAAAATGCTCCCCAAAACAACTCCAATTGTCAACCCACTTCCAACTCCCAAAGATATAATGATCCATTCAATTCTTTCTCTTGGGAGGAAGGATTCGTACTGATGTCTTGTTGGTGGAGGTATTGGTGTCTTTGAACGCCGACAATTCTTGGATAATGGTTGTCCACACAACCCATGATTGCCTACGTACGAGCTGTTATCAAATGTATTGAATTGTCTTCCTTGAGGTATGTGTCCCTCCAGATGATTGAACGACACATTGAAAATTTCAAGGAAGCCAAGTTGTAACAACTCTTGAGGAATTTCTCCCGATAGCTCGTTTTGGGAGAAATCCAAAGATTCAATATTCTTTAGATTCCCCAAAGATGGCAAGATACGACCGGTAAGATGATTGTTGGAAAGGTTAAGAGATTGAAGCCCTTGAAGATCTAGAAGTGATGATGGGATCTCTCCCACAAAGTTGTTACAAGACATATCAATAGCTATGACTATGTTCAGAATTTTCTCGAACTTTCTTTTGACACCTTTGTTTATTAATGTCATTGAAAATATATACTTACCAGGAAAATATGAAGTAGTCCCAATCTCCGTTCCCATGGCTGACAATTCTCCCGTATAAGTAGACTTCATTGCTTTCCAATTTCGAAAGGACGTGTCTGGCAATTGACCAATGAAACTGTTGTTTGAGAGGTCTAAGATCCGTAACTTAGGGAACTGTGAGCTAATACTTGAGAGACCTTGGATTTCACCATAAAATTTGTTGGACCGCAAAATTAGAACTTCAAGCTCTGCAAGATTTCCCAACCAAAAGGGAAAGAAACCATGAAAGAAGTTATCTCCAAGAGAGAGAACTTCTAAATTGGTGCAATTAGCCAACGATTTTGACACCTGCCCCGTGAGTTGATTTTCGCTCAAATCAATCTCCTTCAACGGACTTCCATGTGTAAAAGTATTAATCATTGGGCCATGAAAGTTATTTCGATCCAGATTCAAAACCGTCAACGAATTTAAGTTGCCTAAACATGGAGGAATGGTTCCCATCATGTTGTTAAAAGACAAATTAAAATATTGAAGGGATTTCACTTCACATATCAATGGTGATATTTCCCTTGTCAAATCGTTATTTGAGACGTCATAAATACTCGTAGTTCGTGGTGGAATTGGTAGCCATCCTTGTAGCTGATTATCACTGAAGTTAATATATTCCAAATAAAGCCATGAGAGATTACGGGGATTCTGATGAAATCCAGTGATTAAGTTTCCTTGTAGGTCAATCACCTGTAATGTTTCTTGGCTATTATTCCAAATCCACTTTGGTACGAGACCTTCAATTTTGTTATCATGAAGTTTTAACAGTATCATTTTGTTTTGGGGACTCAAAAATGCAGGGAATTCCGTCAAGTTACATGATGCGAGTGCTAACACTTCCAATTCTGGAAGGGTGTTATTAGTGTAGTTATTAGTGGCTAGTAATGATATTCTATTTCCACTCAAAGCCAACCATCGAAGTTTGTGAAGTCCTACGAATGTGTCTAGGTCTACCGTGCCATTAAATTTGTTAAAACCTAGGTGAAGAAATACTAGACTTTTGAAATTTGAAAAACCACTTGAAATTGGCCCTTGCAAATTATTCAATGAAAGGTCTAAATCTGTTAGTGTAGTAAGGTTCATAACTGAAGATGGAATTAGGCCTGTGAGCTCATTTTTACCGAGACCTAATTCAGTGAGTTGTGTCATGTTAGAGAGTGAACCTGGAATATGCCCCGAGAAAAAACAGTTAGAGAGGACCAATGATACCAAATGGTTTAGTTTGCCTATTGAGTCGGGTATGGTCCCGCCAAAACCTGTTGCATTCAAATTCAGGTACACAAGTAAATTGCTGTTATGAAATTCAGGTAAGAAACCTGTGAGGTTGGTATTGTTTCTCATGTTAAGATATTTCAGCTTGGGTAACTGAAATATTGCCAATGGAAATTCATCTTGAAGCTGACAATTATCAAGATTGATTAACCTCAATGAAGAAAAATTGGCCAAGCAATGAGGTACAGAAGAACTAACATCAACCCATGAGAGTCGGAGTTCTTCAAGTCTAGTCATGTTTTGTAGCAGATATTCGAGGCTAGGACTTCGAACCTTTAGTGAATTCCACGACAGATCTAACAAAGACAATTGCACCAACTGTGAGATTTCACTTGGAATTTGGCCACGGAATCCAGAATCAGAGAGATCGAGGATTCTCAATTGCTTTAAACGACCAATCTCAGAAGGGATTTGAGATTCAACAAAGTTGTTCATCGACAGGTTGAGCATCCGAAGATGCACAAGGTTGAAAAGGGTGCTATTGGACTTGATAGGTCCATGGAGAGAGCTCTGGCTCAAGTCAAGCCTGATCACATGACCCTCATCGCTACACACGACACCGTACCAGAAACAACAATCATAATTAGAATCATGATGATGTGATGCATTGCTTGTGATCTTCCTCCAAGAGTCAAACCTACCATCATCAAATGATGTATAAGGTTGAAGAATGGCTTGCTTAAATTGGAACAAAGCTAAACACTCTTCATCATGGCGTAATAACGAAGATGCAGTTGAAGCAAGAACGATTATTACATATAAAAAGGAGATGGTTTGCTTGAAGCCGAAAGCCATGAAGAGAAGTAGGTTTATTTATAGATATATAGGCAACGTTGTTCACATATTTATATTAATAGTGTGTGAACTTTTAAGTCGACGATGCAATGATATGAGTCTTCATGACATTGGGGAGAATAGTACGTGGCCACACTCTTGGGCCAACTTACATTATACCAATTAATGTGTTCAATAATCTTTAGTTTATAACTTTACATCGACACAGGGGTATTGTTAATTACTTTATCGTATTTTTATTTACTACTTTAACAGCTTGATTATAAACACGTAAAATGGTTAACTAAATTTCAAATTTTTACGATGTTAAAAAGCTATAACATATACGGTAAAACAATTATAAAATATACTATACGTTAAAAAAAGTGGTAAATCTAATAGAAATTAGAAATTTATATATACATAACACTATGCTCAAATTTTTTTTGTAGAACCTCTGAATAAATAACATTCCTCATTTTATTTGTAACGTTTGTCTTCTTTATCTAAAACTAGAACTTTTGAACCATTTTATTCTTTACTCGAGAAACTACAACATTTAAGTGAAATCATTAATTTCTTTAGAAAACCTCTCTTATTCAGCAGTATAGATAACTCTCTTATGAAAGAAAATACAAATATGTATGTCTGGAATACCTCTCTTATTCAGCAATATAGATAACTACAATAATAAATTGGATTATTAAAAAACTCTTATAAAATAAAGATATATAAATAAGTAAATAAATATTGTTTAAATTAAGTAACTCCGATGACCCTTTTTTAAGAATATTTTTTTTCTTTTATTAAAGTTATTAAATGATCCAACTTAATTTTAAAAAGTCTTGTTCTATCTTTGCCTATAAGCCAAGTTTTTCTAGAATTTTACATAACTTTGGTCATTTTTATCTCAATAATAGAAAACAAAATTAGCAAAGAAAAAAGGCAATGAAAATCAATGAAAGAAGGTAATAAAATTAAAATGTTAAGGAGCGGTTTTTGAAAATTCAAACATATATAGTAGCATAAATAACATATATAGTAGCATAAATGGCATAATCAAATTTGAATTTTAAATTTAATCCAATTAATAATTCATAAATCATTTAAGAAAATAAAATAGATAATTGATTGAAAAAATTCTAAAAATAAAATAACATCTTAACCTTTTTTAATATGTTTTAAAAGTTAAAAAATTATATTAGATATTACATATCTCATATATCTCATAAGAAACAAAGAAATTTATAATATATGTTAAAAATTAAAAATTATATATCTCATAAGAAACAAAGTAATTTATACTTATAATATTAAAATCTATCTAAATTTAGTAGGATTCTCGTTCTCCACATATTTTATATTATTAAAAACGAATTTAATCAATTTTATTGCATGGCTCTCATTTAAAAATTAATTTTTATTGCAAAATCTTGACAATATACTTGGTCAAAATCTAGTTTTAATTTTCTCATCCAAATTATTTTTTTTTGCAAAAAATTAAAAAAGCGTCAAGACCCAAGATGTCTACCAATACCAAACTCCTCCACACATACCTTGACTTGCATTATGACCCAAGATTTAAAAAAAAAGAATTCTAACAAGGTTTAGTTTATTAATCTAACTTATTATATTTTGTTATTGTGTATATTAGATTTTAAAATTTTCTATTATATGTATTAAACTTTTGATTTATCGTTATTGTGTTTATTAAACTTTTTATTTTATGTACTAAACTTATACATTTTTTTTATGTAACCAAAATATATACAATAGCAACAAATTAAAAATTCAATACACACAATATAAACTTTTAAAGTTTGATATACATAAATGATCCTGAACTATCCAAACGTGAAGATGAAGTCAAAGAAAAAAAATGGTTGACTTAGCTCATATTATCACTATATCAAATTTGTAAATTTTTGTATAGTTTATTTTAGTTTAGTTTTAGCTCTTATAATGTGATATGTAAACAGTCATTGCTCTAATCATTCAACACTTGTAATTTGCAAGCTAGGATATCTTAGTAAATGCTAATATGTATAGTAGAAAATATAAAATCCTAAATATAGAAAAAGGATAGAAAAGATACGAGATAAGTGCCAAAAATGCATTATTTAGTCAATCTTATTTTCATTTACTCCTAAGTCTATGTGAATCAATTGTAAAGTTTTGTCAACATCAAATAGGGAGAGATTGCCGGGAAGATAACTGTTTCAACCCGATAATTAAACCATATTATTGAATTTGAACACCCATCTAGTTCTATGACATTAGGCTTCGGAACCAAAGTCCATACATTGTTTCTTGTGAAATCGGATAGTTCATATTGCATGTCCTTTATGACTATCCAATGGGGATCATTTGGTGCTTCATTCACTTGCTTAGGTTCTATTAAAGAGAAAAATCTAGAAAACAATCAAATGTTTCCTAAGTTCTTGTAAATTTCCAGTTACTTGATCATGTGGATGATCTTTCGGTTCTTCAAAGGATTCATGACCTTGGTTTATTAAAATGAGTTATTGATCAACTAAGGATATTGCTGATTCAACTTTAGCTTGAAATGCAGTGGTTATCTCAATTGATGTATCAATACTTGGCATATACTTTGAGTCTTGTGAAGAAGGCTCAGAAGGTTCAACAATTAAGATAGGATTGGGTTGGAATGGAACTATGTGAGTGCATGGAGGGTTTAAATTATTTAGATTCATCTACCGAATACCGGGAAGTCATCTACGAATACTTCCATGAAATCCTCGACCATATCGTGGAATATGGTGGTCATGCAGCGTTGGAAGGTTGCTGGTGCATTACATAAACCAAACGGCATTCTCCGGAAGGCAAACGTCCCATATGGATATGTGAAAGTCATCTTCTCCTGGTCCTCAAGGTTGATGATAATATGGAAGTAACCCGAAAAACCATCTAGGAAGCAATAATAAGCATTATTATAAAGACGTTCAAGCATCTGATCTATAAATGGAAGGGGAAATGCTCTTTTCAAGTGGCATCATTTAATCTGCGGTAATCAATGAACACCCTCCAACCTGTGACTGTTCTAGAGGGAATGAGTTCATTCTTTTTATTGGTGACCACTGTCATCCCTCCCTTCTTTGATACCACTTGGATTGAACTAACCCACGGAGTGTCCGGCGTCTAAAAGTTTCACAACTTCTTTCTTTACAACCTCTTGTATTTTTGGATTCAAACGGTACTGGGGTTGAACAACCGGCTTGGAATCATCTTCCATATGCGAGCAATATGATGGATCGATTCCTTTGATATTGGAAATGGACCATGCGATCACATTTTTCGTTTTTTAGGACATCAACAAGTTGACTTTTTTCGGTGTCGAATATTCCCTATGATATGATGACGGGAAACTGAGAGTTGTCCCCTAGAAAGGCATACTCTAGATGTTGAGGTAAGATTTTCAGTTCAGATTGTGTACAAGAATCGGGCGTCGCGTTGCGACCACGTGGTGGATGCATCGTGATGTCCTTTTTTTTAGAAACCTCAGATCGCGATGATTCACCCTACCGTGACGTGTCCATCGCATCCTCATGCCATGACAGGTGAAAATACTGTGCCTTCGATTTGGGTTCCGGCCCATCTACCAGCATCCTCTCAAGCTCCCCCAGGTCTTTTTCTACATCTATAAGACCTTCTCCTAGTGACATTCTGTAACGCCCCAAATTCTAAAATTTGATATTTGAAATAAAACACATATAAGTATTCATATCTAAAAGTTTTACGTAAAAACAGAAGCATAATTTATTTGAAAACCTGTTGTATCAAAATATACACATATAAATACAATCACAAGTTTAATACCAAAAATTTGATGTTTACAAACTAGGCGTTAAGTGTTTTAAAGAGTTTATCAAAATATAGTCAAATCGAAGCTTTGCCCTTGTCTTTGCTAAAACCTGCAAAACATTTTAAAAATAGTATTTGATAAGCTACGAGAGCTTAGTGAGTAAACTAGACTAAACATCATATAAACACACGTATAAAATCATATAAAGATAATACACGTATGTCAAGTAATCAATGCTAGCCACTGGTTCTAGACCCAGGGCAGTCACATTTGTAACAATATTGTATCACATCTGAACCTTACTCCACAAAGCAGTATGGTGTATACACATATGAATAACATTACATTTTAGTAATCTGATATGATAACATACATACTACAGATATGAATAGTAGTCTAGAAGACTCACCTTATAATTGCTGTAAAACAGTCCACAATTGATAATAATTTAGTGAACATGCCAATGACAAGTCTCTACATGAAATAATACGAAATAAATATCAAACATGTGTTGCTACTGATCTTAATAACTTAACAGGGCATAGGCACGCCCGTGTCTTATGAAGGCACGCCCGTGCCTTATACAAGGTACTCCCGTGCCTTACACGAAATACCCCCGTGATCACAAGGCATACTCTGGGGCTTTCTAGAATAGGGCACGCCCGTACCCTTATGGGTCCGCCCGTGCCTCCTCAGGTACGCCCTAGGGCACATTTTGATCTTGAGGGGCACGCCCGTCCCCTTCAACTTGCAGTAGCAGTACACCGACTGTACATGCTGTCTCCGGCCAAAACATCACCAAAACTCAATATAAATGATTCTAACTCTGTAGGGGTGTTGTCCTACACCCAAAACCAACTTATAACAATCAAATAACAACAAGAAACATTCTTTGATCCTTAAATCCATTAGTTGACCCATGTAAACACCTTTTTCAATCAAACAAAACATACCTTGTTGATTCTACGATGGAGATGATGATCCAATGATGATAAAGTTGTTGTTTTCTTGATAAAAAATCACAGAATAAGGGAGAGATTTTAGCTGTGAATATGTACGATGTGTATGTGTGTTTGAATTGCTAGTTTTTTTACTTTAAAAGTCAATATATATATACACACACACACACTCACACAAGTTTTTCAAAATTGCATAATTGGTCCCTTGACCATCCAAGTTTCATTTTTGACGGTTTTGGCCCCTCTAATTTATAACCACATCTTATCACATATATCCATTTATAGCTCATATAACAATTTGTACATTTCTCGCATTAAATTATAAATAAGATTATGGATGTTACAACTCTTCCACACTTGAAATGATTTCGTCCCCGAAATCAACTTCTAAAGAGTTCTTAATAATTACTCATCATTTCCTGTTCAGGCTTCCATATATAATCTGACCCCTTTATCACATAAAGCCTTAACCTTCCGTTCTAACATACTTACATGTTGTTTCACATATTATAGTTTATCATCATTACTAACATCTTCCAACAATACAATTTCAGACTCATCTTCTAAACACTTTCTGAGATATAATACACGGAAGATATTATGAATCTGTGACAACTTTTCTAGTGATTCTGGTCTATGAATCTAATCACATTTTTCCACGGTGACACTTTAATTATACATATCTCCCCCACTAAAAAACTGATGTGGTGATCTTTGTTTATCTGAGTAACTCTTTTGTCTATTCTAGCAACTAACAATCTATTTCATACCTTCTGAATCTGCTCTGTCTTTCGCTGCACCATTTCTATACTATCCGGCTCTTTCTAACCCCCATCATCCAATACACTGAAACTCGACATTAATATCATACAAAATTTCATATGTTAGCATCCCGATGTTGGACTAGTATCTGTTATAATACAAAACCCTATCAAAAGAAAATATGTACCCCTTGAATTAATAACACAATTATGAAATATGCTTTCCATCATCTATATATTTCTTTCATTCTGACCTGTAGTGGGATGAAACTTAATTCTCAACTTTATATGAAATCTGTTCCAAATCCTGGAAGTGAATCTGGTACCCCTATCTGATTCAATAGAGACTGATATACTATTACATAACAACATATCTTTCACATACACATATGTTAAACGTTCTGAAGAATAATTCTCTCTAATGGAAACATAATATACACTTTTAATTAACCTGTTTACAATCACCCATATCACATTATAACCTCATAGAGTTTTGAGTAATTTGGTATTCAGGTTCATTATAATATTTTCTCATTTCAAAACTGGTATATCCACAGATAATAACTTCTCATATGATTTCTAACATTTAGCTTTCATTTGTACTCATTTAAAAACATTTCCTCACTTATCTGACTACATCTCATTTCACAACCGGCCACCAATAATCTACCATGAGGTCTTTATACATTTCGTAGCTTCTGGCTAAAAGGAAAATCTGAACTTGTGAATTTCATTTAGATGTGTCTGACGCACATCTCCATAATCTGATACCCATATACGATCATATCTAATAAATATATCACAACTGTCTTTAATCGGATTAATTACTTGTCTTTGTATTCACTCTTTATTATACTTTTCACTTTTGATTACTTTTGACTGGGTTGTTCTTATCACATTTGAATAAGAGCGTCGTAACTATTATGTAGATTACTAATTCCACATAAATATTGTTTCTGATTTTCTGTTCAAAACATCGGCTATAACATTAGCCTTACCCGAATAAAATAATATTCCACTCATAATCATTCAATAGTTTCAACCAGTGTTTCTGTCGCCTTTAAAGGTTTTCTGATCCACAAAATATTTCAAACTTTTATGATTAGGTAAACGGTACAATTCACATTGTAAATACAATGTCTCCATATTTGAAGTAACAAAACCATTGATGTTAATTTCTAAGTCATAAATCAGGTAATAATTTCTATGTGGCTTTACTGTGTAGAAGTACAAGTAATAACTTTGCCTCTCTACATTAATACACAACCCAGACCACTGTACAATCATCATAAAATACTATTATTTCTTCAATCACTTTAGGTAGCGCAAAACCATCGCTTCACAAAATTTCTGCTACTAATTCCATAAAGCTGTTGATTACTGTCGGGTTCTTTGGCGGCTCTCACTTCATCACCTATTCTATTTCTCAGAATTCATCTCAATTCCATTTATTCTAATAAATTGTCTAAATAATTGCATTTCTTGTATCTTGAATTCACATTTGAAGAACTTAACATATAACTATTCTCTACTTTGTATCTCTAAGACTTTTCAAACATGTTTCTCATGATCTGCCAAACCTCTGAAATAAATATGTATATCGTGTATGATCACAATTACTGAACTATTTAACACTGGCCTATACACCCTATTCATTTAACGCATAAGCAAGGCCAAAAGGCATCATAACCAATTCAAAATGCCCAAACATGATGTGAACACGATTTGCTGATCTTAGGCTGATGATGATAATCAGACCTCGAGTCAGCTTTAAAACCCACTTTACCCTATTATAACTGATCAAGTAATTCACATATTCTAAGCAACGAATATATATATATATATATATATATATATTCTTGATGATTACTTTATCAAATTCACAATAATTAATACACATATAAAAGGTATCATCCTTATTTTTCACATATAATATAGGTACACCTCATGAAAAACTAGTGGGTCTAATAAACCCCCTCATTTAGCAATTCTTGGATTTGTTTCAATAGTTCATATATTTCTGAAGGAGCAAGTCTGTACGAAGCCCTCGTAATCGGTGAAGCTTTCAACACCACATTAATTCTGAACACAATCTGTCTTTTTGGCGGTAACATGTCAAGATACTCACATACCGCTTTCACATCTTTTAAACTCATTTATTTCTTCTCTAATATAATATTTATAACATAAACTAAGGAAGTAGTGTACTAATGCTCAAGATACTTCCTATTTTTAGAACTAACCAAACATATTACTTTCTAGTTTTGATATTAACACATATAATTAGTTCTTTCCCACTTGGGATACGAACTCATATCACTTTTTGTTCACACAATATTGTAACCTCCAGTCTATTCCAATCACTACTTGGAATTCCCTCACATTCATAAGTATATATTTACTAAGGAATTTAATAATATCCGTTTCTATCACATTATGCTCATACACATTTGATCTTCATGTAACCATAGTTGATTCTATTCTAACTTCTTATGTCGTCATCTGGAAAGCTCTCACTTTTGGTTATTGATATATTCTTCTCTTTCACTTTCTTGGGTTCCCACAATTCTTACTCATATGACCCGGTTTCCATATTTAAAACATGTTAGTGAATCAAACCTGCTTTCTCCCAATTGATATGTCTTGTATGCTGAGCAGGTAGGGTAGATATTTTGCATCATTTTATTCTTACGAACCTCCATTCTTGTTTTCTTAAACACCAGTACAACTTCCTATATCGGTTTCCTTTCTTTTCTGTCTCTCTAACTCCGGCTGCATCCATTATGGATTTCACATCTTGGTGTTTACAAACATCTATAAATTTTCATATGTTGGACTGGAATGCTATAATATACCTATATATTTTTATCTTTTCATTGCCAATATAATCCGAATAAAATATGCATTTTTCTGAAACATCACATTGATTTCTTGCATTGTCTTTATTGTCTGTTCTACTTGTGGAAATCATCCATAACTCTGCTATTATTTACTATGGCACAAACTGCCCGATTATAATTTCTTTAAACTCTTCTCACATCATATCTTCATTCTCAGGTTCGTACATACATATATGAAATGCACTCTCGATCTCTGAAATCTACTTATGACTGACAGTCGATTTGTTAACATGTATTACATTGATGGTTGAGACGCGGAAATTCCTTGAATATACAACCCTTTGATACATCACGAATAATAATTTGGGGTTAATAATTAACCCTTTCATGTTTTATAGTTAATCTTGATACTAACTCTTATTTGATCACTTCTTTGTTCTTTTATCTGTTCTACAACTCGTAAAATAATATAGCATATACTCTGCCTCATCACTTTACTAAGTGTTATGTACTGAATTCTCCAATTGTAAATTCTGATACTTAACAAATTTTAAATCTGGGCTTTCACACCCCTGTCACACTATACCTTTATAAGCATACATTCACTTGTAATATTAGTTTCTATCCCTCTGGGTTTGTGACTAGAACCACCCTTAGGGTTATTCATTACTCTTGAACCTCCTGTGTTTATCATTCCGGTAGTATAGATAAAGCATTAAGGCAATAGGTAGCTTTACCACACTATCCTCTATAACAAATAGTTAATAGCACATACAACATATCGGTATACCTATCAATATATCCAAAGTATTTCTATACATACTAAGGAATTATATATATATATATTCCCAGGTGTACTACCTTTACAAGTACCCCTTACCCGATTCATAAGATTCCTCACGATTCCATTAAGTTCTAACATATATCATGTGTTTGTAATAATATGGGCCCTTATATTACTCTAAACACACTATACACGTTCAATGTTAACTTTATCACAAAACGTCCCGATTCACAGGCTTAGACCATGTATCACCAATGAATTATATCACATATTCATATAACAATTTAATTCATCATTAATGCACATATAAAGCCAACTCTTAACAATTATATACACATATATCATATCTGTTCTAAACACATCATGTTCTCACGTAATACATAATCGGTATAATTGCTAGTATACTCACCAAGCTACAAGCCTCCAGTTTGAAATTTTTTTTCAAACCATGGTTTAAGTCCACACTGTGTATTGCACACATCCAGATCCCTCAAACCGTGGCTCTGATACCAAGTTGTAACGCCCCAAATTCTAAAATTTGATATTTGAAATAAAACACATATAAGTGTTCACATCTAAAAGTTTTACATAAAAACGGAAGCATAATTTGTTTGAAAAACTATTGTATCTAAAGATATGCACATAAATACAATCACAAGTTTAATACGAAAAACTTGATGTTTACAAACCAGGCGTTAAGTGTAACACTGCTTCTGAAAACAGTTACTTTAGTGACAGTTTAGATTTGGCAGCGGAAATTTTTGTTTTAATAATAACAAACTGTTAATTACATCTTCATCTTTTCAAACAAAACGTTGGTGTTACCTATAACCGGAACCGACCATAATATCAGTTACATTACAACATGATAAAGTGTTCCAACCTACAAGGGGCATTTACATCAAAAGCCACCCGCCTCACTAGGCCTTGTAGTCTTTACCTGAAAAGGGGCAATATAGCACCATTAGCTAACACTTAGCTAGTGAGTACATACTTATCATAAGCATCAATACAGTAAGTCATGCAGCATACATGTCGTACATAAGCAATCATTGCTAGCTTAACACATAGCGGTGTGCTGACAAGATCAGTAAGAGTCATGTCTTGAAGGGCAATCAATCCCGCTTAACAACTCAGACCGGGGGATCAGACACAACCATCCGCGCTAGTGGGGGAGCATAAAGCAGTCCACCAAGCATTGTTCACGGAGCCAAAGACTCCTCAAGTAATCCAGCTGTTATCCAGCCGATTACCACTCACGTTAAGGCACGGCGGTTCTGCAGAACCTCGACCCGGGATGCACCCCGAATCACCGTTAAATCCCGAATTATGACCGAAGTCCCCTTGGGATCCAAGTACAGAGTTGACCTTAACCATGCGTCAAATAGTCTACAGACAATGCACATACACATATACGTACATATGATCCCACAGGGATCCATCATCATCATCATCATCATCATATATCGTACATATGATCCCATAGGGATCCATCATCCAGTCATTCATTCGTATAGTACGTCATTAATAACTAAGCTGTTCCAATCTGGACCCGCTGGCATGCACCTATTATATATCTTACAGGCAATCATAACATCATTCAAAACTTACACTCACCTTCTTGAGCATACCTGCAAAAACAAGTTAGACTTACATAACACATTCATACAGTCATCTAGTATACAAGCCATACTCTATTAAGTCTCATGAAAGTAGGCACATGATAAAGTGTTCCAACCCACAAACAGGAACCGACCATAATATCAGGAACCGACCATAATATCATGAAAGTAGGCACATGATAAAGTGTTCCAACTCACCTTCAAACAAAACGTTGGTGTTACCTATAACAGGAACCGACCATAATATCAGATTACATTACAACATGATAAAGCATTCCAACCCACAAGGGGAATTTACATCAAAAGCCACCCGCCTCACTAGGCCTTCTAGCCTTTACCTAAAAAGGGGCAATATAGCACCATTAGCTAACACTTAGCTAGTAAGTACATACCTATCATAAGCATCAATACAGTAAATCATGCAGCATACATGTCGTACATAAGCAATCATTGCTAGCTTAACACATAGCGGTGTGCTGACAAGATCAGTAAGAGTCATGTCTTGCAGGGTAATCAATCCCGCTCAACAACTCAGACCGGGGGATCAGACACAACCATCCGCGCTAGTGGGGGAGCATAAAGCAGTCCACCAAGCATCGTTCACGGAGCCAAAGACTCCTCAAGTAATCCAGCTGTTATCCAGCCGATTACCACTCACGTTAAGGCACGACGGTTCTGTAGAACCTCGACCCGGGATGCACCCCGAATCACCGTTAAATCCCGAATTATGGCCGAAGTACCCTTAGGATCCATCTACAGAGTTGACCTTAACCATACGTCAGATAGTCTGCAGACAGTTCACATACACATATACGTACATATGATCCCACAAGGATCCATCATCATCATCATCATATATCGTACATATGATCCCATAGGGATCCATCATTCAGTCATTCATTCGTATAGTACATCATTAATAACTAAGTAGTTCCAATCTAGACCCGCTGGCATGCACCTATTATACATCTTACAGGCAATCATAACATCATTCAAAACTTACACTCACCTTCTTGAGCATACCTGCAAAAACAAGTTAGACTTACAGAACACGTTCATACAGTCATCTATCATACAAGCCTTACTCTATTGAGTCTCATGAAAGTAGGCACTTGGTCCTGACTTTGTTAATACAAGCTCACCTAGATTATCATCACTTATATTAATCATCTATACATGCATACAAACAATCATAAAAACTTAACTTTGGACTTTAGCACAAATCCGCCAAAATTGTCGGATTTGGGGAAATCCGATGGTTCTTGCAGATTTTGGGAAAATCCGACACTTACATGCGGAATCCGACACTTAGGAAATGTGACACTTAGGAAATCCGACAATCATGCGGATTCCGATACTTAGGCATCTCTGACTTAATTCAATGGAATCCGACACTTTCGAAATTCAACAAATACAAGGAAATCCGATACTTTATCGGATTCCGACACTTACGAGGAAATCCGACATTCTTGCGGATTTCAACACTTTGGGAATCCCACATGCATATGGAATCTGACACTTGCGGATTCTAACACATAGAAGGAAATTCGGGACATGGAAATCCGACACTTTATATCAGGGACATCCGAAATCCGAGACATGTGGAAATCCGATACTTCTATCGGATTCCGACACTTTGCGGATTTCATCAAACTAGCGGATTTCTTCACAACAGCGGATTCCGACACCTTCAAGGTCTCGGAATCCGACATCTTCATAATCTGGAATTCCGACAACTTCATTGATCATCTTAACAACTTCAAATTTGTTGGTTTTATGCCCAACACATCTTAGAACTTCATGTTCCACTCATACAATCACTTTAAACACATTAAATCCATACAAGAACACCAATTATGCAAAACCCATTTAGAAAGTGAGTTTTCATGTTCTTCAGAGTATTCTTGCATGAATTTGTGTTTCTAGCATAATAAGACATGAATTTGATCTTCTATACATGCTTAAATCACAATACATACCTTTTGTGAATTAACAACAATAACCGCGTTCTTCTTCTTCTTTTATAAACTGAGAGTAGAGAGAGAGAAAAGAGAGTGTGTTTGTGTTTGTCACCTTTGACTTTGAGTCAACTAAATCACACACACATCTACATATACACACATATTCCAGAGGCGGTTTGCCTCTGGATTTCCTATTTCTTTTTCCTTCTTTTTAATTTAATCACTTATATACATATATATATATATATATATATATATATATTAATATGCACGTACACACACATACTTACAAACACACACAAATACACTTAAACACATAAACATACATGCATTCACTTAAACTTAACAAATACATACAAATAAATACTCCCTATTACATTAACTACTTACGCGTACATACTATTTACAACTAGGCCCAAGTTGAGGATGTTACAAATCTACCCCCTTAAGAAGATTCCGTCCTCGAAATCTACTCAGTGATAAACAGGTGAGGGTACCTTGCCTTCATTTCGTCCTCAACTTCCCAAGTCAGGTTTGGACCTAGGTTGTGCTTCCACTTAGCAAGGACTAGCTTGATCATCTTCTTGCGTAGTTTCTTGACCTTCGTGTCAAGAATCTCCACAAATTCTTCTTCAACGTTGCACTTGCATAAATAGCATACGTTAAAGATGACATATATACAGACTAGTTCAGGTGACAGCTCAAGAGTTACCGTCTGATCATTGACTTTACACACGACTTTGAATGGGTCTATAGAACGTGGACTTAACTTCCCCATACGTCCAGAACGAATGATGTCTTTCCAAGGAGAAACCTTCAAGAACACACGATTACCGACATGAAATGTAGCGGGACGACGCTTAGGATCCGCATACATCTTTTGTCGGTCACAAGCTGCTCTCAGCTTTTCAAAAGCTATACCAACTTCATCAGATATGATCTAGACGACCTCAAGTCCAGCGAATTGCTTCTCACCAGGTTCCAACCAACAGGTCGGAATGCGACATCGTCTTCTGTAAATCATCTCGTATGGTGGCATTACAATGCTGGAATGACATGAATTATCATAAGCAAATTCAATCAATGGGAGATGAGAATCCCATGATCCACCAAATTCGAGTACACATGCACAAAGCATATCTTCCAACGTCTGGATCATACGTTCAGATTGGCCATCAGTCTGCGGATGATAGGCAGTGCTCAGATGAACACAAGTGCCTAATTCATATTGCAAACTTTGCCAGAACTAGAAACAACAGTGAGTGAAAATCAAAACAATTAAACGAGAAAGACCGTGACGCGACACAGTCTTATCAACATAAAACTGAATCAAATGAGTCAACAAAACAGACCCATTTGTAGCTAAGGAACGAACATCAACTCCGGAATATCTAATCTTTGCAGACGATCACAAGGTCTCGGGTATTCATCTCGATTGGCGTGCATATATGAAATCGTCGTGATCTTCATAAATTTAGCTTCCGTTGACAGTCCTCCATGGCTTAAAGCATACGTTACAACATTGGCTTCACAAGGGTGGTAACGGATTTCATAGTAGACAGTAAAGTCTTCTGAACCATCTAGCAAGGTGAGGATCGAGCTTCACACAATATTCACTTCAAGGTCTGAAAAGTTCCCTCCTGAGCTTTGGACCACACAACAGACACAACTTTACAAGTTAGTTTAGCCAACGGACCCACAGGCTTCAAGAAATTGTGGATGAACCGCCGATAGCAGCCAGCTAAGGCAATGAAACTTTTAATTTCAAAAGGAGTTCGAGGAACTCCCTAATTCATCACTGCTCCTACCTTAGTTGGATCTACTTGACACTATCCTTACGGATAATATGACTAAGGAAATACATTTCCCTTAGCCAGAACTCACACTTAGACAACTTGGCGTACAATTGTTCTCGTTTAAGAATTTTGAGAACATATCAAGGATGGAGCTCACAATTGACATCTCTGACCGGAGGTAAACTCTGCAGTTCTTCAGGAAACACATCAGGGTAATCAAACACTACTATGATATGTTGGACTGGTCGTTTCTCTATCTTGGCATCAATAAATATGCAAAGAAAGAGTCACAACTTTTAAAACAAACTTCTAAATATGCGAAGAAAGAGTCACAACCTTAGCCTCCATACCCTACACCTCGCTCTTAGAAAGATATCAACTATATGCACGAAAAAGGCAGATTCATCATAGATTTTAGAATGTTTCATACATTTATCTATGTCAAAGGTGATGGCATCTATGCCTACTGATGTGCGTATAGCGTACCCGTTTTGAATTTATAAATCTGAGTTATTTAGCACGACTACAACACAAATAGGCAGGAGAACCTAATCGTATCATAGTATAGTAAATAGGTACGGGTGTCGAACACTAGGGGAACGGGTATGATTTTAATATAACTCTACTAATTATATATTAAACTAATAAAATAACTAAAGGGGGGAATTTAGAATCTTATCAATAAAAATCCAAACTTTATGACTCTAAATTACTACTAACACTATTGAATTCCAAAAACAAACCAAAGAGAGTCAAAAGCAAAAATCTTTATGGACTTAAACTTATCAATTCAAAGGTTTCCCTCCCTAGACTCGATTTCACCTCTTTTTAGCTAATTAATTCAATTTATGCATGCAATGGACATATAATCACTATATACCGATTCCTATATTAGTTATACTCATGGTCAGATTATATAACTCTATAATTATGGTTTTAACTAACCTTATGGTCACGAGATTGATCAAAACACATAATTAGCCGATTTTAAGTTCGTGTCAAGAAAGACTTAATCTTTATGTTTGTTTAGGTTAACCAAACATGTATTAACATATAAATGGTCATTATATATTAATCACACACATTAAAGTTTCTTTTTTCAGAAGTTTAACCTAGGATTGGTCTATCACTAGTCTAGATTGTCTATTGGTCCTAAACAATCAAGATTCAAGTCACATAATTGGTCCTCCAACTTGTGCAAACTCAGTAAATAAACTCTAAAAACGGAAACCAAAACACATGTGGATCATCAATTAAACAATACAAGACAAATTATATAGCAAACATGTCCAAATTAACATAAATTAATCAACTTTATTGAGGTTCATCTCCTCTAGGAAGGAAAACATGAAATATCAGCCAAGAAACATCCCAATAAACTTCTAGAAATTAATAAACATTAAAAACAAAAGATGGATTAGAAAGAATAATAAAACCACGATGATCCAAAGCCGAAATCTTCAAAATCAAAGCTCCAATCCTCCAAATACGAGCTCCACAGCTCCTGGAATGCTTTTGGACGTGTTTTGGCAGTATTTGGGTAGTATAAGTTGGGTTGTTTATCCCAAAATCGATCTGGAATAAAAAACTGAAAACAGGGGCATCGCGTCGCGACGGGTGAGTTTGACGTGATCCAAAACTCTTTTGAAATTTGAAATTCTGATAAAATCGTCGCGCCGTGACCTCGCTTTTTTAGACTTTGACCATAAAAGTGAAATTGTAGCCCTCTGAGTCTAGTTTCCGTGGCCTTTTTAATCACCTCAATCCGAGTTCGTATCAGTGAGATATGATCAAAACATTGGAGGTTTGTCGGCGCGGACAGCTTTTCTCATTTCTTCAGTTTTTGCTCAAAACTTTTCATCATCCACCTTTTTAACCTGAAATTCAATAAATGAAGATAATTAAGTATAGTTTACTTATTTATAAACAATAACAGACTAAAATAAAACATATATCTCTTAATATATATATATATATCTAAATTTAGCGATATCACCTACCCTGAGTGTCAGCTGTGATTCATGAATATTGAATAAAGCTCGAGCTGTACTCAAGAAGGGTCTACCTAAGATGATAGGTACTTTGTCATCTTCCTCCATATGTATGACAATGAAGTCCGCAAGAAAGATGAATTTATCTACCTTCACTAGTAAGTCCTCTACTATCCCGCGTAGATAAGTAACAGACTTATTTGCCAGATGTATAGCGATATAAAAGGGTTTAGACTGAGGCAAGTCTAGTTTGGCGAAGAAAGAATATGACATCGGATTCATGCTCGCACCCTAGTCAACAAGTGCATGACTAATGGGAAGATTTCTAAATTGGCAAGGTAGAGTAAGACTCCCTAGATCAGCCATTTTCCTCGGGATCTTATTGCGCATAGCTGCTGAGCACTAATCATTGAGTGTTACACTTGACACTTCTTCCATTTTTCTTTGGGTTAGTAAAAGGTCTTTCATGAATTTAGCATATTTTGGCATGTGGGGCATAGTTTCAACAAAAGGAATGTTGATATGCATAGATTTCAAGTGCTCGAGAAATTTTCAATACTACTTATCCTGCTAGTCTTGTCTAAGATGTTGTGGAAATGGTATTGGTGGGTGGTATGGTTTCACTAGAGTTGGAACAGATGGTGTAGTTTTGGGTTCAGGAGTTACCTCATTTTCTTTCCCCATACCCTTATCTGGCTGACTAGATGTTGGCTCGTTAAGATCATCAAAGGACCTAGTAGGAGACGGGTTTTCAACTTTTTTTACCAATCCCGGTAGTTAAAGCTTTAGTTTCGGTTAACTACTACTAGGAAGAATGCTAGGAAAGCGATCACGGAGAACCCGAGATATCTTCCCAATCTGGCTCTCGATATTATGAATGAAAGCCTGTTGGTTCCGTAGTGCTGCTTTAGTACATAAGCCGATTTTCTTCACTAGCTCCTCAGTCTCCTTATGCCTTTGGTCTCATGCTACTGTGAATCGCATGAGAACATCCTTGAAATTTGGCTTCTTTTTTCCCCTTCGGCTATTCTCTCGGATAGAACCTTAGGCCATACTTCCTATATCTCCCCTCCATCTCCTTGTGGTATCCGGGATAATCATATCTATCCCCTTCCGGATAATCATATTTATCCCTAGCTGAATAACACACGGATTCCTTAAGATTTCCACTCTCATAATATGGGCAATCTTTAGCAAGATGGGGTTTGATATAGTTGTTACAACCAACCTGCATAACATGAATGTTTTGATTCACTTTTTTCATGTCTCGCCCCGGTGCATAACTTGGCACCGAGGGATGCTATGCTATCAGAGGTATCAACTGTAGCTGCAGTCTTTCTACAAAAGGAAGCATCTCTTGTAGAATGACACTGATGGGAGTGCTGAGCCATCTCGTCAATTATGGTATATCCATCTGTGAGAGTTTTATTTGGTATTGGTCTTTGAGAATCGATCATTTGTCTAGTGCAGACATTTATACCATTATAGAACGTTTGGACAACCCGGTGAGGATTTAAATCATGTTGAGGACAGTTTTGGAGCATCTCCTTGTAGCGAAGAGTCACATCCTCTGATTGCAAAGTTTTGGATCTGCATCTTCATTTTAGGAATTTTAGATGGAGGACTGAAATGTTTGATAAAATGGGTTTTAAGCTCATCCCACGTGCAAAAAATAGGTTCAGATTGTAGCTAACGTTTCGTTGCCCTAGAGTGTTATGGGAAACAATCGCATCATCATGGCATCTCGACTAACTCCTGAAATTTGGAAGTAGTTACGAATCTCTAGAACAACCTCAACATGCAGGTCAAAATTTGGAATTAGTTAGCAATCTCTAGAACGGCCTCAACATGCTGGTTGGCATCTTTGCGGTCCTTTCCGGTGAAAGGACTCTTGAGCAGCAAGTGCAAAAATGGGCCTTTGATCTTAAAAGACATCTCCTCTGGTGTTTGAGGTTGGTGTATCCCTACTCTAGTGCCCTCGCGGACACGGCTCACATACTCCTAGAGTGACATGTTAGCAAAATTCTCTACCATCTTTCGAAGACGTTCTCTCTCACGCTTAACTCTCAAAAGTTGGCGAAACTCGCGTTCTGGCTCGTCAAATGGTTGAACAAGGTCGAACATGGAGGCAAAGGACATACACTATCCCTAAAACCCTAAGAGTGTCTAAAAGGAACAATAAAGAACTATCCTAAATGGCAAAACAGATTGCGAAAATAAAAAAAATCAATGGTCGCGTCACGACAAGCTACTAGTCGTGGCGCGATCAGTGGACACAAACTAAAAACAACTTCCTTTTGAGCCAAAACTCGCGGGAATGATTGTTTAACACTAAATCAATAAAATCTAATCAAAATTAAACCATTCCCCAACAACGGAGCCAAAAACTTGATGTACGTATAACGTACCATTTTTATATTTATAAAGATTCTGCTTTATTAGTACAATTATTACATGAATAGGCAAGAGGACCTAACCGTTTATAGTTTAGTAAAAATAAGTATAGGTGTCGAAAGGAGAACGAGTCTTATTTTGATTTTATTTAATTAATTGAGTATTAAACTAATTAAAACTAAATAAAAGACAAATAAGCAATAAAAGGGGATTTTTTTGGAACTTTGCATTATTAAGCAACTAACACCAAACTTATGTACTAAACTACTAGAAAACAGCAAAAGCAATGCATAGAAAACAAAAGGCAATAAACTTTTTTGGATTAGAACTATCAAATTGAAGACTTCCCTCCCTAGATCGATTTCACCTTTTTAAAGTTAAATAATTTCAATTAATTACGTGTAATAGATAGCTAATTACCATATACCGATTTCTAATATGATTAGACTACTGGTCAGACACTATAATCATGCAATTCTATGAACCTTATGGTCATGAAATCAATTAAAAAGCATAACTAGTCGATTTTGTTCAAATCAAGAAAGACTTAACGTTTAATGATTGTCTAAGTTCACAAATCATTCAATTAACATATAAATCTCATTATATGCAATTGCACACACATCAAAGTTTCTATTTTTAGTAGTTTAACCCTAGGATTGGTCAATCAGTAGTTTAAATTATCTATTGATCCTAGATAATCAAGATTAAAGCCTTACAAATAGATTGGTCCTCTGATTTGTAAAATCTTAGTTTGTAAACACTAAAAACATATCCTAAAACACACGTGGATCTTTATAAAAGAAATAAATGATAAATATATAGTAAAAAGCATCCAAATTTAATGTAATCAAGCAACTCTTACAAGGTTCATCTCCTCTAGGGAAAAAAACACAAAGTCTATCCTATCATAAGCATTCTAACATTCTAGAACTTATGAATAAACATTAATAACAGAGATAGAATGATAAAACCGTGAAATAGCAATGAAATTGGCCTTGATCTTCAATCTTCAACCCTTGATCCTCCAAATTAAGCTTCGATCCACCTGGAACGTTTTTAGGAATAAAATGGTGATAAAATTCGGGTGGTTAACCCCTCAACCAAACTAGAGTTGGGTTTAAATAGATAAGCCAAAACAGGGTGGTTGCGCCGCGATCGACTACCGGTCACGTCGCTATCCATAGAATCCTCGCGTTATCATGATTCTTTTAAACTTGAAAGTGGCGTTATCTCAATGGTCGCACCGCGATCTAGACAATCATGTCGCGATGTCCATATGTCACACGAGATCGACCTCACTTTTAAACTCTGCTCGCATGATCTTATCTTCACACATCGCGTCGCGATCCTTCTTTTTCCCCTTATCCTTGATCTTTTTCTTATCTTCTTTTATTTCTTTATTCCTTTATTTCCTTTCTTGACTTTATTTCTTTCTCATTTCTTCTTACTTCTTACTCGATTTAGCTTCACATAAAATCATCTCTCGCCTTTCTAGCATGAAAAAGAAAAATAAAGGTAAGAGACACCTTTTTGAACAATTTTGCATAATATTCGGCTTAAATCAAATAGATATCGTGTGAAATTTATATATTTTAAATGAGATATCAAAACCCTAGGCTAAAGTATGAATTAATTATGAATTAGGGTTCAAAAAACAATTTTATAAGCATGTTTGCTTACTTGACTCGCGCCGTGAGGATAAGTGTCTAGCACCATGAAGAATTCTCTAGATCATAAGCTTCTTTTTAGAACGAAAGTAAATCCCTTTGGTTCTAGTTTCCATGGCCGCTTGCATTACCTCAATCGAAGTTCGTATGAGTGAGATACGGCCAAAACAGTGAATGTATGTGGAGACTGTTTTGGCCAATTCTTCTCCCAAGAGCTCTAAAACATATAATATAACAAATTAAGTCATAATTAACATAAGTTAATATAAAAATTAATTGAAAAATAGGATATCGGATATAAATGATATGAATATCAAACATCCCACGCTTAATCTTTGTTTTTCCTCAAGCAAAGCTTCATATAAAATCACCAAAAATAAGATCAATTTAATTCTCTAACCTCTCTTTGCATGAAATTAAAATAATTTAGCCAACCAAGTCAAGTGAAACTCAAAACTGCACTACAAACAATCACTAATCCTCGAATCATGCATAAAATCACATCCTCGCCAAGGAGTTCACTCTTTCACTCAATTGTATAGTTCAATATTTGGTGAACACTCACAATGTCAAAACCCATAGGTATTAGGATAAGCTTGTATCCGAATCTTATCTCCACAACTAGGGACGTCAACCTTCAAGAGGGCTTTAGGGTTGTAATGTTAGACTAAGGGTTAGGGTATGGAAAAAAGAATATATAGAAGTGACTTAAAAAAGGGCAAAAAGTTCGAACTAAGTTGAACAACAACGACTCGCTATTCAAACTGAAATGGTTATACGAGCACAACAAATATAATGAGCATGACCCCAATACTTACTTGGCACGAACTTTATTCTTTTGAGCATGCATTTTTTTCTTTTTTTCTTTTTTCTATATTCTTATTCTATTTTTTTCTTTTTTTTCACTTTTCTTCTTTTCATATTTCTTTTTCTTATTTTTTTCAACGCACGCCTCTCACAAGAATTCTAGAAGACTTTTCTACTAGAAACTTGTAATTTATTTTCTTAGCAACGTCTATTTATTGACTCTATTGAACTAGAACATTAAAACACAAACACATGTTATATATCTAGCTAGACTCGGACTTAAGCTAAAGGCAAAAAAAGGTTTAAAAAATGGATTGGCTAAAAATAATTTGGTTAACAAACAAAATAGGCTAAGACTCAACATGGCTACGAATGTATGGAGTGCTAAAATTGAGTACTAAAGAATTTAAGGTACAAGAAATTAGATAATCTAAAATTGAGCTTGTAACATACTCAGAAAGGGCTAGACGCATGCTGACGTGGCACGTATAATAAATTGAATAAATATATATATTTAAAGATATTAAAGAAAAATAGCTAAATTAGTTACTAAATGAGTAAATATAAAATATTGATAAAAATATAAAAGAATAAAAGAATATTAAATGGTTTAGAACAAGGTTTCCAAAAATATCCCCATTAGTTAAAACGGGTACTCGTGCGTTAAGTTGTAAGTTGGAAAGGGGAACAAAATACCCACTTGTGGATAATATTGATCCACAAGTAGGCTGCCTTTTGTTGACTCATGTATACAAACACAGACATATCTCACTTCTTCTTGTATGTGTGTGTTCTTGCTCAAGCTTTCAAGAGAATTCAAGAGAGGATCAATCAAGGTTCCAATCTGCTGCAAATTCAAGGATTAAATCAGAGTTTCAATTTACTTATCATTCTCTTCCTAATCCAATTCTTGTTCTTGTAAGTTCCTTTCTTATTCAAGTTTCTAAGTTTTTGGGTATTTGGGTGGAAATCACCAAATTAAAGCCAATAGATGAAATTGTTGTTACCAATTGATTTCTATGTTGATTTCTATATAGCTCAAGGGGAGAAGAGGGACTCTGCCATTCCTGTGATTTCTGTGATTAAAGCTCAGAAATTGATTTCAAAAGATTGTATCTCCTACTTCGCATATGTGATTAATGTTGAGATAAGAGCAAAGACTGTTGATGATATCAGGGTTGTCTCTGAATACCCTGATGTCTTTCCTAAAGACCTACCGGTTTTGCCTCCTATAAGGGATGTAGAATACCGGATTGATCTTGTTCCTGGAGCTACACCTGTAGCAAAATCTCCCTATCATCTCGCTCCATCTGAAATCCGGGAGATGATGTCCCAAATCCAGGAACTACTTGGTAAGGGCTTTATTCGCCCTAGTGCTTCACCATGGGGAGCTCCTGTTCTGTTTGTTAAGAAGAAGGACGGGACTCTCAAAATGTGTATTGATTACAGGGAGCTTAATAAGCGAACTGTAAAGAACAAATATCCGTTACCTCGCATAGATGATCTGTTTGATCAATTGCAAGGTGTCACGTGATTTTCAAAGATTGATTTACGTTCTTGCTATCATCAAGTCCGAGTTCGGGAAGATGATATCACGAGGACTGCATTCAGAAGGCACTACGAATTCTTGGTTATGCCATTCGGCTGAACCAATGCTCCTACTATCTTTATGGATATGATGAATCGCGTATGTCGCCCTTTTCTTGATAAATATGTGATCGTGTTCATTGATGATATTCTCATCTATTCTAAATCTGAGGCGGAACACGAGCAACACCTTCGTCTTATTCTGGAGACACTTATGCGAGAACAACTCTACGAAAAGCTATCTAAATGTGAGTTCTGGCTTAAGGAGGTTTATTTCTTGGGCCATGTTATATGCAAGGAAGGTGTTAAGGTTGATACTGTGAAGATTGAAGTGGTTATGAACTGGGAGAGTCCTCAGAATCCTTCCGAGATAAAGAGTTTCTTAGGTCTTGCTGGATACTACAGACTTTTTATCCAGAATTTTTCTAAACTTGCTGGTCCATTGACCAAATTGACCCGCAAAGATGTTGCGTATGTATAGAGTGAAGATAAGGAGAAAGCATTCCAGACTCTAAAGCAATTATTATGTCAGGCACCAATTCTAACATTGCCTAACGGGTCTGAAGACTTTATTGTCTATTGTGATGCTTCATATGCAGGTCTAGGTTGTATTTTGATGCAACGAGACAAGGTGATTGCATATGCTTCTCGTCAATTGAAGACACACGAGAAGAATTATCCTACACATGATCTGGAGCTTGCAACAGTGGTATTTGCTTTGAAGATATGGCGTCATTACCTATATGGAACCAAATGTATTGTATGAAGAGATCATAAGAGTCTGCAGTATGTGTTCACGCAGAAAGAGCTTAATATGAGACAAAGACGTGGTTGGAGCTGATCAAGGATTATGATTGTGAGATCAAGTATCATCCGGGCAAGGAAAATGTAGTAGCTGATGCACTAAGTCGAAAGAACTCTCCTGCAACGGCTAAATTCATGAAGATGACTTATGAATCTGATATCATTGCTCAGTTGAAAGTAGCATAACAAGAAGCATTACAAGAAAACAACTTGAAAGCTGAGACAATGATCAAGATATCTAAGCAAATTAGAGAAGACAGTCGGGGTCCGAAGACATTTCAATCCCGAATTTGGGTACCGAGTCTTGGTGGTAATCGGGAGACAATCTTACACGAGGCACATAAATCTAGATTGTCTATTCATTCCGGAAGCACGAAAATGTATCAAGACTTGAAGTCTTTGTATTGGTGGCCTACATTGAAGCGTGATATAGCTTCATATGTAGAAAAATGCCAAGTCTGCGCACAAGTCAAAACTGAACACCAAAAGCCCTATGGTAATCTACAACAACTAGATATCCCGGAGTGGAAATGGGATCACATTACCATGGACTTTGTCACTAAACTACCCCGAACTGCAAAGGGGCATGATATGATTTGGGTTGTGGTTGATCGCCTCACGAAAAGTGCACATTTTCTTGCAACTAATGAGTCTGCACCTATGAATCGTTTGGCACAATTGTATATCAATGAGGTGGTATCACGACATGGCATACCTCTATCTATTGTCTCTGATCGTGATTCACGGTTCACATCAAACTTTTGGCATAGTCTTCAATGTGAACTTGGTACGCGGGTGAATCTTAGCACAGCATACCATCCCTAGACAGACGGACAGTCCGAAAGGACTATTCAAACTCTTGAAGATATGCTGAGAGCTTGTATTTTGGAATTTGGTGGTTCTTGGGATTCGCATCTTCCCTAGATTGAATTTGCCTATAACAACTCCTATCATTCAAGTATAGGCATGCCACCATATGAGATGAAGTACGGTAGGCGATGCCGTACACCTACATGTTGGTTAGAACCTGGTGAAAAGCAATACGCAGGTCCTAATATTGTGCAGATGATAGCTGAAAAAGTAAAGATGGCACGTGAAAAGCTGAAAGCTGCACGAGACAGGCAAAAAATGTACGCGGATCCAAAATGGAGGCCCATTACTTTTGAAGTGGGTGACCGGGTTTTCTTGAAGGTTTCACCTTGGAAAGGGGTGATTCGATTTGGTCGAAAGGGTAAGTTAAGCCCGAGATATGTTGGTCCGTTTAAAATTCTACAACGGGTCAATGAACAAACTGTATCACTTGAACTTCCTCCAGAGCTATCTCTGGTATTCATAACAAATTCAATGTGTGCTATTTGAGGAAGTGCAAGGTTGATGATGATCAGATCCTACCTCTTCAAGAGTTGAAAGTTGATTCAGCTAAACGCCTTGTGGGAACCTGTAGAGATTTTGGAATCCAAAATCAAGAAGCTGCGTAAAAAGATGATCAAGTTAGTGCTCGTCAAATGGAAGCATAATCTGGGTCCTAACTTGACATGGGAGACTGAGGATGAGATGAAAGCACGCTACCCGCATTTGTTCACTGCTGAGCAGATTCCGAGGACGGAATCTTCTTAAGGGGGGTAGATTTGTAACATCCTCAGAAAGGGGATAGACGCATGCTGACGTGGCACGTATAATAAGTTGAATAAATTGAATAAATATATATATTTAAAGATATTAAAGAAAAATAACTAAATTAGTTATTAAATGAGTAAATATAAAATATTGATAAAAATATAAAAGAATAAAAGAATATTAAATGGTTTAAAACAAGGTTTCCAAAAATATCCCCGTTAGTTAAAACGGGTACTCGTGCATTAAGTTGTAAGTTGGAAAGGGGAACAAAATACCCACTTGTGGATAATATTGATCCACAAGTAGGATGCCTTTTGTTGACTCACGTATACAAACACAGACATATCTCACGTCTTCTTGTATGTGTGTGTTCTTGCTCAAGCTTTCAAGAGAATTCAAGAGAGGATCAATCAAGGTTCCAATATGCTGCAAATTCAAGGTTTAAATCAGAGTTTCAATCTACTTATCATTCTCTTCCTAATCCAATCCTTGTTCTTGTAAGTTCCTCTCTTATTCAAGTTTCTAAGTTTTTGGGTATTTGGGTGGAAATCACCAAATTGAAGCCAATAGATGAAATTGTTGTTACCAATTGATTTCTATGTTGATATTAGGATCACAGAAGTTAATTTTATTAAGTAAAGGTTCCATATTGATTGAGTTTGTGAATTAGAGTCCAAATGGGTCAAAATGGAGAAATTGGCTCTAAGGTCTGATTGTGTTGTTAAAGTGTGTAAAAATGGTGTCTTTAGGTTGTATTTTATGTGTTAGTTCATATGTGAATGATAGAAGTCGACTGGAAAACAAATTGGTAATTTTTTGTGATGGTTTGGCCGGAAAACATCAGGTTCTGGTCGAACCTGCTGCTGCAAATGGAAAGGCACGGGCGTGCCTCTCAAGAACAGACCGTGACCTTGGGCGTACCCGGGGAGGCACGAGCGTACCTGCAAAAGGTACGGGCGTGCCTAACCCTAGAAGGTCCGGGGGTGTTTCTAGTCACGGGGCGTGCTTGTCCAAGTCCGGGGCGTGCCTCGCTAGGCACAGGCGTGCCTTGGCATGGTATGGCCGTACCCTGCTTATGGCAGATTCTGTTTTAAGTGTTAAATTGTATGTATTGATTTGTTTAGGTGTACCAGATGATCAAAGATCACATGTGACTTAGTGCTAACCTGTTATAGCTCAACAGGTGAGTAACAGTTAACTCGAGCATGATATTAATAGTATTACAAGATGTTTTTGTAAGTTACAAGTCATGAAATTGTAGATATGCATGTTTAAGAGGTTTATGAACCAATTGTGATAGCCAAATGATATGTATGCATGTAAAAGACCTTTGTAGGTCATTATTGATATATGAAAGGCCTGTATAGGTCACTCTTGATATGTAAGGGCTGGAGTAGGCCAATTGTGTTTGTGATAAGGCCGGAGTAGGCCATTGTTTGAGTGCCGGTGCTACCTTGTAGAGATTGGGGTGTGGAGATTCGATGATCACGAATCTTGGTTCTTGCTAAACCGCCGCCCTCAATACTAACTCGGGGCTCTCAGTTTCCCACTGATCCCAAATGGGATATGTTCCCGATAACGCAATGGTGGACCACTACCCGCTTCTCCACCGGCGCGGAGGAAGTAACGGTTTCCCCGGTGAGGATCATTGAGCCGG
This sequence comes from Dittrichia graveolens, assembly GCA_038502395.1. Taxonomy (NCBI): domain Eukaryota; kingdom Viridiplantae; phylum Streptophyta; class Magnoliopsida; order Asterales; family Asteraceae; genus Dittrichia; species Dittrichia graveolens. The sequence goes on along the minus strand of JARJIL010000005.1, from coordinate 72,396,668 downwards.
GCTTATAACCCTGAAAGATGTGATGCCTGCTAACAACCGGTGCTTCACCATATGGTAGGATAGACTTGAATGAAGTTATGTGATTCATGAAATGTGTTTTGATACTGTTAATATACTGTTTCCGCTTTGATTGTTATTCACTAGCTATTTATAGCTAACCCTCTCATGTACATTCCTAATGCAGGTAAATAGACCGAAGGTGAAGGTGAGAACAGGGTACTTGCAGGGATGTCATGTTAGGTTTGGGGAACACAATGTAAAGACAATGTTATGTAATAGTTAGTGTAATGGTCGAACTAGTTGGTAACGTTTGGAAAGTTTGTTAAACAATACTTTTGTATTACAATTTATATTTATATAAGTTGTATAATGTGAATTAAATCTAAGCTTCTGCACGTGTTTTAAATAAAAAAATATACTCTGATATTTAAAGACCGGCGTTACAGAGCTAAAACATATGGCCACTTTAGAAGAACTAGATTTTGAGTGAGAGAGATCTAAAAAAGAGTTCTTGCTATTTTATGTTTCAAGTAGTTGAAACAATTTTAAGGGCTAGTACTTAAACAAGAAGGATGGTTACTTTGTGTAGATCATCAATAGAGAGCTACTTTGTTCTCTAGTTCATCCTAATATTCTTGTGATATGATCTATAACCTTCTCCTTGTATTTTATATATATTATTGTTGTACATGAATACCATGGGTTCATTACAAAAAAGATATCGATTATCCATATTTTTTTATCAATATTAATACACTTAAAACATGAAGACTTACGATCAAGCATGGAAATTTTGGGTGTTACTAATTTCTAACAAATCTTTACATTTGAAAGTGTGAAAATTGGAGTAAAAATCATATTTATTAGTGTGGACAAATTATCTAAATTTTCACACTTCTAAGCGTGGAAAATAAATTTGAAAATAATTATAGAGTTACAAAAGTTCACACTTTTAAATGTGAACTTATATAATTATCTATTTATTACTAAATTCACACATATGAAAGTGTGGACTTTTAAAATTAAATGAACACGTCTATAAATGGTGAGTTTTTTTTTCTAACAATCTTTACTTTTTAAACTATCTTTCATAATTATAAGCGTAACAACACTTAAATTTTTTTTAAATAAATGACATATTTTTTGTAGCGGTTAATTTAACATTTGGCGAAAAATGTTTTTTAGTAAATGCACTTAGCACAGGGTTGGTTCTGAGGTAGGGTCATTGCTCGAGGTGGTGAAGAATGTGTTAGTGGCGGGCAATCTTGGAGAAGGAAAGGGAGAGGGAGATTGGATTTTGTCTTTTTAAGATACCATCATAAATTAACTTCCCTTGTCTTAAAGATTAAAGATGAAATAAGTTTCTAAAACATGAACAGCTACTATAATATTGAAAGAGTTGTGTTCAATAAACTTAATGTAAAATTTTAATATTCGATCAGATGTGATTAAGTATAAAATCACATATGATTTATAAAACCATCATATATGAATTACGAAAATGTCATTTCGCATAAATTTTTAAAATACAATCTGAACTATTGATGTCATTAAAGTTAGTCTTTTAGGACTATAAATTAAGTATAGACTATATTAAACATTCTTCTCAAATCATAAAGATAGGAAATTTGTAATTTCGTTTTCTTTTGTGGTCACTATTTAAGTCTACAACTTGGTGGGGAAGAGAAAATTTGCAACAAGGTTGGAAAGTTGTTAGTGTCTTATTTTACATAGATACAAGAAACATGGAATTTTGGGTCGATGGTGACATTAAATTAACGCCTCAAATGGTGTATATAATTCAAGTATAAAACTATGGGTAGACTTCAAAGTCTTTTGTTTGTCTTTTTTATATAGCGACAATAATAAAAGATGTCGTTTCATTCTTGGGTGTCCATCACATAAACGTGTGTATGGGGGCAGAGAGATAAGAGGGAGTTGATAGGTGCTAGGCCCCTTTTAATAAGCGTAAAATCTTTAATATTTTAGAAGCGCAAGTCCATCATATGTTTAGGGTAAAATGCATGAAATTACAACAAACTATGTCTAAATTTTCATTGTATACAACCAACTTCATTTTGTACCTATAAATACAACAAATTCTTAAATTTACATCATTGTATGTAATTAACCTACATTTGCAGGTTACCAGCCAGTCTTTTAGGCTTTTTATTTATTTTATTTTTATTTTTACACATCTGGTTAAGGACACACAAATCAGATTCACAACTATGGAAACATATATCTACATCCACTTTTTATCTTGAATCAATGAAATAAACACGTCAGCACATGAAAATCCCTCTTGAACTAATTCGGTGATGACAACATCACCCATGGATAATTTTGGAGCAGATCGTCTAGGGTTTGTGTTCGTTGGGGATTTGTCAACGACATCACCACACGGTTCATTCGGCGATTCCATGTACGAAACCAAGTATCTATTGTAACTGATTTTGGTGCCCTGCTTGTCTAGTGTTTCCATGTTCATAAATCAGATTTGTTGATTAAAGGGATTTCGAGTTTCTCCATCCCTAGATTTGAAGAACCATGATTTGGTAGCTGATTCAAGTAATTTCGAGGTTCTTTAAATTAGGTGGCTTCATCTTCGATTGAACTGTAAATCAAGGGGATTCATCATCTGTAAATCAAGGGCTTCATCTTCAATCAATTTGGAATTACGTCCGATAGGGTTTGGTGACACCAGATCTAGATCAATTTGGTGATTCAGATTTAGGGCTTGGGATCGGTTGTAAAAGGGGAGCAAGGATGTAGGGTCTAAATCTTCATGAGGTACAACACCAATTGCAATGTGTTTCGAACTTTCTTGTTCGTTTGCAAAATTTTTGGTATTTTGTTTTTTATTCCGATTATGTTGTGTTAAAGTTTTTATTTCCAGATCTCGGCTTTGTTTCTTGGTTTATGATATTTTTATTGTTTGTATCTTTTTCGTTTGCAGCAGATTCAATTCTTGTCAAATCTTGTTTTAATTCTTGTTCATATTTGTAGATATCGATTTTGTTTGGGTTAATTCCCGAATTGCTTCATCAAATATATGGGTTAAAACATGTTCATGATGAAGAACATCTTAACACGATATATTCATATGCATTCAACCCATAAAATAATTAAAAAATTAAAAAAATAGGAAAAAAACTGGTTACCTACTAAGCACGTGAAAGATTGAATACAATGAACCAAATTAGAATGTTTTTTGTATTTTTAAATACAAAATAGAGTTGATTGCATACAATAACAATTTTTAAACCCCCCCTCCCCTTGTTAGAGTTGATTAGTAGCCAAAGTATAGCTCAAAACAGAGACTGCAAAAGGAAGGCTTGAAGTGACGATTCTGATTTTTGAAATAGATTTTTCAACAATAAAAATTATAAAAATAAGGCTTTATAATAGCATGAGTGATTATTATCTTTAAAACATTTCGGTTCTTTACATTGAGAAAGAGATTACAACCGATACTTTCTCTATACACAATATAATAGATGAGATCCAATTACAAACACGCGAAGTATGATTTTCTTATTGTTATATTTTGGTTTCATTGAAGTTTTATCGGAATAAAGCATTTGAGTTATTGTTTTAGTCAATATATATTATGCTTCTAGCACGTTAATTCATGACAAATGAACTATGATCGTGAAAAAACTATGATGATTGATTTTGACAAAGTTTAAACCGTATTTTAACACGTAAGTTTCTTGTCATTAAATGAACTTTCGGTATTTATTTTTGTTATAATAAAGTAAGACCGACCTACTGTTATAATAAAGTAACCAACCCCCGCTATACTAAAATCCTAGCTCCACCCCTCCCCTAAACTTGTATCTTGGATTTATAGATATTTTTGGATTAGGATCTTTGCAAATTTAAAAAGAATCAAGTTACTTGCAAATAATTCTAACAATTTGAGTCGAGTTCGTGACATTCATGTTTTAGTTTTGAGTCGACCCATTTATTTTTATGTCAGGATCACGTCGTGTCACTTTTTCGGTCGTATTTCCTTTCGACCAATTTCACCAAAATGAACTTTGGATATGGTGTTTGTTTCGGTTTAATTAGAATTCTGGCTTTATTTTTTTATTCAACTCATATAAATGACTATACTAAACAATATAATCTACTACACTTCTACCAAGTATCAATAAATAATGTTATTCAACAACCAAAATAAAATTAAAATAATACATCATAAACTATAGTTACGAACACAATCCAAAATATTAAAGTACTTGTGTAGACACATGTCAAATTACCATAACCATATAGTCAAAATAACAAATATCAAAATGATGTAAAAATGTTTTAGCTTTAAATATTTTATTCTTTATTTTAGTTTTTAATTTTTAAAGGTTTTGTACATTTGTTTATCGGGTTTTATTGCTTAACCTCACTATTTGAATTCACAATCTCCTTTTTGAAATTTAACTTTTAAGTACTAAAGAAAATTTTATAATTTTACTCTTATTCAGGTCACTTTCATATTGTGAGGTTCATCCTAACCGGACCTATTTATTTTCATATCAACACACTGTCGACAAAAATATATAATGACACGTACAACGGAAAGTGTTTAGTAGAAAAATTATACCTTTAAACATGTTGATAGAAAATTTAATAAACAGTGTCAAGAAATAAATGTCATAATTATTATATATGATGTTATTATTGTGCAAAAATCACCTCCTATAAAAACGAATTTAGCTAGATGCACATAATATGCATATGGATACTACAATTTCTTTCAATCATAATTTCATACGTGGTACACAAACCGAGAAACAATATAGTATTGTTATGCGATGCGATCTAAGAAAAGTAAGGAGCACAAGACAAAATTTTACATGGTTTACGCAAAGTGATTTGAGTACGTAAAATTCATGTTTCTAAAAAGCTCATCTTGGCTTTAGCACAGCTCCGTGCTCGAGGCTTGACAATGCTGTCACGACCTGCTACAAGTCTTGGGCATAAGACTTAATTTGTGTATGATAATCTCCAGCTTGAGGCACATTTACTAGTTATAAGCTGTGTTTTTAGATGTGTTAAACATACCGAGTCATATAAGCCGAATATATATAGTTATTCAGTTATAAAGATGGTTAGAAATAGTGAAAAAAATTTGATGAACTATGTTATAAACCTATAATTATATGTTTTTTATTTTTGTTTGTGAAATTTTATATACAAAATTATCGTCTTAAGTCACACCTTCTAAAATGCCTTAATCTCACCATGGCTTCCAAGGCTTGAGGCGTAGCCTTGTTGTCACGCCATGCCTCGCGTTATTTAGAACCTTGGTAAAATCAAACATTTTGGCACAAAAATCATACACTATTTATGTTGTTCAAAAAAAATTTCCATACACTGTTTCGAGTTAATTACATTTTTTGTCTCTATGGTTTGGTGGTTTTATGGTTTTGGATACTATGTTTACCGATTTGGGTCCCTAAATGACCGAACCTCTTACAAATTTGGTCCCTAATCAAATTAAAAAGACTAAATTGTTCTTACCCTCATTTTTATTCATTTTTTCTATTTTAAATTGTTTTACAAAAATAAATAATAAAAATTAAAAATTAAAACTCGGATTTTGTCTTTTTAAAAAACACACTCTCTCACCCCCTTTGACACTCGCTCTCCTCCTTTTCACTCTCTCTATCTCTCTCTCTCTCCCTCCATCCAGTTCCACCATCAACAAAATTACCACCACCATCTTCAAAATCATCTTGATAATCTTCACCACCATCCACCACCTCTAACTCCATCTTCAACATCAAGTAATAAACATAGTCTCTATGTATCATTCCAAATATGGAAATGCAGCCAGCGACCTCCATCTCTCACCTCTGAAATCTGACCTAACCAGTTGCAGATCGTAACCCTAAGACCGCCACCGCCCTCACATGTAATCGTCGCCGAGAAGGAACCTCCCCTATGAAGTCATCCTCGACATAGATCTAAACCCTAAGACCACTACCTCCATTTTGAAGATCTAATGAGTGGAAATGAAGAACATTGAAACCCATGTTCAAACCTAACTAGAAACTAGAACATTGAAATCCAAATTAGAACTAAATAATTCAAATTTCGAGATCAAAACATCACCAAGATCTAAATCGAACTTGAAGACCAGTGAGATAGAGGTGTTTGTGTGTGTTTCACTCTATTTTTTAAACCACAACATTTCATGTTTGGTTTCGAAACCACTCAATTTTCACTTCACGGTATGTGTGTGTTGCGATTTTAGGTTGTGAGAGAGGGAGAAGGCTATCAATGGTTGGAGCTATGTGCATCTATGTGTGGATTTCATATGTCGTCAAAGGTGTCTCGGGTGGCAAAGGTAGGAGGATTGGTTGTTTTTTCGTGTAGGAATAGAGAGAGAGCGCTACAGGGGTTGGAGGTGTTTGTGAGTGGTCGCCGTAAAGAGATGGTCGCTGGTCGGAGGTGTTTGGGAATGGCTGTCGAAAGAGATGGTCGCCGGTCAGAGCTGTTTGGGAAAGGGATGAGAGTAAGAAGGTAAGAGAGATAGCTGAGGTAGGATCTAAGAGGCTGTTTAGTACATGGAATTGGAGGTAGAGAAAAAGAAATGATACCAAATCTCTTGTTTGCTTACCTCTTAGAAATGAAGTGGGAAAAAAGATCATTTCCTTTTCCCTATTTACAATTCTCAGTCGGATGCAGAAAAAACAAGAAAAAATGGAAAAGTTGGTAAATCAAAAAAGAGGCAGAGAATTGATGACAAAGAAAGTCTACTCTCCTACAAAAATCAAAACACATCTCTCTTTCTGTCTTGCTCTTTCCTCTTCTCATCATGAGAAAGACATCTCTGTCCTCGCCATCTTCTTAGATCGGCGACCATTCCTCGCGTGCTGTCTCTTTGTCTCACACTCACCCTCTTTGGCGATAGACCATGAACCCATGATCAGGGTTTGGCAGTAGTGAACAAAAGAAAGGTATGTATGACACACTCTATCTCTATCTCGCTTTCTCTATGTTGTACTCACCATGTTAGAATTCATTCTCTAGAAACCTGCGACCTGCGAATCATTGACAGAAGACACATGAAACTCCGGCAAAGGTAGTACTCACTATGTGTCTCGCACTCTCTATCCCTTGTCTCTCGCTTTGTGTCTCTCTATCAATGTGAAATCTTAAGATCTTGTTTCAATTTCTAAAATCTGTATTGTGAAATCTAAAATTTTGGTTTCAATTATGAAATCTAAAATTTCTAATCTATGAATCTTAGTTGGTGAAAAAAATATGGATGCAAATAAGAAATTTGATACAATTCTTACTTGAATTTTTTTTGTTGTATAAATAAAAGAAATGATTCTGTATTACATCTCTATGCTAAAATCTCCATGCTATCAAATAAAAGAATCAATTTGCATTCATCAGATTAATTCCCTTTCACTACGATTCAATCTCTACAATCATTTCTCTACAATTCCAAATGGAGGAAAGAGAGAGAAGACAGAGTAAGTGTTAAAGGGTGGGACAGAATATGTTTTTCATTTTTTTGTAAAAGGTTAAAAATTTGAGTTTTTATTTTTATTTGTTAGTTTTGGTAAAACAATTAAAAATTGATTAAAAACATAAAAAATGAACAAAATGAACAAAAAGACAATTTGGTCTTTTTAGTTTGACAAGGGATTAAAGTCGTGAGAGGTTTGGTCATTTAATAACAAAAAAAAAATTAGGAATTAAAACCATAAAAAGTAATAAACCAAATAGACCAAAAATATAATTAACTCCAATTTCTATTTACAAATTTCTATGTGGGTCACCTTTATATCATGGTTACTTTACAAAAACGGATTGAAATGAAAAGTAAGATGAAGAGAAGGTTGATACCTTTTAAGTAAATTATGGGGAGATTCTTCGAAACTCCTAACTTTTTTTCATGTAACTATTTTCGTAATTATCAAATTTCAACTTGAATATGAGGAGATATATGAAAATATTAATTAGGGTATTTATATAAATTATATATTTATATTTAATAAATATATTTAATTGTATATATTTAGAGTTTTTCTTTTATAATTTTTAATATATAATGATTAGTATAAATAGAATTATATATTTGTGATTGTCTCATTTTTAGCTACGTTTGAATGTAAATTTACCGCAATCCGGCATAAAATTAATAAATAATATTTTTGTAACTTTTTATTGGAAAAATATGACTATTCCATGATCATTGAAGAAAATGAGTTACTATCTTTGAGCTTGTGTAAATCAAAACATAATGACACTTAATATTTTTCAAATATGTATTTTCTTACTTATATTCTGTAAAAAACTCTAAAACAAGGAACATATTTATTTTTATTTTTTACGTTTATGAATTAAGTGAGTAATTTCTTTCTATGAGGTATTTTTGATTTAGGGTTAGGATGTTCACGAGGTAGGCAGGATGGGTGGTTTAAAATTTGAGAATCACATGTACGAGACGGGTATCCAGTTTAATTACCTAAAATCCAACCGTGCGGGGCGGGTACCCGGACTGAACTGAACTGAACCAAAAAAGAGAAGAGATCCATGATTTGGTTTACGGTTACCCATATTTTGAGGTATGTTTTGATGTACACAACCAAATACTAGAAAATGATGGTATTATTGTGACAAACTGTAAGAGTTAAAAAAAAATACTAAAATGAACTAAGAGTATAAGAGAATTAAAGTCACCACTTGTCGGTAAGTTAGGAGCATCACCTTATTGGAGTTGTTGATCGTCGTGTGGTAGTGCAATGGCTTGATCGAGGTTTTCAAAAAAAGGGATCACAAAATCAATGTTACTACATGGAGTGTGAAAAAAAAAACGGTATGTGATGAAGATTTTCTTAAGAGTAGTAATTTTTTATTATGAAATATTAATAAATATATTTTTTTAATAAACTAAATATATACGGGGAGGGGCGGTACCTGCGGGTAGTTTAAAGAAAAAAAACCCTTTATTTTCGTATTTCGGGTCACGGGTTGCTCCGATATCGGTTTGCTCGGTTTTAGATCATACATGTTAGTTTCGGTTTTCAGTTTTTTTGAACACCCTATTTAGGGTTCTTGAGAATTTCTATCTACAACCGATTAGTGAGGTATAATCCTTTTAATAAGGTAGTTTATGTTTATAATCCCTAAATCAGTTATCTCTTGTGTTGAAATAATCCTACAATGTTATATTGAATGTCAAAACAAGGTTACGAGTGTGACATCCGAATTTTGAGATAATATTATTATAAGCTAGTGAGGTGATTTATGTATTCGTTAAATTTATAATTTGGGTTTTAAGTAATAACAATGAGAAATTATGGTTATATTATAGTTTGAAATAATCCTTAAGATTTTAAAATTAAGAAGCATTAATTATTTGAGATATAATTTAATGCTTGAAATACCGTTACTTCAAGTCTTGTATACATATGTTATTTAAGCATGTCCCATACATGCTTTGTGGCCCAAGTGAGAGGAATTAAAGTTTGAGACTAAAAGTGTAAATTTAACGTATAAATACACAATTACTTGTCCTTCTTCACTTAATTTAAGAGAGACGGGAGAGAGAATTTTAGTGATTTTGAAGAATTTATGATTTGAATTTGTTGCATGAAAGAGTTGAACTTAAATTGGAGTATTTTAGCGTCCATTAAATATGCTCCGATAGTTGCTCATGATATAGGTAGAATTTGAAGGCATGTACGTAGTGGATTCTTTATTGTTGTTTTTATCGTCACTTGAAGAAAATAAATATAAAAATATTTATGTATGTACATATTGGTAGGACGGTGTTGGTTTATTATTCACAGAAGAGACTTTCAAACAAATTATTTTTCTTTTTGTAAGTTCAAAACTAGAGGCTTCGGATATGTTGCTTTAGTTGCTACAAAAGGTTGTTTACGTTGGGTCAACCATATATGCTCGAGATCGATCCAATGGATCCGAATATGTTGCTTTAGTTTAACACTTATTCAAATTTAATTGCTACAAGTGCCTAGTAGAATAAGTGAGAAACGCATACATTTTTATTGAGAATTATTAATTTGTTTTTTCTTTATCATTACAATTACAATAACATTTAAAATAATAGTTGATAACTTTAATTCAGATCAGCGTTGAGAGTATGTTATTTGGGTTAGCTTTCAGGTCAAATTTTAAATAAAGATAAGACCAACTTATGATATCAGCTTTGTATAATGTCTAATTCTATGATTATATACTACTCATCTTCTTGTTTGGCGAGAGTAGAAGGGCGATTAGTGGATCCAGGGAAAATGATGACACGAGATAGAAGACTTGGCTTTAATAACAGCATTTGAATCACTTAGGTTAACGAAATTTTATATATGTATACTATATTATAAATAATATAAATCTTTTGCTTAAACTTTTAAATTTTAAGTATTTTAAAATTACTGAATTACCCGTCATATAAACTAAATGGAAACTTAAATGAAGTACTATTAAATAGAGTTAATGAGACTTTTATATTCGATTTTAATAACTAAACCTTCCCTTATTAAAAAATATCAAGTCAAATTAACTTAATATATATATATATATATATATAGACGCGGGATCAAATACGAAAGTTCGTACCATGCGAATGACTTCACGTCGTGGAGCAAGACCGCACGACGTGCGACATCAAAAAATGGCGGCTAGACTCCACGTCGTGGAGCATACCGCACGACGTGAGGCCTTCGTTTTTTACAACATGCGGTGATTTTTGTACATGATGCAGTGTTTATTAGCCAAGATGCAATGATTTAATTTAAGATGTATGCAGTGATTTTATAGACAAGATGCGGTGTTTATTAGCTGAGATGCAATGATTTTAAGTTGGATGCAGTGATTTTATAGACTAGATGCAACGTTTCTAGCGTTCCTATTTTAAGGATTGTTTCTATTGGATACTCACGCTATACATATACATATACATATATATATGTTGATTTAAGTAGTTTACTTTTATTTATTAAGTTCGTGAAATTGTTCATATACATATCCTGTTGCCGGCCTATTCCTTTTCCAGTTCCTCATGAGCAAACTATGAATTTATGTTTTGTTGATTTTAGTGTTGCTTAACACACGAACAATACATAATTAATGACTGAGGTTTCAAATGTTTATTAGTATATGTGGTTGGGTGGGGAAACCAATTCAGATTTATTCTAGGACGGTCTTTTATAGACGCAGTTCACCATATTAGAAGCCTTATGGGAAAGCATATGTAACGATCATATTATTATATTGTAGTTCTATCTAATGTATGGTAGGATCATTTTTAAGCTGAAATATAATTAAGATGAGTATTTTAATTACGAGTATTTCAGTACTTGTGTTGCTTAATTAGAAACAAAAAGTAAAATTTTACGAAGTGCCAATCGCGCCGCGATGAGGGGAAGATTGCGATGTGATGATGAATGTCAAGTGGGACCCGGTGGAAGACATTTGTGCGCGACAAAGGGGCGGAAAGTAGCCAAAGCGTACATCTATATTATAATACAATCGCGCCCCAATCTCCGGCAGTTCACCCTCTATAAATAGAAATTTTTATTCATCCGAATGTTACAACTTATATACTCTCTCATGGCTATATTAAGGTGTTTTTGAGTGTGCTAAGGGCGGTGGATCATTTGGAGGTGCTAGGAATCTCTAGGAAAGAGTATTTGAGGCTTTAACGCGTGAAGTGATCGTTGTGAGCTATAACTCGACACTTGTATCAACTCGGTATTTTTAGAAGGTAAATAATAATATCCTTATGATTAGAATTCAATCTTACATCATAGATTTTGAATATCTGTTATTGAGAATCTAAAACGAAGGTTTTCGGTAGATTAGATGTTATATCGGATCATGATCTAAAGTTGTTGTATACACGATTTGAACCTTAGGAATATATATCTAATCCAGTAGCTTTAATAGGCATATTTGCAATCTTGAAGATTAGAGATTTGGTGATTCATACGCATAGCCTAACGAATAAATATTTGGATACATCATCTATTCTAGACCGAGATGAATTCAATATTTCTCAAAATTGAGTACTATACAAAATGGATTTTTATAAATGTCTATTTGTTATTATGAAACATACTTGTTTTGTATGTGAGACTTTGTTGCTAATTATGATATGATGTTATGATTGATATAATAATATGAGATTTGTTAATAATCATGCTCGTATAAGAATTGAAAGAACAAGTCTTTAAGTGGGAAGGGGTTGTGTTGAGTGTTATAGGATTATTTGTCTTTTTATTTGTCTAGCTAAAGGTTATCCAGCATTCTTGGCTTGTGTCATGTCTTGTGCGTAAAAGAAAGTTGAATTGCAAGATGTGGAAGTGGTGAGTGAATATCCGGATTTATTCTCCGAGGAATTTTCCCTAAGTACCACCGACATGTCAAGTTGAATTCCATATTGATCTTGTTCCTAGTGCAACACCAATTGCTAAAGCATCCCATCGTTTAGCTCCATTAGAGATGAAGAAATGATAACTCAACTACAAGAGATCATTGATAAGCGTTTCATTCGACCGGGTTCTTCACCTTAGGGAGAACCGGTATTGTTTGTGAAGAAAAAGGATGAGACTATGCGTATGTGCATTCATTATCAGGAGTGGAACAAAATTGATGTCAAGAACAAGTATGTGATTCCAAGGATAGATGATATTTCATCAAGTGAATCAAGTGAAGGTAACAGAAGAAGATATTTCAAAGATAACTTTCAAGACTTGTTACAGTCATTATGAATGTTTGGTAATGCCTTTTGGGTTGACATATGCTCTCGCTATCTACATGGATTTGATGAACCGAGTTTGTCGTTCCTTTTTAGATAAATCGGTTATTGAAGGTTTTTTTTAACAATAAACATGACCTCCTTGTGTTATCCTCATTCAAACTCAACTGGTTTGAACCAACACAAAGAGCAAACGGGTTAATCCTCACAAAGGCGGAACTTGAGGACTAACACACCCCCTAAACCCGAGAGGGTTAGGATCTTTTAATCTCAATAATATAAGGTATATATATAGATCGACACATGTATGTACACAACAAGAATCAAGAACTAACTCTCGTATATTCATATAAAGGTAAGGATAAAAATATTGTACATATCTATACCTTAGGTTGCTCAAGATATAGTCCACCCGGGATGAGATCAAACGAGACACGCTAGGAATGATTGCAAGCCACCACACGGACTCGTGTGTCTTCAAGATCAACCAAGAACCGTGCTCGGTTCTTGGGGTGTTCACTTGGCTAAACTCCAAAGAGAAGAGGGAGAGGAGGAGAGTTTATTCTAAACTTTTAGAATTGTGTCAACTATCAACTAGTTTAATCCTAAACCTTAATCCCCTATTTATACTAATAAGAATTAGGTTGTTATTAGGAAATCAATAAACATTTCCTAATATAGATTAAGCAAAACTTATTCACTAAGTTACTAATAATTAATAATTAGAAAAGGAAAATAAATATTAATATATATATATATATATATATATATATATATAACTTCGGCCTTTTATATATATATATATATATATATATATATAAATACTAGCATTGTACCTGCGCAATGCCGCTGTTACGAATATTTTTTCTTGATAAGTTATCTGTTTTTAAAACAATGGTGATTTGTTTCTTTTCTAATTATAATGTGTCAATGAAATTTTACATAAATGGTAAAATCTAACAAGAATGTTAGCCTTATAACTCTATTATATTTTAATTATATTACCTGTTTAAAAAATCCAGCCATATTTGTAAATTAAGTTTGTATGTTATTTAGATTTAATATTTCTAGTTATACGTAATTTTTAATAGTTAAGTTAAAATATTTATTATATGATAGAATATTTAATATAAAAGTGTAATTATTAATAATTTTAATTATTAAGTTAATTTGTATTTATTTGATTATTTAAATAATCTTTATTTTGGAATGTTTAGTTATGAAATGGTATATATGATTGTCATTAACTATATCAAATAGTTGCTTTATTTAATAGTTGGGCAAAATGCATGAAAATACAATTAACTTTGTCTTAATTGTCATTGTATACAACTAACTTTAAATTCTTAAAAATAATACAACTAACTTTTAAAAAAATTTCATTGTATGCAAACAACTTTTTTCTCTGTCTAGTCTTTAGCTACCATTGTATACAATAAACTTTTTCATAATTTACATTGTATACAATAACTTGCATACAATGGGAGGATTATAAAAGTTGATTATATTGTTTTTAAAAAAATAAAGTTGGTTGTATACAATGATAATTAAGACAAAGTTCATTGTATTTTCGTGCAATTTACCCTTAATAGTTTCCATTAATTGTAATATTAAGGGTAAATTAGTAATTTTAAATTACTTAAAATTAAGAAATTAAGAACACTTAAATGCTTTATAATATAGTGTATATATATATATTCATTTTTTCAATAATTATTAATTAATTAATAATTTAAAAACTATTAATCTTAAATATAATTAATTAACAACATATATTTATTAACTAATAAATATATATTTTCTTGTCAATTAATTAACTTGGTAATCTCTCCCGTTCGTAAGTTAAAACCATAACTTACGATTTCTGATTTATAACTAACTAGTTATAAATTCGTTCTCTTGGAGTGTGGTTGCATTACTTTTCGGATTATAGGCCCTCACAGGTGTGACCCTCGAGTGCCTTATGATGTTGGATGTGACATCGGGGCTTGCTAACCGACTATGCACACAAAACCAACAGACTCCCACTTGTGTAAGTCGACAACCCATGCTTGATGACACTAGCCTAAGGTGGCCCCTAGACAAGCTCTTAGGGTAACCAGGCCATAAGGACGCTTATACCTAGGTATTGTCATAATGCAATAAATAAATAAAAACTTATAAAACAAACTGTTTTATAATAGGTATACTTTAGGCTTTTCCTTTTGCAGCTCGACATTTCAATTGTGAGTGTGAGCATGGTAAGAGTCAACTCTTGAACACTCATACTTTTTCTTGACTATTCGATTTTGACCGAGTGATAAACGACAAAGAACAAATCAGTTCGTTTGGGCATGGTCATACATTTCATCGGACTTAATCAGTCAAGGTCCAGAAATATTTCTCCTTAAAAGGAGTTGCAAATGCCTCTCGCATATTTGCATTTGGAAACACGGTTTCCGCTGCACCCAGATACATCCTGTATGATCACCCCGTTACGATGTGATGTTAAAGACGCACTAAAGTACACAAGTCCCCATGTCCCAAACCAAATATCTTAGGCTTGAGGACAACCTATGTGATGAATATCTTTGACTCAGACCACGAGATATTCTTCATGGTGGGTTTATCCAATATTCACTCTCTAATGAATATCCGTCAATCCTTGGCCTACAACCTTGTAGCTATCTTCAATAAGTATGAATCTCCACTGAGGATCACGATGACGTTACAACCTTATCGAGGTTCCCACCAAGATAAGTAGTCACGGATAACAATTCTGAATAAGAACTTTTATTCATGCAAAATAGTGAAGAATAATGGGATTAATAATGTACCCCCTATATTCCGACCCTGGAATAAAATACATAATTAATACTAGTCCATTGTTTCTATTCACGATGTCTATTTGTGTTATTATATTGGTTTCAAGTGCAACTTATCACGAATTACAACTTGCAACTACACTATTACTATGAACCAAAAACAAGCATAGCATTAATTAAAGATTAGTGCTCCCACTTGCTTTGCTAGATAAATTGTTTTCTGCAAACCTTGAAAACAATTCTACTCTTACTAATTTTATTATATTCCTTAAACTCGGACAACTGGAACAACTCCTTATTTCTGAATATATAAATACTCCCATAACTAAACTTAATTGCATTGTAGATGTAAGATTACTTTGTATTCCAAGAAATTGACGAAATAATAAACCATTGTTTACTAAACTTGTAAACATAAAATTAGACACCTAATGTTTGAACACTTATCTAATTATCTTTTTATTATTTATAACACTTATCCTTTTAAATATTAATATTAGGACATTGATTGTTAATATATAATTATTACATCTTATCTAAGATGCCTCAAAACTTTGAAACACTTCTATTTTGAGTAACTCTCAAAATTGATGTCACTTTGACTTTCTGTGTTGTCCAAACACTTATTAGCTTGTACGCGATTATTAGTTAATCAACACTTGATAATACGTAAGTCAATTTCTCTATCTAACTATATATGAAAACATAGCATTACTTAAAATAATCTATTGACTTGGTCAAAACTTACTCTTTAGTCAAAATACCGAATTTAGTATTAAATCCAAAACTTAGATTTCGGATAAGAATCTCAAAGTTGATGAAACCTTAAACTTGGATTTCCCTTATATCCACTATTTCCAATTACGGAAAAAGGTTTCTCGAAACTTTATATTACTACAAGTATAAAACACTTGTAAAGATTCTTATTTAAAACACGTGAGTATTTTAACCTTTGATTATAATATCTATTATAATCACTTTATACACAGAAATGTGTTATTCTTAAACACGTCGTTGAGAAATAATTCCTATTATCTCAAGTGTTTAGTCCTTAGTTCAAAACTTGAACTTGTTTTCATAATTACCTATTAAATTACTTTAATTAGACAAACTTTCTAATCTACAACAAAAAACTTTGTTGTTTCAAGTAATTTTATAAGTTTAGTCAAGCAATTAATGTTAATATACTTTAATAGCAATAATTAATGCATAAGATCTAAATCAACTACTAATAAGTCAAGATTTTGACTTGTTAGTCAACTTCTAGTCAATCTTGACTAGATAGATTCACAACACACGTGTAAGGATATATCACTAAATGATTCGTTAATATTTTAAAACCGTAATTTCAAAAATTCTTCTTACAACTGGAAATTGAAATACAAAAAGTTTTAAATCTAAAAACTAAGAATTATTAATATCTTTGATCTTCACGTGGGATTCTTGCATTCTTGGCATCTTCACTTTTCATGACCTATTACAATAAATGATTGCAAATATCAACTCATAATAAATATAAGTAGAAAGTAAATACTAAAGTTAGTCGCAAAATCTATCTGTGGTGTTGGACTTATCACCACCTTCGTGATGCCCTGACCTTGTAATGGCCAACCTCACCGCACTTGAAGCACCGATTCCTAGCTCTTGCTTTTTGGTATGGCTTTCTTGCCCTTGCCATTGCCATTTCCTTGGCCTTGGGTGCATTGTTTCCTCGCTCGGTTTTACCCTTGCTCTTTCCGATACGCCCATTCCTCTTCTTTCCAACTCCGTTATCCATCATGAGGACATCCTTGTACTTAGTCCTCATATTCAACTCAACAGTCTTGAGCATCGAGTGAAGCTCAGCTATGGGTTTCTCCATGTTCATGTTGTAGTTCACTATGAAAGGCTTATAGTCATTTGACAACGAGTTAAGTATCATATCTGTTGCTAGCTGCAACGGGGTACCGGGTGTCCTAGCCTTTTCAGGTGGTCCACGTGTCCTTTCATTTTCATGACGTGGGCACTGACCGAGGTCCCCTTAGCCATCTTACAAGTGTTGAGAGCTCTTGTGGTGTCGTAACGCTCAGTACGAGCTTGCTCCTGGAACATGTCCCTCAGCTGACAGATCATGTCTATAACATCCTTAAAATAGGCTTAAATGTGTGCGAACATGGTACATCTAATATTTAATTAAATAAAAAATATATATTTTAGAAAATGTTATAAAGTATGAAAATGATAAATAAATGGGTTATTAAAATATTAATAAAAATAGATAAAGATTATAAAATATTGAACAGTTTCAAACGAGGGTCCCGAAAATATCCTCATTAGTTGAAACGGGTAAATGAGAGACGACTTGTAAGTTGGAAAAGGGGAACAAAATACCCACTTGTGGATAATATTAACCACAAGTCGATTTTGATTCATCAGACACATATACACACACGTATTCAAACACACACACACACACACACACACTTATCTTTCTTCTTGTTCTTGAATCCTTTGAAGAAGAAAACAAGAGATCAATCAAGAGACAATTTCCAACTGCGAATTAAGACTCAAATCTGTCCAAAGATCATCATTTTCATCATCTCTATCACTTGTAAGATTATTCCATCTCCTTGTTCTTCATTCTTGATTTTTGGGTTTTGAAAGAAAACTCATAAACTCGTGTTCCAGCAGCAATTAAGGCTCAAAATAAGTTCCAAAAATCAGTTCCTAATCATCATCTTCATCCATTGTAAGCTCATGTTCTTCCTTGATCTTCCTTGCTCTTCATGTTCTTGAAATTCTAGGTTTTAATGGGTAATTGTGATTTTGCAATCAAGAATTGAAATTGTAGATTGAAATAAGTCCCAATATCATTTCTAAGTACATAGGAATCAATTCCATGAATTAAAGTAGTGATCTTGATGAGTTTTGAATTTTGGCTCAAATGGGTCAAAATTGGTCAAATACGGCTCAAACTAAATTTGACCTTCAAGAACTAAAATTTAGTGTTCTAATTGTTCCTATAACTTGTTAGGATTGATTATAACTCATAAGTTGGATTAGAAACGGTGTTTAAGCACATATTCAATAATTGCCCTAAATGGGTCAAAATGGAGTTAATTTGTTTTTACACATCAAGAACTGAATTTTAAGCTTCTAATAGGATCATATAACTTGTATGAATGGTTTAGAACATTGGTTTTGAATTAAAATGGTAGTTTTGCTTGAATTGGCTAAAATAATGGAAAATTAGGTCATAAATAGGCAAGAAATTGGAAAATGATACCAAACAATGACTTTAAAGGTTTTGGTCAGTTGTAACACCTTCAATACATCATATTAGGTGTATATGGTGTGTTGCAAGTGTTAGAATTGGTCGATTTCAAGTTTTGGCCAAAATGCACACTTCTTTGTCTATTTAATTGTGATTTTCATATGAATTAATTGGATGAGAGTTTTTGATGTTAGAAAGCTCCAACATATGTCAAATAGTCATATGAAACACTGAAATTTTACTAAAGTTGATTTGGAGTTGAAATGGGATAAAAAGCGTCTCGTCCAAGGCTTAGACGCGTCATGTCCGCTGCAATTTGTGCCTAAATGCTGTTTTTCGTTGTTCTTTCGTGTGTTGGTGCTTGGACTATTATAATAAGCTAATAAACAGTTAAATAGCACAAATAGAGTATTGTTTCAAGTATCATAGATATTCTTTGCGTGTTTAAGTGATTAATGCGTAGGTATTGGTATTATAGTTCAAGTCGATAATCCGTGAGTGCTAAAGCAAGGTCTTTGCTTATTCTAATTTATCAGGTGAGTACCGGTTAACCTAAGCATGATATCAAGAATGTTATATAGTTGTTTGAATGCTAGAAACCAAAGACTTGATAATTATGCATGTTAGAGGCTTTTGTAGGCCAATTGAGTAGTAATTTGATATGTACGCATGTTAATGGCTTTTGTAGGCCAATTGAGTTATGATTTGATATGTATGCATGTTAAAGGCTTTTGTAGGCCAGTGTTGATATGTTAATGGCTTTTGTAGGCCAACCATGATGTGTTATGGCTTTTGTAGGCCAATTTGCTATGCTATGGCTTTTGTAGGCCAATTATGATATGCTATCGCTTTTGTAGGCCAACAATGTTGTGTTGTGGCTTAAGTAGGCTAATGTGTGTTTGTACCAGTACTTTGTTGGTTGTTTGGGGCCAGCTTGTCTGGATCTAGCTGGGGCCTTGTGCCGTCAGCTATGATGTGCAGCGATTCGATGATCACGAGCCTTGGTTCTTGCAGAACTTCTGCCCCTCAACTTGATGATAGGCTCTCAGTTCTCACCGATCCCGATAGTGGTGAGTTCCACGTTAATGCAATGGTGGACCGCTACCCCTTTTCTCCACCGGCACGGAGAAAGTATCGGTTTCCCCAGTCAGGATCATTGAGCCGGGTTCGCTACCTCGCAAGACGTGATGCCACCTGACTCACAATATGCTAGGATAGACTTGTTTTTTGATATGCTATGTATGTGATATGTATATGATTTTGTTGTTATGATGCTTCCGCTTAGCTGTTACTCACTAGCTATTTATAGCTAACCCTCTTGTGTACATTCCATGCATAGGTAAATATTTTGGCTGGTGAGGACGGGTACCTGCTGTGGATGTCACTTTATGTTTTGGGGAACACGCTTTTGAATACTTTTGTTTGTATGTTTATATTAGTAATGGTTGGCCGTATCGGTAACGCCTTTAGATAGTTTTGGTTGCAACTTATTATTAGGTTGTAAATTATTAAATTAGTTTTATAAAGCTTCCGATGTGACAACTGTAAATACTTTTATAAAAGCAGGTTTTGAAATATTGTATTTACAGCTGTATCCACGTAGTTTCAAAACTCGAACGGAGTTTATTATAAAATAACTCCTCTAATTTAGGCGGCGTTACAAGTAGATATCAGAGCCTTGGTTTGAGGGAATTGGGTACTTTAAATAGTACTCAGTCTCAAACCCAGGCTCAACCATTACTATGTGTTCCAGGGTGGTATTGGGGTGTGATGAGTGCTATATGTAATTTGTTATGTGTTAGGAAAGTATAAGTGTTGACAAGTTAGCAAGTTATATGATATATACTAGATACTCTACTTTTGATATAAGTATAGAAAGCTAAGTCACATGACTGGTTCTTCGGGAGATGGTGATAAGGATGCCTATATCCTACTGTTGGAGGCTCAATTGCAGTAGGAAAATGAGTGTGAGTCTTCACATATGGCCAGGGAGACTCAGACGCCTAATACCTTTAAAACCTTCTTGAGTTGTCAGCCTCCTACTTTTGTTGGCACTACTAATGATCCTTCTACGGTAGAGACCTGGATCAGAGAGATGCAAAATGCCTTTGAATCCTGTGAGTGTGATGAGAATAAAAAGGTGAATTATACTAAATGAATGTTTAGAGAGCGTGCCGTAGCCTGGTAGGATACTGCCATTAGTATTACACCAACCGTAACTCTGGAAGCAATGAACTGGGATGGTTTCAAGGAGAAGATCAGGGGTAAGTACTGTTCGGATTATGATATGCTGCAAGTAGAGAATGAGTTCAGGGCATTACAGATGGGTGATAAACCCTTGGAGGATCTTGTCACCAAATTTTCTAACAAGATGAGGTTTTTTCTTCACCTCCTACCTAATGAAAGGGCAAAGATCGCCTACTTTGCTAATGCTTTGCTTATCGAGTACCGATTAGCAATGAGGTCTGCAGCAACTTTGGATGCAACTTTTGATAATGCTAGAGCAACTGAGGATGATTACAAGCAAAGATCGAGATCTCAACAATAACAACAACAACACTCGGGTGGAGGAAAGAGAAAGTATGATCAACCGCCAAGTTTTAAGAGAGGTGATAGTGGATTTGGGAGTAATCCACGAGTAGATACATCCCAGAAACCAGGGAGTTGGGATTTATCAAGTGTGGTAGGTGTGGGAAGAAGAGGCATCAAACGCATGACTGTAGGTATAAAGAGAATGTTTGCTACAAGTGCCATAAACCTGGGCACCGCATTTCAGGATGCCCTTTGTGGCAAAGCTCAGGTGCCGAGGGCTCGTTACCAGCCACTTGTAAGAAATAGGGAGGCGCTCCTCGTGCTCAAGGGAGGGCTTTCCAGATGATGCCTGAGGAAGCTAAGGATACAGGTGATGTGATTACTGGTACTTTCTTAGTTAATTCTGTACCAGCATGCGTTCTATTTAATTCTGGTGCTACCTACTCGTTTGTATCTTCTTCATTCTATGATAAATGGCAACTACCGGTTGCTACGGTTAGAAATCCTATAAAGGTGGAAGTTTCTAGTGGTGATCAAATCTTTATTACTTCACACGTACCCCAAGTTTCATTGCCATTAACGGGCATTGTTTTATAATCTCTCTGCTTCTAATGACTATTGATGGCTTTGATATTGTTATTGGCATGGATTGGCTAACTAGTCAAAATTCCAAGATTCTTTGTTTCAAAAAGTTGATAAAGATTCCTTTACCGGCGGATTCTATGCAATGGCGTGAGGAGAAGGCGTAAATCTGATGTCTCATTGATAACTGTTATTAAAGCCCAAAAATTCATTGCCGAGGGCTGTGATTCCTACTTAGCATATGTGATTAACGCTGAGGTGGGAGAAAAGAATGTTAATGATATCAGTGTTGTTTTTGAATACCCTGGTGTCTTTCCTAAAGACTTACCGGGTTTACCTCCCGTTAGGGATGTACAATACCGGATTGATCTAATTCCTTCTGTAGCTTAAAAATCTCCTTATCGTCTCGCTCCATCTGAAATTCGGGAGATGATGACACAAATCCAGGAATTGTTTGACAATGGCTTTATACACCCAAGTTCTTCACCATGTAGAGCTCATGTTCTGTTTGTTAAGAAGAAGGACGGGACTCTCCGTATGTGTATTGATTACAGGGAGCTTGATAAGCGAACTGTAAAAAAAAGAGAACAAATATCCACTTCCTCGCATAAATGATCACTTTGATCAATTGCAAGGTGCCACATGCTTTTACAAGATTGATCTTCATTCTGGCTATCATCAGGTCCGTGTTCGAGAAGAAGATATTTCTAAAACGGAGTTTAGAACTCGATATGGGCACTATGAGTTCTTGGTTATGCCATTCGGCTTAACCAATGCTCCGGATATTTTCATGTATTTAATGATTCGTGTATGTCGCCCTTTTCTTGATAAATTTGTTATCATGTTTATTGATTATATCCTCATTTATTCCAAACAGAAGCGGAACGCGAGCAACATTTCCGCCTAATTTTGGAAATTCTTAAGCGAGAACAACTTTATGCAAAGCTTTCTAAATGCGAGTTTTGGCTCAAGGAGATGCATTTCTTAGGTCATGTTATCTGTAACGAAGGTGTTAGACGATTCTTACAAAATTTTTCTAAACTTGCTGGTCCGTTAACTAAATTGACCCGCAAGGATGTTGCCTATGTGTGGAATGATGAACAAGGCAAAGAATTTCAGACTCAAGCAATTGTTATGTCAGGCACTTATTCTAACATTGCCTAATGGGTCGGAAGACTTTATTGTCTATTGTGATGCTTCCTATGCAGGTCTGGGTTGCGTTCTGATGCAACGAGACAAGGTGATTGCATACTCTTTATGTCAATTTAAGCCACACGAGAAGAATTACCCAACCAATGATCTAGAGCTTGCAGTCATAGTATTTGCTTTAAAAGCTATGGCGTCATTACTTGTATGGCATCAAATGTGTTGTATGCACTGTTCACATCTAATTTCTAGCATAGTCTACAATGAGAACTTGTTACGAGAGTTAGTCTTAGCACATCATAACACTTTCAATGTGTTAGATATTAAATAGTTTGTTAGCCTTGTGTTCTTTTGTTTTGTAATATGTTTAACTAGATTAGTTTATTATATGGGCTAGGCCCGCTTTTCTTATATGTATTAGTTAGTCTAGTTAATAGATGGTATTGGGCCATAAGGCTTTAGGGCCCATGTGCCTATTAGTATTTAAAGCCTTGCAAACCTAGTTTGCAAGGCAACTCTTTGTAATATCAATCTCTGCATTCACGTTCAAGAAATACTAACAGAGATTCTTCAAAGTTTATACAAAGTGTTCATACTTGTTCATATCAACTTCATCATCTTTACCTCAAGTATTCTTGTTTACTCATCTTTTACACCACAAAGGACTTTCAATTGGTATCAGAGCCAACTCCCTGCTGGATTGGTTCAACATTACCTGAAAGTAACATCAGTGTGTGAGAAACAAACCCAAAAACAGCTTCTGTTTGTGTTTACGTGAAGCTTAGAAAGAAGAAAACCCATTTAGCCAAAATCTCTTGTTTTCAAGTTATTTGTTGTATCTAAGAAGTATTTAAGAAGGATAAAACCTTTTTAAGTGTTTTTAGGATAAACAAACAACATCTTGGTAGTGTTCTTCAAGTTATTTGAAAATTTAGCGATCTTCAAGTTCCTAAAGTTTTTCTACTGTTTCATCAAATTTTAAAAAAATTTGTTGTTGTTTTGGGTTGAAATCACTAAAGAGAAGTGTTTCTAGTAAAAGAAAAGGTCAAAACAAAAGTTTAGTGAGTTTTTAGTGTGTTTTGGGCAAATTAGCAGTCTGTTATCGAACAGAGTACAGACCTGCAAGTTTTGGATTATTATCCATCCGACAGTCGTGCGACTCTAGGCTCATCCGACTTTGGCCCATCCGACTGTCGTGCAACTTTCACAAAACAAACCATCCGAACTTACTTTTGAAAACTCATCCGAACTTTAGGCTTGAAGCTCATCCGACTTTCGGACGAAAATCTCATTCGACTTTCGGACCACACTCAACTTCATCCGACAGTCGGATCACCTAAAGCTCATCCGACCTTCGGAACTTCATCCGACCTTCGGAACTTCATCTGAACTTCGGAACTTCATCCGACCTTCGGATCACCTAAAGCTCATCCGACCTTCGAAATTTCATCCGACTTTCGGATAACAATCAATCTCTTCGACATTCAAAGAAACACAAATCCAAGAACTCTCAGTCCATCCGACTTTCGGACCATCCGACAGTCGCATCAAGTCAGACTTGGACAACTTCACCTAATTCTCAAACACTTAAACCAACTTCACAAGTTTTTCTCACACACACACTAACCATTCTATTTCAGGGAGAAAGATCCTAAGTAAAGCTGAGTTCAAGCAACGAAATCCTCACCATAGGAACAGACACTAAACCTCCAGTACTTTTCATAAATGAGTACAATGTATGGAAAGGAAGGTTTATGGACTTCATAGAGCATAATGAAAAATATGGTGAAATGAAGAAAGACAGCATTCTAAACGGTGATGCCATCTTTGAGAAATTTGTCGAAGCTGTTCCAGAAAACAATCCACCAGTTCTTGCTGAAAGGAGACGGAAACTCCCATTAGAACTAACTGCAGAAGAGAAAGACCGTGCACGCGCCGACAGAGACGCAAAATATTACTTGAAACAAGGGCTATGCGCGGAAATCTACTCAAAAATAGATAGTTTGACTTCTGCCAAAGAAATTTGGGACGAAGTAAAGCAACAAATGCAGGGTACTGAGCAAGGGTCATTTATCAGGGAAACATAACTTGTTAACACCTTCCGGGAATTCAAGGCCAGGGAGGGTGAACTGTTGCAGGACACTTACAGTCGCTTCTGCAGATTGTTGAACGATATGAGAAATCATGGCGTAACGAGATCCGATCTAGATATAAATGTTAACTGGATCAATGCACTTAGTCCTGAATGGAGTGAACATGTTCGCTTGTATAAACATGTTAATTGGAATCTCAAGGCGGTATCTTACCACTCAATTTATGAGGACTTGAATCAGTTTCAAGATGAGGTTCTCACCAAACTTTCAATGAAGCAACCGTCTGACCCGGTTGCATTAGTGGCCAAAAGGAGACCGCGAGAATCATCAAGACGCGGCAAAGGGAAGCAGGTTGTGATCGACTCCGACTCCTCAGAAGGAGAGATGGAGATGTTAGAAAAGGATGCGGTACTGAAGGCCATGTCATTGATTACGAGAGCTTTTCAGAACAAGTACGGAAAGACTAACAACTGATAACGGTACACATCCGGATCTAGAAGAAGTGAGGGAATGGTAGCTGATGAGAAGAGGAAAACAAACAAACCCGCAGAACCTCAGGAAGAGGAAAAGAAATGCTACAACTGCATTAGAACAGGGCATTTTATCAAAGACTGTCGAAAACCCAAGACCAAAGATTCCGAATACTACCGTAACAAATTGCGGTTGACAAAGAAGAAGGAGAGTGGGAGAGCGATGCTTGTTGAAGAAGATCAATTTCTGTCCGACACAGATGATTCAGACGAAGATAGCACTGATCAAGCTCATTTTTTCTTGATGGCTCATGATGTAGTATCCTAAGATGATGAGGATGAAAATGAAGCTGATAGGGCTGGTGAATTTGAAGAAACACACACTGATGATGCAGGTGTTTCTGGGAAGGTAAACATTGAGTATGCTCAAACACTGGTTGAACATATCGAACGACAAAAACGTAAAATCTCTAAGTTGGAACACCGAATCAATAATAAATCAACTTCTAACTTAGAAAACCTTCAAACAGAATTAACCGCGAAAGAAAATGAACTAAATACCTTAAAATGTGAAAATGAGGTAATAATTCATAACTTAAAAGCGGCCAAAGTCTCGGCTGAAGAAGATTTTAAGTTTTTGCAAAAAGAACGGTGTCAACTATACTCAAAAATAAAAGATCTCAAAGACCTATTACTTAAAAGAGATCAAACAGCACAAACCATTTTTCTGAATAAACCTAAGGATGTTAAATTTTCTAAATGGACATACGAAGGTTTAGGTTACGTTAATCCTCACATAAGTGACAAGATAAGCGCTAAAAATTGTACGCTTTTGAATACATGAATATGGGATTAACCAAGCAAATGGTGTTTGTTCGACAAATCGACGAACTGGCCGAGGAGGAACACAAGAGACGCATCACGAACAGAGCTTCAACCTCATACGACTACGAAAGCCTAAATTAGTCGTACATAACCGAAGTCTTCAAACCCACAATCTCCGATGACTACTTCCGAAGCTACTCCCAAATAGAAATGGAGTCATTACCATCAATCTCAGATTCTCCACCCGAGCCTCGTCTCTACATCCCTCACATGGATCTACAACGACACCTCGAGTTGGTTGAACTCGAGCTTGTCCATAGATCCATTATCTTTGACTTTGAAAAAGCAATTCTTCATAACCTGATTGATCACCTTGCCACTGAGAATACCAATTCACAAGACTCCGCTGCCATAAGCAGGTCTAAAATCCGGATTCCACACGTGCAAGAAGGTGAATGTTCAACATCTGGAAACTCAAATTCGACATACATGCAAGTGATGAATCCCTAATGAATCTTCGTGAAAATTGTGAACAATGCAGAAAATCAGAAAAATCATTATTCACTCTTCATAAGAGACTTAATACACTTGAGAATGATTTTTTCAGAATGCAAACAATTGAATCCAATCACTTTAAAGGAAAAGCCAAGATAATTAATACTCCGTTATCACGAAAGAATAGTACATCGAAACCATCCAAATCCACAACAAAGCCAATCAAGAAACAAACAACACGCTCTCGTCCTAAGAATGATAGTTTGGAAATGTCTGCTTCTAACCCAAATGTCCTTCTAGGTGGAATTGTGAAGAGCGAGAGAAAACAGATTTTTGGATGGCGAAAGAAGCTAGAAGAGAAAGATGGAGGAAGACAAGACGAAGAGTGTTTGATTTACCCAGCTATTTTCAATAAACAAACAACTTTATTACTTTGTAATGATTCGTCAATTGTAAATTGTAAACCTGTTCGAACTCCACTTGATTCTGTTAAAACTGAAATTTTTTGTATGAGTGATGGTTGCATGGAAGGTCACTGTACTTTCAAATGTGTGTATGATGATGATAGAAAGAAACGAGGGATCAAACCGAATTCAAACTATAAATCCTTTGAATCCACTCATGAACAAGCTTCCTTCATAATCAAACGAGGTAACAAAATTACCTATTGGCAAAAGAAATGCTCAACAAAAGAAAAATTCCAAATGAGTAACAAAAGTGTGCCTTTTAAACAAAATCCAGAATCAAAATCTACCAATGGGCACACTTCATGGACTCCAAATCGCAGATATCACAATAACTGGAATCATGCCAATCCTAATGCTGCCAAACCAACTGTCACGAATCACTTGAGTAAGCAAACTCAATTCAAACAGCATAAACAACCTATAGTTCAATATAAACCCATCAAAGTGATAACTGAAACAACCAAAGCAAGACTTCCAAAGAAATCAAGTGCATACATCGATGATGATGTCTCACTACCAAAATGTTGTAATCACGTGGTTATTGAACAATCCGTCACCACATCTCGAACAACCAATGCCCCCGCAATATCCAAAGAAAGCACAATACCATCACCGTCTCAACCACAAAAATTTTCACAAGTTTGTACTGCCAACATACTAAAAACGAACTTATTAATTGAAGCTACATGTGATACTGTTGTTTCTGCTAACAGTCAAGGACCCAATCCACAATGGGTACCTCAATAAATTTTGTCTTTCGTGTGCAGATATCTAGCCGGTGGTACTTGGACTCCGGCTGCTCGAAGCATATGACGGGCGAAAAGAGTCTCCTTACGAACTATGTCCCAAAATACTCGGGAAATGTTCGTTTTGGAAACAACCATGTGGCTCCAATAATGGGAACTGGAGACATTATCAAAGAAAATATAAAAATAAGCAAAGTATCGTATGTAGATGGGTTGGGACACAACTTATTCAGTATTGGGCAATTTTGTGACAAGGGGTTAGAAGTTAACTTCAAGGCCAAAATTTGCTCAGTTAAGACTGAAAACGGTGATGTGGTACTGACTGGGTCCAGAAGGTCAAATATGTATACAATTGATCTTGTGGATCTGAAAGGCAAACAGTCAGTATGTCTTCTGTCCCAGGCCTCATCGGAACTGACGTGGATGTGGCATCGCAAACTCTCTCACCTCAACTTCAAGAATATCAACAAATTGGTCAACGGTGATCTGGTTCGCGGACTGCCCAAACTGAAGTTTGAAAAAGAGCACCTCTGTGAGCACTGTGAGAGAGGTAAAATGAAACGGGCATCTCACAAAATTAAACAGGTGTCCAGCACAAAAGCTCCTCTCCAACTGCTGCACATGGACTTGTGCGGGCCGATGAGGGTTCAGTCTCGTAATGGGAAGAAGTACATTCTCATGATAGTTGATGACTATTCGAGATACACTTGGGTCAAGTTCTTGAGGATGAAGGATGAAGCTCCATCTACAATCATCTCGTTCCTCACATAGGTGCAGAATCAATCACAAGGAAAGGTTGGAACCATTCGCACTGACAATGGCACCGAATTCAAGAACAAAGTTTTGGATTCTTTTCTTGAATCCGTGGGAATCATGCATCAGCTCTCTGCAGCATACACTCCAGAGCAAAATGGAGTAGTCGAATGAAGAAATCAAACGCTTGTAGAAGCAGCTCGAACCATACTGTCCTATGCAGATTTGCCACCTTCCTATTGGGCAGAAGCTGTCAACACAGCGTGCTACACACAAAACCACACAATCTTGCACCGTCGCTTTAACAAAACTTCTTATGAACTTGCAAATGGCAGAGTGCCCAATATTAAACACTTTCACGTGTTTGGTAATCGGTGCTTTGTTCTCAATGAGAAGGCTAACCTTGGAAAGTTTGACCCCAAAGCTGATGAGGGAATTTTCCTTGGTTATTCCTCAGAGTCTAAAGCGTTTCGTGTGTTAAATAAACGAACAAATGCTGTGATTGAAAGTATAAATGTATACTTTTGATGATACTTTAACCACTACATCTTTATCACCTAAATCATCTGCAATCGTTTCTGGACATATTAGTTCAGGACCGGGACTTAATCGACAGGAAACAAATATAACACACGCTAATGAATCTTCTGATTTTAAGTATATATTTGATTTCTTAGACACTGATGATTCTGGAACTAATAGTGTACCTATTGACAGGCCTACAGATGCTGTTCATGAATCCCTTGAACTCACGCAGCAAACTGCCACCACATCCACAACCGGGGCTGTTCATTCATCTGCCGACCCACTCCTTATTCTCGGTGACCGGTACACTGCATCCAACTCCACAGTAAATACCGTCAGCAATGCTTCCACTGAGGATCACGAAAATAGCACTCCTTAGTCCTTCCCAGAATCATCCACTCTTGAGGGTGAACCATCCATTCAACAACGTCTGGATGAATTCTTTCCCCAGGATGTTACTAATGAAATCACTGATAACACTCTTTGTCATAACACCAGATGGACGGCTGCATATCCAGAGATGCAAATCATTGGAGACAAAGATTCCGGCGTTCAGACCAGATCTGCCATAGCAAATGAGTGTCAGTTCTCCAGCTTTCTTAGTATGTTAGAACCCACACGAATAGTTGACGCACTACAAGACCCAGACTGGATTCTTGCCATGCAAGAAGAGCTAGATCGGTTTACCCGTTTAAAGGTTTGGAGACTGGTGCCCCGACCCCACGACAAGACCATTGTTGGCACCAAATGGGTCTTCAAGAACAAGAAAGATTCTGACGGTATGGTAATTCGGAACAAAGCCAGACTAGTAGCGAAAGGATACAATCAACAGGAGGGTATTGACTACGATGAAACCTTTGCTCCTGTTTCCCGTATTGAAGCCATCCGAGTTTTTCTCGCGTATGCTACTTACAGGGACTTCAAGGTGTACCAGATGGATGTCAAAACGGCATTTCTGAATGGAATCCTTAAGGAGGAAGTTTATGTATCTCAACTAGAAGGCTTTGTTGATCCCAAACGACCGACTGACGTTTACATCCTTGATACGGCCCTCTATGGACTCAAACAGGCTCCACGGGCTTGGTATGATGTTCTCTCGGCGTACCTGGTTCGTGAAGGATATTCGAAGGGACGAATTGACACCACACTCTTCACCAAGAAAATTGGGGATGACTATATTTTGTTTCAGATATATGTAGATGATATTATATTTGGCTCTACAAACTCACAGTACAGCCTAGAGTTTTCAAAATTAATGGTGAGCAATTTTGAAATGAGCATGATGGGAGAAATGAATTTCTTCCTCGGCTTACAAGTCAAACAGATTTCCAATGGCATTTTCATAAATCAGTCCAAATATATTTAGATTTATTAAGAAAATATGAAATGTCGGACTGCTCGTCCAAATCAACCCCCATGTCTTCTAAAACCAAATTGTCTGCTGATTCTGATGGAAAGGCAGTCGATTTGAAAACCTATCGGGGTATGATCGGCTCTCTACTATATCTCATGGCTAGTAGACCAGATATAATGTTTTCTACATGTCTTTGTGCTCGTTCTCAGGCAAATCCCAAAGAATCACATTTACTTGCCGTGAAACGTATCCTCAAATACCTAAAAGGGACCCCTGACCTTGGTCTGTGGTATCCCCGCGACTAATCATTTGAACTGCTTGCGTATTCTGACTCGGACTATGCAGGGTGTATGTTAGACAGGAAAAGCACGTCAGGGAGTGCACACTTCTTGGGCGATCGTTTGGTCTGCTGGAGTTCAAAGAAACAAAACTATGTTTCTACATCAAATGCCGAGGCTAAATTTGTGGCAGCTGCAAGTTGCTACTCTTAGAGTCTGTGGATGCGAACTCAGCTGCGGGACTTTGGTCTTACCTACTCCAAGATTCCCCTGTTGTGTGATTCTCAGAGTGCCATTGCCATTTCCTACAATCCTGTCCATCACTCCAAAACCAAGCATATTGATATCACGTATCACTTCTTGAAAGACAACGTCGAAAAGGGTCTGATTGAGCTCTAGTACGTTCCCACTGATCATCAGCTGGCTGATCTGTTCACTAAACCACTGGACGAAGCACGCTTCTCATTTTTGGTTTCCAAGATCGGCATGCTTAATCTCAAACTCTAATTTTGTACTGTTTTCATGTCTTGAACAGATTAACTGTTTTCTCTGTGCAGTTATACAGGTGCTCCTGTCTAGGGGGAGCGTTGTGGATTCACTGGTGAACACGAATGTTTTCCGTGCATGGGGAGAAATGTGCAGTATTCATCTTCACAGATGATACTTCGTCAGATGTTAATTTTATTGTCTGTGTTTATGTCACCAAAAATGAAATAGAAAAATCACAAAAAGAATAAAAAAATATAATAATAACTTTTGTCA
Source organism: Dittrichia graveolens (assembly GCA_038502395.1). Classification (NCBI taxonomy): domain Eukaryota; kingdom Viridiplantae; phylum Streptophyta; class Magnoliopsida; order Asterales; family Asteraceae; genus Dittrichia; species Dittrichia graveolens. The sequence continues at coordinate 72,364,835 of JARJIL010000005.1, read as the reverse complement.
AGGTGAAATTGAAAACCATAATGAAAATCAAAAAAAGAAGGAAAATCACCTTTTGGGCTTAAATAATGCTACAATTTAAGTCATGGGCCTAAACATCCAGTTTGGACCAAACCGGGTCGATCCGACAGTCGGATCAAAGCCCCGATCCATCCGACCATCGGATAGCTCTATTTATACGCAACCCGACGGTTCCTTTCCTTTCACGCTTTCAAGAATTCAAAAAGCTAAAAAACACTATTCATCTTCTTCCCTCTCAACTGCTTTCGATCGAACTCACCTAGAGTGAAATCTGCTGTGTTTAAACAACACAAAACCAAAAGGAAAGAGGATTGAAACAAGAATGGGTGAATATTCTATGGTTTAAATGTCAAAAATCCGTTTCTTTTTGGTTTAACAACCTCTGTTTATCGAATAGTGGGTTTCTCTGGGTTTCTTGAATCAAAACACCATTAATGGTGTGGTTTGTAATGTTTGACTGATATAATGTGATTCTTGAATGTATGCGCACACAATGGCAGAAATTTCATGTTCTAGGTCACACAAAATCGAGTTCTTTGTAAATCCATTGTTTGGGTTTTAGGCGTTGTTCTTCGCTTTGAAGAACAAAGGGTTTTAAGTTCAAATGTGCATTAAATAGCATTGTTTAGGCTTGTTTGAGAGTGCAAACTTTTTTGGGGTTAAATTCCGAGTCATTTGGTACCAACTTTGAGTCTCTGAACTTAGTTTATGTCAAAAATCACTTTGGACTCAATATAAACTAAGCTGGGTGTTCTTAACAGTTGGATGAAGGAAATGGAATTTCATCCGACAGTCGGATGAAAGTGGTCTATCCGACTTTCTGATGAAGTTTGGTCTATGCGACTTTCGAATGGCTAAGTTTACACCATGCGACCTTTGAAATAACACAACTCTGGAAAGATCAAGTCGTAGGCCATCCGACTTTCGGATGAAACGTGTTCATCCGTCTTTCGGATGAAACATGTTCATCCGACTTTCAATTGAAACAAGTTCATCCGACTTTCAACTTAAACAAATTCATCTGACTATCGTATAAAATCAAATCCATTTGACTTTCACATAACTGCTATATTCATGCAACTTTCATGCGACTTTCAGATGAAATTAGTCCATCCGACTGTCAGGTTAACCTTCATGCGACTTTACTGCTCATGCGACTTTCACCTCATTCGACTGTCGCATAACTTAAGCTTATCCGACTTTCAACACTTAGAAATTTTTGTGCCTTGCTTAAAATTTCATAAGTTACATAATCAAAGTCAAAGTCAACACCCAACATTCACATGTGCATAGAACTTAACACACATATTCATTCATGAGTTCACATGTTCATCAGCAAATATCTGTCTTTTCTCTTATGCTAATATGATCTATCTTATCTGTGACAGATGACTGCTAATCAACCCCTTCCCGAGGAAAGGCTAGTCCCTGCTGCTGACAGGCTTGAAACTCTGAGCAACAACGTATATTTTGATCTAGCCACCGATACCAAAATCCCCATAATCACTGAAATTATCCGTGCCCATCCTCTCCGCCAAGCCATCACTGAAAACCCAAACACATCACCCACCCATGTACCTGAAATATATCTGCAGCAACTGTGGTACACTTTTACTGAGGGTGTCACCCGCTTGGGACACAAGTGCCTCCGGGGTCGTATTGAGAATATCCGCACAACTCTTTCTGCCGTCCGACTGAGAAACCTATTGGACCTACCTGCTGCTGATCACTATCCAGGAAGAGCTGACTTTGATGAAAATCCAAGTGTAGATGCGGTACTAGACCTAATTAGAGGTCTTGGATATCAGGGAGAACTAAACCAAATTCATCAGTTCAGACGAACAAATCTTGCGCCTCTCTGGCAGACGCTAGCCACCATTATCTCCCGTACCGTGACTGGTATTCACCGAGGCACCGATGGCGGCTCCTACTACTCCCTACTCTTGTTGGCTGGTGTTTCTTACCACCGCTACTTGGACTATGCCACCATCATATTCGAGGAGATCATCCGAATGGTCAAGGAAAAGGAAACCTCTCGCCAGAAAACCTTTATACCTTTTCAACGATTCCTGACCATGTTCATTGCCAAAGACCTGGAAACCTACCACACCATCCCTCGGCGACTTAATAGCCCACAAGTCCAAGTACAACGCATCGCCAAATTCTTACGAATCAGAGACCTTCCCGATGTTGTAGCCATGACCGTACCAGTTGCCCTTCTTCGAACACCGAATCAGGAAAGTGAGGTAGTGTGCGAGTATATGAGGGTTAATAGGATTGCTCCTCCGGCGCAATCAGAGCCGGTTGTGCCTGCCCCGGGAGCAGTAGTACCTGGTGAGGGTCCTAGTGGTATTAGGGCTCGGGTGCGCAGGGGTTCCCCGAGCAGGGTTGTGATTGAGAGAGAAGAATATGTTGAGAGGGGCGGTGGAAGTGGTGAGGGAGGAGAGATACAAGAGAGCGAGGAAGTTGTAATCAGTGACTCGGAGGCCTCCACCCATGCTGAACCAGAGAATAAGTCCTCCACAGAAAGGACTCAAACTGAATCCTCCTCCTCAGGACAATCCATCTCATTTGGTCCACGACCTTCTCCAGTCCGTGTAGAATCCACTGGCACGCGACAAGTTTCTGATCACCCCGAGGACATCCATCATGATTTATCAGACATATTTGCCACCTTTGGTGATGTACCGGTTATGGAAAGAGAAGACGAAGAAGTAGAGGTTGTAGTGAGTGATAGTGCTAGTGAGAAAGAAAATGATGAGAGTGAGAGTACACCAGAACGAGAAAGCCGGGAAGCCTCATCTACTACCGGTCGGGACACTATTCCGACTGGTATTGAAACAAACACTGGCATCCCACCAGTGCATGCACCTCACCCCACCAGCCACTCTGCTTCCACTCAAATGGAAGTGGTTTCATTGCACGGGGATCTATCACATACGCAGTCAGCAACTCGTTCGGAGTTTGCTGGCTTTGAATTCAGTGGACCGCCTCCCCCGTCCACATCTTCTTTCGGAGCACCATTGAGTCTAGCGCCACCCTTAACTGGTTTTCAATCATTTTCTAGGACACAATCTACATTAGCACGTCTTCGTGATGTTGCCAGAACGCCCGTAGCGGCCTCTACTGCAGAGGTAACGCGAGGATCGAGCGGAAGTCCCTCCAGTGCTACAATTGTGCCAACACTGCGTGAGGGCCATGGGTCTGAAAGACCTGTGCCAACCGAGCCTCTTAGTGAGGTCGGGGTTACACCGGAGCTTAGGTCTTTCCTAAACTCTAAGTTCTCTTCTCTAGACTCTGGCCTGAGGGAGTATGTCAACGCACAACTCCACTCTGAAATTGACTCCCTTAGAGCCCAAATCCGAGCCCTGGAAAACTGCCCACCTACCGTCATTGAGCGAGATTATTCAATCGATGAACTCAAGGACCTCCTACATGCTAAACTGAACAGTGTTGCCCATCCTACACCCGAACAATCAACCATCCTAGCAGCACTACAACACCAACCCCAGCCCTCCTCCTCCAGCTCCACCACCTTCCAAGATACTGTCCTACAAGCCTTAAATGCCTTAACCTCTACCGTCTCAAATATTAGCAAAAGGCTGGAAGTCGTGGAGGAGTCTTGTAAGGCTTAATCGGAAACACGCAAGCGTAGGCATGATGATCCTGAGTATCCAGGACATCATGAGGGGGAGAAGCGGCAGCGGCATTACATTGGGGCTCAAAGCACAGTACTCTGAATCGAAGCCGCCCTAGTGTCAAAGCCATCAGAGGGTCAAAGCGGCAGTAGGAGTGGGGGTAAACAACAACAAACTGAGTCTGCTACTGAGCCTACAATGGCAGAATTTGAATTCGAAGCAGGTCAGGGGGCAGAGTCAGAGGTAGAAAGACAAGAAACCCCAACAATCATCCCAACAATCCAAACTCCTACAATCCAAATTCCACAAATCCAAACACACTCAAAAGAGCCAGAATCCTCTCTTCCTGAATCCTGAACAGAAAAATCCAAAGGCAAAAGGCCAATTACAGAGGAAGTAGAAGAGACTCCACTAATCAACATCCGCAAAGTCTTCACAACGGTAAACAGGGAGCTGCTTGACATCTTTCCACCTGAACAGGGGCAATTCAACATTACGCCCATCGATCTTATAAGTCAGCAGCAACCTCAAGGGTCTGAACAGAAAGAGGGTGAGTGGCCGGTACCTACAACTTACCATGGAGGACCTATGCCCTTGGCCACTCACGAAAGAGTAATAGCAGAAAGGCCAAACATCAGAAATATCAGGCCTAGGGAAGCTCTGGCTAAAGACCAACCTCGAAGGCCCACACAATGGCTAAATACTCCGTATCTTGAATAAAGAATTCCGGGTATCTTCTCAGAGGTTGTCAGAGAGGTTGATGATCTATATGTGCTAAACTCAGCAGAACATGAAAAAGCCGTCAGATTCACCGCCACCTTCCATACAAGTGAGAAACAACAAGTGGCCTCCAAACATCCAATTGTCAAGATCGAGTTCGTGTACTTGCGTAACTTCCTCAACTATCAAATGGTTCACTTCCATGTAACCAGAGCAGATGGGAAAAGATATACATTTCACGAGGTCGAGCTTAGATTCTTGAATTTGGGAGACATAACTCATATGGAAGATGAGCTAGCTTGCAAGCTTGAAAAGACCCGAGAAGAACAAAGGGCTCTCCAAGTTGTCAGAGACTTTATGAGAAAGAAAATCATTCTGTGCAGAACCCACGATTTATAGCTTGGTGCTGAGGCTGATATTGCAAAAATAAATCTTCAAAGGCCTAACCAACAACATTCAAAGCTAGACAAACACGGAAAATACACTATTATAGAAGAATATGATGAAGACTACGAAGGAGCGGATGGATTCGTCATGCCAACTCTTAATGGAGAGAAAGCATTCCTTCGACTTTCAGAACTCAGTGCATATTCTGACGGAACGCTTCAAAGATGCATATCCAAATTCCGCAGAACATGCTTCAGAAACCGCCACCTTCCTGATCAATCAGAATTGGTAAAAATGACCAGAATAGCAAATCAGTTGGAGGACAAGATTCAGGAAAGAAAGGCCATCCGGAGTTGGGAAAGACTCCTGGGTCAGAGGAGCAGATGAAATCAAAATTACCTGCTTCAGCACAAGGCAACAAAAGGGGGAGATTGTTAGATATTAAATAGTTTGTTAGCCTTGTGTTCTTTTGTTTTGTAATATGTTTAACTAGATTAGTTTATTATATGGGCTAGGCCCACTTTTCTTATATGTATTAGTTAGTCTAGTTAATAGATGGTATTGGGCCATAAGGCTTTAGGGCCCATATGCCTATTAGTATTTAAAGCCTTGCAAACCTAGTTTGCAAGGCAACTCTTTGTAATATCAATCTCTGCTTTCACGTTCAAGAAATACTAAGAGAGATTCTTCAAAGTTTATACAAAGTGTTCATACTTGTTCATGTCAACTTCATCATCTTTACCTCAGGTATTCTTGTTTACTCATCTTTTACACCACAAAGGACTTTCACAATGTATACTATTTGAGGAAGTGAAAGGTTGATGATGATCAAATCCTACCTGTACAAGAGTTGAAACTTGATACAGCTAAACACTTTGTAGGAACCTACTAAAATATTGAACACCAAAATCATAAAGCTGTGTAAGAAGATGATCAAGTTAGTTCTCGTCAAGTGGAAGTATAATTTGGATCCTAACTTGACATGGGGAGCCGAGGATGAAATGAAAGGACGCTACCCTCACTTGTTCACTGTTGAACAAATTCCGAGGACGGAATCTTATTAAGGGGGTATATTTGTAACATCCTCAAAATAGGCTTAAACGTGTGTGAACGTGGTACGTCTAATATTTAATTAAATTAAATAAAATATATATATTTTAGAAAATATTATAAAGTATAAAAATGATAAATAAATGGGTTATTAAAATATTAATAAAAATAGATAAAGATTATAAAATATTGAACGGTTTCAAACGAGTATCCCGAAAATTTCCTCGTTAGTTGAAACGGGTAAACGAGAGACGACTTGTAAGTTGGAAAATGGGAACAAAATAGCCACTTGTGGATAATATTAACCACAAGTCGGTTTTGATTCATCATACACATATACACACACGTATTCAAACACACACACACACACACACACTTATCTTTCTTCTTGTTCTTGAATCCTTTGAAGAAGACAACAAGAGATCAATCAAGAGACAATTTACAGCTGTAAATTAAGACTCAAATCAGTCCAAAGATCATTATCTTCATCATCTCTATCACTTGTAAGATTATTCCATCTCCTTGTTCTTCATTCTTGATTTTTTGGATTTTGAAAGAAAACTCATAAACTCTTGTTCTAGCAGCAAGTAAGGCTCAAAATAAGTTCCAAAAATCAGTTCCTAATCATCATCTTCATCCATTGTAAGCTCATGTTCTTCCTTGCTCTTCATGTTCTTGAAATTCTAGGTTTTAATGGGTAATTGTGATTTTGCAATCAAGAATTGAAATTGATGATTGAAATAAGTCCCAATATCATTTCTAAGTACATAGGAATCAATTCCATGAATTAAAGTAGTGATCTTGATGAGTTTTGAATTTTGGCTCAAATGGGTTAAAATTGGTCAAATACAGGTCAAACTGAATTTGACCTTCAAGAACTAAAATTTAGTGTTCTAATTGTTCCTATAACTTGTTAGGATTGATTAGAACTCATAAGTTGGATTAGAAGTGGTATTTAAGCACATATTCAAGAATTGGCCTAAATGGGTCAAAATGGCCAAAATGGAGTTAATCTGTTTTTACACATTAAGAACTGAATTTTAAGCTTCTAATAGGTTCATATAACTTGTATGAATTGATTAGAACATTGGTTTTGAAGGCCAATTTGCTATGCTATGGCTTTTGTAGGCCAATTATGATACGCTATCGGCTTTTGAGGCCAACAGTGTTGTGCTGTGGCTTAAGTAGGCTAATGTGTGTTTGTACCGGTACTTTGTTGGATGTTTGGGGCCGGATTTTCTGGATCTAGTTGGGGCCTTGTGCCGTCATCTATGATGTACGGCAATTCGATGATCACAAATCTTGGTTCCTGCAGAACCTCCGCCCCTCAACTCGATGATAGGCTCTCAGTTCCCACCGATCCCAATAGGGGTGAGTTCCCCGTTAACGTAATGGTGGACCGCTACCCCACTTCTCCACCGGCGCGAGGAAGTATCGGTTTCCCCGGTCAAGATCATTGAGTCGGGTTCGCTACCTCGCAAGACGTGATGCCTGCTGACTAACCGGTGCTTCACAATATGCTAGGATAGACTTGTTTGTTGATATGCTATGTATGTGATATGTATATGATATTGTTGTTATGATGCTTCCGCTTAGCTGTTACTCACTAGCTATTTATAGCTAACCCTCTCGTGTACATTCCATGCGCAGGTAAATAGTTTGGCCGGTGAGGACGGGTACCTGCTGTGGATGTCACTTTATGTTTTGGGGAACACTTTTTTGAATACTTTTCTTTGTATGTTTATATTAGTAATGGTTGGCCGTATTGGTAACGCCTTTGGATATTTTTGGTTGCAACTTATTATTAGGTTGTAAATTATTAAATTAGTTTATAAAGCTTCCGCTGTGACAACTGTAAATACTTTTATAAAAGCAGGTTTTAAAATATTGTATTTATAGCTGTATCCACGCAATTTCAAAACTCGAACAAAGTTTATTATAAAAAAACTCCTCTAATTTAGGCGGCGTTACAATGTCGTATGTAGAATTATCCATCATGCTTGTCTACAATTTTGGACTCATGGTTGCAAGCATGAGGCAGCTTACATCTAACATGTCATTGACACGTTTTTGGTGAGCTTCCCTTACTTAAGCTCTTGCATTAGATGCAGGGGCATTTCCTACTTGCTCTTCCGGGACGTACCACTTCCTCTCATGCGTGAGCACAATCCAAAGATTGCATTCCCAGTTGAGAAAATTAGATCCGGTGAGCTTATCCTTCTCAAGGATGGAACGGAGTGGGAGGTTGTTAGTGTTGGAAACGTTTGCCATCTACAAATATATATGGTTCAATTAGTAGTAGGTTCCTTTACCAATCGTATCTAAATGACACGACTCCTAGACTTCATAGAGTTTTAGACAATAATTAGTAATTATCTAAACATGTTTATCTCTATACTAAGTGCACTTCGGGCCCGTCACATCAGGGAATCACGAAAATAGACCGCACCACCATAGACAGGGTGAACATTGGCCCGTCACATCCGGGAATCACAAAGTCTTTCACCCCCTCCCCATATCAGTTTGAACCCGGATGTGCACGGTTTGGGCACGACAACACACCAAGGTACTGGAACAGGTAAGGTGTACCATTTGTGGTTAGCACTACTAGACTAAGATTTAGTGGGTTTTATCCAAGTTTTATGAAAAACTTATTAGTTCTAGTTTTTGTAAAACCATTTTAAAACTAACTGTTTTAAATTCCGTATTATAAGTATACCTCAAAACTTGGTACACAATACTTGTAAAATGTTGATATGACAATCATAAAATAATCAATTTTATAAAACTGTTGTTGTATACCAATTTTATCATAAACCATGGTTTTACTCCGGATTGAAAATAACTATTATGAACCCCCACTTTAAATTTATTGTCGCATATACATCATAAATATCATAAATATAAAGCACAACCACACAGTTAAACATGTTATAGTTTTGCCAACCTTGTCCTAAGGGGTCAGCTAAGGATAACCTAGACTAGCTAGATCCCGTGGCTTGGTGGTAGATCCTCCTCTTGCTCCCACTGGCCTTGACACCTCTGGTCTTCACTTGAGCAATATTCGTCTTGTTTCTTCATCTTGAAAATCTTCATCTTCCATCTTGGTAACAATAATGGGAAAAAAACCTATTTTATTACATTTACATCGTCTTGGTTACAATAATAAAATAAAAAATTGTGTTGTTACTATTACATCATGAAGGGATTGTAACTGACATGCAGGACTTCCAAAAACCAAAAACAAAAGAAACAGAAAGAAAAACACAATCATGGATCTAAGTCGGCAAAAACGATAACCTACATGTCTGACCATTGGAATATACTGATAACTTGTTTAATTCTAGTACTTGCATTTGACATGTATAAACTACAAGTATGACTTAACAATACTAATGAGAGTAGTATACAAGTCAAACTCATTCAAAAGCATATATACATAACAATATATATAAAACAATCACACATTTAAATATAAACTATAAATAAAGCGAGTAACTACATACAACTTGATCTATTAAACTTTCTCGATACTTCTCAATTAATTAAACTCTTAATTGAGATGAGAAGACAAAAATAAATTTTGTCATCTCTTAATCAATTTTAGAACTATTAGTATAATGACTATTACACTAAATGGTGTTTTAAACCAAAAACACTCAATAATCGATTAAAGTAAAACTTGTTCTTTACCTTTGTCCAAATAATATGTCATTATGATTAAAACTTTATTATGCTTCAACTAAACATAATAAACACTTATTTTAACTAAACTAGTTAAAATAAACCTTAATCATAATATACATATATATATATATATATATTAACTTTAAAACCTTAAAAGTTAATATGCATATATATATATATAAACTTGTATTATTTATATTTACTCCCAAACATGTGTTATAAATTTACAACTGAAATTTATAAACAAATGACCTAAAGGCCGAAGCCCATTTTCCAGTTTTACTTTAAACGGGCCGAGAAGCCAATAAACTAAGTTTTTGTCCATATGGGCCGAGAAGCCCAATAAAACCAAAACCTATTATTTGAATTTTAAAACCCAAAAACCAAAAAGGTATTTATTTTCCAAAATATACTTTGATTTCAAAGAAGTTTTAAAACTAATTTTGGGTTGTTACTTGAATTGGGTCAAACCCAAAACACAACTTGGATCAAAAACAAAATGGGCTGGTACACACGCAAGACTTGGGCCATCGAAGTTGAACCTCGGTCGGGCTGCAGATACTGGACCGCGGTTGAACCACCACGGTTGGGCTACCTCTGCTAGGCCATCTTCATGGGCCGCCGCTGCTGGGCTGCCATGGTTTTCGGCCATTGGAAAAATTCAGAATATATATATATATATATATATCAAATATTAAAAACTAAAAATCCTAAATTTTAAAGTTCAAACCTTTAACCAAAACAAAAAAAAATTATTTTTATTAAAAACTTTAAAATACAAATATAGTAACATAACTTGTTAATATATATATACACACACACATATATATATATATATACATACATATTAGGATTTTATGTTTTAAAGTTTAAACCTTTAACCAAAACAAACTTGTTTAGTTAACAACTTTAAAACATCCACATTAACATAAACTTGTTAATATTTGTACAATTTGATATATATGAACATAAATATATAAATATGAACAAAAATTAAACCTTTTAAAGTTTTTAAATCTTAACCAAACCTTCCTAACCAAGATTTAAACTTTAAAAACACTTTCATACCCAAACAAAACTTGTTTGAATATAAAGTTTGAAACTTTGAGATTAACATAGTTGTTTATCTTGATGACATGAACATATATATATATATATGTAACACCCGAAGTTCGAAATTTTGTGATTTAACAAAATAAACAAGTGATATATTTAAGTGGAATTCCTAATTAAATTAGGAGGTATTTAAAAACTTGAGGCGTTAAAGTCATCATTTTTGAAACTAGAGAAGTAGAGGGACCATCTATGCCAATTCCTAAAGTTATATTTATACATAGCCAGCTTTGACCATTTAAAAGTCAAAGTCTTCATTTGCTTCATTTACATTCACATAGCACTTGAGCAGCCTTCTTTTTCTCTCAACTTTTGATCAATATCAGGAGATACAAGTGGTGACAACTTAGCCTAGCCTAGATTCAAGCTTGAGGTAAGACTTCTAGTCATGTTCTTGAAGTTTTTAGTGGGTTTTGAGTTGATTCATGGTGAATCAAGGATTTAGTGATGTTATGATTGTTGTTTATTGCTTAGAAGTTGTTTGGGGTGTAGGAAAATACCCGGTAGTGTTTTTACGAATCAAGAATGAGTATTTTGATGATTTGGCCGGAGTTAGAGCAGACAGTCGGCGAACTGGTGCTGGAAGTAGAAAGGCACGCGCGTGCCTTTGAGGTGTACAGCCGTGCCTAGTGGCCGTGACCACCTCTGTTCTTGAGGTCCGAGCGTACCTATGTAGGGTACGGGCGTGCTTTTGGCCGAGTACGCCCATGCTCGATTGGGCTCTGTTTCTGGGCTGGGCTAAGAGGCACGGACATGCCTCTAGGAGGTACGGGCGTGCCTTGCCCCTATTCAGTTTGTTAAGTTTTGAGTTTGATTATATGATTAATACCATGATTATATATCTGTAGGAATTACTGTTTGACGTGTTTTGAGTATATCTAGCATAACTCTTTGTGGTAATTAATACCAAGTTTCCTAAACTCTGATTCATATCTGTGATATGTGTGTTACATTGCAATGTGTTATATAAGTGATTAGAGGATCACGGAGAGGGTGGTACACTGCTTGGTGAAGTTGTAGCTACCACAACGTTTTAGCCTTCTTGGTAGGTGCTAAGATAGTACAATACTGTATCCATAAGAACTCTTATGGCATTTGTATATGTGTATGCACATGCTTGTATGATTTACAGTTTAGCTTTCTCACTAAGCTCTTGTAGCTTAGCAAATACCGCTTGTTATTGTTTTGCAGGTTGTGTTAGCACCAAGGCAAGGCCACGGTTTGACTGTTGGCTGTTTTAAAAGTGATTTGAAACAATAACGCTCCTATTTGTGTAACGAAAAGTATTTTGATTTAAATGCGTGCATATCTCTTTTATACAAACCGAGGGTTTAAACGAAATGTTTTAATTGCTTCCGCTGACAGTAAGTTTATTGGAAACTGTTTTTGACATGAGTTGTGGTTGTATTACCTTTTGTACAAACTAGAGGGTTCAAAAATACTTCTTTTGTTTCCATCAGCTTATCAAATTCTGTTTTAGCCAAATAGCCTTTGTTGAAAGCTTTATTGAAAATGTATATTTATTTGGAAACTTATAATGTAATTTCTACTTAGCAGAGTTGAATTGAGGAAATGAATCTTTAAGGAAGATCAAAATTATATCATTAACTATTATAATATAAAATTAAATACACAATTGAAACAGTAAAGATAAAAACCACGGCAAAAAGCGGATTGAGGAACATGCAATTAACCCTAATGGAAATAATTATGATGTATTAAATTATTATAATTGACTACAAGCAGTCAAGCACCTTGTTGGTCCCAAAAAGGGTGAACAAGCAACCGATACAGTGTAGAAGGGGGGGGGTTGAATACACTATAAACAATTAAGCAAATTAATTAAATGTATATTCAATTATCAACCAAAACAATAACTATTATCACTCTCTAATCAAATCAACATGATGATTTGATATTACAATGATTATAACCTCAACTCTCTCTAAACACTCTTGAATCACAAACTAACCGATGATCGAATTTCTTGTTAAAACTAATTAACAAGAACTTTTGAAAAATCTCTCTAACTTTGAACTTACAAATTTATGGCAACACACGCGTATCAAGTATCACGAACACTGTACGTTTTGCAACTCATGTAGTCTTGCAACTTATGCAGTATCACGTACTTGTTATCGTATATTTTCGTGCATTCGCTCGTGTATGTATTTGTGTATAAAAACCCAGAAGAAGGTTTATACTTATACTTGATATATCTACGAACAAATCGCAGTTTAAAGATAGAACTTATCTTTTCTTTAAAACCGTAACAAACTTCCTAATTAGAACATATCTAATTAATTCCGTTTGAGATTTCTATCCAATTATTAGATAGTTTAAATTAGGTTTAGATATCCTAATTTAAATGTCGTAGATATGGAGAGTTTATAATAGAATTTAGAACTTACTTAAATTCTTAACTGACTTCTGACGCTGAGCTAACATACTCAGTCTTTCACCTTGTCAAGCTGACTTCTTGAATCTTGGATTCTTGAATATTCAAGTCTTCAAGTATTCACTCTTAAAACCTATCTTAGCTTAGAAGTCACTGAGGTATCTAGTACTTACATAGAAAACTCTATATCTGTTTATACGCTGACTACTCAGCTTCAGCTGACCAGTCAGTCTATAACAGACTACAGACTTACATAATTCCTAATTCTTAACCTATCATCTATACATATCTATAGTTTGTCTCATCAAAACTAACTATTCTAAACATGGGACTAACAATCTCCCCCTATTTGATGATGACAAAACATTGAATTAAATTAGTTATAGGTTAACAGAATTATGCTGAACAGCTCTGGAACTAACCAAAGTTAGTTATTGAAATAAGTATTGAACCGATCCATACTTATTCACGTATCTTGAACTTACAAGATATTTATGTTACAAATCTATTATAAGAATTGTATTCTAAGTATTTGAATATACAACTACTCAGATTCCGAACTTATCAGAAGTAACTTAAGTTCTGAACTTACAAAACTTATACAATTGAACATATCTGTTTACAATTGAACATATCAATCATCAGCTTGAACTTGCGAAGCTGTTTGTTTGAACATATCAAACATAATTTTGAACATATCAAAAAATGAAAAGTTGAACATATCAAACTTGAGTTTTTATTAATGAACATATCATTTACACTGTAGCTTAATCTTTATGATTAGCTTCTACACACTTAGTGCTTACAAAATTATAGAACTAATCTATTTAATCAATAGGATCTCCAACTTCTAACCACATATCATAACATTTAAGTTCCCATATCGCAGCTTTCTTGATAGCATCATTCACAATCTCTTCACCTTCTAGAAGCTCTCTCATCTCAGTTTTCCTTGATCTTATTTGTTTGTTGAGATGATATCTGAATACTGAGTTCTGAATTGAGTCATCACATAGAATTCTCAAGTACAAAATCTATTCCAGATTTGCCAAATGAAGATCTGTTACTTTCAAGAGACATTGATTACCTTCCACATCAAGATACAAGAATCCTTCCAAAGGTTGAGTGATATAAGTATTCTCTCTGAATTCAACTCCCTCTAGAACTTGTAAAATGATGTCTCTTTTAGCTCGCTGGCTTGCTGCTCTAACTCTTGCAGCTTTGCCTCGATTAAGGAAAGTATCAATTTCATCAGCAGGAATCTCACCTAGCTGATCGATTCTTATGAAGATTGTCTTAAGCACATCAACTATCTCTTGTCTGATTTGACTCTTTTTCATCTGCTTGATAGTTGTGGCTACGATCTTCAACTCTGAGAACCCCAACTTGTAAAGACATCTCATATCTAGACCAATTTCTTGTTTGTTGTCTAGTACAAAGTTGATGATTACCAATTCTCCTTTTCTACTCAGTGTAATTGATTCAATCTTGTTATTAAAATGTGTTCTTTTATAACAATGCCTTAGATCCACATCTGAGTAAGGAATTGGGGCAACTCTTAGACCAGAGTGTTAGTCCCATGTTTAGAATAGTTAGATTTGATGAGACAAACTATTGATATGTATAGATAATAGGTTAAGAGTTAGGAATTATGTAAGTCTGTTATAGACTGACTAGTCAGCTTCAGCTGAGTAGTCAGTGTATAAATAGATATAGAGTTTTCTATGTAAGTACTAGATAACTCAGTGACTTCTAAGCTGAGATAGGACCTAAGAATGAAGACTTGAAGATTTGAAGACTTGAAGACTTGAAGATTTGAAGACTTGAAGACTTGAAGATTCAAGAATCCAAGATTCAAGAAGTCAGCTTGACAAGGTCAAGACTAAGTATGTCAGCTCAGCGTCAGAAGTCAGTTCAGAATTTAAGTAAGTTCTAAATTCTGTTATAAACTCTCTATATCTACGACATTTAAATTAGGATATCTAAACCTAATTTAAACTATCTATTAGTTGGATAGAAATCTCAAACGAAAGTAATTAGATATGTTCTAATTAAGGAGTTTGTTACAGTTTTAAAGAAAAGATAAGTTCTATCTTTAAACTACGATTTACTCGTAGATATATCATGTATAAGTATAATCCTTCTTATAGGTTTATACAACACGAATACAGAGACGAATAGATGTTCTTACGTGTGTACGAGAACAGATAAGCGATACACAACGACGACTACATAAGTTGCAAGATTGCATAAGTTGCAAAATGTACGTGTGTTCGTGATACTTGATACGCGTGTGTTGCGATAACTTTGTAAGTTCAAAGTTCGAGAGAGTTTTCAAGAGTTCTTGTTAATCAGTTTTAACAAGAAATGTGATCATCAATTAGTTTGTGATTCAAGAGTGTTTAGAGAGAGTTGAGGTTATAATCATTGTAATATCAAATAATCCTGTTGATTTGATTAGAGAGTGATAAAAGTTATTGTACTTATTGATAATTGAATATACATTTGATTAATTTGTTTGATTGTGTAAAGTGTATTCAACCCCCCCCTTCTACACTGTATCGGTTGCTTGTTCACCCTCTTTGGGACCAACAACTAGTATCAGAGCAAGTTTCTTCATAAGTTGAAAATCAAGATCCACTGTCAAGAGGTTAAGATGTCTACTAGCAAGCAATCAGGTCACATACCAACAATGGCGGCAAAAGGGTGTCCTATCTTTGATGGCACTGACTATCCTATGTGGAAGTTTAGAGCCATGCTATATCTTAAGTCTGTGGATCACAGGATGAGTACCGTGATTCAAGATGTCCCAATTATACGAATGATCCATATTACTGCCACTGACAAAACTGTTCCCTCTGGAGAAACTCCCAAGCCTGAAGCATCCTGGACTGAGGAAGATCGTAAACTGTTTAATCTCGATGACAAGGCACAAAGCATTATAGCAAATGCTTTAACAAACCCTCTTCTGCATACTATGGCTGGGTGCCAAACTGCAAAAGAGATGTGGGATACTCTTAGTGTCACGTATGAAGGCACTGACCTAGTCAAGCAACATAAGAAGACAAATCTGAGTCGGTCTTATGAAACTTTCTTTGCTAAAAATAATGAAAATCTGGCAGATTTGTTTACCAGATTTCAATGCTTTATAAATGATCTGATCTTGGTAAGTGTCAAGAAAGATGAGAATGAGTTGGTACTCAAGTTCTTGGATGTGTTACCAGAACAATTCAATGAGATCACCATTGCACTTCATGCTGGAGGAACCTTAGGAAAATATGATCTCAGATCTATCTATGGTTTCCTTCTAAATCATCAACAGATCATGGAACAGAAGAAAGTGGCCCAGCAACAACTAAAAGAATCTATAAACGATGCTGGATCTGCATTAATTGTAGAAAAGAAAAAGAAGGGATCTAAAAAGTCTCAAGCTAAGACTAACTCTGAATCTGAATCTGAGGAAGTACGTCTTAACTCTGGTTCAGATGATGAAGAGATGGATGCTCTTACTGAAAAAATGGCAATGTTAGCAAGAAATTTTAGAAAGTTCAGAAGAGGAAGGGGTCAATCTAACAAAAGCAAAAGTGGTAAGTCTACTTTTGATCCTAAGAAAGCTAAGTACTATAACTGTCAGAGATTAGGACACATAGCTGCTGAGTGCAGAGTAAAGAAGGGAGAATCAGCTCCAGTAGCTGACAAAAATGCCTAAAGAGCTGATAAATATAAAAAGAAATATCAAAGACTCAAAGGCAAGCTAGATGAAAACACCAAAGGCCTCCTTGCTGAAACTTGGGATACTGAATCATCTACTTTAGATGATGATGAGCCAGATAGGTGTTTGATGGCCATTGAGGATGAAGAGGAACAAGTTGACTATGAGTTAGAAGACAGTTCCTTTGATAAGGATCTAGTAGAAGCGGCTAAGCTGAGTAAGCAAACCAGTAACTGGGATCCTGCCTCAATGTATAAGATAAATAACTTTATCTCTTACACTGATGAACAAAAATGTCTAATGTTAAACTATTTGTTGAATGACTTCAAAACCTCTCTCACAGTTCAATCTAATTTGAAAACTAAAATTTCAAAACTAAAAGATGAACTTAAACACTCTGAAACTCTCTTAAATGCTGGTAAAAAGATCCAAAGTGATTATGAATGTCAGCTTCATATAAACAAACTTCTAAGTGAAGAACTGCAAGAATCAAAAGAACAAGCTAACAATCTAAGAAAAATTTGTGAATCTTGGTGTAAGTCATCAAGAGAAGCAGAAAAGTGCATTAACCAGCAGATACCAAATCAAGTAAAAGCAGTACTAGGGGGAGATTATAGTGCTGCTGCTGATGAAATCATCGAAGATCAAGTCAGTCTTGAAGACAAAACGATGAAATCAGATGACATACTCCCAAGAACATTCTTAAGGAACAAGGAAGGGAAACAGGTCAAAACCAATAAGTTTGTGAGACCAACCCAGAGTCCTCGGGTTATTTACTCAAACCATCAAGCTGAATGTTCAAGATCCAACAGAAACTGTAAGTCAGTTTTCAAAAGATTGGATTACAATCCGGTGAGAACAACTATTTTTGATAGAATATCTCATGTTAACTCAAAAAGACATAATTCTCAAGTTATACATGAAAGAATGTCTAAACACAGTAAGTTGTCTATAAGTCAGACCTCACCAAATAGAGGTAACCATAAAGCTGACAAAGGTAAGTCCAAAGTCAGTGAAAATCAAGTAGACAAACTGTCGAAGAGGATTGAAAGGTTATCCACATCATATGACCCTAAATCTGAATCCAAATTTAATGTTGGAAAATTGAAAGAAATCACCCAAACACCCATCTATAGAAGAAAATGCTATAAGTGTGGTGATAGAGGTCATGAGGCCAAATATTGTGTAAGTACCAATCTTAGACCTGAAAACGAAAAGGATGATCAGTCCAAAACAGACCCAGAATTTGTTCGAGCTGATCAATCAAACTCCAAAGGATCAGCTAAGTGATCATCCTCAGGATCCACCAAACAGTGGATTCTAAAAAGAAACTAATATGTTTAGTTGATCATGTGTAGGGCTCCTACAAGTGGTATCTCGATAGTGGATGCTCAAGGCACATGACAGGAAGCAAGGGGATTCTAAGTGAATTCCAAAACAATGAAGGACCCAAGGTGACATTTGGGGATAATTCTCAAGGAAGAACTAAAGGTTATGGAAAGATAACTGCTGGAAAAGTCACTTTCAAAAAGGTAGCATATGTTGAAGGCATTAAACATAACCTGGTAAGTATTAGTCAACTGTGTGATGAGAATTATGAAGTCACCTTGAGAAAGCATGCAGGAACAATTTATGATAAGAAGGGAAAACCAATTTTAATGGAAAAAAGAGAGAGAGAAAGATATTTATTTGTTAGATCTCAGCTCCGCAGATCCTTCAACTGAAACCTGTTTGTACTCTGACTTAATTCCCAAGCTGAGCTGGTTAGGGCACAAAAGAGTGTCTCATTTAAATTTCAAATATATTAACAAGTTGTCTAGCAAAGAGTTAGTCTCTTGTCTGCCTAAGATCACATTTGCTAAAGACAAACTTTGCTCAGCCTGTGAAATGGGAAAACATCATAAGGGATCCTTCAAGTCCAAACAGAATTTCTCAATCACAGAACCATTGCATATGTTGCATTTGGACCTATCAGCACCCCAAGCTTAAGTGGCAAAAAGTATACTCTAGTGATTGTTGATGAGTTCACAAGATTCACTTGGGTAATCTTCTTAAAATCCAAAAGTGAAGCTGCATATGAGTTAATCAGCTTCATAAGACAAGAAGAGTTGCAAAAGGGTAAGTCTCTTAACCAACTCAGAAGTGATCATGGGACTGAGTTCAGAAACTCAACCCTTGAAGGCTTTTGTGAAGAGAAAGGAATTATCCAAAATTTCTCATCTGTAAGAACTCCACAACAAAATGGAGTTGAGGATTGTACCGTGAGAGAAGCAAGGAGGTCAACCTCTTTCAAATATACAACATGGATTCTAGCAATGCAATGTAGTTGGACTCTCATGTCGATCCGAATGAATCATCCTTTCTACGGAGGCAAATCTTTGCCTGTTAGGTAAGAGGATACCAAGTTACAATTCTGTCTCGGTAGGACATGTATCTCTATTACTATGAATTTCATAAATGAACAAAACCTTGATTGAAGCTGCCAGAACCATGCTATGTGAGGCAAAGCTCAAACTGAGCTTCTGGCCAGAAGCTGTAAGTACAGTCTGCTATACTCAGAATAGATCAATTATAGTGAAAAGACATGGTAAAACACATTATGAGGTGTATCATGGTAGAAAACCCAACATTGGATATTTCCATATTTTTGGTTCAACATGCTATGTGCTAAACCAAAGAGATCAGCTCCATAAGTTGGAACCTAAAGTTGATCAAGGGATATTTGTAGGATATTCTTCAATCTCCAAAGCTTACAGAGTCTTTAACCTTAAAAGAAAGGTAATTGAAGAGTCAATACATGTTACGTTTGATGAGAAAAGTATTAATGAATCCAACAGTGCTCAAGCTGACTCGGTTAGTCTGAGTGAGCTTGAAAGGAGTAAAGAAGATCTCACATCAAATCCCATGTATGTTATGGATGATTCTGATGATGATGATAGTAAATATAAAAAGCGTGCACCACAAAAGAAATTATCAATATTGAAGATAATCAGCCTGAGAATCTCGGTGAATCATCAGGTACATGTCAGATTGAAGATCTAAGTGATCTTCCAATTCCTACTCAGACTGAAGAAGTAAGTCCTATTCAGCCTGAGAGACACTGCTCTGAATCAGACCTAGAACCTCAGTCTCCCACAACAACCTTCAAAGTATTAAAAGATCATCCTCTTGATGATGTCATTGGGAACGTTGAAGATGATGTGTTAACTAGATCTAAGGCAAATGCAAACTATGTTGCCTACTCTAGTTTTCTATCTCAAATGGAACCAAAGAAGACTGAAGAGGCTCTAAAAGATGAAGATTGGATTGAAGCTATGCAAGAGGAGCTGATAGAATTTCAAAGAAATAAGGTCTGGACCCTTGTCCCTGCTCCCAAAGGAAAAACAATTATAGGCACTAAGTGGGTGTATAGAAATAAAATGGACAAGGATGGAGTAGTGATCGGAAACAAGGCAAGGCTAGTAGCTCAGGGGTATGGACAAGAAGAAGGTATTGATTATGATGAGACCTTTGACCCTGTTGCAAGGATTGAAGCTATAAGATTGTTCCTAGCCTATGCAGCCTTCAAAAACTTTAAAGTGTATCAAATGGATGTTAAAAGTGCATTTTTAAATGGAGCACTATAGGAGGAGGTCTATGTGAAACAACCCCCTGGTTTTATTGATGCTAAACATCTAGATTATGTCTATAAGTTGGACAAGGCTTTGTATGGACTCAAGCAAGCTCTAAGAGCCTAGTATGATACACTATCCACCTATCTACTCTCAAATGATTTTGTCAGAGGAAGTATTGACAAAACTCTTTTCATAAGGAAGAGAAGAGGACATGTCATTCTTGTTCAAATTTATGTGGAAGACATTATCTTTGGATCAACAAACCAAGATCTGTGTGATTGGTTCTCCAAGATAATGTCTAATCAATACAGAATGAGCATGATGGGTGAGGTGACATACTTTTTGGTATTTCAAATCTATCAGAAAGAAGATGGTATATTCATTAATCAGAGCAAGTATGTCTTTGATCTGATTAAGAAATATGGATTAGACTCAAGCCATCCCGCAAAGTCTCCAATGTTACACAATGTCAAGCTACACAAGGACATTGATGGAAAGTCTTTATGTCAAACTACATACAGAGGAATGATAGGTTCATTACTCTATTTAACAGCAAGCATACCTAATATAATGTTTGCTACATGTGTTTGTGCGCGATATCAGGCTGATCCAAAGGAATCACACTTGCTAGCTGTAAAAAGAATACTCAAATATCTGAAGGGAACACCAAACTTAGGTTTGTGGTATCCTAAAGGATCAGGATTTGAGCTGATAGGGTACTCCGATTCAGACTTCATAGGATGTGGTCTTGATAGAAAGAGTACTACTGGAGGATGTCAACTTTTAGGTGGAAAATTAGTTAGCTGGACGAGCAAGAAACAAAACTCAGTGGCAATTTCAATAGCTGAAGCTGAATATGTAGCAGGGAGCTGTTGTGCTCAAATACTGTGGATGCAACATCAGCTGAAGGACTTTGATTTGCATTATTCACAGACTCCCATATTTTGTAACAATCAAAGTTCTATTGCCATTACTCACAACCCAGTGTTTAACTCAAGAACCAAGCACATTGAGATAAGACATCACTTCATCAGAGATATTGTAGAAAAGGGAAAGATAGAGTTAGTCTTCATTGAAACTGAAGATCAGCTTGCAGATATTTTCATGAAACCAATTGAAGGCACAAGATTTACAACTCTACTCGGAAAGCTTGGAATGCTCAACCCTTAATTGGTATGTTCCATTCTTTATCTCTGTTTAATATTTGCTAAGTGCTACAGTTGACTGAGTGTCAAAATCTGAGCTGAGTGCTATCTGAGCTAAGTGCTTAAGCTGAAGCTGAGTGCTTCACAAAAGCTGAACGTTCAGGATCAGCTGAGTGCTTCATATAAGCTGAACGTTCAGGATCAGCTGAATACTCCATATAAGCTGACCATTCAGGATCAGCTGAGTAATCAGTTCCAAAGTGTGATCAGTTTCACAAGTCTAGGTTAGTCCTAACAATATGGTAAGTCCAATAATATGGTAAGTCCAATATATTTACGGTGTGTCTGGTAAATAAACGTCAGTCGTTCAGAATTTTTTTTTTTGATATATTTTTCAATATAACAGTGTGAGTTTAGGTAACTAACAATAAATTTAGCCGTTGTAACAAACTGCGTAGAAGTTTTTACGGTAACGGTCATATTTCTCACATTGAAAAGGTATAAATAGGAGAGATTGTTCATTATATTTCGTTTAAACTTCCAAAATATTCTTCTCTCTTAAACCTTAACGTTGTTGTGTGAAGAGTTCATTGCTAAGTGCTTATTACTGCTAAGTGCAATCCAATACGATAAGTTCGATTTCAATGGAGGGGTATACTCTAAATCTAACTGAACAAATGATTCGTGGTGGAAATTTCAAGAACAATGCACTCCCCACCTACAAACAAAACAACGTCAACGCCTGTACCGACATTCCAAAGTCCAAAATTGGCAGGGGATATGAGGAGTGGGTTCCTACATTCCCAAGGGTCCCCTTGCACATGCATTTCTTCGTGGACCTGCTGTGCTCATCCCTCAACTTCTCACGGATTCTGGTATACGTGTAAACTCGATGTAACCCAACCGGTTATACGGGGCACAGTCCTAGGTGGACAAGTGGCGATAGAAGTCGATGTAAACTGTCTCCGCCGAATTCTTCATCTCCCGATTCACAATCAATATGAAGCGACGGTTTCTAGGGAAACATCACGAAGTGTTTTACCCTTAATGGGTCATCCTCAAGTGATTGGCGTCATACGGAAATCTGTTTTCCAGACGGCATGGGGATTTATGGTATCCACTGTGGTTCGTTTCCTTGGATACAAGGTAGGTGGCCTGGATAATGTCAATGACTTTGAAATGCAATTATTATACAACTTATTTTATGATCGACGAGTGGATTACGCTGAGTTTATCTTTGAGGCATTCAAGTCATTGGTGACCAAAACGTAAGGGACACCATTGTACCCTTTTCAAGATTCATATCCATGGTCATTGAGGACAGGCTGGGTAGAAGATATAATGCTCAATATGAGTCAATCCCTACTCTTGTTCTCAGCTACAGGATGTTCGCCCATGATATTTTCCCTGGGCACCCTACATTAAGTGCTCAGATGAGGGCGTATGTACAGCTTCCGACTCCTGAGTCAAGTGACGCTGAGACAGAGGAGGAAGCTGCGGAAGAAGTGGGTGACGATGTTGGGTCTGAGGCTGAGTCTCCTCAAGCTGATCAACCTAGGACTCAGTTCAAACCTTGTACTCAAATAATTTCATCCTCCACTTCAAGTTCTGAGCAATGGAGTTTGTTTCCTAGCTCTGAGTGTAACACCCAAGGTTCGATATTTCTTTAATAATTGTTTAATAGGATGGATTATACGTTTATACAAGTTGCCTTTATGTGTTTAGACGTAAATATAAGACTAGAGGGGCTAAAACCGTCGAATTATAAGTTGATATAGTTCAGGGGGCTGTTATGTCAATTTCTCAAACTATATCTATATATATATGTGCCAACTTTGACTTAGAAGTCAAAGTTTACCCATTTGCTTCCTGCCATTCACGATCACAACCATAGCAGCTCATAAACTCTCCATTTTCTTTGAAGAACCAGCAGAACTAGTGCCTTTATCAAGAACTTAGCTAGAGATCAACTTGAGGTAAGCTTTCAAAGCTTAGTTTTTGAAGTTTTATATGTTAAACACATGAATCTAATGGTGGAATCATGTTAGCACCTCTTTATATGGTTTAGATTAAGTATGTCAGTTGTAGGAGGTGTAGGAAAACACCTCTAGTCGTAGCTATGAAGAAACTATGGGATTTCTTGGTGAAGTCCGACTGTTCTTGGCAAGAACAGTCTGCTGGACTGTTATGTACACGGCCCGTGTAGCGGTACACGGCTGTGTAGTAGTTAAGGCGGTCATAGGGCCATGTAAGGTTACATGGTCGTGTAGTATAAAAGGTACACGGCCCGTGTAGAGGTACACGGCCCGTGTAGGGTGACTAGACCACACTGGCCATGTTGCCAGCTTAGGTCGTGTAGCATTGATGGGACACGGCCCGTGTAGGGATACATGGCCCGTGTAGGCCCTATTTCAGATCAGAATGCGTTATATACAATTTATGCATTGTTTATATAGGAGGTGATTTACATAGTACCTGTATCAGTGATTTGTGAAGTATTGCAATTACAATTATAAGGTGAGTCTTCTAGACTTCACTTCATATCAGCAGCATGTGTAGTTTCATATCAGATTGCTAACATGCTATGTTATACATGTGAATATGTAAGCGTACTGCAATGTGCAGTATGGCTCAGATGCGGTACAGTACTGTGACCTACGATGCTGCCCTGGGTCTAGAACCAGATGCTAGCTTCGATTGCCAGACATGCGTGTATTGTCTTCATGTGATTGTATACGTGAGCTCATATGATGCTATGTTTAGATTACTCACTAAGCTCTCGTAGCTTATCAGATACTGTTTTTAAAAATGTTTTGTAGGATGCAGCAAAGGCAAAGGCAAAGCTCCTGTTTGACTGCTTTTCAGTTTTTAAACAATAACTCTTAATGCCCAGTTGTGTAAATATTTTAATTTGACAGTACACTACGTTTGTACTTAAGGATGCACCTTTTGCTGCTAGTACGGTTTTATTCTGAAAACATTTCCGCTTACGTCTTTTTAACCAGATATGTGCTTTTATGAAAACTATCCTACTTTTATATCTTTTAGTGAAATTGGGCGTTACAACTTGGTATCAGAGCCACGGTTTGAGAGATCTGGATTGTGTGAAGCACGGTCTGGACTTGAACCATGGTTTTGAAAATTTTGTCAAACTGGAGGTTTGTACTTGTAGCTTAGTGAGTAAACTAACAGTGATTATTTATTATACTTTATATGGATATTAATATGTTATATGCAGAATCTTTATGACATACATGATTATATGATATTATTATGATGATACTTGGCCTAAGCCTGTGAATCGGGACTTTTGTGATAAAGTTAAGTTCAAACGTGTGTAGTGTGTTTAGAATAATATAGGGCCCATATTATTACAAACACATGATACATGTTGGAACTTAGTGGAATCATGAAGGATCTTGTGAATCGGGTGAGGGGTACTTGTAATAGGATAGTAAACCTGCTGTAGTATATTTAAATAGAATACCTTAGTATGTATAGAAACACTTTGGTTTAAAGATAAGGTATACTGAGTTGTTAGATCTATGAGTGTATAGTTATTATAGAGGGTGGTGTGATAGAGCTACCTATATCTTAATGCTTTATCTATACTATCAGGATGGTTAACACTAGAGGGTCACGAGCAGCCAATAGACAGACAGGTGGTCCCAGCCATAGACCAGAGGGTATAGAAACCAGTGTTACTGGTGATCAGATTCCGGTTAGGAATCAACATGTTGTGAATGAGGGAGCCCCAGATCTAAACGAAAGAGTAGTGGAGCCTACGTTACAGGAGACAGTGGCAAGAGAAATTAGCCGAGCATTAGAACAGAGCATTCCCTTCATCGTTACCCAGGTGGTTGAGCAGATAAAAGATCAAAATCGTGAAACGATCAGACAAGAGCTGGCAACCAGATTTGCTGCAGGTGGTGAAGGATTTAATCCCCAGCCACAAGTGATTATACGTGATGCCCCTAAGATTTGCACGTTCAGAGATTTTTCTGCATGTCAACCTGCTGTTTCAGGGGTCTACAGATCCAGTTATCAGCCACAGATGGATCTCAGAGATAGAAGGTGCCTTCCATACGTGTTCATGCGCACCTGAGTTTAAAGTAAGGTATGCTACCAACCAGATGCGTGGCGCTGCGAAAGATTGATGGGATATGGAGGTGAAACAGAGGGGTTATACTCAGATTGAAACTATGACTTGGGAGCAGTTTAAAGAGATGGTGATAGAGCAGTTCGTTCCTCAGTCTGAGATAGATAGGATAGTGGATGAGTTTCACAGGTTGAAGCAGACAACAGAAACGGTTCCGGAGATCAATGCTAAATTTATGGAACAAGCACGCTTTTGCCCAGATTATGTTGCAAACGAGAAGATGAAAATGTACAGGTATATGATGGTACTTAAGCCCAGTGTGAGGGAGTTTATTGATGTCAGTAAGCATCAGACATTGAAGTCCATGATGGACGCGGCCAGAGCAAGAGAGTTGGAACTGGAAAGACAGGATAAAGAGAGGAAGGTGATAGAGAAAGCTGCACCAGCATACAAGAAACAGAGGGTTGAGCCATCAGATAAGAAGGTGGTATAGAAGACTTACCCGTTATGTCAGAAATGTAAGAAGCATCACTTGGGAGAATGTAGGCTCGGGTCTTCTGCATGTTATAAGTGTGGTAAGCCAGGTCATGTGGGGAAGGATTGTAAGACTCCGTTGCGGGTATGTTTCAATTGTTATCAGCCGGGCCACCAGAAGTTTGAATGCCCGAAACTTGCATCAAATGTTCAGTCCACCGGATCGAGACCCGCTCCAGCACTACCCCCACCAACGAAGCTCTGGGGTGAAAGATGTGAAAAAGGAAGAAACTTCCAGACTAAAGGGAAGGGCTTTCCAGCTTACGGCTGAGGAAGCTAAAACTGAACCGGATGTAGTAACAGGTACATATCTTATCAACAACTTGCCTGTCCTTGTACTATTTGATTCTGGTGCGAGTAAATCATTTGTATCTGTTTCTTTCTGCAAAAGTTTCAACCAAATGTGTGAAAAGTTAGATTCTCCCCTTGAAGTTGAAATTGCTAATGATAAAATTGTTATTGTATCTGATGTGTATAGGCATAATGTGTTAGAAATAGATACAGTTAGATTCCCTATAGAACTTATACCCATGACTATGAGAGAGTTCCAAGTAGTGGTTGGAATGGACTGGTTAGGTTATAACCGGGCTACCATTATGTGTGGGCAGAAAGTTATACGAGTTCATACCCCAAGTGGGGAAGAACTATCTATATATGGTGATGTCAGAAAGGGAAAAACATGTGTATTTCAGTGTCTAGAGCCCAAAAGTATTTGCAGCATGGGTATACAGCTTTCTTAGCTTATGTGATAGATACGAAACTAGAAAAGAGACAGACGAGTTTAGATGATGTGAGGGTAGTATGTGAATACCCTGATTTCTTCCCTGAAGACTTACCAGGCGTGCCACCAGACAGACAAGTAGAGTTCATAATTGATTTAGTACCGGGAGCATCATTAGTAGCCAGAGCTCCATACAGACTTGCTCCACCAGAGATGCAAGAATTGATGAAACAGCTGCAGGAACTGTTAGACAAGGGGTTTATTAGACCTAGTAGTTCTCCCTAGGGTGCTCCAATATTATTCGTTAAGAAGAAGGATGGTACCTTTTGTATGTGTATTGACTATCTTAAGCTTAATAAGGTGACCATCAAGAATAAATACCCGTTACCCAGAATAGATGATATATTCGATCAGTTGCAGGGAGCATCGTGGTTTTCTAAAATCGACTTACGGTCGGGCTACCATCATTTGAAAATCAGAAAGGAAGATATTTCTAAAACAACATTCAGAACCCGATACGGACATTTTGAGTTCGTGGTGATGCCGTTTGGTCTTATGAATGCACCAACAACATTTATGGATCTCATGAACAGAGTTTGCAGACCGATGTTAGATAAATCGGTGATTATGTTTATTGATGATATACTGATTTATTCGAAGAATCCGGAGGATCACGAAAGACATCTCAGAGAAGTTTTGGAAACGCTGAGAAGAGAACGATTATATGCCAAATTCTCTAAATGTGAATTTTGGATTCAAGAAGTGCAGTTTTTGGGTCATTTAATTAATCAAGATGGGATTAAGGTGGACCCTATGAAGGTGGATGCTGTGATGAAATGGGAACCGCCAAGGAACCCTACTGAAGTCTGAAGTTTTCTGGGATTGGCAGGCTATTACCGGAGATTTATTCAGAATTTTTCCAAAACCGCCGTTCCTTTAACCCAATTAACTAAGAAGAATGCCAAATTTATTCGGGGTAATGAACAACAGTCTGCTTTCTCAACTCTTAAACAGAAGTTATGTGAAGCACCAGTTCTCGCTTTACCAGAAGGGGTTGAAGATATGGTAGTATTTTGTGACGCTACATATCGTGGATTGGGTTGTGTACTGATGCAGAAAAGTAGAGTTATAGCTTATGCTTCACGGCAGTTGAAGCCACATGAAAGTAATTACCCAACTCATTTGGAGTTAGCAGTAGTAGTCTTTGCACTCAAGATATGGAGGCATTACTTATATGGCGTGAGGTTCATTATTTATACAAATCATGAAAGTCTGAAATATTTTAAAGATCAGAAGAATCTCAACATGAGACAGAGGCGTTGGCTAGAATTGTTGAAAGATTATGATTGTGATATACTCTATCATCCAGGGAAGGCAAATGTAGTAGCTGATGCTCTGAGCAGAAAGTCAGGAATGGTGCTTGTGAAGAACCAATTTCTAAAGATGACAGTCACGACGCCTATCATTAATGTCATACGAAAAGCTCAATTAGAAGCAGTCAAAGATGAAAATCATAAATCTGAACGAATTAAGGGGCAGGTAGCGAGTTTTGTTAAAGACAGTCGTGATGTATGGACCCGTTATGGTCGTATATGGGTACCGGTTTATAGCGATGCACATTAGACACTTCTGAGTGAAGCTCATAAGTCCAGATTCTCCATTCATCCAGGTGCTACTAAAATGTATAAGGATCTGAAGGTTGATTATTGGTGGCCAGGCATGAAATGTGATGTATCCAAATATGTAGAAAGATGCCTTACTTGTTTGCAAGTGAAAGCAGAACACCAGAAACCTCACGGGAAGTTGCAGCCGTTAGAAATTCCAGTCTGGAAATGGAAAAACATTACTATGGACCTGATTACCAAATTACCTAGGACTCCACGTGGTTATGATGCTATATGGGTAATCGTAGACAGGTTAACCAAAAGTGCTCATTTTATTCCCATCAAAGAAACTTATCCTTCAGAAAGGTTAGCAGATGTTTATGTTAAAGAGATTGTGACTCGCCATGGTGTACCAATTTCAATTGTATCAGACAGAGATACCAGATTTACTTCTAGATTCTGGAGTAAATTTCATGAAGATCTTGGAACTAGATTACATCTCAGCACAACGTATCATCCTCAGACAGATGGCCAAAGCGAAAGAACTATTCAGACTCTAGAAGATATGCTGCGGGCATGTGCTATTGATTTCGGGGGAAGCTGGGATTCTTATTTGCCATTAGCAGAGTTTTCATATAACAACATCTATCACTCCAGTATTGGGATGCCCCCGTATGAAATGCTTTATGGTAGAAAGTGCAAAACTCCGGTATGCTGGGGTGAAGTGGGTTAGAGAGAATTGGGCAGTACAGAAGTGGCTCAGCAAACGATAGAACAGATTCAACTTATCAGAGACAGATTGTTAACTGCCCAGAGTACACAGAAAAGTTATGCAGATAGACGCAGATCACCGCTTGAGTTTTAGGTGGGAGACTACGTATTGTTGAAAGTATCGCTGTGGAAAGGCGTTATCAGATTCAGAAAGAGAGGAAAGCTCGGTCCAAAGTTTATTGGACCTTTCAAGATTGTTGCACGTGTGGGAAAGGTTGCTTACAGATTAGAGCTACCAGCGGAATTGTCTCAGATTCATAACACCTTCCATGTATCGCATCTCAGAAAATGCTTAGTAGACGAGTCTGCAATCGTACCGTTGGAAGATGTTACCATTGATGATAGACTGAATTATGTGGAGCAACCTATAGCTATACTAGAAAGAAAGGTCAAAACCCTACATAACAAACAGATTAGACTGGTCAAGGTTCAATGGAAGCACAGTAAAGGCTCAGACTTTACTTGGGAGCCTGAACAGGAGATGATGTATAATTATCCAGAACTCTTCAATAGTTGATTTTGAGGACGAAATCATTCCAAGTGGGGAATATTTGTAACACCCAAGGTTCGATATTCCTTTAATCATTATTTAATAGGAAGGGTTATACGTTCATACAAGTTGCCTTTATGTGTTTAGACGTAAATATAAAACTAGAGGGGCTAAAACCGTCGAATTATAAGTTGATATAGTTCAGGGAGCTGTTATGTCAATTGCTCAAACTATATTTATATATATGTGCCAACTTTGACTTAGAAGTCAAAGTTTACCCATTTGCTTCCTGCCATTCACGATCACAACCATAGCAGCTCATAAACTCTCCATTTTCTTTGAAGAACCAGCAGAACTAGTGCCTTTATCAAGAACTTAGCTAGAGATCAACTTGAGGTAAGCTTTCAAAGCTTAGTTTTTGAAGTTTTATATGTTAAACACATGATTCTAATGGTGGAATCATGTTAGGACCTCTTTATATGGTTTAGATTAAGTATGTCACTTGTAGGAGGTGTAGGAAAACACCTCTAGTCGTAGCTATGAAGAAACTATGGGATTTCTTGGTGAAGTCCGGCTGTTCTTGGCAAGAACAGTCTGCTGGACTGTTATGTACACGGCCCGTGTAGCGGTACAAGGCCGTGTAGTAGTTAAGGCGGTCATAGGGCCATGTAAGGTTACATGGTCGTGTAGTATAAAAGGTACACGGCCCGTGTAGAGGTACACGGCCCGTGTAGGGTGACTAGACCACACTGGCCATGTTGCCAGCTTAGGTCGTGTAGCATTGATGGGACACGGCCCGTGTAGGGATACACGGCCCGTGTAGGCCCTATTTCAGATCAAAATGCCTTATATACAATTTATGCATTGTTTATATAGGAGGTGATTTACATAGTACCTGTATCAGTGATTTGTGAAGTATTGCAATTACAATTATAAGGTGAGTCTTCTAGACTTCACTTCATATCAGTAGCATGTGTAGTTTCATATCAGATTGCTAACATGCTATGTTATACATGTGAATATGTAAGCCTACTGCTATGTGCAGTATGGCTCAGATGCGGTACAGTACTGTGACCTACGATGCTGCCCTGGGTCTAGAACCAAAGGCTAGCTTTGATTGCCAGACATGCGTGTATTGTCTTCATGTGATTGTATACGTGAGCTCATATGATGTTATGTTTAGATTACTCACTAAGCTCTCGTAGCTTATCAGATACTGTTTTTAAAAATGTTTTGTAGGATGCAGCAAAGGCAAAGGCAAAGCTCCTGTTTGACTGCTTTTCAGTTTTTAAACAATAACTCTTAACGCCCAGTTGTGTAAATATTTTAATTTGACAGTACACTACGTTTGTACTTAAAGATGCACCTTTTGCTGCTAGTACGGTTTTATTCTGAAAACGTTTCCACTTACATCTTTTCAACCAGATATGTGCTTTTATGCAAAATATCCTACTTTTATATCTTTTAGTGAAATTGGGGCGTTACACTGAGTCTCCACTGCTAGGTGCAGCAGGTATGATTTCTCAACCCTTATCTCCTTCTCTCTCTTTTACTTCTCCATCTCCAAACTTAGGAGATAGGACTGAGTCAAGCCCAACTCAGTCTAACCCCTCTCCTCCACTTCAAACATCTCCATCTATTTTACAATCTACAGCCAACCTTGGTCAGCCCACTGCTACCAAAGATATCTCCTACACCTATACAAGGAAAACTACCAAAGGTGGTCCTTCACCTCAAAAGGACATTGGAGTTGATATTACATTGATACCTCCACCGGCAGGAGCTGAGGGGGAGACACCTTCTCTTAAGGTGCCAACCTCTAGGCTCAGTTCAACCCTTAAGCCTATACCGAGTATGGTGTCTACTCAGCCCATACTTACTAGTGCCATGGGAGAGCCTACTTTTGTGCCTTCACAACCCCATGAAGGTAACATTGAAATACTGACCAATCCCCAGGGTTAATTACCCCCCTCCTCACCAATAAGCCTAGCTCACCCCACTATCATACCTCATGAACTTGGTCATTCTTCTCTTCTATTCTCACACACTCTCGCACGACTTGTCAATGAACCTTTCATACATCAGGAAGGTTTACAAGGTCTCCATTCTGGCCCCCTTGATTCCATAGGTCTTCACCAACCTTTGGATATGGGACCCACATCCTTACCTATTGAGGAACACTCAACAGCCACTCCTACGGTGGAAATACACCCTTCCACTAGATAAGAGGACGTTGAGGTAGGAAGAAGACCTGAGGAGCCCAAGCTGATGACCACTGATGCTCAAGTCATTATGGACTATCTACATACATAGTTTGAGCTTCTACACAGGAAGAGGAAAGATGATAAAGTCAAGTTGATGCGCAAACTTAAATGATTTGTCAACTTCTGTAGCCAACTTGGAAAGCTTCTTGTTTAAACTCAGACCCTCCCCTATTGATGATGACAAAAAGGGGGAGGAAGAATCAAAGAAGCATGATGATAAGGTTGAGGGGGAGCATACAAAGGAAGTACAATTCGAACAAGCTCACGATCGGTTCATGAGTACTGTAGATCAGCCTTCTCAACAACAACAGACTCCAACAATCCAAATAACCACAACTTCACAAGCTCAACCAAAAACTCCACTTAAAGAAACATCTCAAGCTGTTCACACCAACCTTCCTCAACCTAATTTGCCAAAATTTGTTGAAGCTGAGTCCGTTCCAACTTCAGAAATATACAAAGGGAAGAGTAAGGTGTTTGAGATGGTAAAAAGAAAGAAAAGAAGTGTTATGCCTTTAGCAAAGAAAAGAAAGGTCATCATTGCTGAGACAGAGCCAGAGCAACAGGGTAAGTCTCAATTAGTTGCACATGAATCTAATTCAAGTGATGAAGCTGATGCAGCACAAAAAGCCAGTGACATACTTGTTGCGCAAATGTTACAAGAGATGGCTAAAGAACTAGGCGTAACAGTGGAGGAACTAAAAGAGCAGCAACGACAAGCTGAAGTTCAATGAGAAAAGGCTAAAGCTAAGGCTGCTAGAGCTGAAGCTGAAGCTGATTATTCTGGTCCTAGAGCTGCCCCAATTCCCTACTCAGATGTGGATCTAAGGCATTGTTATAAAAGAACACATTTTAATAACAAGATTGAATCAATTACACTTAGTAGAAAAGGAGAATTGGTAATCATCAACTTTGTACTAGACAACAAACAAGAAATTGGTCTAGATATGAGATGTCTGTACAAGTTGGGATTCTCAAAGTTTGAGACAGTAGCCACAACTATCAAGCAGATGAAAAAGAGTCAAATCAGACAAGAGATAGTTGATGTGCTTAAGACAATCTTCATAAGAATCGATCAGCTAGGTGAGATTCCTGCTGATGAAATTGATACCTTTCTTAATCGAGGCAAAGCTGCAAGAGTTAGAGCAGCAAGCCACCGAGCTAAAAGAGACATCATTTTACAAGTTCCAGAGGAAGTTGAATTCAAAGAGAACACTTATATCACTCAACCTTTGGAAGGATTCTTGTATCTTGATGTGGAAGGTAATCAATGTTTCTTGAAAGTAACGGATCTTCATTTGGCAAATCTGGAATTAATTCTTTGACTTGAGAATTCTATGTGATGACTCAATTCAGAACTCAGTATTCAGATATCATCTCAACAAAGAAATCAGATCAAGAAAAGCTGAGATGAAACAGATGCTAGAAGGTGAAGAAATTATGGTTGATGCTATCAAGAAAGCTGCAATTTGGAAACTTAAATGTTCTGATATGTGTTTAGAAGTTGAAGATTACGTTGAGTAAATAGATTAGTTCTATGTTTTTGTTAGCACTAAGTGTGAAGAAGCTAATCATAAAGATTAAGCTAAATTGTAAATGATATGTTCATAAATACAAAATCAAGTTTGATATGTTCAACTGTTTTATTATTTGATATGTTCAAAAATTATGTTTGATATGTTCAAACAGACAACTTTGTAAGTTTAAGATAATGATTGATATGTTTAATTGTAAACTGATAAGTTCAGTAATATAAGTTTTGTAAGTTCAGAACTTAAAAATCTTCTGATAAGTTCAGAATCTAAGTACTTGTATATTCAAATACTTAGAATACAAGTCTTACAATAGATTTGTAACATAAATATCTTTTAAGTTCAAGATACGTGAATAAGTATGGATCAGTTCAATACTTATGTCAAGAACTAACTTTGGTCAGTTCCAGAGTGGTTCAACATAATTCTTTTAACCTATAACTTATTTGATTCAATGTTTTGTCATCATCAAATAGGGGGAGATTGTTAGTCCCATGTTTAGAATAGTCAGATTTGATGAGACAAACTATCGATATGTATATATAATAGGTTAAGAGTTAGGAATTATGTAAGTCTGTTATAGACTGACTAGTCAGCTTCAGCTGAGTAGTCGGTGTATAAACAGATATAGAGTTTTCTATGTAAGTACTAGATAACTCAGTGACTTCTAAGCTGAGATAGGACCTAAGAATGAAGACTTGAAGATTTGAAGACTTGAAGACTTGAAGATTCAAGAATCCAAGATTCAAGAAGTCAGCTTGACAAGGTCAAGACTGAGTATGTCAGCTCAGCGTTAGAAGTTAGTTCAGAATTTAATTAAGTTCTAAATTCTGTTATAAACTCTCTATATATACGACATTTAAATTAGGATATCTAAACCTAATTTAAACTATCTATTAGTTGGATAGAAATCTCAAACGAAAGTAATTAGATATGTTCTAATTAAGGTTTTAAAGAAAGATAAGTTCTATCTTTAAACTACGATTTACTCGTAGATATATCAAGTATAAGTATAATCCTTCTTATGGGTTTATACAACACGAATACAGAGACGAATAGCTGTTCTTACATGTGTACGAGAATAGATAAGAGATACACAACGACGACTGTATAAGTTGCAAGATTGCATAAGTTGCAAAACGTACGTGTGTTCGTGATACTTGATACGCGTGTCTTGCGATAACTTTGTAAGTTCAAAGTTCGAGAGAGTTTTCAAGAGTTCTTGTTAATTAGTTTTAACAAAAAATTCGATCATCAATTAGTTTGTGATTCAAGAGTGTTTAGAGAGAGTTGAGGTTATAACCATTGTAATATCAAATCATCCTGTTGATTTGATTAGAGAGTGATAAAAGTTATTGTACTGATTGATAATTGAATATACATTTGATTAATTTGTTTGATTGTTTAAAGTGTATTCAACCCCCGCCCCCTTCTACACTGTCTTGGTTGCTTGTTCACCCTCTTTGGGACCAACACAGAGTAGTTAGCTTCAGCTTCAGCTCTGGTAGCCTCAGCTTTAGCCTTTTTTCGTTGAACTTTAGCTTGTCGTTGCTGCTCTTTTATTTCCTCCAGTGTTACGCCTAGTTCTTTAGCCATCTCTTGTAACATTTGCTTAGCAAGTATGTCACTGGCTTTCTGTGCTGCATCAGCTTCGCTAGAGGCATAACACTTCTTTTCTTTCTTTTTACCATCTCAAACACCTTACTCTTCCCTTTATCTATTTGTGAAGTTGGAACGGACTCAACTTCAACAAATTTTGGCAAATTAGCTTGAGGAAGGTTGGTGTGAACAGCTTGAGATGTTTCTTCAAGTGGAGTTTTTGGTTGAGCTTGTGAAGTTGTGGTAATTTGGACTGTTGGAGCCTGTTGTTGTTGAGAAGGCTGATCTACGGTACTCATGAACTGATCATGAGCTTGTTCAAATTGTACTTCCTCTGTATGCTCCCCCTCAACCTTATCATCACACTTCTTTGATTCTTCCTCCCCCTTTTTGTCATCATCAATAGGGGAGGGTCTGAGTTTGAGCATGAAGATTTCCAAGTTGGCTACTGAAGTTGACAAATCAGTAAGTTTGCGCATCAACTTGGCTTTTTCATCTTTCCTCTTCCTGTGTAGAAGCTCAAACTGAGTTTGTAGATAGTCCATAATGACTTGAGCATCAGTGGTCATCAGCTTGGGCTCCTCAGTTCTTCTTCTTACCTCAACGTCCTCCTATCCAGTGGAAGAGTGTATTTCCACCGTAGGAGTGGCTGTTGAGTGTTCCTCAGTAGGTAAGGATGTGGGTCCCATATCCAAAGGTTGGTGATGACCTATGGAATCAAGGGGGGCAGAATGGAGACCCTGTAGACCTTCCAAGTGTATGAAAGGTTCATTGACAGGTCATGCGAGAGTGTGTAAGAATGGACGAGAAGAATGAACAATGTCGTGAGGTATTGTAGTGGGGTGAGCTAGGCTTATTGGTGAGGAGGGGGGTAATTGACCCTGGGGATTGGTCAGTATTTCAATGTTACCTTCATGGGGCTGTGAAGGCACAGAAGTAGGCTCTCCCATGGCACTACTAAGTATGGGCTAAGTAGACACCATACCCGGTATAGGCTTAAGGGTTGAACTGAGCCTAGAGGTTGGCACCTTAAGAGAAGGTGTCTCCCCCTTAGCTCCTGCCGTTGGAGGTATCAATCTGATATTAACTCCAGTGTCCTTTTGAGATGAAGGACCACCTTTGGCAGTTTTTCTTGTATAGGTGTAGGATAAATCCTTGGTAGCAGTGGGCTGACCAAGGTTGGCTGTAGATTGTAAGATAGATGGAGATGTTTGAGGTGGAGGAGAGGGGTTAGACTGAGTTGGGCTTGACTCAGTCCTATCTCCTAAGTTTGAAGATGGAAAAGTACAAGAGAGAGAAGGAGATAGGGGATGCGAAAGTATACCTACTGCACCTAGCAGTGGAGACTCAGAGCTAGGAAACAGACTCCTTTGCTCCGAACTCGAAGTGGTGGATTAGATTATTTGTGCACTGGGTTTGAGCTGAGTCCTAGGTTGATCAGCTTGAGGGGACTCAGCCTCTGAATCAACATCGTCACCCACTTCTTCGGCTGCTTTCTCCTCTGCTTCAGCTTCACTTGACTCAAGAGTCGGAAGCTGTATATACACCCTCATCTGAGCACTCATTGTGGGGTGCCCAGGGAAAATATCATGGGCGAACATTCTATAGCTGAGAACAAGAGTAGGGATTGACTCATATTGAGCAGTATATCTTCTACCCAACCTGTCCTCGATGACCATGGATATAAATCTTGTGAAGGGTACAATGGTGTCCCTTATGTTCTTGGTCACCAGTGACTTGAATGCCTCAAAGATCAACTCAGCGTAATCCACTCGTCGATCATAAAATAAGTTGTATAGTAGTTGCATTTCAAAGTCATTTACATTATCCAGACCTCCCACCTTGTATCCAAGGGAACGAACCACAGTGGATACCATAAATCCCCATGCCGTCTGGAAAACAGATTTCCTTATGACGCCAATCACTTAAGGATGACCCATTAAGGGTAAGACACTTCGTGATGTTTCCCTAGAAACCGTTGCTTCATACTGATTATGAATCGGGAGATGAAGAATTCGCCGGAGACAGTTTGTATCAACTTCTATCGCCACTTGTCCACTTAGGACTGTGCCCCGTATAACCGGTTGAGTTGCATCCAGTTTACACGTATACCAGAATTTCGTGAGAAGTTAAGGGATGAGCACAGCAGGTCTATGAAGAAATGTATGTGCCAGGGGGTCCCTTGCGAATGTAGGAGACCCACTCCTCATATCCCCTGCCAATTTTGGACTTTGGAATGTCGGTACAGGCGATGACATTGTTTTGTTTGTAGGTGGGGAGTGCGTTGTGCTTGAAATTTCCACCACGGATCATTTGTTCAGTTATATTTAGAGTATACCCCTCCATTGAAATCGAACTTATCGTATTGGATTGCACTTAGCAGTAGTAAGGATTAGCACTTAGCAATGAACTCTTCACACAGCAACGTTAGGGTTTAAGAGAGAAGAATATTTTGGAAGTTTAAACGAAATATGATGAAAAATCTCTATTATTTATACCTTTTCAATGTGAGAGAAAAGTTACTGTTATCTGAGGCTAATAAATATGACCGTTACCGTAAAAAAAACTTCTACGCAGTTTGTTACAACGGCTAAATTTATTGTTAGTTACCCAAACTCACACTGTTATATTGAAAATATATTTTTATGAAAAGAATATATCATAAACAATTTCTAAACGACTGACGTTTATTTACCGGACACACCGTAAATATTTTGAACTTACCATAGTATTGGACATACCATTTGTTAGGACTAACCTAGCCATGTGGAACTGATCACACTTTGGAATGAATACTCAGCTGATCTTGAGTGTTCAGCTGAGATGAAGCAATCAGCTTCAAATGTAGCACTCAGCTCAGCTTGAGCACTTAGCTCAGATTTTGACACTTAGTCAAATATAGCACTTAGCAAAAATTTAACAGAGATAAAGAATGTAACATTCCGATTAAGGGTTGGGCATGCCAAGCTTGCCACGTAGAGTTGTAAATCTTGTGCCTTCAATTGGTTTAGTGAAGATATATGCAAGTTGATCTTCAGTCTCAATGAAGACTAACTCTATCTTTCCCTTTTCTGCAATATCTCTGATGAAGTGATATCTTATCTCAATGTGCTTGGTTCTTGAGTGAAACACTGGGTTGTGTGTAATGGCAATAGTACTTTGATTGTAACAAAATATAGGAGTCTTTGAATAATGCAAATCCAAGTCCTTAAGCTGATGTTGCATCCACAGTATTTGAGCACAACAGCTCCCTGCAGCTACGTATTCAGCTTCAGCTGTTGAAATTGCCACTGAGTTTTGTTTCTTGCTTGTCCAGCTAACTAATTTTCCACCCAAAAGTTGACATCCTCCAGTAGTACTCTTTCTATCAAGACCACATCCTGCGAAGTCTGAATCGGAGTACCCTATTAGCTCAAATCCTGATCCTTTAGGATACCACAAACCTAAGTTTGGTGTTCCCTTCAGATATTTGAGTATTCTTTTAACAGCTAGCAAGTGTGATTCCTTTGGATCAGCCTGATATCGTGCACAAACACATGTAGAAAACATTATATCAGGTCTGCTTGATGGTAAATAGAATAATGAACCTATCATTCCTCTATATGTAGTCTGACATACATATTTTCCATCAATGTCCTTGTGTAGCTTGACATTGTATAACATTGGAGACTTTGCGGGATGGCTTGAGTCTAATCCATATTTCTTAATCAGATCAAAGACATACTTGCTCTGATTAATAAATATACCATCTTCTTTCTAATAGATTTGAAGTCCCAAAAAGTACGTCATCTCACCCATCATGCATAACATGCATGGGATTTGATGTGAGATCTTCTTTGCTCCTCTCAAGCTCACTCAGACTAACCGGGTCAGCCTGAGCTATGTTGGATTCATCAATACTTGTCATCAAACGTAACATGTACTGACTCTTCAATTACCTTCCTTTTAAGATTAAAAACTCGGTAAGCTTTGGAGATTGAAGAATATCCAACAAATAACCCTTGATCAGCTTCGGGTTCCAACTTATGGAGCTGATCTCTTTGGTTTAGCACATAGCATGTTGAACCAAAAATGTGAAAATATCCAATGTTGGGTTTTCTGCCATGATACATCTCGTAAGATGTTTTACCATCTCTTTTAACTATAATCGATCTATTTTGAGTATATCAGGCTGTACTTACAGCTTCTGCCCAGAAGCTCAGTTTGAGCTTTGCCTCACATAGCATGGTTCTGGCAACTTCAATTAAGGTTCTATTTCTCCTTTCAGCAACTCCATTTTGTTATGGAGTTCTTACAGATGAGAAATTCTGGATAATTCATTTCTCTTCACAAAAGCCTTCAAGGGTTGAGTTTCTGAACTCAGTCCCTTGATCACTTCTGAGTTGTTTAAGAGACTTACCCTTTTACAACTCTTCTTGTCTTATGAAGCTGATTAACTCATATGCAGCTTCACTTTTGGCTTTTAATAAGATTACCCAAGTGAATCTTGTGAACTCATCAACAATCACTAGAGTATACTTTTTGCCATTTAGGCTTGGGGTGCTAATAGGTCCAAATAGGTCCAAATGTAACATATGCAATGGTTCTGTAATTGAAAAATTCTGTTTGGACTTGAAGGATCCCTTATGATGTTTTCCCATTTCACAAGATGAGCAGAGTTTGTCTTTAGCGAATGTGATCTTAGGCAGACCAAAGACTAACTCTTTGCTAGACGGGTTGTTAATATATTTGAAATTTAAATGTGATAGTTTCTTGTGCCATAACCAACTCAGCTTGGGAGTTAAGTCAGAATACAAGTAGGTTTCAGTTGAAGGATCTGTGGAGCTGAGATCTAGCAAATAGATATATCTCTCTCTTTTTGCCATTAATATTGGTTTTCCCTTCTTATCATAAATTGTCCCTGCATGCTTTCTGAAGGTGACTGCATAATCCTCATCACACAGTTGACTGATACTTATCAGATTGTGTCTAAGGCCTTCAACATATGCTACCTTTTTGAAAGTGACTTTTCCAGCAGTTATCTTTCCATAACCTTTAGTCCTTCCTTGAGAATTATCCCCAAATGTCACCTTGGGTCCTTCATTGTTTTGGAATTCACTTAGAATCCCCTTGCTTCCAGTCATGTGCCTTGAGCATCCACTATCTAGATACCACTTGTAGGAGCCCTGCACATGATCAACTAAACATATTAGTTTCTTTTTGGAACCCACTGTTTGGTGGGTCCTGAGGATGAGCACTTAGCTGATCCTTTGGAGTTTGATTGATCAGCTCGAACAGATTCTGGGTCTGTTTTGGACTGATCATCCTTTTCGTTTTCAGGTCTAAGATTGGTACTTACACAATCTTTGGCCTCATGACCTCTATCACCACACTTATATCATTTTCTTCTAAAGATGGGTGTTTGGGTGATTTCTTTGAGTTTTCCAACATTAAATTTGGATTCAGTTTTAGGGTCATATGATGTGGATAACCTTTCAATCCTCTTCGACAGTTTGTCTACTTGATTTTCACCGACTTTGGACTTACCTTTGTCAGCTTTATGGTTACCTTTATTAGGCGAAGTCTGACTTACAGACAACTTCCTGTTTTTAGACATCCTTTCATATATGGCTTGAGAATTATGTCTTTTTGAGTTAACATGAGATATTCTATCAAAAACAGTTGTTCTCACAGGATTGTAATCCAATCTTTTGAAAATTGACTTACAGTTTCTGTTGGATCTGGAACCTTCAGCTTGATGGTTTGAGTGAATAACCTGAGGACTTTGGGTTGGTCTCATAAACTTATTGGTTTTGACCTGTTTCCCTTCCTTGTTCCTTAAGAATGTTCATGGGAGTATGTCATCTGATTTCATCGTTTTGTTTTCAAGACTAACTTGATCTTCGATGATTTCATCAGCAGCAGCACTATCATCTCCCCCTATCACTGCTTTTACTTGATTTGGTATCTGCTGGTTAACACACTTTTCTGCTTCTCTTGATGACTTACACCAAGATTCACAGATTTTCCTTAGATTGTCAGCTTGTTCTTTTTATTCTTGCAGTTCTTCACTTAGAAGTTTGTTTATATGAAGCTGACATTCATAATCACTTTGAATCTTTTTACCAGCTTTTAAGAGAGTTTCAGAGTGTTTAAGTTCATCTTTTAGTTTGGAAATTTCAGTTTTCAAACTAGATTGAACTGTGAGAGAGGTTTTGAAGTCATTCAACACATAGTTGAACATTAGACATTTTTGTTCATCAGTGTAAGAGCTAAAGTTATTTACCTTATACGTTGAGGCAGGATCCCAGTTACAGGTTTGCTTACTCAGCTTAGCCGCTTCTGCTAGATCCTCATCAAAGGAACTGTCTTCTAACTCATAGTCAACTTGTTCCTCTTCATCCTCAATGGCCATCAAACACCTATCTGGCTCATCATCATCTGAAGTAGATGATTCAGTATCCCAAGTCTCAGCAAGAAGACCTTTGGTGTTTTCATCTGGCTTGCCTTTGAGTCTTTGATATTTTTTTTTATACTTATCAGCTCTGTAGGCATTCTTGTCAGCTACTGAAGCTGATTCTCCCTTCTTAACTCTGCACTCAGCAGCTATGTGTCCTATCCTCTGACAGTTATAGCATGGCTCTAAACTTCCACATAGGATAGTTAGCGTCATCAAAGATAGGACAACCTTTTGCCCCCATTGTTGGTATATGACTTGATTGCTTGCTAGTAGACATCTTAACCTCTTGACAGCGGATCTTGATCTTCAACTTATGAAGAAACTTGCTCTGATACCAGTTGTTGGTCCCAAAGACGGTGAACAAGCAACCGATACAGTGTAGAAGGGGGGTTGAATACACTTTAAACAATTAAGAAAATTAATCAAACGTATATTCTAATATCAACCAGAACAATAACTATTATCACTCTCTAATCAAATCAACATGATGATTTGATATTACAATGATTATATCCTCAACTCTCTCTAAACACTCTTGAATCACAAACTAATTGATGATCGAATTTCTTGTGTTAGCTCTTGTAGCTTAGCGGAATACCGCTTGTTGTTGTTTTGCAGGTTGTGTTAGCACCAAGGCAAGGCCCCGGTTTGACTGTTGGCTGTTTTAAAAGTGATTTGAAACAATAACGCTCCTATTTGTGTAACGGAACGTATTTTGATTTAAATGCGTGCATATCTCTTTTATACAAACCGAGGGTTTAAACGAAATGTTTTAATTGCTTCCGCTGACAGTAAGTTTATTGGAAATTGTTTTTGACATGAGTTGTGGTTGTATTACCTTTTGTACAAACTAGAGGGTTCAAAAATACTTGTTTTGTTTCCATCAGCTTATCAAATTCTGTTTTAGCCAAATAGCCTTTGTTGAAAGCTTTATTGAAAATGTATATTTATTTGGAAACTTATAATGTAATTTCTACTCAGCAGAGTTGAATTGAGGAAATGAATCTTTAAGGAAGATCAAAATTATATCATTAACTATTATAATATAAAATTAAATACACAATTGAAACAATAAAGATAAAAACCACGGCAAAAAGCGGATTGAGGAACATGCAATTAACCCTAATGGAAATAATTATGATGTATTAAATTATTATAATTGACTACAAGCAGTCAAGCACCTTGTTGGTCCCAAAAAGGGTGAACAAGCAACTGATACAGTGTAGAAGGGGGGTTGAATACACTTTAAACAATTAAGCAAATTAATTAAATGTATATTCAATTATCAACCAAAACAATAACTATTATCACTCTCTAATCAAATCAACATGATGATTTGATATTACAATGATTATAACCTCAACTCTCTCTAAACACTCTTGAATCACAAACTAACTGATGATCGAATTTCTTGTTAAAACTGATTAACAAGAACTTTTGAAAACTCTCTCTAACTTTGAACTTACAAAGTTATCGCAACACACGCGTATCAAGTATCACGAACACTATACGTTTTGCAACTCATGTAGTCTTGCAACTTATGCAATATCACGTACTTGTTATCGTATATTTTCGCGCATTCGCTCGTGTATGTATTTGTGTATAAAAACCCAGAAGAAGGTTTATACTTATACTTGATATATCTACGAACAAATCGCAGTTTAAAGATAGAACTTATCTTTTCTTTAAAACCGTAACAAACTTCCTAATTAGAACATATCTAATTAATTCCGTTTGAGATTTCTATCCAACTAATAAATAGTTTAAATTAGGTTTAGAGATCCTAATTTAAATGTCATAGATATGGAGAGTTTATAACAGAATTTAGAACTTACTTATATTCTGAACTGACTTCTGACGTTCAGCTGACATACTCAGTCTTTGACCTTGTCAAGCTGACTTCTTGAATCTTGGATTCTTGAATCTTCAAGTCTTCAAGTCTTCAAGTCTTCACTCTTAAAACCTATCTCAGCTTAGAAGTCACTGTGCTATGTAGTACTTACATAGAAAACTCTATATCTATTTATACGCTGACTACTCAGCTTCAGCAGCTGACCAGTCAGTCTATAACAGACTTACATAATTCCTAATTCTTAACCTATCATCTATACACATCTATAGTTTGTCTCATCAAATCTAACTATTCTAAACATGTGACTAACACACCTAGTAGTGGAAAGCTAGCTAAAGCTTAGTGAGCAGAACATACCAAATTAAATTCTCAAATTCATCTGAAGCAATTAAGAGGTATAAAGAGTTAAAAGTGAAATATTGGTGGCTAGTTATGAAGCTAGAGATAGCCAAGTATGTGGCTAGAGTGTTGCAAAAATTTGAAAATGAAGGATGAATATCAAATGATATGAGTGGTTGTAAGCAAACTATTTAAAAATGTACATTTCAGTACCATCAAGAAAAATTGTATTTCTC
The DNA here is from genome assembly GCA_038502395.1 of Dittrichia graveolens. NCBI lineage: Eukaryota > Viridiplantae > Streptophyta > Magnoliopsida > Asterales > Asteraceae > Dittrichia > Dittrichia graveolens. The sequence continues at coordinate 72,320,873 of JARJIL010000005.1, read as the reverse complement.
TAACGTTCGTTGATGTTTATGTAACAAAATTACTTTTGGTTATGTGCCCCTGTTTTCATTATGTTAGAAAACCAATTTAGTCTAAACTTTGAAAAGAATTTTATGAAGAGATGAGAAACATGTTTTATTATATGAGTAAGTGAGAGAAAAATTCAATCAATTGAAAGTAAGTGGTGCATGCGTATGCTGTAAATTTGAAAGAAACTAAAGTTTTTATTCAGTGATAGCAAAAAAAACTATATACTATACCAATTATTATTTTAGTATCGGATTGTCATCGTACGGCATATTATGTGGTAAGAGAGGTCAAACCTCAGGATCATAAAGAAATGAGTAGCAATGAGGTGGTGTAGTGAATAACAGAAAAATTTATTAAATGAGAAACATGTTGTTAATAGCCCAAATTGATAAAAGAGCTATACAAATAATTGTATATCGTTGATGAATGACAAGTGGGAAAACTATGTTATATTAATATGTCACTATAGAAGGGCACATTAATAGATTCAGAAAAAGGTGGAAATTAGGTCCCATGTTTATTGGACCATTTAGAGTTACTGCTTATATGAAATAGGTTAAGTGTAGACTGAAGTGTTTGTCATGAGTTATATCTCAGAAAATATTGAGCAGACGAGTCTGCATATGTGTTTAGACGATGGGAAATATGAGTATTGGCAATAATAGATTGGACTAGTTAAGTCCAGTAGAAATTTAAAGGTGGTTGAATTATATTGAGAAACTTGAGAAAGAGATAACGTGCAGTTATCCAGAACTCTTTAGCGGTTGATTTCGAGGACGAAATCCATTTCAAGTGTGAGAGAGTTGTAACACCCGAAGTTCGAAATTTTGTGATTTAACAAAATAAACAAGTGATATGTTTAAGTGGAATTCCTAATTAAATTAGGAGGTGTTTAAAAACTTGAGGGGTTAAATTCGTCATTTTTGAAACCAGAGAAGTAGAGGGACCATCTATGCCAATTCCTAAAGTTATATTTATATATAGCCAACTTTGACCATTTAAAAGTCAAAGTCTTCATTTGCTTCATTTACATTCACGTAGCACTTGAGCAGCCTTCTTTTTCTCTCAACTTTTGATCAATATCACGAGATACTAGTGGTGGCAACTGAGCCTAGCCTATATTCAAGCTTGAGGTAAGACTTCTAGTCATGTTCTTGAAGTTTTTAGTGGGTTTTGAGTTGATTCATGGTGAATCAAGGATTTAGTGATGTTATGATTGTTGTTTATTACTTAGAAGTTGTTTGGGGTGTAGGAAAATACCCCAGTAGTGTTTTTACGAATTAAGAATGAGTATTTTGATGATTTGGCCGGAGTTACAGCAGACATTCGGCGAACTGGTGCCGGAAGTAGAAAGGCACGCGCGTGCCTTTGGGGTACGGGCGTGCTTTTGGCCCGGTACGGGCGTTCTTTTGTCCGAGTACGCCCATGCTCGATTGGGCTCTGTTTCAAGGCTGGGCTAAGAGGCACGGACGTGCCTCTAGGAGGTACGGGCGTTCCTTGCCCCTATTCAGTTTGTTAAGTGCTTAGTTGGATTATATGATTAATACCATGATTATATATCTGTAGGAATTACTCTTTGACGTGTTCTGAGTATATCTGGCATAACTCTTTGTAGTAATTAATACCAAGTTTCCTAAACTCTGTGTGATATGTGTGTTACATTGCAATGTGTTATATAAGTGATTAGAGGATCACGGAGAGGGTGGTACACTGCTTCGTGAAGTTGTAGCTACCGCAACATTTTAGCCTTTTTGGTAGATGCTAAGATAGTACAATACTGTATCCATAAGAACTCTTATGGCATTCGTATATGTGTATGCGCATGATTGTATGATTTACTCTTTAGCTTTCTCACTAAGCTCTTGTAGCTTAGCAGATACCGCTTGTTGTTGTTTTGCAGGTTGTGTTAGCACCAAGGCAAGGCCCCGGTTTGACTGTTGGCTGTTTTAAAAGTGATTTGAAACAATAACGCTCCTATTTGTGTAACGAAAAGTATTTTGATTTAAATGCGTGCATATCTCTTTTATACAAACCGAGGGTTTAAACGAAATGTTTTAATTGCTTCCGCTTACACTAAGTTTATTGGAAACTGTTTTTGACATGAGTTGTGATTATATTACCTTTTGTACAAACTAGAGGGTTCAAAAATACTTGGTTTGTTTCCATCAGCTTATCAAATTCTGTTTTAGCCAAATAGCCTTTGTTGAAAGCTTTATTGAAAATGTATATTTATTTGGAAACTTATAATGTAATTTCTACTCAGTAGAGTTGAATTGAGGAAATGAATCTTTAAGGAAGATCAAAATTATATCCTTAACTATTATAATATAAAATTAAATATACAATTGAAACAGTAAAGATAAAAACCACGGCAAAAAGCGGATAGAGGAACATGCAATTAACCCTAATGGAAATAATTATGATGTATTAAATTATTATAATTGATTACAAGCAGTCATGCACCTAGTAGTGGAAAGCTAGCTAAAGCTTTGTGAGCAGAACATACCGAATAAAATCTCAAATTCATCTGAAGCAATTAAGAGGTATAAAGAGTTAAAAGTGAAATATTGGTGGTTAGTTTTGAAGCTAGAGGTAGCCAAGTATGTGGCTAGAGTGTTGCAAAAATTTGAAAATGAAGGATGAATATCAAATGATATGAGTGGTTGCAAGCAAAATATTTAAAAATGTAAAGAAAAATTTTATTTCTCTAACGTTAGTTGATGTTTATGTAACGAAATTATTTTTGGTTATGTGTCCCTGTTTTCATTATGTTAGAAAACCAATTTAGTCCAAATTCTGAAAAGAATTTTATGAAGAGATGAGAAACATATTTTATTATATGAGTAAGTGATATGCGTGTAGCGTATCAGTTTTAAATTTATAAAATCCGAATTATTTAGCACGACTACAACACAAATAGGCAAGAGAACCTAATCGTATCGTAGTATAGTAAATAAGTACGGGTGTCAAACACAAGGGGAACGAGTATGATTTTGAATATAACTATACTATTAAATATTAAACTAATAAAAGCAACTAAAAGGGGAATTAGAATCTTATCAATAAAGATTCAAAATTTATTATCCAACTCACTAAATAATAATAACAAGAACCAAGAACAAACCAAAAGAAGTGGAAAGCAACAAACTTTATGGATTTAAACTTATCAATTTAAACTTATCAACTCCCTAGACTCGATTTCACCTCTTTTTAGCTAATTAATTCAATTAATGCGTGCAATGGACAATAAATTACCATATACCGATTCCTATATTCGTTAGCATCTTGATCGGATTAACTAACTTTATTAACTATGCAATTTAATCAAACTTAAGGTCATGAAGTCGATTAAAACACAAAATTATCCGGTTTTAAGTTTGTGTCAAGAAAGACTTAATCTTTATGTTTGTTTAGGTTAAAAAAACATGTATTAACATATAATTGGTCATTATATATTCATCACACACATTACAGTTTCCTTTTTTAGAAGCTTAACCTAGGATTGGTCTAACACTAGTCTAGATTGTCTATTGGTCCTAAACAATCAAGATTCAAGTCACACAAGCGGATTGGTCCTCCAACTCGTGCAAACTCAGTAAATAAACTCTAAAAACAGAAACCAAAACACATGTGGATCATCAATTAAGCAATACAAGACAAATTATATAGCAAACATGTCCAAATTAACATAAATTAATCAACTTTATTGAGGTTCATCACCTCTAGGGAGATAAACAAGAAAGAACTAGCCTAGAAAAATCATAAAATACTTCTAGAAATTAATAAACATTAAAAACACAGAAGATAAATAATAAGAATGATAGAACCAGGATGAATCTAAGCCGAAATCTTCAAAATATAAGCTCCAATTCTTAATAGTTGAGCACCACAGCCCCTAGAATGCTTTTGGACGAGTTTTGGGAGTATTTGGGTAGTATAAGTTGGGTTGTTCTCCCCAAAACCGATCTTGATGTTCGTTTATATAGAAAACTTAAAGCAGGGGCGTCGCGGCACGACGGGTAAGTGTCGCGTCGTGACGGGGAAGTTTGGCACGATCCGAAACTCTTTTAAAATTTGAACTTTTTCTTATCAAATAGCATCGCGCCGCGACAACCTGAATGGTCGCGCCGCGACATCACTTTTTTAGACTTTGACCATAAAAGTGATTTTGTAGCCCTCTGAGTCTAGTTTCCGTGGCCTTTTGAATCATCTCAATCCGAGTTCGTATGAGTGAGATATGATCAAAACAGTGGAGATGTGTCGGAGCAGACAACTTTTCATATTTCTTTGGTTTCTTCCGTTTTTTGCTCAAAACTTTTCATCACACGCCTTTTTAACCTGAAATTTACTAAATGATGATAATTAAGTATATTTTACTTATTTATAAATAATAACAAGCTAAAATAAAACAGATATCGCTTAAAATATATATCTAATTTTGACGATATCAGTAAGTGAGAGAACAATTCAATCAATTGAAAGTAAGTGGTGCATCCGTATGCTGTAAATTTGAAAGAAACTAAATATTTTATTCAGTGATAGCAAAAAAAACTATATACTATACCAATTATTATTTAGGTATCGGATTGTCATCGTACGGCATATTATGTGGTAAGAGAGGTCAAACCTCAGGATCAGAAAGAAATGAGTAGCAATGAGGTGGTGTAGTGAATAACAGAAAAGTTTATTAAATGAGAAACATGTTGTTAATAGCCCAAATTGATAAAAGAGCTATACAAATAATTGTATATCGTTGATGAATGACAAGTGGGAAAACTATGTTATATTAATATGTCACTATTGAAGGGCACATTAATAGATTCAAAAAAAGGTGAAAATTAGGTCCGATGTTGATTGGACCATTTAGAGTTATTGCTTATATGAAAAAGGTTAAGTGTAGACTGAAGTGTTTGTCATGAGTTATATCTCAGAAAATATTGAGCAGACGAGTCTGCATATGTGTTTATACTATGGAAAATATAAGTATTGGCAATAATAGATTGGACTAGTTAAGTCCACAAGAAATTTAAAGGTGGTTGAATTATATTGAGAAACTTGAGAAAGAGATAACGTGTAGTTATCCAGAACTCTTTAGCGGTTGATTTCGAGGACGAAATCCATTTCAAGTGTGAGAGAGTTGTAACACCCGAAGTTTGAAATTTTGTGATTTAACAAAATAAACAAGTGATATGTTTAAGTGGAATTCCTAATTAAATTAGGAGGTGTTTAAAAACTTGAGGGGTTAAATTCGTCATTTTTGAAACCAGAGAAGTAGAGGGACCATCTATGCCAATTCCTAAAGTTATATTTATATATAGCCAACTTTGACCATTTAAAAGTCAAAGTCTTCATTTGCTTCATTTACATTCACGTAGCACTTGAGCAGCCTTCTTTTGATCAATATCAGGAGATACAAGTGGTGACAACTGAGCCTAGCCTATATTCAAGCTTGAGGTAAGACTTCTAGTCATGTTCTTGAAGTTTTTAGTGGGTTTTGAGTTGATTCATGGTGAATCAAGTATTTAGTGATGTTATGATTGTTGTTTATTGCTTAGAAGTTGTTTGGGGTGTAGGAAAATACCTCACTAGTGTTTTTACGAATTAAGAATGAGTATTTTGATGATTTGGCCGGAGTTACAGCAGAAAGTCAGCGAACTGGTGCTGGAAGTAGAAAGGCACGCGCGTGCCTTTGAGGTGTACACACGTGCCTAGTGGCCGTGACCGCCTCTATACTTGAGGTCCGAGCGTACCTATGTAGGGTACGGACGTGCTTTTGGCTCGGTACGGGCGTTCTTTTGGCCGAGTATGCCAATGCTCGATTGGGCTCTGTTTCAGGGCTGGGCTAAGAGGCACGGGCGTGCCTTGCCCCTATTCTGTTTGTTAAGTGCTGAGTTTGATTATATGATTAATACCATGATTATATATCTGTAGAAATTACTATTTGACGTGTTCTGAGTATATCTAGCATAACTCTTTGTGGTAATTAATACCAAGTTTCCTAAACTCTAATTCATATATGTGATATGTGTGTTACATTGCAATGTGTTATATAAGTGATTAGAGGATCACGGAGAGGGTGGTACACTGTTTCGTGAAGTTGTAGCTACCACAACGTTTTAGCCTTCTTGGTAGATGCTAAGATAGTACAATACTGTATCCATAAGAACTCTTATGGCATTCGTATATGTGTATGCGCATGATTGTATGATTTACTCTTTAGCTTTCTCACTAAGCTCTTGTAGCTTAGCAGATACCGCTTGTTGTTGTTTTGCAGGTTGTGTTAGCACCAAGGCAAGGCCCCGGTTTGACTGTTGGCTGTTTTAAAAGTGATTTGAAACAATAACGCTCCTATTTGTGTAACGGAAAGTATTTTGATTTAAATGCATGCATATCTCTTTTATACAAAGCGAGGGTTTAAACGAAATGTTTTAATTGCTTCCGCTGACAGTAAGTTTATTGCAAACTGTTTTTGACATGAGTTGTGATTGTATTACCTTTTGTACAAACTAGAGAGTTCAAAATTACTTGATTTGTTTCCATCGGCTTATCAAATTCTGTTATAGCCAAATAGCCTTTGTTAAAAGCTTTATTGAAAATGTATATTTATTTGGAAACTTATAATGTAATTTCTACTCAGCAGAGTTGAATTGAGGAAATGAATCTTTAAGAAAGATCAAAATTATATCCTTAACTATTATAATATAAAATTAAATACACAATTGAAATAGTAAAGATAAAAACCACGGCAAAAAGCAAATTGAGGAACATGCAATTAACCCTAATGGAAATAATTATGATGTATTAAATTAATATAACTGATTACAAGCAGTCAAGCACCTAGTAGTGGAAAGCTAGCTAAAGCTTTGTGAGCAGAACATACCGAATTAAATTCTCAAATTCATCTGAAGCAATTAAGAGGTATAAAGAGTTAAAAGTGAAATATTGGTGGCTAGTTATGAAGCTAGAGGTAGCCAAGTATGTGGCTAGAGTGTTGCAAAAATTTGAAAATGAAGGATGAATATCAAATGATATGAGAGGTTGTAAGCAAACTATATAAAAATGTACATTTCGGTACCATTAGGAAAAATTTTATTTCTCTAACGTTAGTTGATGTTTATGTAACAAAATTATTTTTGGTTATGTGTCTCTGTTTTCATTATGTTAGAAAGCCAATTTAGTTCTAATTTTGAAAAGAATTTTATGAAGAGATGAGAAACATGTTTTATTATATAAGTAAGTGAGAGAACAATTCAATCAATTGAAAGTAAATGGTTCATGCGTATGTTGTAAACTTGAAAGAAACTAAAGTTTTATTCAGTGATAGCAAAAAAAAACTATATACTATACCAATTATTATTTTAGTATCGGATTGTCATCGTACGGCATATTATGTGGTAAGAGAGGTCAAATCTTAGGATCAGAAAGAAATGAGTAGCAATGAGGTGGTGTAGTGAATAACAGAAAAATTTATTAAATGAGAAACATGTTGTTGATAGCCCAAATTGATAAAAGAGCTATACGAATAATTGTATATCTTTGATGAATGACAAGTGGGAAAACTATGTTATATTAATATGTCGCTATAGAAGGGCACATTAATACATTGCAATGTGTTATATAAGTGATTAGAGGATCACGGAGAGGGTGGTACACTGCTTCGTGAATTTGTAGCTACCACAACGTTTTAGCCTTCTTGGTAGATGCTAAGATAGTACCATATTGTATCCATAAGAACTCTTATGGCATTGGTATATGTGTATGCGCATGATTGTATGATTTACAGTTTAGCTTTCTCACTAAGCTCTTGTAGCTTAGCAGATACCGCTTGTTGTTGCTTTGCAGGTTGTGTTAGCACCAAGGCAAGGCCCCGGTTTGACTGTTGGTTGTTTTAAAAGTGATATGAAACAATAACTCTCCTATTTGTGTAATGGAAAGTATTTTGTTTTAAATGCGTGTATATCTCTTTTATACAAACCGAGGGTTTAAACGAAATGCTTTAATTGCTTCCGCTGACAGTAAGTTTATTGGAAACTGTTTTTGACATGAGTTGTGATTGTATTACCTTTTGTACAAACTAGAGGGTTTAAAAATACTTGGTTTGTTTTCATCAGCTTATCAAATTCTGTTTTAACCAAATAGCCTTTGTTGAAAGCTTTATTGAAAATGTATATTTATTTGGAAACTTATAATGTAATTTCTACTCAGCAGAGTTGAATTGAGGAAATGAATCTTTAAGAAAGATCAAAATTATATCCTTAACTATTATAATATAAAATTAAATACACAATTGAAATAGTAAAGATAAAAACCACGGCAAAAAGCGGATTGAGGAACATGCAATTAACCCTAATGGAAATAATTATGATGTATTAAATTAATATAACTGATTACAAGCAGTCAAGCACCTAGTAGTGGAAAGCTAGCTAAAGCTTTGTGAGCAGAACATACCGAATGAAATTCTCAAATTCATCTGAAGCAATTAAGAGGTATAAAGAGTTAAAAGTGAAATATTGGTGGCTAGTTATGAAGCTATAGGTAGCCAAGTATGTGGCTAGAGTGTTGCAAAAATTTGAAAATGAAGGATGAATATCAAATGATATGAGAGGTTGTAAGCAAACTATATAAAAATGTACATTTCAGTACCATCAAGAAAAATTTTATATCTCTAACGTTAGTTGATGTTTATGTAACGAAATTATTTTTGGTTATGTGTCTCTGTTTTCATTATGTTAGAAAACCAATTTAGTCCTAATTTTGAAAAGAATTTTATGAAGAGATGAGAAACATGTTTTATTATATGAGTAAGTGAGAGAACAATTCAATCAATTGAAAGTAAGTGGTTCATGCGTATGCTGTAAACTTGAAAGAAACTAAAGTTTTTATTCAGTGATAGCAAAAAAAAAACTATATACTATACCAATTATTATTTTAGTATCGGATTGTCATCGTACGGCATATTATGTGGTAAGAGAGGTCAAATCTTAGGATCAGAAAGAAATGAGTAGCAATGAGGTGGTGTTGTGAATAACAGAAAAATTTATTAAATGAGAAACATGTTGTTAATAGCCCAAATTGATAAAAGAGCTATACAAATAATTGTATATCGTTGATGAATGACAAGTGGGAAAACTATGTTATAATAATATGTCACTATAGAAGGGCACATTAATACATAGCAATGTGTTATATAAGTGATTAGAGGATCACGGAGAGGGTGGTACACTGCTTCGTGAAGTTGTAGCTACCACAACGTTTTAGCCTTCTTGGTAGATGCTAAGATAGTACCATACTGTATCCATAAGAACTCTTATGGCATTCGTATATGTGTATGCGCATGATGGTATGATTTACAGTTTAGCTTTCTCACTAAGCTCTTATAGCTTACCAGATACCGCTTGTTGTTGTTTTGCAGGTTGTGTTAGAACCAAGGCAAGGCCCCGGTTTGACTGTTGGCTGTTTTAAAAGTGATTTGAAACAATAACTCTCCTGTTTGTGTAATGGAAAGTATTTTGATTTAAATGCGTGCATATCTCTTTTATACAAACCGAGGGTTTAAACGAAATGTTTTAATTGCTTCCGCTGACAGTAAGTTTATTGGATACTGTTTTTGACATGAGTTGTGGTTGTATTACCTTTTGTACAAACTAGAGGGTTCAAAAATACTTGGTTTGTTTCCATCAACTTATCAAATTCTGTTTTATCCAAATAGCCTTTGTTTAAAGCTTTATTTTAAATTTTGAAAATTTGGGGCGTTATAATATATATATATATATATATATATATATATATATATAAACAAAGAACAAGATATACAAATAGATCAAAATATACATATATATTGAGATTAATGAGCCGAAGCATTGATACCACTAAAGGGTTTTTTAACAATAAATATGACCTTCTCGTGTTATCCTGATTCAAACTCAACTGGTTTGAACCAACACGAAGTGCAAACTGATCCTCGCAAAGGCGGAACTTGTGGACTAACACACCCCCTAAACCCGAGAGGGTTAGGATCTTTTAATCTCAATAATATATATATATATATATATATATATATATATATATATATATATATCGACACATGTATATACACAACAAGAATCAAGAACTAACTCTCGTATATTCATATAAAAGATAAGGATAAAAATATTATACCTATCTATACCTTAGGTTGCTCAAGATATAGTCCACCTGGGATGAGACCAAATGAAAGGAATGATTGCAAGCCACCACACAGAATCGTGTGTCTTCGAGATCAACCAAGAACTGTGCTCGGTTCTTGGGGTGCTCACTCGGCCGAACTCCAAAGAGTAGAGGGAGAGAATTGTGTCAACTATCAACTAGTTTAATCCTAAACCTTAATCCCCTATTTATACTAATAGGAATTAGGTTGTTATTAGTAAACCAATAAACATTTCCTAATATGGATTAAACGAAACTTATTCACCAAGTTACTAATACTTAATAATTAAAAAAGGAAAATAAATATTAATATATATATATAAATCGGCCGTTTATATATATATATATATATATATATACATTTTTCAGTAATTATTAATTAATTAATAATTTAAACTTAAATTATTAATCTTGAATATAATTAATTAACAATATATATTTATTAACTAATAAATATATATTTTCTTGTCAATTAATTAACTTTGTAATCTCTCCCATTCATAAGTTAAAACGATAACTTACTATTTCTGATTTATAACTAACTAGTTATAAATTCGTTCTCTTGAAGTGTGGTTGCATTACTTCTCAGATTATAGGCCCTCACAGGTGTGATCCTCGAGTGCCTTATGACTATGCACACAAAACCAATAGTTATTGTGTTCATTGATGACATTCTTGTGTATTCGCGTATGAAGGAAGATCATCGTCAACATGAGGTTCCAGATAGTCTCCATGTGAAGAAACTCTTTGCTAGGTTTTTGAAATGTGATTTCTAGCTACGGGACGTCCAATTCTTGGGTCACGTGATTAATCAAGACGGGTTGAAGCTTGATCCAGGAAAGATTGAAGCGAATAAGAAGTGAGAGTCGCCTAAGACTCTGACTGAAATCCGTAGTTTCTTGGGTTTGGCTGGTTACTACCATAGAGTTATTAAAGACTTTTCAAAGCTAGGAACACCTATGACTCGATTAACAAAAAAGACAAAACCATTTGCATGGACCGAGAAACAACAAAAAGCTTTTCAAAACCTAGAGAAGTGTTTATGTGAAACCCTTGTTCTTTCATTGCCCCGAGGGAAACGAAAATTTTTGTTATGTATAGCGATGCGTCCTACTCTAATTTAGGATGTGTTCTTAAAAAACATATGGGGGAAAGTGGTTGCCTATGCTTCAAGGAAATTAAAAGATGCAAAATTGAATTACTTAACTCATGATATGGAACTTGCAGCTATGATATTTGCTCATTAACTTGTGGTGTCATTATTTGTATGGCACCTGTTGTACCATATTCACTAATTATAAGAGCTTGCAGTATATCCAGAATTGAATACGAGATAATAAAAATAGATGGAACTTCTTATAGATTATGATTGTGAAATTAGCAATCATCCTTGTAAAGCTAATATAGTAGCTGATGCGCTAAGTCGGAAAGAACCGAGACTATCCTATTGACTCAAGTCTTTGAGAATTGTAGTTAGACCTGACATCTTTAAGCAAATCTAAACTGCTCGGGTGGAAGGTTTAAAGGAAGAAAACTTGAAAAGTGAAGTTATGGTTAAGAAACGCTCGGAGCTTAGTGAAGACAACCCTAAGACTTTCGAGGATCGTATGTGGGTTCCTAAGGTCGGGGAGTTTCATGAGGTGCTTTTGAAGGATGCGCACCATTATAAATGCTCCATACATCCGGATAACACTGAGTATCACAACTTGAAGGTTAACCAGGGATAAATATCACAACTTGAAGGTTAACCAGGGATAAAAGTAGATGTACAGTTATGTGGCAAAGTGTGTAACTTGTGCGCAAGTCAAAGGTGAACACCAAAAGCCATATGGAGAATTGAAACAATTAGAGATACCGGAATAGAAATGGGACAAAATCAGTATGGATTTTGTAACTAAATTGCCAAAGACTGTATGGGAAATGAGATGATCTGGGTAATCATCATTGACAAATTGACCAAGAGTGCCCATTTCTTGGCTATGAAAGAAAAGGAAAAGCTAGAAAACTTAGCAAAACTATATGTTCGCGAGATTGTTATTAGACATGGGATTCCTTTATCTATTGTTTCGGATTGTGATAGCCCTTTTTGCATCGATATTTTGGTAGAAATTACAAGAAGAGTTAGGTACACGGATGTGTTTGAGTACTGTGTATCATCCCCAAACCGATGGTCAAAGTGAGAATAATTCAACGTTAAGAGATATGTTGAGGGCTTGCATGATTGAGTATGAGTTAGTTAGGATTCTCATTTACCTCTAGTAGAGTTCGCCTATAATAATACTTATCATGCATTAGCAAGGCGCCTTATGAAATGCTTTATGGTAGAAAATGTCGTAAGGTCCTGAAATTGTTGCTGATAAGGTTGTGGTGGCCTATGATTGTTTGAGAGTAGCTCAAGAGAGACAAAAGAAATATTCGGACAAGAACCACAGACTTCAAAACTTTTGAAGTCAGCAAGAAAGTGATGTTGAAAGTCTCGCCATGAAAGAGTATTATTTGTTTTGGAAAGCGAGGAAAGTTAGGGCCTTGATTTATTGGTTCTTTCACCATTCTGGAAAGGGTCTGATTTGGGTGGAATTATCGGTTCAGTTAGAAGGAATTCATAATACTTTTCATGTTTGTTACCTACGAAATTTCTTGACGGAGGAGCCGAGTATGTTACCATTGGAAAAATTACGAGTTTATGAAACAACCAAGAAAGAAAAGAGTTCAATTCTTCAGAGTGAAGTGGAAGAATCTTCATGGCGCGGAGATGACTTGTGAAGTCAAAGATGAAATGAAGAATAGATATCCTCATCTGATTGTTTATACTTGTAGATTTGGAGAACGGAATCTTTTAATGAATAGAGGTTTGTAAAGCTAAAATTATTGTATTTCTATATAATGTACTTGCTTAACACCACATATATAAATACGGGATGATTAAAGTTAATTTTAAACTTTTTTAAGGTTTTTAAGAGTATTAACATTTATAGAAAATACAATTGTAAAACATACATATGAATATAAAATGTATTTAATAATGAGTAAATCTAATAGAATTCAGAAATTCATAATCGTCATCATATTTTTTTAGAACTTATTTATAACCAACATTCATGGTTTTATTAGTAGGGTTGTCTTCTTCATCACAAATTAGAACTCAATGAGTGAAAACGGGTCGTCTAAAAAAAGCCAACATTAGACAACGATTGGTCTTGACTTTTGTTAATCATCATTGAAAAATAAACCATGAAAGGAAACTGTCTTTCTGATGGTATCAAATTCAATCTTGGAATATAACATTCTTACATGAAATAACTTTTGCTTCAACCATATGTGCACCAAGTCAAGTAACTTGTAATGATTCTTTAAAGGTACAAAGCAACTTTTGATTGTTCAAGATTACAAAGCAACCTTATAGACACACCAACATTTAAAGTTAATTTGTGGTTTGAAAAACCAGATATTTTCATTGAGTTTAAAATGCCGGGGGTGAGTGTAATGATTCTTTAAAGGTATTACATGATAGTTGTGTTTAGATAAATAGTTGTTGTAAGCACTCATTTTAAAAAATGTTAAAAGTATTAATTTTGCTATACTACTCTTCGTCATTTCTATAAAAAAATGTATTAAATAATATTAAAAGTTTAATAAGAAGTTAAATTTCTATATTAATAATAAAAAAATTAGTATTGATGTTACATAAAACATGAACATTTGTTAAGCTTTCATGTGACTGATATGGAATTGGTGATAAAAGAGTTCTAGACATTGTGAATATAAGTGACAATATCATAAACATAGTTGTGTTTAGATAAATAGTTGTCGTAAGCACTAATTTTATAAAATGTTAAAAGTATTAATTTTGTTATACTAGTCTTGCATCATTTCTATAAAAAATGTATTAAATAATATTAGAAGTTTAATAAGAAGTTAAAATTCTATACTAATAATTAAAAAGAATAGTACCGATGTTACCTCAAAAATGAACATTTGTTGAGCTTACATGTGACTAATATAGGATTGGTGATAAAAGAGTTCTAGACATTGCGAATATTAGTGACAATATCATAAACATACTTGTGCTTAGATAAATAGTTGCCGTAAGCACTAACTATTTGAAAAAATATATAAGCTTATGAAAGAGACAAAAATAAAAAATTTAATTACTATAAGCATGAATGAGAACAATTAAATATTTGTAAAGTTGATATCACTATAAGCATGTAGAATGAATATAAATAAACAACTATAATATATGCCAATATATAACAATTTTGTGTTTTGAAATTAAACGTATCATTAGATATATCATTTAAAAAAATTTGTGGAGTTCTTACATCATTTTCAATTGATATTGTTGTATTCCGAACATAGTTGTTGACTAGAATTTTTTTAACCGTGATTTCTTTCTACCAATAAATGTCTATTTGAAGATGATGAAAAGGGTATAGTTGATGGTGTTTTTCATAAATTTGTTATTATATAGTTCATATAAAGGTTTTTTAAAAAGTCTTTATTAGTAATTATTATAAAAATATATGAATGACATCATACGTTTTTCTTTTTAAAAAGCCCTACAATAGTTACGATCCCCATCTTAATAAACATCCATATTTGAAAAGTAATTTAAAAATGAATAATGGGCGCTTAGTATTTCGGTTCATGCGGTGGTGGATTTCAACATTTTTAGTTGTTTTGAAAATACACATGTTTTTAGCTAATAGATAATGACATTATAAAGTTTCTAAACTTAATTTCACTATTTACGTATATATTGTAAAATAATAAATATATATTGTTTTTATTTTAGATATTTACCAATACTAATCACCTACAAATATAGAAAGTTTGAAATTTTAAAAAACTTTAATATCTAAAGTTAGTTGTGAAATAGGAGGTTGTATTCCGTAGAAAATTTCCTATAACTAAGGATGATGATGTCATAGCCATTTTCTTTTAATTAGTATATATTAGAATATTAGATTAGATATTAGATTGTAAGAATGATTTTAAATCTAAATATAATAAAGCTGAGCCTTTTACAGCATACCAGGGGCGAGACAAGGGGGCTGGAGGGTGCTTGGCCCCTCCAATAAGTTCAAAATCCTTAGTATTTTAGAAGCCTAAGTACAACACATATTTATTAAACCCTTATTAGAGTTAATTAGTAGTCCAAATATAGTTCAAAACAGAAACGGCGAAGTAAAGGCTAGAAGTTGGGATTCTGATTTTTGAAAGAGCTTTCTCAGCAACGAAAATTATGAAAATATAGCCTCATATAATAGTATGAATGATAATTATCTTTAAATCAGACTAGTTATTTACATTGAGAGATAGAGATTGCAGATACTTTATCTACAGACAATATGAGAGATAAGATCTATTCAAAGAGATAAAGACGTATGAAAGAGTTTTCTCAGCAACGAAAACTATGAAAATATAGCCTCATAATAGTATGAATAATAATTATCTTTAAATCAGTTTAGTTCTTTACATTGAGAGATAGAGATTGCTAATACTTTATCTATATACAATATAATAGATAAGTTATATTCAAATAAATAAAGACCTATCCAACTATAAATTAACATGTGAAGTATGTTTTTTTATCCTTATTTTTGGTTTCATTGAAGTTTTATCAAGATAAAGCGTTCAAGTTATTGTTTTAGTTAATCATGCTTCTTTTGATTATTGATTTTGACAAAGCTTAAACGTTATTTTAACACGTATGTTTCTTGTCTTTAAATGAACTTTTATTATTTATTTATTTAGCTAAATGATGGAACTTTTTTATGCCGTGCATATATTTATGTGCATTATTAGTGTTAAGATAAAGTAAGACCGATCCCCTGTAGTAAAATCCTAGCTTCGCCCCTGTACATACTTTGCTTAGAAACGACAAATCAAAATTTCACGAGGTGCCAATCGCGTAGCGAAGAGGGGAAGATTGTGACGCAATGATGAATGTCAAGTGGGACTTGGTGAACGAAATTTGTGTGCGACAAAGGGGCGGAAAGTAACCAAGAGTGTACATCTATATTATAATATAAACGCGCCACGATTGTCTGGAGATCGCGACCAGCAGTTCATCCTCTATAAATAGAAATTCGTTATTCAGTCAAATGGTACAAGTTATAAACTCTCTCAAGGATGTATTAAGGCATTTTTCAGTGTGCTAAGGGCAGTGGATCGTTTGGATGTGCTAGGAGTCTCTTGGAAAGAGTATTCGAGGCTTTAAGGCGCGAGCTGATCGTTGTGAGCTATAACTTGACTATTTCATCGACTCGGTATTTTTAGAAGGTAAATATTACTATCCTTATGAGTTATGATTAGAATTTAGTGTTTTATCATAGATTTTGAATATATGTTATTAAGAATCTAAAACGAAGGTTTTTGGTATATTAGACGTTATATTGGATCATACCGACTTGTTGTATACATGATTTGAACCTTAGGAATATATATTTAATCCAATAGCTTTAATAGGTATATTTGGAATCTTGAATATTAGAGATTTGGTGATTCGAACAGATAGCCTAATGAATTCATATTTGGATAAATCATCTACTCTAGACCAAGGCGAGTTCAATATTTTTTAAAATCGAGTACTATACAAAATGGATTTTTATAAATATGTCTATTTGTTATTATGAAACTTACTTGTTTGCTATCTGAGTGTTTGTCTCTAATTATGATATGGTGTTATGATTGATTTAATGATATGAGATTTGTTAATAAACATGCATGTTATTTATAGATTTTAAATAATAGATAATTACTCGTTCCGTTGATAGTGGAATTTTGGTAGTTATTGCAGGTTTGATAATCCCTAGTAGGTTAGGATGACCTTCTAAGAAGTGCTAGCCAATTAAAGATTTGCCAAATGATCATAACATGTCTTGCGGTTAGTATTTATATTCACTAGAGTGGTGTGGCAATGTGGCACCATGGAAGACCAATCAATAACATCACATAGGAGTTGGGAGGTCTATTGAGGTGGACACCATAAAATCCCTTCACCTGAACGACACCATGGTGTACATTGTACATCACATTGTCGAAGTAGCGAAAGCGGACCGACCTAACTAATCTAGAACTAGAAGAAGTTGCATCCCAATGGTTCGTAGGTTATTAAGCACGTGATTCGTGAATTGGGTCTGGAGATTTGGGTTATATGAACGTTTAAAAGATTAAAGATTTTAAAGAAAAGATTAATTAGGCATTTGTATATGATGTGATATATAAATATATGTTTTCGAGTGCATGACTGAATATGATTTACAGTGGAAGACCCGTTATGTGGTAAATGATATAATGTGGGAGGGTCGACTACATGGATGGGCGGGTATGATTATTTGTTTATTCATTATTTTTCTCTTTATATATTTTCAAAGAACTTGTTTTAGACTAAACTCTATTGACTCATGAGATTTTAAGCTGATTTTTGTTTCTTGAATGTTGTCTTATACTTGTGCACGTTGTTTAGAGGCACGATTTTGTGACATTGTTTGATTGGGTAGATTATTGTCTTTGACCGATAACTCTTGGACAATGTTTGGATTGTAGTTTTACGTGTGTAATTTTGATGAACACGACATTTTGGTTTTGTTTGGTTCAAAAACTTGTCATTTGACGGGTTGTTATTTAATGAAATAAAGACTTCTGTTGCTAAATACTATTATGTTATGTAACATCCTCAAATGGGCCTATTCGTGCGCGCTATTAGTACGTAAATTTAATTAAAAGAATTAAATGAAAATATATTTATAAGTATTAATAGAAAATATGCTATCGGTTAGTAAATGAGGTTCTAAAAATAATAAGAAAAATATATGAAAATAATAAAATATTAAATGGTTTCAAACGAGGATTCCGAAAATATCTTCGTTAATTGAAACGGTTAATCGGGTGTCGTGTTGTATGTTGAAAAGGGGAACAAAATACCCCTTGTGGATAATTAAGAACCTAGAGTCGGTTCTTAAGGCTGCCACTTCAGCCAACACACACACACACACAAACACGTAAACACACACACACACTCACTTCTTCTTGTTGTTCTTGGAAGATTGAAGGAGAAACTCAATCAAAGATCAATCAAAGGCTGGAATCAAGTCCATAATATGTCCATAATCTTCTCTTCATCATCATCTAGCTCATTGTAAGCCCTACATCTTCATGTTCTTCATTTTTAGGATTTAGGTCAAAATGGAGCAAACGAATTTAATCATTAAAGCTTAGATTTTTGGATTGCAATATGTTCTAACATCATCTACAGATTGTTTGGGATTGATTTTATGAATTATAGAATCTATATTGAATGAATTCTTTGAATTTGACCAAATGGGTCAAATATGATGATTTGATGATTCAAACTTGAATCATATGTTAAAACATGTTATGATAGTGTTTATAGACTCCTACTAATGTCCCAAACTTAGTGTATAACCTGGAAATAGTTAAGAAGTATTTGAAATTGGTTTGGATGGAAAACACATAAGTGCAGGGCTCATTTTCGAGCTGCTGTGTGGAGGTCGAGGCGCGACCCATTAAGGGTTCGCGGCCCAAACCTGTCTGCAGTAAACAAATTGTTGTTTTTTCAATGGTTTAGGTACATGGAATGTTATTAGAACATTTTTAACACATTAAGGGGTAATTGGGGGTTAAAACCAGAATATTAGGATATGTACATGTTGTATGATCATCTAAATGAGAACTTGAATTATGCAATAGGTGATTAAGCTAACAAGGAGAGCCGAATCCATATTTGTGTTGCTTTAGACACTCAGGTGAGTACCAGCTTCCATGAATCCAATAAAGGGAGGTTTGAATGCTAATTGAGTTAAATGACAATTGTATGCTAGTTATTGCATATTAGAAATATATGTTTATGCGGTTAAGATTAGAAAACGAATATGTAACGCCCCAATTTCCAAAATTTAAAAGAATGCTTGAAACAAAAGGTATTTGTCTAAAACAGAATTTGATAAGCTGATGGAAACCAACCAAGTATTTTTGAACCTTCTGGTTCGTACAAAAAGATAATACAACCACAATTCATGTCAAAAACAGTTTCCAATAAGCTTATCGTCAGCGGAAGCCAATAAAACATTTCGTTTAAACCCTCGGGTTTGTATAAAAAGAAATATGCCCGCATTTAAATCAAAAATACTTTCCGTTACATAAATGGGAGCGTTATTGTTTCAAATCACGTTTTAAGCAACCAACCATCAACAGTCAAACCGGGGCCTTGCCTTGGTGCTAACACAATCTGCAAAACAACAACAAGCAGTATTTGCTAAGCTACAAGAGCTTAGTGAGAAAGCTAAACTGTAAATCATATAAGCATGCGCATACACATATACGAATGCCACAACAGGTCTTATGGATACAGTACTGCACCATCTTAGCATCCGCCAAGAAGGCTAAAACGTTGTCCATAGCACTACTGAACGAAGCAGCATGCTACAGCTCTACTCTCGCACACCATGATCCTCTGATCATTAAATATAACACATTGCAATGCAACACACATATTACAGATATGAATCAGAGTTTAGAGAACTCACCTCCGCAATTAATACCACACACAGTTATGCTAGATATACTCAGAACATGTCAAACAGTAATTCCTACAAATGTGTAATCATGGAATTAATCACATAATCAAACTCAGCACTCAAGAAGCTAAACAAGGGCACGGCACGCCCGTGCTCCTAGGCCCAAAGCCCAGAAATAGGCCCCAAAACAAACATGGGCGTACCGGGTCAGGCACACCCTGTACTGGACCAAGGCACGCCCAGTCACGGCCACGAGGCACGACCGTACCCCTCAAAGGCACACCCGTGCCTTTCTGGTTTCAGCAACAGTTTGCCGACTGTCTTGCTGTAACTCCGGCTAACTCACCAAATATCACTATGTAAATTCATAAAAACGCTACTAGGGTGTTTTCTTACACTCAAAACAACTTCTAAACAATAAATAACAACCAAAACACTACTAAATCTTTGATTCACCAAGAATCAACTTAAAACCCAATAAAACTTCAAAAACAAGATTCAAGAATCCTTACCTCAACTTCTGATTAGCTATAACCAGTTGTAAACTCTTGTTCCTAGTTGTTCTACTCCAAACTTCAAAGAAATTCCTGGCTGGGAGTAACTTACGAAAGTTGCGGGTGAAAATGAAAGGTTTGACTCTCAAAGAGTCAAATTTAACTATATATATATATATATATATATATATATATATATATATATATATATATAAATCTTTGGGAATTGACACAAATGGTCCCTTAATTTGTCTAGTTCCAAAATAACACTTTTAACCCCTGAAGTTTCTAAACACCTCCTAATCTCAATTAGGCAATCACTAAAACGTATCACTAGTTTAATTTATTAAATCACTAAATTTCGAAATTTAGGTGTTACAACTCTCTCTCACTTGAAATAGATTTCGTCCTCGAAATCAACCGTTGATGTTCTGGATAACTACATGTTATCTGTTTTTCAGGTTTCTCAGAACCATCCTTGAATTTCCACTGGACCTAACTAGTCCAATCCATTACTGCCAATACTCATACTTTCAATAGTATAAATATATATGCAGACTCGTCTGCTCATCATTCTCTGAGATATATCTCGTGACAAATACTCCGGTGACTCTCACAGTCTACACGTGACCTTTCCCATAAGCAATAACTCTAAATGGTCCAATCAACAACATCGGACCAAATTTTCATCTCATTCTGAATCTAGTATTGCTCTTTTATAGTGATATATTAGTATATCATAGTTTTTCCCACTTGTCACTCATCAACCATATACAATTATTTGTATAGCTCTTTTTATAAATTTGGGTTATTAACAATATTCTTCTCATTTAATAAATTGTTCTGTTATTCACTGTACCACCTCATTGTTACTCATTTCTTTCTGATCCTGAGGTTTGGCCTCTATTACCACATAATATGCCGTACGGCAACAATCTGATACTAAAATAATAATTTGTATAATATATAAAAATTTGGCTATCACCAATTAAAAGATCCAGTTTCTTTCTAATTTACAACATACGTACACCACTTACTTTCAATCGATTGAATTGTTTTCTCACTTTACTCATATAATAAAACGTGGTTCTCATCTCTTCATAAATCTTTTTCAGAATTTGGATCAAATCAATTTTCTGACATAACGAAAATAGGGACACATAAGCAAAAATAATTTCTTTACATAAACCTCAACTAACTTTTAGAAAAATAAAATTTTTCTTAAGGGAACTGAAATCTAAAATAGTCTGCTTACAACCACTCATATCATTTTATAATCCAACCAGGTTGGAACTTCTCTTATGTTTTGATATACAACCTTCATTTCAAACTTTGCAACACATTTGCCACATACTTGGCTACCTCTGGCTTCATCTCTAGCCATTAATATTTCACTTTTAACTCTTTATACCTCTTTCTCCTCTCAGATAAATCAAAATTTCAATTCTGTATTCTCTGCTCAAAATGCTTTATCTAGCTTTCCACCACTAGGTGCTTGTATTCATTTATAATAATTTAAAAAATTATAATTATTTCTGTTAGAGTTATTTGCATGTTCCTCGATCTGCTTTTGCCGTGTTTTTCATCTTTACTGTTTCAACTGTGTTTTTCATATTATAATAGTTGCAAATATAATTTTTGATCTTTCTCAAAGATTCATTTCTTTAATTCAACTTTGTTGAGTAGAAATTTTATTTTCAAGAATAATTATGCTTTAACTGTTCCCGCTCTTCCTCGGGCAATAATTTTACTCTCATAATAGTAATCGATAAACCAGTTATGTGTCAGGTCAACACCTGTCCTTTTGTTCAAATTCATACTTTCCACTTCATACATAGGCCAAGGCCCTCAATTTTTTTTTTATAAAAACTTCCACATTACGTCTATCATGTTCTCTTTTGGTGTTATTGTTGAATTATTTATCATAATCAACACATACATGACTCATCATTATATTTCACCTCAATTAGTATGATTAATTTATCAACATTTTATTCATTCCTCACTCAAATTTTCTCTGTAACAATATAAGTTACTGCCACATCTTTAATTTAATACGAGACAGTAATCTCTTTCATTTACTCTTTACTCATTTTACCAATTATTCAACATTACATATTGTGGCCTTAAATTTCTCTTCCACTCAATGTTATACAATTTCTTCGTTTTAACTTTGTAACTTTTATCAATACTCATTTCTACCACAATCACAGTGATCTATATAAATTGTTTTAATATAACTAATCATTACAAATCTTTTTACACTACTCTACCACTTGGAGTCAACTCATATATAATTATAAAATACTCATCAATCATACTTCAACCATTAGCGTAAAATCTTTCTTAATTTTTACCTCCTTCAACGTTTTATTATTTAAGAAAAATACATACCGATTCTACATAATTTACATACATTTTAAAAGAAACCTTACACTGTATCTACTTATTTATTTAACATTTCGACTAACAAATTTCAACTAGTTAGGACATTCTGAGGACTCATGCCCATACTGAGCACAGTCATAACAAAACTTTCCTAAGGATAAACAATCCTTATAATTATGTCCTACTTCTCCACACGTATAACAACCTTTGATCTTATATTTACACTGACCCGTATGGTTCTTACCACAAGATTCACATCCTGATCTTCAACGGGATCCCTCAGCTTTAACCTCTATTTTATCCTCTTTCACCTCGTTAATCATTTCATTTTTCAGTAAATGAAATTCTTCTCGAACTACACTTCTTATCTCATTCTTCATTTCTGTCATAATAGACGGCATAACCGTCTTAATACATTTTCCAAACTCATCCGCGACGACACCCCTAAGGTGTTTGGTAGGTATGGCCCCACGCCTTTCCCCATAAAGGGAAATATAATCTTCAACCTCTCCTATGGTAATCATGTCAGGGTTTTCTTCATTTCTCACTTCATTTTTTGTTCTAGGATTCGCATTAGGATCCATTGCACTGAAACAAAACAATTCTTGGTCAATCATAGGCCAGAATATAAACTACACCTCTTATCATTAATTCTTGTCTTTGTTTCACAAATACTCTACTCTTTTACTGTCTTGGAATATTATTAAAAATTCCTACCAACGTATATCTCATTCTACTTTCTGTTAACTTGTTTCTCATAATAACTTCATGTACATGACATCTGTATATTTTTGCTTTATTACCACTCTTATCAATACATCATATATTACATTATCTCTTGAAACATAGAGTTTCAGTAATTATTATACTTTATGAATTTTATTATTCATTTTCGTATTTACACTCTCACTTATCATTACTCGTATTTGGCCAATCCATTGAGACTGGTATATAATATTATACATACCAACATTCCCACATCTTTATATTCTTTTGAATTTCATACCCCTTCCTCATTATACATAATATTCTCCACATTATATTACTCGTATTATAACTCATTTCTTCTTCATTTCATAACCATCCTTCATCTCGTTCATATTTATAGGATTATGCTACTTACACTTCTTAAAGAGTTTATTAAATCATAATCATTTTATTCTCATTTGCATTTTAGAGCATAACCTCTTTCTCAATTAACATACTTTAAGTTTTCTCGTTAAATACCTTCTTAGTAAGGTATATTATACCATCTTCATCGTTTGTTTATAAATAACGTCAATATTAACTTTTATTAGCATGTCTTTCTGACATCAACTCATTATCGGATTCAATACTTGCCTTGCTTTGATAAGTTATACTTTTACTGGTGTTCTCTCACCGGTCTTACTAGTTTCTATTCTTTCTGGGGCCATCCTTTAAAATATTACTTACTCAAAAATCTCTTATCTTTATCATACTAGAATTCATGTCAAACATGACACTTATAACAAGAAACTACTCAGGTTTCCTTTTAACTCATTCTGGTTTCTCCTCGTATTCACTATCCTGGAAGTATAAATAAAGCATTTTCACATAAGGTAGCATTACCATACTATCCTCTATATCAACCGTTCATAATCAATCAACATATCCGTACACCTATTCCCAAATCTGAAGTAGCCCTGTTCATACTAAGGCACTCATATATTACAGGTGTACTATCTCCTACAAGTACCCCTCACCCGATTCACAAGATTCCCCATGATTTCATCAAGTTCTAACATATATCGTGTGTCAATAATAATATGGGCCCTTATATTACTCCGAACACACTATATACATTCGATCTTAACTTTACCACAAGAAGTCCCGATTCACAGGCTTAAGCCATGTATCACATTGTCAATTACAATCCAACATATAACCAACACCTCCTTTAACAGTTTAGTATCACGCATTGCCTATAAGCATTCAGCACTAGCCACATAAATTGTAGGATAATATCCCCTATCAAATCTTATATATCAACTCGATGCATAACATTTACTCACATACTATGTCATATAAGGCATCACGTATATGGCATCAATATATTTAACCTATCGGGTATTTCAATACCAATCATAACAACATAAACAGTTACCATATTCTCAATGCAATACACGGTATATCCACCAAGCTACAAGCCTCCAGCTTGACAAAAATCCGCAGAACCTTGGTTTAAGTCCAGATGATGCATAACACACCTCCAGATCCCTCAAACCGTGGCTCTGATACCAAGTTGTAACGCCCCAATTTCCAAAATTTAAAAGAATGCTTGAAACAAAAGGTATTTGTCTAAAACAGAATTTGATAAGCTGATGGAAACCAACCAAGTATTTTTGAACCTTCTGGTTTGTACAAAAAGGTAATACAACCACAATTCATGTCAAAAACAGTTTCCAATAAGCTTATCGTCAGCGGAAGCTGATAAAACATTTCGTTTAAACCCTCGGGTTTGTATAAAAAGAAATATGTGCGCATTTAAATCAAGACGGGTTGAAGCTTGATCCAGGAAAGATTGAAGCGAATAAGAAGTGAGAGTCGCCTAAGACTCTGAATGAAATCCATAGTTTCTTGGGTTTGGCTGGTTACTACCATAGAGTTATCAAAGACTTTTCAAAGCTAGGAACACCTATGACTCGATTAACAAAAAAGACAAAACCATTTGCATGGACCGAGAAACAACAAAAAGCTTTTCAAAACCTAGAGAAGTGTTTATGTGAAACCCTTGTTCTTTCATTGCCCCGAGGGAAACGAAAATTTTAGTTATGTATAGCGATGCGTCCTACTCTAATTTAGGATGTGTTCTTAAAAAACAAATGGGGGAAAGTGGTTGCCTATGCTTCAAGGAAATTAAAAGATGCAAAATTGAATTACTTAACTCATGATATGGAACTTGCAGCTATGATATTTGCTCATTAACTTGTGGTGTCATTATTTGTATGGCACCTGTTGTACCATATTCACTAATTATAAGAGCTTGCAGTATATCCAGAATTGAATATGAGATAATAAAAATAGATGGAACTTCTTATAGATTATGATTGTGAAATTAGCAATATATTTAACCTCTGGGGTATTTCAATACCAATCATAACAACATAAACAGTTAGCATATTCTCAATGCAATACACCGTATATCCACCAAGCTGCAAGCCTTCAGTTTGACAAAAATCCGCAGAACCTTGGTTTAAGTCCAGACGATGCATAACACACCTCCAGATCCGTCAAACCGTGGCTCTGATACCAAGTTGTAACGCCTCAATTTCCAAAATTTAAAAGAATGCTTGAAACAAAAGGTATTTGTCTAAAACAGAATTTGATAAGCTTATGGAAACCAACCAAGTATTTTTGAACCTTCTGGTTCGTACAAAAAGGTAATACAACCACAATTCATGTCAAAAACAGTTTCCAATAAGCTTATCGTCAGCGGAAGCCGATAAAACATTTCGTTAAAACCCTCGGGTTTGTATAAAAAGAAATATGTGCGCATTTAAATCAAAAATACTTTCCGTTACACTAATGGGAGCGTTATTGTGTCAAATCACGTTTTAAGCAACCAACCATCAACAGTCAAACCGGGGCCTTGCCTTAAAACTAACACAACCTGCAAAACAACAAGCAGTATCTGCTAAGCTACAAAAGCTTAGTGAGAAAGCTAAACTGTAAATCATATAAGCATGCGCATACACATATACGAATGCCACAACAGGTCTTATGGATACAGTACTGCACCATCTTAGCATCCGCCAAGAAGGCTAAAACGCTGTCCATAGCACTACTGCACGAAGCAGCATGCTACAACTCTACTCTCGCACACCATGATCCTCTGATCATTAAATATAATACATTGCAATGCAACACACATATCACAGATATGAATCAGAGTTTAGAAAACTCACCTCCGCAATTAATACCACACAGAGTTATGCTAGATATACGTCAGAACAAGTCAAACAGTAATTCCTACAAATGTATAATCATGGAATTAATCACATAATCAAACTCAGCACTCAACAAACTGAACAGGGGCAGGGCGCCCGTGCCCCTAGGCCCAAAGCCCAGAAACAGGCCCTAACAAACATGGGCGTACCGGGTCAAGCACACCCTGTACTGGACCAAGGCACGCCCGTACCCTACCCAGGTACGCCCGTGCCTAGGTACGCCCGGACCTCAAGAACAGAGGCAGTCACGGCCACGAGGCACGGCCGTAAATCTCAAAGGCACGCCCGTGTCTTTCGAGTTTCAACAAAAGTTCACCGACTGTCTTGATGTAACTCCGACTAACTCACCAAATATCACTATGTAAATTCATAAAAACGCTACTAGGGTGTTTTCTTACACTCAAAACAACTTCTAAACAATAAATAACAACCAAAACACTACTAAATCTTTGATTCACCAAGAATCAACTTAAAACCCAATAAAATTTCAAAAACAAGATTCAAGAATCCTTACCTCAACTTCTGATTAGCTATAACCAGTTGTAAACTCTTGTTCCTAGTTGTTCTTGCTCTAAACTTCAAAGAAATTCCTGGCTGGGAGTAACTTACGAAAGTTGTTGGTGAAAATGAAAGGTTTGACTCTCAAAGAGTCAAATTTAACTATATATATATATATATATATATATATATAAATCTTTCGGAATTGACACAAATGGTCCCTTAATTTCTCTAGTTCCAAAATAACACTTTTAACCCCTCAAGAGTCAAATATTAACTTGTGGTGTCACTAAAACATATCACTAGTTTAATTTATTAAATCACTAAATTTCGAACTTCGGGTGTTACAGAATATTGGCTTGATAATTGATATGCTAGACATGTATTTAAGTACATGTGCATATATTGTGATATTTTGATGAATTCAAGTTATATGTAAAAGCATGCATGCTATTGTCCTTACAAAGGGTTATTGATGAGCTATGTGAATGTCCGGACATATCTGTTATTGAAGGTCAGCTTCAGCTGGGTCCTATGGGCCTTCGGGCATTTGTTGGGTATCAATGGTACACGAGTGCCATTTCTTTAAACTCTTGGGGTGATTGCCTTAATTGGCTAAGCCTACTGAGCCTATGGCTCCAGAACGAGCAGGTAGAGTCACTTATGTGATTAAACCAGCACGGTTGGCAGTGTCTGATTCCTCGGTGGAAGTTGTTGAGCTGGACTAGCTATCCGGCAAGATATAACACCCGTTGGACATGTCAGCACTACCGCTATGTGATAGGATAGCATTGTATGTTCATTTTTGATATATGACTTGCTTTATTGTATTCATGCTTGCATATATTCACTAGCTATTTTAAATAGCTAATGTTGTTGATGTTTTCCTTTTTACAGATAAAGATTAGGCAGGCTTGGTGAGTTGAGGACTCTTGAAGCTTTGTGCATGCTTTTTGGGAGGAACACTACTTTTGGTATTATAATACAATGGTTGATTTAGATTAAAGTAACATCAAGTTTCATGTTTGGCAGTTTTTGTATTGTATATTTGTATATACACCAAACATGTGTTTTGAAACTGTAATAGTTAATAGGAGGTTTGTTTGTTTGTTGGTTTAAAATTCCGCTGCATTGTTTTGAAATATTAGTTAAGTAAACAAATTGGTAAATATTCTAATTACAAACGGACCCATGCAGTTTGAAAACTCAAATTTATACTGATTTTAATATAGCAAAGTCGGTGTTACATGTTACCAAAGGTTTTTGTAAATGGTAATCTTTAGAAACCAAGGTGTTAGAGTGATATGTGGAAAACACATCAGGTTTTTTATTTATAAATTGAAATCACCAAATTACTTACTACAACACAAATATGCAAGTGTCATATCGCAATATAGTTTTGGTAAGTCCGAGTGTCGAACACTTCATGAACGAGTGTGATTTCAGATTTAAAAGATTTGATTACAAATTAGTCTATATAAAATTATTAAATTGGGAATTTGAGAATAAATCTAAGAATGCGATAAACAATACTAATTAGACAAAACAGATAACAATTCAAAAGTAAGATAAAACTGAGAGTTCAGAATGAGAATAATCAAGAAAAGAAGTATTCTCACTTAGATTCGATTATCCCTCATTATGATTAATTTCAAGATAGTGCAATGGACATTATTCATCATATACTGATTTCCATAGTGGTTAGATATCTCGGTCAGGAACTCTGATCCTATAATCACATAAACACTAATCCTATGGTCATGGGATCAAGTACTACCACAATTAATATATTAATTTTGAATCATGCAAGACTTAATCAATATTGATTTGTATTATTCATTTAATCAATGAATCACACATAATGATCATCATATGCAATTGTTCATACACATTAAAGCTAACTACTTTGTCACTTAACCCTAGGATTTGGTCAATCACTAGTCACAATCACGTAATGGTCTTAGATTATCAAGATAAAATCATACATAGATTGGTCCTCAAACCTATGTAAAGTCAGTCAATAAACAACAAAGATTGAAACTTTAATATATATATATATATATATATATATATATATATATATATGGTCTTAGATCAAGCAAGACATGACAAATATTTAACTACTAAACCATCCAATTCACTAAAATCAAACCATAAAACAAAGGTAATCCCATTTAGGTAGAAACCATGGTATCATGATCAAAAGAAAAAAACACCCAGAAGTCATAGATAGTATACTAAACATAGACAATACAGCAAACCGAATGAAAGCCGATGATTCTATAATTCTGATTCTTCATTCTTGAGCTCTCAATTCTTCCTCGGGCTTCAAAAATCACTTCTAGAAGCTCTCTATCATCATATTGAAACCCTATAACAACATATATGTCCCCTAGGTCAAAAATAGGACTGAATTTATAGATTTCACCTTTCTGTGGTGTCACGTCGCGTCCGGTTTATGTCGCGCCACGACACTTAAATTATTCGCGAACTTATTTCACCACGAAACCCATCACATCACGACATACTGATCGTCACGTTGCGACCTTGTCTTTTCACGCATTGACCATAAAAGTGATATTGTATCCCTCTGAGTCTAGTTTCTGTGGACGCTTGAATCACCTCAATCCGAGTTATGAGTGAGATATGATCAAAACATTGGAGGTGTGTCGGAGCGGACAATTCTTATTTCTTTAGTTTCTTCTTTTGCTTGAAACTTTTCATCATCCGTCTTTTTAACCTAAAAACCAACAATTTAATATATTAAGTATCTTTTGACTTATTTACGAATAACACACGCTAAAAATAAATCAAATATCACATAAAATATATATAATTATGACAATATCATACAACATATGGAAAAACAAAGGGATCTTCACATGGTGTTCTTAGATCTAGAAAAAGTGTACCATAGTATCCCTAGGAAGTTAATTTGAAGGACCTTGAACGATAGATTGATTCCAGGGATATATCTTAGTGTCTTAAAAGATATGTATGATGGTGCATTGTCTTGCGTGCAAACTCCGGTTAATACTTCCCAAAGGGCCTCCATTAAGGCTCTTCACTTACCTGGATTATTTTTGTTGTGTGTAACGCCCCAAATTTACAGAATTTGAAATATTAAGATCAGACACATATAAGTGTTCGCATCTGAAACTTTGACATAAAAGCAGAAGCAATACTTGTTTGAAATCCTAGTGTATCAATAGATACGCACATAATTACTTTTACAAGTTTAGTACCAAAAACTTTATGCTTATAAACCAGGCGTTAAGTGTTTCAAAGAGTTTATCAAAATGAGTCAAACCGAAGCTTTGCCCTTGCCTTTGCTAAAACCTGCAAAACATTTTAAAAATAGTATTTGTTAAGCTACGAGAGCTTAGTGAGTAAACCAGACTAAACATCATATAAACACACGTATAAGATCATATGAAGATAATACACGTATGTCTGGCAATCAATGCTAGCCTCTGGTTCTAGACCCAGGGCAGCAACATAGGTCACAGTACTGTACCATAATTGAGTCTTACTGAACGTAGCAGTAAACACCCCACCTCTGAGACTTACTGCATAAAGTAGCAAGCTTATACACACATATGAATAACATTACATGTCAGTAATCTGATATAATAACACACATGCTGTAAATATGAATAGTAGTCTAGAAGACTCACCTTCTAATTATAATATTATGCAATGATCCACAGATGTCCATGATACAGGTAATATGTCAATCACCTCCTATATAAACAATACATAAATATCACATAAGGATATTCTGGTCTGAAATAGGGCCTACACGGGCCGTGTATCCCTACACGGGCCGTGTCCCTTATATGCTACACGACCTAAGCTGGCAACATGGGTAGTGTGGTCTAGTCACCCTACACGGGCCGTGTACCTCTCATGCTACACGACCATGTAACCTTACATGGCCCTGTGACCGCCTTTACTACTACACGGCCGTGTACCGCTACACGGGCCATGTACACTACAGACCCAGCAGACTATTCTTATCAAGAACTGTCGGATTTCACCAAAAATCCGATAATTTCATCATAAAATCGATAGAGGTGTTTTCCTACACCTCCTACAACTGATATACATAATCTAAACCATATTAAACAATCCTAACATGATTCCACCATTGAATCATATGTTTTAACTTACAAAAACTCCAAAAACAAATGTTTAAACCTTACCTTATGTTGGATTCTTGCTATGTTCTTGAATAAGCTACTGGTTCTGTTGTTTACTTCAAAGGAAAAGAGAGTTGTTTTGCTT
This sequence comes from Dittrichia graveolens, assembly GCA_038502395.1. Taxonomy (NCBI): domain Eukaryota; kingdom Viridiplantae; phylum Streptophyta; class Magnoliopsida; order Asterales; family Asteraceae; genus Dittrichia; species Dittrichia graveolens. Next base: position 72,289,492 of record JARJIL010000005.1, on the reverse strand, counting down.
GTGATCTTATGTTCGTGAGTTGTAGAGAATAAAATGCCAACTTTGACTTCTAATGTCAAAGTTGGTGACTTATATATATATATATATATATATATATATATATATATATATATAAGTTTCAACTATTGACACAACAAGTCCCTACACTTATTCAACTTATAATTTGACGGTTTTAGCCCCTCTAGTTTAAAACCACATACTATCACGGGTATCCATTTATAACTCGTATAACACTTTGTACACTTCTCTCGTTAAATAATAAATAAAATTTCGGATGTTACAACTCTTCCCCACTTGAAATGATTTCGTCCCCGAAATCAACTGTCGAAGAGCTATGGATAATTACTCATCATAATCTATTCAGGCTTCTATATGTAATATGAACCTTTTATATGCTTTTACTGATTCTTGACCAGTTTAATCTAACTATTGAGTAAAGTCTCATCTTTTCAAAACTGCTATAAACTGTTCCTCGTAGTATAGTTTATCATTATTACTAAAAGTTTCCAACAACACGATTGCATACCCATTTGATAAACACTTTCTGAAATATAATACACGACAGGTGTTAGGAATATATGATAACTCTGATCTATAAACAGCTTTTACCCACATATACAATAATTCTGAATTACTGATCATGTTTTTCCATAGTGCTACTGCCAATGATACATACTCCCCCATTAAAAATGATATGGTAATCTCTGTTTATCTGTATAACCCTTCTGTCTATTCTGGCGTCAAACAACCTATTACATACCTTCTGAATCCATTTTGTCTTTCGTTGTATCATTTCTGTACTACCCCACACTTTCTGACTCACGTCACCTAATACATTGTAGTTTGGCAGTAATATCATACAAATTTCATACGTTGGCATCCCGGTGCTGGACTGGTATCTGTTGTGATACGAAACTCTGTCAAGCAAATATGTACCCCAGTTTTCTTCTGAATTAATAACACGGTCATAAAATATGCTTTCCATCATCTGTATATTTCTATCATTCTGACTGTACTGAGATGAAGCTCAATCCTTAACTTTTTATGAAATCTGTTCAGAATTCTAGAAGTGGATCTGGTATCATTGTCTGAATCAATAAACACTGATATGATATGACATAACACATTCTGTTTCACATACACATCTGTTAAATGTTCTGAAGAATGAGTTTCTCTAATGGAAACCACATACACACTTTTATTTAACATGCCTACAATCACCCATAGCACATTATAACCTCGTAGGGTTTTTGGGTAATTTGGCATTCAGGTTCATAATAATATTTCCAGATATGATTTCTGACGTTTAGCTTTCAATCATACACATTTATAAATATTTCTCCACTTATCTGACTATATATTGTTTCATATCTGGTCACCAATAATCCACCCTCGGGTCTTTATACAATTGGTAACTTCTGACTGAATAGAAATTCTAAACTTGTGAGCTTTATTTAGATGTGTCTGACATGCACCTCCATAACCTGATACTCATATACGGTCATATCTAATCAGTTTATCACGACTGTCTTTAATCGGATTTATTACCTATCATTTTCATCCATTCTTTAATATACTTTTCACTTTTGATCACTTTTGACTGATCTGTTCCCATTTCATCTGAATATAAGCGTTGTAACTATCATTTAAATGACTAATCTTATCTAAGTATGGTTTCTGAGTTTCTGTTCTAACTATCGGCTATAACAATAGTCTTTTCTGAAATAATATAATATTTCAAACTTTTATAATTAGTGTAAACGGTACACTTCACATTGTAATAACAATGTATCCATATTTACAATAACAAAACCCTTGTTGCTAGCTCTCTGTCATGAGTCAAGTAACTATCTCTGTGCAGTTTTAACTGTTTAGAAGTGCAAACAATAACTCTGCCCTCTGCATTCATCCAAACCAATGTACCAGGCATCACACAATGCTATCATTTCTTCAATCAATTCAGGTAGTGCAAACTGTTGCTTCACATAATTTCTGCAAATAATCCCATAGAACTGTTGATTACTGTCGGGTTCTTTGGCGGCTCCCAATTCATCACCTTCTCTATTTCTCAGAATTCATCTCGATCCCATTTCTACTAATAACTTATCTAAAGAATTTTCATTCCTTATATCTTGAAATTCACATTGAAAACTTAACATATAACTACTCTTTGCTCTGTGTCACTAAGACTTTTCAAACATGATTCTCATGATCAGCTAAACCCCTGAAATAAATACGTATATTGTTAATGAACACAATTACTGACTTACTTAACATTGGCCTATACACCCTATTCATTTACTACATAATCACTGCTGGTGCGTTAGCAAGGCCAAAAAGCATCATAACCACTTCAAAATACCTAAACATTTCTGAACACAGTTTAAGGAATGTCATCCCTTCTGATCTTAGGCTGAAGAAAATCCGACCTTGAGTCAGCTTTGACAACCACTTTACCCCCTTATAACTGATCAAGTAATTCACATATTCTGAACAACGGACATATATTTTCGATCACCTTATTGAGCTCATAAGAATTAATACACATGACATAAGTACACCTCATGAAAAGCTACTGGGTCTTATAAACCCCCTCATTTAACAATTCTTGAAATCGTTTCAATAATTCCTGTATCTCCGAATGAGCAAGTCTGTACGTAGTTCTCGTAATCAGTGAAGCTTTCAATACCACACAAATTCTAAACACACTCTGTCTGTCTGGCAGTAACCTTGGTAATTCCTTGAATTACATATCAAGATACTCACATATTACTTTCATATCTTTCTAGCTCATCTGTTCTTCTTAATTTAATTTTTATAACATAAGTTGAGAAAATAATATATCCATACTAAAGATACTCCCCAACTTTCGAAACAGAACACCCATATAACCTACCTGTTTTGATTTTAGCACATATAATTAGTTCTTCCCCACTTGGGATATGAACTCGTATCACTTCTTTTCACATAATATCATAACCTGGTTACAGTATAACCAGTCCATTCCAATTACTATTTGGAACTCACTCATATTCATAGATACAAATTCACTAAGGAATTTAATAGTATTCATTTCTCTCACCTTATACTTATACACATCTAATCTTCATGTAACCATACTTGATTATGTTCTAACTTCTTCGGTCGTTGTCTGGAAAACTCTCACTTTTGGTTATTGATATATCCTTCTCTTTCACTTTCTTGGGTTCCCACAATTCTTACTCATATGACCCGGTTTCCATATTTGAAACATGTTAGTGAATCAAACTTGCTTTCCTCCAGTCGACGTTTCTTGTATACTGAGTAGATAGGGTAGACCTTTTGCATCATTTCCTTTCTAAAATTTCCATTCTTGTTTTCTCAAACATCAATACAGCTTTCTCTATCGGTTTCCTTTCTTTTCTGTCTCTCTAATCCCAACTGCGTCCATTAGGGATTTCACATCTTGGTGTTTATAAGTGTTTATAAATTCTCATATGCTAGGCTGGAACACCATCATGTATCATTACACTTTATCTTTTCATTGACAACATAATCTGAGCAAAATGTATATTTTCTGAAACTTTACATCGGCTTCTTGAATTGTCTCTAACGTCTGTTCCACCTATGCACAAGATAAGAAGAAAGGTTATACCTCAATAATGCAAAACACAAATCAACCTTCCTTCTCAAGTTGCTTAGAATCCAACAAAGAACTCCTCCAATGAAGTCCACCTCAAGCTTGTTTGATTCCCAAGTGCTAGCAAGTTGATGTGCAACCACCAAAACAACTATCAAGTGAATGTATTTCTTGCTTCTTGTGCTCAAGAACACCAAGAACAAGATGAACAAGAGAGAGAGAGTTCTAGCATCAACCAAGAGACAAAGTGTAAGCAAAAAGCCTCACTTAGAGCAGATAACTCGTGGTCTCTTTGTCTACCACAATTATGAGAAGTTAACCCCATTAAACCAAGTGTTTAAGGCTGTTAATTCTGTTGTTACAGCGAACGTACACGGCCCATGTAGATCTACATGGCCGTGTAGGCCCAAAGTCCACGACCCCAATTGGGCTAAGACGGCCCGTGTCTAACAGGCACAACACGGCCCGTGTAGGCCCAAACTACACAACCTTGATCTGGGCTAATACGTCTCTTGTATGTTGGATTGGACATGGCCCGTGTTCAGGAACACGGCCCCTGTTCAGGAACACGGCCCGTGTACCACCCTGTCAAAACCCATTTTGGCTTTTTCCTCTCTTTTGCTTGATCGCGTTGCCGGAATCAATACTTGGTGTGTGACCCAATAGGCCTATACCTCATCGGTAGTGCCATTAACTCGTTCGTGTTAGCGGGCATATTCCAAAAGACTCCCACTTGCATGTGGCATGACTACGAAAAATAGCACAAACATAGAGCGGCCTCTAGCAAGACATCTATGCTCCCCAAGTTAGTATAGGGTATGCCACTCTAGACAAGATCCCCAATCATAAAATGATTTTCCTAAAGATAAATGAACATGTACATCCCTTTGTTCGCGATATCCAATGTGAACACAAGGCATGGAATATAGTCAACCTTCAGATCGTTCACGATTATGTTTCTGGATTCTAGATTAGTGGTGACCAACATACCAAGTTAACACTGATCCATCATCAAGGTAACTTGAGCACGGCCATGCATATGAACGTCAGCACTCAATCATCGAGGAGCCCATGGATATTCTCTCTATACATAGAGGAACAAATACCTTTCGACTACATAGTCCCGCCACATAGATAATACTCTACCCAATCATCTCCCTTATAACGACTAGTTACGGACCGTGTTAGGAAACGATCAAAGCAAAGCAAACCTATGCTTTGAGATCACATGTATCTCTAGTTTAAGGATGAAATGTCATTACCATCCCGAGTTACTTGTGACTAAAACCATGAAGTAAACTCAGGTGCGGGTCCTCCAACCACTTGAAACCCCTTTCAAGTATAGGCAAGAATCACGTTTTATCAAAACCAATTCCTTACCTCAATCTTAATTCATACTTCCTTCCCACAAAGTATGACCGATTGTGGAGACTTAAAGATTGTAAAACAATCTAGGGAATAAATTAAACATGCAAAGATAGAACACAATAAAGACTAAATGTAAGTAACCGCAACACGCGTATATATAGATCTCTACTATATAAATCGAAACAAACATTAGTAGCATTATTGCTTAATGTTCCCAAATACATAATGGTCCAAACATAAATTAAAACTAAATCTAAACCAAGTCATGAGAAAATCTAACACCTATCGCGGTAGTGTGAGAATCATGAGAAGCTTGTGACAATGGTTTAGTAAACAGATCGGCCAAATTGCCTTCCGAGGTTACTCTACTAATAGCGACTTCACCACTTTCAATCATCTCTCCAATCAAGTGGTACTTACGAGGTATATGCCTCGTTCTCTTGTGATCTCTCGGTTCCTTCACTAAGACTACCGCACCCTCATTGTCACAGAAGATCTCAATAGGGTCGGATATGCTAGGAACCACTCCAAGGTCTCGGATGAACTTCCTTATCCACACAGCCTCTTTAGCGGCTTCACTTGCCGCAATGTATTCTGACTCTGTAGTAGAATCAGCCACTGTGTCTTGCTTTGAACTTCTCCAAGTAATAGCCCCACCATTCAATAGGAATACAAACCCCGATTGTGATCGGCAGTCATCCCTATCAGTTTGGAAGCTAGCATCAGAGTAACCCTTTACTTTGAGCTCTTCTTCACCACCAAAGATCAAGAACATTTCTTTAGTCCTCCTAAGATACTTAAGAATGTTCTTTACCGCAACCCAATGGGCTTGCCCCGGGTTTCCCTGATATCTACTAGTCAAGCTCAAAGCGCATGACACATCAGGACGAGTACATAACATGGCGTACATGATCGAGCCCACGGCCAAAGCATATGGTACTCGCTTCATTACTTCTAGTTCCTCTTGAGAACTAGGACATTGAGTCTTACTCAATATTACTCCATGCGACATAGGAAGATTTCCTTGCTAGGAGTCCTCCATCTTGAACCGCTTCAAGACTTTGTCAATGTATGTACTTTGACTCAACCCGAGAAGTTTTCTAGATCTATCTCTATAGATCTTGATACCCAGAATATATGACGCTTCTCCTAAGTCTTTCATTGAAAAGCATTTTCCAAGCCAAGTTTTGACACTTTGCAAGGTTGGAATATCTTTACCAATGAGTAGGATATCATCCACATATAAGACTAAGAAAACAACGGCGCTCCCACTAGCCCTAACGTATACACATAGCTCGTCTACACTCTTCGAAAAACCAAACTCTTTGATTTTCTCATCAAAGCATAGATTCCAACTACGAGATGCTTGTTTAAGTCCATAAATAGACTTCTTTAGTCTACACACTCTATTAGGATGCTTCGGATGTACAAAACCCTCAGGCTGCGTCATATACACCTCTTCGGAGAGCTTCCCATTAAGGAAGGCGGTTTTGAAATCCATTTGCCATATTTCGTAATCATGAAATGCAGCGATTGCCAAAAGTATCCTAATAGATTTCAACATGGCCACTGGGGAGAAAGTTTCATCATAGTCGACACCATGTGTCTGGGTGAAACCTTTAGCCACCAGTCGGGCTTTGAAAGTGTTTACTTTTCCATCCATGTCGGTCTTATTCTTGAAGACCCACTTACACCCTATTGGTTTACAACTGGGTGTGGGATCAACCAATTCCCAAACCTGGTTATCCTCCATGGATTGCATCTCGTTATCCATTGCCTCCTTCCATTTAGCAGACTCGTGGCCCGTTGCCGCTTCCCGATAGTTGGTGGGCTCATTAAGATCCACCAATAACTCGTCGCCCTCAGATATGAGAAACCCATATCTCTAAAGGCTCATGGCGAGTTCTACTAGATCTACGGGGAGGTAATGGATTTACGTTAGTTTCCGCATTGTCACGCTCAGACTCAACCTCACTAGGTTGTTGGCTAGTGCCAACGTCAAGTCTTTCATCCATTGACTCTTGAATTTCTTCAAGATCAATCTTAGTCCCGCCTTGCTAATTGGATACTAATTCTCTTTCTAAAAAGACCGCCCTCCGAGCAACAAATACCTTGTTCTCGGAAGGTTTATAGAATATATATCCAATACCCACAGCTGGATATCCGATGACATAACACTTTTCGGATCGGGGCTCCAACTTGTCATCTACCTCACGTCAACAACCCCAAACCTTTAGATAGGCAAGAACGGGAGGTTTCCCATGCCACATCTCGAAAGGTGTTTTATCGACCTTCTTCGTTGGAACGAGATTAAGGATTCTTGTTGCCGTTTCAAGAGCATAACCCCAAAGGCTTATAGGCACTTGGGTGTGACTCATCATAGACCGAACCATATCTAACAATGTTCGGTTCTTCCTCTGGGCGACACCATTTAATTGTGGCGTCCTAGGAGGTGTAAGTTGTGAGATAATTCCACAACCCTTAAGATGATCACGAAACTCTTGACTAAGATACTCACCACCCCTATTGGATCTAAGTATCTTAATCTTTTTGCCCAATTGATTCTCTACTTCGTTTTGGAAAGTCTTAAAGACCTCAAAGGTCTCGGACTTTTGTCTAACCAAGTAGACATACCCATACCTACTATAATCATCTATAAAGGTAACAAAGTATCTAGAATTGTCTCTTGTGATATGCTTAAACGGACCACACATATCGGAATGCATAATGTCCAATAAGTCTTTACCCCTCTCATTCACGCCGGAAAAGGGTGCTTTAGTCATCTTGCCTAATAAACAAGATTCGCATACTTCATTTGACTCGTGGTCAAATGATTCCAAGATCCCATCCGCTTGGAGCTTGGCGATACGAGTCTTGTTTATATGGCCAAGTCGACCATGCCACAAAGACAATTTGTCTAAACCATTTTTAGACGTTGAATCAATATTCATGATTGAACGATTATCACTAACGTACGCATCTACTTCATAAATACCACGACAAGGATAAGCTTTAAAATAACAAATATTATTTTTAGAACAAACGATAACTCCATTATCAAAAGAAAAACCAAAACCATTGTCGTGTAATGCATGAAAAGAGATAATGTTTCGCGCCACAAGCGGCGAATAGCATACATTCAAAATAATATGGAAAAACCAGAATTAAAAAGATAATTCAACTTCTCCTCGATCCTTGACCGGGACAATCTCCTTGTTTCCCATAATCAAGTCAAGCTCGCCACTTTCCATCCTTCTACTTGTCCTTAGCACCTGCATAATATTACAAACGTGAGTGCCACAGCCGGTATCTAATACCCAACTACCGGATGTAGAAGTATGATGGAGTTCAATCATGTACGTACCTGAATCGGAAGTTCCTCCAATGCTCAACCCCTTGAGCTTCTTTAGACCTTCTAGGTACCCTGGGCAGTTACGGCGCTAATGGCCCTTTTTCCCGCAAAAGAAGCATTCCGCATCATTCGGAGTTTTAGCTTAGGGAACCATCTTCCCCTTGCCTTTACCCTCCGAAGCGGGGCTAGACTTGGCAGCGCCAATCTTCCCCTTCCCCTTACCCTTAAGGGTATAAGCGGATCTCCTCTTCTTCTGGATTCGCCCCTCCCTTATAGCAAGAACGGGATTTGGAACGGCGGGCTTATTTTTGGTCATGCTAGACTCGGTTGTCTTAAGCATACCATGAAGCTCCATAATGGACTTATCCATACTATGCTTATGATAACTCATAACGAATTGATCATACGCGGTGGGCGGGGACCATAGGATCAAATCCACAGCTAGCTCCCTCCCTATGGTAAATCCGAGCCGTTCCATGCACTCCACGTTTACTTTCATGCGCAACACGTGAGCACTCACATTCCCGCCATCGGCCATCTTGCTACCAAGTACCGTCTTAAGACACTCGAACCTCTCTTGTCTCGCTTGCTGCTGGAACATTTCCTTAAGCTGAGCGATCAAGTCAAAAGCACTCAAATGATCCATTTGCTTTTGGAGCTCGGGGATCATAGTACTTAGGATGAGGCAAGTAACGTCTTCGGTATCCTTGACACACTTCTCATAAGCTTCTCGGATAGCCCGAGTGGCATTGGCAGCAGGAGCCTCGGGTAGGGCCTCCTCTATTGTAACCATCTTCCCTTCTTGGCGCAGGACAAGTTTAAGTTGCCTAAACCAATCCAAGTAGTTATTACCATTGAGTTTCTCCTTCTCAAGGAAAAATCTAAGCGAAAAATGGTTGGTGGTGTTGGTGTTGCTTGAAGACGCCATCTAAAATAGCAAAGTAGTTTTAGTTAGTTTGGAAATCCTTGTTAAAATAAGTACCCATTGTTTTAAACAAAACAATTTATTTATAACAAGGGCTAAGAACCTTATTTCACCTCGCACCGTGACGGGTTTACCGCGGATCACGTGGCGAAGCTATTTAGGCCGGCAACCATTTTACCAATTGTAATCTCTATTACAACTCTTAGACACTTGCGGGATCCATTGACATCCATTATGTCGGTTGGCATGTTTGATCCCTATCTTACACCAATCTTAATATATAATTTTTGTTTAGCTCGTGCTTAGCTCGACAACTAACCAAGAATTATATACTAAAAATGTAAATCGTCCGACAAGACACACGGGTGGCACTCTCGACCATCAATTTGCTCGTGCTTAGCTCGAAAACCAATCATGCGAGTTACCCCACTCACCTTCCACACAACTACACAAGGAATGACTCGTGCTTAGCTCGACAATCATCCTTGCTTCGTTATATTCGGGTGGTGTCATCTTACGGATGGTGCGTGATTTACATTTTGAAAAACGGGATTTTGTTTCCGGTTTATAAAAACCCTTTTGTGAATTAACAAAGTAAGTGACAAAACGATTTTAAGCACTTTTAATATAATACCACTCTTATATTTTCTTTGTCAATTCTATTTGCGCGCAATTGTTAACCATTTTAACAAACATTGTATTTTATTTAATTTTATAGAAAAATTGTCTAGCATGCGAATCCTAATCCATGCATAGAAAAATAAAATACAACCACGCAAATATATATATATATATATATATATATATATATATATATGTGATTCGGTAACATGCCCAAAATTCCTATGCGTTTTCCCCGTGAACCACAACGGGGAAAACGAGGCCAAAAATTTAAGGATAAGATATGGTCTCGTTGGGTGAGCTCCCACTAAATCCAACATCTCCAATAGCATGTTGATTCCTTCTCGTCAAGACGTCATCACCATGACTCCCGTTGACTATTCCGGTTTTAATTCTATAATATATACAAATACATAGAATATATATATAAACGACACGCAAGTCGCAATCCTATACTATTTATACCAATACATAGAATAAAAGAAATGGCGTGCAAGCCGCACCCATAAATAAATAAACAAATACTGTTACAACAATACCGCACGCAGGCCGCCAAAAACCAAAAACAATCAACCACCACAACACATAGGTCTAAAGGCATATTTTGTTACCGAATCAAACCAAACATATCAAATAGAAACATGGTGTGCCACACAAAACCATGATACAAATATAAATATCTATATTTTATTTAAGATTGTCAACAACATCAAAGGCACCATAATGACAATCCTTGTACATATGCATTAGTGTACCAAACCATTTTTGTGACACATATTCATATATACATTTATAAGTATATATTTGTGTACACTTCATGCCAAGTTACAACAAATATATAAATATAAAAACTAAAATATTAACAAGGCTACAAATATAACAATTCTAGCACAACAATAGTACAACAAGAGTCTCAATGAAAAACCAACTTTAAGAAAACAACTTTCTTATATAAAAATATTTATATGGTTTTTCTCGACTCTGATACCACTAAAGGTATTCGTTTGGCAAAAACAAGTAGCAACGGAAGCAATATGTATAACAAAAAATCTATGCCAAACTAATGAATACACTCCCATGGACCAAAATCTAACAATGGAATTGCAACTAATATGAACAAGATAAGAAGAAAGGTTATACCTCAATAATGCAAAACACAAATCAACCTTCCTTGTCAAGTAGCTTAGAATCCAACAAAGAACTCCTCCAATGAAGTCTACCCCAAGCTTGTTTGATTCCCAAGGGCTAGCAAGTTGATGTGCAACCACCAAAATAACTATCAAGTGAATGTACTTCTTGCTTCTTGTGCTCAAGAACACCAAGAACATGATGAACAAGAGAGAGAGAGTTCTAGTATCAACCAAGAGACAAAGTGTAAGCAAAAAGCCTCACTTAGAGCAGATAACTCGTGGTCTCTTTGTCTACCACAATTATGAGAAGTTAACCCCATTAAACCAAGTGTTTAAGGCTGTTAATTCTGCTGTTACAGCGAACGTACACGGCCCGTGTAGATCTACACGGCCGTGTAGGCCCAAAGTCCACGGCCCCAAATGGGCTAAGACGGCCCGTGTCTAACAGACACAACACGGCCCGTGTTCAACTACATGGCCCGTGTTCAACTACACGGCCCGTGTAGGCCCAAACTACACAATCTTGATCTGGGCTAATACGTCTCGTGTATGTTGGACTGGACACGGCCCGTGTTCAGGAACATAGCCCGTGTACCACCCTGCCAAAACCTATTTTGGCCTTTTCCTCTCTTTTGCTTGATCGCGTTGCCAGAATCAATACTTGGTGTGTGACCCAATAGGTCTATACCTCATCGGTAGTGCCATTAACTCGTTCGTGTCAGCGGGCATATTCCAACAAGTTGAAGGTGGCGACATGAGTTTTATGTGACAAGAAAGTTCCTTTATAGTTGAAAGGAAAATTCTACAGGGTGGTTGTTAGACCAACTATGTTATATGGATGTGAGTGTCGGTCACTAAAGAAGGCGCAAGGGAACAAGATAGGTGTGGCCAAGATGAGGATGTTGAGGTGGACTTGTGGGAAGACAGTGTTAGATAAAATTACAGTTGGAGTTTTGAGGGATGAATTAGGAGTGTCGTCTATTGTCAACAAGCCACATTAAGAGGAGGCAATAGACGAGGCTAGTTAGGAGGGGGGAATCCATTGTAGTCAAATGGCACAAAGAGTTGTGGACGCCCATCTCTGTGATGGGATAGATTGGTCGAATTTGCAAGAGCTTTTGTGTCTTCGAGAATATGATCTCATATAGACTTTCTTGAAGAAGAACTATGATCAAGGTGTAGGAATGTATGGAAGTCAGTGGCTTAGGATAAAGTAGGAGATAGTTATAAATAAATAACGAACAAAAAATAAAATAAAATACTTAAATAAAACTAACATTAATAATAAAAAAATTACCTCGCTTAACTTCTAGAAGCTTCTATTAGTCACCTTTAGTAACTATGTGGAGCTTACCCAAAATATTAACTAAACTAATTATAATATTAATAATATTTCTAATTGAAGGGTATTTTTTTTAAAATAAGTATATAGGGTATGCACCAAATCCTAAATTTTTATAAGTAACACTAAATATAATGTTAAAATTTTGTAATTAAATTGATGATGTTAGTCTTTTATTGATGTTATTATTGTTACTAGATTAAATGTCCATGTGATACACGTGTTAGTTTAAAAAAGTTATATGTTAAAAATTAATTAGTGTTTAAAAATTGGCAATAGACGGCTTCAACACCAAGACCAACGATGGAAGAGTCGACACAATTGGCGATAGACGTGATGGAAGAAATGTTCCGATTGTATTTCTTGTACAATTTATCGATCATTATTATTAAAATTATAAGTAATAATGTCAAATATTTATTTGTTATATTTTAAAAAGTTTTAAAAGATTATAAAATACTTCAAAATGATAAAAATAAGAATTTGGTTAAATATGATATTTTAAAATGTTTTAAGGGATATATATGATATTTATAAATTAGGATGTGGAAATACGATATTTTAAGGTTTAAAAAAGACATATATATAAATTATCCATAATAATTTCGAATTTAAATTAATGAACTTTGACTTTTAAAAGTTAAAATAAAATTGAATTTTCAATTTAAATAAATAGATGTGATTTTATTTCACCATCACATTTTGCTATTTTATGTATTTTACCATTTACCTACCAAACTTACCAATTAATGTATCTAACCTAGTATAGTAGGTAAGATGATGACTTGGCACAGGTTTCACTGACTTGGCGGTGACATGGCAACTGATGTGTTTTTTCATATTTAAAAATAATTCTAATAATAATAAGTAATAATATAAAAGAAGATGTAATTGTGTTTTCATCTTCAAGTTCTTCATCTTCATCCTCGAGTTCTTCATCTTCATCGAGCTGATTTGTTTTTCATCCTCAAGTTCTTCATCGATGTGAGTTTGGAATCTTCATGGTTCTTGAGAGTATCCATGGTTGTAAGTTTTGATTTTCATCTATATCGAGGGCTTCATTGAGAGTATCATTCTTCATCTGGGTTTCGATCTTCATGGTTCTTAAGGGTTCTCTTCAAAAGGGTTCATGGTTCTATCTGGGTTTTGATAGTACCGAAATCGCACATACATAGGTTTCGATCTTCAGGTTCATCCTTCATCTTTAGGTAAGTTTAGGATTTTTTTTTTATTAGATTTCAGTTCTGGGCTCGGTTTTAGAACATTTCTTGGTTCTGTTTCAGATTAGGTTGTGATTTTAGATTGGGCTAGGATTTAGGGTTCGATTTCAGTTCTTAGCTCGATTTAATTTTAGGGTTCAATTTAGGGTTTTTACAGATCTCAATTTAATTCTAGAGTTCGATTTAGGGTTTTTACACATCTCGATTTATGGTTTTACACAACCTAAATTTTGGTTTCGGGTTAGGTTCCTTGATTTCTGCTTTAGGTTTAATTCCTTCATCAAGTTATCTAACATATGATTTGTTTTGATTTCATTGATGAAGATGATGATAATGATGATGATGATGAATGAATGTTCTGTGCATTTGGGATTCACATATGATAAGTTTTGGTTTGAGTTTGGTTTTTGTTCCGATGAAGATGATGAATGTTCTGTTCATTTTTGTTCATTCTTAATGGATGAAGATAATGAATTTCTTCATGATATAGTGAGGTGGCAATAATAATGATGAGGTGAAAAATGTTGAAATATTAAAAATAAAAAAATTAACGGTTACATGTTGTGTAGGTGATTTTTAAGACTTAGATACATTAAATGATAAGTTTAAAAGTATGATACATACAATAGCAAAAGATTACAAGTTTGATACATATTTAGGAGCTAACCAACAAATAATTAAGATTGTCTAATACAGACTATTCAAATTAATCTTTTATTTATATTTAATTTAAAGATATTATATTCAAGAAGATTATTATATAAGAGATATTTAAGACTTAATTAATTGTTATTTATCACAAGTTTAAATATTAAATTTGCTAAAATCAGAAATTTCATTTGCTATCATAAGTATACATACTATAAACTATAACTAATAACTAATATGTATTATAAGATTTAATAAATTTAGTGAATTGGACATTTGAAATTTCGAATCAGAGAAGATAAAAAGTCAAATTGAGTTTAACTTTGACCATCTAAACTCGAAATTGAGTTTTAATTTTGGTTAAACTGATGGCTAGAAAGAAGAACCTAAATTAATTGAATTTGAACCAAGCGATACATTACAAATCTAAATGTTTATATTTTTTATCACTTTATTTTAAATAGTTAAGTTATAATTATGTTTGAATATTAGTTTCTATCTATTGTTTATAAGTTATAGTTAGTTTGAATTTTATCGATAGAGAAGGGTAAGCCAAAGATCTATAATTCTACTTATATTTAACTTGTTCTAACTATTAGTCAAACATCTATAATTCTAGAAGATAAAATTCAAAAAAAGAAGTAGATAGAAACAAACATCATACACATTATATTTCTAGATTAAAATATTCAAAACCAGGAGTATCTTTGAGGGAGTGCAGGAGGTGCAGAGAGTCCACTTATATATAGAGGTTGGTTTATGCGAGAAGCCTTTTTTTTGCGAGAAGCTCTGTAAACCACAAGATTAAATAATTAATGGCTAAGATTACCTATGGTAGTTTGGTAAAAATTGAAAATCAATGTTAGGAATCTAATCAAACAAAGGGTAAACAAGACTTTTTACCTAAAATCATTTCCTAATAAATCTCTTTCTCTAACTCACTGGAACTAAAATTATAAAAACCCTATTTTGTCTCACTCTCTCCATTCTAGAACCCCTAATCTCCTCTCTTACTCTCTCCATTGAAGGAGCCGCCACTAGGAAAGGGTGGCCGGCCACCCAATCTTGCCATCTCTCTCCCTAAAACTTTCAACAGCAGTATCATCCCCCTATGACTTACCCTTCTTTATCGATTTTCCTCCATCCGATAGTCATGACATGCCGTTCATCGAGCATCACCCACCCGCTGCTGCTGAGACCACAAGTCAAGCACCAAGCACAACCGTCGCGGGTCACTATTGGAGTGCTTCACCGATCAGAAAACATGTTGCTGCCCTTACTCTCATTTCCGATTCCCCCGGGTACTATACGTTATCGCCGCCCTTACTCTCGTCTACGGCAACTGTTGGAGTGTTTCACAATTGATGTTGCAGTACAATCAGTGGAACTTTGGGGGTAGGAAACAGAAGGAGTTAGGTTTGACGCTATTTTTCAGATCCACCACCGAGTTGAAGCCCCCGTTGATTCATCTCCACCGCCCTGCTATTCAACAGGTACCAACCGTCGCCGATAGACCACAACCGTCAAAATCGAGGACCAGTCGAGCACCGAGCAACAATTCATCCATCCAGTTTATTGATCCATCTTTAATTTTGCTGTTCATCCATCCATGCTTATTTTACAAAGATGAATAACCCACATCATCTTCATTAGTGAATAAACAATTTACAGAATTAAAAAAGGTATGAAAACTATGAATTAAATAAGTGAATAAGCAGTAGTGAAGCAAAAACATCATGTTCATTAGTGAATCAACATTAAGGGATTACGATAAATACATTATGTTCATTAGTGAATAAGCATTAAGGGATTATGATAATAAGTGAAACGATTTAAATGGGTGTTACTTTAAAAAATTTCTTTGCTGAACAAAAAGAGATTACTATAAACATTGAAGTTAGCCATATATAAGATCTCCGGTTAAAATTAGATAACATCAAAGTTTGAAAAAATTCAAATCTAGAAAAGGAAATGAGAGATTTTAGGGATTTATTAATTTAAACATTAATTATATAAAAAAAAGTGTAAAAAGACACCATTAACCTTTTGAATTAAATAAACAATAAATAAATACTAATAAAAATGAGTGGCTAGAAATGCTTCTCGCACTTCTCGCAAAAATAAGGCTTCTCGCATGAACCCTCCCCTATATATATATATATATATATATATATATATATATACTAGCATTGTACCCGCGCAATGCTGCGGAGTCGAATAGTTTTTGTTTTATAATATGTCGCTTTAAAAAATGTAATAATATGTTATTCGCAAAATTCAATGTCACAAAAAAATTTCTTTAGCAACATGTCCCATTTTTTTCAATTTTTCTTTTATATGCATAAACTATTTTATTAATTTTAAAAATAAAATCTAAAAGACATTAAAATAAGGAAAAAAATCATGTTTGTGAAATAAGGATAGAGAATTTAATAAGATATTAGAAATTATGTTGTTATAGGTGTATAATTATGTTTGTGTGAGAGTATATTTTAATTGAATAAAAAGTTAAAGTAAATTAGGAGAGAGATTGGAATGGTTAAAGATTGAGTGGATGAGATTAAGTTAAATAGAATGAAAGGGCAAGATGTTGTTTTGATTGAATTTTAAGAAGTCTTAAAATTAAGGAGGAGAGAGAGTGTTAAATGCTTTACATAGTAGTACAGATATATATATATATATATATATATATATACTATATTATAAAGCATTTAGCCCCTTGAAATCTCTTAATTTTAAGTAATTTGAAATTACTAATTTACCCTTATTTAAACCAATAAGAAAATCATTATATGGAGTTACTTAAAATTCTTAATTACCATTTTTATAACTAAACCTTCTATAATAAATAATGTTTAAAAAAGTCATGTCTATACAAATTAATTTTCAACCTATATAATATTAAATACAAATTAAAAATAAAATAAAAAGAATCTTCAAAAAAATAATAGTTTAAATATTTTATCATATAAGACATATTTTAATTTAAGTATTAGAAAATACGTATAATTAAAACTTATAAACCTAATAACATGTAACCTAAATTTATAGACATTTTCAGGTTTTTTAAATGACTCGTGTAATCAAAACAAAATATTTAATTTATAGTATATTTATTATTCTTTTTGTTTCTCTTTTTATTGTTTTTAAAATTTGATTTTAAATTTAATAAAAGAGTTATAAAGAAAAGAGAAATGAAAATTAACCGGAAAAAGAAAATAGATATATTGCGAACAAAATTGTTCGATGTCATTATAATGCGTTAATATTATAGCATTACATTAATAAAACGAACATGTTATCGAGTAAGAATTATTTCTAGCCAATACATTGTGCATGTAGTATGCTAGTATATATATATATATATATATATATATATATATATATATAAAACTGTTTTTCGTACGAGAACCAATCTTGACTCTTAATTAAAATAAATCAATGGCTAATAATTTTGACGACTAATTATTGACTCATTAACTAGGGGTATTTTGGGCAAATCAAGCCTCG
Organism: Dittrichia graveolens; assembly: GCA_038502395.1. Taxonomy (NCBI): domain Eukaryota; kingdom Viridiplantae; phylum Streptophyta; class Magnoliopsida; order Asterales; family Asteraceae; genus Dittrichia; species Dittrichia graveolens. Next base: position 72,271,757 of record JARJIL010000005.1, on the reverse strand, counting down.
CATATTAATGACAGCTCACCCGGACGCAATTCACGATTGGGAAAAATATATAAATAACCAAAATACATTTTTAATGAGTCATTAATAATGTTACAAACAGTTCTGGCAGTTTTGGTACGAAAAACAGTTCTCTTTGAACTTTGTATATATTAAAATTGTTTCAAAGCTCACAATTTAAAAAATAAAATTTTAGAAAGCCCGTGTTTTGATTAATATATTAAAGAAGTAAACATGTTGATTGAATACTTCAAGGCGTTTAGAGAAACAGGGTTATCTAAGACTATTGATAATTCTAAAGAACTTATCATTGAAATGAATATTGATCCGTTATTCCTTTAAAGGCAAATAATTTGATGAGAACTAAAGTGATCAAGATGTCTTATTTTCAGCTCTGTAGAATAATAAAGTTAACTATTTTTTATATATTGTTGATCAAGCTAGTGTTTATCTTAAAATCAGATTTGAATGGTATAAAGAGTATGAAAAAGTATTTAGTCTTTTGTTTCCTAAAAATTTGAAGAAATTTGATGACAAAGATTTAAGTCATGTTGTAGTCATTTTGAATCTGCACTTTAGTATGATGGACGATTAAATCTTGATACAAATGAATTTTATATGGAGTTGGAGCTGCTTGATATGTTTTTACCTAGGGAAACTATCCGACCTAACGATGTCTAAAAATACTTGTAAGAAGTTGATTGTTTTCCCAATGCACTTGTTACATATAGAGTATTGTTGACTTTTCTAGTAACTTTTGCACGTGCAGAAAAAGTTTCTCAAAACTTAAGTTGTTGAAATCCTACTTACGGTCCAAAATGTCACAAGTAAGGCTTAATGGATTGACAATAATAGCTATTGAGAACGATATCTTTGAGAGTATTGTTTATGAAGAACTGATTCATAACTTTGTTTCCACTAATGCTAGGAAAACTTCACGATTCATGTAACTATATAGGATAAACGATTTTACTACATTTCTTTTGTTTTAGTTTTTGATATAATAAGTATCATAGTATTAGTGCATTTTCGCTTATATGTATGTGTATATAAGGGGCCCATTTTTTCACTTCACACAGGGCCTCCAAAATCCATAAGACGCCCCTTCCTAAATGGGTCTCTCTTTTCGATCGGTATATAACTCAACAAGAACACATTTTGGATTAATTACTCGACCTTTGATTTCTAAACAATATCAAACACTCCAAGTTTGATTTCTAAAGAATATGAACTAAGAAAACAAAAAACTAACAAAATGTCAAGCTAAACTAATGAAACATGATGTAAACTAAGACTAGTGAAAGTCAAGTTCACAATATCACAAGCTAAATCAATGAACACAACAAACTAATTTAAACAAAGCAAATCAATGAACTAAGTACATAACAGACTAATAAAAGTCAATCTCACAATATATAAACAGAACAAACTATTTAACGGATTACTATTAAGAAAGAACTAATTTAAAAGGTGGGATTTCTAGTTTGATACTAACAAATTCACAAATCAAAGTCAAGTTCACAAGAACACAAATAAGTCAAATAACAGAGTAAATGTACAATAAGTCAAATTAACAGACAAACAAACAATTAAAGGAAGTTATGCATACACTTTAAGGAGTGAGACTTGAGAGAGTACAACAAGTTTAGGAAGAACAACAACTCAACAAGTTTTATACTTTTAATCTTTTGTTGTGATTCTAAAATTGTGCCAATCAGCCAAAGGTTTATAGTGATACTGAAGGCCTAAAAGACACTGTAAACAAGATATCACTATCAAATTCTGATTTCGATTTTTGGGAATAAGGTAGAACATCATGTTTTATCACTATCAAGTCTGATTTCGATAATGGAATTATAAAATTAGAAACTTACAAATAGGTCAATTAATAGAGTAAATATAAACCAAGATTTCGATTTCAAAAGTTACTTGAACTTAGAAGTTTGAATTTGTGATGGCTAACCGATGAAGCTTGTACTAATCGATGAACAAAAATACAAATATATGAATCTATGATGAAGCTTGTACTAATCGAGATGGCCGCCCATGAGGATTACTAGATTAGAGGAGGAAGCGATTATATATTCGACAGGATCGGTTAATAGATTGCGGCCTTGACGTATCCGATCAGCGATCGTCCTTACCCAATTTTTAGGTGCCTTTCCGAATTCCAAGATCAATTTGTTGCAGTCCCCTGAAAAAAACATAAGACCATGCGTAGCGGTTCGGGAGGAGCTTCGGGTTGCCTTCGGGCCTTTGACTTCACATGGGAACACCCCTACGGGGGTATCGGGTTCCACACATTTCGGGTGTGCCAACCGAGCAACCCAATTGATTTTTTTATTTAAAATGTGTGTAACGGCTAGATTAAAAAAAATTATCCCCTCCCCAATGGCTATATGTCCGTTACACACACACACACATATATATACATATATATAGGGGAAGGTTCATTTGAGAACCGTTTTTATTGCGAGAACCGCGAGAAACAATCTTAGCCGTTCATTTTGGATAATGGAATTCATGAATGAAGAGTGTGGGGGGATTAGGTGTGGGAGGGTGCATGTAAGAAATTCATGGTAGACAATCTAATTAAAGGAGGATGAATTGGACTATAGAAATAACTTTGAAATGAGAAATGTATAGAAAAAATAGGGTCCGGAGGACTATTTTAGTGATCGGGATGGAGAGTGGTAACCACTCTCCTAAAAAGTGAGTGAGCTATTTTAACAAACCAAACATCCCCAAAATTTTTAATATATCATATCCTTTATATAGTAAATTTTTTTAAAAAAATTATACCATATAAAAGATAAAATTATACTCTTTCATTTAATACGTATTGCATATTATTTTTAAAAAAAATTGGGAACTATAATGCACAATATTTATAATGTGTTGCACCAATTTCACACTCTAAGGCGTATTACTGTGGTGCACACATTTGAGACGTTGTTACATAACTTTTACACTACTCTACATAATGTTAATTTGTTGCATAACATTGGCACTATGTTGCACGCTTTTACACTGCGTTGCATGTTTTTTTATATTGTGTTGTATAGCTTTACAACACTGTGTTACACAATTTTTAAAACACAATGTTACACAATTTTTACAACACAACGTTGCATAGTTTTTTGCACTATGTTGCACATGACTCTAATACACGATATTTACACTATTGTGGGTATTTATTTATTAATGCAAATGTCAAAAAAACCCAAAATTATTCATTTTGAGTTTTTAAAAGGTCAAATGCCAATAAAAGATTTAAAGGTTAAGATATTTCTTTTACGTACGGATGGAAAAAAAAGTTGCTTCATTTCATATATTGTTATAATGTAACAGCAAAAAAATGACAATGAAGAGTTCCACACTTACAGCTTAAAAAAAATAAGGGAGAGAATTAGTCAAAGATGTTGACTAGTTAAAGGAAGGAGAATGAGACCACATTAAATAATTACAAAATATGCCTTAATGAGGAAGGGACACATCACAACTTCACCTTGCTTCTTAACCTTTTTATTTTTATTCCTTTCTTCATATATATATATATATATATATATATATATATATATATATATATATATATAAAAGTCTAGAACCATCTAATCGAATAACCTTATTAAAAGAAAAGGATGACGATATGCAATCATCTATTATTTAAAAAAAATTCACCAACCACAACACACCACTTCAATTAATTCCCTTAATTCATTATACCTTACAAATTTTAGATATAAGGGTGCTTAATATTCAGATAAGTCAAACACAAGGAGCAATTGAATTAACTTTAAGATGTAAACGTATTAAACTCAAAATTAGTATATTAAAAACATACCAAATATGTTGTTATATTCAACTATAACAAGATACGTAAAGGATATTTAATGTCAATCGAAATTAGAAACACAAAAATTTGAGCAAATTGCACGAAAATACAACAAACTATGTCAAATTGTCATAGTATGCAACCAACTTTATTTTGTACATAGAAATACACAAAACTTACAAATATATGATTATCGGTAACCTTGCAAAAAGTAAAAGAACTTAGGTAAATAAAAATACAAAAAACTTTTAAATTTTCTTCATTGTATACAATCGATAATACCAATTGTATACAATGAACAAATTTTGTAAGTTGTATGTATTTATAGGTAAAAAAAGTTAATTGCATACAATGACAATATTGACAAAGTTAGTTGTATTTTCGCGCTTTTGCCCAAAAATTTACCTAACTTCTTTTGAGATTGACACAGACCTCAAAACAAATTTATATAGAAAAATGTTTTTGAATGGAGTAGAAATTATAATTTCAAAAAGTTTAGAGGAGATATAATAGTCTTTGAAATAGATATCCAAAATATTAACAAAAAATGCGATGATAGTGGTAAATTTAATTATATAACTAACTGACCAAAATTTTATGTAATCAAATTAAAAAAATCAAATTTTGAAATTTGAAATGTGAATATCGAAAATTTAATCAACAAATTTAATATTTTTCAGGTCTTGAAATTTTAGGTTATTTAGAATAGTATTTAAACTTCATAGTTCATTTAATTCTCTTATTTCGATTTCTACTTGCAATTTTTTCTCATCTTCAAAATAAGTCAAACACAAGATTCATCTTTGCAACTCCTTTAATAGATTTAGTTTCTTCATCTCAAGAACAAAACTTTGAATTGTTTCTATCTTCGATGGATTGTTTGAAGATGTAATTTTTATGTTTGTTTGTATATTTAAAGCTGAGAACATTGAATATAAGCTTACTAACTCATCGCATAATTGATCAATAAAAACCCTCATAGGTTGTGTAGAATTTTGAAAGGTTTATTGCTAAAATGCATAATTTTATCTATAAATAATACACCTTACAAAAGAGGCATTTAAATAGGTAATCAACGTTTAATTGAAAGGTTTATTGTATAAATCATCCATTTAATTGAAAGGTATATTGATAAAATGCAGAATTTTGAACAACGAAAGAGGCATTTAAATAGGTGATCAATGTTTTATCTATAAATAATACACCTTAGGAGATCTTCAAATCCATATTTGTTTATGTATATTTCTTATTTATTTGTAATGTAATTCTTCGATTTTTAATTTGTATATAGTAGAACAAAAAACAAGAGGTGTCAGCTCAAGACACAACTATTAGACTTATTATTTGTTTTCTTTTTCTACTTATATTTTGACTTATATGTGTCCTGTTATTATTGTATTGATTTTGATATTGTTCATGAAGAGAATATTATGCTTATTAATACGATATGCTTATTATTTTCACATTTTATATTCATATCTATGCTTACTAATTATTTTTACTATACGTGTTAGTAATCTTGAAAACTATATAAATTTAAAATTGATTTATATCATCCCCGTGTTGAAACACAGGTTGCTTAGCTAGTATCCTATAAATAGAACATAAAGAACTAAAATTAACGATCATGGCTAAGATTAAAGATAAAACACACACACACACACACATATATATATATATGTATAGTGAAAAGTTCATTTAAGAACTGTTTTTATTATAAGAACCGCGAAAACCAATCCTAGCCGTTCAATTCTCTCTCCTTCAATTGGATTGCCCACCATGAATTTCTTACATGTACCATGCCACACCTAATCCCCCCACGCTCTTCATCCATGAATTCCATTATCCAAAATGAACATCTAAGATTGGTTCTCGCAGTTCTCGCAATAAAAACAGTTCTCAAATGAACCTTCCCATATATATATGTATATGTATATATATAGTGAAAAGTTCATTTGAGAACCAAACCAATATGAGCGAAAATGCAAATAAAGAAAATGAAGGAAAATGATGGTATATAAATAGACACCAAACCAATATAAAAATCAAAATGATGTGATATCAACATCATATAATAACAAAAACGACCAATTTTATCATTTTCGATCATCTGCATAAATGAATTGGATGATACAGTGAATGATTATTTGAATAAAAATGCAAAAAAGGCAGATGAATGGAAATGATGATTTATAACTAGACACCGAAACAATATAAAATATCAAAATGATGTGATATCAACTTCATATAATAACAAAAACGAACAATTTCATCATTTTCAATCATCTGTATAAATGAATACTAACTAAAAAATATTGATGTATGAAAATGATAATTTATGAATATGAAGAATAAATTAGACAGTGAATTATTCTTTGAATAAATATGCAAATAAGGCACATAAATGAAAATGATGAGTTATAAATAGATGTTAAACAATATAAAATATCAAAATAATGTGATATCAACTTCATATAATAACAAAAACGAGCAATTTCATACTAACTGAAAACTAAAATACATTGTATACATAACATCACAATGAATCGATGATATTGCAGCTACAAATGATTTCAATGTGAATAAACAACAACAATATACAAAAAAACAAATCCAAATGCCATCAATAATACCAAAAAAATTGAACGACTAATCAAATGTAATTGTAAAAACGAGATAAATTATCAAACGAACGTGGGTGATTAGAAAACATACTACGAATGTTGACATACTAGAAATTGAAAATGAACGTGAAATTAGGAAACCGATACATGAATGGTAACTGCCATATGAAACAAATAATGAAAAAGTCGATCTTACCCTTTTCAAGACTGACGAGATCAATGGACAGAAATAGGAGTCTAGGGACTATGTTTAAGGAGGGGGACTAAGTTGATCCTATTTCTATATATATATATAGGGAATGGTTCAAACGAGAACTGTTTTTCGTACGAGAACTGCGGGAACCAATCTTGGCCGTTCATTTTGGATAATGGAATTCGTGGATGAAGAGCGTGGGGGATTGAGTGTGGCGGGGTGCATGTAAGGAATTCATGGGTGGGCAATCCAATTGATGGAGGGGGAATTGGATTGCTAAGATTGGTTCTCGCGGTTCTCGTACGAAAAACAATTCTCGTTTGAACTTTTGCCCATATATATATATATATATATATATATATATATAGAAATTGCATCAATATAGAACCACTCTTAAACATAGAACCTAAAGAACTATTTTGGGCCTTTAGATTAACTTGATCAAGGGCTGATATTAAGTTGTGTCAAAATTGTAATTATCATACATAATTATGATGCTATAATTAAAAAGAAGGGCAAAAAGGAATTGAAAAAATATCATCAGCTCCTCACGCCTCCTCACCTAATCACTATCACATTTATTTTAAAAAAAACCCATTAATCATTCTAATGATCATAACTATCTCATGTTTAAGATTTTTAACAAAAAAATTATACCATTAGATTCAGTTTTTCTTGCTCTTTAATTCAAGACCACTCTTCCCATATTTCTAAAAAAAAATTTGAAAATGCAAATTACGAAAATACAAATTTCATATCTGAACATGCATATGTTGATGAAGATGATAATCAAAATGCAATTCTTCATACTCCAAAAAATTGGTTGATAATTCAATGATTTTTTAACTGAGGTAGTGTTTTGTGTATGAAATTTGCATTGTAGTGTTGTATATGGAATTTTCATTTTAGGTTTGAACATGTAATATCAGCCCTTGAAAGTGCTGCTCTTGAAAGTGCTGATTTTTGCATTTTGCATTTGCAATTACATGCTGCTGTTTGCATTTTACATTTTAGGTTTGAACATGTCTGTTGTTTGCATTTCACATTTTAGGTTTGAACATGTCTGTTGTTTGCATTTGCAATTACATGCTGCAGTTTACATTTGCAATTACATGCTGCTGTTTGCATTTGCAATTACATGCTACTGTTTGCATTTCACATTTGAAAGTGCTATTGTTTGCTTTTTGCATTTGTATTTTAGGTACAAATACAAATATATGTACATGCAAATGCAAATATATGTACATGCAGCTAAAAATGCAAATATATCATTGATTTTCATCACAGCTGAAAATGCAAATATATGTATATGCAGCTGAAAATGCAAATATATGTATATGCAGCTGAAAATGCAAAAAATTTATACCATTGATTTTCATCACAGTTGAAAATGCAAATATATGTACATGCAAATGCAAATATATGTACATGCAGCTGAAAATGCAAATATACCATTGATTTTCATCACAGCTGAAAATACAAATATATGTATATGCAGCTGAAAATGCAAAAAATTTATACCATTGATTTTTATCATAGCTGGAAATGGAAATATATGTACATGCAAATGCAAATATATGTACATGTAGTTGAAAATACAAATATACCATTGATTTTCATCATAACTGAAAATGCAAATATATGTATATGTAGCTGAAAATGCAAAAAATTTATACCATTGATTTTCATCACAGCTGAAAATGGAAATATATGTACATGCAAATACAAATATATGTACATGAAGCTGAAAATGCAAATATACCATTGATTTTTATCATAGCTGAAAATGCAAATGTATGTATATGCAGCTTAAAATGCAAATATATGTATATGTAGTTGAAAATGCAAAATATTTATACCATTGATTTTCATCACAGCTGAAAATGCAAATATATGTACATGCAGCTGAAAATGCAAATATACCATTGATTTTCATCACAGCTGAAAATATAAATATATGTATATGCAGCTGAAAATGCAAAAAATTTATATCATTGATTTTCATCATAGCTGAAAATGGAAATATATGTACATGCAAATGCAAATATATGTACATTAGTTGAAAATGCAAATATACCATTGATTTTCATCACAGCTGAAAATGCAAATATATGTATATGTAGCTGAAAATACAAATATATGTATATGTAGCTGAAAATGTAAAAAATTTATACCATTGATTTTCATCACAGCTGAAAATGGAAATATATGTAAATGCAAATACAAATATATGTACATGAAGCTGAAAATGCAAATATACCTTTGATTTTTATCACAGCTGAAAATGCAAATATATGTATATGCAGCTGAAAATGCAAATATATGTATATGCAGCTGAAAATGCAAATATATGTATATGCAGCTGAAAATGCAAATATATGTATATGCAGCTGAAAATGCAAAAAATTTATACCATTAATTTTCATCACAGCTGAAAATGCAAATATATGTACATGCAAATGCAAATATATGTACATGCAGCTGGAAATGTAAAAAATTTATACCATTGATTTTCATCACAACTGAAAATGGAAATATATGTACATGCAAATGCAAATATATGTACATGCAGCTGAAAATGCAAATATACCATTGATTTTTATAACAGTTGAAAATGCAAATACATGTATATGTAGCTGAAAATGCAAAAAATTTATATCATTGATTTTCATCACAGCTGAAAATGCAAATATATGTACATGCAAATGCAAATATATGTACATGAAGCTAAAAATGCAAATATACCATTGATTTTCATTACAGCTGAAAATGCAAATATATGTATATGCAGCTGAAATTGCAAGAAAATGATACCATTGATTTTCATCACAGTTGAAAATGCAAATATATGTACATGCAGGTATATGAAATGCAAATACATGTATATGCAGGTATACGAAAATGCAAATATATAAACATGTATTTTTAAAAAAATCATCCAAAATATATCAGGACTAGTATTAGATTAAAGAGGATTGCAGGTTTAGATTTGATTATCATCTTAATCTACAATTGTATATTCAAGTTTGAAATTTACATTTTCAGCTGTAATGAAAATCAAAGTAAAATTTTTGCATTTCAGCTGTGATGAAAATATTTGCATTTTGAAAATAAAAGTTTTAGAAATATGGGAAGAGTGGTCTTGAATTAAAGAGCAAGAAAAACCGAAGCTAATGGTATAATTTTTTTATTAAAAATCATAAATATGGCATAGTTATGATCGTTAGAATGATTAATGGGGTTTTTTTATAAAAAAAACTTATAGGCTTTGATGATCCTAGGAGGCGCGTGAGATGTAATCAAATTTTCAATTCCTTTTTTGCCCTTTTAAATGAGTGGCTGAGATTTGTTCTTTAGGTTCTATGTTTAAGAGTGGTTCTATATATAACCTAACCCTATATATATATATATATATATATATATATATATATATATATATATATATATATATATAAAGAGAGTTAATTGTCAAATTCGTCCTTTAACTTTGTCATTTCTTCCGATTTGGTCCTTTAACTTCAAAAGTGACCAAGATGGGCCTTAAACATCCACTTTTCGGTCTGAATGGTCCTTTGGTTAGTTGACCGTTAGTCAACTCCGTTAAGTCAAGGGTAGTTTGGTCTTTTTACCGACTTTTCTAATTTTTTATTAATTAAAATAACATATAATCTTTTTAAATAATATATATATATATATCTTCCACTCTATACACATACACACACACACCTTCTCTCTCTTCCTCTCACACTCTCTCTCTCCAAGGAGTGCCGCCACCTCTACCACCATCCATCGCCACCGCCACCACCTACCACCACCGCACTCCCTGCTCTCTTTCTTCTCTCTGTCTCTCCAACCCAACCGCCACCACTATCGCACTCCTTGCTCTCTTTCTCCTCTCTCTCTACAACCGCCACCACCACTGTTCTTTGGTTTGAGCACCGCCCCACCTCCACCATCTGAGCACCGCCGCCCCACCACCACCGCCACCACCATCACCGCTGCTCGCTTTCTTCGCCGTCGCCATCGCCACTAACTGCAATAGAGTTTGTACAGGTTTGAAAAGCACCACTGAGTTTGTACAGGTTTGAAAAGCACCACTGAGTTTGTACAGGTTTGAAAAGCACCATTGAGTTTGTACCGGTTTGAAAAGTACCACCGATCACGAGTTTATGGGTAAAAGTTCAGATCTAGCAAAATGTTCAGATTTGACTTCAAGTTTGTGGCTGCATTTATTCATTAAAAGTTCAGATCTGGTTTGAAAACCACCACCGGTCACGAGTTTCTTATCTAGGGTTGATTTTGTGAGGGTTTCTTATCTAGGTTTGATTTTGTGTGTGATTAATCTTTGAACCAGATCTAGGTTTGGTTTGAAGAACAATAGGTTTGATTTTGTGTTTAAACTTTGTTTTGTGTGATTTTTATGTCATTTTCGTTGGCGGTGGTGGTGGTGCAGAGTAGAGATGGTGAGAAAGGTGGCTGCGGTGATGGAGACATGGCTGCGATGGGGATTTGTTTGAATCTGTGGGAGAGAGAGAAAGTGAGAGAGAGAGAGAGGAGTTAAGTGAGAGGATGAGGCGATGGATGGTGGTGGTGGTCTCCGGTGGTGGTGGTGGGTGGTTGTGGTTGGGAACATCATAAAGAAAGGGTAAATGTTAAAAACAAAATTTTATAATCAATATATAAAAATTTGATTTGTTATTTTATATGTAAATAATATTTAATTATTAATTAATACATAAACTGAGTAAAAGTTAAAAATAAAAGAATAAAATAGAAACAAAAGGGTATAATTGTCATTTTACCCTATTTTAACGGAGTTGACTAACGGTCAACTAACCAAAGGACCATCCAGACCGAAAAGTGGATGTTTAAGGCCCATCTTGGTCACTTTTGAAGTTAAAGGACCAAATCGGAAGAAATGACAAAGTTAAAGGACGAATTTGACAATTAACTCTATTTATTATTAATAACGTTATATATCTACTTCCCTCTCTTATTTCTCTCTATTTCTCCCATCTATCTATCTCTCTCTATTTCTCTCTATGGACAGCATTGACCCACCACCACCACAGCTGTCGCCGTCCTATGCCGGCAACAACCACCACCGCAACTACAACCACGGTGACATCAACATCTCTCTCTGTTTCTCTCGTCTCTCTCTGTCTTTATCTCATCTCTTTGTTTCTCTCATCTCTCTCTCTTTATCTCATCTCTCTGTTTCTCTCCCTGGACAAGAAAGCCTCATCTTTCTCTTTCTCTTTCTCTTTCTCTCTCACGGTGAAAGCACCGGTGTTGCCGATGTAATCTTCAAACAAATCTAGGGTTTTCAGATTATTTAGGTATAGATCTAGGTTTTTAACATAATTTAGCTACAGATCTAGGGTTTGTGTGTTGCACAAAGCTGTCAATGGTGGTTAGATAGGATTTTTCTATAGTGGTTTACGATGGTGTTGGTAGATAGGACGGTCGAGTGGTGTTGGTAAATGGGGTTGTCGGTGGGATTTTTGTGTCGGTGGCGGATATGGTGTTGGTAGATACGGGTTTCAGCGGGTTTCTTTGTGTTGGTGGTGTCGGTGGTTATCGATTGGGTGGTGGGGGTGATGACAGATGAGTGAGAGAATGAAAGAAGGGAAAGAGAGAGAGAGTGTATGTGTACGAAGAGAGAGAGAGACGATGATGGCTGTAGCGGTTAGCGGTGGTGGTAGCTGTGCTCAAAGGGTGGTGGGGGCGGTGGTTATGGAGAAGGTGGTGGGGTGGGTGATAGATGGGTGAGGGGAGAGAGAGAGAGAGAGAGTGTGTGTGTGTGTGTGTGTGTGTGTGTGTATGGAGAGGAGAAGATATATATTTTTATATATTTGAAAGTGAGTTAATTGATAATTAACTCTAAAAATTATTAAATATTATTCTAACTAATAAAAAATAGAAAAATGGTAAAAAGACCAAAATACTCTTCACTTAACAGAGTTGACTAACGGTCAACTAACCAAAGGACTATTCAGACCGAAAAGTGGATGTTTAAGGTCCATCTTGATCACTTTTGAAGTTAAAGGACCAAATAGGAAGAAATGACAAAGTTAAAGGACGAATTTGACAATTAACTCATATATATATATATATATATATATATATATATATATATATATATATCTTACTCCTATATAATGCATTTACCACCTAAAAAACTCTTAATTTTAAGAAGAGTAAATTTACTAAAATACCCCTCCTTTAAGTCCACAATTAATTAATTTAAACAAATAAATATTGAAAACATGACCGACAATTAATGAATTTAAACCAATACTTATAACTGAATTATTTCTAACCATATATTTTTAATATGAACTTTTGATTCATGAGATCACCATACTTATAACTGAATTAAGTCTAATCATATATTTTTAATATTAACTTTTTATTTATAAGATAACCTAAATTCTTGTTTTTAATAAATCAAGTTCAAGAGATTTCACAAACACCAAACAAATAAAAGAGTCAAAGAGTTGAAATTTATAAACATTGCATTCTAACTCAATTACATAATAATTGGAACTATGAAACATTACACACATATACATACATATATATAATAAGCAACTTCATGATTCAGTCATGCGACAAAACTCTTCCAACAAACTGAAAGACAAATAACTCAGAATTAGCAATTTAATTCTTAATTTCAAAGTGGCTCTCGCAAAGAATCTTCACAAACTCATATTATCTTCATCTCGCAAAGAATCTTTACAAACTCATATTAGCTCTTTGTGATTATTTTGCACAAAACTCATCACAACTTCCTCTTTGTTCGCCGCCGTCGCATTGCGCGGGTACCCCACTAGTATATATATATATATATATATATATATATATATATATATATATATAGTTGCTATTCTAGTGTACGTGTGATCACCTACATTTGTACGTGGTTAATTACCTTCTAAATTTTTTTCTACACTTGTACGCGCACATTGATCGATCATTAAAGCTTAACAATAATAAACGTTTAATTATAAAATGATATAATTATTTATTATAGAAATAGCCATAATTGGAAATGTACTTTGAAAGAAAATTGTAAATGAGATTTTATCTTTCATTCTTATAATTTCATATCATATGTTATTTGTAATTTGTAAAATTGATGATTTTATTTACAACTAGCATACTGCATAAGTGCATATATAAAGCAGTATATTACTGGTTATTTTATACTTACAGGTCATCTAAAACAATCCACACATATTTATAAATTTAGTGCTCAAAGATTTTAGTTATACATACTCTTTAATAGTTTAAATAAAAAATGTATTATATGTATCAGGTATTTAAAATGTTTATTTTATAGAAATTCTTTTTGTTTGATTATTAATTAATTTAGACCGAATATCCTCTAGGTAGGAATTTAATTTACAAAGACATGTTTTAATAAAATATTTTTATTATAAAAAGTTTAGTTATTAAAAGTTAAAACTATATATATATATATGTATATATATATATATATATATATATATTGAAAGGTTCATTTGAGAACCGTTCTTATTGCGAGAACCGCGAGAACCAATCTTAGCCGTTGATTTTGGATAATGGAATTCATGGATAAAGAGTGGGGGGATTGAGTGTGGCAGGGTGCATGTAAGGAATTCATGGGTGGACAATCCAATTGAAGGAGGGGGAATTGGCTGGTTAAGATTGGTTCTCGCGGTTCTCAAATGAACCTTTCACTATATATATATATAGGGGTCAATCTTGCCGTTCATTTTGGATAATGAAATTCATGGATGAAAAGCGTGGGGAATTGAGTGTGGCAGGGTGCATGTAAGGAATTCATGGGTAGGCAATTCAATTGAAGGAGGGGGAATTGGACGGCTAAGATTGGTTCTTACAGTTCTCGTATGAAAAATGGTTCTCGTTTGAACTTTTGCCTATATATATATATATATCTTATTGACTCAATTTAATTTGGTAAATAGTTTATATTTTATAATGTTATTTGATCCGATCCAAATTCATCTAAAATGGTCAATGGGTCAAGTAAAGATCTGATCCGATCTGCTCCATTAATAGCACTAACATAAAGTTAATGGCTTGTTTTATTTCTCTTAACCTAACTAGATCATTCTTAACTAAGAAAAATGCCATGTAAACATTAATTAATTATTCTTAATACAAGATATCAAATGCAAACATTAATTAGTGATGCATATTAATTAAGAATACATTGTCTATATACATTGTACTAAATACATTGTCTATATCATCTATACCTTGATATCGATCAATTATATTAAAATGTAAAACCCAAATCTGAATCAGATTAGTTACATTGAAATGTAGAACCCAAATCTGAATCGGTTTTAAATCACCAATCAGGAATGTAGAACTAATTGATTTCATGTGAAGTATTATTAGAAAGTTGGTTGTATTTTTTATACAAAAATAGTTAACTTCACATAATATAATGACAATTTTAACAAAGTATATTGTATTTTCGCACCACTTAACCCTTTATTATTTTATGAATTGAAGATCCAAATATTATATTTAGATATAATTATAGTTATATAAAAATGAAAAAAAAGTCGGGTAAGACACCTAATTTAAAGATCACTTGAAATCGTCCCTGGAATTGATTTCTATATCCTATTTTTCTTAGTTAAAAAGACGTTTGTCAACCCTAATTAATGTTTATATAATATTTTTCTTAGTTAAAAAAGATGTTTGCCAACTCTAAAGAAAGCTAGGTTACAAGTATTCAAACAAGCCAGTAACTTTATGAGACGTATTAATTATTTGAATTATGTAACCATTAATTTATTATTTTAATGTCAAAACAAACCATCGGTTATAAGGTATATCTACAATAAATAATTATATTATATAGTTTATAATAATAATAATAATAATAATATAGAGTTGTGTTCAATAAAGTCCATTTAAAAACATAGTTCTAAAGTTTTAATATTTAATCATAGGTGATTTAGTATACAATCACATGTGATTTGTAAAAGTATCACATGTGAATTATAAAAATGTCACTCCGTCCAAATTTTTAAAATTTAATCTGAATAATTGATGTCATTTATCCAAAGGCTAAAATCAGTCTCTTAGAACTATTAATTAATTATAAACTATATTGAACATTCTTCTATCTATATATATAATATAGTATATATTCAAGTTACCATACAAAACCCTTACCACAAACTTGATTGAAAACGTATAGCAGCAAGGAAATAGGCCATAGTCAAAAGAAGAAACCTCAAAATACTTATAAAATCCATCATATGGTCAAAAAGAATTCCTTTTGCTCACTTTTGCAATGTAAATTAAGCTAACAAATTGTTTCACAAGTTTATATCATATGTTTCTCTTACTTCTAATTAGATAGACCATGGAATCATTGGTTTCAAGCATAGTCATAAAGAGATACACTTTGTAAGTGTACATTCTCACCCTTAAAAGACGGCTACGGACAACATAGATTCTCAACCAAAAAGATAAAAACATCCATAGATAGCGATAGTGCACAATCAAAAACAACTGTTATGTGAAGCAAGTTAGAACAGACCAGGTGGGGAGCAATTAACTTGATTAGACCCATAACATAAAACAACCCATTAAAAATGTTCAAGATTAATTTGTGGGTAGTTTCATGGTGAAGTGAGAGTAGATTTTCATCAAACAAATTATGGACAGTTAAGCAATCATAGTCATTAACTAGGGGTGTTAAAAAAACCGAAGAACCGACCTGCCCTGCATGAACTTAAACCAAAAAAACCGATACCCGTAAAACCCGTAACCCGAAAAATCCGAAAACTAGGGTATCCGCTAGACACGGGGCGGGTTCGGTTTTTAAAATTCGATATCCACAGGTACCCGCCCTGCCCCGTATGCTTTTAACATATATATATGAAATAATAAAACTATTAGAAAACTTAAATTCCTTAAAACTACCTAACTTACCTCTAGTAGCCCCTACCGTTTCCTCGATTCTTTTTTTGAGCTTCGATATCTAGAGTTTGCAAGCTTGCAACGATCGAGATTTCAACATGGAGACATTGAAATCGATCAACAGTGTCAACTTTAATCGTATCGGTTTTTTGGGTATCTAGAAATTATTGGAGTTTTCGTACGAGTTCATTATTGAACCATTTAAGAAATACAAAATCTCGCTAATGAACATTATACATCTACAATGTGTTTGATTATTGGACCGTTTGGAATTTTTTCTCACAAGTTCATTTAATTATTGTACTGTTAAAAAACACAAAATTTGTAACATGTTTACTAACGAACATTACACACAATACGTCAAAAAAACAATGTACATATTCCTTAAAGTGTTTACAAGTGAATAGCAAACAAAAAGATTTTTTGTAATGTACATTATTATTATTGTTGTTGTTGATGTTGTTGTTATTATTATTATTATTATTATTATTATTATTATTATTATTATTATTATTATTATTATTATTATCATTATTATTAAACAAAAAACGTCAGCGTGTAACCTGATATACCAGGTCGGAGACACTAAATGATAGTTTTAGAAAGTTGAGTACACTAAATGGTAGTTTTGAAAGTTAGGTATACACAATAGTAAGGGTGAGCATGCGACCCGATAGACCGAAAAAACCAACGAACCGGACCGAACGAGACCGAGACCGGTCCGGACAAGGACTGGTCGGTCCAGTCTTCGATCCTTGTTTCTTATAGATTTCGGGTTTCGGTCCGGTCCGGTCTTTTTCGGTCCGGTCCGGTTTTTGAACCGTGCTCACCCCTACACAATAGCAACAAGTGACAATTTGGATACACTTTTGGATACTAAACCCATAATACATAGGTTGAATACATTTAAGATGCTTAATACCATTGTTAAGGATTTGACCTGTACACAATAATAAATTTGGTTCAATGGTGAAGTTACAAACCTTCTCACAAAATCAGTTAGGGCATTGAAGTCTATGGATGCAAATCAATGCCTCTCACATTATTTTGATTTTTCGTGTTCCTTTACAACAAGCTTATAAGGAATTATAGACATTTGAGATTTTGGTTTCTATAATCTTAATCTACAAGTCTAGTTTACGTCAAAATTTTGAAAGAATTATAAAAATTAGAATCCCTCGTAATCCCATAAGATTCCTTTAAAACAGATTTTACCCAGCTTTGGCTATTTCACCAAACACACCTTAAGTCCGAAAGATAAATTTCGCATGAAAGAAATTATGGCTAAAACAAACCCTTATATGATACATATATAAAGTAAAGAAAAATTAGCTAAAAGAACCATGTTGACAACTATCTAAATGCGTTCTTAATGCATATAACCTTGTATGTCACACATGATTTTCCATTTTGCAAAAAAAATTAAGAATCTTTTAATAACTCCAAAATAATATTTCTTAAAATAATGTATTTCTACATAATTACAGGGTAATAATAATAATGATTATTAGTGTTCTAAAAGGTGCGTCATGCCATCGTCAAGGCGTGAGGCGTGGCTCTGCTGTTAAGAAATGGCCCTAGGCACGAGTGTTAGGCGTGGCGCGCGTTGTCAAGGTGTGCCTTTACGCACCAAATAGTGAGTTTTTTAAGGCGTGACGCGCATAAAATATTTTTAAATTTTTTTTGACATTTTATATATACAATTTGCGATCGCGTGTATTGAACTTCTATACATTTGTATTTTGTAATTTGTGTATGTTTTTTTGTTTCTCATTTGTGCAACTTTATGTAATTTGTATATTAATAATGATAAATTTGATATAAATATTTATAAAATATATACAAAATTGCCACCTTAAGTGACGTCTTAAAAAATGTCATGACTCCTAAAACTTGAGGCTTGACCTCACCGCTACGTCATGTCTTACGTATCTTATGTTATTTAAACCATGATGATTACAAGTATTTTACGTGTCTTGTATAAATGAAATTTGAAATGACTAGTCGTTTTTTGGTCAATTGATCATACGGTGTAATGACTCGATTTGAAAAAAGGAAACTCCATGAAAGTTCATATACAATCAAAGTTTCCAACGGTCGCAAAATCTCAGACACGATTACGATATAATCGTTCACCTCTGCGGTCACCGGCATCTCCCACACCACCGTTTATCCTTTCATTGTTATATACCATTTAGCATGTGCATATATAGTAGTTGTAAACTGTGCATGAGTAGTTGTACTCTGAAGTTGGTACAAATGTGCAGTTATATAAGTAGCTTAACCAAGGATTAGAGGGTAGCTTTGATTGTAATACGTTTCTCCTCATTCTCTCTGTACTCACGATTTCTTGAATAACAATCCTATCAGTTGCTTACCAATTCTTATTCTCTCCTTAAGAATTCTAAGTAATTGATCAATCTCCTTCAATCATTGATTCTGGGAGTTTGGAACATAACAATTGGTATCAGAGCCACTTTCTTGGCACTCAAATTGATTTCAGTTTCTATAATCAAGCACAACAATGGCGACCACTACTGTAAACACAGTTTTGGATGAAGGCATGAAGAAATTAATCACAGAATCTGTTTTATCTGCGATTCAATCATCAATGGCAGAACTGGGTAAGCGATTGGCAGAACTAAGCACTTCAGTGGTGAAGATTAAACATTCTATTGATGGAGTTTGTCTCAACCAGCCATTCTTTGGTAGTGAAATTCTGAAGTCAGATAGAGAATCCTCAGATTTGAACAAAAAGATACATGAAGGGACCAAAGAAAACCCAGGTAACAATTTTCGGTCTTCAATTTATCATCCTAGAAATTCGAGTTCTTCTTTACATCTTTGGAATGATTTGGGGTCTGTAAGGGTAAAAGAATTTGATTACCAAGTCATTTCTGGAGTAACAAGGAAAGAACATGGAGATAATGGTAAGGAAGATAAAAATGCACATCAACTGTTTGAGGAAATGTCAAAAAGAAAATTTCTTAAACAAGAAGCCACTGTTAAAGAATACTATGATGCATTCAATTCCATGTTTAGGAATAGAGATTTGGATGAGATGTTTAAAGCAAGACTCTTCATTTGGGGGTTACAACCGACTATTGAGAAAAAAGTTAGCATGTTCAAACCTAAAACCCTTTATGATGCTTATTGTCTTGCCAAATTACAAGAATCTGTACTCTCTTCTCTTGAAATTTGTCCTAACATTTCACACAAGGACACAAGCCAATCAGACTCTATTTCAAAGGATTTTCCTAATTCTACTAGTAAACAAGAAAATGGAAATGAAGAAAGGGAATTGAATTCTGAAATAGAGAAACATAACGAGTGTGGAGAGTTCATAAAATTGCCACCTTCAATCATGGGAATTGATGAACATAAAGGTCCTCGTAAGGGAATGTTTAGACATTCCAACATGGACATTGAGTTAATAGTGACAGAAAACACAAGTGTAGAATTATTTGCTGAAAATGTATTGGGGTTGCAAATAAAATCTCTAAAAAATGTTACCCAAGAGAAGAAAAGTGAAGATTCAGATAAAGGAATCAAAATATTCATGCATGTGGCTGGTCAGACTTGGAATAAGTCATCTTCAACAAAGTTTAGAAATACATGTAAATTGGTCATTGGGTTTATTGAATTTCAGCTTGCTGATCAATATTTTTGTGCTTTTGTCCATCCATTTCATGCATCAAAACCCTTGAAGAATTTATTGATCAAGATTGGATCAAGGAAACTAGTTATTGGGATTCTTGAGGACAAGAATCATTTTAAGGGGGAAGGATTGTTATATACCATTTAGCATGTGCATATATAGTAGTTGTAAACTGTGCATGAGTAGTTGTACTCTGAAGTTGGTACAAATGTGCAGTTATATAAGTAGCTTAACCAAGGATTGGAGGGTAGCTTTGATTGTAATACGTTTCTCCTCATTCTCTCTGTACTCACGATTTCTTGAATAACAATCCTATCAGTTGCTTACCAATTCTTATTCTCTCCTTAATAATTCTAAGTAATTGATCAGTCTCCTTCAATCATTGATTCTGGGAGTTTGGAACATAACAACTTCGCCGGCCGGTCATCACCGCTGTAACAGATGCCGTTTAATCGTCGGACGCGATTGACATATTGAAGCGTTTCTCCCTTTGCTTTTCATGGTAATCATCCGTGGTCTTATATTCCATGTTTTCCCCAATACTTTATTGATTTCGTATTCTTTGGAATAATCGATTTATGCAGCAACATCGATTTCAAACCCTTTTCCGTCTACTCGATTTCTGCAGGTAACGTTGCTATGATGCTATCTAAACTAGGGTTTTGCAAAATCACAGTCATCTCATTAATCCCCTTCTAGCCCTCTCTTTTTCACGGTAAAATCATCAACTGATTTTTCTTATTTTCCTCTGTTCTTGGTTAATTCATTTTATATTGACTAGATTGCTTTTCATCTTCTGACCATCTAAATTTGATTTTGCTTCTAGCCTTGAGTTATCTGTTTGCTTCAATGGTTTGAGTTTTGGATTTTGTGATATAAGGTATTGTTATAGTTTTGTTTAATGATTTCTTACTGATGTCATTAATGAAAATTTTTAGCTGGTCTAGTTCATTATTATTTGATGCTCTGGTGTTCATACTTCATAGTATATTAGTATATGGTAGTCTTGTTCTATTCCCAGGTTCCCTTTTATTATATAAGCATGTCAGTTCTTGTTCATTTTCTTAACACAGCTGTTTGTCATACTTATAAGTCTCTTTATTGCTTCATCAGTTCATCCACATTCTCCGACGAGCATACCCTATGAAATGAAAGCAACACTCTCATGACTGTGAATTATTATCTCACATATATGTTCATATCTGCTGATCTTATATTATACGCTTCTGGTTATTGATTGATATCTGTGCTATGTAATGAAACCTGTTTACTTACCTCTCCTCCATCTTCCACTAACTTTTCCTGAATGTTTTGTCACACTTAACTGTGCATTCTCTATTTTCTCTGTTTTGATACACACACACATATATGAACCTACTCCTAAATGGACATGTTTCAAACCATTGTTCAGTGTGTTTGGTTCAATTGAGTAGTTTTCCAAATTTTGTGTACTAATTAGTAGTAATGTTTATGATATACTGTTAGCTTAGTTTTATAAATCTTTAGTTGGTTTGGGTCCTAGCTAGGTTTTATGTGGAATAGCTCTTACTTTTTAATGTTAATGTTGTAAGTCATCTTGACATGAAGGAATCACGCTATCGTTTTTGCAAGAGGTACCTGTTACTCCAATTTCTTTCCTACACTTCTTAAGCCATACATTGAAAAGGCTGCATTTGAATGGATTTCTAGTGCCCTTCAAACCAACGAGATAAGCTTGTATTTCTGCAGGTAACGTTGATTCCAAAGGCTTTGATTTTCTAAGCTAGGGTTTTGAAAAGTTTCAAGATACGATTATAATCTACTCATCCTTCCCGCCCTTACCCTATATACCATATAATCTATAGTCACCGGTGTCCCACACCACCGTTTATCTCTTCACTTTGCTGGTCGATTCCCATCACGGGTGTCACAGATGCTGTTCATCCACATTTTCTCTAAACAGCATACCCTATGGAATGAAAACAGCACTCTCATGACAGAATTATATACTCACATATATGTTCATATATGCTGATCTTATATTTACATGCTTCTAGTTATTGATACCGGTAATATGCAATGAAGATTGTTTAGTTATCTCTGTTTTGATACATCCACACAGATGAACCTACTTCTGCAAAGGTTGACATTGACTTGTTTTTTTAAAGTGGCAAGACAAATGAATATAGGCACACCGTTTTAGCTTGGTTGGCAGGACTGGTGGGTCGGATGGGTTGGGTATTGAGTCAAAGTAGGTCACTTTTATGTTCTGGTCATATGGTCCCACCAATAATTTCTGTTTTCTTTTCTGAATCTTATGAAAATTAAAGTATCGAATATACTTTCAAAACTTTATTCATTAAAATAAGATTATTTATTTTGAATCATATGGATTTATGAATTATGACGTAACTTAAGTATGTGTTTATTGGCTTTTGACCTGTAAAATAGATGACACCCTAGTAAGCTTGAGGTGCAACAGAAATGTGCTTGGTAGCGAGTTAAAGTAGGTCACTTTTATGTGCTGGTCACACGGTTTGGGTTGGGTTGGAATGACCCATCGACACTTTTTGTTTCTGCTTTTTTAATTTTATAAATAGTTAAGTAAAAATATAACTTCAAACCTTCATTATTAACATACTGCATATTTATGGACTTTTGTCACACTTTTATATGTACCGCTTTTCTCAATTTCATAATATTTAACCTCTTAATACACAAATACAACAGAACTGGCGCATTTCTATATAAGCGGTCTGTAATCTTCACCTCTACTTTTAACAAAAGGTGAGTTTTGAGGCCACAATCACTATGTTCATATACTTTTAGATGTCACTTGTTCAACAGCCATGTCACATATATCCTTAGTTCCACATTCAACCACCTTTTTGTGTATCTTGTACATTTTTCTTAAAAGTTGTGTTTGTTACAGAAAATGTTATAATTGTTTTTTCAAGACTGGATATGAATCTGACAGCAAGTATTTGCTACTCCAATTTCATTCCTACACTGATTAAGTCTTACATCGAAAAGGCCGCCTTTGGGTGGATTTCTAAAGCCCTTCAAACCAATGAGTGAAGTGCAGTAATCGTGTATGTATATCTGGAGATGCAAATCTGTATTATAGCTTTGAGCAATTATTTTAAAGATTTCACATTATTTCTAAGCTGTGTTCTTTAATCTATATGCTGTGTGAGAAAATCTTTCACCACAACTTTGTGTTGTGGCATGTTTTGAAAGACCTTTCTGGTCTTTTGATTATTTTGCCAACAAAGTTGTCACTGATATGTTTTTTCTTATTTTCCTCTGTTCTTGGTTAATTTCATTTTATATTGACTAGATTTCTTTATTGCTTTTCATCTTCTGACTATCTAAATTAGATTTTGCTTCTAGCCTTGAGTTATCTTCAATGGTTTGAGTTTTGGATTTTGTGATATAAGGTATTGTTAAAGTTTTGTTTAATGATTTCTTACTGATGTCATTAATGAAAATTTTTAGCTGGTCTAGTTCATTATTATTTGATGCTCTGGTTTTTATACTTCATAGTATATTAGTATCTGGTAGTCTTGTTGCATTTTCCCATAAGGTTTACATACTTAGAATCTTATTTTACCCTGTTCAAGTTTGATATGTAGCTGAATTTGACTAAGCCCTGATAAATTTTCTTAACCATAGCTGTTTGTCATACTTATAAGTCTCTTTATCGCTTCATCAGTTCATCCACATTCTCCGAAGAGCATACCCTATGAAATAAAAGCAACACTCTCATGACTGTGAATTATTATCTCATATATATCTTTATATCTGCTGATCTTATATTTATACGCTTCTGGTTATTGATATGATATCTGTAAAATGCAATGAAACCTGTTTACTTACCTCTCCTCCATCTTCCACTAGCTTTACCTGAATGTTTTGTCACACTTAACTGTGCATTCTCTATTTTCTCTGTTTTGATACACACACATATATGAACCTACTCCTAAATGGACATGTGTCAAGCAATTGTTCAGTGTGTTTGGTTCAGTGGAGTAGTTTTCCAAATTTTGTGTACTAATTAGTAGTAATGTTTATGATATACTGTTAGCTTAGTTTTATAAATCCTTAGTTGGTTTGGGTCCTAGCTAGGTTTTATGTGGAATAGCTCTTACTTGATGTTAATGTTGTAAGTCATCTTGACATGAAAGAATCACACTATCGTTTTTGCAACAGGTACCTGTTACTCCAATCTCTTTCCTACACTTCTTAAGCCATACATTGAAAAGGCTGCATTTGAATGGATTTCTAGTGCCCTTCAAACCAACGAGATAAGCTTGTATTTGTGCAGGTAACGTTGATTCCAAACGCTTTGATTTTCTAAGCTAGGGTTTTGAAAAGTTTCAAGATACGATTATGATCCACTCATCCTTCCCGCCCTTACCCTATATACCATATAATCTGTAGTCACCGGTGTCCCACACCACCGTTTATCTCTTCACTTTGCTGGTCGATTCCCATTACGGGTGTCACAGATGCTGTTCATCCACATTTTCTCTAAACAGCATACCCTATGCAATGAAAGTAGCGCTCTCATGACAGAATTATATACTCACATATATGTTCATAAACGCTGATCTTATATTTACGTGCTTCTAGTTATTGATACCGGTAATATGCAATGAAGATTGTTTACTAATCTCTGTTTTGATACACCCACACATATGAACCTACTTCTGCAAAGGTTGACACTGACTTGTTTTTTTCAAGTGGCAAGACAAATGAATATAGGCACACCGTTTTATCTTGGTTGGCAGGACACAGATGGGTTGGGTATTGAATCAAAGTAGGTCACTTTTACATGCTGGTCATCTGGTCGGGTTGGACTGACCTACCAACAATTTCTGTTTTCTTTTCTGAATCTTATGAAAAATTAAAGTATTGAATATACTTTCAAAACTTTATTGATTAAAATAAGATTATATATTTTGATTAATATGGATTTATGAATTATGACGTAACTTAAGTATGTGTTTATTGGCTTTTGACCTGTAAAATAGATGACACCCTAGTAAGCTTGAGGTGCAACAGAAATGTGCTTGGTAGCGAGTTAAAGTAGGTCACTTTTATGTGCTGGTCACACGGTTTGGGTTGGGTTGGAACGACCCATCGACACTTTTTGTTTCTGCTTTTTTAATTTTATAAATAGTTAAGTAAAAATATAACTTCAAACCTTCATTATTAACATACTGCATATTTATGGACTTTTGTCACACTTTTATATGTACCGCTTTTCTCAATTTCATAATATTTAACCTCTTAATACACAAATACAACAGAACTGGCGCATTTCTATATAAGCGGTCTGTAATCTTCACCTCTACTTTTAACAAAAGGTGAGTTTTGAGGCCACAATCACTATGTTCATATACTTTTAGATGTCACTTGTTCAACAGCCATGTCACATATATCCTTAGTTCCACATTCAACCACCTTTTTGTGTATCTTGTACATTTTTCTTAAAAGTTGTGTTTGTTACAGAAAATGTTATAATTGTTTTTTCAAGACTGGATATGAATCTGACAGCAAGTATTTGCTACTCCAATTTCATTCCTACACTGATTAAGTCTTACATCGAAAAGGCCGCCTTTGGGTGGATTTCTAAAGCCCTTCAAACCAATGAGTGAAGTGCAGTAATCGTGTATGTATATCTGGAGATGCAAATCTGTATTATAGCTTTGAGCAATTATTTTAAAGATTTCACATTATTTCTAAGCTGTGTTCTTTAATCTATATGCTGTGTGAGAAAATCTTTCACCACAACTTTGTGTTGTGGCATGTTTTGAAAGACCTTTCTGGTCTTTTGATTATTTTGCCAACAAAGTTGTCACTGATATGTTTTTTCTTATTTTCCTCTGTTCTTGGTTAATTTCATTTTATATTGACTAGATTTCTTTATTGCTTTTCATCTTCTGACTATCTAAATTAGATTTTGCTTCTAGCCTTGAGTTATCTTCAATGGTTTGAGTTTTGGATTTTGTGATATAAGGTATTGTTAAAGTTTTGTTTAATGATTTCTTACTGATGTCATTAATGAAAATTTTTAGCTGGTCTAGTTCATTATTATTTGATGCTCTGGTTTTTATACTTCATAGTATATTAGTATCTGGTAGTCTTGTTGCATTTTCCCATAAGGTTTACATACTTAGAATCTTATTTTACCCTGTTCAAGTTTGATATGTAGCTGAATTTGACTAAGCCCTGATAAATTTTCTTAACCATAGCTGTTTGTCATACTTATAAGTCTCTTTATCGCTTCATCAGTTCATCCACATTCTCCGAAGAGCATACCCTATGAAATAAAAGCAACACTCTCATGACTGTGAATTATTATCTCATATATATCTTTATATCTGCTGATCTTATATTTATACGCTTCTGGTTATTGATATGATATCTGTAAAATGCAATGAAACCTGTTTACTTACCTCTCCTCCATCTTCCACTAGCTTTACCTGAATGTTTTGTCACACTTAACTGTGCATTCTCTATTTTCTCTGTTTTGATACACACACATATATGAACCTACTCCTAAATGGACATGTGTCAAGCAATTGTTCAGTGTGTTTGGTTCAGTGGAGTAGTTTTCCAAATTTTGTGTACTAATTAGTAGTAATGTTTATGATATACTGTTAGCTTAGTTTTATAAATCCTTAGTTGGTTTGGGTCCTAGCTAGGTTTTATGTGGAATAGCTCTTACTTGATGTTAATGTTGTAAGTCATCTTGACATGAAAGAATCACACTATCGTTTTTGCAACAGGTACCTGTTACTCCAATCTCTTTCCTACACTTCTTAAGCCATACATTGAAAAGGCTGCATTTGAATGGATTTCTAGTGCCCTTCAAACCAACGAGATAAGCTTGTATTTGTGCAGGTAACGTTGATTCCAAACGCTTTGATTTTCTAAGCTAGGGTTTTGAAAAGTTTCAAGATACGATTATGATCCACTCATCCTTCCCGCCCTTACCCTATATACCATATAATCTGTAGTCACCGGTGTCCCACACCACCGTTTATCTCTTCACTTTGCTGGTCGATTCCCATTACGGGTGTCACAGATGCTGTTCATCCACATTTTCTCTAAACAGCATACCCTATGCAATGAAAGTAGCGCTCTCATGACAGAATTATATACTCACATATATGTTCATAAACGCTGATCTTATATTTACGTGCTTCTAGTTATTGATACCGGTAATATGCAATGAAGATTGTTTACTAATCTCTGTTTTGATACACCCACACATATGAACCTACTTCTGCAAAGGTTGACACTGACTTGTTTTTTTCAAGTGGCAAGACAAATGAATATAGGCACACCGTTTTATCTTGGTTGGCAGGACACAGATGGGTTGGGTATTGAATCAAAGTAGGTCACTTTTACATGCTGGTCATCTGGTCGGGTTGGACTGACCTACCAACAATTTCTGTTTTCTTTTCTGAATCTTATGAAAAATTAAAGTATTGAATATACTTTCAAAACTTTATTGATTAAAATAAGATTATATATTTTGATTAATATGGATTTATGAATTATGACGTAACTTAAGTATGTGTTTATTGGCTTTTGACCTGTAAAATAGATGACACCCTAGTAAGCTTGAGGTGCAACAGAAATGTGCTTGGTAGCGAGTTAAAGTAGGTCACTTTTATGTGCTGGTCACACGGTTTGGGTTGGGTTGGAACGACCCATCGACACTTTTTGTTTCTGCTTTTTTAATTTTATAAATAGTTAAGTAAAAATATAACTTCAAACCTTCATTATTAACATACTGCATATTTATGGACTTTTGTCACACTTTTATATGTACCGCTTTTCTCAATTTCATAATATTTAACCTCTTAATACACAAATACAACAGAACTGGCGCATTTCTATATAAGCGGTCTGTAATCTTCACCTCTACTTTTAACAAAAGGTGAGTTTTGAGGCCACAATCACTATGTTCATATACTTTTAGATGTCACTTGTTCAACAGCCATGTCACATATATCCTTAGTTCCACATTCAACCACCTTTTTGTGTATCTTGTACATTTTTCTTAAAAGTTGTGTTTGTTACAGAAAATGTTATAATTGTTTTTTCAAGACTGGATATGAATCTGACAGCAAGTATTTGCTACTCCAATTTCATTCCTACACTGATTAAGTCTTACATCGAAAAGGCCGCCTTTGGGTGGATTTCTAAAGCCCTTCAAACCAATGAGTGAAGTGCAGTATTAGCTGTTTGTCACACTTTTATATGTCTCACTTTTCTTAATTTCATAATATTTAACCTCTTAATACACAAATACAACAGAACTGGCGCATTTCTATATAAGCGGTCTGTAATCTTCACCTCTACTTTTAACAAAAGGTGAGTTTTGAGGCCACAACCACTATGTTCATATACTTTTAGATGTCACTTGTTCAACAGCCATGTCACATATATCCTTAATTCCACATTCAACCACCTTTTTGTGTATCTTGTACATTTTTCTTAAAAGTTGTGTTTGTTATAGAAAGTGTTATAATTGTTTTTTCAAGACTATATATGAATCAAACAACAAGTATTTTTCAAGACTGGATATGAATCAAACAGAAAGTGTTATAATTGTTTTTTCAAACCCTTTTCCGTCTGCTTGCTTATACAGTCACTACGGACATCTGCAGTCATGGATCGTTTGATCACTTCACTTTCATGATTATCATCCAATTATTTTCCCAAGTTAGTTTGTTTCTGCCGTTGGTTGTTTATTTCCGTTTTATGCTTCTACTCGATTTCTACAGGTAACGTTGCTATCTAAACTAGGGTTTTGCAATATCAGTCATCTGGTTAATCCCCTTCTAGCCTTCTCTTTTTCACGGTAAAATCATCAACTGATTTTTCTTATTTTCCTCTGTTCTTGGTTAATTTCATTTTGTATTGACTAGATTGCTTTTCATCTTCTGACTATCTAAATTAGATTTTGCGTCTAGCCTTGAGTTATCTGTTTGCTTCAATGGTTTGAGTTTTGGATTTTGTGATATAAGGTATTGTTATAGTTTTGTTTAATGATTTCTTACTTATGTCATTAATGAAAATTTTTAGCTGGTCTAGTTCATTATTATTTGATGCTTTGGTGTTCATACTTCATAGTATATTAGTATCTGGTAGTCTTGTTCTATTCCCAGGTTCCCTTTTATTATATAAGCATGGCAGTTCTTGTTCATTTTCTTAACACAGCTGTTTGTCATACTTATAAGTCTCTTTATTGCTTCGTCAGTTCATCAATATTCTCTGAAGAGCATACCCTATGAAATTGAAAGCAACACTCTCATGACGAGCAAACTTCTATCCATCTTAATTCGTTTATAGGTTTTGATAACTAAGCATCGAGACCGGTGTTTAGACTTAGAGCATTAAATGACTCAAATAAGAAACACCAATACTTTTAAGTGGGAGGGGGGGGGGGGTGTTGAGTGCTATAGAGTTACTTGAGTTATTTCCTTAGAGTATCTCCTCCTCTCTTATCACTTGGTATTGTCTCGTGAGATCTTCTCTTTGTTGAGGATAGCTGTTGATTTGTACACAGAGGGACACGATGGCAGACATGGTGCTAGCAGCAGAAATGGTGAAGAGAGGGTGGTTTGGGGCCTCGCTCCAAAAATGAAATGGTTGAGGAATTCTTCCTAGGGCTGCACACCCTCAATCTTAACCAAGTGCCCGTAGCAATTGCAATCGGGTAAGTGTTGCTAAAGTTATTGAGTTTAAAGAACATTTGAAGAACGGGGATGATTAGGTGGCACATGTCGGAGAGCTAATGATAGTTGTGGGGTTGTTGAATGATCAAACTGATCTGGAAAGACAAGAAGTGGAGGGTAGACCATGGTAGGGGTGGTAATGTTATAGGAGTTGCTAATCGGCTGTGTTGCACTTTCAAAACATTTGAGGACTACAAACACCCATGCTCTGAGGTGTTATCCGATTAACAGGGGTTCGGTATCCGATCCAAATGCTTGAAGGGGAGCCGCTTGAACGGTGGGACTATGTTGGCCAAAACCTTTACAAGTAAATGAATGAAGTGTGTAATTATTATAAAACAAAGGGACAAATAGTCTCATTTGGTTGTAAAGGAAATCACAAATTATGAGGTATAACATGAAACGTGAGCCCTCACCTGGAGTGTGTTTGTGGGGAAGATCAAGAACCGTTTCTCCAACGTGGGAGCTATCCAGCATTTCAAGAGAGACTGCAATTTTCCATGAGGTTGTCCCCCCGATGAGGATCCCTCGTTGCCGTATGAATATAGTGCCACATTCCATAACAAATAAATTGCATATTGTCAATGGCACCTGCTTTTGCAACTCAGCATCCTGCACTCACCCGACTATACAGCTACGGGCACTCGCTTCAAGTTGAGGGCGTGGAGAAGGGCTGTAAACAAACCGAAAGAACATGAACAAGGCTTGTTCGTGTTCGTTCATTTAACTATAACCGAACAAATAAACAAACAAAAATAGATAAACGAACGAATATCTGTGTTCGTGTTTGTTTGTCTAATATTAGCCGAACAATAAACAAACGGGTTTTTTGTGTTCGATTGTTTAGAAGATTTGTTAGTACGTGTAAATTTATGTTCATTCGTTTAAATTATAAAGAATGTAAATAAAGGAACACAAACATGTATATACACACATTACAATGCAAATCAAACATTATCAAACACAAATAAATACTATATATGTGTGTGTGTGTAATAAACGACAGTTCACCAACATAAACGAATGAACAAGACAATTGTTTGTGATCATTGTTTATCTAAACGAATAAATAAACGAACTTATTGTTGAACAGTTCATGAACACTTTGCCAAATAGTTTGGTTCGTTTACAACCATAGCGTGGAGAGTTAGTCATTCACACGGTGAGGCTATGAACCACCGTCTCTTTTGCCATTGCCTTGTGGAGACCGAGTGCGAGGCTAGGAACCACCGTCTCTTTCGCCATTGTTGCGACCAGCACCTTGTTTGCCAATAATCTTCATGTGAAATCAAAAGCTTTACTCAAACAAACAGAAGACCTGGAGAATACTAAGTGATAAGAGACGAGAGATACTCTATAAGGAAGAAATACACATAACCCTATAGCACTCAACACACATCCCTCATAGGGAGAGGCACCTTGTCTTTCATCGAGTCTTCATATGAAATCAAAAGCTTTATCCATTCAATGTTGTGAGACTAAGCACCGATGCGAGACTCGTGCATCTTCTGGGTTTGGTCTTTTTTTAGGTATGTTGGCTTGACGAGGAAGTCACATGTTTTAGTAGGGAAGTTCGTAAGAACCCATCTAACATGGAAAGAGGAATGAAAGTCAAAGCGCCTTATAAATCTAAAGTTGAGGTCTACTAATAACATCCATCATGATTTTAAGCTACTTTAAAAAAAGGAATATCTTTAAATATAATTGTTGGTTTTAGGTTTGATATTATGGTGGGTTTTTTTTAAAATGAGTGATTTTATGAAATTATGGTTTAATACTAAAAGGTGTTTTTAAAATTAAATCGTGTTTTGACATATTTCCTAAAATATATTTTTTTGGTAACCAAATGGCTTCCCCTCCCTAAGGCCATCCGTAAAGCTCCCTCTCTTCCCAAACCAATCCAAATGCCACATCAGCGTCACATCAACTTTTTTTACTTTTTCCTTCCCAACTCAAATCAACCCAAAACCCTAGTAGCACCTTTCCTAAACAACCCAAATATTTTTCTCTCTCTTCACTCTCACTAAAAAACCAAAAAAACAAAGAAAAAAAAAAGCTGCAACTTTCATAGGGTTAGCGGACCCGAGGTGAAAAAATTTGGAAGGAACCCGAAACCTCCGTAGGGGTATTCCCGAACATCTCTTTTGAACCCAATGCAACCCGAATCTCTTCGGGAGTAGCCTCACGAATGGACTAAGAGGTTGAAAGTTCAAATCTCGTAGTAAACAAAAGAGTAGATTTATGATTATATTTATGATTATATATATATAGTGAAAAGTTCATTTGAGAACCGTTTTTATTGCGAGAACTAATCTTAGCCGTCCAATTCCCTCTTCTTCAATTGGATTGCCCACCCATGAATTCTTTACATGCACCCTGCCACACCCGATTCCCCCACGCTCTTCATCCATGAATTCCATTATCCAAAATGAACGGCTAAGATTGGTTCTCGCGGTTCTCGCAATAAAAACGGTTCTCAAATGAACCCTCCCCTATATATATATATAGTCGTTTATGTGACAACTTTGACCTTATGGTATTTTTTGTCTGTTGTATACTTGGATTAACCGAAACAAGAAATTGGTTTAACATGAAGTTTTTATTTTTGCACTTATTTCATATGTTTGCCTAATGTTGTACATAATTTTTGTTATGCACGCACATATGCATATTAATTGTAAGACTAGATATAGTTGACTTGTATTTTTGTCGCGTATTTTTTATATATCCCAAATGCGGATGTGTTTGGTTGATTATATATGTGTATATATTTATGTTTTCGTCTATTTTGGTTTAGAAGAGACATGCATGACAATTACAACCCCTTCATATGTAAAATTAATGGAATAAGTTTCAAATTTTGTTATCTTATTTAGTTTCCGATATAGTGTTTGAAAAAGGAGAGAATTACATAGATTAGGAGGTCTCTCTAAGGCTTCATTGGTTGCTAAGGCAAGTGAGAGCTAGACGACCAAAGCGAACTATCCATGTGTTTTGCCTTTAGGATTGGACCTCAATTAATGCACTTGCTTGTGACAATCAAACTTAGAATTAGTGGGCAAGTGTATAATGTTATTATTTCGTAAATTTGCATCACTATTTTATTTTGTAGTTATATTCTTGAAATATGACATTAAAATAGAATGGACCGACCATATGAAACTATGAGTTTTGGTGTTACATATGAAACTATGTAAGCTTCAGCTAATCTCATATGAGTTCTATGCAGTTATCTCCATCAAAAATCAAATATCGGTCAAGGACCGAGATTTGAAATAGCGGTTATCGCGGTGAGATATCGGTGGGATATCGGATTTTTATATTATGTAGAACATATGTATATATAATCAAAATCATAAAAAAATTAAATAAAAAGCATAGAACTCCAAGTCAAAAGAATAAGGTCTCTATTTGTTGCTTGTACAAGAACGAAACAAGCAAGGGAAATGTGTGTTAATTAGGTTTTAAGGTTGAGAATTAGGCTATTAAAGTGGACAGAAGAAAATCTCGGTCAAATCTCGGCTAAATATCGGTCAATCTCGGCCAATCTCGGCGAGAATATCAGTTCCCATACTTACAACCGATATTTTTCCCAAGTCCGAGATCCGGGATCTCGCCGAGATTAACTGCACAGTATGAGTTTTGGTGTTACAATAGTGGTGAGCATGATTGAACAAATAGTCTTATTGATCTCGAAAATTGATTTATGAAATAAATCAATAGGTTCCATGAGTATTTTTGTCATAGATTTCAAGTCGGTATACAATAACTAGAATTATTATTAATAAATAATATATGGATTTAGTATCTAAAAGTGTGCCGAAGTTGTCTATTTTTCTATTGTGTATACCCAACTTTCAAAACTACCATTTAGTGTTCTAGATTGCAGGTAATTTTCTTAATTTTGATTTATTTTTAAATTTCACATCACTAAATTATTATTATTATCCATGCTAAAAAAAAGTAGAAAGAATCAGAATGATGAAGAACAGAAGAACCGGTAAACATGAAGATGAAGCATGTTTGAAGATGAAGATCAAATCTGATGAAGATCAAATCTGATGAAGATGAACCATGATGAAGATGAATCAATAAATCGCATATGAAAAGAACAACCTAAATCAGATCTAAAAGCTCATTAAAGGGGTTCTGTTTTGAAGGATTAACACTAAAACACAAATGAAGATCAAAACCCACCTTCAAAGAACTCAAATCTGGGGAGCAAATGGAACCCTAAAACATGAATAATCAAACAAGAACCTTGAAAATTCAGATGTCGGCAACAAAAATTGAACAATAACTCAAATCTAGAACAAGAACTTAGATCTTAAACATTAGCAATGGATGAATCGACAAACCCATTTGAACGAAAAACTCCATAACAGCAGATGAATCAAACCTATTCACAAAATAGATGGTCAAACGTGTTCACAAAATAGGGATTCAAGAACAAGAAGTCCATAGCAACAGATAAATCGACATCTTGAACCCTGAGCACTCTCGAAGAACCCGGATCGTACAAAGAACACGACTCAACAGCTCGAACAAGAAATCGCAAATCTTTAGTTGACGAAGAAGACCAATCAACTTCCCTAAGATGACCAATCGACTTCCCCTTTCGATTGTAACCGTCCCCTTTCAAAGAACCGCAGAATGATATGCAAGATCGATGGTGATGGATGATGGTGGTGATGGTGTAGTTGATGGTGGCAGCCATGGAGTTCTTGAGCGATGGTGACCTTCAAAAGCGATAGTGGTGATGGTGCAGTCGCCAGTGATCAATGGTGCAGTCGCTTTATTATTATTGTTATTGTTGTTGTTGTTGTTGTTATTATTATTATTATTATTATTATTATTATTATTATTATTATACAAAAAACGTCAGCGGATAACCTGACACTTAATGGTAGATTTAGAAATTTGAGTACACTAAATGGTAGTTTTGAAGGTTGGGTATACACAATAGTAAAACATGACAACTTCGGTATACTTTTGGATACTAAACCCATAATACATTGGTTGAATACATTTAAGATGCTTAATACCATTGTTATGGGTTTGACCTGTACACAATAATACATTTGGTTCAATGGTGAAGTTACAGACCTTCTCATGAAATCAGTTAGGGCATTGAAGTCTATGGATGCAAAATCAATATCTCTCACATTACTTTGATTTTTCGTGTTCCTTTACACCCTAAGCATCATGATATAAAAATCAACAAGCTTATAAGGAATTATAGGCATTTGACATTTTGGTTTCTATAATCTTAATCTACAAGTCTAGTTCGTACATCAAAATTTTGAAAGGATTATAATCTTAATCTCCTTACTTGCACCAAAATAACTAATGTTCGCAAAACAGATCGGATACCTAGATTAATTAAAAAGATAACAACTAATATTGCTAACACTCAAACACTCAAATACATGTTACCTCTACCTGGCATAACAAGCGGGTAATCAAACACTAGTATACTATCAATTGACAAACTGATTTGCCAATTTCTCATGATAAATTAAAGGGTAACATGGTAAATATACCATTCATACATGAACTTCTCAATCTCTCACAATATTGAACATTGGAATTGCCGGTTCGGTTTTCTTCTTTATTTTTTCCACCTATGCATTCTCTTCACTTTTGATGGCAGAAGGCAAAATTCAATATGTTCTTCTTTCTTGATCAATCTACTTGGGTTTTCTTTCTTCTTACTATTCCTCGAATGCTTTCTCTTTGTTTCGTTAGCCTGTTGCCCTCACTTCTCGAGTGGGGGTTGCCGATTGTAGGAAAAAATGAAAAATTGATACCTCTTTTGACTTTTGAACCAATTTAGGACATGTAAAAATGTAACTAATTTTTCTATACTAATTTTTTATAAATACGTCATTACTTATTAGCAGTTCGTATTTCTAATATTTAATTTTTTAAATGAATGATTTGAATTAAAATCAAAGGGAAAAACATTTTTACTTTAGACCTGGCTGAAGCATTGTTAACTTTGTGTTTATCAAGATTAAGGATAATTAGAGTAAAAATGTAATGATATTAAATTCGGTTACCACGACGTGTCATAATCTATTTGAAACGGATACATATATAAACGTTATATATAAATTTGTCTTAAACCCGGGGCAACTCGCGGGCTACCAAAACCTCGTTCATATAAAATATAGGAGTATATATAAACTTATGGTCTTATTTATTTATTTTTGTTAATGACGACATAATTAAGTAAGTAGTATCTTCATTTTGCAAGGTACTAAAAATGTCAAGGAATTACACAACTAAGAAAAATCTCAGCCAGGAAAAGCTAGTAATATATATGAATAAAACTCATGTACAGTTAATTAAGGGTGACAATATATATATATATATATATATATATATATATATATATATATATATATATATATAGGCAAAAGTTCAAACGAGAACTGTTTTTCGTACGAGAACTGTGAGAACCAATCTTAGGCGTCCAATTCCCCCTTTTTCAATTGGATTGTCCACCTATAAATTCCTTACATGCACCTTGCCACACTTAACCCCCCACGCTCTTCATCCGTGAATACCACTTACCACTCAAATAACCAAGATTGATTCTCGCAGTTCTCGTACGAAATATTTGTATGAATAGAAAACTAAATCTAAACCGTTGATCAACTAAATTCAAAGGCTAAGATTTAAAAAGGAAAACTAATGTATATTTAAACTGTAACGCCAAAATTTCAAAAATTTACATATTAATTTTTTTTAAAACATCGCAACGGAATTAAATATTAATCTCATTAAATACTAAACAGTTAACCGTTAAGCAAAGAAACATCATTAAGAAACCACTATGCTACCAAGTAGTCAATCATCATAGTAAAACTTGTTTACATTCTTTCAAAAGTCAACCACAAGTTGGTAATAATAAACAAGTACGAGTACAAGTTCAAGTTGGTAATATAAAAGCATCTTCACCCTATTGTGCCTATGCTCACCAGGCCACACACTACGCCACATTGTGCCCACGCTCACCAGGCCACACACTACGCCACATGCACAAATACAAGATACATTTCAAAGAAACAAGTATCAGTTTTATTCTCGTGAGTCAGCAGTAAATACAACAAAACCACACATAAAACATTAATTAAACAAGTTCAAGTTTTAATCAATAAATCTCAACTTGTAACTTGACCCACCCACATACACCATAAAATCCCTGCATAGTCAAGTATCATCATTTAACATCATCATGTACATCATTATACATCATAAACATCTTAAGGCATTGTTATCATCATTAGACATCATTAGCTTCGTAAACATATTTCATCTCTATCCATCGTTTGTCAATTCTTAATGAGCTCGAGCTCGTTAAGGCTCGGCTCGTTTCAAGCTTTTAACAATCTGAGTTCGAGTAACTCACGAGTAGCTTGACTCATTTACAACCCTAGCTGGGGCTGAGGCTGAAGCCAGAGTCGGAGCTAGAGATTATATGTATTAAAAAGTGTTAGGTAAAGGAGCTGGATCTGAAAATTATAAAATTACGTAAAAAGGCATACGATCATATATATATATATATATATATATATATATATATATATATATGGTATGAATCAATGAAGAACTATTTTTATTTGAAAAACTTAAACAACTAATGTGAGTCAATCATTTAAAAGAAAAAAAAAAGAAAAAACCTAAAGCTTCTCATCTCCTCCATATTCATCACCAGCCACCTCCCTTTAAAAGAACTTATTAAATATTTAATTAACCATAATGTATATAAAATTATGATTTTTAACAAAAAAAATTATAACAATACATTCAGTTTTTTATCCTCTTTAATTCAAAATCGATCTCGGCATATTTCTGAAAAAAGAAATTTTGAAAATGCATATGCTTCTATGAAAATGCATATGCATCTTTATGTAATAAAATGCAAGTTTTGAAAATGCAATAAACCCCAAGATGCATAAATAAAAATAATACATGAACCATGAATATTTATAATCTTAGTGCATTTTTGTAACGCCCATTACCTTTTATAAATTGTAAATAATCAAGGAATTAATTAAATTAATCAAGTATCTCATTATTGGACTCCTTATTTATTTTAGATCATTGAGTTGTTATGGGCTTTGAATATGTAATTATATACACATTAGACTTGGTCCAAATTTTGGGACTTGAAAATTTATTTATGCGTTTGGGCTTAAGGGAAGTTAGGAAAGTATAAAGGGAGTTTTAGGGCACAGCCCTCAAGAGCTATAGTAACCATCTTGAAGGAAAACTATAGGTTGTGCATGTGTGTGTTCTTGCTTCATCGAGAGACCAAGAGGAAGAACCAACAATGTGCTCCCTCAAATCGACGGGAACTTCAAAGAAATCGACAAGGTAAGATTTCTTACACACTAGGAGTGATTAATGAGGTTTTGTTGCAGTTGATTAGAAGTTTATAGTGGGTTATGGGGCTGTTCTTTTTGCTCAACAAAACAGAAAAATGAGAATGTTAATCAGTTTTTGGAGGTTAAAATCTTTATAAAAACTCAATTAAAAGATGAGGAAGTAAGCCCATTACCCTCTAGTATATATATATATATAGGAAAGGGTTCAAACGAGAACTGTTTTTCGTACGAGAACTAATCTTGGTCATTCAAGTGGTAAGTGGAATTCATGGATGAAGAGTGTGGGGGGATTGAGTGTGGCAGGGTGCATGTAAGGAATTCATGGGTGGGCAATCCAATTGAAGGAGGGGGAATTAGACGGCTAAGATTGGTTCTCGCAGTTCTCGTACGAAAAACAGTTCTCGATTGAACTTTTGCCTATATATATATATGAATCTGATTATATTTGACACACACATATATATATAGTCTGGTCGTAGTATATATATACACACACATATATATATATATATAATAAATCTGAATTACAAATTAGTTAGGTATGTGGAATTGCAAATTAGTTAGATTTTGAGAATTGCAAATTAGTATATCTTGAGAATTGCAAATTAGTTATAATTTGGAAGATTGCAAACTAGTTATAAAAGTGAATTGCAAATTTGTTGTATTTGTGAATTGAAAATTAGTTATATCTTGGGAGATTGCAAACTAGTTATAAAAGTGGATTGCAAATTAGTTATATCGTGTGAATTGCAAATTTAGTTATATCATGCGAATTGCAAATCATGCCAACAAAGGGAATCGCAAACTGGGCTTTAAGCCTAATAATCGCAAATTAGACCAAAGTGTTGAATTGCAAAATAGACAAAGGTGTTGAATCACAAAATAAGCAAAAATTGTTGAATCGCAAAATAGGAAAAATGGGTTAGCTGCAAATTAGACAAGATTGGTGAATCGCAAATTGGGGGATAACCCTCAATCACAAATCTGTAACTTTAACAACGGATGGACTAGGACCAAGTGTTGACGTGATCAGCAATGTATTGTAGGTTTTCGCTGACCTTACGTAGTTGTTACCGAAGTATTGCTATTTACCGCAGTTGCACCTAGTTGCTAATCAGGTGAGTTTACTATTCTTGTGTGATTTGTACTATGATGTGCCGGTATGTTATTTAAACATAGCTAGGTGAACGTTATTACAGCTTTGGCAATTATTGTGCAGTTGAGCAGTTCTCACGCCTATGTGGCGTTATGTGTGATTCCGTATACTTGTTACCTAAATATGTGGATCTGGTATAATAAGCAACTACTATGTTAGTTCACTAAGTTTATGCTTAACAGTGTGTATTTAAATGTTTGAGGACCGTCTCGCGTAGACAAGGACAAGGTGCCAGCGTGACAACTGTTTTTCGCAAATTTCCAAACTCTGATATTTAATTTTAAATGATGAACCGTGTGGGCTGGTGATTTAATTAAGACACATTATGAATGTTTTACGATTTAAATTTTAATGAATTAGTGTGTTGTTATTTATTAGTCTTTCAAAAAAAATCTTTTTTGGGGGCGTTACAATTTCATATACCAAATAGCGATTTCATAAATTAAAATACACTTACAACACAAACATTTTACATGAATTTCAAACAAAAATGAAAAAGAGAAAAGCAATACCCAAGTTCATCTTTATCACCAAAATTTCAAAATTAAATCTAAAAAATGCAGTTACTCAATCGATCACTTAAAATCAAAACTTGACTGATTAAAAAGCAGACAAGGCAAGGATAAATAAACAATGAGAGCTTTGCCAGAGTTATTGATCTAGGAACCATGTACCTAAAAAGTTAATCCAAACAAAAATGCACCCCAATCATGTTACATAACTCAAAAATCAGACCTAACATAGTACTTTTACCTAAATACTATAAAAACCTTTAATCTAGAGGTGATGATTTCATCTTTGTTTTAGACCAAAAATGTTAATCCAAATGAAAATGCTCTGCTCACTAATTTAGGTTTTGAATCATGTAATCAAAATGCAAACACCAATTTCCACATATTTTACTTCTGGTTTGGTTAACATTCTCATTGTTCCCGTTAGATTTTATTGACTAAGTAGAGTGGATAGATTTTCAAAAGTGGTTGATTTCATCTTCATCTTATATGATAGTTTATTCCTTTGTGTCATGTTACATGCTTCATGCCTTCAAATCGTCAACATAAACGATGGTCTCACACTGGCATCTTCTCGGGATGGAATCAAAAGAGTAAAGCAAAATCTAAGAAATCACCGACAATGAAAAGAGATGATTCTATGCAGGTTATGGTGGTGGTTGGCGATAACGTATCTGTAGTAGCTGATTTAAAGTCTGAAGAGAGGGTAGGAGAAGGAAACTGTCAAGCCGAGAGAAAAGTACATGTGTGTTTTGGGAGAGAAGTGGGGAAAGTAAGATATTTTAGGAGAGATCAAACGTAAAGTTCCAACAGTAACCTTTCATGTGCAAAGTTATGTACGTGATACTGAAATATTTTTCATTTTTTTATTTTAATCTCATCCCTCCATTAATTAATCTAATGGTTATAATAGATTCTTTAAGTTCTTCAAATAAGCCATTATTCTTTATTGATCCTTATATATATATATATATATATATATATATATATATATATACACACACACACATAATAAAATATAACTCACACACATTCATAAACATGTCTATGTGCAATATATGGTTCATATAAACTTACATCGTGAATATTTTATTAATAATCACTTTTATAATAATAAACCATCTAATATATATTTGATTATAAAAAAGAACAATAAACATGTGTGCATGCAAATCACTTTTATTACAATAAATCATCTAATACAAAAAACCCGCACTTACATGCATATGTAATATGTAATATATAATAATAATAATAATAATAATAATAATAAGATGATGATGATGATGATGAATTAAGAAACTTCCAATTATCGCAAGGGCGACTTCAAAGACGACGAATGAAAGAAAAAATTGAATATCTTTCATGGCTAGGTTAGGGTTTGGATATAACTTTAGTTATGAGGGTATTATTGTAATCTTATTAAATGGTAATCCTAAGCATAATCCATAAGCAAGAAAAGACTTTTATTTTGGACGATTATGTTTTTAATAATCTCTTCAAGATTTTAACACCCGAATGAGATTGTGAAAACTAGAATCACATGCCCATATAATGATTCTCCGTAAACCCGTTGTCGAACACACCCTATATATGCATGGAGTACTTAAAGCACAAGATTTATTATATATATCATTGAGTTTCACGTAATTTGATGAGAAAATTATTTAAAGCATTTGCACCCACAATATGTAGCTAATTAATTTGTCTGGCTGCTCAAGATATATGTTCTTCCACCTAAACAAGAAAATGCAAAATGAATCAATAAACGATATTATATACACGGAAGAATTTTCAATATAGTTCATACTTCATTCTGATAGACTAATTTTAGCCTTTGGGTCAATGATAACAATGATTCAGATTTCATTTTAAAATTTGGGCGGAGCGACATTTTCATAATTCATATGTGATACTTTTACAAATCATATGTGATTGTATACTGAATCACGTGTAATTGAATATTAAAATTTTAGCACTATGTCTTTTACATGGACTTTATTGAACACAACTCTATATACACGAGTAGTTTGCATATATGCATGTTGAAAATTATTTTAATATCATAATTAAATAAAGCTTTGAGACATATATACATACCATGTTGCTAGCCATGAGAATCTGTCTTGTATTGACACCATTCTGACATTCAAAAGAAAAAAAACTTTCAACCCCCCTTAATTAATAAATAATTGATTGCCAATTAAGTTAATGAAATCAAAACTTGATTAATTTCCATTAATTAATAATTACATGACACATGCACTCACCTCTTTCAAAGAAGCATGACCAGCTTCCCCTCCGATTCCATTTATTGTCACTTCTACTTGTCTTACACCCGAATATGCCCCTTGAAACGTACCCAAGTTATCATGTGATCGACTAGTAGAATTAATTAATTATAATTAAAGAACATAAAAATTGTTAATGATGATTGATTAATTAATTAATTATAGTCAATTACCTCCAAAGTATTTGCAATAGTAAGTCCTAGATCATTATGGCACTGGGTAGAAAGGATGACACTCTCAATACCCGGTGTGTTGGCTCTTATGTCAAGTATGAGTTGCCTAAACTCATGAGGCAGATAGCTAACAAACTCAGGAATGTTGACACGTCGCTGCAAATAGTTTTCCGCAAAAAACTCGTGTCAAATAACTTTTTGCGGCAAAAGTATTAACTTTTGGCGGCGAACGACAACGGACCCGGATCTTGCCATGTCACACCTTTTTGCGGCGTCGTTTCTTAAAGACCTTTTGTGGCGACAGTTTTACTTATTTTTTAATAAATAATTCTTTTTCAGGCTAGAAGAGGAAATTAAGGAAAAAAACATGATAAAGTAGCTAACTTTTGTTGGAATTTGTGGTTTTAAATATTAAAGTTTTGTTGTTGAGCACATAGAAACGTTAGTCTAATCACATACAAGTCTTACTAATATTACAAGTCAAAGGTCTACATACCTTCCATCATCTACCGGCCGGGGTGCATTCGATGTCACAAAAACCCAAACTCCGAGCATATATACGCCACCTGCCACCATACTCTATGTTTTTCCGATCACTTCTTCTTGTGATGACCTTCCCAGATTATATTTCGTATCAATCTCCCTCGTCGATAAACTTAGGTGTATTCTCGGGAATTTGGCATACTTCAAGCACTCCCACGCCTTACCAATATCCTCCTTAGTGCAACTCGCCAAGGTACAAATCACTAGCACACGACCATCATCGTCATTAGTTATATTATTTCCAGCCTCATGTGCGATCAACTTAACACTTTCTAGATCATCATCTTTATTGGAATTCAAAAATCCTACTTCAATTATATCAACACCAAGTTTAGCAATTTGATGGGCAATGCCAAGCTTTTGTTTCGGGGCCATGTCAGTGCCAAGAGGGTGTTCGCCTTCCCGTAGAGTGGTATCGAAAACCCGAACATAGTTCGGATC
Source organism: Dittrichia graveolens (assembly GCA_038502395.1). Taxonomy (NCBI): domain Eukaryota; kingdom Viridiplantae; phylum Streptophyta; class Magnoliopsida; order Asterales; family Asteraceae; genus Dittrichia; species Dittrichia graveolens. The sequence continues at coordinate 72,228,244 of JARJIL010000005.1, read as the reverse complement.
TTGAATATGGTTTAGGATGTATTCTTGATGGAAGGAGCATGCGATCGAAAATAATTTTCGAGTTCAGGCTATTGAGGGCTTATGATAAGAAATCGAGGGTAGTGGTGGTGGTCGGAGATCGAAGAGAGAGCATATGTATATAAGAGGAGCATTGGCATGGTGCCAAGGAAGGAAATTAATGAAACGAACGATTTGATTGAATCAATAGTAAGCCAAATTAAAAGGGATATGATATATATAGGGGAAGGTTCATTTGAGAACCGTTTTTATTGCGAGAACCAATCTTAGCCATTCATTTTGGATAATGGAATTCATGGATGAAGAGTGTGGGGGGATTGGGTGTGGCAGGGTGCATGTAAGAAATTCATGGGTGGGCAATCCAATTGAAGGGGGGAATTGGATAGCTAAAATTGGTTCTCGCGGTTCTCGCAATAAAAACGGTTCTCAAATGAACTTTTCACTATATATATAGGTATATATATATATATCGGATAGGGTTATTATAAGAGGGAATAATCATAAGATGTGTAAGAGGGATTATAAGCCATTAGATTTCATAGAAAGTCAATAATAGATGGTCAAAATCTAATTTTTAGTAACTGTCAGTTTAATAAGGCTTAAGGGTAATTTGGGAAATTAAACAAATAAATCAGCTCTAATCATCCTAAAATCACGTTGGCTCACTAATTTAAAAATGAAGATCTTCCAGAATCAAGTGATCCATAGTTTTCATTAAAAATGAAATTGATTCAATGTCGATCTTCATCAAAAATTCAAAATAAAATTCTACAATTGTAACATACGGTCTAATTTCGATGAAAAACATGTAATTCCAATCATTGATAAAATTCTATTGAAAATTGATAGATGTAATTCCAATCTATACCCAACTTTCAAACAAACTGATGATTATGAATTAACAAGTACCTCAGAATTTATAAGCTACAAAAGCAAATTTGCTATAAAGAAGAAATTAAAGACCCAAGATCTTGATGATTCGACCAGGGGCGGACCCAGGATTTGAAATGGATGGTAGCACGGACCTAAAATTTGAAATGGATGGTATCTCAAAAAAATCAAAAATTACACTACGCGTACAAAATTGGATGGTGTCCCGTGACCCATTCGAATACCCTTGGGTCCGCCCCTGGATTCAACCACACATAAACGGGTAATTAAAACAGAGTGATTGCACCTTCGCCGATGCTAATTAAAGCATAATTATTTAACGCAACTGATGAAAATAATTCATTGATTAAAACTGTACAACTACATGATGCATAAGATTTGATTAACAAAAACAAAACAAAAAGAACATTTGCACCTAGAAAAGTTGATGAAAAGAAAATAGATACTCCCAGTAAAATTGATGAACCCAACATAAAAGGGTATCTGCTACCTAAAAAAATCAATGCATAAAAGAAAATAAGAAAAGGCATATGTTATGATGCAATAAAAATTGTCGGCGATTTTAAACCTAAGAAAATTTGATCCGAAAATAGCATGCTTTTTGAGGCAAGAAAAATGTACCTCCCACTGGTTTTGCGGCCAGCAACTACTTTGTAGGTAAAGAGTTAATGATTTTCTTCTTCGGTCTATATCTCATCGGAGATGCATACCTTGAATCTTTGATTTGTTTTTCTTATGCGAAATGGTCGGAACATCTCAACGTTGCAAATCTTATGAGTCTAACTAAAAAGGATCGCGGGAGTGCGCGACGGGTTAGTCGCCGGTGAACAGGTTGGAACATTTGTACGTCATGGGAGAGAAACAACAAATAGCTACCCTATCAACGGTCACCACCGGCAAAACTAGGGTTTTGGGTGGCGATGGTCGATATAAATATTAGAGAGAGAGAGAGACATAAAGATGTACCGTATTTATGTGTTATGTAGGGAACGGATATGTGATTAATTAGAGAGAGAAAGGGAAAGTCTTTCCTTATTTTAAAGATTTTGGAATGTCAAATGTAACGTCCTGAGTTTGGGCCTAGTAGTTACTTAGGCATTGGTACGTTAAAACGTGATTACTATTTGATTAATGGTTAATTAATTATTAGTAATTATACTGTTAATTAAGTTTTCTATATATATATGTGTGTGTGTGTGCATGCATGTGATAGGAGATATTCATGAGTTTGTAAGATGACACCTCCTGCTTTGAATTATTAAATGCATGTTTATGTGTTATCACCTTCTCATTTGAAACTTCCGTAGTGTGTGTTTTGAGAGAAAAAGAAAGAAGAGCTAAGAATCGGATTTGGAGATTTGGAATTATTGAATTCAAGATAAGGTTTGTATGATTTTTGTTTTGTTAATTAAACCATGATTCATGTTTAAATCGGCTAGATTCATTGATTATAAACCTGCTGGGTTTTGTATTTATATCACCATATTAGAACATGAAGAAACCTTCTTTGATGGGTTTAGTTGAGTATGATATGTTCTTGAGTGATATGGTGTTTTGATGCATGAAAGCATGTTTATAGATGATTAAATATGTTTTAGTATAATGCAAACATGATTTGGTATGATTTATAGTAAGTTCATTCTGCTGGATATATGGTTCTTAAACCGGTTGAAGTTGGCGGATTATTATTGAAGAAAATGATGAAATCCGGGTGCTATAAATCCGGTAGTCAAATCCCAAAGGGGTTAAAAACCGACATCAAGAATCCGAGAATAATGGAATCCGGGTGGATGAAATCCGATGGTGGATTCCGATATGTTGAAATCCGATATTTGTGAGATCTGATGGATGGATTCCGATGACAGGAATCCGATGGAGAATCCGCTAAAGTTCAAATCCGACTATTTGAATTCCTTGAATCCGGCAGTATGGAAATCCGGCCCTTGGTAGCGGATTTCCTCAAATCCGACAATAGAGGCGGATTTCCTTGAATCCGATGAATTTGGCGGATTTCCACAAATCCGATGGTTTTGTTGTATGTTGATGTTTATTATTTATTTGATGTTATATGCTAAGTGTTCATGCATATGTGACTTTAGTTTGATGTTTATAACTAAAAATGATATAAATATATGCTTGATATATATTTATGAATCAGATACTGATTTTGATTTGTTGTGTTCTCAGGAACAGACAAGGCTCGGTAAAATTAGATCACCGAGTGGAAAAGCTGAGAACTCGAGGTGAGTGGATGTTTACTCACAGATGATATTAGTTGTAACTTGTTTGGTTGCAACTGTTTATGGTTTGATGCATGGATAGATTTTATATCTGATAATTGATTAACTGTTTGTTTGTTAATTGATTGTTGCGTCAGTGTTATGTATACATGTTAGATGGGAAGTCAGTTTCGGCTGGGCACATGGGCTGGGTTTGTTTTCTATTGGCTAATCAGTATTTGGACCTTTTGATGCATTTGTTGCAACTAAAGGATAATATTGTGTGAGAATAGCAAATGAACTATCGGTAAACCTTTGCTTTGGCCGGCATTGGTTGTAGGTTCCTGCAGAACCGCCGGTCTTCCCGGGACACGATTATCTGTTACTTGTTGTTGTTGATATCTTGCGGTTGTGGCTGATATATTTGTTGTGGTTTTACTCCATTCACTTAGTTTTGTGCTAATCCCCCACCTCTCACTCTTTTTACAGGTTTTGGTAAGTCAGCGGCTCGGCTGAGAGTGGTTAGCTTGGGGAGTAATTGCCTAGGCCTCTGATGTGTTTATTTATGACGAGCCATAGTTTTGTAATACTAATATTTTAAACCGTTTGGCTTTGTAAACAGTTGTTTGTGTACAGTTGTAAATACTTTTATGTTTTATGATCGCTTCCGCAGTGTATTTTAAAATGAAAATTTTTGGGTTGAAAATACGGTGTTACATCAAAAATACCCATTTACAAGAAATGCCACGTGTAAGCACTATATTCCCTCTTACCCCTCTTACAACAATTCCCCTCTTACTTGATCTTAATCCAATATATATATATATATATATATATATATATATATATATATAGTGAAAGGATCTAATGCGTCATTGCAAACGTGCAAACGTTTTTTATAGAATGAAATTTGTGACCAAAAGTCAAAGTTGGTAGGCGATTAAATGTGTAAGTATACTTATTTCGGAAATAAATGCAATTTTATTATTATTATTATTATTATTTGTGTGTGTAAAGATGAGATGCAGTGTTTTTAGACAAGATGCAGTGATTTTATGCTAGATACAGTGGTTTTTAGACAAGATGTGTTGGTTCTTAAATGAGAATCCATCGATTAATTCGCGTATGATGGACTAGTTTTAAGAGAAATCCATGTTTTTTAGATATTATGCAATGATTTTAAGGTGGATGTAGTGATTTTATAGACTAGATGCAGTGTTCCTAGAGTTCTTATTTTAGGAACGGTTAGGTGCTATTTGGTTTGATGGAATCCTTGGGATTTAGTAGGAATTGAGATTTCTTCTCTTCTCTTCTCTTCTCTTCTCATCTCACTACACACCATCGTCTAAAACACCATCCTCCACACCATCGCTTTCTTACCGTGACTGACGAGAGGAGAACGGCGACTGCCGACTCGCAAGAGGCGAATGACGACTGCCGAGAGGTGAACGGCGACGGCGACCTCCGTCTAGGGTTTCGATTAGGGTTCGTATACTTCATCTTCTTCTTCGTCCCAATGGTGGCTTCATCTTCTTCGTCATGACCAACGATTAGGGTTCGTCTTGTTTGTCCCGACGACCAGTGACAGTGGCGGTGGCGGTGTTGGGGTAATGGTTGCGAGTAGTGATGGAGACATTGGGGATGGCGATGGTGGTGGCAGGCGGAAGTGGTGGTGAAGGAAGGGGTCGTTTTTTTCCAAGCTTTTCCCTTTTGAATTCCATCTCTTGCCAAACACAAAAAGAAAGGAATTACTTTCCAATTCAAATCCCTTCCCATTCAAATTCCTTCTAAAATTCCAATTTCAATTCTTAACATTCCATCAAACCATACAACACCTTATTGAATTGGAATCTAATTCCTATGAATTCCTATGTTTAGTACACATTGAAAGAGGAATCTTTGGGAATTAAAATCCCTTGGAGGAAGGATTCTAAAATCCATCAGGAGGTGGGAGGATTTTAAAATCTATAGATGAGGGAATGTGGTATATTACCACTATACCCTCCACCCTACTATTATCTCAGCTTCCTGTCAGTCGTCGTTCTCTCACTCGTTCTCTCCTTCCGTGATCCATCGCTCGTTCTCTCTCCTTTTGTCCCAGGCTCGAGGCGATTAGTTGCTCATTCTCTACTTCTGTCGCCGTTCCTTCATCCTCATCGCCGTTCCTCACTCGTTCTCTCCTTCGGTCGCCGGCTCGAGTTGGAACGTGAGTCGGTCTTCATCGCAAGATTTCTTCTCCGGTCGTCGGGCGTTCGAGTAAGTTCTCTCTCCTTCTCTCTCCCTTTCTCTCCCTTCTCTTTCAATCACCCGTCGTTCTTCCTTTTTGTTAGAACCTAGAGGGGGGGTGAATAGGTTATATGCCCACTTTTTGAAGTCTTTAACAATATTTGCAAGTAATTAAAGAGTTTAAGGAAGAAAGATATCACCAATGAAGTAGTTTGGACACAATGATTTATAGTGGTTCAAGCAAGGGTTAACAACCTTGCTCTACATCCACTCCTTGGCCTCACCCACCAAGAGTTGCTCCACTAACTTCTCTCTTTGAAGGTAGAGATAAACCTTTTACAACTTCTCTCTAATTCTAAGGCTAGAGATGATCCTCACTTCTCTCTAATTCTAAGGCTAGAGATGATCCTCACTTCTCTCTAATTCTAAGGCTAGAGATGATCCTCACTTCTCTCTAATTCTAAGACTAGAGATGATCCTCACACTATTACAAATATATAAGAAGGTAATGTAGTGTTTGAACTTTGAATGCTTTCACTCTTGCTTCATTCTTGATCTTGAAATGCTGAATTTGTATCAATGAATATGAGCTCACAAGTTTTTGTATATGTTCTGTGTTTTTCAGATTGCAAGAGGTTAGTAAAAAACAAGACTTGAGTTACCTTAAATAAGCAAAAGGTGCAAGCTCAAAAAGTGTCCAGATTGTCCACGGTCGATCCACGGTCGACCGTGGCATCGACCGTCGGCCTGCTGGAACTTTTTGAGACTTGTGAATATAGACGTTGGCCTTTTACCAAAATCACACACAACCCATTTTTACCATAAAAATGCACTGAAAAGAAGCTTAAGAAAAGTTGGGTTAGTGTCATACTTCTTAAGTTTGAATTTAATCATAAAAATGGTAGTTTAGAAACCAAATGCACAAAGCATGTTGGAAGTTTACCTCTTTGAGAGATTCCTTTTGCTAAATATGGTTTTGGCTTATTTCAATAGAAGATTATGTTTAGTATTTTCCAAAATAGGAATTCATTTGCTTTGACTACCAAGCTTGTGATTTTATAAAAAATTTCTCAATTTTTATAAAAGTTTTTATAAAAATTATTTTATAAAAACTTAAACTCATTTAATTATTTATTTTGTAAGCTCATAAACTTTGAACGCTTATTTGTAGGAGACTTCAACATCGGCTTCTACTTGAACTCGGATCTTGACGATTGAAGTTTAGCCATTTGATGAAGCTTATTTTGTAGATCATAGATGAGAATATATTTGATTGAATATATATATATATGTATATGTGCACAATGTTAATGTTAGTACATACAATTATATAATCAAGTTATATATTTTTGTGTCAACAAAAGAGGATATATTTGTAAGCCTATTTTTCCCAACAATCTCCCCCTTTTTGTTGAAGACAAAAATTTATAACTTGTATAAGAATTGTATATATAACTTTAACATGTTAACATGTGCATATATACATATATATTTATATATTCTTCTATCTTCTATATATTCTTCTATCTTCTCCCCCTTTTTTGTCTTAAACAAAAAGGAGACTCCCCCTTGACATAAGCTCCCCCTTCATGTAAGCTCCCCCTTGAACGTAGAGCTCCACTTATTGAGATGTTTGATCTAAAATATATGAAAATACTACCAAGAACTTGCCAAAGATATGTGAGTATAAACAATATTCTAAATATGCATTTATTACAAGCCAAGGTTCAAGTAACATAATTCATGGCATAAGAATCACAGTAAATAGTAGCAAATATCATATCAACAAACAATCACCATAACTATTTCCCCTTGAATCATCACAATTTCTCTTGTCATGACACTAGATTTGTAAAAGACCTTTGCTTTGTAAGAGCATGACAAGAGGTAATATACTTCAACATAATTGAGAGTGTGTTCAAAGAATATAGCAAAGTCCTTGACAATATGTTCATAATGTGTATGTGTCCTAAAGTGGAGAATGAATTGAAACTTTTATTAATCATGTGATAGCTAATGTTAGTTAAGATATATTAAGCATGAATAGATTGAGTTTGGGCATTAAAAGACAAAAAAATTAAAATTGAAAATCAAAAATTTCCAGTGGGCTGACGGTCGATGTACGGTCGACCGTGTGACATGATATTGAGATGATAAAATGCTACGGTCGACCGTGTATCAACCGTAGGTGAGCTGTTTGAAATTTGACTTTTTGTCCTTTGTGACATGATATTTATATACTTATCATACTTAACCAACACCAATATCATCTATTATTTTTCTTTTACACAAAGAAAAACATCATTTTCAAACCAAATATACTTTCTTCTTAGAAATCTCCCAAATCCATAAGATTACATGATTCTTTGGTGCACAAAGAGAGTTCTAAGAAAAAGAGGAAGAGATAAAAGTATACCTTTAACAAGAAACTTGTGAAGATAAGAAATCACGAGACGAAGAATCTTCAACCGTGAATCCAACCGAGCCTTTGATCGTAACTTCAACCGTAAGGTAAAGCATTTTTTTTTTGATGATTTTCAAGCTTTTTGAAATATAAATGTTGAAAATGGCGGCTAGGGTTTGTGGGGAAGATGAGATGAGATGAAGTGGAGAGGAAAGAGAGAGAAAAGGCAAAATAGGGTCAAAAATCCATCAGGCCCACGAAGGTCGATACACGGTCGACCGTGATATCGACCGCGCCTTTTGCTTAGTTTTTGAATTTAGTCAGTGATCCGACGGTCGATCCACGGTATCGACTGTGAGTCGACCGTGGTTCTTCTGGAATGTATATTTTGACCATTTTCATGCATTTCGGTGTTATTTTCAAGGAACATGTTCCATCATTCCTAAACCAAGTCGTAACATTTCAATTTTTAGCGGTTTAGCGAATATGTTTGACAATATTTTCACATGAAGCAATTTTTTCTAAATTTATATTTCCTTTTTTCATATTGTCACATAGGAAATGATGTCTAATTTGAATGTACCATCTTCATATTGTTTTATTTGAATTCCAAGAAAGTAATTCAACTCATCCATCATCCTCATTTCAATTTCATTTTGTATAAGATTTGAAAACTCATCACACAAATCTTGACATGTTGACCCAAATATGATATCATCCACATAAATTTGCACAAGCAAGATGTCATTTTTCTTTTTCTTTGTGAATAATGTATTATCAACTTGACCTATACTATATTCATTTTTCAACAAGAATGATTTTAATTTATCATACCATGCTCTAGGTGCTTATTTAAGGCCATACAATGCTTTTCTAAGATTATATACATATGATGAGGTCTTCAAAAATCAAAACCGGGAGGTTGACATACATAAACTTCCTCATTTATAAAGTCATTTAGAAAAGCACTTTTGACATCCATTTGATATAATTTAAGATTTTGAGTACGGTCATAAGCAAGTAGACTCCAAATGGATTCAAATCTAGTAACTGGAGCAAAGGATTCATCAAAGTTTATCACTTCTTTTTTATTATATCATCGGGCTACTAGTCTAGCTTTGTTTCTAAATACTCATTTAGTTCCAATTATTGTGCGACCACTAGGTAAAGGTACTAAGTCCCAAACTTGGCTTCTAGTGAATTGATTAAACTCTTCTTGCATTGCCATTCCCCAATTTTTATCCTTAATTGCCTCTTTAATATTCTTGAGTTCTATGTGTGACACAAAGGCAAAGAAGGTATTAAGGTTTTGGGCTTGGGATCTAGTGAGTCTTTGATTTAGGTTTCCTATAACTTGAGTTATTGGATCGTTTTCTAACTTTGATGATTTCATATGGTGTTTTACTTAACATTGGTCTAATCAAAGCTTGGAAAGACCTATTTTTCCTTTCAACAACCCCATTAGATTGAGGAGTGTGAGGAGCCGAAAAGTTATAAGAAACTCCATGTTTATCACAAAATGCTCCAAGTTGCGCTACATTGACAACTTCTCTTTCATGGTTGGTATGAATTGAGATAATCATTCAACCTAATTGGTTTTGAATTTTCTTGTCAAGATTTTTGAATTTGTCAAAAGCTTCAATTTTTGTTTTCAAAATAGTGTCCATGTATATCTAGAAAAGTCATCTACAACAACTAGTGTGTAGAAGTTTCCCCCATAGCTTTGAATTGATGAAGGCCCAAGGACATCTCATAATTTTTATAGCATTTTAGATTTATGAGATGAGTGCACTTGTTTTTCTATCTTACATGCATCACAAAAATGATTATCGATTTAACATTTGGTATGACTCTAACAAGCTCATTTATAGTCAATGTTTGTACTAATCTCATGTTAGCATGTCCTAGTCTTCTATCAATTATATGCAAGACATACTTGTGTTAGGATTATCACCAAGTCTACATGTATAGAGTCCATTTCTCCTAACACCTTTTACTAAAACTTTATTATCTTTGCATATCAAGCTTTCATGTTTAGAGAATTTAACATTTAGATCTTTATCACATCATTGACCAATACTTATTAAGTAGTAAGCTAAACCATTAACATGCTCAACATTCAAGAATTTGATATTGTCATGAAGAGTGTTGCCTTTACCAACTACCTTTCTTCTTAGGTTACTTCCAAACACCACATGTCCTCCATCATACTCCTTGTATGAAGTGAAGAGTTCTCTATTACCGATCATGTGTTTTGAGCAACTATTATCAAGAATCCATTAATGAGACATAATCTCATTTTTGTTGCATCCCTACACTTGTGTAATTTTCATTCAAGCTTTTGGTACCCAATGTTTCATGGGTCCAGGATGGTTAGTATCAAAAACTCCTACTCTAATCCACCTTTGTGTAATCTTGAACCCTTTATGATACCATGTGTTCATAGAGTTAATAGGTTTATGAGAATGTCTTGATTTTTGAATTGTATTTGATTTAGGTTTCTTGAATCCAAGTCCATGCCTTGTAGTTGGAGTATAAAACTTTCTCATTAATTCATTACTTGCAACCTTTGGCATACAAGTGGAAGAACTAGAGACAATGTTGCAATTTTGAACTTTTGGAAAATTCCAGTGAGACAACGGTCGATTCACGGTCGATACCGTGGGTCGACCGTGAGGCTCCTGGATTTTTTCTTCCTCTTTTTTTTTCACAAATTTGATAGGTGTTAAGTGACTAGTTAGCGTGTTGTTTGAGTTACTTGAGAACCCAAGACCACCTTTATCTTTTGATGATTTTTGAATCTTTAACATCTCATCTAACTTGGTTGAACTATTTTCAAATTTTGATAAGGTGGTTGTGTCAAAATTTGTCTTTAGCTTACTTTCCAAATCTTTCAAGCTTGGAGATATATGAGAAGCAATTTTACTTTCTAGATCTTTTATTTTCAAGTTCAAGTTATCATTTTCATTTCTTAACTTGACATTTTCCTTTTTCAAGCTCTTATTATCATTTTTTAACTCCTCATTTTTAGCAAGTATTTTAGAGCTAAAGTCACATAATTGATCATATTGATGGTCATCATTATCACTATAGTAGCTAGAATCGGAATGTACCTCACTTGTCTCAAAAGCCATGAGACATTTTTCTTCTTTTATTTCCTCTTCTTCATCACTTGAGGATTCTTTGACATATTTAGCTTTAAGTGCAATGGATTTGCTCTTTTCTTTCTTTAGCTTGGCAATCTCATCATCTTTTTGCATGATTACTTCATACACCTTGAGATTTCCTATTAGTTCATCCATTTGTAGTATGTTCAAGTCCTTTGACTCCTCAATAGCCGTCACCTTTGCTCTCCATTTTGGTGAAAGAGCCCTAAGAAACTTTCTTACAATATTTTTGTTAGAGTAAATAGTCCCAAGTGTCTTGAGACTAGTAACAATAGTATTAAACATTGCAAAAGCATCATCAATTTTCATATCATCAAATATTTGAAATTGTTCATATTGTTGCACAAGTAATTCGATTTTGTTATCTAGAACTTGAGCATTTCCTTGATGTGTGATGACAAGAGATTTCCAAATAGCATTTGCACTTTCACACATGAAAACTCTTTCAAACTCTTTTCTAGGTAAAGCATTATATAGAAAAAGTTTTGTTAGAAAATTTTTTGAAATCATTTTCTTGTCTTCTTGATCCCATTTTTCTTTAGGGGTTGGAACATAAGCATTTTGTTTAGAATCAAAGGTTTTTGGAACATGATTTCCTTCTTCAATAATCTCCCAAAGGTCAATATCTTTGGCCTTTACATAGGTCATGAATCTTTGCTTCCAATAGCAAAAGTCTTCTTCTTCAAGAAGTGGAGGTCTAACCATAGAATTCCCCTCTATATAATTTTGTCCCATTTTATCAACTCAAAAATTTTTGAAAAAATATTTTTAGAAGATTTAAACGACTTTTCAAAAATTATCTAGAGCAACTTGCTCTGATACCAATTGTTAGAACCTAGAGGGGGGGTGAATAGGTTATATGCCCACTTTTTGAAGTCTTTAACAATATTTGCAAGTAATTAAAGAGTTTAAGGAAGAAAGATATCACCAATGAAGTAGTTTGGACACAATGATTTATAGTGGTTCAAGCAAGGGTTAACAACCTTGCTCTACATCCACTCCTTGGCCTCACCCACCAAGAGTTGCTCCACTAACTTCTCTCTTTGAAGGTAGAGATAAACCTTTTACAACTTCTCTCTAATTCTAAGGCTAGAGATGATCCTCACTTCTCTCTAATTCTAAGGCTAGAGATGATCCTCACTTCTCTCTAATTCTAAGGCTAGAGATGATCCTCACTTCTCTCTAATTCTAAGACTAGAGATGATCCTCACACTATTACAAATATATAAGAAGGTAATGTAGTGTTTGAACTTTGAATGCTTTCACTCTTGCTTCATTCTTGATCTTGAAATGCTGAATTTGTATCAATGAATATGAGCTCACAAGTTTTTGTATATGTTCTGTGTTTTTCAGATTGCAAGAGGTTAGTAAAAAACAAGACTTGAGTTACCTTAAATAAGCAAAAAGTGCAAGCTCAAAAAGTGTCCAGATTGTCCACGGTCGACCGTGGCATCGACCGTCGGCCTGCTGGAACTTTTTGAGACTTGTGAATATAGACGTTGGCCTTTTACCAAAATCACACACAACCCATTTTTACCATAAAAATGCACTGAAAAGAAGCTTAAGAAAAGTTGGGTTAGTGTCATACTTCTTAAGTTTGAATTTAATCATAAAAATGGTAGTTTAGAAACCAAATGCACAAAGCATGTTGGAAGTTTACCTCTTTGAGAGATTCCTTTTGCTAAATATGGTTTTAGCTTATTTCAATAGAAGATTATGTTTAGTATTTTCCAAAATAGGAATTCATTTGCTTTGACTACCAAGCTTGTGATTTTATAAAAAATTTCTCAATTTTTATAAAAGTTTTTATAAAAATTATTTTATAAAAACTTAAACTCATTTAATTATTTATTTTGTAAGCTCATAAACTTTGAACGCTTATTTGTAGGAGACTTCAACATCGGCTTCTACTTGAACTCGGATCTTGACGATTGAAGTTTAGCCATTTGATGAAGCTTATTTTGTAGATCATAGATGAGAATATATTTGATTGAATATATATATATATATGTATATGTGCACAATGTTAATGTTAGTACATACAATTATATAAACAAGTTATATATTTTTTGTGTCAACAAAAGAGGATATATTTGTAAGCCTATTTTTCCCAACACTTTTTACAACGAATTTGTTGTCTAACTTAAAAATAAACAAGAAATCTTTCTTTTTTTCAATCACCGACGGTTCTTAATACTGTAGTTGAAATGTAATGAAACTGATTTCTCGCTGATTTAGTTGAAAGTAAATTATTTCTGATTTTGTGGGAAAATTGTAGATATGATATTCAATGAAACTGATTTCTTGCTGATTTAGTTGAAAATGAAGTTATCTTGTTGTTTAAAATGTAGATTTAATAGTGATGTGTTGCTTTGAAACAGGAGGCTGTCATTTTACCTGACTGAAATCAAATTCATCTATATTGTCTACGAACTAAACAGAATATGGAAATGGATTTCAATTCCATTTCCTGCCAACCACATATTCAAATTCAAATTCCTAACAGATTCTAATTCCTTCGGAGATTTCAATTCCATCGGAAACATTCGGCGAACCAAACGTCACCTTAGTCTTTTATTTATATTAGAAGATGATATGACTAATAATTTTCTTTTTTTATTATAATGAACGTATAGTAGGATCTTATAATATCTTAAATTAAATATTTTGGTATTATAATTTAAAAAGAAATTCATATATATTGTAATGATAATAATAAATATTTATAAAAAACATGCTATTTGTTCTTAATTAATTATAATATATCACACACACTAAAAGGTTTTGTGACTTTTTTGAATCAAAAATATAATATTAACTATGTTTTATTAAAGTGTTTTTGCATGATTATAAATATGAAAAATATTCATGTTATGTAGTTAAATGTATTATAATATAATATATATTTTAAAAATATAAAAACTTTGTTTCATTGATTCATAATGTATTATAATCATAATAATGGTACGTGTTAAAGTAAAATTAAAAGAGTAAATGTTATAAATAATAATTTAAAATTATTAAATTAACGACCAAATTATATATGGGTTAAAAATATCCGTGTTATGTAAATGAGTTAAAACTTAAAAGATCCAACCAAATTATAAAAATTGGATCTATCTAAATAAGGTAGTCAAAATTGAGTTTTTTGGTCAAATGTAAAGCTTTTATTGGTTAATTGAAATTTTATTTAAGGAAACTTTCATAACATTAATTTTCTTTATATATATATATATATATATAGATATGATTATGTTTATTTAAATTGTTTTTATATTTTGTTTATGTTTTATTATATGTTAACTGTTTTATGTTTTTAAAAGTTTACCTCGTGCGTACACGGATCATTCAACTAGTATATATATTAAAAGAAAATCAAAGTTGTGAAACATTCCTTAAATAAATTTTCAATTAGCCAATAGGATAATCTCATTTATAGAATTTTGACAAAACAATCTAATTTTGACTACTAATATTAGCAAGACCTGGTTTTTAACCATTCCCTTTGTTAACGTACGCATTTTTTACACGCGAGTCGGAGACGATTTCACATATATGTTAGTGGGTGAAATGACCCCATTAATTCTTTAAAATTTATAAGAAAGTATGATATAGAAAGAATATATGACCCCATACAAAATTATAATCGGGCCCATTTGACTTTTTAATCTAAACAAAATAAGTTATTAAATTACTAATGAGAGTCTAGTGTCGTATACTATAAAGAGTGTGTTAGACAATAGTAATAATAATACAATACAAGTTTTTTTTTTGCTTAAAAAATACATCAATGAGTGTTTTCATAGTATAAAAATTCTTCACAAATTATTAGAAAAGTCAAAAACTATGTTGGTTGTTCTTAGTAATAACCCGACCCGTATAAAAAGGTGTTCTTTTAAGAATATTACATAACAAGTTTAAAGCGCTTATGTTTACATTAACTAAATTGGACCCCATCATGTTTAAATCCTAGATTCGCCACTGACATGGGTCATCACGACCCGATCATTAAGTCAAGATTGAGTTTTGTATCTTTATCATTTGTAACCTTCTACAAGAAGATTCACAAACCCTAGCCCACATCTTGATTTCAGAGGCGGACAGAAAAAAAAAACAATTTTGCAATATGTAATATTATCCCTTTCAATCTTCTTCTTCCGTTCTTCTCCCATAAGAACTAGTGTTATACCCGTGCGGTACTCGGGTATGTAAATAAAACTTTTATATTTAATACTTTTTATATATACTCTTTTAAAAAAATATAAAATTATATTACACGTCTAAATTTTTTTACTATAATATTAATGTGTTGTGATGGAACTTTATCACAACACTGTAAAGACATAATCATAATATTATTGTTGATGTTATAATATTAAGTGCTTAAAAGACATTTTTATTAGTCAATTATATATTTAAATCTTTGTAATTGTAAACTAAATTTGTTAAAAATTAAATAATGATGCTAAGTATACACAAATTAGATCACATAAAAATAAGATCTTAACATAGAATAGATTATGTTTATACATGCGTAAATTGCTTAAGTATAATTTATTATTTAATTAAATATAATTGGAAACACAAGATAACATTGAATTTAAATATCCATGTAATAATAACCTTAATTTTATATACCAAGTTATTAGTTAAAAAAAGTAAGAAAACTTAGATAATTAAAATCTTTATATAACATTTAAAGTTGGGGTTTAGTTCACCAAAATATTTTCAACTTGTCAAGTTCTGCTATTGTGTGTATTGAACTTTAAAAGTTTAATTTGTTGTTATTGTAGGTATTTTGATTTCATAAAAAAGGAAAAAATGTATAAGTTTAGTACATATAATAGAAAGTTTAATACACACAATATTAACAAATTTTATGTTCGATATACACAATAGAAAATTTTAAAGTACGATACGCATAATAGTAAAATGTGACAAGTTAGATACATTTTGGTGAACTAAACTCATTCAAGTTGTATGTGTAGTTACAAAACACACTAACATGAAATCGTTGTTTCATTACACAGTAATTACGTAGAGTTATAGTTTCTTACGATTATTTACTCAAACACTAACAATCAATTTTAAAAAACCCTAAACTGGTAGTGGTAGTTTTGTAAACTTCTTTATGCCACAAACCAATGGTTTTAAAAGACTCACTAAGTGGTTATCAAATATATAAATTTTACGGTAATACGACAAAAATTTTAAAAATAGTATATTTTTAATTTTTTTATCGAAAGACCAAGAAATCAGTGATTATATCGACTATATTATATAGAGAGAATAAATAAAAAAATAAATAAAATATCCAATAATTACCTACCCGTTGCTCTCGATGGATAAAACAATTAAAATATACTAATTTTTTTAAAAACGCCATATTACGATAAAATTTATATGAAAACGTAGATAAAAATGAGACGTTCACAAATATATAACTATTTTTTCTCTAAACAAAATATATCAAAAGTAATTAAACAAAATTTTCAAACAAACTATAATTAATTACATTAATATACAATTTTCTTAAAACCTTCCGACATATTTCATACAGTCCCCTCACAATTTACATCCAAGCTCTTTTGAATTTAAATGTGATATATTTTCCTTCAATTATCTACAAATCACAGCGTACTATTTGTCCATGTCATAATTATACGTCATCAATGACGTCATCAATTTTTTACCATATCACATTTTCTCTCAGCTCCGTCAACAATATATATATATATTAAATAAGCTAGCTACAAAACTTGATTATACGCAAACTTGCTTGGTGAGGGAATAAGCGATAAAACTCGTTCCTTCTCTTAGTATCGATTTCAATCCTCTTCTCTGCAACTTTTTTGATTTTCGTTACTAAAACCCTAGCTAATCCTTATCTCCAATTTTTAAGAAATCTAGGAAACGTTGTTTATTGAAACCCTAATCTCCGATTTTCATCCTCTTATGTGCAACTTTCTTTGATTTTGTTTATTGAAAACCTAATCTTCGTTGTACTGATCTTATTTGATTCATGGACTATACAAATGGTGATCGCAATATGTAGAATTTTATTAGCAATCTAGAACATGCATGGCATAGTGATTGGAAAGCACTATGTTAGTATATCATAGGGTTTGCTAACAGACCGGTTTGTATTATCTAATCTCTTCTTTCTATAGACTCAACCTTCACCTTTTATTTTGATGTTTAACATATAAAAAAGGTCAAGTGTTCATTTTCTTGGCCAAAATGTATGGTGATCTTTCCCGGTCATTTTTTTGTTTTTAATGTAACTGAGTTGATGTACTTGATAGTTTAGGTTATTTATCTTTATCATATGTAAATTGTATTTGCTTTTCATATTCTTTTTACATGATGTGGTTGTAGATAGTTTATCTACGTGAATAATTCGTTCACTCTTGCATATATAAGACTGGAAATATAAGTTGTTATCTAAGTGAGTGGCAATTGATTGTGATTGAATTCGTTCCATTCAACTTTAATTGTTTTATAATTAAGTTTGGATTACTTAAGATATGAATTTCTCACATAATATAATAGTATGGCGCCCTATTAGAAGTTTGAGATACTTATTTCATTAATTGTTATTTCAGAAGAAGAAGATGGAAGAAGGTGATTGAGAATTTAAGTTACACTTTTTGATAAGAATTTAACTTTGTTTTTTCAATGCCAAGAGCTTACTAATTAAATCAATGAAGACACTTTAAAGGCCAATCTTGTGAACTGACGCTTTATGGCTGGAGTAATTGCTTGTCTACTTAAATACACACACGTACGTAAATCATGTTTAAAAGGTATAACAAATTATTACCATTAATATCAGCACTTCAATCATTGTTTAAAAGGTATAACGGAATATTTTTCTTATAAAATCAATATAGAGTTCATCAATGTGGTCATATATATATATATATATATATATATATATATATATATATATATATATGGGATCAAGGTTTCAAACGAGAACTATTTTTCGTACGAGAACTGCGAGAACTAATCCTGACCGTTCATTTTAGATAATGGAATTCATGGATGAAGAGCGTAGGGGGATTGAGTGTGGCAGGGTGCATGTAAGAAATTCATGGGGAAGGAGGGAGAATTGGATGACTAAGATTGGTTCTCGTACGAATAACAGTTCTCGTTTGAACTATATATATATATATATATATATATATATATATATATATATATATATATCGAGGTTTGTTTCTTTCTTGATCTCAGCTGTTTTTATACATTTTATCCAAGTGATGAAAAAACTTCTTTTTTTATAGTCTCTAAAGATCATTGAAAACTTCAGATTAAAGCAAATTGATGTTTAAATTAGATTAAAGCAAATCTAAATTGTGGTGTAGAAATACTTCGTCTCAAGCTCATGTGAATTCTTAGCTAAGAAGGTTTTGTTCATTGTCTTTGCCATCATCACTATCTAGCAATTTTTGTTCAAGAGGCAAGTGTGCAGAAATCGACTTTGCTTATATGTGTTTTGGTTTCTCGTTTTGTCAAGCTATTTGAGCCACTCATCCAATTTCTAAGGTACTATGTTCTAACTGCATTAACTAAAGTTTTGGTGTAAGAAATTATAACTATTCAGTTATAACGTTTAAGAAAATATGTGGTAGCCCAAGTTTTGAAGTTTGGTTTCTTGATGATGCTTAGTTGTTGATCTATATATGATATATAGTTTGAAATGAACTTAACATTCACATTCTATTAAACATAGTTATCGATGCATTAATCTATAAGAAAATAAGCGTAACGAGTCTAATGGGTTGAAAGTTATAACTTGAAATAAAATTTGAAAATTTTGCTTCTAACCTTTCATTTTGAAGTATAGAGTTCAGTTAGTTTGCATTATGTCTATAATACTGATTGATTTTTTGAAATGCAACATTACGGATTTTTGGTTGAAGGGGCACTAATTAGCTCAATTTAAGTTGTGTTGTTTATTATGGAAAGTATTTTCTTTACCGGCTGGTTTTATGTTCATGATGTTTTAAAAGTTATATAGTAAAGACTATTCATAATGTTGATTTTTCTTGTGTAAAATCTTAATTCTTGTGTAAAAAATCAGATAATGACGAAATGAAAAGTTATATTGATTGTTGTTATGTTTCTACATGTGAAGCTTCTTGGAGACTATTTGGATTCGGAATTCATTACTAGACGCCTATATTGAGCGGTTATCTTTTCATTTTAAAAATAATCAGCCAACTGTTTTTTACTTTAAAGATAATGTTGATGAGATTTTATCAAAGATTTCGAATGACACTTCTCAATTTTTACAGTGGATGAAGTGTAATGAAACAAACGAGCTTGCTCGGCAGTTAACATATGTTGAGTTGGAGAAGGATATTATCCGAGAATATTGCTGAACAAAGTAAATGGACCTACATGTTTTAATTTAAGGATATTAAGACGGTAAATGATGTTGAGTTGATACATTTAGAGATGCTTGCTATGCTTTCGGACTTCTTGATGATGACAAAGAGTATATTGAGTCTATTAAAGAAACGTCTGAATGGGCCAATGATTCCTTTTGTAGGTCTTTATTTGTTATGTTAATATCTTCACATACATTATCAAGGCATGATTATGTTTGGGAAAACACATAGCAATATTATTTACATCAATTTTATGTTTTAAATAATTTTATATATCTTAAAATATACTTTTGTCTTTATTCATATCTTTAAAATTTATCTTATACTTTCTGATTTAAATCTAGATGAGAGTGTGATAAAAAAAACATCTATTTGGCTAAGTTGAAAGAGTTCTTGAAAAGTCATTCTATGAGCCTTAAAGATATACCAAACATGTCGTATCCAAATTTCAAGTGCATTGAAGATTCGTGCAACGTGTTGCTTTAGGGTGAACTATCTTATGGTAAAGATATGCTAAAATAAGAACACGGACATCTTTACTTGTTAATGAATGATGGGCAAAAGAGTACGTATCAACAAATTATAAATGCCGTTATTAAAGGTAAATGTAGAGTTTTCTTTGTATATGGATACACAGAACATGTAAAACTTTTCTATGGAAAACTTTATCTACAGGGCTTCGATCATAAGGTCGAGTAATACTAAATGTGGCTTCAAGTGGTATTGCATTCCTCTTACTTGCACGAGGTAGGACAACACATTCTCGCTTTGCTATTCATATTAATGTCCATGAAGATTCTTTTTGTACTATTGATTCAGATAGTGATTTAGCCAGATTGTTGAGAAATACATACTTAATTATTTGGGATGAAGCTTGAATGATACATATATTAGAGAATATTGATTAGGGTTTAGTATAAGATGGCCTAGCCCTATTGTATAGATAGGCTAGGGTCCATTAGGGTTTCATATTAGGGTTTCTATTGTACCATTTGTATTATATAAATAGTTATCAATGTAATACAAAATACGCACGAGGTTTTCATTATTCTACATGGTATCAGAGCCTTAGGGTTCCGCCCATATCTTCTCTTTCTCTTCCGCCGCCGCCACCTAACTACAGTTGGCCGCTACCGCTTTCCTTCTCCCTGTCGTCCCCCTTGAGTAACGACTTTCTTTCTTTTCTTTACTCTCTCGTCTTGCCCTGGGGACACATTGTAAATAAAAATTTACTAGTTTTTTCTCTCTTGCCGCCACCGCGCTTCTTACCGCCACCGTAGTTGTAGCTCCTGCCATTGCAATCGTAGCTCCTACCGTTGCCACCCATAGTTGCTGCTCCTCTTGCCGCCGCTGCTATAGTTGTAGCTCCTGCCGCTGCAGTCGTAGCTCCTACTGCTGTTGCCGCCCTCTTAGGCCGCTAACCCATTGACGCCTTGCTGCCACGTAGTGTTCTTTTATATATATCTTTTTTCTTATGTATTTAATCTCTTTTATTGTAGTTTTGCTCCAGCAAGAGCGTCCGATCTTCTACCGCTATGACGCTCTCACTGCGGGGGAGTATTAGAGAATATAGATTAGGGTTTAATATAAGATTGCCCAGCCCTATTGTATAGATAGGCTAGGGCCCATTAGGGTTTCTATTGTACCATTTGTACTCTATAAATAGTTATCAATGTAATACAAAATACATACAAGTTTTTCATTATTCTACAGCATAAACATTGTTTTGAAGCTTTTGATAGAACTTTGAGAGACAAAGTTGATTTAGGATGTTGTAGTAAACCCTTTGGAGGGAAGGTGATTGTGTTTGGAGGAGACTTTAGACAAATACTTCCGGTCGTTAATAAAGGACGAACACAAGATATTGTTAATGCATTGTTGAATTCCTCAGATATATGGCAATATTGTTCGGTTCTTAGATTGACATAAAACATGAGACTGAAAACTGGGAATGATAAAGAAGACATTCAAAGTATGAAAGATAATAACTTTTTTATTCCAACAAACAATGAACATGTTGAATTAATAAAGGAGTGAATAGTAAGGATGGTTTGAAAGTTCTAATTTGCGATGAAGAAAACAATCCTACTAATAAAACCATGAATGTTGTTTATTAAGAGGGTCTCTAAAAAAATATAATGATGATACTATATATGAGTTTCTAAATTCTATTATATTTCCTCATTTTTAAAGACATTTTACATTCCTATGTATGTTTTACAATTGTATTTCCTTGTACATGTTAGTACTCTTAAAAACAAAAAATTAAAATTGACTTTAATCATTCTTGTATTTATACATAGGGTGTTAAGCTAGATCATATAAATAAAAATTTAGTTAATTTTATCAAACATACACTAAATAATTTGTATGTGAATGATAAAGAAGTTTGATGTGTTGATTTTGTGTGCATAGCCGGCGAACCTGATGTCACGTCCAACGTCATAAGGCACTCGAGGGTCACACCTGTGAGGACCTATAATCGGAGAAGTAATGCAATCACACTCAAGAGAATGAATTTATATCTAGTTAGTTATAAATAAGAAATCGTAAGTTACGTTTTTAACTTATAAAGTGGAGAAATTACCAAGTTAATTAATAGACAAGAAAATATATATTTATTAGTTAATAAATATATATTGTTTATTAATTATATTCAATATTAATAATTTAAGTTTAAATTATTTGTTTTGGATAATGTTTATTAATTAATAATAAAGGAAATTGAAAAAGAAAATATAATATATATATATATATATGTGTGTATACTGAAAAGTTCATTTGAGAACCGTTTTTATTGCGAGAACCGCGAGAACCAATTATAGCCGTCCAATTCCCCCTCCTATTGGATTGTCACCCAATCCCCCCACGCTCTTTATCCATGAATTCCATTATCCAAAATGAACGGCTAAGATTGGTTCTCGCGGTTCTCGCAATAAAAACGGTTCTCAAATGAACCTTCCCCTATATGTATATATATATATTACCGGCGAGATTAAGTTTTAAAATTTTTTGGATGGAGTGACATTTTCGTAATTTTTCGTAATTCACATGTGATGTCTTTTACAAATCACATGTGATTGTATACCGAATCACATATGATTGAGTATTAAAATTTCAGGACTATGTTTTTTAAATGTACTTTATTGAACACAACTCATATATATATATATATATTAATTTTCTATTTTCTATTATTATTATTATTAATATCAATAACTTGGAGATTAAGTTATTGGTTAATATATATTAGGAAATATTAATTGGTTTCCTAATATTAACCTAATTCCTATTATTATAAATAGGGGATTAAGGTTTAGGATTAAACTAGTTGATAATTGACACAATTCTAAAGGTTTAGAATAAACTATTCTCCTCTGCCTCTTCTCTTTGGAGTTCGGTCGAGTGAACACCCCAAGAACCAAGCTTGGTTCTCGGATGATCTCGAAGACACACGAGTCCACGTGGTGACTTGCAGTCATTCCTAGCGTGTCTCATTTGGTCTCATCCCGGGTGGACTATATCTTGAGCAACCTAAGGTGTAGATAGGTACAATGTTCTTATCCTTATATTTTATATGAATATACGAGAGTTAGTTCTTGATTCTTGTTGTGTACATACATGTATCGATATATGTTGATTATATATATATTGTATATCATTGAGATTAAAAGATCCTAACCCTCTCGGGTTTAGGGGGTGTGTTGATCCTCAAGTTCTACCTTTGTGAGGATTAACAAGTTAGTTCTTCGTGTTGGTTCAAACCAGTTGAGTTTGAATCAGGATAACACGAGGATGTCATATTATTGGTTAAAAACCCTTCATGTTGGTCACTAAGATAATCAACAAATTGATACAAAAGTGTAGAAGGGGGGTTGAATATACAACTCAATGAATTATGAACAAATCAAACTTTAAACATAATGCTTTTTATTATTAAACCAAGTTTTAATACAAGGAAGTAATGAAATCTTAATTCAACTCACGAATTACAATTTAACTCTCTCTTAATCTCACAAACTAATTGCTAGATCTTGTTTTGTTGTTTCAACTTATGAACGGAAAACAAAAAACTCTGTAAACAAAACACAAAGCATATCATGTTAATGACGGACCAACTAGGTAACCTCCAAACACATTATGTAGTTGACCTTGTACTAGTTCTAAGGATAAACATCTAAAATAACAAACTAAGACTTACCCTAATCTACTAATCTACTAATTTAAACTAACTCATCTATACATCCGCATAGATAGTTTGTATAATTGTATCTTCAATCTTGAATCTTCTTATCCAACTGTAAATATGGAGTATAGAGTTTAAGACACATTCAAACTTTTTCAGGCTGACTTTCGTGTGAAGTTGAGTTACTCGGCTTGAAATTCATCAAGCTGAGTCCTTGAATCAATCTTTGGTTTCCACGTGTACATACACGTAGGAACTCATACTCAACTTAGAAAATTATTACAGTTCTCTAAAACATACTTAGAAACTATGTTTTTGTGTTGATAGGCATTTTGACACAGTTTGACAGACTTAATATAATTCAGTTTATATCTTTTAAACACTATATTTCAAGCTTTATTTTGTCTAATCAAATCTAAACTAATGAGATTATTTGACTAGCAAAGTCACTTATTGTCGGTTGAAAATTTTTATGTGAAAATGAAGGATAAAGGCATCTAATAACATATGATTGTCAATGTGTTGCTCATTCTCTTGATATTTAATTTTATATGGAGGTCATTATGTAAAACCTATAAAAAAGGTGGTTATCTTAACCAAGACATCATGGTAAAATTTGAAAAAAAAATCATATATTTTTTAACAGCAAATACACACACACTTGACACCCCACTAAACTGCATCTATGCCTACACAGTGCCAATCCCCTCCCTTCCCGTGTGAACTTTACTAACATAAATATTTAAGACAAAAAGATAAAACATTCTTTACTTGACAAGTTTAAACCATTACATAAAAACTTGCAAACTACCTAAGACATTGCATATGTGCATTCTTTAAAGCAAATATATATGAATAATTTTATGATAATTAATATTTGCTAGAAATTTGTTTTTGATACTCAAAATTGCCAAACCGTTCAATCTTTATCAGGTCATGGTATATTTGTGATCGAGGGGCGTGTTTATTATTTTATCAAGCAACTAAGCAATATTTAAGCATCTCATTGCTTTAGTATTCAAACAAAGTGACCAATCAAAATAGATATATAGGATAAAGTAATACTCAAATAGCTTCATCGGTTGAACTTTTTAGACAAATCTACTATTCAGTCGACCAAATCTACAACATGTCAATAAAAACAAACTTATAAGAAAATTAAAAGAATTCATTACATTTCTATTTAAAAAGTTTCAAACTTGAATATTAATATTCTAAATTTCTAATATACTAATGCATGTAACAACGATATAATTATTCAATATAATCAAAACTAAACAAAACATTCAAAGTAATTATTTTTCTTAAGCAACAATATCTATTATAGATTAAGAGGGTGTCAAGATTGACCACCAAATAAAAAATCCGGATGTAACCTTATAAATAAAAACCAAAAACCAAAATATAATTCTACAAACTAACACCCTTGAAATACTTAAATCATAAATATCCATCGCTATGCATATTAGTATATTACCTCGTTCAACCAAATGAATTCAATAAACTTTTTAAAGGGTACCCAACTATATTAATTACCAACAAGTAGGGGTGAACATTGGTATCGAAAATATTGAATCGTACCGGAACCGGTATCGAGTTAGAGTTTTTGGTCCGATACTCGGTACTTAAAATATTGTTGGGGGATTAAGTGTGGTAGGGTGCATGTAAGGAATTCATGGGTGAGCAATCCAATTGAAAGAGAGGGAATTGGACGGCTAAGATTGGTTCTCGCGATTCTCGAAATAAAAACGGTTCTCAAATGAACTTTTCACTATATATATATATATATATTGAAATATTGCTAAATTGGTATTCGGGACTAGTACCGAAAAAACTAGATAAAATAGGTACCGGTACGGTACCGTATATGAATACTCGCTACGATATTTGGTATCGTCTTTAAACCAATTTTGGTATTCGGTAAAATCGGTGCCAATGAACGAAAAAGTCAAATATCAAAGTTTTTTTACCTTCCTAACCGCCTTCAACCTTCTTTTGAATTTTTTTAACCGGAAATTTCTTTCAATTTCATAAATAGCAATAATGTTCATAAATGTCCAAATACTAAACAAGTTCGTGAAACTTAGAAAACCAATAAATGACACCGATAAACTTTCAAATACCTAACTTGTTTGCTCTATCAAAACTCCACATATTTGAAAATATTGACAACCTTAACTTGCATACTTGCATAAAATCATTAATTTTGATTAAAAGATGATGAAACATTACCTCTTTCGATTGATTCAAGAACAGTCGAACATGATTCACATTCATTCACTTCCATGTTGATTTTGAATGATTGAATTTTTTGTGTTCTTGATCAATAAAAATCTTCCTTTCGTGACTTAGACACTTTGTGTCCTAATCCTTTAATCGAGAGACGATATGTGATTTCAAAAATAGACAGTCATGTAATTGTAACACCGCTTCCGAAAACAGTTACTTTAGTGATAATTCAGGTTTAGTAGCGGAAAATTTTCTTTTAAACGGTTAATTACATCATCTTTGTTTCCAAAACATTCATTGGTGTTACCTAACATACAGGAACCGACCATAACGTATCTTACTACATTACATATCAAAATCAAGTGTTCCAACCCACAAGGGGCATTTACTAAAGTCACCCGCCACACCAGGCCATCTAGTCTTTACCTGAAAAGGGAAATCGTGGCACCATTAGCTAACACTTAGCTAGTGAGTACTTACTTAACATAAGCATCAATACAGCGAGTCATGCAGCATACACATCATAGCACACATATCGTACATATCGTACTTAAGCAATCATTGCTAGCTTAACACATAGCGGTGTACTGACAAGATCGGTAAGAGTCATGTCTTGCAGGGGAGTTTGTCCTGCTCAATTACTCAGACCGGGGAATCAGACACAACCATCCGCGCTGGTGGGGGAGCATAAAGCAGTCCACCAAGCATCGTTCACAGAGCCAGAGGCTTCACAGGTAATCCAGCTACAACCGGCTGATTATCACTCATGTTAAGGCACGGCGGTTCTACAGAACCTCGACCCGGGATGCACCCCGAATCACCGTTAAGTCCCGAAATGACCGAAGTCCTGTTGGGATCCAGCTAACCGGCTGACCTTAACCATGCGTCAGATGTCAGATGGTCTGCAGACCGTGCACATACACATATACGTACATTTGATCCCACAAGGATCCATCATCATTATCATATAGTCATATATCATACATAGGATCCCGTAGGGATCCATCATACAATCATTCATTCATACTTTCACACGCATCATCATACAGTTCATCATTCATGCACATCATCAGATATTAACTAAGCGGTTCCAATTTGGACCCGCTGGCATGCACCTATTATACAACTTACAAGCAATCATAACATCATTCAGAAACTTACACTCATCTTCTTAAGCATACCTGCACAGACATGTTAGACATACATACACATTTACACACATTCACACAGTCATCTTAGCATGCAAGACTTACTCTACTGAGTCTCATGAAAGTAGGCACTCACCTGAGTAGTCTACTACGTACAAGTATCTGGTTTTGACTCCGCTAACATGACAAGTTCACCTAGAAACGTCATTACTTACATTAATCATTCGCATAAGCGAGACACGACAAGATCAGGAACCCCTAAAGGAACCATAGACCAATAAACAAAGACTTAACAATCTTTGAGTCGTTTATAGAAGACACCCCTTGCGGCCGCAAGCACCAATGCTTGCGCCCACAATCAATTCCGCTTGCGCCCGTAAGCACAACAAATCCAATAAAACTATCGGATTCCGACACTTCTTGCGGATTCCGACACTCCCATCCGATTCCGACACTCTTAATCGGATTTTAACATTTGTATCGGATTCCGATACCCCTTACGGCCGCAAGGGTGGGGCCTTGTGCCCGCAAGTACTATCGGATTTGGCTTTTAACTCATCGGAATTGGGCTCCTTGCGGCCGCAAGGAAGGGCCTTGCGCCCACAAGCAAACCTGTTCAAGAACAGGTCGGCTACAGCATCCCCTGTTCTGACTGTTCTTCATTCAAACCTCAAAATCGAGTTTCTAAAGCGTCTTCGGTACATACAATTCATTGGAAACATTCATATGATTCCAAAAACAACCTTTTATCAATTATAACAACTTTTACATGATTTAGGATAAAAAACAATCATTTGACCCATTTTATTCAATATTCAAAAACTTCATTAAAACACCATTTTTTATTCATCAATTTAGTTCTAATCAACTTATAACTGATATAGAGATGAGTTAAAGTCAATTTGATAACTCAATTTGAGGTTTAACTTATCAACATAAAAAACCCACTTGGTAAAGCTTCTTACCAAGTGAAGAACAAAGGTGAAGAAGGTGATGAAGAAGATGACAGGAATCTTTATCTTGCTAGAAATCGGTTGAACCCAATAAATCTTCAAGATCAAGAGAGCAAGTAGAGAAAGAGAGCTTCAAGTTGTCTCGTGTATGTGTTTGTGTCTAAACACACACACATACGTGTGAATAAAAGGCTTCAACCGCCTTTGGGTTTAAGCTCACCTACAAGGGGGTATTTTGTTCCCCTTTTCTACTTACAACTTGACCTATGATTACCCGTTTCAACTAACGGGGATATTTCTGGAACCCTTACTTAAAACCATTCATATATTAATCATCTTATTTATATCACTACCACTTCTATATTCTAACATATAATTACTTAAAACATATAACCATTAAACACACAATAATAGACGTGCATACTTTATTACTACTTTACTCGACTCTCATACATGTATATACTTAAATACAACTAAGCCCAAATCGAAGATGTTACAGTAATGATCGTTGCATCCTCATGTGTAGTCATCAGCTTCCCACCTCGAGAAGTCTGATGGTTGATGAATTGGATTTGGCGCCACTCTCACCCTCTTATGTAGTTGTTGACTTATACGTATTATTTCTTAAAAAAATGTGCACAACATATTAGAGAGTGGACTATAAAGCTAATGTCTCCCATAATTTGTTGCCTTGGACGAAGCCCGCCCATGCCATGGGCTAGGCCTATGCCTACAATAAGACCTGAATCCCTAACCTCAATGAGGAAAAGAAACCTTAGCAACACTTTGGTACTGTTAGATCAAAAGTCTTTTGGCCTCAGTTGATCAAAATAAACAAATATTATTTTTTTAAATAATATTTATTTATTCCGATCAATTTTGTTTTAGTCTGTCTATATATAAACAATGAATGATCAATGGGGAAAACGAGCCGATTCATAAGAGTATGAGTAGCAGCTTTATCTTTATTCATTCGATCGTTAGTTACATTTACAAGGTGGGAGAGAGGATTCATTAAAATCCATAAAAGCCTTGATGAGGTTTTGAAAATTTTTAGATAATATAAAGGTATTATGGTAACTTTATATATAATTAAATTTGATGATAATGATTTTATATTTAAATGATTTAATAAACTCTAAAATAAGTATTTAGACATACGTGAGAGTTTTTAAAGTTTGAAAGGATATTGGTGTAATTTTAAAGTTTGAAAGGATGTACACGTAATTTAGAAATTTTGAAATGATATAGATGTAATTCTCCCTATTATTTTTGATACATTATTAAGTTTTTTTAAATAATAAAACGCACGCATACTCTAAACCTACATATTTTTGTTCACGAAAAGGCTAGAACCCATAAGTATGAGATATTATTTAGACCATCATGACTAACTGTCACATCAGTTTTTTTAACCTATGACTATCCTGTGACTAAACAATCGTAGTCATGACTAACTGTCACATCACCACCACTATCGTTACGACTAGATAGTATTAATTTAGATTAATATGATTGGCTGAAACAAATAAAAAAAATAGAGGACGAGCTTCGTTGCTCATCTCCACAACAGTAAGGCACAGGATGACAAGCCAAACAACAAACCTGCCGAAGTAGATGACGAGTTTATAACGCACACGATGACGGGGACAATTATGCTCGTCATGACGAAGAATTTGTTACCCATTGCATATAGTTAAGTTTTTTTTTAACAGCAGAACACACACTAATCTATTACTAAATCTACGTTTGATTGAGTTAATTACATGGATAATAGTCAAATATACGATGCAACATTGCAACTAAACGGGTGAATATATGTTGTTTCGGTCATTCGGTGGGTGAAATTACAAGTTTCAAGACTTTGGGGGCAATAATGTAAACATCACTAAATAAATACAAGTTTTAGGGCTTTTTGGTGATTGTTTCTTAAACCCTGCTTCACCTTCGCTTCTTGAGTACCGCCGGCAATTCCTCTGTAACGCTGCTCGGAGACCACCGGTGCTCCTTTCCTTATCTCCGTCGAGGTCCGTTCGACACGCTGTTAGGATTGGATAGCAAAGGTTTGAACAGTGTCCCACTTTCTTCACCTGATATTTATCCCTTCATACAGGCACTAAACGTCGAAGATGAAGAAGGAAGGGAAGATACTGAAGGGAAAGGATTTGAATCCACTAGAGAAAGAAGCTGTTGTGAATGGCAACGAAGTTCCAAGTGATTCTGAAGACGGTAGTGTAGGAAGTCCTGTTGTTTCTGATGATGATTACGAGGTGCATCCAGAGTTCAATTTCCTGCACTTCATTTTGATCATTTTATGTGCAATGGATTCGTAATCCGGTAGAATTTGGGGTTTGATTTAAATGTTGCTGAAACATAATATTCTTTTGGTGAATGGAGAGCGACCAGAAATATGTTTAACTTTAAATTTGTCTGTTGATATTACACATAATTCTGCTTAGTTACAGCTGTTATGGTTAATGTAACTTAGGTAGTTTCAAACTAAAGATTTTTATGTCTCAAATGAACCTTAGAATAATATAATTTTCACAACTATGGTTTACTTCTTTCAAAATACTTCCAGATTAAAGTTAAAATGACTGTTTTTGAGTTCAGCTACATGCTTATATCACACTTTCTATTTGCACCTTGAAGGTTATTCATGTTTTCAGAACTGAATCTTGAGTGTCTCATTGTTTTGTTTGTTAACATGGCTTGTCTGGTTCTAGAGCTTCTCTGAGGGTGATGACTCTCCAAGAAATTCAGATTCAGAATCAGGGTCTGAAGAGAGTGAATTCTCAGAAGATGAGGTACATGGTAATTATCTGTTTAGTGAATTGTAAACTTCTTTCCCTTTTTTCTTTTTTCATATCAGATCAGCCAAAATCGGTGGGTTTCTTTTTCAATGTGGTGTCTAATCGCCTCTATCTTTATTTAGTTCTGTGTTTTAACAGTTTTCTTTTCTTTCTTACCACGTTGATATACAAATTAGAAATTTCGTGGGCATTCTTTCAAAGTTTTGAACTACACCATTGACTAAGTAACCCAGGATGTGCAGGATCACGAAGACCCAAGGAATGAAGGTGACGTGAGTGATGATGGAGTTAATGATCTTAATCAAGAAGATCAAAGTCCAAGTGATGATTCTCGTGAAGTGGTTGATGAGAGTGATTCGTCAGAAGATGAGGTCTGTTACAATTCATGAGCTAAGACACCTATTTTTTCACTGCAATTTCATTACTATGTTTATTCTTTATACATTTATTTGGTGTGGTTTTGGTGTTTTTTTAACAGGTTGGCCCTCGAAACACTATTGGGGACGTTCCTTTAGAGTGGTACAAGGAAGAGGAACATATCGGATATGATATTGCTGGAAAGAAGATCAAGAAGAAGGAGAGACTGGATAAATTGGATTCATTTCTAGCCCGAACTGATGACTCTAATAGTTGGTGGGTTGGAGGATTTTTTTTACACCAAAGTATCAGCTTTTTTACTGCTATATCTTACTAGTAAATCATAAATGTTGCTTTCTAGAATGTTAGAATTGGTTAGTTTGTTTTAAGTTTTCAACCTTCATTTCAAGTTGTAACCTAAACATAACAAGACCATATGAAATAGTTGAAATAGCTAAATCATATACAACTGAGAACTAATAATGGTTAAGGAAATAATTTTACTTGCCAGGATAGTTAATTTGTATGAAGGATTTTTGTTTGTGGTTTTAAGATGCAGAAATGTCTATTTTTCAGGCGCAAGATCACCGATGAAATAGAAGATGAAGATGTGGAACTCACTAAAGAAGAAACTAAGCTTATTCGGAGATTGTTGAAAGGAAAGGCACCTCATGCAGATTTCGACCCACACGCGGTTGGTGCCCTTTTTTCATGTCAAGTTGCAATGGATGGTGTTTAACTGGATTTGTACTGTTCCGAGATGTAATTTCTATTTTCTTATGGCTCACTATCAAACTTTTTGTCCTTTCTGCAGCCTTATGTTGATTGGTTTGATTGGGATGGTGCGAAGCATCCACTCTCAAATGCACCTGAACCAAAGAGGCGTTTTATTCCTTCAAAATGGGAAAGCAAAAAGGTAACACTTCTGTAGTTAAATATAATTAGTTTCAATTCATCCCTTCATGACAAAAGCTACAATAAAAAACTACTATAATCCAACTAAAATACTGTAAGTTAAAATATTACGACTTCAAATTTTCACTATGGATCCACGATTAGCATCTCTGTAGAAACTAAAACATCTTCTGTCTCAGGTTGTTAAGTATATTAGGGCAATCAGAAAGGGACTGATAACGTTTGAGAAGCCAAAAGAAGAACCCCGTCTTTATCACTTATGGGGTGATGAAACAGAAAAGTCAGGGCACGGATTGTCATATATACCTGCACCCAAAGCTAAATTACCAGGTTTTACTTCCGTTTTTATAGTTGTTTCTGAATTTTACTAATTGACATCTTATAAGGTTCATTGCATAAAGTTTTCTATGTTACTAAAAGTTTCCATATCCGACTGTTTACTTGCAGGGCATGAAGAATCATATAATCCTTCTTTGGAATACATTCCAACACAAGAAGAGATTAATGCTTATCAGCTTATGTTTGATGAGGACCGGCCTAAGTTTATTCCAAAGCGGTAATACTGCAAGACAACCAAGTGTATTCTCACTTTCTTAATTCTTGCTTAAATTTTAATATTTAGGTACTAATATATGTTGATCTGTCAATCTCTTAGGTTCACATCTTTGAGAAGTGTTCCAGCTTATGAAAAGAGTGTTAGGGAAAGCTTTGATCGATGTTTGGATTTATATCTGTGCCCTAGGGCACGAAAGAAGCGTGTAAGTATATAATGAATCTTATCAGTTCATATCATAGTCACATAGTTCGCGGATCACTTTGGTATGGGAACGAGGATCGGGAATGCGGTTCGCTTGGTTGGACGTATCCGGTACGAAGGGGGGTAGGTTCATTTCGGTACGCGTCCGGTACGATGTACCTTATGTTTTGGTATGTTGTACCCACTATCAAAAACAGATTTCATAAACCAACCTTAAATAACATTCTAGTATTAAAAACCAAACCAGAAACATAACAATTAATAGAAATCATAAACAATTCACATGCTGTAATTCATTAAAACAGTGCATAATTGCACAAAATAGTGTAGAATTGCAAGAATTGAACTGCAGAATTACAGAAGCCAGAAACAGTGCAGAATTTCAAAAAAAACAAAAGCATAAACAGTGCAGAATTGCTGGAAAATTAATACAAAAACATCCAAAACAGAAACAATACATCACTTAGACCCAAAATCCAATTTTAGTGAAGAAAAAAAAACCCAGTAGCTATATCACAAAATTGAAGCGGGAGAGTATAAGAAATGGAGAGTAGAAGAATATGATATGAAATTGAACATACTAAGTCCAGAAAATAGTAGTTAAAAAGTCAAATTGAACCTTACGGCTGTTGAGGAGTTTGCAATTTTGCCAATCGGGACTATTTTTTTCCCGCCTCTGAAATACGTACGTCAACAGGGGCATAATCGATTCAATTCGTGATTTTTTCTTCAATGGATCGTTCCAAATCGCATTCCAGTAGGCGAATTTAACACTCAATTGATCGATTGGACCATTGATTTGGATCGATTTGACCATCGTTCCAGGTCGCGATCCACCTAGCGACGGGATCGCTTTTGTACCACGATCGGGAACGCAGCGATCAGATCGCAGATCGTGGCTTCCTGAGCGAACTATGTGACTATGGTTCATATCTTCAAATAATTTCATACACTTTGCTACGATACTTAATAACATGACCGATTTATCGATGTTCCAGATAAATATCGACCCAGAGTCTTTAAAACCGAAGCTTCCAAGTCGCAAAGATCTTAAACCATACCCAACAACGTGTTATCTTGAGTATAAAGGCCATACGGGTCCGGTTTCATCAATTTGTACCAACCCCTCTGGGGAGCATATTGCTTCTGGTAACGTATTTTAACTTATTATAATAATTATTATTATTTTTATTATTTACTTTTTAATCCATGGACATGCTTTTGGGTCTATACCTAACTTCTTTTATGATCAACACAGGCTCACATGACGGAACTGTTCGTATTTGGGAGGTTGAAACTGGTAGATGTATCAAGATTTGGGAACTTGGTGAAGCTGTGCAGCATGTTGCATGGAACCCTTTACCAGAGCTTCCTATCTTGGCGGTCACCATGTAAGACTGATTCATCAATTCACCGACTTCACTTATTATTACTATTTTCTGTCCCCTTTGTGTGTGTGTGTGGTTATGTTTGTATTTTTTGAAGTTAATGATTGTATGGGGTAAATTTTTGCAGGGGAGAAGATGTTTTTCTTCTGAACACGGGGCTTGAGAAAGAGGATAAAATGATTGCAGATCTTTTGCGTGTTGAAACACCTTCGGTCCCAGATGATTCTGGTTAGTTTATTGGCTGCTTTTTTGGGCTTTATATAAACTGCCTTCTATTGACTACCTTTCTTTATTCTTTACTTTTGATTTTTTATAGAAAGTGCTGGGTCCAGTGTAAGCTGGTCTCAATACGATAAATACGAGGGAATTAGGATCAAACATTTTAAGGTAGTTTCTTGATGTTCTCTATCCCTTAATTTCACAAGGAAGAATTTAATCTTATATTGGGAACTTGTTCACATGTTTGTACATCAATGCAGACTGTGTCTTCAGTGGAATGGCATCGAAAAGGAGACTATTTCTCTACTGTCATGCCTAAAGATATCCTTCTTATTTTTCAGTTAATCATTTTAATTTTCTTGAAATTTTTTATAGGTATCTTGTTTCTAGCTGATGAGATATCTGAAATCCATTTTAATACCATGGTATTTTCGTTTTTTTGGTCCTTTGTCTACTTAAGGCGGTGTTTGGATATGCCTTTTGAAAGTAATTATGTGATTACGAATGATAAGAACCCTAGATAATCAGTTGTGGTAAATTGGACTGTAGGAGATTGTTTGGATGTGCTTTCTTTTTGTTAAAGTTGTATAGCCATGTATTGATTGTTACATTGAACTAGGGGTGAGCATGGTACCGGAACCGGTACCAATTTTACCGAATACCGAATTTGGTTTAAAGACGGTACCGA
The DNA here is from genome assembly GCA_038502395.1 of Dittrichia graveolens. Lineage (NCBI taxonomy): Eukaryota > Viridiplantae > Streptophyta > Magnoliopsida > Asterales > Asteraceae > Dittrichia > Dittrichia graveolens. The sequence goes on along the minus strand of JARJIL010000005.1, from coordinate 72,193,267 downwards.
ATACCGTACCGAGTATTCATATACGGTACCGGTGCCGGTGCCGGTACCGGTACCTATTTTACCTAGTTTTTTCGGTACTAGTCCCGAATACCGATTTAGCAATATTTCAAGTACCAAGTGCCAGACCGAAAACTCTAACTCGGTACCGGTTCCGGTACGGTTCGCTATTTTCGGTACCCATGCTCACCTCTACATTGAACCATCAAAAAGGACATTCTTTTATAGAAGGGAAATAGAAGGGGTCCTTACGTTTAATTATTAAAATTTACCCCTGCATAATTAGCTTAGCTGCAGTAGCTAGTACATAACTCTCTATAAACAAAATTATTTGATTGATAGATGATGACATGAAATGAGAGAGAGTTTTGTATATTCAAACACCCTGATGCTGGCTTTGAATTTGGGTGTGATCAGTTTATTGTTATACCTTGACTTATTTCATACGTGACTCAAAAGCTGTACTAATACACCTGCTCTCAAAGAAACTTACCCAAAGATTACCATTTAAGTTGCATGGTCTACCTGTTTGTTCAATATTCCATCCTACACGATCCATCTTCTTTGTTTCAACAAAAAAGAATGTACGTGTTTATGACCTTGTTAAGAAGAAGTTTCTCAAGAAGCTTGAAGCTGGGGTTCGTGAAATTTCATCCATCTCCGTTCATCCTGGTGGTATGTTTCACGTTTCTAATTCTTCTCCAGTTTATTATTCTATCTCTAATTGCAATTATGGAATGACTAAACCTGTGTCTCTTGATTCGTTGCAGGTGACAATGTTATTGTGGGAAGTAAAGATGGTAAATTATGTTGGTTTGACATGGATCTTTCATCAAAACCTTACAAGATTCTCAAGTATGTAAAATCTTCTGTTGCTTGAAGTTTTTTCTTTACTAGTATGGGCTTAAACATACTTTAATCAGTGGCAGTGTTTGCCAACTTTTTTTTACAGAGATGGAATATGGGCGGGTTGAGTAAGAATTTTAGTGATGGGCTGGCCTGTTAATACTAATTGGTCCAGTTTTGATTTTTATGATAATGATAACAATCCAACTCTTTGAATACAACTTGGTAGGCTGTATGCTTTAAAAATGCACTTTAGGTTACGACTTGACCCGTAGTTAGATAAAACACCACCCAAATCATCCTATTCACAAGTAAATGGATCGAATTGCTCACCTCTACCAAACTAACTGTAACAGGATACATTTTACATCTGATTTGCATAGAAACATAACCACATAAATTCTCACAATTATTCTTTTTTTCTTGATGATTGTTTTTTGTTGCTGAATATGGTTAGGAAGAACGTAATAATAATTAAGAATCTTCATAATTGGATCTGCCCGTGTACTTCATCTATATCCACATTTCTGATTTTCTAATTGTGTTTCATGTTAATGCAGATCTCATCCTAAGGACATAACAAGTGTGGCCTTCCATGGCAGCTACCCATTGTTTGCATCTTCATCTGATGATTGCACGGCATACGTTTTCCATGGGATGGTGTTTTCAGATCTAAACGAGAACCCTCTTATTGTTCCTTTGGAGATACTCCATGGCCATACAAGCGTAAATTCTAGAGGTCAGTTCTTAGCAACTTAACTACAAACTTTTTTTACAACATATAGAAACTATAATTCATAAATAAAGGGTGTACATAATTATTTTTTTTGAGTTAATTACATTTTTGGTCCTTGTGCTTCAAAAATTACAACATTGATCCTTGTCTTATCCCTTTTGTTTCAATGTTAGTCCAAAAACACTTAAAAAGACACAAATGCCCTTGTCTCTTTCTTTTATTCTTTTTCCTTAAATCTTAATCAATTTAAAATATAAACCAATATGTTTTTTATATATATAGTGAAAAGTTCATTTGAGAACCGTTTTTATTACGAGAACCGCGAGAACCAATCTTAGCCGGCCAATTCCCCCTCCTTCAATTGGATTGCCCACCCATGAATTCCTTACATGCACCCTACCACACTCAATCCCCCTACACTCTTCATCCATGAATTCCATTATCCAAAATGAACGGCTAAGATTGGTTCTCGCAGTTCTCGCAATACAAATGGTTCTCAAATGAACCTTACCCTATATATATATATATATTTATTTATTTATAATATATTACACACACACCAAAATAATCATCCTAACACACATACAATCCGCGTCACATAGCACCACCGGAAACCACTCGCTGTCATTGCTTCTCTGCGATCTATTGTTACCGACGATTCTTTGATTCTCCTCGATCACCAATTCTTATTCTCCTCTTTAATCTTTAGGGTTTAGTTTTTGATCCTTCTTGATTTGGAAACGATTAGGGTTACGGTGAGTGTGTGCGTGTGTATTATGGTGGGGGTTTGGGAGTTACAGATCTAGGGTCACGTTGGGGGTTTGGAGGTTTCAGATCTAGTGTTTTGTGGATTGTGGTGGTGGTTTAGCATGTGGGTGGATGTGAGGGAGGTGGTGAAGGTGTTGGTGGTTTCATAGGAGGGAGGCGTTGTAGGTAGTTTCAGACGAGGGATGCGATGTCAATGGCTTAGGTGGTGGCGATGGTTTCTGAGTAAAGGTGGCGGTGGTTAGAGGAGGGAGGAAGGCTGTGAAAGTGGCAATGGTTTCGGTGGAGGGAGGCGGTGAACATGGCTCGGTGGTGACTGTCGCTGGTGGAAAGAGGGGGTTGGAGAGGGACATAAGGGTAAAATAGTCATTTTAGTGTATAATAAATAATAATAGTAATTATGATAATAATAATAATTTAATAATACTCATGATATTAAAATAAAGACATAAGGGTAAAATAGTCATTTTAGTGTATAATGGGCTAACAATGAAACGAAATATAAACCATAAGGATCAATGTTGTAATACGGGACCAAAAATGTAATGAAATCTTTTTTTTTATAATTTTTTTAACTTCCAAAGCTGATTTGTTGTTTATTTAAGGTGTGCTGGACTGTAAGTTCCACCCAAGGCAGCCATGGTTGTTCACTGCTGGTGCTGATTCGATAATAAAGCTTTTCTGCCATTAATGGAGATTGATGACCTAAGCTCATTTGTTTATACAAGTGGAGGTGTGGATGGTGTTATTAAATGGTTAACTCAACTTCCCCACAAGAGAGAGAGAGAGAGAGAGAGAGAGAGAGAGAGAGAGAGAGAGAGAGAGAAGAATATTTTAGTACCTGTGTGAAACTTAAAAGCAGTTTGCTTGTGGTTCAATTTTGTCATTTGTTGTAGGGGAACTTATTACTTTGGATTATATTTTTACTTTATAATTTTTTTTAAATTTTTTGTTAAATGAAAAACTTGGTCTTTATATGTAGGATATGAAGAATCCATACATTGAAATTGTTTAACCTAGGGTTGAGCTCGGTACCGTAGTTGTACTGAACTGAAAATACCGAATCCTGAATCTAACATTTTGATGGTATCTAATCCCGAATCGAATAAAAGGTACCGATGGCAATACTTTGGCACCTTTCCCATATAGTACCGAATTTTCAAAAACATCAACGATTTAGGATGAAGATCGCACAACAAAGAATAAAACAAAGAGAAATCGGTCAAATCTGAGTTTGTATGAGATAGTTATGAATGTTCAAAGATTAACAAAAATGTTGCCCTATTTGTAAAAGCTGGAAAAAGTTCCAAATCTGGATATTCTGAAAATGGTCCAACCCCTGATGTTTGAGACTAAAAAATAGACTTAAAAGCACAAAAATAGTGAGTTTTTAAGTATAACATGAAGTTCACACAATAAAGAATACACATGAAAAATCATTCAAATAAGAGTTGGGCAAATTGCATTAATACAATTAACTCTCCTAATTACCATTATATACCACTAACTTTATTTTTTTAAAAATAATACAACTAACTTTTATAATCCTCACATTGTATACAATAAAAATTATGACAAAGTTTATTGTATACAATAGTAACTAAACAACAGACACATAAAAAAGTTGTTTGTATACAATAAAGGGATTATGAAAGTTAATTGTATTATTTTTAAAAATTTAAAATTGATTGTATACAATGATAACTAAGACAAAGTTTATTAGATTTTTATGCAATTTGCCAATTTAAAAATTTAGTAAAAATTATGCAAAACTTGAAGATGTTGAAAAATTTCCTAAGTATGGAAATGCTGAAAGAGTTCAATTGCACATGTTAGAAGCTATAAAAAGTATATCTAAGTGCAGCAAAACAGAAAGTTTTTAATTTTACAATGAAGTTTAAATAGCAAATCATAGACGAGAAGAAAAAATAAGTGAAATCCGAGTTCGTATAAGATAATTATAACTGCTCAAAGTTTAACAAAAAAACTGAACACTAAAAATCAATGTATAAATTCGGGATTAATACCAAATTTACCCGAGACCGACGGTACCGATCCTGAAAACATAATACTAAAAAATTTAAAATCATGTAAAGTAGGTATCTAATTCACAAGGGCGAATTTATATAGAAGCTATATAGGTCCTAGGAACTACCTAATATTTTTAAAAAAATTGGAAGATACATAGAAAAAAATAGGATCTACCTTTAAAAATTAAAAGGACCTACCTTATAATTTTGTATATTTAAAGACATGTATGTTGTGTACTTATACTAGACAAATAAAATAATAATAGGAAAAAGTAACGTAGGCTTTGTAACCTACACCTGATTCTCATATTCAATTTTGACAATTTAGATTGTGAGAATCTTAAATTTGCAAACATATTTCATTATATTGTTTATTTTGGTTTCGTGCTATTTTTTTAGTATTAGGTTTATATTGTTTTGCTATAAATTTTATTGTAAATGACTAAATGAATATATTGTTAAATTATTGAAACTTTGAAAGTTGTAATATAACATTTATCAAGTTTAAAAAAGAGAAGAACAATCCATTTTATGTGTTTATCATATGTTAATACAGTCAATTATAAAATTTTATTGTTTAATAACAAGATGAAATAGTTGACAAAAAGGGTCTTTTCAACCTCAAAATTATATTCTTTTATTATGTGATTTTGGTGGTAAACCTAAAAAGTTAAATCCATCTTAGTTTGTTGATAATATATATTGGTTAGAATATAATATAAGAGAGGATACCGTATTATACTTATGTCATTATCAATTTAAATGCTCTTAAAAAATCTATTTAAATTCAATTTACAAACCAAGGTGGACCTGAACAATGTGTAAAATATGTATAATTACTTGTAAAAGCTTTAACATAACTATATTAGATATATGTTTACATTTAATTTTAACGACCTTGACCAACACAAGTATTATTAACTTTTTTATTTTTGTCGACTTTGACCTAATTAAGGAACCACGTGGTTTTTTGTCCTAGATTCGCCCCTGCTAATCCGGAAACCAAATAAATCACATTAACATTGTGTTCCCGAGTTTTAATTCGGAGAGAAAAGATGAGATTTGAAAGGAAATAAAAAAAGTTTTCAGTTATTTTAAGAAAAAAAGGGAAAAGATTTAGAATGAAAGTTTGGTTAACTTTTTCTACTAAGGGAGTGTTTGTTTTAACTTATTTAAGGCTTATTTTTCATAAACTCGTTTTTTCTGCCTTATTTTTTATGAATCCGGCTTATATTCTTCTTGTAACTCATAATAAGCTCAAAAGTCAGAAAATAAGCCAGAAAAAAGTAGCTTAGAAAAAATAAGCCCAAAAAATAAGCCGTAAATAAGCTAAAACAAACACCCCCTAAACTTACCTCCCAAAAGTGAGAGGATTTGGAAGGAAAGGGAAGAAAATTTTTTATAACTTTTCTTATGTGACTAAATTACCCTTAATTACAATAAATAATTTTAAAAAAGTAAAAGTATTGTTATAAAATAACCCTTTTTTCTTTCCTTCATCTTCAACTCGGGAACACAATTTCATTTATTTTCTTTCTAACTCAAAAATACGAAAAATCAAAATCATTATCCTTTCTTTTCTCTTATTTTTTTCTGTTAATTTTCTTTTCTTTTCTTAATATATCTCAGGAACACAACGTAAGTTTGACTGTTTGAGAACGACAATTAAGTATCGATTTTTTTTAATTAAGTTGACAGTTGTTTCATCCAAACCGTCAGTAATACACAAAACAAAAAAACACTAAAATTAATAATCACCCAATTTCCTTTTTTTTTTCAATTTTTGAACACCCAAATATTCAATTAATACAACCTAATTAACTGATCACACTTAAAATAAACAAATAAAATGATTTCAGACATGATTAATCACTCATATGCATGCATGCATGCATACACTGCTATCCCTTGATTCCTTGAAGGTTTCAAATCCAATGCATCTGAGAAGATGTATAAAGTGGATTCAGAAAAGAAGCATTTGATTTCCCTTTTCTCTTTGAAAACAAATCTCCTATAAGAGGGATTATCGGCTTTTTCTTCAACACTTTCTTATCCGCCGCCATCTTCCTCTCTCCGCCACCACCGATCACCGGCGTTGATCTCAGTGCTGCCCCTTTCACGGCCGCCTCGGCCGCTTCGGCTTTCGCTATCTTTGACATGTTCTTATGGAGCTCGGCGTTTAAAGACGCCAACGCTACCTCGGTCTCGGACTCTCTCTCCTTGAGTAACTTCAACTCTTTCTTTGTCTCTTCGAGTTCCGACTCGAGCTTTTTTAAGGAGTTAACAAGCAACGATGGTGGTTGTTCTTCGACTTCCCGTGATGGCGAGCATGATTTCCATGAGATTTGAGAGCTATGTGTGGATTTCCATGATGGGGTCTCTTGTTTTGGTAATGTGAAAGGGGGTTTCGGAGACGGTAAGAAGATTTCTCCAGTGAGAAACCGCTCTCCAAAGACCTCTACGGCTTCTTTCACCGACCGGAAAGCGCTCGAGGTGTCTACATTCGAGCTGTAGTCGACGGCGGGAGTTGGTAGCAGCGGTGGTGATGTGTTTTCCGGTAGGGTTTTGGTTTCCATGGTGGAGGAAATGAGGAGGAATTGAAGAGTGGAAGTGTTGGTTTTTGATGATGGGTGAGTGGTGAGTTTTCTTTGCTTTCACTTCAAATGTTGGGAGAGATGGGTTTGCTAAGTAGGGTTGCTGGTGTGTGAAGACTAGGTGGTATAGGAAATTGACTAGTTAACTGCTTTGACTTTCAATTAGTCAATGAATTAAGTTGAATTTGTAATATTATGACATGATTGTGATCTCCTATATATATATATATGCTTATGGTACTAGGTTATCATATGACCACCAAATGCAAAATATTACTAATTTCTAGTGGTTGCCTGGTCAATTTAAAGGGGTGATGATTGGATTTGGTAGTTTTACAATTCTTGTTTTTGATATTCTTTTTTGTTGACAAATACACTTTCACATCAATACATCTCGTCAATAAGACCGACATAATCCTCACATCAGCACATTTGCTAAAATTTTACCAAAAGTTTATTGAATAATGAAAATTTAGAAAAGAAACAAACAACCCGTTTTTCAAAAATGAACATACAACCAAGCACAAATTATTCGTTGCCACCGTATCGCGCAAACATTGTGGTAGTGTTTTTTAAAAGAGAATATATGCAATGTTTTATGTTTTTTAAAAGAGGAAACAATGTTTTTACATACCCGACCTAGTCATTTAAGTATTTAATTTTTTAATATTACATATTTTCATTAATACCTAATATTTCTTTTTAGGGTCCTAGCCTGAAGCTCATTAGTATGTGAATGGCTTGGTTTCGGTTGTTTGGTAAACAAAACTTTGATTGGTTTTTTTTGTCAATGTTTGAGTAACCAAAATATATAGTTAATTCAAATATTCAATTAAGGGTGAACTTTACTTCAAAAAGTTCGATTTCTTTACTAGAAAAGTCAAGCTATGCTTTGATGTATGCGGCTTAATCGTTTTTATGGTTATTTCCTATACACAATTGCTCATATTCATCTAAGATGTTTCTACCCAGTAAGAATTGAACTCGGGTTATTTCAAAAAAATTCAGAAATCCAACCACTACGTCATCATGTTAAAAGATTGCTTGTTTTAGACTTTTAGTTTATTAACTATTAATAAGTTAGGTTTATATTTTTAGGAAAAATGTTAATCACATCTCTTAGGGCGGTGGATAAAAATAAAATAGATGTTATTTTTAGTTTTTAAAAATGACAACTTTGTTTATGTATGGAAAGTTATAAACTAATTAAAAGGTAACTATGCAAATTATAGAAAGTTAGTTATGATTACATAATTTGTGATTACTATTTTCAAAAACTAAATTTACTTTTTTTTTATGGGAAGTGATTTGTACACAATACAAAGTAGCCATACATAACAAAAAGTGATTGTTTGGACTATTATACCCTTAAATTTATGGATGAGAATAAAAGATAGTAGGTTGGTAAGGGTATAAGAGTTATGATTGTTGTGTATGACTAATTTGTGTTGTGTACAAATTATCTCCCGTTTTTTATTCTTATCCAAAGCTCTAAAAACTGTGGTTAGCATTCTCCATTTTTTTATTATGTTTTATTTATTTTTCAGTTATGAGCTTATTTTATTTAAGACAAAAAAATAAATCGGTCTTTTTGAAAAAAGAAATTACGAAAAATAAGCCAAAGTTATAATTTGTTAATAAGTTAAAACATACATCAAAGTTTTTGTATTTCTCTTTTTAATAAATATTACCTTGAAGATTTTTTTTTAAACAAACACCCCTTAAGCACGTGTTGAGATAAGGATGTTCAAAATATTTCGAAACATAAAAATAGATCCGACAAACGTAAAACCGTACCGATTGTGAGGTTAACCGAACTGATTTTATTTTATTTTATTTTTCGGTTTGGTTCGGTTAACTTGACCCATATTTTTTTTGGTTGTAGGTTCGGCTACTTTCATGATATCCAAAATCTTTATTTAAATTATATATTATTTTATGAAGAATGTTCAATATAGTTCATACTTAATTCAAAGTCCTAAGAGATTAATTTTAGCCTTTGGATCAATAAAATCAATTGTTCAGATTGCATATATAAAAAATTACCGCCTTAAAAAACGTCATGGCTCCTAAAGCTTGAGACTTGACATCGCTATCACGCAATGCTTTACATTATTTAGATCCATGGATAAACTTGCTCTTGTATTATACTACAATGATGTCAAATTTGAATGACTCACAACTTTAGTATTTACAGTCATAACAATATTTTGAAGATACACTTTAAAAACAAATGTTTTTGTTTTATATTTTAGGGAAAATTACCGAGAAAAGTAACCTAAATATCAAAAATTGTCAATAAAGGTAACGTCTAATTTTTTTGGCCGATAAAGGATTATAAATTTCAATTTGTAACAAAAAAGAATGTAATGACTTCTTAGACCTAACAAAAAAAAGAATTATAAATTTCAATTTGTAACAAAAAAGGTAAAAATTTCACGATTATACCCTTTTTTGTTACAAATTGAAATTTATAATCCTTTCTCGGTTAAAAAAAGTGGACGTTACCTTTATTGACAAATTTTGATATTTAGATTACCTTTCTCGGTAATTTACCCTATATTTTATATCTACAAGTACAGACATACTTATATAATTAGTTTTGTTATTAGATTATGCATCTTTCTTGACAAGCCGACGTATCATCATGTTGTCTGCATATCGTAACATACGAGCTAGTGAAAAAAATCATGCATAAAAACCAGGGGTGAACTTATGATTTTTGGTGATCATTGACACGATATAATAACAAAAATAAATTTAATTACGATTGAGGTGTTGTTCGGTTTTTCGTTAATCGAGCCAGGTTAACAAGGTTTCAGCTGTTGTCCAAGTATTTTAGGACCAAAATCTAAAACAAAACACAATTTATATAAAATTATATTGTTTAAATTGTTATTTTTTAGGTAAACTAAAGTATTTCAAAGATATATATCCGATATTGAACTATATCTTATTATTTTTATAAAAATTTAAGGTAGCATCAAAAAATCAGTGGTGACACCCAAATATTTGACTGGTGACTCGTGCCACCACCAGACCATACATAAGTCCGCGTTGTACATAATATCTATATTACTATATAAACCATTTAACATTTTATCTCCTAGTTCACTTTAAGAGTTTTTAAAATTCAACCAAGACAAAAAACTTGATCTTTCATTTATCTAAATTAATTTCATTCACTCAATATTTAACCATTTTACTCTCTCTCCTAATTTAGTTTATCTTTTTATTCATTTAAAATATATATTCTTCCACTAACACTCTCTTTCACACAAACAAAATTATCCATTCAAATCAACATAATTTCTAGAATCTTATTAACTACTCTCTACTTATTTCATAAATATAAATATTTTTTCTTATTTTAATGTCTTTTATAATTAATAAAACAATTGATGCAAATAAAAGAAATTTTGAAAAAAATGGACATGTGGCTGAAGAAAAGTATTTTGTGACGTTGAATCGCACAAATAATATATTATTTCATTATTGAAAACGAAATGTTAAAACACATAAACTATTTACCAACGCAACATTACACGGGTATGATGCTAGTAATAAATAAATATCACAATGATGTTTTGCCTTGCCACAATTGTTATTTTAGCACATTAGTGATATAACTAACCATTAAATGATATAACCAATTCAATGATTCAAAAGGGAAACCACATTGAAGACCACAGGGGTGCAATCAGTACAGACGCTAAAGTTCAAGGTTTCATCGGCATTTGTGACTAAATTGCAGGTGGTTGTTGGTACATTTTTGTATAAAATCTTTTGACCTAAAACCCTTCCGCAAACCCTCGTTGTTGAGCAAGCAAAATCACCGCTGAAACGACTGTAGAGAAAGCAGATATGGGGGAAGAGCTGCAACAACAACAGGATGGATTCCAAATCGACCTTGGGAATCTCGCGGCATTCGATCCTCAGCACCAGTTTACCTCTGTTCCTGATAACAGGTTAGAGTTCTTGCTCTTATTCTGCTACTCGTTGTGTGTAAATCGTCAATGTGATATCGTTATTATAACTAATGGTCACTCTCTGCATGAATTGGTTCTGTGATAAATACGGGGTAAATCTGTTTGAAATGATGTGAATCCATATTATAGCTTGTCCATACCAGGGTAGTTTGTCGCTTTAAGTTATATTACTTGGTTAAGATAAAAGACTTCTTGATTTTGCTATTGTTCATGGTGATTTGTACGACATGCGTCCCAAATAAGTGAAGTTATAAAGCTTTGATGCAACCTCATGAGGCTTTTTGAACATGTCAATCCTCCCCTCAGTTTTATTATAATATCCCTTTGTCCCTAGCAGACCAATTAACTTAAGCAGCCTGATCTTAATAAAATATTTGAAGAAAAAATTGGGTGAGTATTTGGGACTAAACCGAATGTTATGAATGTGAAGATAAGGCAGATTCGTGCATTTTCCTTGATGATAACGTGAGCTTACTAGTGATGCTAGTTGCATTAAGTTATTGTCTGGACAAGTGAAAATGCCAATACAGAATTTTGCATTTTGTATTGTATGAATTCTGGAAGACCGTGAAAAGCTGTGCCATTTGTCAAAGTTATTACAGTATATGCAATTAGACATCAATTGAGGTCAAATGTGGGATGCAACTCATTTGATTCAGAACTAGAGGGAGATATGCTTCAGGGTATCTGGAAGTAAACTTATAAATTTATTTATGAGTTTGAATGATATGACTTCATTATCTTTTGAAGAAACCACAAATATGGCAATTTAACAGTGATTTTGTCATAGATGAAGCATTGTTGGATCATGTATGTACTAAAATTAGTTTAATCTATATTTCTTATGAAGTCTTAAGTTCAAATTATGTCTTGACTATATTTTTGTCACACAAGGTCTGGGATGGAATTCTATTGGTGTATGCCACATGCCTCTTTGCCTCTTTGTAGTTAGGGGGTTTGTCATGCTAGAAGCCAATGAGAACATATTTGGGCTAATTTTCCTATTGACTACTGTAAAGCAGTATTATAAATACATTAAGTGGACCTATGGAGTTGACTGATCTTACAGAGTGCTTGATTGGTTTGACCAATATGTCAGTACACATACCCAGCTGTTCATTTTTGATATGTAAGTGGGTTGCTTTAAAGTTATGTTAGCATATGAAAATTCTGATATTAAATTATGTGTTTTAATTTTGTTTTTAGTTTTGATTTCCAATACTAAGGGTTTTGGAAAGAAAGCTTGGTGTTGATTTCTATTTGGGTTAACAAATTCTACTTAAATTAAAATCACTTAGTTAACACGATTTTAAAGTAATTAGCATGGTTTAAACCAATTAAAGAACCAACTAATCACTGCATTTTTTAAATTACATTATAGGATGTCTGAAACTAGCTGGGGTTTTTCTGATGTCTACCTGATTTTTGTTGGATTGGATGTTTTTTACACGGTTGCCTAGATAGAAACACTGCTTTATATCTCAATATAGATGGCACTCATAAGAAAAGACTGCTATGAGAACCAACTTACAGGGAAACAGTAAATATGGGTAGTTGTAACTAGTAAGATACTAAGATTTGTATCGTGAATTAATTAAAAAACTGTTGATGAAAACATGATTTCCTGAAAGTAGTTGGGTTTGAAACAATGCTATTAATTTTTATTAGGCTTTAGAAGGTCTTTGGTTTTGGAAGATATGGTGTATTTTTACTATTATTTTGGGCTCTGTGTATTGCTACAATCTATATTTTGTTTATTCATCTTATGCTGTTTGCTTGATTATATTAGGGAGGAACTCGTGAAGGAGTGCATAGCACATGGTACTAAATTAATTCAGGCAGTTGCTGATGCTCTTTTTAACTTGCCTTCCTCTGAAGATGCATCTGGGCCAATTGTCTCTCTGCCACCACCATTGACAAAATTGCCAAGAGAAAAGCCTGTTAGTTTTCTTGATTCTATGATCTCTGCTTTGTACTATCAGTTAGATAAAACTTTTTGCATAAAGAAACCTTTTTCTTTGAATGGTGGTTGTATATGTTTTTCTTTTTGGGCTTATCAGCTGCTTGCTTTGATTGTTTTGTTGTGTTTAATTACATGTAAACATCTTATTGAAGAATACCGAGGCTTTCACATAACTTGAAGTTTACTCCAGTCTCCCACCATGAGATGATATTTTTAGTTTGACATGTGAAACCTATAAATGCATTTTTTACATAATGGTTATTTATTTACTTCAGTGTATTTATACTTTATGGTACTTGTTATAAAGTTCTACGTGGTTATTAAAGCCTAGAACATTTGAGTTAAAGATACTTGACCTTGCTCAAAAAATCTTTATAGGCATCCTTTAAATCATCTTTCTAAAGAACAGGGAAAAGTTAAATAGGAACACAATGGGAAAAAACTTTCTATATGCTTGCTGTAAGATAATTTTACAGAAAAAAGGTTATTTTCTTTGAGATTTGTTTCTTCATTGCAGCTAGAGATCTTTGAAATCAAAGTTGCTGGAGTTTTAATTCAAACTTAAAGCTTTCATGATTCTTAAATTTAAAGGTCACTTGTTTTCTTACAGATTAGCAGTGTGCTACGTGCATGCTAACTGATTATGGTTCTGTGTTTGTGTTCTTTTTTCGTGGTTATGTGCATGCAACTGGGCAGATGTTTTGCTTGAATTTTGTGGACTAAGGTGTCTCCTATAACAAGGGGTTAAGCTTGACATGCGGTTATGATGTTCATAATAAAATATAACTAATAGTTCCTGTAAGAAAATAATATCTTAAAACTTTGCAGCAATCTTTAATGTAGTTTAGCTCTATTCGTGTATGGGTGCGACCTTTTTTTGTTAGATTTCATAACTGCACTCATAGCATCACCATTTTACCTAGATATTCTGTTTACTTTTTTCTTGTTAATATCTTGTGCTAAATGTGTAAAACAGCAATGTATTTTTGTTTCATTTCCATTTGTAGCTATCTACTCTAAGCTCTTCCATTTTCCTTTATTTCTTTTATTTGTAATTCATGTAAAATCATTTTACCATGCAGCTGCCAAAGCCTAAACCTCCAACAAAATGGGAGGTTTTTGCCAAAAAGAAAGGTTAGTACAAGAAAAGCAACTTTGTTCCTTGTGTAGGTAGAACTTGAAAGGGCTGCAAACAAGTCAGGCTTTTTCTAGCAATCTGAGCTCAACTTTTCATCAAATTCGAGTTGGAACATAAAAAATCGGTTCGAAGAGCTGACTTGAACCAAGTCTATAAAGGGTTTTATTATTTAATATAACTTCTGCAAAAATCATCTCTGTTGTTTGTAACATAGAAATGACTTGGGCTTGAGCTTAGCTTAAAGTAATTGAACCCTGTAAAGGGCTTGGGCTTGAGCTTGGTTCGACTTGTTTGCAAACCTGTGACATCTGAAAAACCAGATCAAGTTTGAACTTTTTCGAGCCATTGGGAACACAACTTCCATCTTGAGAACCTTTAGTTGTGCTGATCTGCTGGCTCTTTATACAGGTATCCAGAACCGAAAGAAAGACAAGCTTGTCTATGATGAACAAACAAGTTCTTGGAAGCGTCGCCATGGTTATGATCGGGTGAATGATGACAACGATCTTCCAATTATCGAGGCAAAGATGTCGGATGGTAATACATATATGATGACAACGGTTATTTACTACAGTCTTTGTATGCAGAAATTGTGGAACTAAACTTAATTCATATATGAATGGAGGAATGAATGAAAAGCAATTATTTGATAGTCTCCACTTATAATATCTACATTTGAATTCTAAGTCTTAAATGTGCTACTCTTTTTGTGGCTTTAAAGCTAATAACAACAGATAAGTCTTTTGCAACCAGCAAGTTAGTCAACTCATTGTCTTGGAACGAAAAAAGCTTTAAACATCTATGTAAATCTTAATTTTGGGAAGATTAAGATTTGTATTTTTGAAATTGGATGTGGATGTTGGTTTTAGTATAAAATTGGGTTTAAGCTGATGTTGTTTGGTTTTCTGCAGAGCCAGGAGTGGATCCTTTTGCCAAGAGACGGTCAGAGAAAAAGCAGCGAGTTGAAAAACAAGAGAAGAACCGTTTGCATAATTTAAAAGAGGCTGCAAAAGTTGGTGCACTGCCGAGGTTTTTACCTTTTTTCTCATGACTATTTTCTGAAGTCATCATATTCAACAGTGTTTGATCAATCTCCATGTTGCATCCCGATCTCATTAGACAGTCAATTTTATTATTATATTTTTCCTGTTTTCCTACGAATTTGAGGACCAAATAAGGTATCTTGCTAATTTGTGGGGGTAAGCTAACAATTAAAGTAGGTAAACAAATAAGTTATAGAATAGTGCAGCCCAGAAGGGAACAGAAGAAGGCAAAAACCCTATCCTTTCACTTCTTTGTTTGCTTTTTTGAAAAAAAGTGACTTATTTTCTCACATATTGGAGGTTCAGTTAACGTATAAGTGTTATCATTATTTCTTTTGAATTTTTTTAATCTGTGATTTGATAGTGTGCTCAGTCTCTGCATAGAGATTGTGGGAACTGATTCTCTACTACTTATCATGATCTGACTTGTGAATCATATTACTCATCTCATATATGAAGTCATTAGGCAACTGGTTATATGGGATTATGGGCTATTCTGGGAACGGTTGGGTAGGTATTTGCATTAACAATACAGTCAAGGTGCAATTCAATCCGTCCACTTTTTTGGCTAATGTTTTTTTTATCCAAACATAATTAGTAAATGGGTCAAAGTTGCCACCTATATTTACGGTCTTGGTGGTCTTGATCCCCTTTGTTTTGTTTCTCTTTATGGCAGTCATGTTCAACTTGCTGCAACAGCATTGCCTATAACTGGAACCCAAGCTGCACCAAGAAAGGTTAGCAAGGATGAACTGCAAAATGTAGCAGGGATGGCCGCAACTTCAACTGCCAGTGGTGGTAAATTTGACAAGAAACTGGCTGGTGAAAAGCCCTTGAAACATGACAAAAAATACAGGAAGGTGTGTAATACATTCATTCCCCCTATATTTAGCTTATGACATACATTCAAAGTTTTCTGTTTTATCTTCATAGTCACTTTCTTTATTTTTTTCAGTTCCTACCTGTTGTCGAAGGATCGGGAATGGGTTCCCTAGAGAAGCAACAATCTGACAAAATTCTCAACAAGTTAATGGCCAAGAATTCTCATGAAATTTTCAATGTTGGAAAGGTAAAGATATTTCAAACTTCTCCAACTTTTCTTCCACTTTAAAGGTTACAATTATGACACATTTATGGGTACACGGGTTTGGGGTAACCTTGCCTCTAGCGGGTCAGATAGGAATATATGGATATAAAATTTTGTTAGAAAAATAATAATGATTAATCATATTTTAAATATTAGTTATATATACACAAGTCCAAAAAGAAAAAAAAGACCAATAAGTTCTTGTGGGTCGCCCCGGCCTGAATTAGATTTTTTCTAGTTTTTATCTGGTCTATTTTTCCACCTCTTCAACTGTTTGGGTAAAGATTTTGTAGCTTTTGTTTCCTCTATCAAACCTTACTACTTCCAACATTAAACTTCTAACACTTCTCATTTTAAGATATGTTCCAAATGAAGTGCTCTATGTCTTGTAAGGACATTTTAGACATTCAACATATTGTTTAAATGATTGCAGTGTCATATTGCAATTACATAGTAGAGAAGTATTTCAGAAGGGCTAATTTGTTTTACTTATTTGCCATTTGGAAATAGGCTGTTGACATGTACAATGCGAAGAGCGACAAAAAACGAAGAAATCAGCAAGGGAAATCTTCATCAACTTCGAGTAAGTTGAAAGTGAAAAAGAGCCCATATAAAAATGCATCTAAGAAGAAACCCCCAAGTAAAGGAAAATCAAAATGAAAGCATGTTTTACAATCTTGTTGAAATTCTCTAAAATTTTTGCTATCTGTTATTTTACAATGCCAATCAGGAAGGCAACAGTTAGTCTGTGATCTTGTACCAGTAATGAAATGATCTATTATATATGATTTATATTTTTGCCTTTTTATGCACCCTCTGGATGTTGATTTATGCGCAACTGCATTTGATGTTGTATGAGTCACCAGTCCGCCAGTATGTGTCGGGTCAAAATACACAGAAAACGAGCATATTGGCCATCCAAACCAAAGTTCCACTTACTTAACTTTCTGATAGAACATACAACATTTACATGTTCTTTTTTGATTAATGTAGTATTTGCTTTACTGCTTGGAAATGAAACTCTCCTCTATTATACGTATATCAGCTTACTTGGCTCGCGCTATACATAATCTTTGGCCTTGTACGCATACATTAGGCTTCCCACCATAGTTGTCGAACTCGTTCAGTTGAGTCGATTAGGACTAACAAGTCAAAACACCCGAAAAAGAGTCTCCTTGATGACTCGAAACTCGTTCAGGTCAAAAATTATGCAAATATTCAGCAGGAGTCTGCTTTATTCATCGCTGGCCGCCCAAATTCATGCATGGTTTTAGCATAATTCTAGAGCATTGTTTTGAAAAATGGACAGGATTAGCCGATTCAACAGGGAATCGGAGCAGGTACCGGTTGAACTGTCTGTAAACATACCGTTACAGACTGTTTAAACAGGCAAATCGAGAACTGGTTGAACCGTTTTTTCAATAGTGAAGATGTATTTTTGTTAATATTTGTTTACTTACTCGATAACAAAATTAAAATATCTTTAATATATAAAGGTTTAAAATAAAAATTATACCAAATTAACGAGTGACATATAATTGACATTTGTTTCTGAAAATTTGTTTTTAGTTTTCTTGGAAGAATTTTCTAGTAAAGTTGTGGAGTTTTTATTATCAATAGAAAATTTAGAAAATACGTTTGGTTAAAAAATGATAGAGTTTTCATATTTTATTTTAGAAAACGTGTTTAGATGTGTATTTTTCATCTACTCTCATTTTCCAGCTTTTGTTGTTTTAAAATTACAATAGGTTAACTAAAATCTTAAGAAACTAGTAAGAGATTGAACATCAATATAGCGTATGATTCAAAGTAAAAGTAAACCAAAGAAACTCCCTATATGACTATTTTTATGGATATCAATATTGCCAACCACTCCGGTGTCATCGTGCATACTTTTCACACAATATATCAGCAATTTAATATCCAAAGAAAAACCCTCTTAAAACACATTCAAATCGTCAAGGAAAACCCTCTTAAACTACATTTGAACTTCTTTGCGGTCTTGAAGTACAACACACATAAATATATAATGCATCACACACATATTTAGGTATATAACACGTACATAGACACACATATTATTATATAAGATACAACACATAAACACACACACACACATAGAATAAGGATCAATACAAAACCACCCTTATCTGTACTACTATATAAAACATTTAACATTCTCTCTCCTCTTAAATTTTAAGGCTTCTTAAAATTCAATCAATATAAAATCTTGACCATTCATTTAATCTAAATTAATCTCATCCACTCAATCTTTAACTATTTTATTATCTACTAATTTACTTTATTCAAAATATATTCTCTCATTACACAATTATCCACCCAAATCAATATAATTTTTAAAATCTTATTAACTTTTCTCTTTATTTCATCAATCTCAATCTTTTTTCTTATTTTATTGTCTTTTAAAATTTATTTTTAAAATTAATAAAATAGTTAGATGTAAATAAAAGAAAATTTGAAAAAAAAACGGGCATATTGCTGTAAAAAACTTTTTCGTGATATTGAATCGCGCAAATAACATATCATTACATTTTTTAAAGCGATATATTATAAACCAAAAACTATTTACCGCCGCAACATTGCGCGGGTATGATGCTAGTATACAAAACCTATAGAAGTAATCTCGGACTTTAGATTTAGATAATCAATGGTTGAGATTACGACTGCATATTTGATTCACGTCAACTACATATTCGGTTGGAAACTGTATTCTATCATGTAATAAATATTTTAATGCAATTATAAAAAAAGTGTATAAGTAGACCGCATAACCTCAAATAACCTATAATCATAATTTATAAAACATATATTTATAACTTTTTTAAGTAGCTCATATAATCAATAGTTTCAAATTAGTTTACTCTGTTTTCTTAATCTCTTCATTTTAAATAGTTTTAAATTACTAATTTACACTCTTTATTTTCATACAATTTATCCTATTTTATAAGTAGAAACCTTTTTCTTATTTAACTGTTCTCAAAATTTATTTTAAAAATAATAAAGAAGTTGATTGAAAACAGAAAGATAAAGAAAATGGAAAAAAAGATAAAGAAAATAAAGATGTTATAAAGGAAAAATTATTCGTTGTCTCGGTATTACGATACCAAAACTGGACAAATTATTGAGTAAAAATTATTCGATACCGTCACATTGCGCGAGTACCATGCTATCAACTATTATTTATCAAAACCTAAAGACTAAGATTAGTCCTATATGGGGAAAGTGAAGGTTTGGCTGTGTTGTATCTAACTTAGGTGTGAAACCATCCAAAACTACTTAGTTTTGATTTAAGACTTTTAAAAAATCTAACATCAGGTCTCTGGCTCGTCTCATGCTCTCACGTCCCTGCACCCTGCAACCTTTCAGTTCCATACGACTATTCCTTCCAGAATCACAACGACCCTTCAGTTCTCCATCGCCCACCAGCATCCACGGCTTCGAAATTCCAGATCTTCTGCTGCCATAATAGCTTCGAAATTCCAGGTCTTCTTGGCCAGAATAGCTTCGAAATCCCAGGCAATCTGCAACAAAATTTCGAAGCAACCTGCAAAAATCTTGTCACTTTGTTTGGTTCTCTAATATTTCCATGGTAAGTTGAATAAAAAATTCAGTTAAGGTAACAATGTTTGTTGATTTAATGTAGAAGGAGAAAGAAAAGGATATTTAGAGACTCATTTGCTAATCATGAACAAAATTGAGTTTCTTGAGCAAACAGCTGATCATATATAATGTGTTGATCATGTCCAGAGTTACATAATGTGTTTATCATATACATATTACATAATGTGTTTGTCTAATTAATAAAAATTCTACTAAGTTTGATGTTAATTTTGTATAGGATACTCATAACAGCAGAGGCATAGATGAACCAAGTGAAACACATTTAATAGAAGACATTGATGCAAATGGTTATTTGGTCAACCATGAGGATTCAGAAAATGAACTTCAAAGTGAAAGTGACATAGATGTGAATATTGAGTTCAATGAAGATGATTTTAATGGTGAAATTATCATGGGAAAAGTATTTGTGGGCGCAAGCAGACATGCTTGTGGCCGTAAAGGACCCTGTTCCAGAATACAGTTTGCTGTTTCGGGTTGTACTGATATACGGGATGTTTGTTTAGGTATTCCCGTTGATCCAGAAGCTTCAGTATCATCTAATAAAGTATTCTAACTCAACAGGTGAGTGCTTGATAACATAACGATTAATATATCTATAACATATATTAACAATGATTACAGAATTGTAAACCATGATTTGTACACGCACTTGTTTAAGTGTAGGATTGCATGATGATGCTAGAATATACCATGTTGACACAGTATATTATGCACTTGATTAGGTGTATGCTATGATGAGTATTGAATATATATATATATATATATATATATATATATATGCACGCATTGATTGATGATTCGATTGAATCAAATTGTTTGTTTGTGGTTGATCCGGATCCTATGGACAAAGCTGTCCTACAAGAACAAAGCTGTTCTACTTAAGGACAAAGCTGTCCTCTTCGGGTATAGCTGCGGCTGTACAACAGAGGAATCTGTTGATTCCAAAACGCAACGGTGGACGCTGTATAGCTCCCCCACCAGAGCGGTTGATGTGTTTGGTACCCCAGTTTGGTGCATTGAGCCGGGTTAGCTCCCCTGCAAGATATGTTACCTCCTGAATACGCCAACTCATCGCGAGATGCTAGGATAGAACTATCTGAGCATGATTGATGATATGTGATGTATTTATGTTGATCGCATGCTATTTGAGTACTCACTAGCTATTATAGCTAACAGATGCTACACCCTACATGTGCTAGTATAGCTATTTGAGTACTTACTAGCTATTATCCTCAGTGAGCTCGGGACCCTGATATAATGTTTGTTTGAATTTAGTAATGGTTGACCGGATATGTAACAGTAACACCAAACTTGTATGTGGCAACTTTTGATTGTAACATATTTGCCATGTGTTTTCTATTTCTGATGCGTGTTTTCAAATGAATAAGATAAATAAATGTTTTAAAAAGAAAAAATCTGGTTCTCGAAACGGCGGTGTTACAAAGCCTTTAGTGGTAGCGCTTCTAGTGGCACTTTTTTTATGTGCCGGTGATTCCCAAAGAGGCTTTTAGTGGCACTTTTTCAATTTTTTGTGGCACTTTTTGTATGCTATTAAATAGCATTTTTTTATAGTGATAGTCAAATATAAGGTTTCAGAGAAAAACGAGAGACTTGCAGAAGATACCTATCCATTTATATCCTTCTAGATGTAACTATTTTCTAGGTAGTTGATAATCCAAAAACATTACAAGTTATTTCCCGGCTTACAACTTATTGAAAACCATGCACGGCCAAAAATCATACCTAGTCTATCTATTATACAAGATCAGCCCATATGTTTTCCATTAGACACATCTCCTTCTTCTTTGATTGACACGCAGGAGCTTATTTTTTCAAGATGTTCTCATAGGTGTATTTATATATGGAGAGTCTTAAAGAAAATCTTTTAGTGTTAAATAACAATATGACAGGAAGATATTAATATATTATTTATTTGAAGGCTTAGTGTTCCCAATTTGGATTTGAGAAAATTTTCAAAGGCTTTTAGAAAAATCAAACATGTTTTCTTGTTTTTTTTTCCTTTTTGCAATTCATGTATAAACAAAGTATTCCCATTCTTGATTTTCTTTAAGAAATCCAAATGCTCTTTCTTAAATTTGTATGATTTCTTAAATTCATGCATAAACAATTTTTGAGTTTTGATTCATATGAATTTTATTTTTGCTCTTGTAAAACAACATGCCTAATTATTGTATTCACTATGACTTTGAGTTAGGAGAAACAATTATTTCTTAAATCCAGCCCCATTTCTTGATTCCTGATATAAAAAATTCTTGTTTATTTTCTTCATATATAAATACCATTTTTCTAGCATAGCCCCCTTTTAATTTTGTGTATGGATTTTATAAAGAAATTAATGGTTCTAATTTTTATATGATAGACGGGGCCGGATATAAAAAGTTGACAAGGAGAGCCGTATTAAGACCACCGGCATCCAATCCAACTTACCTCACTGCCATATCAGCATCCACATCATCTTTCATCTTCAACCCAACTTACCCCACAAACCCCCACATCCAACCCTATTCAACCCCACATCAAATATTAATAAAATATATATATTAAATGTGAAAGGGAAGAAAAAAAAAGAAAAAAAGAAACGGGTTCCACAACCTGTTCCAGAACTCAATCTCCACTTACCTAAAGTGATGTTTTGGTGTACCCATGTTACCCAATGGAACTCATCATCAGGTTCCATGACCGATGCGGGTGGTCTAAGAGAATGACATTTAGGGGTTAGATTTAGTTTGGATTTTTTATTAGAAATCACTATATCTTAGGAATTATTACAAGGAACTATCGGTTATCCTTTTATCGAAGAATTAGTTTCCTATTAGGAAAGTAATCATTCACCACTTCTATAAATCGGGTTCACTTGTAAATTATTAGGATCTGCTTTTATTCCAATTTATAAAATAGTAATTTCTAGTAACAAGTTAGTTTTTATGTCTAATTTTTAGCCTTTCACTACATCAAAAGTTCATCTATGAAACTAACTAATTTTAAGTTAGGTGACAATCCGATAATGTTCAAATTTTTTTGTGCACTTCCGTCTATATCTTACCAAAAACTTGGGCCGTGCATAGCACGGCCAAAAACTGTACCTAGTCTATAATATAAGAGACACACAATGCCTCTTAATCCAACACGTATGCATCCTCAATATGTGCCACGTAGCTATTGAAAGTGGGAACATGTACATCATCTTTTCTTGTGCTAATTTTTTGCTTTTCTTTTTTTAGTCCTATGTTACCATATCTGGTTCTAGGTGTGAGGTGAGTTCTTGATCAAGAGATAGTAAGCTAATTGATTGTGTATTTGTAATACCCCAATCTCCGAACTTAATTATATGTAATGTAAATCGAATTGTAAATATTAGAATTATTATTTGAGATGATGAAAACTGAGTTGTGAACACTATTATGGCTGTTATTAATGGATTTCAAGAGTTGCAAACTTAGTGGGCTTAGGCAGTTGTAGGGAGTGGGCTTGGACCAACAAAGGAATATATATATATATATATAGAGAGAGAGAGGGGAAAGTGAAGGTGTTGCTGTGTTGTATCTAACTTAGGTGTGAAACCATCCAAAACTACTTAGTTTTGATTTAAGACTTTTAAAAAATCTAACATCAGGTCTCTGGCTCGTCTCATGCTCTCACGTCCCTGCACCCTGCAACCTTTCAGTTCCATACGACTATTCCTTCCAGAATCACAACGACCCTTCAGTTCTCCATCGCCCACCAGCATCCACGGCTTCGAAATTCCAGATCTTCTGCTGCCATAATAGCTTCGAAATTCCAGGTCTTCTTGGCCAGAATAGCTTCGAAATCCCAGGCAATCTGCAACAAAATTTCGAAGCAACCTGCAAAAATCTTGTCACTTTGTTTGGTTCTCTAATATTTCCATGGTAAGTTGAATAAAAAATTCAGTTAAGGTAACAATGTTTGTTGATTTAATGTAGAAGGAGAAAGAAAAGGATATTTAGAGACTCATTTGCTAATCATGAACAAAATTGAGTTTCTTGAGCAAACAGCTGATCATATATAATGTGTTGATCATGTCCAGAGTTACATAATGTGTTTATCATATACATATTACATAATGTGTTTGTCTAATTAATAAAAATTCTACTAAGTTTGATGTTAATTTTGTATAGGATACTCATAACAGCAGAGGCATAGATGAACCAAGTGAAACACATTTAATAGAAGACATTGATGCAAATGGTTATTTGGTCAACCATGAGGATTCAGAAAATGAACTTCAAAGTGAAAGTGACATAGATGTGAATATTGAGTTCAATGAAGATGAATTTAATGGTGAAATTATCATGGGAAAAGTATTTGATACCCTTGATGATGTATATACATTTTATAACCGATAATATGGTGATTTGAAGTAAATTTGGTCAAACGGGTCAAGAATTAGTAAAACTGGTGAAATTTAGTTAGACGGGTCAAAAATAAGTTATTAAAAGTAAACTTAGTGAAACAAGTCAAGAATATAGTGCTTTGAAGTAAATCGGTCAACGGGTCAAGAATCGATGAATGAAACTTTTGTGTTCAAGTGCAAAACCATAACCAGTTGTCTCTAACATCAGATCCTCAACACAATCAAACAAACAACTGTAGACTTGAACCTTAATTTTAACAACAAAGTATGATCCGTTTACAACAATGAAACAAAGTATGATCCCTTTAGCACAAAGCACTTGAAACATTACAACAATGAAACAAAGTACTATCCCTTTAGCACGAAGCACTTTGAAACATTTATCTTATTCTCTATAACAGCAGAAAAAAGCCAAAATTAACGGCTGCAATGCAGATCCACGACCCCTTCAGCATTGAGTTTTGCTTAAATGACAATCTTCCATAAATGAAGCATATAAAGCTGTATCAACTGCAATACACCATTTGAATTGTGAACAATAACTAATACCAGAATGATTTATACATTTCCATGAAGAAAGAAAATCATGAATTGTATACCCTATAATAATTCTAGAATTCTTTTATTTATATTCTCGTGCTATTAATATTCCGATTTGCTTACGCCACATCAATTGTTTATCATATACTTTACTGTTGAATTTATTTGATTATCCAAAATGAATCAAGAAGAGACCTCTTGTTTTTCTAGCATAGTTACTTGGTGAAATCAATAATAAGGTGGTTTAAGAACAGAGAGTTTTTGAGCGAGAACTCTTCAAATATTGCAATGATACCCTGATTCTAATTGCATATTTTAGATGGCAGTGGGAATGGATTCAAGATCAAAATATCAAGACCATGGCAGGTAACGAGCTCGTTGTTGACCCGTTCAGATTGTTGGATCAAAATCGATATTTGAATACATGGAGATGGTGATGATCGAGAGGGTTGTTGCGATTTTGATTCTCGTATTTGAATACAGGGAGATTGCGATTTTACATTGTCGATATTGAAGGGTGTAAACGTGAGAGCAGAGACCCGATGTTAGGTTTTTTTAAAGTCTTAAATCAAAACTACGTAGTTTTGGATGGTTTCACACCTAAGCTAGATACAACACAGCCACATCCTCACTTTCCCGGTATATATATATATATATATATAAAGTTAGGGCGCAGCCCTCAAGCCTTGTCATTGTTCCATTCATTTGAATATTGTTCATCAGAGGAAAGGAGTGTGTGTGAGTCTGTGTGTGTGTGTGTGCTTGGCCATGAAGAAAGGAAGAAAGAGGTTGAGCTACTTTGAAGAAGATCACTCTAGGGATAAATTTGAATCCTTGTAGCTTTTTCTAATTAGAAATCTTTGTGTATAGAGAGGAACTAAGGGAGAGTTAAAGAGGGTTTTTCACTCTCTATTCTTGCTACGAGAAAGCTCACACTTGAGCTCGGTTTTGATTTCTAAATCCAAAATGGTGAGGTTTTAGTAAGGGAAACGACCTTGAAATGGATTTAGTATGTCTTTATAACAGCAAGCAAGCAAAACATGTAAGAAAATTTGAAGTTGAAACCCTGTTTTTGTTGGACCTCAAAACCGAGAGTTGTTCGTGGGTTCAAACCCACTAAATCTCGTTAATAACTTGTTTAATCAAAAGGAACTTGTTTATATCTTAGTATGAGTCTTTAGAAATTGAAAACATGAATTTTGGTTGAGTTTTAAAGAGATTTGAGAATCAAGTAAGAGACAATGTGTTGGTGTGTAAGGTCCGACCAAGAAGAAGTGTCGTCCGACTTAGAATGTGTCCGACTTGGACCTTGATCTGACTTAACCTTAGTGCTATCCGACTTACTTCTCGTGCGACTTGATAATGGTGCAACTTAGCACTATTGTCCGACTTGAGGTAGACGGTCCGACTTGGGGTGTGTGCGCTTTAGAAACTTCGGTCCGACTTTAGGGTGTTGCGCGACTTGGACTAGGTTCGGCCTTAGAGTGGTTCGATCTAGGATTTATGAGTGTGAGTGTGGTGTGGGCCAACGACTTAAACTTAGTTTTGATTCGATGTAGGTGTTGTAGGTTCCTGCAGATAGACTCGTTAACTATTCAATCCCGTGAATTATGACTATTACTGTATTGTATTACTGTTGTTGCTAATCAGTGAGTTTCGCTAACTCTTATATTATGTTGTGATGCGTGCTCTATGCGATACTGTGATGATAATTCGCCAATGTGGCATATATGATGTGATACCTATGTAGTGTCGTGAGTATCTGGACTCGTTTGGCAGATGGTCACCTCGCCTATTTGGCATATATGATGTGATACATGTGTGGTGTTGTGAGCAGTTGGCTCGTTTGGTAGATGGTCACTCCGCCTGTGTGTCATACTTAATGTGATGTACATTATTTGTAGATGTGTGTTCTGATATAATGTACGAGTGTTGCGTGCTCACTAAGCTTTGTGCCTAGCTTATTGATGTTTATTCCTTTCAGGACCGTAGCATGTTGACAAAGGGAAGGCTCCCGCCTGTCCGCATTTGTTTCCTATAAAATCCAACTATGAATACTACTTTTCAACAAATATTGTGACGTTGTATATTGATGTAATAGAACATTTCATTATCGATATTGTGACTTTATGAAATTATGTAAAAATAATAATTGGGACGTTATAATATCTTTTAGTGCTTGGATACCAAATAACTATGATTTGTTCAATTTTAGGAACTAAATTAAGTTTTGTTGATTATGATAAACAAGTTTATAAATTAAATGCCTATAAAGTATTTGACGAAATGCTTTTATGAATAACTTAAATGGTTTAACTTCTGATGTTGCAATTTTCTCTCGGTGTCCACTAATATCAACAAGTTTGTAAATTTACTCTATCACGTATTTGGTGATATGCTTCATCAACTACAAGTAATGATGATAGCCAAAGTTAGAGTTTATGTAACTGCGATTTCATCGTGATTTTTTTGAAAGTATAACATGTCTGACCAAGAGAATAGGTTTTAGAATCTTGGAAAGTACTATAATCTATAAGTATACATGACATGTCCATTTAACGTACTTTTGTTATGAATTTGTAGAGTTTGAAACTAAAAAAAATAAATTAGAGAAATAATACTAGAAAATTATTAATTGTTTAGCTCTGTGTTTTTTAAAGGATGAACAGAGAGAGTTGCTATTTTTGGTGCTCTTATCAACCATACGAGTACTTGTTGTTTTGTTTTTTTATAGCACATGTTAACCTTTTGACATGTTTCCTAAGTACCTACCCCCTCAACTTGAATCAATTAGCGAAACCCACCTAGATTTGACCCACTACTCACCCCACGTTTGTAGTATTATCAATTTATGACTTCCTATTATATGATATTTTCTTTTGTGCTCTTAATATTCCAGTGATTGTTTGGTTGGGTAAGGAAAGTTTTTAGAGCCTCCAAGTTGTCTAAGCTCAACCACAACTATGGTTGTCATGTAGCGATAAAACACTAAAAGAAGTGAGTGGTTGCTTTGACCATGGATCATTAATGAGGGAAACACAATTACAAACATGAATAGCCGATCATGGTATAGTCTTAAAAATCTTATAAATAGTTTAGTAAATATCATTTGGATCAATTGTTTCCTTATTTTACAAAAATGTTTCTTACATTTTAAGTGTTAAAACTTTGAAATTTTCGATTGTTTATGCAAACATTAACATACAATCTTTAAAGTTACATTAGTACAAATGTGCAAGCCAAATTCAAATATTACCGGTTATTACAATTCAAATGATTTTATGCTTCATGATTGTGCGAAGTTGCATTTAGTTGACCTAGCTAGATTAGAAAGACCTTAAAGAATGATTGTGATGACATGCTATACTTAAAAGATGAGATTAGTTGGATTAATTGATTAGATTATTTGTATACTTTATAATCCGTTCTAATTTACTATCATGTAATACAATTTTCCAAGACCTTCTTGATATGGTAAATAACGTGTGGATGTGTTGTTGCGGGACAACATGATTTAAAAGTCATTTTCTATTTTGAGGATGTCAAAGTTTTCTTCTTTTACCCACGTGGACTGTTTTTAGCTTAGTTATTTTTGGTTTCCTCACATCTATTCTTCTTTGTATGTACAAAATTTTCGTAGTTTTTTTAGGGCAAATTACATGAAAATGTAATGAACTTTGTCTTAGTTACCATTGTATACAATCAACTTTAAAATTTTAAAAATAATACAATTAACTATCATAATCCGCTCATTGACCGCCATACATAGGTTATACGTATATCTTTCTCATTTTAAATACCTTTAGAAATTATAAAGAAAATAACTTATCTTGTCCAAGGGCCGTGATTAGGTCGGCTAGATACGTACCTAGTATCAGTATAAATTCTCATGTAAAACTAACTTTTGCTAAAGAACTAGGACTGTTCATATCGAAATGTTAATGACAAAAATTTAATAACTACAAAAATAAAATTTAAAAGTGTATAAACTTATAAACTTATAAATAATACTTATAAAAGTTAGTGTGACCTCTAAGATAAATGTGCATAGTCAGTAAACTAGTAATGTCACATACAACATCAAAAGACACTCAAGGATCACACCTATAAGTATATTAATTAGAGTAGTAACAAGGTATATCATGCCCGTGCGTTACGCCTAATTGATATTTAAATAATCACATCCATACTAATTTAATTTATATACAGTATTATAGATGTTTGAATATAGTATAACTACATATTATTTAGTTTGATAACCTCATCTAAGAAGATAAAAAATAAAATTGTTTTTTAACAAACTTTAGTTTATCAAGTAGTTAACTAAATTAAAATTAGTTGTTGTAATTTGTTAGAGGTGCGGTTATTTACTAAAAAAATAAGAGGGCTTTTAATAAAATATACATAAGAAGTGTATATGTTTGATAGTACATATCTAATTTCTTTTATCAATTTTTTAACATTGTGTTATTATTCTCTTTAGTTTGTTTATAAAGTTGAAAACCACTTTTTTTGACATATTATGTCCACATTTTTCAAAGATTTGCTTGTCTACCATGTCATCGGTTGTAATAATACAAAGTCATTATTAATATCATAAAGAAGTAATATTGAATTCATTTTAAAACCACGTAAAAGACATGTTAAAATCTGTAAATTTGAAATATAATTCATCTAATTATTTATGTATAGTTTAATTATAAATGCTAAATTTGAGATATAAATAAGAAATTTATAGAATAAGGTTGAAAACTTTTGTCTCACATGTATATATAAAGAAGCCGGTTATAACACTTGGTATTAAAATGATCCTCATAATCCAAAAACATGAAAATAAAATCAACAAATATCTTTAGTGGGAACATGGATATATTATGATCATATATGCTATAACTTAAATAGACATGTTTATATATGGCTGTGTGTATCATACAAAAAATCTTACATTTTGTTGGACTAATCTTTTATAAGTTATATTAAGTTTGATTACACACAATGAAAAAGTTAGATAAATTTGTTACATAAATATTTTAATAAAAATATGATATTTAAGAGTTTCTTACATAAAAAATATATCTTCAAGTAATATACAAAGTAAATCATGTATGAAAAAATATTAAGTGATGCTAGCACCATGTAACTTAAATGTTTTATCCTCGTATAGTATAGATCATAAATTATAGATGGGCAAATTGCATTAAAACACAATGAACTTCGTCTTAGTTACCATTGTATATAATCAGCTTTATTTTCATAAAAATAATACAATCAACTTTCATAATCCTCACATTGTATGCAACTTGTATACTATGAAAGTTATGGCAAAGCTCATTGTATACAATGGTAACTAAACCACAAACATATAAAAATGTTGTTTACATATAATGAGAGGATTATGAAAGTTAATTGTACTATTTTTAAAATTTGAAAGTTAGTTGTTTACAATGGTAACTAAGACAAAATTCATTGTATTTTAATGCAATTTGTCCATCATAGATTGATAAGTAAAATGTAAAATTACATGACTAATTTATCCTTCAATTAAGTTAGGTTCCATTAACATTACTTAAGAGTTCTCCAACATATGTAGTTGTATATTTGGATACTATATGATGTCATTTGTAGTATTGTTTTATTTACACATTGTACAAAATAAATGTATTATTTTAGTATCCATGTCACTTTATTAAATTACTTCAAGTAATTTTTAATTGTTAATTTACTATCTTATCCGATGTTGAATTCTCACTTATATAATCTTACGTGCTTAACATACTTACTTATACTATTAGTTTTAGAGTTCTATGCCATTTATTTATGAGTGAAAATTAAGAATTAAAGATCAAATTGTAACTTTTATAAGTTAAAGAGTGAAAAATAAAAATTTGTTAAGAGGGTAAAATAAAATTTGAAATAAATAGTGATTTTTTATGAATTGATTATAAACAATAATGTAACCTACCTCGGTGAGAATATTTATAATAGTTATTATATCAAAATGAGATTTTTTACACTGCGTATTAATTAATAGTTCGTATATATTTCTTAATGAATAAATATATACAGCATTAGTTAAGGTATTCAAAAAAACAAATTAAATGTTTTTAGTAAAAATCATTTAGTTTTTTGGATTTATTATTATTATTATTGGGGCCGAAAAATACATATTATTTATATATGTATTAGCCGAAAACTTTTATATATATTATATAAATATTAATTGGCAATATATAATAATAATAATAATAATAATAATAATAATAATAATAATGTGTTTTGAATTTTAAACTTAGTTATCAAGTTATATCCTATTTATTTTGGATTTTATGCATATCTATATATATATATATATACCCTAAATTAGATAAATATCTAATTATTATATATAGGATTAATCCATTTAAATTAAGGTTAAGAAAAATTGATTAAAAAACTGAGACACATATTTGGCGGAAACTGCAAATTCGATTTACGTAAAATGCATATCCGGCCATAATATCAACTATTATTCATCAAAATTTAAAGACTGAAATTAGTTCTGTAGGTTCTGTATGTACACAGACACACGAACACACACACACACACACACATATATATATATATATATATACATTCGATTTATATTGCTTCTTCAAATAAAGAATTATTCTTTATTGATCCATATGTTATAATTTCAAATTGGAATTTGGAGAGTCGAGAATGTGTCACTGGCGTGATAGTAAGAATTCAGACAATTTTGAATTTGGAAAAGTTTAGAAAACAAGGTTTATATGTTTTCCGTTTTCAATAGGATTTTTGAGAAATGGAAGATTTTATGTTTCTTAGAAAAGTTTTTAGAGATTATGTAACAAAACACATTTTTCTAATTCTTTAACTTTTAAAATTTTTTTTTTGAAAAAGAGGTAATTTAGATTCGATAGGTGCTACTGGCATGAATTTATCTAGAATGTTTGAATCTTAAATTAATTTTTTAAATAGCTAATATACACATATTAAACCTACTCCTAAATCCGTTTTATTGATTATTACGTGAGTTGAACTCTCAATCTCTTGGGGAGAGACACTTTTCAGCAATATTACCGCTGTATAAATCCTTTAATAAATATTAAATTAAATGCAATTTTGCTTTATAATTAAACAACTGATAAACGTTGTTAGCGGCACACTCACGGACCTTTTAATAAGATTGCCGGTTCGTATCGTGTTTGATTGTTCGTGTCGTTCGGATTGAGGCCAGTTTCGTGTTGTCCGATTTCAATCCATTTATTTTCTTGTGAGGTTTGGGTCATGCCATTTTTCTGTGTCAAGGTTTGTGTCAACTCATTTCGGCCAAATATGATGGACGAATATTTTTTCGATTTTTGAATACATATTTCGAGTACGGTTTTTCGTTTCGACCACAATTTTTTTATCAAAATTTCAAATTCGATGTTTGTTTTCCAACTTTCGGTAAGAATTTCAAAAATGATTTTCTTTAATATTCTAATATCAATATTGAATGTTTGTTTCAATTGTATCCGAACTTTAAATTCGGTATTTATTTCGGTTTGATTCAAAATTTTATTTTACTTTTTATTCAACTTATATAAAAGAATATAATAACAAATGTGATGTACTAATATTCTACAAAGTATCAATAAATAATTTCATTACACAACCAAATAATTTAAAATATTCATCATTAAATAAAGTTATGAATATAATTTAAAATATTAAGGTATCACTTATCAAGTAATCAAATGTCAAAGTACTAAAATCATATAGTCAAAATAACAAATACCAAAATGATATATTAGTATTTTAACTGTAAATATTTTATTGTTTATTTTAAGTTTTTAACGTTTAAGGTTTTGTACTTTTGTTTAACGGATTTTATTGCTTTAAGATGTCACTCTCTTATTTGATTTCATAATCTTCTTTCCGAAATTCAAATTTAAAGTATTAAAAAAAATTTATAATGTTACAGTTTAACCTTAAAGAGGTCAGTTTCGGGTTGTCGGTATAGCATAACCCGACCAATTTATTTCCTTATCGTATTCAGTTCACGTTTCGTGTCGACTCAGAAATTACCAGTCTTACTTTTTAATAAACAAAGAATGAAATAATATTATTGTTTCTTAGGCTGAGCATAGTGGTAAGCCCGAATGGGTTCAGGAGTGTTTGGGTTTCATGCGGGTGAGTCAGGAATACCGGTACACCCCGCTCTTCGGGTTAGTTATCGGGTGTAACACCAGAAAATCACAAACCATTTTTTTTATTGCACTGCGGAAGCTAATTAAAACTAACTTAATTATATATAAACCAATATTTACAAATATACAGTACTTGTTCAAAACCAACAACAACTACAACTGATTGGTGTTACAAAAAATAACTGGCTCATCTCTTTTAAAACAAAATATCAGAGTGAGGTCAATTTTTCCTTCTACAATCACAAACACGAACCTGCAAAACATCAACTGAGGGGAATTAGCACAAAGCTAAGTGAATAGAGGTTAAACACCAAAAGCAAACATTCACAATCAATATCAAAGCATGTAAATACATATTTGAGAAGACCGGCGGTTCGGCGCAGAACCTACAACCAATGCCGGCCAAAGCAAAGGTTTACCGATAGCCCTCCACTGAATTGGCACAGTAAACTCCACCTCTGAAGCAACATATGCAACAGAAGGGCTACTACTGTTCAACCAACCAGTAAACGAGCCCAGCCCAAGTCTACGTATAGCTGACTTCCCAACGCAACTCAAAATCATCCTAAGAGCGCGTATCGACCAAATAGTCATGCAGCAGATATCAACAATCAATATCACAATCAACAGTTCAATCAATCAATCCAATCTCAATCACAATCATGCATTACATCAATAACATTAACTGCAATCTTTACCATCTGCGATTAACGTCCACTCACCTCAATTTCAGCACGAGCTCAGAGGTCTAATATTACCGAGTCTTAGGATTGCCTGAAAACACAGCAATAACCAATCAGTCTCAATCTCATAAATATATCTGACCACATATATTTAAAATTCATTCATGAAAACAAACAAACAATAAACAAATACAAATTCAAAACACAAAGTGTCGTATTTCCAAATTCATCGGATTTCCAAGAATCCGCAAATCAAGTGTCGGATTCTTCAAAGTATCGGATTTGGGTCTCGGATTCCAATCTGTCGGATTTCACTATTCCGGATTTGGGAGTTCCGGATTCTTGACTTTCGGATTTAGAACTATCGGATTTACAAAGTACCTGATTCAAGTGTATTGGATTCTATAAATCGGATTTCCAAACTACCGGTTTTGGGTTCCGGATTTCACATGTATCGGATTCTAGGTTCTTGGTTTTCAAGTGTAGGATTTCATATATATAACAATCGGATTTGGGGGTAATCGGATTATGGTTTGTCGGTTTCTCAAGTGTCGGATTTCACCATACTCGGATTTAAGTCTCGGATTTCTAGTATAGGATTTGAGTGTCGGTTTTGCAAACAATCGGATTTTCACCATTTTCTTCATTCTATCAAATCCGACAACTTCATCAATCATAAATAATCAAACCCAAAATTCATAACAATCACCAAAACATACCATAAACATGTTTAAACACATTTAAACATATATTCATGCATCATAACATCATATAAACATATACTTCATGAGAAAACATCAAAACCCACCAAAACTCATGTTTCCTTCAAAAACCGATCATTGTTTTATTCATAAATTCATGTTATTCAATCAGAGATCATGCCAAACTAACATTTAAACATATTAAAATATAAATCTAACCTTTTTACTTGAATTAAACCACACAAACTTGAAATTCAATGGTTTCCTCTTTTCTTTCTTTTCTTCCTTCGGTTTCTTAGGCAAAGAACAAAACACACACACACACACTTTCCTTTTGCACATAATAAGTAGGTACTAAAACTAATTTCCTAATATACCTACACGTACCCAAGCTATCATGAGGTGGCAAACTTTAAACTACATTTGCATGCCAACTAATACGTGCACACACAACTCACACTAACTTACATAGATACCATATGCATACTCATAATGTATTCATACATACATACATAACTCATTTTCACCAGTTTAACATATATAAAATTTACACCCCAATATAAACCTAATTAATTTAATCAATTAAGTAACTCATAAAATCAAAGAATCATTTAAAACACAATAAAACACATACCGTAAACCCGCTAATCTACTAGCTCAGGTTTGCGGGTATTACATTGGGTTCTTGAACCCGAGCTCACTCGCTAATTTTTTTTTGTGCAAGAGAAAGTAAGGGAAAGGAAAATATTGGGTTGTTTGGGTTAGGCTATACTTTGGGTTTCGGGTAAGAGAGAGAAAATAAGTAAAAAATGATGAAGATTAATAGACACCCGCTACTCAGGGTTTCGGGTAAGAGAGAGAAAATAAGTAAAAAATGATGAAGATTAATAGACACCCGCTACTCATGGTCTTGTTAAATAGACATGTCAACGTGAAGATTATGATGCCTTAATACTCACTCATAGGACTGAGCATGTTTGGGTCGGTTTTGACCCCAAACCAAATCATAACGGATAATATCGGTTATGTGTTTTCCCAAACCAATGGGTATCGGTTTCTAACGGGGCGGTTAGCGGTTTGTGATAGCGGATCGGTTTTCGTTATCGGTTTTATTGGTTAACCATTATACTAAGTTGGACCAAACTTAATGGGCTTCATTATTTTAGAATATGAGCATGAGTTATATTTTTAATGCTTTATAGCAACCACAAATTTGGATCAAAAAATACATTATGTTCTATGACTTGCTAAGCTAATTATTTTTTATGACAAAAATACAAAATTACAGGCTAGAGTTATATTTAATACACAAATTAGGCCTGGTGACACACACCTCTTAACCTTCACCAATTCACAACTTTTGAATTCATTTTTAATATATTTAATAGCCCCCATGAAAGAAATCATTAAGTATTCAACATTTACAACGATTGTAATAGTTCAGCATGTAATGAACTAACTACTAATAATTTCAATTGAATCAATAAGAATATAATTGATAACCAAATTTCATTGAAGGATTGGAAATTCAAGGTGGGAAGAGAATACAAGAATGGGGATGAGAGAGATAGAATGATCACTGAGATCTAACAAACATTTCCTACCTCATGATCACAGAATAATTACTTTAAATAGGCGAGTAACCAAATTCTGTTAGGCACTAGTTGATGTGGCACTCATGATGAAGTCACGATATTTCTTTGGCTGATTTGTTACTCTTTCACTTCTTCTTAACTATGCTGGGCCATTTGTTTGTGTACCACTGCTGTTAGGTTGATTGGGCCGGTCTGTTGGACTCATGACATAGTATATGAATGAAACGACATAATAAGTAACAAAATTCAATCTTTTACAATAATATAACTTGTATGATGTATCATAAATGAACAAATATTCAAATAATTAAATAATAAATATATAAAATAATTAAATAATAAATCTTTATCGGTTCGGTTACGTGTATAAAACCGTAACCGACCCACTATCTATCATTTAATGAAATTTTATAAATCAAACCGCGGATTTTTACGTGTATAAAACCGTAACCAACCCACTATCTATCATTTAATGAAATTTTATAAATCAAACCACTAATTTTTATTTGGTTCGGTTTTAGTTATTCGTGCTTGCTCCTACTCAGCTCGTTAACTTACCCATCTCACAGCTCCTGCCTTTTGGATTAAAACGAAGACCCAAACAAAAATCTGATGAAGTGACAGCATCGTACCACTCGCCTGTCTTCTTTCTTCTTCATTCAGATCGAAGCTATCCATCTCCATTAATGGCCAACCGACGACCTTCGTCTTCCTTCTTCTTCTCTTCTTTCTTCTCCCCAAGAGGCGACACTCTCCTCTACCTCATCGCTCTCCTCTCCATCTTTTCCCTCCTCCTCCACCACCTCTCCATCTCCGCCTCCGCCGATTCCCACTTCGAAGGTTTCGACGCCGATGAAGAACCAGAAGACGACTCCCTTCTCCTTCTCCAATCAACGCTCTCCGATCTCCCCCGTCGTTCCCCTCCTCCTCCGACCACACTATCCACCTCCTCCGATCCTGAATCCCATCATGGCCCCCCTAGTTCTAATTCCCCTTCCGATGATTCCGATCTTGCCACTAAACCCTCCACCACTAAATCATCGTTTGATTACTGGGATGAGGACGAGTTTGAAGGCTTTCCTACTGAGGTAACACCACCGGAAGCCGCGAAAGAAGCCGATCCTCATCCTACCACTGCGGCTGATTCTGCTACGGCTGAACTTGATGAAACAGTGAAGGCTTCGGAACCGATTTCGTTGACGAAGAGAATTACGTCATATACAATTGAAATTACATGTGTGTCTTTTTTGATTATTTTTGCATTCAATTATTTCACCGGAAAAAAGGAGAACGAAACCCTAGCCCTAGCTTGGGCGGGGAAATTTGCGACTAGAGACACAATTTTTGATAAAAATTTTAGTTTGTTAGGTGTTGGAGAAGGTGATGACTCGCCGTTGTTGTTGAAAGAAGGTCAAAACGTGTTTAAGTTTTACGCTAGCGGGCGTAGGTTTTGTCAAGGATTGTTGGCTACAATGGAGCTTAAGAGTCGACATGATCTGATAGCTAGATTGTATAATATGATTGTGCCATGTAAAGATGAGATTACTTTTGAGGTTTACATGAACGAAGATGCTATGGATCATGTGGTTTTTGCTTTGGCTAAGAAGAAGGCTGCAAAAGCTATGCAGAAGGAGGTGAGGGATCTTCAGAGGTTTGCAAATTTGATGACTTCTGGGCCAAATGGTAGGAAGTGGGTTGCAGATGACTTGACAGTTATCACAGAGTCAAAAGAGGTAGCTGGAGATTTGATCACTGAGACTGTTCTTGATCAGGTTAGTGATTATGTTTTAGAACTGTTTTATTTTTGCTACTAATTTTGGTTTTATAACTTGTTGACTAGATTGGCAATTATAAAATGTTGTATAATGGTAATATCTTGTTGCAAGCGTTTTGTCAGGTCTAAGTGGGTTGTGGAATCCTGAAAGTTATATACTATATGTGTTACAATAGTATCTATTTGAGGATGGCAAGAAAAACTGCATTAGTTTCTAATTCTGAGTTCCCATTTAAACCTGAACTTTTTTTTAATTCTCAAATTCTTATGTTAAAGTTATCTGTTTGATCTTTGTGGTTTCTATAAAGAATGGATGACTCTGATCTGTGATAATAAGATTCATAAATTTTGTGTTTGTCAAACGGTATCTAAATCATTTGTTGATGAGTCGAACACTTATTATAAAATACTAGTATCATACCCGCGCAATGCTGCGGTGACAAATTGTTTTCGTTTTATAACATGCCGCTTTCAAGAATGTAATGATATGTTATTTACGCGATTCAATGTCATGAAAAAGTTTTCTACAACATGTCTACTTTTTAAAATTTTCTTTTATTCGTATCAACTATTTTATTAATTTTAAAAATAAATTTTAAAAAACATTAAAATAAGAAAAAATATTTATATTTATAAAATAAGGAGAGAGAAGTTAATAAGATTTTAGAAATTATGTTGATGTGGGTGGATAATTGTGTTTGTGTGAGAGAGTGTGTGTTAATGTGTGAGAGTATATTTTATATAAATAAAAAGTTGAAGTAAATTAGAAAATAGAATGAAATGGTTAAAGATTAAGTGGATGAGATTAATTTAGATAGAATGAAAGGTCAAGATTTTATCTTGATTGAATTTTAAGAACTCTTAAAATTAAAGAGGAGAGAAAATGTTAAATGTTTTATATAGATAGTATAGGTTTGTTAATGCGCCCCAATCTAGTTATATCATGAGGGAGAGGCTGTAATGTTGTTATCTAACATTAGGCCAAAGCCATGGGAACTTTAATGTGAAGTCTTCAATTATAGTTATTAGTTAATGACCTAATATTAAAGGTTTGTTGTGTATGTGCAGCGTCCCCTCATCCAAAAAGATATACTTTCTTTTTTCCTTTTACATGTAATGTGACCCACAACGTGATTAAGAGTTGCTTCCTTCAGTATGTTCATTGCTTTCTTCTTGGCTAATATATTTGGTTCGTGCAAGGACTTCGTGCATGATTATAACTTTCAACGTGTCCTACATTTATTTATTTATTGTTATTAAAAGGGAGTTTTCCCATTTTTAGCAAGTTCCCCTGGGAGAGCTGAGCCAAGCTGTACCCTGATGTACACGTCCTAACCCTGTCCGTGGCCAATTCCAATACTCCCACTGGCCATGTTCACAGTTTGATTCCTAGTCTATTATATCATGAAGAACTGAAGCTGTTATTTAAGTGTAGGTGAATCCGCGAATGTCATGTCCATTGTAATATGAGGTCTTAAATTATAGTTAATGAGCTAATTATTAGTGTCTGTTGTGTATGTGCACTCAGCAGTGCCCCCTCATCAAAATCTTTTTTTTCCCTTTATGCATAGTGGGACACACATCATGACCGATGGTTGCCATTTTACATGCACTGTTTCCTTTTTCTCCAGTATATTGGATTTTGCAAAGTCTTTTGTGCATGAATGCATGATTGTAACTTTCAAGATGGTCATGTTGTTTCTAACCTGTTCGTCACTCCGCATATATTTAGATGGTCATTTTGGATGAATTTCTACGAGTATTTAGTGGTCTAATTTTTCACTCTTACTTAGAAAATGAATTGCATTTATATCATAGGCCTGAGATTAATCAATATGGTTTGCATAATAACTCCACAGGTATTTGGTGATAAGGCGTTTGAGAAATTCGGAAAGTGGTTCATCTCTATGCATTTCTCAGATCAGCAGCAGAGTACACACAGGAAGATGCTGGTATTTAAGTTTGCTCTCCCTGACATTAACCATATGGCTGACATGACACGCTTGGTGGCTCTAGTGCCCTATTACATCGACTTAATTGGTCGTTACAAGCTCAGTTCACAGGTTGGTTCTTCACACTTTTCAATAGATAATTAGATATGGCAAAATAGGCGGTATGATAATGGATTCAAATGGGTAATACATTAGTACAGTTTTAACTGGCCGGGCTAGGTTGACCTGAAACGTTTTTGCTAAATATACTTAATTTTTTTAATAAATAGTTGATGTTTCTAATATTATTATAAAAATGAAATAATCTCTATTATAATTCACAAGTTTTGAATAAAATGATTAAGGATGTTTTATGCATTGACATAGACTTTGTGACTTCCGCCCAGAAAAGGAAAACAGTTATTGTGTCTATGGTTACAAAAGTTACGTTGTTTCCATTTAATTCAATTTTTTTTTGAATAAAACGCTTTACTAGGTTATATACATTAAACACGCGCATTATGCGGCTTTTGATCCTTTTCCTTTTTAGCATTTTTTGTAAAATTTTACTTGTTTGGCACATTAAAGATAAAACATAACCCGAAATAAATGGGTGGACGTTGTCACATCTACTTTTCAATAAAAAACAAAATAGAAACTGAATGATAACTAACACAAATTTCCAAATTTGGACTGGAAAATAGGCACGATCAAAAACTGAAACAGCGAGATCAAAGGTTGCACAAGAGGTGTACAAGGAACTTCAAAATGCAAGGCAAGAAGCGTTGCAAAGAAAGAAGGCAGAGAGGAGGAAGATGATGGAGGAAGCCGAGTCAAAACTTAATGCTGAGGCTCTCCGTAGAAAAGAAGCCAAAGAACGTGCTCGACAACTTAAGAAAGCAATGCCCAAAATCAAGATGTCCCGTGGCGCCTAAATCTTCCAGCAGTACCCCTTTCTCTCTCTCTCTCTCTCTCTTCTCTATAGTTTTCAGTGTATTTCTTTAACAGAAAGTGTACCTATTCAGCATTATACACCTCTAAGCTGTTCCATCAACACACTTTTGTGCTTGTACCGTGTTTAGTCTCGTTTTTCTAGTCAGCATGCAGGGAGAGAACTTCCTTCTATGGCTGTGATTTTGTGCTTTAAATTTTCGAGGGTAGGGAAATCATTGACTATTTCTACATGTAACGAGATGAGTTCATATGTAGTTCTTATGCTCTACTCGCGTAGGAATAAGAAATTTTATTGGTTTTAGAGGTATTTGAAGTGTTCTGTTGACAATGCTGGATGAAAGTTTTATAAGCCCCGTCGTTATGGCATTTGTGATGCTAAGGCACTAAGGGCACTCGACATAAATGCAAGTGTAATCATATATGTCTATAAACATGCCTAATTATCTTTACCTTCGATTTTACCATGTTTCAATCATGTTATTAGGCATATTTTTATGTATATGTATTAGACATAAATAAGAAAGTTTTAGACTGCGTTGATTTCTAATGATTTCTCTAAGATATGTGAATAGATCTTTACTTGACTGGACTTCCTGGCTTGTGAATCTGTTTTCTGTTGGTCGGTTTATGGATAGACCTGGGTTTGATAGGTGCACAGTTTCGCTACAAGTTCGATCTGGTCCATTTTTCTATTGGTTGGTTTATAGATAGACCTGGGTTGATAGGTGCACAGTTTCGCTACAAGTTCGATCTGGTCCATTTTTCTGTTGGTTGATTTATAGATAGACCTGGGTTGATAGGTGCACAGTTTCGCTACAAGTTCGATCTGGTCTATTCTTCTGTTGGTTGATTTATAGATAGACCTGGGTTGACAGGTGCACAGTTTCGCTACAAGTTCGATCTGGTTTTTGGCTCTGCTGTTTATCTTCGTGCACAATGTTGCTCTATTAATTTCTTTTTTCGTCGTTGCTGTAAGCTTTGTTCGGGTTCTTCCTTGCGTAGAAGCAGGTTGAATGTCCTTTAGCTGTTAATCTCTTTATTGGTATGTTATTTTGCTTTTTTTTAGAAAAAAAAAATCTGTCTTCATTTTTATGTTAAAATGATGATTACATTACATGCTTAATTTGATAATTAATTAAATTATAAAGAAAGTTAAAGTAATACTACAAAGAAAGATGAAGAGGTGAATATTGATAATTTTATACAATACAAATTTGTCATTAACAACTATGACTTTTATGTTCCGATAAATG
The DNA here is from genome assembly GCA_038502395.1 of Dittrichia graveolens. Taxonomy (NCBI): domain Eukaryota; kingdom Viridiplantae; phylum Streptophyta; class Magnoliopsida; order Asterales; family Asteraceae; genus Dittrichia; species Dittrichia graveolens. The sequence continues at coordinate 72,151,421 of JARJIL010000005.1, read as the reverse complement.
TGCTATCAATTTATTCTATCCACATGTTTAAGAGTATTGGAATCGATCCAATACTCTTTTGTGTTGTGTATAAATGATTTCCTATATTAAATATTGGAATCGATCCAGCCCCTTACTAGCTGTACACCATCGTTGCCCCCCCTCTCACGCCAATCCGGTTGGTTCCCACTCACGCTCAACATAATCTTTTGTTTTTATAAAAATTTGATTGTTACAACGGTTATATTCTTTTACAAATTAACTACTATAAATACTAATCTTAACCTTCATATTTTTTACATATTCTCATTCTATCATTCTCTCTTCTACTCTCTTAATTTTCTTTCAAAAATATGGATGCAAACGGACAAAAGAATTTTGAAGTGGAATAATATGAAGAAGCATATGATAAAGTTTAACGGAATATATAATAATATAAAAGCCAAATACCGTTCCTGTTGGAGTGAAGCAGGTTACCTGTAATCAGACGGAAAGTAAAAACACTAGTTTCAACAACGAGTCGGCTTGGAAAGTTGTGAAAGACCATCCCAAATGGAAAATTATACCTTTAATGGATGACAACCCTAGGGACTTAAAACGGAGTAAGAGTACGTCGGATTCGAACACAAACACGATGTCTTCCGATGAATCTAACATACATTGTCGGTTCTACCTCAACGAAGATAATGAAGAAGCGAATGAGATTGATGAACAAGAGCTTTCACGTCCGATGGGGAGAGACAAAAGTACACGTGTCGCTTTAACATCCACAGTGCCGACTAATAAGGATAATTTGATGAAGGAACTTAAAGGGTTTGTCGAAATGTTTAGTATGGAAAATGAAAAAGTGCTAAACGCGAAATAAGAAAATTTGCAAATCGAGAGGGAGAAGTTGGAAATTAAAAAAAAATAGAGGAACAAAAGGAGTCCAAGCAGATTAAGAAAGATCTCGACTTTTACGTCTTGTCACATGAGCATCTCACGGGTAGCGCATTGAATGCGGTTTTATCCCGCAAAGAATTTCTTCGACAAGAATACAATTGGGAGTAGAATTTCATTCATGTTATATTATGTAGTTTTTTTTAGTTTTTATTTTTATTATGTAAGGTTAAATTTGTAATTTTAATTTATAAAATATAATATTTATTATTTTATCCTATATTAAATTTTAAATTATTTATAAAAATTAGATTATTTAAAATGAATAGTTGTAATAAAAAGTAAAATTAGTGAATGATGGAATGTTTGAGGGTGATAAATATGAGGGTTAGAGTAATATGAGAGAGATGAAAGTAAAAAATAATATGACGCTAATATGACTAAAGAAACGAGTGTAATTGATCTTCGTAGTCTAATAAAGCATAATGGTTTATATACTTATATATATTTTCTTTTTTTCTAAGTCAAAATAAGAAGAAAAGACAAGAAAGAATAATTAGTAGATTTTAAAATCAAATCGAACGTCATACTTTCGATACAAGAAAAAAGTTAAAATAGTAAATCTTTTAACAAGAAGGACCGTAGTGTAATTTAAACGTAATTCAGGGGGTGGAATGGCGAATATTCATATTACAGTTGCAAAGGTCCATCTCAAGCGGGTCGGGTTTTTTAAAGCTGAACAAGTGGAATGGAAAACAAAGCCCTAATTAAACCCTTTTCAAGCCGCTTTGCTCTCTATCTGTCCCTGCCGGCAGAACAACCGTAGTTTCTGCATTAGCCATCGTCAAGATACACGATCACAAGAGGTTAGTCGCTTTCTTTCTCAACCTCATTGGTCTCCATCTCGCCATTGAATCTGCTTAATGTATTCAATTTTGTCGTTATTGAATCATTGCATGAATGATGCTCGAGGTTTCTTCTTCGGATTTCGTTTCTGTGAATTTTTTTCTTTCGATTTTTGGAAACCTGAATTGTATTTGAATCAGTGATAATTGTTATTCTGATTCGGTTCTTGACAGAAGTGTTAAATATATCTATAACGTTTTGTTGCTCTAACTAGGAAATGGGGAATAAACGGAAAGAACGTGAAGTTCAATCTGACGATGATGAACAAGTGAAATCGCGTTCTAAGGGAACTGATGGTGATAAACTTGGTGGAAAGCCGCAGTTGCTACCATCAATGATTAAAAATAAAGAGAAAAGGTCAGCGGTATACGCCAAGATAAAGCAGGAGAAGAGAGCAGAGAAGCGAAAGAATGCTAAAGCTCGTGAAGCTTTGGAGAGCAGAGCTCTTGAGCTTGGAGAGGAGGTCTCTTATATCCCTAATCCTAATGCATTTCACTTTCTTCCGTTTCTCCTCCAATTTGTTATTTTGTTTATGATGACATTATATTTGACATTGATGTAAACATTCCAGCTTCCGCCAAAGAAGGTTCCCCGTACAATTGAGAACACTAGAGAGGCTGATGAAACTGTATGCAAGCCCGATGATGAAGAGGTATCTGAATAGCATAATATTATTTTAAACTACATTCCATCGGTACCTTTTTGTATTAGTATCTGATTTCGATATTTCATGTATGCTTCTGCAGCTTTTTGCTGGTAATGATGCCGATGAATTTAGCTCTGTTTTGAATGGTGGACGGCCTCCAAAAATACTGATGACCACTTGTCGCTTCAATTCTACGGTAGGTTTTCTTGTTAGTTTCTCGTGCTTGTCTTTTTTGTAGGAGAGGCAGCTCGCTAGTTTCATGTGTGGTCTTGAATGTTGAAGGGTAATCTGATTGGGTCTGCAAAGTTTATTATTATAGAAACATGCTTAATGTTATCTAATTGTATGTCTTGTGGACCATAAATACAGAGGGGGCCTGCACTGATCAAGGATTTACTCACTGTGATCCCCAATGCACAGTACTATAAGAGAGGAACCTATGACTTGAAGAAGGTATGGAGTATGGACTAAGGGCCAATACTTGTTTAATCTTTCGCTTGATATATGTCCTTCTAAGATCTTTAGCCTGAATTTTTCAGATTGTGGATTATGCCAACAACAAAGAATTTACATCTGTTATTGTTGTCCACACCAGCCGTAGAGAACCAGGTTAATACTAGCTTTCATCATTGACCTGATATTTCAAATTTCACTTATTATTTCATTTTATCCTTTTTATTCCTTTATACTTACTAATCTTGTCTGGCAATATGTAGATGCTCTCCTGATTATTGGATTGCCCAATGGACCTACAGCTCATTTCAAGCTGTCAAATCTTGTACTGCACAAGGATCTTAAGGTAGAGATCAACTTATTCCTTGCTGTTTCCCCCTCTGAATGATTTTTCTCTTACAAATTTAATATATTAGAGTTTGATAAGAGCTTGAGCCTCAGCTTCTTATATGTTACAAGCCTAATTGGATCCTCGAGCTTGAACTTGAACTCTATAACACCTCTACTTGAATGAGCTCGAGCAAGCCCGAGTTGCTTGATAAAAGCTCGACTCATTGGGGCGCTACTATAAAGTCTTTTGTATCCATAGATATACTCTTAACATGTCTATTAACACTGAAGTCTGTACCTGGATCAGTTCTTACTAGCATCGTACCCGCGCAATGCTGCGAAGCCGTATAGTTTTTGTTTTGTAATATGTCGCTTTAAAAAATGTAATGATATGTTATTCGCAAAATTCAATGTCACAAAAATTTCTTTAGCAACATGTCCCATTTTTTTCAATTTTTCTTTTATTTGTATAATCTATTTTATTAATTTTAAAAATAAAATCTAAAAGACATTAAAATAAGGAAAAAATCATATTTGTGAAATAAGGATAGAGAAGCTAATAAGATATTAGAAATTGTGTTGTTATGGGTGTATATTTATGTTTGTGTGAGAGTATATTTTAATTGATTAAAAAGTTAAAGTAAATTAGGAGAGAGATTGGAATGGTTAAAGATTGAGTGGATGAGATTAATTTAAATAGAATGAAAGACCAAGATGTTGTTTTGATTGAGTTTTAAGAAGTCTTAAAATTAAGGAGGAGAGAGAGTGTTAAATGCTTTATATAGTAGTATAGATTATATGACTTAAATGGAAGACAAAATATGATTAACTGTGGTTCACAAGTTAGTCATTTTGTCATAGTACGGAAGATTTTGCGCATTTGATTACTAATAAAGGGATATAATTGAACACTCTTAACATTGCAATTTTGTTATGACCGCAGGAGTATCATTTAGAAGGTAAATTGTACACATGCAATCTTAAAACTGTAAAAATGTATGAAATATTTTTGAGATGTCTGTTTTTATGGGGTGCACTTGTCCATCGTGTGTGATATTCATAGATGCTTTAGAACCTGGATAATTGTAGTTTTAAATAGCAAAAATTTTCCCTCAATGAAAGGCAGGACTGAGCACTTAATTAGCTCATTTGAAGTTTATCAGCGAATTATGCTTACCGTCATGAAACGTGTATTACATTCATGTAATATTACTGGCCAACTATGTGTATCTAAGATAAATATTACACGAGTGCAGATAAATATATCCTTATAGCTTTTAGTGTTGTAAGACTGTTCATACTTAAATTGGATGAGTAGTACCTATATGCAATAAGACAATGTCAACACTCTAATTCATTTTGCTTAATGCTTCAAAGAGTAGGGAATAAGAAATCTGGAGTTCACATGGTCATCTGAATGCATCTGCAACATTCACAATTGCATTCATCAAGTATCCAAAATAAATATGTTTTCAGATATGAAAGTTGAGATGTTCATGATGGTTTTTTGGAGATGGTTTGGGTCCTTCATAATCTTGGATCATTTGTAATCTAATGAAGGGCATAAATGACAATAGAGTTGGTTGTTCTTGTAAATAGATGAATATGAATTTTTGTGTAGTAATTGTGGTTCCCTTGATAGAATCAGAACCCTAGCTAGGATTTTAACATATATATTATTATCGCAGAATCATGGAAATCCCACAGGTCATAAACCTGAGTTAGTGCTGAACAATTTCACTACACGTTTGGGTCATCGTGTTGGAAGGTTGAAATCACTCTATTATTAATTACTTCTACTAAAATACCCGGCTTATATTTTTCTCTCCTTATAGTTAGCTTTTTTTGTGTAGGTTAATACAGTCACTTTTTCCACAAGACCCTGAATTTCGTGGTCGAAGAGTTGTCACCTTCCACAATCAGCGAGATTTTATATTCTTCCGTCATCATCGGTATGCCAGTTGTGACTAAAGATATAAAAGTTAATAAATTTTACCATTTATTTTGGCCTAAAGGCAAAGGGAATTATTTGCTGTGTAGCTACATTTTTGAAACTAAAGAAGACAAACAGAGTGATGCAAAAGACAAAAATAAGGATGCTGAAGGTGAGAAGAGGGTTTTGAAAGGGAAAGTAATTGCTCGTCTGCAGGTATATCTTTTCCCATTCCATACCAACATGATTTTTCTTTCTGAACTTTTCCTTTAAATCAATTATTGTATTATATTATTACAATAATAATGTAAATTTCCTAACAAGACTATCATTTAGTGAAACGCTTTGGCGTATTTTAAACCCATTCCCCTTTGAACTAATTTACCTGTTTGAAACAAAACATAACTGAAATTGATTTATTCACAAGTATATGGGTTCTACTGCTAGTAACAATTCATTAACTTGAGTGATTCACCTTCTTATCCTGAATGTTTGAAATGAAAAAAAGGAAGTTTTCTACTGATCACTGAATCATGTTTCTCCATTTGTGACTCAATGTGTAAATTTCGTCAATAATCTGCAGGAATGTGGCCCGCGTTTCACTCTTAAATTAACAAGTTTACAACATGGAACATTTGATACAAAAGGAGGGGAGTATGAGTGGGTTCACAAGGTATCAAATATAGCTCTTCTTTCTTCAATATGCTTCACGTTATCCACTTATCAAATTACTTTCATTTGGTTCCTGCGTGTGCATCTAACGTGATCCCTTTTGTTTTCTTTCGTACCACAGCCGGAAATGGATACTAGCAGAAGAAGGTTTTTCTTGTGATGTGCTATATTTTTTGGTAATCATTAGCCTCCCTATTTGCGTAATTTTGTTCGTACCAAAGGTAACTACTATATAGGCCAGAAAAGGAAAAAAAAAAAGAAAAACTCATCAGAGTCTTGTCTTTTTCTTGTGAATCACTTTGATCACATCGTTTTTGTTTATGAGAATGAAGTTTTGTATCATTTTCAGTAACCTGTATTTTTAGTCATTAAAGTTAATAATTAGAGTAAATTATAAATTTCACCATGTAATTTGATCAAAAGACAAATCTAGTTTATGGTTCTGCTAACACACAACCACCTCTCTCTGCTCTGTAGGTTTGATCTGTGTGTGTGTGTGAGAGAGAGAGAGAGAGAGATGGTTTTGAGTTCGGATTTGGGCAGTGAATTGCTGACACCAAATCTGAGTTAGGGTTCAGAGGAGCCGCAATCAGTAATGCTTGATCTGGTTTGTGTGTGTTCCTTTTCGACCCTCGTTTCTTTCTCAGTCTCGTCCTTTTCTCCCAGATCTCAGATTTTATTGAAATATGCAATGCATGTCTTCAGCACGTAGGTGACAAACAAAGTGCTTATTAGGTGATGCGTAGAGTATTTGATGACGTTATGGCTTCGGACTTCTTTCATCATGGTTTAGTTCTGATCATAGTGGTCACATAAGTGACACATAGTGTGTGTGAGAGAGAGAGAGAAGGAAGGTATACGGGATCGAATGTATCACTTGATCACTCAGCACCACGTCAACTTTTGCCTTATCACAATGATTATTACTTAAGCGTCACATTAAACCCATACTTAATCATACTATTACCCCAACTTAAATATACCATTGAGATTTAAAAAAAATTGTTTTATCTCAACGTGAGGAAAATCACGGTGGTGTGATCACACCTGCGACAGTGTGATCACTTAAGCACATAAGTGGGTAAGTGACATCACACCATGATCAAGGTATATCGTGGTTGATAAATTAACCACTATGTTCCCTCTTATATGTTTTGGAAAAAAAAGATTAGAGGCTAAATTGACCCTGGCCGACTATTATGGGTATAATGGTAGATGCCGAGACCAGGTTATTATTATTTCTTTCTTCTTTTGTGTTAAGCTTATTTATTTATTTTTAATAAATTATTTGCTACAAAAGGATTTTTAATTAAATGCCCCTAAACTATATCATGAGTCGCTATAAATTTACAATATTATCTTGCCTTTTTTTTAAACTTGGTTTTGTTTATTTAAACTATGTCTTAAAAGATTTTTGGAATTTGCCTTCAAGGAAAGGAATCTATGTCCTAATCTCCAAGCTGTTGGTATACTGATCAAAAGTGTTTTAAGCAAGTTTTAACATCTAACTTCACCCATATAATAACCGAAACCCATTAGCGGCATCCGCAACTCCGCAAGTCACTAAGTCCTAAGTGAATATCATAACTTTTTCTTAACCATTCTGCCTATTTATCAACGGCAGTTATGGCTACCGTCGGATTCTGTTGTCGAGTTAGCGATACAAGTTTACTTTTTCAAAGCTCAAGAAATGACATCTTTAAGCAAAAAATCTACCCATTCGGCCACTCGTAGAATAACGATCTTCTATGTTGATGATCCAACTTAGATATGAATATCCTTCTATAATCAATCATAGGCAACCTGATAGTGTGCCAATGGTGAGTGTTAAGATTACTGGTAACCTACTCAAAATTTCTAAGTGCAGAAGCTATGTTCGTTTCTTATGACATACATTTAACGACCAATCAATCGACTTTAAATACTCAAGTTGTTAAACTAGTTCACCGTTGCGTAAACTAATGAGATCATGAACTAGAAGTTGCTTTGTTTTCCTATTTAATCCTAATCCCTAGAATCACCTCAATCTCCCTCGTATCTTTTCTTGGAGAACCGTAAAGACGAGAATTCTTTAGTTAAGTCGACTTGTTTCAATTAATATTCAAAGATTAACATGTCATCAAGGTATGTCAAAGGATTAATCAATGACCAAATACATCAAATTTGATGTATAAACGCTTGTTTGATTGATTTTAGACTTGATCCATTGGACAAAACTACTTCAAACTTTTTATGCCATTGTTTATATGCTTGTTTTAATCTATACAAGAATTTAACAAGTTTACACACAATCTCTAGCGGTTAGGGATATAAAATCTAAACTGGAGCCTGGAGGTCAATGGATCAAAGCCGTGGGTTACATGATTTACCTCCTGCGTATTGCTCGTGAGACTAAGGGACGCGTCATGCTAAAGTTTGCACATTGATTTCATTTCTTGGTATGCTTCAGTTTTTCATATAAACCTCCTCGTCTAAATCACCATTCAAGAAAACAGTTTTCACATCCACCACAAAATTGTCAACTATAACCAAGACAATTGATAATCTGATAGCCGAGATACGGGTTTCTGGTGCGTAAGCATCAAAATAGTCAATCCCACGTTTTTATCTAAAACCATGAATGACTATTAAACTCTTCTATGGTTCCGTCAACCAAAATCCACTTGCAACCATAGGCTTACAGGCAGGTGGTAGATCAACTCTTCTATGGTTTCATCAAATGTTGAATTGTTGATGATCCTCTCTCAAACATTACTTCTTGATCCTTTTGTTTGGAACTCTATTAAACAAACAACTTTTAACATGGTTTTCTTTCAAAGGCCAACATTTAGGCTTTGTTTGTTTTTTAAAATAAGGTCTTATTTTAAAGAAACGTCTGCGGGCACACAGACATTTCTGATAAGCTTGTTTCTTTTTTCAAAGAAATACCTGCGCGTCCGCAGACGTTTCTAATAAGGCTGTTTGTTTTTTCGCAAACATAAGACCTTATTCTGTCTTATTTTTGCTTATTTTGAGAAGCTAAAAACTACTTTTTTTTCGCAGACCTTCTCAGACTTAAAACCTTCTAAACCACATCTTCTCTAAAAGATATGGAATAAGACATAAGACATTTATGTCTTCGAAAACAAACAACACATTAGACTAGAATATGATAATATAAGGCCTTATTCTTTTTCTCCAATATATGTTGAGGAGTATATAGATTTGTCTCATGAATAATTCATAACATTTTTGAAATACATTGAAACTCACTAATAATTGACTGTTGGAAATGTTATGAGAATCAAAGCTTGGATAACATATAGATTGTGTTTTTAAACACTTCCAGAAATCAATAATTCAACCTTTATACGAGTTGTACAGATTTTGATTTAGGATCATCTGTAGTTATAACTTGTCTGTAACTTTGTTTTTGTTTGTTTATACACAATAAGTAGTAAATTCGGTGTCAATCCGTCATATTCGGTTATAACATCCAGTACTTACTTAGTTGGCACAAAACTACCAAAACTAAATTGTAACCGTTCTAACAGCTAACTGTTATCTTGACGAGTAATGTCATATCATATTACGCTTACTGGTGCAGATGAGTCCTCAGCTCAGTGGCTAAAAGCCGAGTAAATTCAACTTCATGAGTTGTGTACATGAGCTTTCTTGACCCAAGTGTCTAGGCTGAGTATATGAGCTTTCCTGAGCTCAGTATTATACTTAAGTTACTTTGGTCCCTTCAATATAACATCCTTTTCTCCATGGCTTACTGAGGAGTATAAGAAAATGTTTACAACGATTATAAGCATCAAATAACACACATAAGTCATAAGAAATATTGCGCTCATATATAAAGAAAAATTATTCAAACTAATAAATATGGAGAAATTTAACATTTTCTACACTTTTAAATATGTGAAAATAACAATACATTTAGCTAACTGCTTGTAGTGTTCTCTGTGTTTCCTTGTTGAGCAACTTGGCTGATATATACTCTTCTTAGACCAGGCAAGTTGCTCTCACATATACTATCACAGTGATATTAAGAAAAATAGATAAGAAATTTGGAATATCGTATACAGGTACGGAGATGGATTTCTTGTTATCTCATGAACATGAATCCGGGGATTGTAAAGTCTCAGCAGGCAACCCTTTGAACTTTTGCTGCATCTTTTACAACAAAATAAACGATTTTATGTCTTGCAGTGACTAGAAAGTAATATGGAATACAGCGAACCTCTATTTGTACGATAATTTACATGGTTTATTTATAAATAGATAAAATATGATTAACAGAACAGATCGCGACATATCTTAATTTCTGCTATAAGTTATAGTTAATATACAAGTACACTCCTCATCATGACTCGTATGTACACACGCTTAGAACAGTTATCCATCAACTGCATGCTGGTGAGGTATAATTCAGTATTTTTATAGTAAATAATCAACAGTTATTGGTTAAAAAATATTATATGTGTTAGTCAAAAGAAATAGATGTTATTAAATGTTATTGTACCTGTTTTAGTATTTTTTTTGGTTCATCAATGAGCTTGAATGCAGAAGAGAGAGGTATTCTTCAACGACTCTTACCCACCTGCATACGAGATAAGGATTAACATGTTACGTTTGTTATTAAGCCATATGTGTAAAATACCGTTTTATTTCAACATACAAAATAGCGGGAAGTTTTTACGAAAAAGTCGTCAAACTTATGGACCAAAAACAATATCAGCGTTTCAATAATGATCCTAACGAGGGCACGTTATTATCCATAACAGAGGAATCAACAAAAATTCACCGAAAACCAAAATTATTTTTGAAGATATCAGATGGGAGACTTTACCACAAATTCTTCCCAGACATCCCTTCAAAAAAAGCATTGTGTCCTCCATGTTGGGTGGTTGCTAGAACAATATTTTTGTTAATGCTGTAAAATATTTACATCAAGTCATTCCTTAGTACAATGTAACCAAAGAAAAAAAATTGTAGGACTGATTTGAAGCTGTGTGTTGCCTTATAAGATTTTAATGTCCATACCGACACTCGTCCCATGGAATGACTTCATGGGTGCAGACAGGGTCATCGATGGCATTGATGCAGAGAAGTGGTACCTTTACATTGGTCACCACACGGATACTGCTAGCCCATCTATGAAATGTATCAACGGTCTGGATGAAAGACACATGATTTCACAAAAGAGTGAAAAAGAAAGGGAGTAAATAAGGAATGGTGTTGAAATAAATAGATAGATGAACAAGAACAACAATACCTCAAAATTTCCCGTAACTCGAGCAGTGTATTTATTGAACTCTCCAACCGAACGTGCCTGTGTGGAGATGTTTCAGATATTTCATTGATGCAGAATTGCAAACTACACAATATTTATGAGATAATAAACTTTATGAAGATGTCAGATTGTCAGTAGAATGCAAAAGAGATGGTGTCTTTGATCAACGGGTCGACCCAGGTATAAGCCCATTGCCTCAAAATATCTGGGTCTTTAGAAAGTTCCCCAATCTATCTTAGCACTTTTAGTATCAAAATATGGTAGGACGAATTGCAAATTTAAGCCGTGTATTATTATTACCTTGTCAATGCCTTCCCAATCAGCAACACGAGCAAAGACAACACGGTGCCTATAAAATCTCGCAACAAATTACTTGTGGAAATCAACTACCATGTTCAACGGAAGATATTTATTACTGGCTCAGTAAACATAAATTTACACCTGATCCTAAACAAAAGAGATGAAGAGTGTAGACATACAGTTTGGCAACATCTTTCAAGGCGTTTGCTAAAACTATGTTATAAAATCTCTGCATAAGCCTCCTGCCAAAGAATCTGTCACCCATCTGCAAAAGGGAGAGTTGGTAGAGATTTAAGGAGAATCTTTTATCTTTTAAATGTGAGTCAAAACAGGTTGGATTAACCAGCAACATTTTTATATCCATATTTTCAATGTTCTATGTGTGATTAATGCATTAAATACAATTATAAAAACTATACTAGTAAAATAACATAGAAATTTTGTTAATAAATCGATTGAAATGGATGAAAACATTTAAGAAACACTTTTGGAGAATTCGAACCCATTTGACATGCTTGGCTTGTTTGATCTGTTTCATCATTTGGAAAGTTTTTCTATCCAAGCAAGTCATTTTCATGTAAATGGGCTGAACTTGCCACCTCTACTTTTATTATTATTCGTATCTAACTGAAGGTCATATAAACTAATTAAAAGACTAACCAAAATGTCCCAGGGATTACAGATTGATGCAGCCCCCACAATCGGGACATTAACCCCATCCTCACCGAGGTATTTTACCTGCACATTAGTCATCATTAAGGTTATGTTAGGAAAATATTTTAGGAGCTTTAGCTTCTATATTTGAAAAATGTGTTGCTATTGTAAAAGTCTTGTTTGGTTGACAAAGCATTGACTTGAATTTTGGAAACAGATTATCATTTGCTCTTCTATCGTCTTTCAAGGACACGGTGTATCTGCTTGATAGTGACATAGTGTACGTTGATGACATAGTTATCACCGGAGATGATCATGATGGAATACCACCGAAAGACCATCTATTCAAGCATCTCCGGTCAAAAGATATGGGCAACCTCGGGTACTTTCTAGGTACTAAAGTTGCAAAGTCAAAAGATGGAATTTCAGTATCTCAAAGAAAGATGTTCTAGACATTTTGTAAGAAGCTCATTTAATGGATTGCAAGCCAGTTAAGTCTTCAATGGATCCTAATGTTAAACTCCTACCAGGGGAAGCTTTTGGCAGATTAAGGGAAATATCAAAAGACTAGTTGGTCGGCTTAATTATCTCACACTAACTTAGGCACTTAGCCAAACATCTCCTATGCTGTAAGCATAGTTAGTGTTAATATGTACATACATATAGTTTTGTATGGGTGTTTTCCTGGTACCTTGTAATCTAGGCCCTTAGTGTTTAGCCCATAGGCCCATCATTGTATCTCTATTTATTTGATTGTTTTGTTAATTTGAGGGGGCGATTGAGTGATTAACATGGTGTCAGAGTATTCAAATCTCTGATTTTTGTTACCTTTTCTTTTCCCAACCACTTTCCTTCTTTTCCTCCATTACCTTTTCCCCCACCGTCTTCTTCTCTCTTTCTTTTTTCCTTGCCATCGACTATTGTCAATGGCCGGCGAGTCTTCTTCTTCCCCGTCATTTCACAAAGCCTATACAGTCACTAATATCAAAGCTCACATTCCCCTTCTGCTTAATCTTGATCATTTGAACTACGATGCGTGGCGTGAACTCTTTACTACCCATTGCATTGGGTTCGATGTTCTTGACCATATCGACGATACGTATACCACTATTCCTCCTCCTACTAATTCAGAATGGCGAAAACTTGACTCGATTGTCAAGTTGTGGATCTACGGAACCATCACACAGAGTTTGCTTCAATATGTTCTTAAAAAGGATGCTACGGCTCGGGCTGTTTGGATCAATCTCGAGACTCTATTTCGGGACAATAAAGATGCTCGGTCAATACAACTCGACACACAACTTCGCACCATCACCATCGGAGACATGTCCGTCGATGAGTATTGTAACAAAATCAAGTCCATAGCTGATCTTCTGGCCAATATTGATGCTCCTGTTTCCGACCGTCATCTCGTCACGTATGCACTTAATGGTTTGTCTTCTAAATTCGACCATGTTGCTAGTGCCATACGGTATCGCCCTCTACTACCCACTTTTTTGGAGACCCGCTCTATGCTTCTCCTTGAAGAAAATCGACTGGCCAACGTTACGCATTCAGGAAAACACCCATACAAAACTATATATATGTACATATTAACAGTTAGTTCCTAAATGCTCCGTGTGACACTCATTGGGAAGCCGCTCTACGGATCCTGAATTCTGAAATACATCAAAGGATCAAGCAACTCCTGAAGAACTAAAGATTTGCAAGGTATCACCAATGAAGCTTGTATGTGACAACCAAACTGCACTTCATATTGCCTCGAACCCACTTTTCCATTTGAGGACAAAAAAAATATATATATATATATATATGTGTGTGTGTGTGTGTGTGTATACATATAGGGGAGGGTTCATGTGAGAAGTGCAAGAAGCGTTTCTAGCCTTTGATTGCATTTTAATGATTTAATCTAATGGCTTGTATTGATTATATTTTTCTTTTTTATTTTTATAAAAAGAGTACAATTGTCTACCCGAATTCTTGAATTATTTTTCAAATTCTTTCTCTCTCCTCAATTTTTTTTATTTTTTTCAATCACCAAACGTGTTGTCTATGTCTTGTTTTATGTTCATCAATGAATATGTATAAGTAAATTAAAAAACATATACTTTTTAATATAATAGTTGATGTTTTGTTTTATGTTCATCAATGAATATGTATAAGTAAATTAAAAAATATATACTTTTTTTAATATAAAAGTTGATGTTTATTAGTGAGCAATAATATATATAACAAAATCAGAATTTATTTATTAGTGAACAAATTATAGGAACTCATAAATTGTGAACATCACTGCATAACAATGACTAAAACTTGAACAAAAATATTGAACCCTAAAATCGTAAAAAGAACTAAACAATATCGTTTCTGTTCACAAGTGAAAAGAAACAGCAAAAAAAAGAAAGAAATAAAAAACAGATACTTCTCTACTAGTATATTGATGTTCGCTAATGAACATTCAACAAGAGAAGAAAAACAGATACTACTCTACTAGTATTGAAATTGATGTTCGCTAACGAACATTGAAATTAACAACAGATAAATGAATCGGAATGACACAAACTTCAGATCCTAGCCAACGATCATACATTTTGAGAGAAAAGGGGACGAGGCTACGATTGTGTGTGTGGGTGGGGGGAATTTAAGAGGGTGGACTTATGAGAGATGTGAGATAATTAAGGAATCTGATATAATTTATATTAATTAATAAATTAAAATTCCATTACTACCCTTAAACACTCATACAATATTACATAATATTGAACTTATTTACGTTTATGCCATCTTTATTTTTATCCATAGATTGATCAGATCAATGGTTCAGAATGCTTCTTGCACTTCTCGAATACTTCACGCATGAACCTCTCTCTCTCTCTCTCTATATATATATATATATATATATATATATATGTGTGTGTGTGTGTGTGTGTGGGGCAAGCTTGGAGCCTATGATATATACGCTACAACTTGAGGGAGAGTTATAGAATTGTATAGTTTAGGGATTAGAAGTGTAAATTCATAAAATAAGGTTAGCCTCTCCATGTATAGGTCTCTCATATAAGTACCAAAGTAGGTAACTTTTTTAATGCAAGTAGCCATGAAAATTAATGAAAAAATGACCAAAATGAAAAGCAAAGCGTCAAATCCCAATTTCTTTTTTCCTACTTGATCGTTGTACATTTTACTATTTGCGTGTTACAAAGTTTATTTATAGGGTTATAAGGAAATGAAGACAATATCCAGCGGCAACGATTCAGCAAAACTTGTGTAACAGGCTACAAAGTTAGAGGTCTCTTTAAATATTTAAGTAATCAATTTCAGTCCTTTACAAGTGTTCAAGATATGAACGTTTCGTGTATCGTATTAGGTTTGGTCAGCATTGAGAACTAATATTTGCGATACGTTTTCTAAAAAGGATCACAAAACCTAATACAATGGCTGAATCTATACCACCCTTCATGTCACCCCTACAAAGTATTTCACTGGACATGGGGTCATGTTTTAAAGCATTTATGTTCAAACGGCCAATTTAGGTTATATTTTATATTTTTATTGATAACCAGCCAAGAATAAACCATTATACCTTATTACCCGTAAAATAAAACTTTGAACGATACTTGATAAGCCAAAGATCTTATGGAAGCAATCTCTTTACTCTCAGAGGTCTCGGGTATGACTGTGTACATCTTACTTTCCCTATACCCCGCTCAAGTAGGATAGGGTATGGTTGTTATTATCGTTTATTTCTTGTTCCTTTATGTTTTTTTATTCTCGTCCTCCAAGTGATTTGCTCTATATATAAATGGAAAAGATCTCCTAGGGAATTCACAACTTCACGTGAATATTAGAGTCATCAGACTAGGAAGAGTTCCTGCTTCTCGAACCGTAGGCTGTTTCTTTTAACTGTTTCATTAATAAATTGCTCAGATTCCGTATATCAATTGATTTGGTTGATCCTACCATAGATCAATACCCCCAAAGTTTCCTTCTATTTGATGTAAAAACTTTCCCCTGCATTTAGAGTGCAAGACTCAAGAAGAAAAAACATAGGCACAATATGATTCATTTGTTTACAACAACAAGAATAACAAAAATAATAGTTATAACAAGATGAATATTCGTTGTTCCAAACAAACAAATCAAAAAAGAAAGAAAGAAGAGGAAAAGAATAAAGGATGTATGTCATGGTGATGATGAGAACTAAAAAATGCATGAATGTAAAATATCTTACCAAAATATTGGCACCAAGGCTAGTCCCAATAGCAAATAGAGGAGCTTCAGGACGTGTATGATGAAGGTGATTCACCACTTCACGTAAATCTTCCGTCCATCCAGCATTATAGAAGCAATCCGACTGCGCAAACAAATAAGAAAGCTCCTAATAACTATTTCTGAAATATAAACTACTTATACGAACATGTTCATGTGCTGCTCTCCAAAAATTAAACATCAGAAGTAAATGAAACATATTCATGTCCTGTTCGAGGTCGTAGTAAATGACTGCTACTATGCGTTGAACAAAATGGACTTATACTAGATTGAAAAAGATACTCATTTACCAAGAGAGATTCATGCTTGACTTATGAGAGTCAAAATTGATATGATCTTATTATTTTGAAAATGTTGACTAAATTGTAAAATGTTGAAGGTGCAAACAGAACAATATTGGACATAAAGGTCCATTAATTTGAACAGTACTATGTCCTGAAAGATTAAACACTCTGTGACCCATATTGTGATGGTAATATCCTGTTTCTCTAGGTTTGGCTGGGGCAAGACCAAGGGAACAATTATTTGACCTTAAATACAAATTAACTAGTCAAACACTGGTAAATTCCAAACAGGTAAACGACCCTTACAAAGATTATTTACATCAAATTAAAGTAAATCATTCGAACCAAAAATCTTTAAAGAATTCTAACTACATATGTAACGAAAACAGTGGAGGGAAATGATAAATACTTACAGTTAGTGGTACACCTCCAAGACCTCGATGATTGCTTATGACAACATTCCATCCATGTTTTGCCATCTTGTATGCTAAGTGTTTTATATACTGGCATAGAAATCACTCAATATAAATAAAAGTGGATAAAGCATTTAAAGCAATAATGCAGCAGTCAAATTATCTATTCAGTGGTGAGTGGTATTACGAGACTTTTTATTTAGTCAGAATTAAAGAACACTAAAAGCTTATATGTGATGAAAGTTCAATGTGCAATGAACTAACCGGAGAATTAGAATCACTTGTTAAGCCAGGAATCACTATAACGGTAGGAACCACTTTAGCAACATTATTATCTCCATTGACTTGAAAGCTTGTCTCTAAAACAAGACATAACAAGAATAATTTGAGAAAAAAATGAATTACTGTTCTTTCTAGTGGAGTCCATGGCATATGCAAACTTGGAAGTGTTACTACAATGAGAAATTCAAAATACTTGTGATTCTCAGGTAAAGTTTATACATTACTACATTAATTGTGAACAAGATTCAAGATTTACTTATAAGAAATCCCTACACAAAGTTTAAATAACTCACACAATTCCAAAACCAAATATTGCATTGCCACTTTGCCAGTCAATAATAGCAGCCTAAGCTTAAGTGGCCAAGTTTTTTTTTACAAAATTCATGCTCAAAAAAGAATGCGGCACCTACAAGTGGCCAAGCTTAATTGTTATCGATATGGAAAAAGTACCAGTAATGGTACTCCCTAAAGCAAGAATTCTTTTTCAGACATTAACTAATTTACTTTTTAATTTCGAAATTGTATGTTAAAGCACACCCATCCCTTCGACTTATTTTTGGAGCTGCTTTCAGTGGTTGTTAACAGACATTAGTTTTCTCAATAATCTTTCATACTATACTCCTTTCTACTTGGGAACTCAAAAACCAAAAGGAACACATTGAGTAGCATGATCATTATTAGTTATTATATTGGACTTTCGGAATACTACTAAAAAGAAGACTAACTATAAAAACAAAGAAGGGTCATTACCATCTAAGTTCATCAGCCAGTCCAAAGCTATTGTTCCGCCATCAGAAGAGATAAATAGCTCTCTATCCATACAAACATGATTATAAGTTAAGTATTAGGAAGTGATTCAAACTCTGCATCATTCTATTTTTTGAAACTTAAGTTCTATACATATAATAGGTTTTTTAGTCTTTCATTTTTTTCTCAATAAATGACACCTTTTGTGGCATGATTTAAACCTGTTAATGCCTGGGCTCCAGACTCCAATCAAACCTAAATCCCTACTCGGTGAAGCATAGCTCGATATACTTTAAACACTGCTCAAGCTTGGGATTTAGTTTCTACCTTTTGTAGCTGAAGTTATGAGTCTTTACCAACAAATGCAGCAATATAGTCTGAAGATGCGGACTAGAAAGCCACGGAGTGGAGAAGTATCTACACCAGTGAGAACCACAGATGAAATTGATTAAAAAGTAACATAACTTCTATGTTAATTACTTACAGATGCAATGTTACCTACCACATACATACTACAAAATCATAAGATTCAACGTTGAAGATGCGGATTAGATGATTATTGATGTCAAAAATGTTATTATACAATAGCAATTTTACTCAATAATGGCAAGGCGTTGATAACTCATAATAATAAGAAAGAAAGGTAACCTTCCATGCAGCAGGTGGCACTTGGATACGACTTCCTGGTATAAATCAGAGGATGAATTGAAGGTGAGAGATACATGATTACCTTCAAATCCACTAAAAATGTCACCTATGATATGGAATTCAAGCAGATTGTACAGAAATATGATAAAAACTAGAAATGCGATTAACAGGTAGAGAGATATGGGAAGGAGAGCTAGGCCTTTGAACAACAGGTGATAAGGCGAAACATCGGTGCCGGCGGTGGACTCCATTTTCCGGCCGTCGCTGACCAGAGCACCGATGAGTGATTGGTTATAAAATGAGCAGCCGCAGCACGTGGTTAATAAAAATAAAAATTTATAAAAGTGCACTGCGCTTGACCGAATGACCGGTCGCTGCCCATATTCCAGGATTTCAATTTTGGACCGCCGAATATCATAAGATGATAATTCTATTAATTTTCTTTTTTCCTTCTCTGTTAATTTTCTGTTAATTTTGATACTTACGATACGATGATTGTGTGAGTAAGAAAAAAATTAGAAGAATATATCATCACTATAAATATATTTATTTTTTAGAGAATTAGAATATATTGAAAAAATTGGAATATTTATTGATTTGGTATGCTGCGTATTACAAGATAACATGAGAAGTCTACTAATTTTCTTTCTTCATCTCCTCTGTTGATTTTGACACTTGTAATGATTTTGTGAATAAGAGAAAAAAGTAGAAGAACATATCATCACTCTAACCGTATAAAAAAGATTGTTGAATTGAGTGTCAAAAGAAGTATTGTGCGAAAAGAGATCTGCTAAAGTTGAAGATAAAAGTTCACATGTTGGTTATTAGACTAGCGATGTCATGCGAGAAGAGTGTTGGCCGATGAAAAAAACACTACCGATTAAGATGAAAGTGAGCAAAATAAGGATGTTAAGATAAACATATAGTAAACTATACTTAGACTACATACCAAGTAGAGTTTTCAAATCTAAGATAGGTGTCCTTGATAAAATAATACTTGGTATGAATACCAAAAAGCTTGTAACCTAACAATACCAAGATGTTAGAAAAAGGTATTCCTCACGGATTCTAATTCTACCATAAACAAAAGGTTTAGTTTAAAAGTATGTTTAAAGTAAATGTTTCTGCCGTTAAAAAAAGATTTGATATGGACACATAGAATTATCCAATACACAATCATCCGGGTCAACTTTTGGCCATATTGTTGAAAAGAAGAGAAAAAAAAACAATTTTGCTTAGAGGTCCTACATCACCCCACCTTAGAATTCATCTAATATTTACTTTTCTTTTCTTCCTTCACTTTTCGTCTTTATAAACACTCACATAGCGTTACAGTCATTGAAATTTGAAACGAGGGTGGTTGGTGGGTAAGAGTGTTCATAGTGGTTATCCCCCACCACACCGTCACATTAGTTTTTTTTTCTCCTATCACTCAGCGTCTCAGCCCACCACTCAGCACCGTAGCGGTCACTTTCTATCATACCAAATTTTGAGACTCACAAAATACCCACTAACCAATAAAAAATCATATAAAGAAAATAAAAAGACAAATGGTGATTTGAGACCCACAAAAAGTTACCATTAAGCCACCCCGTGTTATTCACCCCTCAAACTCCACCACCACCTCCCACCCCTACCACTTTAACAATGTTTTGACGAGTGTTAGTGTGGGAAAATGGAATCCCACCAAGCTTCCATCCACTCTGCAACTTTTCTTCATCTCACTCTAACGTCAAACTGATCTTCATATTCTCTTAGGGGGTGTTTGGTAGAGAGAAAAGAAATTAGGAGAAATGGAAATAGAAATATGGGAGAAATGGAAATAGAGAGAAATAGAAATGTGTGGAGAATTGGAATTGATTCCCCTATTTGGTATCATGCAAGAAATAAAACAGAGAAATGGTGGCTCAAGTCGCCGGACGACGGTTGCGGTGTTGGCCGCCTCGCCGGATGTCGACGATGATGAGTAGAACGCCGGAAACACATCGCAACCGGATATCGACGATGATAAATAGACATCGGCTGCCATTTCTCCACAATTTGAAGAGAAATGAAAATACAAAGGAATGAGAGAAATGGAAATGGGTGGAGAAATTATTTCTCCTCCTAAAACTATAACCATTTCTCCCAAACAAGAGAAACCAATTCTCCCAATTTCTTTTCAATTTTCCTTCAATCTAGGGATAGCGGGGTTTCAGGTTAGTTTCCTACTTTATTTTGATCAAATCATCGTTGGGTTGGTTCGTTCTTTGAGATTTGCTCCGTTACTCCGGATCCTCGGTTCGAATTTTTGTACTTTTTGTTTGTCTTTTACGACTTTTCAAATTGTTCAAATCAAAATTTCTTTTAAAGACAATGTTGGAGCTTAACGAGAGCTTAGCTCAAGGAGATAAAAAGGAAGTTATTTGTCTAAACTTCTTAATTTCTAGTCATACAATCAAGAACCAATATCTAGCCCAAATAACTCGCATGTCAATATGAACTTCGAAACAAACAACCGAAGGAAATTAAGACAACAAACTAATCAATCCGTAAAAAGACTACATATATAGACTGGTCTTGATAGTGAACTTTTTATAAACGCACCAAAATTTTTTAGGTCTAACTTTCGGTACTTTAAAATAGCATGCACACAAAACATACATTTTGACACAATGTCCTCAATTTATGAGAAAGGCATAGAGAAATATGTTTTGTTTTGTTTTGTTCTATTTCATGTACGCAAAACTAAAATAATCATACAGAGATATGTTATCTCTATTGTAGGAGCTTTGTCTTTGAGAAATCATCTTGACTAATTTTAGTCACTTTGTTTGAGTCTAATTTCATTTTGTTACGATTATTAGCAGTAATTGACTTTCTTTTATAAATAATGTGCCTTCTGATCCTTACCGGTTGGGATTATGATCAAAATCATAGCCAAAAAGAGAGTCAGGGCTAGTTTGATATTTGTAATAAGTACTTATTTATTTAAAATGTCTACGAACGGGCATACATTTTAGAACAAGTTTGTTTGCTTTTTACCGGGCATAAATACTTAAAAGAACTTCTCTCCACTTATTTTGTGAAGAGATTAAAGGGGTGTTTGTTTTAACCTATTTTATGGGTTTTAGCTTATTTTTTAGGCTTATGAGAATAATATTGTTTTGTTAAGTTTATTGGGCTAAGCTTATAAGTTTATTTTTTGGTTAAATGAACTCATTTTCATAAGCAATTGACAACAACTATTTTTCTATTAGATAAGCTTATTTTTATACATTTACATCCTTACTCTTGACTTTGCCCTTTTCCCCTTTCCCCATATACCAATTGTCTTCCCCCACCAAAGGGCTTATAGCCTAGTAGTATCAAGGTGTTGGAATGTGTTCCCCATAGCCTATAGTCATGAGTTCAAGGTTCGTTGTGGACAAAAGGTGTAGAATTTAGGACTAGATTAGTGTGTGCTTGTGTTATGTTGTTAAAAAAAAATGTGTCTTCCCCCTTTAGTCATTTTACAAATATAAGTTAAGCCAAACCATTTTTATAAAAAAAACTTATTAACTTATAAGCCATAAACTAAAAGCTAATCCAAACATTTTTCTATTTAGCAAGTTTATAAGTTATTAAGGGTATGTTTGGCTAAAATAGTTGGTAGCTGTAGCTTGAAGTTTTAGTTGAAAGCTGTATATTTTAGTTATATATGTGTTTGGCAAATTAGCTGGTAGCTGGAGCTTAATAGTGTAAAATGATAAAAAAGACAAATTATAAAAATAGGAGGAATTATAAAACAATTAAATAGGGTATTTAGGTAATTTGGTATATAAAAAGCTTCCAGCTAGTCTTAAAAGCTACTTCAAGAAGTTTTTTTTGTTAAAAAAAAGCTTTCAGCTTTTTATCCGAATATGATTTGTAGCATTTTCTTTTAAAACAAAAGACGACCAGCTTCAAAAAGCTTCATACTGAACATACCTTAAGGGCCTGTTTGTTCGTGGGATTTCAGGGGACCCCACAGAATTTGCATTTCAAATTCTTTGAAATCTCATGTTTGGTTGAAAATAAGAAGAAAAAGATTGAGATTTCAAATTCTATAGGTGTGGGATTTCAAAATCCTTGAGAGATAGGTGGTATTTCTAAATCTCTCATATATGAGATTTCAAAATCAGGACTTATCTAACCAACAATTCACAGTTCGCCTTCACCATATCAACCGGCGTTTCACCGCCGCCGCCCTTCTTTGCCTCTGCCACCGTCCTTCTCCACTTCGCCACCGCCGCTGCCGCCGCCGTCCTTCTTTGCCTCTGCCGCCTCCGCCTCTGCTACCCCTCTCCGCCTCCGCCGCCCTTCACCCCCTCCGCCGCCGCCGCCCTTCATCGCCTTCGCCTTCGCCGCCTCCCTTCACCACCTTTGCCTCAGCCTCCGCCTCCGCCTTTTCTTCTGTCGCACTTCTCCACCTCCATTGCCCTTCATCGCACCCGCCGCTGCTGACGTCCTTCATTGTGCCTGTCTCCGCTATCGTCGCCCTCACTGTCTCTCTCTTCCCTGTCCCCGAGCCGGTCAAGTTATGAAAGTGAGTCGACTCCCTCACCATCTTTGCTTTAGAAACCCTATTGTCTTTTACATAAACCAAACAAGAGATCTGATTGGATTTGAAATCCTAAGGGATTTGGATTCCTTAGGTCTTATTTGGTTTGAAGGAATCCTTGGGATTTTGTGGGAATTGAAATCCAATTCCTAGAAAATCCTATGTTTGGTGCACATTAGAAATGAAATATTTAGGAATTAGAATCCCTTGTAGGAGGGAAACTAAATTCCATCAAAAAGAGGGGGGATTTTAAAATCAATAGATAAGGGAATGTGGTGTCGGTTCACTTTTTCATAACTCACGACCGATCATTTCAAACCCTTCGAAGACAAAAACCTCCGTCTGCCTTCATGTCCTCGTTGTAAGTCGGTGTTCGTCGTTGTTGTCAGCCGGCTAGAGTCATCCGTTCTTCTATCGTGGCCTTTGTTAGTCCGTTCATCGCCTTCGTCAATCACCTTTGTTAGTCTCCGTTCGACAGTCGCCTTCTTCCATTCGTCACTCGCGTTCACCTCCTTCCTCAGTCCTCCGCCTCCGCCTTCCTCAGTCCTCAACCTTCACTTCTAGTTAGTTCTCTCTCCTTCTCTCTCCCTTTCGCTCTCTCCCCGTCGTTTGTTTGTTGACCGGTAACATTGTGTTTGTTGACCGGTAACATTGTAGGCTATTGAAAATGAAGTTAAACTCATTGGGCCATGCTTAGATTTGTTATTTCAACTTATCTGTTGCTGTTAAAAATGAAGTTGACACTTGTAGGTTTACTATTACAGTTTATTTGTTGCTGATTTTTTTGGGAAAATGGTAGATTTAATATTGATTGCAATTGATTTGTTGCTGATTTTTTGGGAAAATGGTAGATTTGATATGGATTGCAACAAATTTGTTACCGCTAAGAATGAAGTTGGAAGTCATAGCTTTGATATTACAACAGATTTGTTCCTGATTTTGTGGGTAAATCCTAGATTTGATATTGATTGCAACTGATTTGTTGCTGTTAAGAATGAAGTTTTAAACTCGTAGCTTTGATATTACAACTAATTTGTTGCTGATTTTGTGGGCTTAATCTGTAGACTATGTTCATATGATTTTCTTTAATTTTATAAATGGAATATGAATATAATATGAATTTGATTTTTTGTTCATCATCTTGAATATGAATTTGTATAAACGCAGGAAAAATGTGCCGACTTAGTTTAACAACACAAAATCGTAAACAACGACAAACATCATTGATTTTGACATGGTGGATGTGGTTTTGTACATTGTTGTTGTCCTCTTGTTAATGATGTTTAAATAACATAGAGATAGACCACGTCTTAAACATTTTTCTTCAAATGTAGATCGATACCTAATTCTACATAGATATGTTTATGAGAGTGACACCATGTCAATATCACAAATTAGGATGCCTCGAAGGTGTTTTACAAAGTTGTGTCATATGCTTGAAATATTCGGAGGTCTAAAACCAAGTAGGAATATGAATATTGATGAACAAGTTGCTATTTTTCTCCATATTCTTGCTCACAATGTTAAGAATCATGTCATAATATGTCGATTTCGTCGTTCGGGTGAAACAATTAGTAGGGATTTTTCTCGAGTTTGTAATGCAGTCATACGATTGCATACTCGTTTGCTTAAGAAACCTGAACTCGTGCCCGATAACTTTATCGATCAAAGATGGAAATGGTTTAAGAATTGTTTAGGAGCTTTAGATGGAACATATATAAAGTGTCTGGTACCAGTTGAAGAAAAGCCTATATATAGAACAAGAAAGAATGACATTGCAACAAACGTTCTAGGGGTTTGTTCCCAAGATATGCAATTTATATATGTGTTAACGGGATGGGAGGGGTCAGCGCAAATGGTAGAGTTCTTCAGGATGCTCTTCTTAGACCACATGGATTGTAAGTTCCAAGACCGGGTATGTAAATATACGTATTAACTACAATTTAATAAGCACAAATGGTTATTAACTATAAATCTTATGTATAGGATATTATTTGGTTGTTGCTGGATACACAAATGGAGAGGGTTTTCTAGCCCCTTATAGAATGATGTTTTGGCCTTTTGAAGGGAAGATGAGGAATATTAAAGGACAATTCGTATAATCCAATTGAAACTAAAAATAAGATAATAATGGCATGTTCATAACTTCATAAGACAAGAAATTGAAATACGTCCATTTGACATCAAATTATTAAACGACGAAAGAACAAGAGATATTGGACAAAGGATGTGGATAATATTAATTCTATTGGTACTTCAAACGAATGGATCACCTTTAGAGATAATTTAGCCGAATCTATGTTTGTATCTAAGGGGGTTGCTAATTAAATAAAAATGTATTGTATTATATTGATTACCTCTAAACTTATCTATATGTAATGTATTGTTGGATTATTTTGTTGAGTTATTTTGTGGAATTTATGTTGTTGGATTATTAAAATATTATGGTTATGTTTATAGGTATGACAAGTCAAGTTAGAAAATATAGGCCATGGACAAGTAATGAAGAAGCAAAGCTAGTTGAAGCCACGATGAATATGACAAATGCATGGTGAATATGACAAATGCGGGAGGATTTAAAGCCGATAATGGTTTCAAATCGGGTTACTTACAATATCTAGAGCATGCCTTGAAATAATCACTTCCAAATTCTAGTCTTTTAGGTAATCCATATATTGCATCGAAGATAACAACTATGAAAAACGATTGGAAATGTGTGTATGACATGGTAAACGGTTCAAACACTAGTAGGTTTGGCTATGACCCCGTAAAACAATGTGTTACTGCGGAGGAACCGCTTTGGGAAGCATACCTCCGGTACGAATTATAATAATTATATTGTTACTTAATAAGCGACTAAATGAAAATATTACGTTTTTTGATTTATATATAAATAATAATGTTGGTAAATAGGTTCATAAGGATGCGTCTAGATAGAAAAACAAAACATTTCCTTACTATGAAGATCTTTGCATTGTTTTTGGGAAAGACTGAGCACAAGGAAATAGAGCTAATGTAACATCCTGCATTTGGGCCTAGTATTTGTGTAGGCTTCGGTAAGTTAGTATGTGAATTATTAATTGATATGTTTGATTAATTATTAATCATTAACTTTTAATTAAGTGTTATATATATATATGTTAGTATATATATATATATGTGTGTACGGATTTGTATGTATGTGTGTGCATGCGATTGAGAATTTGAGGTTGACACCTCATGCTTTGGTAATTAGATGATATGTATACGTAGGTAAGCATATATCTTTTCATTATCAAATTATCAGTGTGTGTGCTGTGTGTTTGCCTAGAGAAAAAGAAGAAGAATGAATCGATTTTGGTGATTTGAGTTAGTGAATTCAAGTTAAAGGTTGGTTCGATTCTTGTTTTACTATTGAAACATGATTCTTGTTAGCATGCTACGGTTTTGCTAATAATATGTTGGGTTTTGTATATGAACACCATATTTGAACATGATGCAAACTTGCTTTATGAGTTTGATGGATTTGGTGTTGTTCTTGGGTATTATGGTGTTTATGATGCATGATTGCATGTTTAAATATGTTTGAATATGTTTTTGTAAGCTTTTATATGAATTGTTTGAACTGTGGAATATGATTCATGAGAGGTTTGAAGTTGTCGGATTGTTGATTGAAGAAGATGATGAATTCCGATGATATGGTAATCCGGTACTTAGAAATCCGGAACTCATGAAATCCGAGTGGGAATGAAATCCGGGAACTTTAGAATCCGATCATTTCAAATCCGACATGTGTAATCCGATGATGAATCCGATGGTGGATTCCAAGTTGAATTCCGACAAAGTTGAATCCGAAGGTGAAGGAATCCGACGGTTGTTGCGGATTTCCTTCAAATCCGACAGGGGTGTCGGATTTCCGAGAATCCGATGGTTTTAGCGGATTTTGACTTAAATCCGATTGTTGTATCGGATTTTCTTGAAATCTGATGGTTTTGGTTGTTTGTTGATTATTTGATGCTATATGCTAAGTGTTCATGCATATGTGAATCTAACATGATATGTTTGATTTAAAGATGATATAAATATATGTTGATATATATTTATGAATCAGATACTGATGTTTAGTTGTTGTGTTCTCAAGAACAGACAAGGCTTAGTAAAATTAGATCACTGAGTGGAGAAGCTGAGAACTTGAGGTGAGTGGATGTTTACTCACGGGTGATATTAGTTGTAACTGGTTTGGTTGCAACTGTTTGTTGGTTGATGCATGGATAGATTGTATATATGAGAATTGATTAATTGGTTAATTGTTAATTAATTATTGCGTCAGTGATATGTATACATGATTTGTGAAGTCAGTCTCGGCTTGGCCATGAGTTGGGTTTGTTTGCTATCGGCTAATCAGTATTGGGATCTTTTGATGCATTTGTTGCAACTTAAGGTAATACTATGTGAGGATAGCAAATGAACTATCGGTAAACCTTTGCTTTGGCCGGCATTGGTTGTAGGTTCCTGCAGATTCGCCGGTCTTCTCAGGGTGTTTATCTGTGATTGTTGATATCATGCGGTTCTGGCTGATATATCTGTTGTGGTTGTACTCCATTCACTTAGCTTTGTACTAATCCCCCACCTCTCACTCTTTTTTTAGGTTTTGGTAAATCAGCAGCCGAGCTCGGCTGAGAGTGGTTAGCTTGGGGAGTAATCACCTAGGCCTCTGATGTATTATTTGTGATGAGCCGTAGTTTTTGTAATATTGATACTTTGAACAAGTTGTTTTTGTAAACAGTGATTTGTGATTAGTTGTAAATACTTTTGGTATTTAATCGCTTCCGCAATGTATTTAAAGTGAAAATTTTTATGGGTGAAAATACGGTGTTACAGCTAAAGATTTTATTGAGATGGAGAGGTGAACTTGGAACAATCACAAGAGTCCGATGATGATTTGCTTGATTTAGACAATGCTGTTAACCGTAATACAAACGTGCAACATGATGAGACTTCCTCAAGTGTTCTTTCAAGGAAGAGGAAGAATCGAAGTGATGACGCGTTCAACAATGTGGTTGAGTTGATAACAGAAAGTCTCAAAGAAATATCAAAAGACTTGAGCCAAGGTATTAAGTTTGACAAGAATATTAACGAATTGAGTGAGAAGATTGTAACATCCGCAAACCCGGGCTAGTTATTAGCGGTTTGGCGGTGTGTGTTTATGTGCAATTTAATTGTTAAGTATGTGTTTAATTGGAAATTATTATCCCATGTGTAGTTAGTTAATTAACTACTTGAATTAGATTAAAAATGCATGCATGCATGCATGTATGTATGTATGTATGTATGTATGTATGTATGTATGTATGTATGTATGTATGTATGTATGTGATATCGCCCAAATTGAATAGTTATTTTGGGGAGATATCCGATCGTTTCGTATGATTCTCTGAGTAATTTGGTCTTAATTGATACTTAATTCATTATTTTTGAAATCTCAGGTCTTTAATGCTTATCCATGACAAAAGGAAAGAAAATCCTCAAATTTTAGAAGAAATGAAAAATCATGTTCCAGACCTGTTTGTACGGCCCCGTAAAGTGAGATGTACGGCCGTACATGTACCAGACGCTGATTGCATATTTAAGCATTTTTTCTCCCCCCCCCCCTTTTCACACATAACTCGTTTTCAACCCTATAACTGAGGGAGAGGCGATTTTCTTCATATTTTTCAGAGTTTTAAGTCAAGTTTTCAAAGGAAACAAGATTTGGAGTTTGGATCTTATCTTGGAAGCTTCATCTTCATCTTCTTCATTGGGCTCTCTCTAGGTTTAAGCTTTCTTTCATGTTTCCTTTCAATTTCAGTTTTGTTTGCTTAGACTTCGTGATGTTTAGCATGTAGTAGTTAATTTTTGTGCTATTGGATGAGATTTAAGTAGGTTATTGACTTGGATTTGGCATTTTTGTGGGTTTCCCCAATTTTCACCATTAATGGAAGCTTCAAGCCAGGGTTTCTTCTCAAATTGCTTGAATCCATGTTTTTTCCCAAATATCCTTGACTAATTGATGTAATAGACATATTGTGTTGATTGGTTTCTTTACAATTACTCCTAGTTGTGATGCCCAATTTGTGAGAATTTACACTTGGGTTTGGTTTTTCACCATTGTTATGCAATTTTTTTGATGAAATTGACTTTGAAATGCTTATCTTATGATTAGTCAAGTGTTGGAATATCTTTAAAGTTGATTTTTGTGAAATTGGCTATTTCGGATAATTTCGGGGGTTAGTTTTCAAGAATTGATTGTTTAAATAACGGAGAACTTTGTTATTAAACGGGTTTTAATACAATACTCAATCCTTCCTTGAATGTTTTTACAATGTGGTAGATTCTAGTCACTCCTTATATCTTGTAAAATCATTTTAAGGAGACCTTCTTGTTTGATTTTATTTAATATTTAAAGTGTTTAGATGGTTTAACTTCTTCCCCATCAAACTTATCAAATCCTTGTCAATTAACTCTATTTGTAATCGAGTCTAGTAACACTTCCTTCTCAAATCGAAAAGTTCTAAAAAAATATCTCGTTTCTTTTATCTCGCTTGTTTTGATTGTTAACTTTAGGATTATAAACATTTGATCATAGATTAATTAATGACGAAAACTTAGTATTGAGATTTCATCTTGCTTCCTTGAGGTTCGACACTCGGTCTTACAAACACTTTACTACTATATGATGGGTTCACTGCCCGGTGTGTAGTTTAGTCTAGTATTTCCGTTTTATTTCACATCATTTTTCATATATATAACTGCACAACATCATTATGTATGTATGTATGTATACATATAAACATTCGTGGATGTGTATATGTGATTATGAATAAATATGCATGAGATATTTATATGAGTAACATCTCATGCTTAGATATGTGAGTAAGTATGTATACGTGTATATGGGTGGATTAGTTTGAAAGATAATCACCTCCTCATTTTAGTGTGTGTGCAAAAGTGTATGTGTGTGTATGCTTACTTATATTTGAAGAAACCTCAAGAAGTAGAAACTTGAAAGTTGGATTTGAAGGTTTGTTGTTTAACAATTCAAGACAAAGGTTAGATTATATTTCTAGCATGATTGTAATCACTTTGATATGCTTTTGCTGGGTTTTATGGCTAATTGCATGAAGAACACCATTAATGAAGCTTTTGAAGCTTACTTGCTAAATGGGTTTTGTTTGTTTTCGTGTTTTAATTGGATTTGAAGTGTTATAGATGTTTGTATACATGTTATTTGAAGTTGTTATGGGTTTAGAATTTTTAGAAATAGTTTTCTAGATTTGAATATATGTTGGTTCGTATTTGGTTGGAGCTGGAAGATGAAGAAAAGTTGCAGGTCTGGCCTGGATTTTACGCGACGCGACGCGTCTAAGGGTGGAACATGACGCGTTCCCTTCGAATTCGAAGTCTCCGTTCGAAGGGAGATGCGCTTGAAGTCTATGGCAATTCGAAGTCTATTCGTAGGTTTTGGGTGCTCGAAGTGGCCGTTCGAAGTCCCTGTTCGAAGCCTCAGTTCGAAGTGGCCATTCAAAGGAGGGTTGCTCGAAGTCCGACGCGACGCTTCCGATAATTTTCAGAATATGGAGCTTTTGATTATTGTTTCTTTTGAAGTGTATATTATATGTTTATTACATGTGAATCTAACATGTGTATTTTTGATATAAATATATGCGAAGATATATTTATTGAAAACTAATTTCGGTGTTGCTGTGTTTTCAGGAAACACCAAGACTCAGTGATATTAGACATCTGAGTGCTGTATTTGAGATCAAGAGGTGAGTGGATGTTAACTCACGGGTGGTAAAGGTTATGATTGATATGATTGATGTGATGCATGCGTTTGTGATTGATAGACTGTTGAGTCTGATTGATTGATTGTTGACTATATATCTGTTGTGTGATTATTTGGCCGATACATGCTCGAGGGATGATATCAAGTATCGTTTGAGAAGTCAGCTATGCGTGGAATTAGGCTGGTCCTGATCGCTTTTGGTTGAGTAGTTGTAGACTCTCTCGTGCATGTGTTGCATCGGAGGGGATCTAACTGTGCCAGTTAGTGGTGGGCTATCGGTAAACCTTTGCTTTGGCCGGCATTTGTTGTAGGTTCTGCGCCGAACCACCGGTCTTCTGGATTATGTGATTACATGCTTTTGTATCGATTATTGATGCTTGCTGTTGTGTTTTAGCGTCCTCTCACTTAGCTTTGTGCTAATTCCCCACCATCGAACTGTTTTTGCAGGTTCTGAGTTTGTGGTTTTGTTTTGAGTTAAAGGAAAAGTTGACCAGAGCTCTGATATTTGTTTTGGATTAAAGACGAGTCATGTTTTATATTTTGTAACATAGACAAGTTATTGTATTTTGTAAATAGTATTCCCGGTTGTGGAATTTATGTAAATAATTATGATTAAGCTTCCGTAGCGTATTTTTAAAAAAATGGCTTGGGATTTTGCGGTGTTACAGTAAACAGCTTAATTGGTGATTTTACTCTGGAAGGAGTGGTATTAAAGGGTGAGGTCTTGGGTTCAAGTCTCACCAACAACCTACTCTGGGAATGAACCAGAGGGAAGGGTTGAGGTGTATTGGGCTGTAGACCTAACACGCTGTAACGTCCCAATTTTTCAAAACTTGAAAGAAAGCTTTAAACCAAAGCTATTTGATTAAAAACAAAATTTTATAAGCTGATGAAACACAAAAATATATTAAAACCCTCTAGTTCATACAAAAAGTGGTACCACCACGATTATAACAAAAGCAGTTTCCAACAAGTTTGCTATCAGCGGAAGCAAATAAAAGATTTCGTATAAAACCCTCGGGTTTGTATAAAAATTATGCGCGCATTTAAATTGAAAGTGATTCCATTTCACAACTAGGAGCGTTATGATTACAAATACGTTTTAAGCAGCCAATCATCAACAGTTAAACCGGGGCCTTGCCTTGGTGCTAACACAACCTGCAAAACAACAACAAGCAGTATCTGCTATGCTACAAGAGCTTAGTGAGAAAGCTAAACTGTAAATCATATAAGATGCGCATACACATATACGAATGCTACAACAGGTCTTATGGATACAGTACTGCACCATCTTAGCATCCGCCAAGAAGGCTAAAACGCTGTCTGTAGCAATTACCGCACGAAGCAGCATGCTACAGCTCTCTCTCCCTCTCTGTAATCCTATGATCAATAATATAACACATTGCAATGTAACACACATGTCACAAATATGAACAAGTGTTTAGAAAACTCACCTCAAAGGTTAATACCACACAGAATTATGTCAGATATACCCTGAACACATCAAACAGTAATTCCTACACATATATAATCATGATATTAATCACATACTCAAACTCAGCATTTAACAAACTGAACAGGGGATGGGCCGTGTACCTCTACACGGGCCGTGTACCTCTACACGGGCCGTGTACCTCTACACGGGCCGTGTCTCTTACTCACCACATGACCTGACCTGGCCACATGGCCAGTGTTGTCCACGTTACCTACACGGGCCGTGTACACTACATGCTACACGACCATGTCTTGGCTACATGGCCAGTGCTGACAACTAACCTACACGGGCCGTGTACCTCAACTTCTACATGACCATGTATACCAACATGGCCCTGTGACCGCCTTCAACTCTACGCGGGCCGTGTACCGCTACACGGGCCGTGTACCTTACAGACAAACCAACTGTTCTTCTTTATAGTCGCGGTTTTTGGCCACAAATCCGACAAAACTCAAGAAAAACATGTTAGGGGTGTTTTCCTACACTCCATACAGTAAAGAAACATAGCTTACTCAAAAGAAATCACTTCTAACATGATTCACCATTGAATCATGCAACTAAACCCATACAAACTTCAAGAACTTGACTAACAATCTTACCTCAAGCTTTGTATAGTTGCTATGCTTAATACCAATCACTTGTTCTACTGATCTTGACCAAGAACTTCAGAGAAATCTTTGGCTGGAACTTGTCTACGTGAGTTTGTTTGTGAATTGTGAAGACTTTGACTAATCAAGTCAAAGCTAGCTTATTTATATATATAACTTTGAGAAATAGCACAAATGGTCCCTCTACTTTTCTAGTATCAAATTGACAACTTTAACCCCTCAAGTTTCTAAACATCTCCTAATCTCATTTAGGCAATCTCTAAAACTGTAGTACTCGTTAAATTACTAAATCACGAAATTTCAAACTTCGGGTGTTACACACGCCGGAGTTGATAGCGTCGCGGATGAACCGGTAGGCATCGGCCGGGTGTTACAAAGATCCCTCCGGAGATTCTAAAGATGAATTCACTAACCCAATTCGAGAAGTTCAAAGCTTTGACCAAGATAAGAAGTGACCCTATAAACGTATAAAACTTTTGGCAATTGGAAAAAAGTGATAGGGAGGCTTGGGTCAAATACATTTTGGAAGCGTAGTATAATGAATTGGGATGTTTTTTAGGACGATTGATATTTTGCATATTTAAGTTTTTGATAACTCTATTTTGATAAAATCATCTCAAGTATATATTGGATTGGATGTGTCGAAAGATTACTATATAATTTTGGTAACTTTATGACAATTCGTATTGTAATGATTTTAACTTATTATGTTTATTAGCATGATTTTATAATTTATATAATATATTTTTACATAAAAGTTATAAAACAAACTAAAATTAAGTAAAAATCAGGAACGATAATTTTGCTATTTTACATGACTGAAATTAAATTCATCTATATTATTTGCGAACCATACATATTATGAAAATAAATTCCATTTCTATTTCAAGATTCAAATTTCAATTCCTAACATATTTTAATTCCTTTATAAATTTTAATTTTTTATATTCGAATTCCTACACAAATTTTAATTTTTTCATAAACATTATGCGAACCAGATACTTAAAAATACAAGTCTAATGGAACCTGAATCCCCTTAGATGAAAAATAAGAGTACTCAAAACACCCCGTAAAAACAGTTGTCTTGTTCAGACGTACGTAAACCCATCATCGGCTTTACTCGCCGGCGGCTGAACACCATGTCCACTCCGACCCCATCTGTCCATTCCACCATCTCATTGACGGTTTAACACAATCGTCAGCGGCGGCTTAACACATTCTGGACCTGCGATTGGAACTCTATCGGCCTTAAACTTCGAATAGACCAAATAAGGTTTGTCGTTCTTCATCTTCTGTTACTATTTTGTAGTTCTTCACCTTCAATTGCTCTGATTTTCTGCATTGTGATTCATCAGCTGTTCACAATCGACCAAATTACTCTGAGTTTATGTCTTTGTATGCTTGTATTCGCCTTAATATTTGTCGGCTGTACACAATCGACCAAATCAGTTTGGGTTTATGTCTTTGTATGCTTGTATTTGCCCTAATATTCGTGGGCAGTACACATTCGACCAAATCATAAGATGGTATAACTGATTTGATGGAGGGGTGTGCCTAACCATTTAAGCTCCGTAAAAGAAATGTAGCGCTACTTGCCCACTGCCATTCAAGATCAACCTATTATGTCATGTGTTGTAATTTTTAGTAATAGATTTATTAAAGATTTAATGGAGCTTAAAGATTTATAATAAGAAGGTTTTAAATTCTTTTCCATACGCATGGTTGACTTCAAATTTGTGTCTTGCTGTTGGATCAGCCATCATGTTGATCTCGTGGGCTACAAAAGCTGAAGCACCTAATACTGATATTGATTTCTAGAATTTTTTGTTCCCTGTAAGCAAGTTATGGCTTTTTTAGGGTTTATGATACGTGTTTTGTTTTATTGTTCATAAATTGATTGGGTATTGTATATTTATGTTACTTTTAGGGTTTATGATCTGGGTTTTGGTAAAAAGTCCATAATTTGATTTGAGTGTTGTTTATTTATGTTCCTTTTTAGGGTTTTTGATCCAGGTTTTGTTCAAATTCTTATTTCCCAGCTGAAGTTTCTTTAGTTTGCCTCCATGTGATATAGGATATAAGTGTGTTAACCTTACTTCAAGTAAAGCAAATACCCAATTTGCAAAGAATTCTTAAGTTTTGAATTTCATATATCAGTTGCTCTTCACAGGTGTGAAATTGTAAAATAAAAAATGTTTGTCAACCCAAAGAAATTAAAAAAAATAGTAATAACTATGTTCTTGTGTTGATTTGCTTACACTGCAGGTGTAGGTATCCGAAGGAGCAGTAGTTTACATGCACCAAAAGAAAAGGAGAAAAATCAAAATCAGGTAAAAGTAAAAGCTTATGGAGCTCAAGTTCAAGAATGTGGTACATATATGTTGTATTGTATATGATATACATTACTCCAGCTAAACACAATTGTTCGCTATTATTTTTTGTTTTCTATTTTGCATTCTACGTCCCTCCCAAAAGTAGAGTTTACTTCCAATAGATGCTAGTGAAACCACATGTAAAAAGCAGAGGTAAAAGTGTTGTTTTGTTATGTGTGTATATTTCGATTAGTAATTCTCATAGAATAAAGAATATTAGCAAACTACTTGAGGTTCTTTTGATTCTACTTTTCATTTTGCAAAAGTTTATTCTAATACTTTTTTGTCTTTTTTCTAGTTCCCGTTTAATTTTGAATGCTAAAATGTTTTATGATTTCATCTCTTGTTGTATCTAACTTAATTATACATGTAAATTCAGTTTAGCGATAAGTTGAGACTAAGTTTGGAATTGGGTTCACTTGCTGCTGGAGTTACGATATCAACAACTGATCTTGCTCAACATACACTTGAAGAAGTAAGATCACATATGTTTTTGCCTATTTTTACTCCATTAAATTCATTTCAAGCTACAAATATTTCTGATATTTGGAAATTGAAGATGATTCTGATTTGTGTTTCTACCTTCATTTCAGTTATGTTTTCTGATATATTTAACTTTACTTTGGTGTTTGTTTTGATAGCTCTTTGTAGGTTTATAATCATAAAAAACCAAAAAAAACATCAGGTGTTAATATATATATTTTTTGTTTTGAAAATGACAGTAGTTCAAGAAGTGTTATTTGAGTTAATCAGGAGACTATTATTTGAATCCCCCTTTAATCCCATGAGATTGATCATGTTGGGAACAACATACATGATATATATTTTTATGACATGAAATAAGACATAAGATATTTTATGTCTTCGAAAACAAACAACATCTTATTGTTGTTGCTGTTTTTATAATATGCCGATCCATCTAAAGCCCTAAACTTCATAGACCTGTCACCACATTGCAGTCCTTTTAAATGAGTTTGCAGCTGCAGATAGAAAAAGACGGATCATTAAAGTTATTTGACAAACATATGCAAAAAGTGTAGGTCTCTAGAGAGAAAGTAGCAGGAACATCTAACTTATGAGATTCAAATTCTTTGCTTTTTGTATGTTCTTTGAATCAGAGAGGTTTTAGTTTCGCTGCAAAATTTTTATTGATCCAATGATACTTGACGACTTGTTTTTGTTCTCTTTTTTTTCTTCAAAATCTTTGCTTTTTGATTCATGCATGTAATATCTCTCCCTGATCCTTATTTTTACAAGTTAGTGACAGGCATATGTTTAAATCGTAAAATGATTTGTGTGTCAAGTTTTCATTACGTCTGACTTCCAATATCAGGTTTTGTGAAAGTTCTAGATTTTGGTGTAAAATGATTGTGTGCCTATTGCAAAGTATTATTGATTGTGTGTGCCGATTTGGTGTGAAACTTTAGTTATAAGTTTTATAGCTAAGCTTATGTTGGATCACAGCTCTGCTGAAAACTGGCTGTGTGGCTATCATTTAACTTTGTAGTTTTTACTGATCAGTTTTTCTCTTCATATCTATTAGCATGCTGACTGTTCAAGGATGTCTGAACTTTGCAGAAATGCAATAGGACTTTCAAGATTTAACATTGAGTTTTGATGATTTCTCGGTGTGTATTCCATGATAACTACCGAGTTTGTTGGTAAATTCTGATCAGGTATTCCGAATGGCACTATTTACCCGCTATGCCAACCCAAACAACTACCTTCATCGCTTTTGCCTGCAACCCTTTCGTACATTTGTTGATGCCAAAATCAAATGGGTCCGAGATGCATACCTTGACTTTGCAGTTGAAAAGGAGAAAAACCTTAAACAAATTCACTCTCTCAAAAACCTAATCGTCTCTCAACCCTCTAAATTCATACCCCTGTCAACTGTATCTGTTTATAAAACCCCTTTTAGCCTCCCCACCACCGCTACCAATTTCTTCCAAATATACCCTTCCATTTTTGAAATTTTCCAATCCTCAAAACCACTTTCCCTCCCTCATGTCAAACTCACCCCACAAGCTCTAACTATTCACAATGAAGAATCCAAGATTCTTAACTCTCCCCTTTACCGAAAAGATGTGGCCGAGAGATTAGCGAAACTGTTGATGCTCACACGAGCCAAAAAGCTTCCATTAGATATTATTGATTTGTTTCGACTAGATCTTGGTTTGCCACATGATTATATCCTCACACTACTTCCTGAATTCCCAGAATATTTTCAGATTTGTAATATGCATAACCGTTTAAAGGGCTCCGAAGTGTTCGGTCTAGAGTTGGTCTCATGGAGAAATAATCTTGCATCCTCAGTGATGCAGAAAAAAGCATTAGACGAAAAGAACGGCACTAAAATGGGAAATCCCATTAAGTTCTCGATAAACCTACCAAAGGGGTTTGATTTGGAAAAGAAAGTTAGGATTTGGGTGCATGAATGGCAGAATTTGCCTTATATATCACCATATGAAGATGCATTCTTTCTGTCACCCAACAGTGATCAAGCAGAGAAGTGGACAGTGGCTGTACTACATGAGTTGCTGCATCTTCTTGTATCAAAGAAGACAGAGAAGGAAAATTTATTGGCTTTAGGCGACTATTTGGGATTTGGGGCGAGGTTTAAAAAGGCTTTGGTTCACCATCCAGGAATCTTTTATGTTTCAAACAAGATCAGGACACAAACTGTGGTTTTACGGGAAGCTTATAAGAAGGATCTCCTGGTTGAGAGGCATTTGTTAATGGGAATGCGGTATAGGTATCTTCATCTTATGAACCAAAGGGTGAAAGTAAAGAGACCCTATGTACTTCGAGTTATTGGTGGTAAAAAACGTATACTAAAGGAGGTTAACAACTATAGGTGACAAGATGGATAGACCTAGGGCGGGGGCCTGCGGGCAGTTGAACACCTGCTGCCGCTTAGTTTTGGTGCGTAGCTTAAAAAAATGAAATGATTATAAGTTAAGACTTTCAAATGAACTATGGCCATAGCCTGATGGTAATGGCTCTTCACATTTAAGGGATCGTGGGCTTGAGTGAGGGGTACAATTGTACAAATGAGCAAGTCCGAGCCCGACTCGCCTATGGTCGAGCTTGGCTTTGGCTCGTTTATTATACATGTTATTTCCTTTTATTGTATGTATATACATTAATTTTTTTAAATATATTTGTATGTATAATTATATATTAGTATCGTATCCGCGCAATACAGGGGTGACTAATGTATTTTCTTGGCAACTTGTCCAATTTTTAAAACAGAAATGGTGTGTTTCTTGTCTAAATTATAACGGGTTACCAAAATTTCACATAGATGATAAAATGTAACAAGAGTGTTGACATTATAATTCTATGCTATATTAATTATATTACCCATTTTAAAAATTTAGAAAATTTTATAAATGTAGGTTATATGTTATTTAGATTTAATACTAATTATAAGTAATTTTTAATGGTTAAGTTAAAATATTTATTAAATATTTCTATGGTAGAATATTTAATATGAAAAGTTTGATTATTAATTTTTATAATTATTAAGTTAATTTGTATTGATTTTATTATTTAAATATTTTTATTTTGGAATATTTAGTTAATAAAATGGTAAATAAGATTGGGTCAATAATGGTTTAACCATCAAAGTTTTCATTCAATTTCGGTTCATCCATCAAAGTTTTTTTCTAAAATAAATTACTATAAAGTTTGAATTTGTTATGATTTAAACCTTAAACTTTTTTTCAAATGATTTAAACCTTGAAGTTTTGTTAAAA
Source organism: Dittrichia graveolens (assembly GCA_038502395.1). NCBI lineage: Eukaryota > Viridiplantae > Streptophyta > Magnoliopsida > Asterales > Asteraceae > Dittrichia > Dittrichia graveolens. The sequence continues at coordinate 72,112,147 of JARJIL010000005.1, read as the reverse complement.
AAACTGATTAATCACTTTAGTTTTGTATGGTTTTTTATTTTACCCTATTTACTTGATTATGTATTTTACTTTTTATTAAAAAATTAACAAAACTTAGAGGGTTAAATCATTTTTTAACAAAAAATCAAGGGTTAAATCATTCGGGAAAAAACTTTAAGGTTTAAACCAAAAGGAAGGTGTAACTTTTAAGATTAAATAATTACAAATTCAAATTTTATGGTAAAAATGTTTGAAAAAAAAAACTTTGATCATTAAACTGAACTGAAGTAAAACTTTGAGGGTTAAACCATTATTGACCCTATAAGATTTCATTAACTCCACCAAATAGTTACTTTATTTAATAGTTTCATTTAGTTTAAATTAAGGGTAAATTAGTAATTTTAAATTACTTAAAATTAAGAATACAAAAGATCTAAATACTTTATAATATAATAATAATATATATTATTTATAACTTTTGGTATAACTATATATTCAATAGAGTTGTGTTCAATAAATTCCATTTAAAAAACAATCTCCTAAAATTTTATATTACGAAAATACCACTCCGTTCAAATTTTTAAAAATTTAATCTGGACCATTGATGTCACTGATCCAAAGGCTAAAATTAGTCCATTAAGACTATGAATTAATTATGGACTATCTTTGTATTCAATAATACTTATTATACAATTGTAAACTAAATTTCATACGCACACGCACAGTATTTACATCTAACACAATTGTTTACGCTCGGGAGCCTTATCGAGTTATCGTGGTTCACTATTTATTTTTATTTATTATGTTACACACATTGCATTTTCTTCTAATAGGCTGGGGAGCCTTATCGATGTTGAGTGATGTTCTATATCGGATGAAAAATGACTTTTTGTAATGTGCTTAATAAAGGTTCTGGGCTACTCTACTTATAACCAATTGGTTTTAAGTTGGAATCCTACAAACTTACATGGTATTAGAGCAAGGTTCACTCACACGTGAGAGGACGTGTTGAGTGATATACCACATTGGACGTAAAATGTCTTTTTAATGTGCTTAATAAGAGTCCTAGGCTACTCCACTTTGTAATATGCTTCATTATTTATTTTATTTATTATTATTATTATATGTATTTGTAATTATTTTCTAAATCTGTTTGTAATTATAATTATATTTAATAGCAATGTTTATTATTTAAGTTTTAGTATCATTATATATGCAATAATAGTTGGTATATAATGTTACATTAAATTCACACACATGATTATGGTTACATCTAATAGGCTGGTTTAAAGTTGCTGAGACTCATCGAGCTCACTACATAAAGCTTGGCTCAAACTCGTTTCTTAACCGAATTCCATGTTAGGCTTAAGCTTGGAACGAGCTCGTTTAGGTTTGGCTCGAGACAAGTTTATAACGGGTGGAGTTCCCAAATCACCTCCCCTTTTCCCCAGTTGTAATTCACATTGGTTCATACTTGTATTTTAAAAACAAATAAATATATCTATGATATTGCTGAGTTTCTGAATGTTTGGTAAATATTCTTTAGCATCTTAGTATGAAGAATTCAGGATTTCAGGTTATTCGGTTTGGTTTTTGTTCATACTAAAGCCCGTTTGGTTCACTCTAAACCCGCTTTAATATTTTCAGGCTCTGTCCCTAGTAGTAATCAGTCAAAACTGGTTTGGGTTGAAATAGCCGTTCTTAATTACATTGTCGAAATATTCCACGTTGGGTTTAACCCATTAACACTTTTTCCTCTATTTTTAAGAAATTATGAACAGATTTTTTTTAAGTACAACAAAAAAACAATACCATGACAACAATAGTCTAAACTTTGAGTCATTTATTTAAGGGTCAATAATGATTTAACCATTAAAGTTTTCGTTCAATTTTGGTTTAACTATCAAAGTTTTTTTCTAAACGAAATTACCATAAAGTTTGAATTTGTTATGACTTAAACCTCGTAACTTTTTTTCAAATGATTTAAACCTTGAAGTTTTGTTAAAAAAACTGATTAATCACTTAAGTTTTGTATGGTTTTCGATTTTACTCTCTCTACTTATTATGCATTTTACTTTTTATTAAAAAGTTAACAAAACTTAGAAGGTTAAATCATTTTTTAACAAAAATTTAAGGGTTAAATCATTTAAGAAAAAACTTTAAGGTTTAAACCAAAAAGAAGGTGTAACTTTGAGAATTAAATAGTTATAAATTCAAACTTTATGATAAAACTGTTTGAAAAAAAGTAAAACTTTGATAGTTAAACCATTATTGACCCTTTATTTAAAATGTTATATCAATTAAAAATAAATTTTTTCGTTTCTTTCAATCCGAACTAACCCGTTTAATAAGTTAACGTGCCCAATTTGCCAACTTTTTAGCACTCAGTTCTCAACATAACGTGTCCAATTTTACCCTCTCTACTTATTATGCATTGTTACCAAGAACTTAATTACAGGTTAGTGTGAAAAGTGGGACGATGCATGCATGCATGCCTGATGGAGCCATGGTTTGTGAAGACGATATCATTGCAAATTTTTAAGGCACTCATTTTAACCATCGTACCGCATAAGCTGGTTTTTTTAATAAAACTAAAAAGTTTGGTTTTTGGTTAATCAACACTGTTGTTTGGTTTCGATTTTATAGTGGTTTGGTTTTGGTTCTTCTTAGGATAATACTCGTTTTTTCTGGTTTCTGTTATGTATTTTGCTCTTCTCACATCAACATGAATGCACGGCCGTCTCAATCTTTTCTAGGACCCGGGGTAAAACAAAAAAGTGGGTCCTTAAAAATATAAAAAATTTATAAAAACAATTTGAAATATAAAAAAACGCTGAATAATAAACTTATAATCGTTTAGCTTTCAAATTTTTATAAGTTTATACATTAATCCTCTTTAAGATTGTTTTGAGTTTTCAAATTATTCTCTTTTTTTTCTTTTTTAACTATAGGATAAAAGCATTTTGGTAAACATGATTTATTAATTAATTATAAAGTGATTCAGACATTTATGTAAACAAACTGATTAACTTGATATCAAGTAATTCAACTATTCAAGTAAAACACGAATTAACTTGATATCAAGTGATTCAAGTAATCAGTTTAACCAATAAACTAAATAACTACCGAATGTTAATTTTCAAGTGTTTTAAGATTTCAAATAAATGACACTAACAAACTTGATAGTTGATATCAATTGATTAAATTTCAAGTGATTTAAAGTAACCAATTAACAATTGACTTAAGTAAGTAAGTGATTTCAAGTAATTAAAAAATTAATTAACTAATAATCAATAAGGGCAAAAGGAGAACCAATCACCAATGATGAGGCCAATCGTCTCTACTATCTCCCCGAAGCCTTGACTTCTGATCATAGTCAAATAGTTTTCCGCGACATTGATTTCTCTTTTCTTTTCCCGCCTATGCAGTTGCTATGGGTCCTAGATTTCAAAGCCAATTGCTATTTCAATTTCTAACTCTGTGCTTCAGATTTTGGGTCTAAGAAATTTGGCTTTTTTCCCTATTTATCTATCTATCTATATATTTGACCTCAATAAACTTGGTTACATACATATATGTATAAGAGACTATACTAATCGTGGACCCCATCTAACCATGGACCCTGAACGGTTGCCCGAATGACCCGGCCTTTAAGACGGCCCTGCATGATGCAGCTTGGAAATGCATTCCAATTTCCAACAGCCTCATTGAGACACAACAAATGTTTAAAGGCAACAAGTAAGGTATTGATCAACCTTATCCACTGGGTAACACAGTATCATACTATAACGCCTTGTTCTCAAGTTATTTTTTGGAAGGAAAGGGAGGGAAAAGGAAGGAAATAATTAGTGATGGGTGTTCTTAAGTTTTTTTAAGGAGGGAAAGGAAGGGGAAGGGAGGGGGAAGGAGGGACAATTTTACCATTTTTATGGCTTAAAACAACCCTCCCACTTTTGGGATGATTGGGAGGGGGAGTTTTTCATTCCTTTCCCTTCCATTTCTTCCCCTTCCTTTTCCTTCGTTTAAAAACTCGAGAACAGGCAGTAAGTCTAACTATAATTATATATATTATTCATCTTGAAGAACTTGTTCTTGTTCATATTCATATTTCTGGGCTCATGTCGAAGAACTTGTTCATATTTCTTGAGCAAGCCGATTGAAACAAAAATGTATGAACCATCAAGATCGGTTGAATCTTAAATATCAAAAATAGGAAATTAATCCTGAAGTGTTTGAACAATCACCATAAATATAAAAAATCTATCCCAAAATTGTAGATCTGAACACCGCACACAGATATGCGAAACTTAATCGAACATATCGATGAACCAAAACCTGAAATTCCGAAACAAAACCTAATCATAGAGATGAACCAAAACTAAAAATCTAACATACATATTGACGAAGCAAAAAAAAAAAAAAAAACTGAAATCGAAACATACAGATCTTGAAGCAAAAACCAAACGCCGAATAATAAAACTGAAAAACAATTAATTTTATTTTTTGAAGGGATTGGGAATTCACATGTGATTGGTATTTGGTGGGATTTGCATTTAATGGGATTTAAAATCTCATCTTGTGTTTGGTTCATATTTCTTAGGTGGGATTTCCACCACCACTAAACTCCATCAACAGCCAAAGACGGCGGACGATGAACGAACGACGGCGGACGACGAACGAACGACAGCGAACACTGCGGACGACGAACGACGAACGAACGACGGTGAACACTGCGGACGACGAACGACGGCGGACGACGAACGAACGACGGCGGACGACTGTAGACGACAAACGACGGCGGACGACGAACGAACGACGAAGGACGACAGCGGACCACGAACGAACGACGACGGACGACGAACGAACGACGGCGGACGACGAACGAACGACGGCGGACGACGAACGAACGACGAACGGACGACGGCGGACGACGAACGGACGGCGGACGACGACGGATGACGAACGTCAGTGGACGACGAACGACGGTGAATGACGGCGGACGATGAACGACGGTGACAACGAGCGAACGACGGCGGATGACCAATGACGGAGACAATGGACGAACGACGGTGGATGACGAACGACGGTGAACGACGGCGGACGATGAACGACGGCGACAACGAACGAACGACGGCGGACGACGGTGAACGACGGCGGATGACCAACGACGGCGGACGACGAACGAACGACGGCGGGATTTGTAAATACCATGGGGGGTGGGGGGATTTAGAAATCCCTCATTTGTGGGATTTCAAGGATTCCTGGGATTTGAAATCTCATCCCATTTTTACAAACCAAACACAAGATTTTTCAGGATTTGAAATTCCAATCCCAAAGATTTCCAAAAAATACCACGAACCAAACACCCCCTAAGAGTCTGTGGATAGATAGGAATAAAGAATCTTGTTTGAACTTTTAAAGAGGCAATATGATTTTTTATGTTAACATTGTTATTTTGAAAATAAAAACATGAGTATTGTGTATTACTGTATTTTATTTGTCAAAAAAGAAGTATGTTGTTATTATTAAACCTTAAAATCATACTATTTTTATTTTTGTTCACGACCTTTAAGGCTATGGTTATCATTCTTCTTATTAGAATAAAATTTATTTTATTTTCAGTTATTTTTAAACAAGAGGACATGTTATAATCTCCTATCTCGGGTTATAATACACTAAGTGATAACTTTTAAAAATTGAATACATTAAATTATAAATTTTAAAGTTGTATACATATAATAACAATTTTTTTTATAAGGAAACAAAAGTAAAAAAAAAAAAAAAAAAAAGCTTGGAATGAGTTTTAATGTAGAAAGTTACACCAATACCCTTAATATTTTTTTGTTAATTGTTTTACCTAGATTTTATTTCTCTTTTATTTCATCTTTATGATTTTCAATTTTAATTATACTACTATCACGAACACTTTTATACCAATAAATGCTTACGATTTTCAGCTTTGATAAAAAGCTTCAATTTGCCAAACAAATTCATAAAACTTATGGCTAACTACCATAAACAGAGACACACCCTTGGTTTTGTCGTTTGTTAAAATAAAATGATTAAACACCGAATGATTCTATGGCCGAATAATTCAAAGGTTTTAAATGAAATTATCTTTGAATATGACATGCTGTTTGATAAGTATTCTGAATGAACAATGTGAATGATGCAAATTACCATTTTAACTTTAATATTGATTTATTTATTATAAGATATTATTGTTTAACGATACAACATGTAAAAGAAGGGGTATTAGGGTAAAATACTTGGTGCTTAATGATTCAGAATGTACTTTAAGGTGGAATTATTTAGCAGCGTTCTTCTACTCACAAAATCAAGACAAGTATCAAAATCAAGAACGTTGATGAAGAAAGAGAATTAATAGATTCCACATTGGGGTGCAAACGAATTGAGCTTTTATCTAGTAACTCGAGCTTGAGCTTGTTCAAGTCGAACTTTATCGAGCTCGAGTTTGAGTTCGATCACAAAAAGCTAGGTAGCTAGCTTGAATTATTTAACAAGCCGAGCTCGAACTTCTAAGAGCTCGGCTTAAATTTTTATTTAGCTTTTCGAGCTTTGTATAGTATATGTATATTTACATTTATAGGGGAGTGTTCAAACGAGAACTGTTTTTCGTACGAGAACCGTGAGAACTAATCTTAGTCGTTCATTTTGGATAATGAAATTCATGGATGAAGAGAGTGGGGGATTGAGTGTAGTAGGGTGCATGTAAGGAATTCATGGGTGGGCAATCCAATTGAAGGAGGGGGAATTGGACAGCTAAGATTGGTTCTTGCGGTTCTCGTATGAACTTTTGTCTACATTTATAATATGTACACATGAGAGACTGATATTGAAATACATTAAAAATGAGCACTTAGGGTATGTTTGGCGGAACTAGCTGTTAGCTGAAAGCTGGATATTTTAGTTATATATGTGTTTGACATATTGGCTGGTAGCTGGAGCTTAATAATATAAAATGACAAAAAAGAACAAAGTATAAGAATACGAGTAATTATAAAATAATTAAGGAAGTTATTGAAGTAATTTGGTATATAAAAAACTTCAAGATAGTCTTAAAAGCTACTTTAAAAAAAAGCTTACAACTTTTTAATCTGAACATGACTTGTAGCGTTTTCTTTTAAAACAAAAAGCTACGGGCTTCGAAAAGCTTCATTACCGAACATACCATTAGTGTAACAAATATACATTTTATAAAAAATAATTACTAAAAATCATTAATTTAGGATTTTATCTATATTTTTATTTTGAATTTAATCTTTTTATATTATTTCGAGTTTTTCGAGCTAAGCTCAAGCTAATAATGAATCTTGTCGAGTCGAACTCAAACTTCAAGTATGAAAGCTCATTGAGCAACAAAGCATTACTCCTTTTTACAACTTAAAACATGCTCTACGCTACTGTTCGATCACTATAACAACATGACGTGATAACCTTCGATCGCTATTAGACTTGGTCGAATGTTTTGTTGCTTGCTAATATTTTTTCGAATTATTCTTTAGTTATTTTTTAGATGTCTTCTTGTAACATTTAGTTATGAACATTCTAAATCTTCATCAATGTTTTTGGACCATCTGTCAATGCTCACCTTCACCACCAAATTTGATCATAAATACATGTTAGGTATTCAAAGCTAGCTTATATAAGAGAGACAAACTAATAATAACTACTAGACATGCAGCTGATCCTGTAAACACAAATTAGTACAAACTCTCTCTAGCTCGATCCTTTCTTCATTAGTCATTTAGCGAAGGCTAGCTGGAGCTACGCAACGCTTCAACCTCTCTCTTATGTAATTAAAGCGAGCTCAAACAACACACGTTTAAATGAATAGGAAGATAGTCTAGAACAAGAACACACGAGTTTACGTACGTGGTTCCCTTGATCGTTGTGATCAAAATCAAGCTACATCCACTACAAGAATTTGAGGTTGTAGCAGCGACACTTTTAGTAGCGACATAAGCAATAGCAGCGATACCTCGTTGAACGCGTGATATGTCGCTGCTATTGCACCTAAAATAGCCCGCACATTATTTCCCCCCCCCAACAAATACTACGGTCGCTGCTAATGCCATTAAACACATTAAAGAGTTTTGTACCCTGTCATTCCTCCCCATTTGGTACGTCTGAATAGTTTCCTCCCCATTTGGTACCTCCGAACCGCCGAAAGATTGAGCTCCTCCATCTCCGGCTCTCGTTTCCTCACTGAGGTACTCGCTGTCCCGGCCATCGTTCGTCATCCCGTTCCACCTTCTTCTCTCGCCGCCCTCATTGTCGAGTCTCCATCATCCCGTCGCTGCCTCACCAACTGCCGCCTCACCATCGCCGCCTCTACAGGTCCTACTTATTTAGGTTAGTTGATGCTAATTTCTAGTTATTTTGCCCTAATTTTTTATTATTACTAATTCCTACTTCAAATTTCAATATTGTGTTATTTTCCCCTAATTCCTAGTTTATACTTATAATTTTTGGTAAATGTGGGTATGTCTATATGCTAATTGTTTATAATTTTAGGTTTCAAGATCTTGGGTTGTATGTGTATGGACGTGGTAGCTGTGTTCTGTGTGCATTCTGTGTGTAGGCTATGTGTGTTCTCTGTCATCCAAAACAACATATTAACTGCAAGCATGTTCGAATTTATTTATTTATTTTTTTAAATAATTTATGAAGTAGATTAGTTCCACAAACAAATCTTACTAGATTAAGTATAAACGCAATAATGTTGCCAATGAGGTTTGAAGCAGGCTGAGCAGGACCCTTTCCTGAATGGGGAAATATATATCACAAAACCTTTTTTAAAATAAAGAGAGACAAGATACAATCAGTAGTTAAGTACCAAGCTTAGTATTATCATCTGCTTTCACAGTTTCCATAACAAAAGGATGTCTCTCTCCCTGATGAAGGAAAAATAAAATACATTTTGGTTATGAAAAAAGATATAATTACTAAAGGAGTGTTTGAGATTGCTTAGTAAAACTGTTTATCTACTTCCACGTTCATTTCCTTCAACTCACTGTAACATATACAGTATTCTTCACCAAATCCAGCATTTCTCTTCCACGTTCATTTCTGCAATTTTAATGGTCAAAATGTCAGATAATAAACCCAAAGTAACATATACAGTATGCCAATTTCCTTCACCTCACTGTTACGTATTGTGGATGGTTTGTCATGCTGATTCCTGAATATTTCGGTACCCCCATGTACCCCACAACTAAATCCTGTATAAACAAATCAAGTAAAACACAAAAAATAATAAAATGCTATCCGCTTTATGACATGAAAAATAACTTACAGCCAATCCATTGTGTGTTACTGGTTTGTGTGTGCTGTGAGTGTGTGCTATAAGTGTATGTTCTGTGTGTTTGTGTGTGCTATGAGTGTGTGTTTGATAGCTTATAACATGTTACTCTAATTTATTCTTGTTATAATGCATTGAAATTATTCATGCCACTAAAGTTATGCCAACTGCCATTAGTAAGATAACATATAACTAATATTAAGAGGATCTATGAATATGTAAGTTAATTAGAAAAAGAAATTAAGCAGCTTGGTAGTCTTCTACCAATGAATTTGTAACGGGTCATGGTGAGTTATATATGGCTTAATTTAGTTGTTTGGTTATTTAATGGTTTGCTTTGTTAGTTTATGGGTCATGATGCGTTCTAGCGGGTCACATGAACTTGTAACGGGTCATGGTGAGTTATATATGGCTTAATTTAGTTGTTTGGTTATTTAATGGTTTGCTTTGTTAGTTTATGGGTCATGATGCGTTCTAGTGGGTCACATGAACTTGTAACGGGTCATGGTGAGTTATATATGGCTTAATTTAGTTGTTTGGTTATTTAATGGTTTGCTTTGTTAGTTTATGGGTCATGATGCGTTCTAGCGGGTCACATGAACTTGTAACGGGTCATGGTGAGTTATATATGGCTTAATTTAGTTGTTTGGTTATTTAATGGTTTGCTTTGTTAGTTTATGGGTCATGATGCGTTCTAGCGGGTCACATGAACTTGTAACGGGTCATGGTGAGTTATATATGGCTTAATTTAGTTGTTTGGTTATTTAATGGTTTGCTTTGTTAGTTTATGGGTCATGATGCGTTCTAGTGGGTTACATGAACTTGTAAGAGAGATAAACTAATAACAACTACTAGACATGTAGCTCCTGTAGACACAAATTAGTACAAACTCTCTCTTTCTGAAGATCATTATCATCAACTCCAATCACAGATCACTGATAGAAAAAAATATGATTTAACACTAAACAGATGATAATAAATAACATAAAAATCAAAGCACGTGAAACAGCTGATATAAATGCAGTAAGGATTTAACACATGATAGAAATCAAAATATGATTTTGTATTTTTAACAGATGATCATATGCAAACCAACATAGTTTCACACAAAGAAGAATTAATGAATTATGTATGTTTAATGAAGAGAATAACAGATGATATGCAAAGTGCATACCCTTTCTCCTGCCTTTGATTTTAATATTTTCTGTTTGACTCTCAAAGTTTTTTTGATAGCTGTTGTTTCCTCTTCCTTGTTCAATATTTTCTAATTTTGATTTTGCCTGCTTTTGGTCTAGTTGATTGGTTCGATTTCATTGACTCTTTGTTTTTCCGCAGCTTAAATATTGTTTTTTTACTGTCGCTCAATCTCGATCTACCCTAAAAGCCCACAGCTCCATCTATCGGCATCTAACTGGGCTAAAAAAAAACTCAAGTAGTCGAGTAGTCCTATAAGAGCTACTAGGTGCCTTCTCAAACACGAACAAGAAGCGACCACTTCATGGAGACTAATGGAATCGCATCGCCTAGCACATATCTAAGCATTTTGCCTATTGAGTCGTGGCGTCTAGAGCTTATGCAGCCCATTTTAAAACCAACATACAGGGAGGACCTGAGACTGTCGCGGGGCAATCAAGATTGCTCATCATAGCATGGATATTAAAAATATAGATATATCTTCTGGTCTTAGACATATCTTTCTTGTCTCTTGAATTATATTGCATCATATCAAACTCTGCTTCTCATCACAATATAGAACACTATCCTTAAGGCTGAACTTCTCCAATATCTTCCTATTGTGTTGTGCTCAAACCGGCAAATCTTACATCTCGAGCTTCCCAAGACAAATGCATCTTGAGTCTATTGATTCCATCGTGTAAGATCCTGCTATCAACCTGTCATCAACGTATAACATAACAAAAATATAATATAAGAGGAATTGAATTTTTTTTTTTCAAGTAACAATAATGATCCATATATAGCACATTTCATATAACCATTCCTCTACATGAATGCAGTTGTCAAACTTAAAGTACCATGGCTTTGTGATTGCTTCAACTGTACAGACTTTTCTTCAACTTGCATACTAAGTTTTCTTTCACAGCTATCTGATCCTACCTTATATTAATCGACCATTTGTTTTCTCTACCGGTAAGTAGTAGCTTGACCGAAGACCGTGTATGGTTGTTTTTAAGTGAACTCACTCCTTCCTTGATAGTCTTTTAGCTTCCATACTACGAATTCAATAATTTCTAAGGATCTGGATAAGACTTTGGTACACACTATTTTGATCAAAAGCAAATAATTTGTTGATGAAGAGTATATATATCTCTGCAGGTCCTGATTCTCTTCAATTTTATAGTTGCCAAAAAATAGTTCATCTATGTAAATATTTTCTAACTTCACACAATCATCTGAGCTCCCACAACTTTTAGATCGCCTACTTGTTTCTAAAACATGATTGGTTTATGAACTCTCTTCGCTTTTGAAAACATACATGAACATGCAAGATCATCCTTCATAATCTCTTCAAACACAATTTGATTTTTCCCGTTTGGTTTCTTTTTCATCCCAGAATCTATTATAAGGCTGTCTTCATATAATGAGTTCTCATTAAACGTGAAATCTTTTGCTTCTGATGACTCTTCCACTTAGGTTTCTCATATATACATATACTAGTTAATTCTTTAGGCTGTGCATAATATGTAATTTTGTAATAACAATATCAAAGGTATGATGCTTGTTGTCTCATATACATATAATCGTTAAGGCATGATACTTGTCTATCGTCTAATTTCTCGTTCATATCATACTCAGCGAATCAGAATGGTAGAAAGAATTTGGCAACAAAATATATAGGAAACAACGTGCTTTAGTTAGAATTAATAATTTCTTTTTGTTTCAACAAGTGATTTAGTTCGCAAGTGCTTTAGTTAGAACTAATAAGGTTTGAGCTAAAATTCAATTAACAAGAACAAATACTAAACATAATCAACTGTAATACGGAGGTTACTACTTAATCTTCACCCTTTCTAAGCTAGAGTAAATAAATAACGTTAACAAATAGACTTGGATGATTCTTATACTTATGAACATAAGATAATTGATCATATGAGTTAATGCATTAGCACATATCAATTAGGATTGAAGATTGCAATATACTTTGCTTTGTGTCTTCAAGATTTCCTCTTTTTAGCATTTGGGAGAACTAAAAATTGAATCCGTGTATTAGTTGTTCAACTTAATTGAACTAAAGAATGAGATTTGCAGAGATTCACATAGAATTAAACCTTTGCAAGTTTCAACTTAATTATATAGATTTTGTAGCTAATTAGAACGATTTCATGTCGTTTTCCTTTAACGGGTGAAATGGGTAAAACAAAAAAATTCCATAGACTAATGTGAATTCCTACATCCCATAAACTCCGTAGACATATGTTTTTGAATAGCAGGTACTACAGTGATGAAGACTTAACAAGTTTGATAAATGACCATAAACCAACATACACAAATGTGAACGAGTTTGAGAAATTCTACCGAAACAAAGGAAATACAAATCTTGTAAATTGACTACAAAACAATGCTATCAACAAGATTTTAAATGAGGAAATGAAAACTGAAATGAACAAAAATGGCATTGCAAAAGAGAAATAAAATGGTTTTATGTATGATTCTCCATATGCATATTTACCTTGTAAAATATATGTGTGTAGGCGGTAAATAAAATTATCCACCATCTTTTAACATCAATATTTTCCATCATCGGCCACTCACCATTAATCAAATACCCTATCAAAAATTATTTTTACATAATATGTGTATTATTTGGATAATCATAAACTTAGGGAGATATTTTAAAAAGGTATTACCGTATTACTGTGACAAATAACAATATTGATATATATATATATATATATATATATATATATATATATATATATATATATATATATATATATATATGTGGGAAGGTTTATTTGAGAACCGTTTTTATTATTAGAACCGCGCGAACCAATCTTAGCCATTCATTTTGAATAATGGAATTCATGGATGAAGAGCGTTGGGGGATTGAGTGTGGCAGGATGCATGTGAGGAATTAATGGGTGGACAATCCAATTGAAAGAGGGGGAATTGGACGACTAAGATTGGTTCTCGCGGTTCTCGCAATAAAAACGGATCTCAAATGAACCTTTCACCATATATATATATATATATATATATATATATATATATATATATAGGGTAGAGATCAAGTAAAAAGAAAATTAAAGTAAAAAGGGTAAAAGGGATGATTATTTAATCATTTTTCGGTATATATATCAACTGATAATCGTTAGTTCATCATCTTTATTGATTAAAACTAGTTCTTCATCAATTTCTTTTTGATGAATCCAACATATTCATCACTTTTTAGATGAAAGCATTTTGTTATTCAACAAATTATTCCAAAATTTTGTTTTCAAAATCTGTATTTAAATAAAAAAGAAATTGATGAAGAACTAGTTTTAATCAATAAAGATGATGAACTAACGATTATCAGTTGATATATATACCGAAAAATGATCAAATAATTATCACTTTTTACTTTAATTTTCTTTTTATTTGATCTCATCCCTATATATATATATATATATATATATATAGGAGAAAGTTTAAACGAGAATTGTTTTTCTTACAAGAACAGTGAGAACCAATCGTGACCATTCAAGTGGTAAGTGGAATTCATGGATGAAGAGCGTGGGTGGATTGAGTATGGCAAGGTGCATGTAAGGAATTCATGGGTGGGCAATCAATTGAAGGAGGGGGAATTGGACGGCTAGGATTGTTTCTCGCAGTTCTCGTTTGAACTTTTGCTTATATACACACACACACACACACTAGCATGATACCCGAGCAATGCGGCGGCAACAAATAATTTCTACTCGTTAACATGTCCGTTTTCGAGACGCAGAGATTATGGTATTCATGTAATACAATGACAGCGAATAATTTTCGTTTGGTGGCATTTTATTTTCTTTATCTTTTTTCTATTTCTTTTACTTTTTTGTTCTTCATAATTGAAAAAAAGGTTATGAAAATATTTTTTAATAATTAAGTTAATTTGTATTGGCTTTGACTTTCAAAAAAATTGTATTGATTTTGATTTTCTTAAATATGTAAAGTTTAGTTATTAAAATGAAATATAAGAATTTTATTAACTATATCTAATAGTTACTCGATTTAGTTTATATGAGGGGTAATTTCGTAATTTTAAAACATTTAAAATTTAAGAGTTTAACAAAAAGGCCTAAATGCTTTATAATATAATATAGATATATAGACATGATCAAATAAGAACACCTTTTAAGATGAGAACATGGAAAACAGTTTATAGCGCTTGGATGATCTTTATTTAATGACTGATATTAAAGTAGGTTTAATTAAGATATGACGAGTTTAAATTTTTTGGTGCATTTTCAAATTTGCCCTTATTTAGCTAATTAAATAATTGACCTACAAGTGTTCTTCGTTCTCTACAAGTGTGTGTGTGTGTATATATAGAGAAAAGTTATTTGAGAACCGTTTTTATTGCGAGAAACTAATTTTAACCGTCCAATTCCTCCTCCTTCAATTGAATTGCCCACCCATGAATTCCTTACATGCACCTTGCTACACTCAATCCCCCCATGCTCTTTATCCATGAATTCCATTATCTAAAATAAACGGCTAAGATTGGTTCTCGCACTAATAATGGTTCTCAAATGAACTATATATATATATATATTGATCTTGACTAATCACTGAGATTAACCTAACAATAATGTGTTTTTTCTTTGATTATTTCTTTTTTAATTCTTATTTATCTGTAATCTAACTGTTTCACATTTGTTAAATAACTTTTTTGTTTTGTACGTCTTCGTTGTTCACTAATGGACATATATACAAAAAGTTCAAGTTAAGTTTCATATATTAACATTCACTAGCGAAAACACCGATTAAGCTTAGATCTGTTAGAAATATCTTATTGGTTAATATTGTTTATTAGTGAACAATAACTATAAAATAAAAATTTGTAATTTTTTCCATTCTTTATTAATTCATAAATGTTCACAGGTAAAATAATGTAGAAACTATAAAAAATCAAAGTCCATTAGTGAACAAAATGTAATAAACACGTTAATGATAAAAAATACGAATATATCTGGCTGTGTTCACTAATATAGGTAAACACCGTAAAATTAATAATTTACTAATAAATTATTTTAATTTATAGTGATTTTTTATATAAAATTTAGAGAGAGAATTATGAGGAAAAATAGATTGGAGAGAGAATTTTATGTTTACCGTTATCCGTTTTGAATTAAAAAACTAAAAAATATGATTAATATAAACCATTAGATCAAATACAAATAAGTGGCTAGAATTACTTCTCACACTTTTCGCATTAATATATATATATATATATATATATAGAATTTGGATCAACATAGTCCCCCTTCTTATACATAGTCCTTGAAGTCCCATTTACATCCATTGATTTCGTAGATTCGAAAAGGGTAGGATCGACATTTCAGTTTTGGTTCCATATGGCAGTTACCATTCACGTAACAAATTCCTTATTCCACGTTCGTTTTCCATTTTCTAGTATATCAACATTCGTAGTATGTTTTCTCCACCATAGTCGTTTGATGATTCAGCCGTTCCTATTATTTGATCAGTGCCTCATTTTTTCTGCTATTGTTGATGGCTTCTGGTTCTTTTTCTATTAACAGCGATGATGATAATGTATAAGACGGTATTTTTTTCGCTGTTCTTTTGTATGTTGTTCATTTGCAGTTGATCTTCACTAACATCGTTTTGTAATTGTTATGTTATGTATATGACGTATTTATTCACATAGAATTAGTGTGTCTTTATATACTGTACGTTAGCTTTCTGTTAGTATTCACCATTTTCAGTTGAACGAAAATTATGATATTGTTCTGCTGTAATGTTATGTATATGTTGTATGTTGGCTTTATGTTAATATTCAATATATGCAGTTGAACGAAAATGATGATATTGTTCGGTTTTGTTATTATATGATTTTGATATCACATCATTTTGAAATTTATATACTTTTCAGTGTCTATTCATTCGTCATTTATATATTATGTGCGAAAATGATGATATATTATGTTTCTTGTCAATATGATGTATCTGATGTATGAAAATGATGAAAATTGTGTGTCATGGAAATGATGGTATTATGAATGTATGTCTATTATGAATTATATTTAATGAGTTATAAATTGTCATCATTTTCATACATTAGTTTATACATGTTAAAATCTATCCATTTTAATTGATGTATTATTTGCTTACAACCATGAACTAATCATTCTTACATCTTATATATCATTTTTAACTTATTCATCATTTTCATCATTTTCGTTCAACTATATGTTAGCTTTCTGTTAGTATTCGCATCATTTTGAAATTTATATAATTTTCGTTCAACTGTATGTTAGCTTTCTGTCATTTGTATATTGTTGTGCAAAAATGATGATATATTCAGTTTCTTGTCAATATGATGTATCTAATGTATGAAAATGATGATAATTGTGTGTCATGGAAATAATGGTATTGTCAATGTATGTCTGTTATGAATTATATTTGAAGAGTTATGAATTGTCATCATTTTCATACATCAGTTTCTACACGTTAAAATCTATCCATTTTAACTGATGTATCATGTGCTTGCAACCATGAACTAATCATTCTTACATCACATATATCATTTTTAGCTTATTCATCATTTTCGTTCAACTGTATGTTATCTTTCTGTTAGTATTCACTATATGCTATTGAATGAAAATGATGATATGGTTTGGTTTTGTTTTATAACGATTTGATATCACATCATTTTGAAATTTATATACTTTTCTGTGTCAATTCATCTGTCATTTGTATATTGTTGTGCGAAAATGATGATATTTTCAGTTTTCTTATCAATATAATGTATCTGATGTGTGAAAATGATGACGATTGTGTGTCATGAAAATGTGGTTGCAAATGAATTGTTAGCTTATTTATCATTTTCATCATTTTCACACCATCATATGAATTAAAATGATATAAATGGTTTTTTACAGCTATCTTTGAACATCAAAATGATGTAAGTAGTCATATGATCATGTAAATGGACTCAAATGATATAAATGGTTTCCTATAGTCATATTTGAACATCAAAATGATGTAATTAGTATCACATCATCATGTAAATGGACTCAAAATGATAAATATGGTTTCTGCAGCCATCATAGAACATCAAAATGATGTATGTAGTATCACACCATCATATAAATGGACTTAAAATGATATAAATAGTTTTCTACAGTCATCTTTGAACATCAAAATGATGTAAGTAGTATCACACGATCATGTAAATGAACTCGAAATGATATAAATGAACTTAAAATGATATAAATGGTTTTCTACAACCATATTTGAACATCAAAATGATGTAAGTAGTATCACATGATCATGTAAATGGATTCAAAATGATATAAATGATTTTCTACGGTCATGTTTGAATATCAAAATGATGTAATTAATATCACATCATAATGTAAATGGACTCAAAATGATAAATATGGTTTCTGCAGTCATCATTGAACATCAAAATGATGAAAATGGTTTATGCAGCCATCATTTACATAAAAAGAATGAGACGAGGAATGATTTTTAGAAAGTGGGGGATTCGGTCCCGCATATTTTGCCAAAAAAAAATGGAAAGTGGATTTTAGTTTATTGTTTCCTGACAATTTTACCCTTTTTATTATATAAAAGGGAGTTATATTGGAGTTAATTTTTTTGGTTCTAAAATT
Source organism: Dittrichia graveolens (assembly GCA_038502395.1). Taxonomy (NCBI): domain Eukaryota; kingdom Viridiplantae; phylum Streptophyta; class Magnoliopsida; order Asterales; family Asteraceae; genus Dittrichia; species Dittrichia graveolens. Next base: position 72,093,997 of record JARJIL010000005.1, on the reverse strand, counting down.
AATTTTGTTCATCCATCTTAAGATCCAATGGTCAATATTCAGCCCTTGAGGACTATATTCAAGGGTGAGACTATATGAAACCTAGCCCTATATATATATATATATGTGTGTGTGTGTCCACTAAACATGCATTTCTAATGACTCTTTTACATTAATTTTCCTAGACATTTACTATTTAAAATGGTTTATGCTTCGTAAACACATAATCTATATCTATTTTAACTTAAAATCCTTTTAATTCTAAATGGCAATACTTATAATAATGCGTATTTTTTTTAAATGAAATAAATTAGTGAGTAGGTTTTGCTGATGTAACATCTTTAGAATAATTGTGCTTTTTAAATACCGGCCGAATGTTTGCAACTTCAAGGCATTAAATACATATCCCAACCGTTATTGTGAAGAAGGAACTACAAACTTTTGATTAAATTTTATAAAGGCATTAAATTAAATGGCTATTGCAACCGTTAAATTGTCAAGAAGAAGCTGCAAACTTTTAATTAAATTTGTAAATGATCACCTTGACTAATTGGGCTTTTTAGTTTATTATTATTTTGTAAAATTTAATGAAACGTTCTCCTAATTTAATGCCTATCGTCATTAAGAAGAGGGTAAAACGTTCACAGCTCATTCAATGGGCAATAATTATAAAATCATTAATTTTTGTTGTCAATTATAATATCCATCACTCGTGTTCAAGTTATATTTAGTGTCAATTATTTGCATCAAGGTTCCCTGGTCCCTTTTCTGCGTTCATTAGGAAATATAGTTCAAACCTTATTGCATCACCGGAACAATCACAAACCTAGCAACAAGTTACTACTAAAAAGTAGAGCTTAACTGATAAAGAGAGATTATAATAGCTTCCCATGTTACTGTTATAGGTGTGTTTGGATTTGTGTTCTCAAATCACGAATAATAAGCATGGAGATGGAGCATCTGAAAAAAATTCTACGAGTGAAGATGCCTACAGTTAGTTTTCTAAAGTTCAATTGCTAATGGAAGAAGATGCAACCATCCTTCCAACGAGATTGTGCAATGCTTTACTTATCAGAGGACATCACTAATGACGTTATGACTATGGTTCGATTACAAAGATCATGCTTACACTACAACACAAGATGGAAAAAAACTAAAGATGATGAACATGCTGAAGAATTTAAGCCAATATACAAATGTAACCACAAACGGTATTGTGTTCACTTAATTAGTTCTACAATTTACCTTCATATAGCATATGTTTTTTGGCTAGCAAGAAATACAATTACATTAAATTTTCTTACATCTAGCCTTACCGATTCTACTAATTCAATGATTTATCTTAGACTGAACACACCTTTGAAACTAAAGATTTGCATAAACTTTATTACCGTTCACTATAATATCTCTCGTGCATAGTTTGTAAGACATTGATATAAACATGTACACTGTTAACAATTACTTGTTTCAAAATAAACAACTCTCAACATAGCATGTCCGTTGGGACCTAACTAAAATGTTTATATGCTAGCCCGTATTTACACGGGACTAAAACCTAGTCTCATATAACCTCCTTGGCTCTAATTCAATTTCAACCATATATGTTCAACATGTAGGAGTTTTCCAAAATACCACCCTCAAAACTGAAAACATACAAATTTTCTAAAAAATGAAAGCTTCATCACTATCCTAGATAATTTTCCCTAAAAAACCATTAAACCACTAGCTAAACGGTACAAATGTCTTAGGTGGTCGAATGTGCTATCAGCAGGGAGACGTCGTAAAATCGCCTACTATAAACCTACTTTTCTTTTTGGACAGTAACAATTTTTCAAAAACGAAACACACACTTAACTTCCATCACCACCACCAGCAATATTTGCTTCTACCTTCACTACCATTACCATCTTTCAAATCACCATGTTTAGTCGACTCAACCTATGTACGTTTATCGTCGATCTCGACAGTAGATTGATCGTACATTTGTGTATTTTTGGCAACATACATGTTGCTAATTATAAATTATCAGATTTTGGGATATTTTGAGTTATTGGTAATATTTGAAGATAAGAAATTACAAAGTTTAAAATTAAGGGAAAACATGATGGAAATTGAAGTGAGGACAAACAAGGGGAACCTTCCTAGAAAGTGGGCTATGTACTACAACATTTCACTCACCTAAGTTGCATATGGGAAATAAGTACTCCCACATATATACCCTTTTATTTTTTGTAAGTGTTGGTATTTATTTATTTTTATAAAGAGTTATGGAATTACACAATAACAAATTAATAAAGGATGAATTAATTAAGGTAGTAAAATAAATAAGGTGACGAAGAACCCGTAACCCGAAAATATGGATCCGATTAGTCACGGGTAGGATTCGGTTTTCTCAATTTGCTAAGTTTATGTACAAATATATTTACTAAAGTTTATGAATTTTTTTTTTACAAAATCTTAAACAAATAAAGACATAATATTCTCCCTTTAATTTATGTTTATGAATGTTGCTTCATTATTGTCTTCGAATTTTTATTTTATCTCTTGTATTATATAATTATAATTATTAATTAATATAATACAATATACCTATCGAGTTTTTTCTACTTTACGTGATATCAGAGTCTTAAGGTTCTGGCTATATCTTCTATCTCTTCTTTCCATGTCCTCTTTGACGTTGTTTCAACCGAACTACGGTTGGCTCCTACCACGTTTCTTCTCTTTGTTGCTTCCCTTTACTGACAACATTTTTCTCTCTTCTTTACCCTCTCGTCCTGTCCCGGAGGCTCACCTCTTGCAACCGCCATCGTGTTGTAGCAATTACTGCCGTCACCATACTTCTTGTTGCTGCTTAGGCCGCTAGTTTGCTGTCGCCTTACCACCACAACTGGCCACAAGTATTCTATATATATATTAATATTATTTTCTTTTCTTTTCTCCTTGTATTTTATTTTTCGTTTATTGTAATTTTCGCTCCAATACGAGCATTTGTTCGTTATCTCTATGGTGGAGTATTAGATAAATGATAATTAGAGATGAGTATAAGATGGCCCAACAAATTGTTGATGGGCTAGAGCTTATTAAGGTTTTTTGTATCTCTTGTATCCAGTGGCGAATCTAGGATAGAAAACAACGTGGTTCCCTAACAAGTTAAGCCAATAAAAATAAAAAAAGTCAACTGTATGTGTGCGTTTGGACGGGTACTCGGGTCGTTAAAACTAAAATTTAAACATATACCCGATAATTATATTAAAGTTCTTACAATTGTACGCGATGAGGTCTTATACCTTGAAATATTTGCATAATTGTTTCAATACCAATACTTTTAGGATAACTCTTTCAATATATGACACTAAATAATCATTCAAAAATTTATCACCCATTTTGTTGCGTGTGTCGGTCTTTATCAACTTCATTCCTGAAAATGCACGTTCTACACTTGATGTTGCAACGAGGTTCGACGAAAAGACAACAACGATAAGTTTTTACGAAGGTTTTGTGCCCTATTCTATTAACTATTAGTTTAAGTTTTTATTGGATTAGGTTTTTTTAAGTTGGATTATTTTGCTAAGAGATAAAATTTGGTCTTAATGTATTTTTATATTTATTTTATTTTATCTAATACTAAAAGGTAGGTCCTCTAAATTCTTAAAGGTAGTTTCTAATTTTTTTTCTATATAACTTCTAATTTTTTTTAAAAATTAGGTAGGTCCCGGGACCCACCTGGGTTTAACATAGCTCCGCCCCTGCTTGTATCCTATAAATAGTGATCAATATAATATAAAAAACCTAAAATATTTTCGTTATTTTTCATGGTATATATGTTACAAATAATGAGAAACTCTAATGTACCTTGGTCTATATATACAATCGGGTCAACCCATCGTATAGCAAACCCTAATATCATTTATGTAATGAAAACAACCAAATATCGGTAACTAAAACTACAATTTAAAAGCGGGTTAACCCATCGCCAGTTTCATCATGACTTGGACTTGTTCGATTGAATGATCCACGCCTCACGATTCGGCTTCAAATACACCAATACTCATGAATTACATTTTTATAACACCTTAATATTAGAAGTGTAATTCTAAAGGGGTATTGAAAATTTGAACCCGAATAAACCGAATCGATTAAATCAAATACAGGTAAAATCAATAAAGTTATTTGATTATCGGGTTCATAATTCGATCTAATTGGTTAAACCAAATAATATTCAATTCGGGTAAAAGGCTCATAATTCAAACTACGCAGTTAAACCGGTTAAACCATCTGAACAACACCTGACATGCATTAAAAAAACTCCTCAAATCACGTGATGATCAAAGCGTGATAAGGATAACGCCGATGATTTTCCTCCTAGCTACTACGGCTACCATATACGTGAGGAAACTTCCAAGAAGGACCAAGGTGAAACAACGAGGTGACACGTGGGTGTGATGATGCGACATCCCTTCACCTTCCCTCTCTCCCTCTAGAACTCTCTTATCATCTTCTTCTTATAAAAAACCTGAGTGAGCTTATTACGACCTGCATATATTCCCAAAATTCAACACCAAACCAAAAAATTACCTTAATTCTTCAAGCTAATTGCATTTTTTGTTCATCAATGGCGAAGGGAATTGTATACGAAGATGAAGAAATCACCACAGAAATCGTCGAGAATGAGAGATTACCTTCATCTTTCCCGAAGCAGGTACAGGAGCAGCTGCCTCTGTTATCTCTGAATCATGTGTCGTTTATCTGCAAATCTGTAAGTCGATCTGTCAAGTTCTACCAGGATGTGTTAGGGTTCGTGCTTATCAGACGTCCTTCTTCCTTCGATTTCAAAGGTGCTTGGTGCGTACGTCTATCTATTCTCTTTCTTCATAAACTTAGGGGTTTCGTATGAAAATTGTTGAATCGAGCTCAAATTGTTCATTTATGGAAGACATGATCATGATGTCTCGAACCTGAAAGTTCAAATTTTATACAGTTTGACTACATTGAGCAGATATTGTTAATAAAACCTTCATAACTGAACAGAGTCTGCAAAGTTAGACGACAAATCCTTATACAATTTTAAACATAATCTTCATACATGTCGGTATAAATCAGCGACGAACCGAGGATTTTTGTTGACCATTGATAATATACAAGGTCTTTAGTTATACTTCTCCTTTCCCATTCTCTTACCCAATGCCACGTCAGCACCACATCATTCGCTCTCTCATTTCCTTTACCCTACCCAAAACAAGTGTTATACCTTTCTTTTCATTACCTAAACCTTTTTCATATATATATATATATATATATATATATATATATATATATGTGTGTGTGTGTGTGTGTGGAGGGGGGTGGGTGGGTGGGGAGTGTCATGCTTCTCACTCGAGTAAATAAGCCCGGAGGGTTACTCGATTGGGCTACCCGATTGAGTTGTTTTGGTGTTCCCGATGGTACCCGAAGGTACCCGCCCCCTTCGAGTTATGTACAACGCTTAGTCGAATAGTAAAAATAATGAATTAAAATTGAAGGGGTAGTTCGTGTTTTTTTTCGGATTTCCAGTTAATCGGGTTGATATAACAAGGTTTCGGTTGTTCCAATATTTTAGGACAAAATTTTGAAACAAAACACAATTTATATGAAGCCTTATTAATTAAATTGTTATTTTTAAAGTAAACTAAAGTATTGACCGGTGATGCTGCCTCGAAAACATTAAAACTTTTCACCTCGTCTGTAAAATTGGCTGGTGGCTTGTGCCACCGCCAACTTATAGCCGGGTCTACCCATGGTATAAATTAGAATTGAGGTTTTTTTGCTCTTCTACAAAATCTTTTGACTTATCCTCCTAGATGGTGAAGTTAGATTCCATTATCAAAATAGTTAATGATTTTTTTAGTTTGATTCATCTCCTTAAGGTGGCTATTGGACCGAGTTTCTATTATGGTTATCGATGAAAGAGATCTAGTGTACTATAATGTTTTCTAGCGGGTGTGTAGGAGGACGAAGTACGAGATAATAGTGGAAAGAAAAAGAAATTTTCAAATTAGAATTTACTTTTTTAACAAAAGGTTACCCAAAAAAGTTATACCTAAGAAATCAAAAGAAGTGATTAGACAAAGGACATAAATTGCATTGCCAAATTCATAATAATATTATAAATAATCAAGATGTATTTTATGAGAATGATCCTGTAGTTAGCGGTATTTAACTTAGGTGATTACAGATATTCGAATAACTAAAATGAATAACTTAAGTGGAACAACACCTAAAACAAATCATTTTCACTATTTTAATTAGCTAAGAAATTATCTAATCACTAACCCGTTACCAACTGCTCACAGTCGTAACTACTACACTGGACCCACATATAAATTTTGATGGTTAAGAAGAAAAAAACATTAAAAATAAATGGTATAACGAGATGGCCGCTCATTACCACCTTCACAGGCAACCTAATAGCGACTAGAACAATGAGCTAATGCAATGAAAGTAACGTGCTTATAATTCGTGATGGTGGTATGCCAGCTCAATAATAAGCTCGTGATATTGTCCATAGCGTTTAACCCACTGGTTAGCCAATGGAGCCATGGGGATGGGTTCCCACACCGTCGTCCCCATTTCCCTTCACACTTAAGTGGGTGTTGATACCCTCGCTCTCCCCCCCCTCTTTCTTTCTCTTTCTCTTTCTCTCTCTCTCTATTTATATATTTATTTTTAAATAAAAAAGGTTGTGTGGGGTGAATAAGGGATTTGTGGGATAGAATGGGATGAAAGAGAAAAGTGATATAACGCGAATGTGGCAAGGAGAATAAAGGGGGTGGATGCTGATGGTCACCCATCATACAATCTCACGTCAACTTTTTTCTCCATCACACTAAACCCGTACTGTATCACACAATCACACATTTTTTTTAAAATTTCACAGAAAGAAAAAAAAAGGAAAGTAAGGTCCGCAGCATGACTTGTGTCATGGTGTAAGGGATGACACCGAGAAAGTGAGAATGACAGTTGATTGAGATAGTTTTCATTAGAAAAAAAACGCTCTTTGTTTGTATAAGGTTCCAAAACCTTCGCACCATGATGAAAAAGCCCTTCCTTTTCTATCTTATTTGTAAAACAATAGATGGGAATGACACCTTCCCTAACTAGCAAAAATGCCCTTCTTTCCATTTTTGATGTTGGTAATGACACTAGTGGGTGGGGGACTCCCTAACGCGAGTTACTCGAAAGATAAATGCATGTAGATAGAACGCTATCGAACTAAATGCTTTCGCTCTTATCATGTTACATATTGTAATCTATGATAAAGCAATGGAAAACCTTGAATTGAACTATGATAAAGTAAATTTGATTTTAATAAATTGTTGCAAGTTGACATGTTGTAATCTAATATTTTAACATGATCTTAAACAGGTTGTTCAACCATGGCATAGGAATACATTTACTAGAAGTGGACAACACTCCAACCAAAAAGGCGGTGATAAATCCAAAAGACAATCACATATCGTTCCAATGCACGAATATGGATCTTGTAATCAACAAACTCGAGGAACTTGGCATTGAGTACGTGACTGCTGTGGTGAAGGACGGTGGTGTGGAGGTGAATCAGCTGTTTTTCCACGATCCTGATGGTTATATGATCGAAATATGCAATTGCCACGTTCTTCCTGTGCTTCCCATCACTTCACACCCCCTCAAGAAGCGGACACCCCTTCCAAAAATCATACCTTCGGGTTCTTCTTTCTATGGTACGAGCTTAACTTCATATATTCTTTGAATAGGCAATACTTACAAAAGGGTCACCTTAACATCATTACGTCAAATGTCCCTTGGTTTTGACACATAAGTGGTTTATTGGAGTAACAATTCTTTTAAACTTAATATCATATGCACCCTACAACACTAATACCCGAATAGACAGTCTTACCTAGCTACCTTTGCGCTTAATATCATATATATGATGTAATTCTTTTGTGGGGTACATTACTCAAAACAATGAACGTTGGTTTGTGGGGTTTCAACTCTAAACCAATTGACTATAAGTGGAGTAGCCCATAACCTTTATTAAGCACTTTACAAATCACTTTCCGTCCGATGTGGTACATTACTCAACACAGACTATTATTGAATGTTGATTTGTGATTGCAGAGAATATGATGTCAAAAAAACACTTTTGTGGAGAAGATGAGGCAGTGATGATGAACAATTTGTTAGTTGACATGATGGGTATCTCCTTCTAAGATACCAAAGTTGGATCGGCAGATATATATCATAATGTTTATTTTCCAAGAAAAGAGCAGTTTTTTTCCACAAATTGTTTAGTAATAACGGTCTTAATTAATCTTTAAGTCTTATGTATGTGTTGTATAGTACAAGTGTGTACGCAGGTGGCGATAGAGCTCTTTATCGAAAGTCGATTTTTGATATTTTCCGATTTCACGAATGATTCAACCTGCTTTACTTGTTCTGTCGAAAAAGACAAAGGATGTAAAGCAATTATGAATTATGTAATGAACTTCAAAATAAAACATTGAATGAAACCAAGGTTTGGAAAGAAATATCTACTTGTAAGTCCTACCTTAGTCCTACCTTTATATTAAGCAAGTAGAGAGATTGTTTTCGAAAGATCTACGATAGAAGAACAACCATGCGCAAGGTTAAAAGAGATTGTTTCCAAACCAACGTGGTCTTGCCTCTTTCAACTTGTCAATGATAGGTGCAACTGCCAGCTCATCTCTACATTGCCATCTCAACATTCTCCTTTATGCTACATCCATCCTCATCTCCTGGGTCTTTTTCAGCGGCCAACACTCCGTCTCATAAAGCAAAGCATGTCTAACCACTGCCCAGTAAAATTTACACTTCAACTTTAATGGGACTTTCTTGTCGCATAACATTCCGTGGACGCTCTCCACTAGACCCAACCCACACTTATATGGTGAGTCACATCCTCATAAATTCTCCTCATCCTCTATAAAATGGAACCAAAATAACACAAGGCTAGTCTACTGTTGAGGCAATTAATATTGTTAATTTTATAAAATAGTAACCAAGTTTCACTTTTGTTACATTAAAGTTGCTTATACTTTATTAGCACTCCAAAAACTACTTAACTTTCAAAATTGTTCCATTCTTATAAAATTTACTTGCTCTAGCAGGTTAACAAGTCACCTCTAGGTAAACTTGATTCTTTAAATTGCATAAGAATGAAACAATTTTGAAAGTTGGGTGGTTTTTAGAGTGCTAATAAAGTATAAGTGATTTTAGTGAAACAAAAGCGAAACTTGATTACTATTCTATAAAATTAATTTAGAATAATGAAAGCCTCATAAGTGTTTTGTATTACATCGATAACTATTTATAGATTACAAAGGGTACAAGAGAAACCCTAATATGAAACCCTAATGGGCCCTAGCTATCTATACAATAAGGCTGGGCCAACTATACTAAACGTAATCTACATTCTCTAATACTCTTCTACAGTGAGAGCGATAGAAAATCGAACGCTCACACGGGAGCGAAAAATACAATGAAAAAAACATAAGAGAAAAAAAAGATATGTAGAAAAGAACATAGATATTTAAAAAAGAAAACTCCGTGGCAGCAAGATGGCAACGGGTTAGCGGCCAAAGAAGGCGGCAAGAAGAGCGGCAGCGGCGGTAGGAGCTACGACAGCAGTGGCAAGAGCTACAACTACGGCGGCAGGATGAGAGAATTTAGAAAAGAAAGAAACTCATCACTCAAGGGGGACGACAGGGAGAGGAAAGTGGCGGCGACCTACCGTAGTTCGGGGGCGGCGGCGGAGGAAGATAGAGAAAGAAAATATATGGCCAAAACCCTAAGACTCTGATACCATGTAGAATAATGAAAACCCCGTAGGTATTTTGTATTACATTGATAACTATTTATAGAGTATAAAGGGTACAAGAGACACCCTAATATGAAACCCCAATAGACCCTAACTAGCCCATCTATACAATAAATCTGGGCCAACTATACTAAACCATAGTATATATTCTCTAGGCAAAAGTTCAAACTAGAACTGTTTTTTCGTATGAGAACCGCGAGAACCAATCTTAGCCGTCCAGTTCTCCTTCCTTCAATTGGATTGCCCACCCATGAATTTCTTACATGCACCCTGTCACACTCAATCCCCCCACGCTATTCATCCATGGGTTCCATTATCTAAAATAAACGGCCAAGATTGGTTCTCGTACAAAAAATAGTTCTCGTTTGAACCCTCCCAATATTCTCTAATATTTAAACCATCAAGAAATGAGAGAATATAATTTAATAAATAGGGTAATAAGCTATATGGCTACTGAATACTAGATAAACATAATAAAAAATCAACAAACTAGATAGATTTCTTGTCATGCTAAGATTCTTTTTCCTATTTGGCCAAGTCTTATAGGATCAATTCTCTGTTATGCTTGGTTCTAGATTAGTGGAAAGAAGTTTCAGCTAGAAGAACTTACTATATCCTAAAAGAGAAACTGAAAAAAAAGTAAAGAATATCTTGAAAAAATGGAGCTTAGAAAAAAAATTAAACTGAAAAAGTGAGGCAAAGAAGTGGGAGGTGACTGCTAAGACACGAGCTATGTTATGTAACGTCTCAATTTTTTATAAATCAGGACTTCAAATCAATAACTATCAATCGATCATATCCTGAAGATTACTCGAATCAATTATAAATATTTTACGTTCGAATGTAATTGATAAACAAGTCCTCCATCATTAACCAAATCTCACACTTAAAACCCAATATCATGCTTAGAACATTTGATGGCATCAAGTACAAGTGATTAAGTGAACATGGAGCTTCTGATCAAGACTAAAGATGTAACACCGCAAATTCTCAAGCCATTTTTTTTAAATTGTTGCGGAAGCGTTTACTGATTTCATTAAAACAAACACCCACAAAGTACAAAGTACTATTCACAAAAATTACATCAAATTGTGTTACAAAATAATTATAAAACACAGCTCGTCTCTTCTCAAAACATAATATCAAAGCATTGGTCAAATTTCCCTTTCCCACAAACAAGGCTAAACAGCCAAACCTGCAAAAAGCAATCAACCGAGGGGAATTAGCACAAAGCTAAGTGAATGGAAGCTACAAACAAGCAACTACCAACACAAGCACAAGCAATCCTCAACCGAACAAGCATTCAAATCTCAAACAGATCAAACAATCTCTGTAGAACCTGCAACCGATGCGGGCCAAAGCAAAGGTTTACCTATAGCTATTTGCTACTTGGTATAGTTAAACCCCTTCTATTGCAACAAATGCATAGAAGATCAAGAACTTTGCAACCAATAGCAGATAGCCCAGCCCAATAACATACGATAGCTGACCTCCAACCATGTACGCATTCCATTAACCATACGTACAGGTCTCACCACGTGCACATACCATTAACCATGTACACTGGTCACCCAACAAACCAAGAGATCTCAAACAACAAGCAACAATCAACTACCAACGAATATCAGTCAACACAATCTATCAATACATATCAGACTAGACAGTCTACCATAGCAAATCAGACTAAACAGTCTATCATGGCAAACCAATATCTTAAATCATGTAATCATAACGTTACCATCATCACCACTCGTGAGTACACTTCCACTCACCTCTGTCCTCAATCGCACTTGCTCAGTTGTCTAATGTCACTGAGTCTTCACAGTTCTTGAGAACACAACATACCGAAATCAGCCTCCGATTCATAAATATATATTCACATATATTTATATCCAATAAAACCATAACCAACATGCTAAATTTTACTTTTGAAAAGAAACATAAAAAGTCGGGCCCGTACAGGTCCCACGGGGCCTAATCTGGACCCTTTTTAGCTTGCCCGGGGCCTAAGGTCGGATGACCCGGGGCCGGGGCCTAAAAGTCGGAAGACCCGGGGCCGAAAGTCGGGCGACTTTCAAAAGTCGGATGACCACCCAGGGCCAAAATTCGGGTGACTTTCAAAAGTCGGATGACCACCCGGGGCCAAAAGTTGGGCGACTTTCATCGACCCGGGGCCAAAGGTTGGGCGACTTTCAGCACATAACAATTTCATCATCTTCTTCCATGTTCTTTATCAGTAAGACATATATATATATATATATATATATATATATAAAATCTGAAATTCTACAAATCACTTAAAAATACTTCCAAACTATACACAAATTTCATATAACACATAAACAAACATCATGAACACATCAAAAACATTTAAAACACTCAAATTATCAAAACTCACTTCTCAAGTTTACTTCCAAAACTCCATTAATGGTGTTCTTGAGGTTTAACCAAGGAAACCTAGCAAGACAACAATTCTTAGCATGAATCAATTACAAAACATGTACTAACCTTGGTTTGAATTATCAACCACAAATTCTCAAGTTTCAAAACTTCAAGTTTGCAAGTTTCTTCACTTGAAGGTTTTCTCTCAAAACTCACACTACACACTTTTCACTTCTTTGAATATAAGCAGATGAATTCAATCCCACGTACATATATAATTTTTATTTTTCAAAGCAGGAGGTGGCTTTCCTTCCTATCCATACACTTATGCATACATGCCACCATACATACATACATACCTTTATCTTTTTATATACCAATTTCCAGTAACACAAATATATATACAATTATATATATTTATTCAATTTAATTTAATTAACTCTAAATAGCTACAAAATCAATTAAATGCAAATATCACGAAATTGCGTTCCGCCAACCCGCTAATCGACTAGCCCGGGTTTGCGGATGTTACAAAAGAATGATGTTAGGATTAACTTATTAACACTTCAATGGCTAGTATATATTAATGATTTAGGTATATTTTTCTCTTATTAACCTTTTACCATTCATAACAGTTAAGACTTTTATGTTTCTAACAATCAACTATCTATTACTTTCATCCATAAATTTAAGAACGTAATGTTCTAAACAATTACTTTTTATCATGTATGGTAGAAATTAAGTTGTTGTGCACGAATTACCCTTTAATAATACTTTTCTCTTTGCTTTTTTAAAAAAGCATCATCTTATATGATTTCTCAAGATTGTCAATTTCTATACTTATTGTTATCACTATTGTTACTATGATTATCATTATTTTTTTATATTGTTCACATTACTGAAAAGTTTATTACATTATTATTTGGGAGACTTTAAGCTTGAAAAACACCATAACATTTAGTCAAATGTTTCCATTGTCCACATTATGTAGGCTTTTACATATGTCTATGTATTATCAAATTCAAATATGAACTCATAAATAATTCTTTTAAATAAATAAAAATTAAACTAACCATTTTATCTAAAATATTTGTATTTAGTCACTATATTCTTATATTAAATCAAAGACGAGTTTATAGCAGGGGCATGTAGACGAGCCAAGCATAGCTCGAGTGCTTTAGGCTAAACTCGATTTCGGCTTGATAGCTCGACGAATCTTTATTATGCAGGCTCGAGCTCGGCTCGAAGAGGTTTTAGGATCGGCTCGAGCTCGATTCGAAAAGGCTCGAACATTTATTCTAAAACAAATTTTAAATAACCAAACTTATTTCAAACCTTTGAAAAACTATTTTAAATAAGAAAAATAATGTTAAATGTGTATACATATCTATATATTATATAGAGCTCGAAAAGCTCAATAAGAGCTCAAACTGAGCTATCATAAGTTTGAGCTCGGCTCAATATATATTTTAAGCTTATTTTTATATTCGAACTCGATAAAAATTTAACTCAAACGTATTTAAACTCGAATAACTTGATAAAAGCTGGATTCATTTACAACCCTATAGCACGGGGAGATGATTCTAACACTTTATAAACATGAAACGATATTTTTAGAATCATGTGTCATAAAATATTGTAAAATCTTTATGTTTTCATGTGTTTAATGATTAAAAACGACAAATTTGATAAAACTGCCCCACAATGATACTGACTGCCCAATCATTGTCGTACCAATAGAGAAAAAGAACTCCTCGAAAACACTAAAGGCCAACTTATATTATAGAGTAATTTATAGAGTGAATTATTAAAATATTCCCTACAATTTTGATAAAAATTGTTTTCTTAGTCATTTGAGATTAAAAAAATTGTATCATCATCTTTTATAGTCGTGTTTTTGTTACTTGATTGATTCTTTTAATCTGACAACGTTTAAGCAAAATTATCAATGTTTAATCTGACAACGTTAAACAGTGATTTAGTATAAGGGTAATTTAGACATTTTGTATGTTATCTCTGTTAAGGTCATCATCATCGTCTGACATTTTATCTCTTGTGTTTGAGCAAAATCATTCCTACACACAAACTAGCTGGACTTAATCAAACAATAGTCACCAATTTGAACTCCATGAAAATGCTTCCTTACTAACACAAAAATCACGATTAAGAAACAAACACATATCATTCTCATCAAGAGCAAACAAAAAAGAATAAGATCATGTAACTAAATCTGAGTTCTCAAGACCCAATTGAACCCAAATACAAGCCAAAATCAGAATATCAATCATCTACAAGAAATTGGTTTCTATTCACAACTTTGAGTACTTGATTGACTTGGTGCAATTTATAATCACAAACTTACCATCACTTTGAAATTGTTTTCCATTCACAAGCTTATCAGGATAGCGGTGGAGTTTACGATTGGTCGCCGATATATCAGATTGTTTATCTAGGGTTGAGGGTAATGAGTAATGACATAACATGCCAAACCTCGCAACATTATATTGTCCGCTTTGCCCTACTGTTACACGGTTTTCTTCCTTGTTCTAAACACTTGTTCCACCCAAAATGCCTCATGCTAGGAGAGGTATTCTCACCCTTAAGACATGTATCGTTTTCCTCTTTAACCGATGTGGAGTGTGGGACGGATGTTATAAATATTCCCCCCTCTTCGGACTCAACATCCTAGTTGTGCATATCTGTCTGGAACCTGGCTCTAATACCATCTGTAATATCTTAAACCATGTAGCATGATAGTGTTCGATTTGCCCCATTCCTCACAGTTTTTTTTATATGGAATACTTGTTCCACCCAAAAGGTCACATGTCAGGAGAGGTATCCACACCATTTAATACGCATGTTACAAATGTGTCTAGATGAAGAAGAATAGAAACACGCTTCCATTGATTGCAAATCTAAAAAACTCATCAAGGGGTCGCCTGCTCCGATGCCTCCGATGGCATCAATTGCTTCGCCGCCAATGGGGTTTGCCTCGTAAGGGTTAGGCGGTGATGAACATGAGTGATAAATCATAGGGACTGGTAATGTAATTTTTTTATCTTAAATGACTAAATCATCAACTTTAAACTTCTAACAAACCACATAAACTATTTCAGTAATTTACTCTTATAAATATTACATATATTATATATATTTGGAGACATGAAGTTATGATATACAACAGTTTTTCCTAAAATTAAATCTTTTGAAAGAAAATGCTAATATAAGATTTATGTACGACACATCCATAACTTAAAAAAAGCTTGAACTTCACAATTAAGGGTTTTAAATCATATATTTTTTATGACTATATTTAAATAAAACCATATATGTCCGTTAGAGAAATGTTTGCAATCAAGTAAATAGCTTTAAGGACTAGATCGACTTGAAAAATGGAATGAGACGGATTTAAACAGGGGAAAAAAGGACTTACAGTCCTCCGCGTTGTGCTGTCTCATTCCTTCTACCACCCTTCTCCATCTCGTCGATTTCACCTTAAATACGGTCAAAATAGACATGTGGCATATAATTGTCCGATGTATATAGAATATTATATAGTTCTTTAAAAATTTGACATGATAAAATCCAAATACTAATAGTACTAAGTACCGGACGGGTGCCTTTTTACTTTTTCCTTAATAAATAAAAAAGATGCGGAGAATTTTACTTCTTAACAATAATAAGATGATCTACTGGTAGGTCGTAATTTGGTAGATCTCAAATTAGACACCGATTAAATCCTCTCTAGGTAAACACTTTCGTTGACCGAAGGTACAGAAAACAATTACGAAAACGGTTAAAACACGTATGTCAAAATCTAACTTTAACTTCCTTGTGATTTTGTAAATGAAGAAATTCATTTTAATTTCTTTACCTTTTACCATTTTTATTCAGTATTTTTTATTTTTATTATTGAATTTAGGTAATGATGATAAAAATGGTTAAAAGAGGTGTAATTATCATGAATGAAGTGAAGTACATTAGTGATGAATGACGTGTAAAAGTCTTTTTTCTAGACATTAACTAATTCATGACTAGTTTTGAAAGCACGTATAAATTTAATATAATCACGTTATGTAAAAATGAAAAAGAAGTACGTGTATGTGTGGTCCCACATAGTGTCCTTGATCATATCTAATATAAACACATCAGACACCACACTTGCATGAATCACATGGGTAAGAAAATGTTATCCCGGCTTGACAACGTATCGTTAAGTTAGAACCACACAAACTTATATGGTGATAGTGGCAAGTTTATTTGTGGTTGATTAAACGGTGTTTATATAACCTATAAGTATTCTTGTGTTAGGTGTAAAAAAGGTTATGTGTAAGAGGACGTGTTAAGTATTGTTCTATATTGGACGAATGTAATTTTGTAATGTGATTAATAAGAGTTTTGGTTAATCTATTCATTGTCAATTGATTTTGAGTCGAAACCTCACAAACTTACATATATGAGGCTATGCGTTATATTGAACCTGCTGGCCTGCAGGTCCGACATGGCTTGGAGAACTCGATCTGAGAATTGCGCCTTCGGTCCTTCACCCATGAACCGGCTAAAACTAAGCCTTTATCACACAACTCTTTCTTACTTTTCTTCCTATCTCTTATATTTAATTTTAAAAAATAGAAAGAAGGTAAATAGATAGAAAGATGAGTATAACATAGTTAGACCGAGTGTTTATACTTAGTCATAAGGCTCCGAGTCCAATATGGAGCCATTACCCGCTGGAAACACCATGCCCCCTACCCGCTCTCGTCTTCTCTTTCTTGACTTTTGGACGCCGAAGATTAATCCTCACCTTTTCTCTCTATCTCTCTTTACCTTCCTCTATCTTAGATATTTAATTTAAAAAAATAGGAAAATGTCAAAAAGATAGATATATGGGAAGAAAGGTTAAATGAGTGATAGAACACTAATATAACAAGAATAATAAGAAAGAAAATAGAAAGTCATATATGTGTACACTAATACTAGCATCGTATTTGCGCAATGCTGCAGCGGCAAATAATTTATGTTTTATACGTCGCTTTTAAGAATATAATGATATGTTATTCGCGCGATTCAATGTCACGAATATGTTTTCTACATTAGCATGTCTGTTTCTTCAAATTTTCTTTTATTTGCATCAACTATTTTATAAATTTTAAAAATAAATTCTAAAAACGTTTTAATAAGAAAAATATTTATATTTATGAAGTAAGGAGAGAGAACTTGATAATATTTTGAAAATTATGTTGATGTGAGTGGATAATTGTGTTTGTATAATAAAGTGTGTTAGTGTAAGAGGGTATATTTTAAATGAATAAAAAGTTAAAGTAAATTAGGAGAGAGAGTAAAATGGTTAAAGATTGAGTGAATGAGACTAACTTAGATAGAATGAACGGTCAAGTTTTTGTCTTGATTGAATTTTAAGAACTCTTAAACTTAAAGAGGGGAGAGAATGTTAAATGTTTTATATAGTAGTATAAATTGCAAGAAAGTTGGAAGGAGGGAAAGACGTACATAACGTATATTGTGCAAGACTTCTTTCTCTCTTTTTCTTTAAAGTATAAATATTCTAAGAAAATGTTAATTGTTTTTTTTTTTCACAAGATATTTCTGCTTTAATTTAATTTCAGAGCTTGCCATAGTTAATAACCTTGTTTTTTTTTACCAATTGCTTGGGAAAAGCAATATAATCGGTTCCTAATTATCAAATCTATGTCTTGACGGATAAAATCACAGTGAATAATTTTACAAATCAACTTATTTATTTACAAGTCATTTAATTTCCATATATATATATACACTAGCATGATACATGTGCAATGTGGCGGCAACGAATAATTTCTACTCGTTAACATGTCCATTTTCAAAATGTATGAAACATGATATTCATATAATACGGTGACAGCGAATAATTTTTGTTTCGTGACATGTCTATTTTCTTTATTTTTTTTACATTTCATTTACTTTTCTGTTCTCCATAATTGAAAAAAAGGTTATGATTTTTTTTAATAATTAAGTTAATTTGTATTGGCTTTGACTTTCAAAAAAATTGTATTAGCTTTGACTTTCTTAAATATGTAAAGTTTAGTTATTGAAATGGAATATAAGAATCTTATTAACTATATTTAATAGTTACTCAATTTAGTTTATATGAGAACTAATTTAGTAATTTCAAAACAATTAAAATTTAAGAGTTTAAGCAAAAGGCCTAAATGTTTTATAATATAATATATATATCATAATAGGTGTTTTTTAATATAAAATAAAAAAATAAAAGTATGGAATCAATCTTTCAAAAAACCCTTAATAGGTTAATTATAAGTTTGATTTGTAAATTACCAAGTCATATTCCCTTTGAATCAATCTTGGCTTACCTTATTTATACTACTGCACGAACCAGTCATACTTGCTGGAGTAATGTGTGTGTATATTTTCTTGTATTTAAATTTCAAACTGAAGGACGCTAATCAACATCTCCTATTTTTCCAGCGCATCTTGATATGGACTAGAAAGGATTTATCCAAAAGAAGCGTCTTTTCTAACCTTTCAAACCGGACATACATGATCTAATTTGAGCTTCCCCCAGCTAATTTCTCAAGGTCCATGACCTTCATGCGATTGATCCATGACTATGTTGTTTATTCATCTCAACAAAATTTCATTGCTACGTCTATTACTAGAATCTTTAGTATTGGCACTTTGGCATGGTATTTTCCGAACCACCTTGTAGCATAGCATCCTTCGGTTATTAAACCACTAACCCCTAACCTAGAGGAGCATTAACATTCCAAACCATATATTATGGTGATGGTTCTAAAGCTTCACTATAACATTATTCTAAACACACCTAACAAATATTTGCTATGATTTGTGGTCTCATCTAGTTTAAATGTTAAGTTTGGTCGTCCTTTATGTGTGAAGCACTACAGAAATATTATCTCTAATTTCCGCTCCAAGCTATAAATAGGAGAGGTCTGAAACCATTCCTAAACTTTCAAATTTCCATAAATAGACTCTAATCTCCTGATATTTGACCTTCTTCACTTGTCTAACTTATGCTTCTATTTCTGATGATAGCCCCATTGATACTTTTGATATTCGTAGCTTCCAAAGTTCACTCTCTCAAACATTTATCTAAAGTAACTCATCTGGATCGCCTAGACACATTTGAAACACAACTTATTTATAGGTAAAGCATTATCTAGTTAGCCATAGGCAATAGTCAAGTGACTAATATCATATATATGCATATCAAAATCTAAAAAAAGAAGAATAAGAAGATGAAAAAGAAAGTAAGATGCACCCGCCTCTTGCCTCGGGTTAACCATCACGAAAAATGACAAACCACCTATTCGATCATTGCTCTTGTTTATCATTTACCAAGTTATCATCTCATTTTAGTCATTGAGTATAGCAGAAGGTTCAGTACTCATCCTCTCTTTGCAACACTTCCAACTCAGCATGAGATGTTTCCTTCACAAACACCAAAGTAATCATTAACTTTAGTCACACAAGATACACATTTTAATGTATACCGGTTGTACAACTTACTGGGCATTAGGTGCAACTCAAAACATTTGGGAGGATTCAATTATTAACCAATAGATAAAAGGTCAGCTATTATCCTATACCCTCTATAGATACCAACCATTTACCATTAACTAAGGCATGGTCTATTACGATACTCTATATATTTACTGAACCTCACTTGAAATAAATAATCATCCTTGCGTTCAAGCTTAGTCACGAGCCAAAGCTAATAACAAGGCTAAATGTTTGTTGTTCTTTAGGTACCTCCAACACTCCAAAGAAGGTCGCCTCGATCTACAGTTGCAAAATTTTTGTAGCAACGATTGAGTTTGTATATTCAAAACTTTGTCCACATGATAATCAATTATGGGGTGGGTGCATTAGGTTCTGGTGAAAATTACATCTGTTTTAGTAAAAAGAAGCCTTAGGGGCTGTTTGTTTTTGTAACACCCTCAAACCCGGGCTAGGAGATTAGCGGGTTTGTGGTACGTGTTTAACTGTTTTATTATGTTTAGATGATTAATTGAAATTAATTTTAAGTATATGACTAATATTATGCATGTATGTATTGTATGTATGTATGTCACCGTATGCATGTATATGTATTTATATGTGTGCACGTGTATGTGTGTGAAGAATGTGTTATGCCACCTCCTATTTTCATTTGTGTATACGTGGGGGGTTAGGGAGATAGTAGCCATTATCTCAAATTAAGAAAGGTGAAAGCGTGTGTGTGGTGTTTTCTCTGCCAAAGAAACCGAAGCAAGAACAACCATCGGATTTCATATATATATATATATATTGTGTTTGAATTCAAGATTCAAGGTTAGTTGTTATTGAAATCATGGTTAAATGTTGTTAAATTGAATTTTGATTAAATTAACATGATTGCATGTTGAATAATAGAATCGGTTTTGATAAAATATGGGTTTATATGGGTTTTATGTGTTCATATGATTTGCATGGTTATATAGTGAAATGATGCATGAATATGTGTTTAAATATGTTTAAACATGCTTCTGGTATGATATGATGAAGTTATGAAAACCTGGATTTGAGTTATAAAGTTTTGAAGATGGTGGATTGGATAAATATATGAACTGTCGGTTTTGGTAAGGAAGAAGGTGAATTCCGATTGATTAGAAAACCGAGTATCGGAAACCGATAGTTTGGAAAACCGGAACACCAAATCCGATTGTTGTAAACCAAGTACTTGAAATCCGGAACCCATAAACCGACACCCAGAATCCTATACTTTAGAATCCGAAACTCAAAATCCTACACTTGAGAATCCGAGACTTTAAATCCGGAGAATCCGTAACATCTAAATCCGAAACTCCTAAAATCCGATTGACACAATCCGAGACTTAAATCCGAAAGTCTTCAAATCCGGGTTTAGGAATCCGATTGAAGTGAAATCCGACTAAGAGGAAATCCGAGACATGAGTTGCGGATTCTTGGAATCCGATAGTTTTGGAGAAATCCGATACTTGTGTTTTGAACTTGTATTTGTTTATTGTTTGATGTTTGTTTGATGAATGAATTATAAATATATGGATAAACATATTTATGAGATTGAGACTGATTTGGTTATTTCTGTGTTTTCAGGCAATCCAAAAGCTCAGTAATATTAGACATCTGAGTTCGTGCTGAAATAGAGGTGAGTGGACGTTGAACACGGATGGTAAAGATTGCAGTTAATTTGATTGATGTGAAGCATGATTGTGGTTTGAGATTGAATTGATTGAACTGCTGATTGTGATATGAAATGTTGATAACTGCTGCGTGAATATTTGGTCGATACGCACTCTTAGGATGATTTTGAGTTGCGTTGAGAAGTCAGCTATACGTGGACTTGGGCTGGGCTTGTCTAACTGGTTGGTTGAACAGTAGTAGCCTTTCTGTTGCATTTGTTGCTCAGAGGGGAGTTTACTGTGCCAATCTAGTGGAAAGCTATCGGTAAACCTTTGCTTTGGCCGGCATTGGTTGTAGGTTCTGCGCCGAACCGCCGGTCTTCTCTGGATATGTGATTACATGATTGATGATTGATTGTGAATGTTTGCATTTGTTGCTTTAGCCTCTACTCACTTAGCTTTTGTGCTAATTCCCCTCAGTTGATGCTTTGCAGGTTGGTGTTGTATTTGAAGAAGGAAGAGTTGACTCTCTTATACTTATTTTGAAAAAGAGACGAGCAAGTGTTTTTGTAACACCTAAACATAATGATGATGTTGTTGTTATCTTTTGAACAAATGATTGTATTTGTAAATATTGGTTATTTGTAATCAAGTTGTTTTAATTAGCTTCCGCAATGCGTGTTTAAAAAAAATGGCTTGTGATTTTCCGGTGTTACAGTTTTCAACTTAATTGAATCATTCAACACTGAATGCTGAATTGTTCTTGATTGTTACATGTGAACGGAGACTGTGCTGAATGAAATTGAAGAACAACGCTGAATACTTCTACTTTAAAGTATATTCCGAATCATTAAGTACCAAACATTTTACCCCAATACTCATTCTTTCACAAGTTGTCTTATTAAACAATCGTATCTTATCTTATCTCATCTTATCTTATAATATAATATATCACTATTAAGATTAAAATAGTAATTTGTATCATTCAAATTGTTCATTCAGAATCCTTATCAAATAGCATGTCACATCCAGAGGCAGTTTCATACCGAGCCTTTGAATTATTCAGACCATAAAATCATCCGATGCTTAATCATTCCATTTTAACAAACAACCTCTAAATAACGTGAAATTACTTTGTAATTTTGTTGCAATTTGCTTGTATCTAAATACAAAACCACCTTTTGGTTATGAAGTGGTTAACATTTTGAATTACTAATTGTAATTTTGGTTTAAACAAACAAATTAAACACTTCCAGATTTCCTTAAAAGCCAAACACTCACTCAAGTTCACATGAGATAGGAAATGGAATACTATGATCGACTTAAGATTATTGTGGGTTACGTAAGGTTGCGTTTAGCAGGAGAAATTTTTTTTGTTTTTTGTTTTTTTGTGAAAAATGGTGGAGTTTTCATTTTCTGAAAAATATAGAAAACGTGTTTAGATGTAGGGGGTAAAGTTTTCCTTTTTCAGAAAAAAATGAAAAACATGTTTAGTTAAAGTGTTTTCTTGTAAAAGTATAAGAGTTTGTAAAAATTGAGGAGTTTGGGAAAATATGGAAAAGTGAGGGAGTTTTCTATTTTCTTCGAAAAATGTGCAAGTTAACATGTTTTCTAATTTTCAGTTTTCTTAGAAAAATTTTCTAGAAAAATGAAAGATTTTTCTGGAAGTGAACGCACTCTAAATTATCAAGAAAGTTTCTATTCTCGATTGTTAAGCATGGAGAGAGATTTAATACGTTTCTATAATAATACGGTTTTCGACGAGTTTCTTACTTAGAAAGACTATGTTTAGAAAGATTACGTTTTTATAATTCGGGTTTATGGTGTAAATAAATACCCTATAACCAAACTATCATATGGTTCGGATAACCATTAAACCGATCGACCCGAATTATCTAAAACTTGAAAAATGTAACTGAATAACACACTCTTTTGAATACCGCCCATGAAACGCATGTTGATTTAAACAATGTATAGTACTTTGTGATTTTTAAACAAAGTTTTTTATTTATGACAATGATAGTCCAACTATATTAATTTGTTTTAAAATAAATGACTAAATATAAATTATGTTGCAATCTTATATGACAAATTACCTTTTTTATGTCTTTTTTATATCCTTTATTGTTGTTAGATATACTTAGGGATGAACGCGGTTTCAAAACTGAACCGGACCGAATTTAAAAAAACCGAAACCGAAAATGTCCTAAAGTAAGAACAGAGAACCGAACCGTTTGTTCATAATCGGTTCCAGTTCTGTCAGTTCTGGATAAAAAATCAAACTGTGTGAAACCGAAAAATAAAATAAGGGAAATATATGAACCGAGAATTGACCCGAGCACAATAATTTAATAGTTAGGTGATAATTATTTTTTATGGGTAAAGACACCCCACACACGCTATACACGTTTCTCCCTCAAGGGATTTTAACACAATCACTTTGTCATGAACATTACAAATTTACAATACACCTTGACTTCTGTTAGGTCAAAGACATATTAGTAATTAGGAGATAACTAGTAGTTTTTTTGAGTTAATTATTAGTTATTACTTTCACGAGAATAACAATATTCATTTAAATTTTCTCTATTCTGTTTTCTTGACTTTATCGGCACGAAGTTAAATCATATCAATTCAAAAATGCGTGAGAACTTTATGAATTAAGTTTTCTCTTTAATTATAACTTATTATATATATCAACCTTCGTGTTAGATGGGAGATATGTTTTACATTCTTTTATACTTGTATATAGTATAGGGTCATTTATGTAAATACTTTTTTTATATATTGATATGCAATACAAACCCTAACCGGTTTTCCATAATTCAACAAGGTATCGAGCCTACACTATGGTCTCTTATAACCCTTTGCTTCTTTGTATTTTTTCGGCACCGTTGTGCTAAATTATATATAGCATCAAGGCCGTTGCGTGTTTTCCTTATGTTTGAAGTTTTGGTGTGCCGCCAGATTTCTTTTTTCTCTCTCTTTTTGGAGTTGGTGTCGCCATTGGTTTCTTTTTTGAAGTTGGTGCTGCCGCCAATTTCTTTTTTTGAAGTTTTGATGTCGCGACTCCGATTTCTTTTATTCTTTTTTTTGAAGATGTAGTACTTTTGCCGCTGATGATGAAATAAAAGTCACCACCACCACTTATTCATCATGGATTAGAGTTTGGACCATCGCTGTTGCTCTATCAAACAATTGTTGACGCCACGGCCGCCATTCATCACGCCGTCGCTGGGTCTCTACCGACGCTTCCCTTCTTTTGTTGTTGCATTGCCTTCTTTCTTCCGTCGCTGTCACAAACGGTTGACATGGTTTTGGTTTATTTTCTAGCTGTAGTTCCTTTCAATATGTTGTCCTCCGATGCCCTCTACTGAATTGGCACAGTGAAATCCCACTCTGATGCAACATATGCGGCTACCACTGTTCAACCAACCAGTAAACGAGCCCAACCCAATTTCACGTGTAGCTGACTTCCCAAACGCAACTCAAAATCATACTAAGAGTGTGTATCGATCAAATAGTCATGCAGCAGATAACAATAATTAATATTCACAATCAACAGTTCCATCAACAATCCATTAATCACAATCATGCATCACATCAATAACATTAACCATAATCTTTACCCTTCACGTTTAACATCCACTCACCTTTCAATCTCAGATGTAGTACTCAGAAGTCTAATGTTACTGAGCATTTGGATTGCCTGAAAACACAATAACAACCAATCAGTCTCAATCTCATAAATATATATGACCACATATATTTATAATTTATCCATGAAATAAAAACAAACAATAAATAAATACAAATCCAAAATACAAAGTGTCGGATTTCTAGAAACTATCGGATTTCCTAGAATCCGCAATTCACAAGTATCGGATTCTTCAAAGTATCGGATTTCTATACTCGGATTCTAGGTCTCGGATATGACTTAATCAGATTTCAAGACTTCCGGTTTTAGGAGTTCCGGATTTTGGCTTTCGGATTCAAGAGTGTCGGATTTCATCATTCCCGGATTTCAAGTACCAGATTTCTATACTCGGATTTGGATTGTATCGGTTTTCAAGTTTCAGTTTTTAACACAATCGGATTCTAAGTTCTCATATACTAAGTATCGGATTTATGGTCATTCGGATTTCAAAGTCTCGGTTTTAAGGCATCCGGATTTCAAAGTCTCGGTTTTCACAAGTGTCGGTTTTATTCAATACTTCCGAATTTCCTTGACTATCGGTTTTAGGCATGAATCGGATTTCCTATCATCTTCTTCCCCAACAATCTGATAACTTCATCATTATTATAACTTTAAAACCCAGAAGTTATATATATTCAATAAAACTTTCCAGAAACAAGTTTAAACATAAACAACATATATTCATGAATCCTAAACACTTTTTATTCATTTGAATCACTTAAACATGCAAAACCCAAATAATCACATATTGAGCTTCAAGTTCCTTCAATGGTGGTTACTCATGCAATCAACAGAAAATACTTCAAGATGAGTGATAGCATGTTATATATAAACTTACTAACCTTTAAGAAGAATTTAAGAACACAAATCACCAATTCCGATTCTTTCTTCTCTTTTTTTCTTTTCTTCGGTTTCTTGGCAGAGCAAAAACACACACATACTTTTTCTTTTGGAAATAATGGCAGATGGTTAAACACCCACACAAGATATCATGCAAATTAGGTGTCACATTCTCCTAACACACCCACACGTGTACTAACCCACTTACATGCATGCATACATACCTACGGTCATACATACATACTATTTATAGTTCTAAATCAATTAATTAATTACCCATAAACTAAATCATTTAATTAATCACATAATTAAATTTAAATACAATAAAACACATACCGTAAACCCGCTAATCTACTAGCCCAGGTTTGTGGGTGTTACATAAATGGTACAAGTCTCTAAAGCATGAGATTGAGTTAGGTGATTAGAATGGGTTAGATTGGTATTGTTTGTATAACCACTTTAGAATTTAATGTATTGGTATCAGGATTAACATATGTTAGAAGAGTATCTTGAATGCCAATAAAACTGTATTTGAAGCATTTCAAGCATTGGGTTTGAATTGGGTCAAAATTACACATTTTTTATACAAACCCGTAGCTACATTCTTCAAAGGTCAGTATATTTTACCGGTTTTCAAAAAATCATTGAAAATAAAAGAAATCGATAGAGGTACTATATATCATTGGAAAGTTATAAATGTCTAGTTTCTTTCTTATGTTGGACACAGAAGCTAATTCGGACCCTAAGACGGTTGAAAATATGAAATACTACAGAATGGTCAAGTGGAAGTATACATTTTTGCATAGAAGTTGAGATTTTGGATGATTTGGGCTATGAGCCTCTTTAAGGAAACTTGGGAAGTCTTTGTGTCAAGTATTAGTTAATGTTGAGGATCTCTTATGTTACTTGATGCCTTATCAAATGTGCTGCTCCGTTGATTAGTATGAGTTGAGTTTGACTAAGTAATGTTGTTCTTATACTTGTTTAGGCTTATAAATGTACTATTGCTTGGATTTGGTTGTGAGTATTTGGGTGTTGATTCTCATCACATCAATATGTGAGTATACAAATTTCCTTTTACTGTAATTGTGTTATCTATGAAGATGTTATTAGTTAACATGTTACTATATTTTTTATGCTCTTCGTGAGCATCAGAGTTATTTGTGCTCCTTGCAGGCATGAGAGTTTTTTGCACTCTTTGTGAGCATCAGAGTTATCTATGCCCTTTGTGGGTATCAAAGTTAATTGTGCTTTGTAAGAATCAAAGATATAGAGACCAATATTCGTTATTGGATCATAAGAGTTATTTGAAGAACTTTGCATGCTAACATATTATAGTATATGTTAGTTGGGTATGCTCACTAAGCTTCATGCTTACCGATGTTGTTTATTCCTTTTACAAAATCAGTTAGAGAGAAGGCTTCAGTCAGAGGGTGACGGCTCCTGTAACATCCTCGATTTGGGTCTAGCTGTTAAACGTATACATAAATGTATTTAAGTTAATTATGTTAATAAGAAGAGAATTAATTGTATATATATATGTGCTTATGTGTTTTGTGTATATAAGTATATATATTGAGAGTTGGTTAATTAAAAGAAAAGAATTATCCAGAGGCGGTGCCTCTGGATATGAAGATATATATATATATATATATGTGTGTGTGTGTGTGAAATGTTGACTATGGTCAACGTGTCAAAAGTAATCACACACACACTTTGTAAACTATCGGAATTCTCTCTACTCCTTCTCGGTTTTCTTGAAGCTTTGGAGATTTGTTGATTGAATTCAATTAAAGGTAAACGTATGTTTGTTATTAAGATTTAATGTGTATAAAACTGTTTTTATGCTTAAAAGTATGATTGAAACTCAAATCCTTGCAAAACACCATTAAGAACATGCAAAGCTTACTTTGCAAGTGGGTTTTGTTTGTTTGGTATTATTGTGTGGGTTTGATGTGTTTTTGAAGTCATACTAACGAAAATGGATGTTTTTAGAATGTGAAAATGTATAAACCATGAATGAAATTCTGGAAAATGAGCCATAAATGAAGGTGGCGGTTTCTGGGTTGAAACTGTCGGATTCCGGGACTAGAGTGTGTCGGAATCCGCTAGTTGCCCAAATCCGATGAGTGTCGGATTCCGAGACCTATTGGTGTCGAAATCCGCATATGGTCTAAATCTGAGTTGTTGTTCTAAATCCGACAAGTATAGGATTTCCTTGAGTTCATGTATAAATTGCAAGTCAAATCCGAAAGTATCGGATTCCTTTGAAAATGCCGGATTCCGACAAAAATGTTGGATTCCAATAAAAGTATCGGATTCCGATTGAGGGTCGGATTTCCAATTGCATGTCAAGGTTTCCAAGTTCATAAGTGTTGAAATCTGGTAAGTGTCGGATTTCACAATGTGTCGGATTTCCCTAATGTGTCGGATTTCTTGTAATCCGCATGAAGTATCAGATTCTTCATAATCCGATGGTTTATCGGATTTGTGTAGGATCCGGACTTTGGGACTTCCTTTGTTGGCTTTGTAGCTATTCTAAGTATGTTAAGATAATTGATGTAAATCCTAATGTTCTAGGTGAACTTGACACCCTAGACAAGGCAAGAAATTAAGTAACTATCTGTTTAAGCCACTCAGGTGACTACCGACTTCCATAAGCCTCAGTAGAGGAAGAATTATGTGTTAAGTAAATGACTAAGGATTGCCATGTTACTTTAAGTACAATGCCATGCTAAATAAATGTCATATGATTAAGTGTATGCCAGCGGGATCCAGAATTGGAACCGCCTAGTTAAATGAATGATATGTATGCTAGGGATCCAGACTGGATCCGTTATAAAGTAAGTAAATGTAAATGCATGATAAAAGAAGTAATTGAAAATGCATGCTAAGTAAATGATCAAGATATATGTATGTGTTCGCGGACATCTTCAAGCATGGTTAAGGTCAGCCGGATAGCTGGATCCCAGGGACCCTTGATCAGGAGATTCGGGATTTAACGGTGATTTGAAGAATTATGTGTTAAGTAAATGACTAAGGATTTCAATGTTACTTTAAGTACAATGCCATGCTAAATAAATGTCATACGATTAAGTGTATGCCAGCGGGATCCAGAATTGGAACCGCCTAGTTAAATGAATGATATGTATGCCAGGGATCCAGAATGGATCCGTTATAAAGTAAGTAAATGTAAATGCATGATAAAAGAAGTAATTGAAAATGCATGCTAAGTAAATGATCAAGATATGTGTATGTGTTTACGGACATCTTCAAGCATGGTTAAGGTCAGCCGGATAGTTGGATCCCAGGGACCCTTGATCATTAGATTCGGGATTTAACGGTGATTCGAGGTAACATTCCGGATCATAGGTTCTGCAGAACCACCGTGCCTTATATCATGAGGGGTAATCAGTCAGAAATGGCTGAGTTACCTAAGGAGCCTCTGGTTCCGTTAACGATGCTTGGTAGACTGCTTTATGCTCCCCTACTAGCGCGGATGGTCGTGTCTGATCCCCTGGTGTATTGGTGTTGAGTGGGACTAGTTATCCTGCAAGAAACAACTTATACCGATCGTGTCAGCACACCACAATGTGATAGGATAACATTGTATGCTTATTCCTGATATGCATGACTTACTCTGATGATGCTTATGTTATGTTTGTGCTCACTAGCTAAGTGTAGCTAACGGTGCCATGTTAACTGCTTTTGCAGATCGAAGTTAGATTGCCTGGTGAGCCGGGTCCCCTGCCTCTGGATATTTTGCTGGAACACTTATGTTGTAATAAATACATTATGGTCGGTTATTGTAGAGTAACACCTGATACTGAAACAATGTTTATTGTAAATATTTCCGCTGCTCAATGTTATTAAATCGTGATTAAGTTCACGTTTGTTTAAAAACGCAATTTTTTGCTAAAATTTGGTATATGCAAAGCCGGTGTTACAGCTCCTAGCTTCCGCATGCATTATTATTTAAAAAAAGTGTATAAAGTACATTTAAACCATGAATTGATTTAATGTAAAACTGTATTTTTGGAACTTTAATATTGTACAAGTGGATTATGAATTTTATAAAAATGTTCTATATTTGAAAAAAAAAACAAGGTCGTACAAGAATTTACAAAGCCGAGTACAAAGACAAAACTAAATTTGGAAAAGTAAAACGACTATGATTTAACCGGTCTTTGTGTTAAGTGTTTAATTTGAAATTACCTATTCTATATATGCTCATACATTTGTTACACATGCTACGGTTTATTACAGTTTATATGAATGCTTACGATTAATATGCATGCTTGAACTTAGTGGGCGGGAGTAGTTTTCCATCTTGCTCGTTGTGGATTACGAGCCTAGTAGGTATGCTTTGACCTTGTTGGATAAAAGTGTTAGCCAATGTGGGTTGGTTGGTCTTTCTAGACAGCTATAGTGACACATGTACACGAACACTACGGTGTTCATGTACTCGAGTGATGTAGGCTAACGAAGTTAGATCATACATCATGAGGGTGTGAGGAGAAGCTGAAATTGCGGTCGACTTCGTTTATACTTACACATGAACGATAACGCAGTACTTGTGGGTTTAGAATCAACATTAGGAACATCTTATCCATATGTGTACGGATATGATGCGGTATGGTTCATGATAATGTTTGGTTGATTATATGATTTGATTTGCGGATATTTGACCTATTCAGTGCCATATGGTTTGTGGGTTATTAGGAACGAGTCAAATACACTGTGGGTCGGGTATCGTATTTACACTAATGCCATATCTTTATTACGATTACAATTTTATGACTTTTAGTTATAACTTCTATTGACTCACAAGCTTGTTCTTTTGAAATTTGTGTTGTACCTGTGTAGGTGGTTTAATGATGCAAATTGGTAAGGAGGGTTACTCCTAGTGGGTAGTGGAGTCTAGTTAATGATACCAATGAACATTGTTGGCTTTGTTTACGGTTTAAAACTTTTGTAATGGTTTTTGAATGGCTACGGTAGTAGCACTGCCGTTTACTTACGGTTGGTTTTCTTCGTTTTTATGACGTTGACAGTTAATCATGTTAATGGTTTAAGACTTCGGTTGCAAGTATTTATTATTATTTAAAAAGTTTTTAGAAGTGGTGAAATTTGAAAATCTCGGCGTTACAAAAACTATAGTTGAAACTTGTTGGATTCCTATTATTTTATACGAACTTCATTCACCACTCACCAAGAGCTACCATTATTTAATGTGACAATGTAAGTGTAGTGCCCGTGTCCAGTAACCGGTTGAACATCAACGAACAAAAATATTAAGATTGATCTCCATTTTGTTCATCATAAAGTTAATTCTAGGAATGGTTGTGTTCTTTCACGTCCCTTCTAGTTCTCATTTCTCAATATGCAGATACTATTTGAAGACTTCTATCTGGTTTGAACGTTCCTTTTGACTTGCGTTCAAACTATAGGAGTGTATTAAAAGTGTATGTTGTAATATTCTAGTAGAGATGGTATCTCTTTAGTTAGGCTTTTGGGCTTAAGCCTATTCCCTTTTGCATTTAAAATGGAGTTAATTGGTTAAATGGTCCTCTAACTATCCTAAAATTAAGAGTTTAGTACTTTAACTACAAAAGTTTAATGGTTTGTCCTTTATAACTCACTTTGTTGGACTGTGGTCCTTTTTGACAGTTTGCGTATACCAAATTTGTTATCTTCAATAAATGATAATTTTACCCTTAAATTATAATTATTTAATCATATATATAAAATAAATAGTTTAACCCCCATCTCTCTCCTCTTTTCCTCACATCTTTCTCTTTCTCCCTCTCAACAATTCTCTCTCCCTCTCTCTCTTCGACCAACAACCACCACCACGACACTACCTCACACCTCTACCTCTATTGTCGGCCACCATCTCCGCCACCTCGCTTCTCTCTCTTTCTTTCTTCTTTCTATTCTTTGTTTGTCTCTCTCACCGCTATTGCTACCTCCTCCGATCAACCACCACTACCAGCCATCAACATACAATTCAACACCATCGCCATGGCCTACCGTGCACCAACAGTAACAACCGCGGCTACTTTAGTTGTGCACCATCGCTAGGGAGTTCTGTCTAGATGGTGGTGGATTTCACACCCCGAATAATGATGGTAAGGAGTAGGTTATAAGATTTGTGTGTGGGTACAAATCTAGGGTTTTTGTGTGGGGGGTCAAGATCTAAGGTTTGTGTGTGTGTGTGTGTTCAATCGAGCAAGTGGGTTTCAATTTGGTGTTAGCAAATGGTGGTTGATGGTCGATGATAGGGCGGAATGCGGAGGAGCAAGCGATGGCGAGGTGGTGGTGGTGGAGTACAATGGTGGCATCAGATGAAAACTTGAATAGAGGAGAAGAAGATGCAAGTTTTGATTCTGTAAAATCTTGTTGGGCAATGAAAACTTCAAAGTTCAGTTCCATCTTCTATGGTGGTGGTGGTCGGAAATAGGAAAGAAGAAAGGGGGAGGAGGGTGGTGGCGATGGTTAGATCTAGGGTTGAGAGTGATGGAGAGAGATCTTAGAAAGAGATAGAAGAAAGCGAGACGTATGAGAGTGTGTAGAGAGTTTCATGGTATTTTATTTTTTTTTAATGCCCTCATGTCAAGTGTACGCGAGAAGGATTTGACAGAGACCAACGTTAAAAAAAACTAAACTCGTAACAAAATTAATTGTAAAGGACTAATCATACAACTTTTTTATAATTAAAAGAACTAACCTTGTAATTTTAGGAACGTTGATACACGGTAGAAATGATTCGAAATAAACACATGCGTTTGACCCTTTTATTTTAAGAAATAAAAATATCTGATTTTTATAATAATTCTCAAAAAGTAAGAATCTTCCATCCATCTGTCATGTTACGATTTTGGATTTAAGAAACGACGACGTCTTGTGTCGTCGGGTGTGCTACTGTGCTCTCAGCTCTCTCTATAAATTACGCGAAATCTAATCATTTTTGTAGTCAACAACAAGAGATATCAATGGCGAAGAAGCTCGTTAATGGAGGTTCAGAGATCATGGCGGAAGAGGATAATACATCGTTCCTTACATCATCATCAACGCAGCAGCTGCCATTGCTGTCTCTGAATCACGTCTCCTTTATCTGCAAATCCGTCCCTCGTTCCGTCAAATTCTACAGTGATGTTCTCGGATTCATCAGCATCAGACGTCCGTCTTCCTTCGACTTTGAAGGCGCTTGGTACGAATCACGCTCTCTTTAATTTTATGCAATTGATTCATTTCAAAACCTAAGTCTACTGTCTACACACTTTGAGCATCTGGTTTTTAAAGAGATGATCGCAGTTTCTGCAAATCCATGTCAAATTAGAACGACTGCGATCGAAGCAGAATGCTGATTTTCTTCTCGTTTAATTTGCAGATTTTAATCCTAAATTGATTCGTTTTTCCACTTGATTTCGTAACATTCTAGCAGATCAATTGCAATTACGATGTGTAGCTAAAACTTAACATTCATGGTCAATTTTCTAGAAATTGTTTGTTTGATGAGTTGAAACGTACAGGTTGTTCAACCATGGGATTGGGATACATTTGCTAGAAGTGGAATCAACTCCAACGAAAACAGGTGCGATCAATACAAAAGACAATCACATTTCATTCCAATGCTCGGATATGGACCTCGTAATTAAGAGACTGGAGGAATTTGGCATCGAATATGTAACCGCGGTGGTGAAAGAAGGTGGCGTGGAGGTAAACCAGCTGTTCTTCCATGATCCAGATGGTTACATGATTGAGATCTGCAATTGCCATGTTCTCCCTGTTCTTCCCATCTCTTCATGCCCTCTCAAGAACCTCCCATCTGTTCCTCAAATCAACCAACCCGAATCATCTTTCTACGGTACGTACTGTTAGATTAACACATCCAATTCACAATTTCACTAGGCTGAGATTACTGTTCAGGGAAATCATCTGTGCTACTAAGTGTTGTTGCACTCATTGATATCTTAGACGAATGTTATTTACGTCATTTAATTGTTTAATGATTTAACCGATATGTGAGTGCAACAACACTTAAAGTTAGGTATACATGATTTACCTTTTACTTTATACATATAAACCAAGGGGAGGGTTCAAATTAGAACAGTTTTTCGTACGAGAACTGTGAGAACCAATCTTGGCCGTTAGATGAAGGGCGTGGAGGGTGCATGTAAGGAATTCATGGGTGGGCAATCCAATCGAATGAGGGGGAATTGGACGGCTAAGATTGGTTCTCGTACGAAAAACAGTTCTCGTTTGAACTTTTGCCTATAAACCAAAACTATCTTTGGTATTTGCAATTGATATGGTATATATATATATATATATATATATATATATATATGTTGATGGAAATACAGAGAAGATGGTAACAAACTCAAAAAATCACTTGTGTGGGGAAGCTGAGGCATTGATGATGGACAACCTGTTAATAGACATGATGGGCATCTCCTTTTAAGAAGAAACAGCAAATACACATGCATGAGCTATTACAAGAAATCTGTTTAGAACTACAACTATGTTCTTTTTGCAGGAAGTATTTTTATTATTAGGGTTAAGATGTTTACATGTTTGGTCAAACATAATCTATCACGTTCTCTCGTAAACATAAGAGTGAGACCTATCTTAACATAAAATAAGAAACTCACTTTTATGTTTATAAGATAACAAGATAGAGTTATCTTTGATGATAACATGAAAGGATCTTAACATTTATTATTGTTATTTAATATATTTGTATCAAGTCCAATTTATTTTTATTTTTTATTTTTGGAAAAATGACGATAAATATGTAAATGTTGATTGTGTATGTACATAAAATATTTCGAAAATGATATTTTTTTCAGAGCTTTACGAAATGATATATTGATTATATATATACGTCAATACGTGTATACATGTGCTAAATACGTGTTTTGAAAGTTATCGTTGTGACTCGATATTATTTGATTAAAATCATGACGAAGTTATTAAATTTATATATTTTATTTTTTAAAATGAGTTTTGGAGCAACTTCATAAATTGTTTTCCATTTCTTATTTTGTTTTGTAATCATAACTCAATAAAAAACCGTACTATATACACATATAGAGTTAGGATCAAATGAGAACACTTTTAAAATGAGAACATAGATAACACTTTTAGGTCTTTGATTTCATTGATCGGATGGTTTAAAAATTGTTACATTTCTTTTGGACCTTTGATTTCATTGACCGGATATTAAAAAACTGTCACGTTTTTTGACCATTTGTTTGACTATATACATGATGCATTAATGCATACAAAAGTGTTTGTGATCTGATGCATCAATACATACAAATCTTTAAATTGTTATAATTTTGATTTTAAGATTTAGAATGTAAACTTGACTTTTGGGTAGTTATAGGTGAATATGAACATAAAGAAGAAATACTAAATTACAAGTTTACCCATGTTCTTACTGTTGTGAATTTTAAAAGGGTTCTCCTTTGAACCTCACCCTATACATATATATATACACATACACACACACATAGGAGAGAGTTCATTTGAGAACTATTATTAATGTACAAGCTACGAGAACTAATCTTATGTTTAAGATAAATTTGTGTTCGATAATGAACACAGTCAAAACCATATTATGTTTAAGATAAAATTTACAATATTTAATATTGAACACACCCAAAGATTTACAAGTTTTCTAATCACTAATACTCTAGTGAACACCGTCAAATACACATTATAACCAAGTTTTTAATCGAACACACATTGTGAGCAAACAACAAATATTAACCAACATTTATTTGTTCACAAATGAACACAATACAACCAAAATCAATCTGTTACATTAACCCAAATTTTCATGTTTATTAATGGACAAATAAAAACAAATCAAAAATCTATTCCTTAATGAAGAACAAACATTAAACATCCTAACTTTTCTTGTTCGATAATGAATAATTTAAATAAAACTAAAAATTTAACTACTAAAAATAGTAAACAAAACTAAAATCTATTCCCTCTTTTCACACCCTCCTTCCATTATATAAAACTTGATTATGTGTTTAATGTGAAAATGTAAAAATAAAAAAAAATAAAAAAGAAATCAAGAAAAAAAGGGGACATATAAAGTGGAGGCGGATGAAGATGTTCATATGGAGATCTATTATTGTTTTCAATCATCCCTCAAATGAAGATCGTGGTGAGGCTCAACAACAAGATATATAAAGAGATTTCCACACTTAGTTCAGATCCACCAGTAAATTTTGATTCAGATCTACGAACCATCTATTTTTCTTTAGATTCAAGACCCGTCAAAATTTGCTTCAATTCTGTTGCCGCTAATGAGAGAGATAGACATTCCGGTGGAAGTCATTGATGGTGGGGGTGGTGATGTACACGCCGGTGATGACGACGGTCGATCGTAGTTCTTGGTGGTGACGACGATTAGGAGAAGTTCTTGAAGGTGATGGCGCTCAGACAAAGCTATTGGCGGTGATGGCGATTGCTGGCTTGGAGGCGGCAGAAGGTAGGAGTCCTACAACGGCTAAAGGCGGCGAAACATCGACTTGGTGGCGGTAGACATAAGGCCAACGGCAGCAGTTAGAAAACCACCAAAACCGCCATAAAACGGGTGGGTCAAAAAACCGGGTCAAAGAACTAAAATTCGGATTTTGTTCCTTAGACCGCGCTACTCGGGGCGCTGCCCCGGACCCCGTCGTTTAGGGGCTTCTCCCCTAATAACATTGTACTTTGAATCAAAATAAACTTAAACAAGTATGTACTCCGCACCACCTTTACTTGTTCAATATTTATCAATATTCAATTGGTCAACAAGTTCATCCATTACACTTAAATAGTTGGTAATACAATTACCAACAACTAGTGTAACCCATCTAACTATATAAGTTGGCATTTTGACGGGATATTTATGGGTTGTCGGTTTAGCATGTCTAAAAGTCGTCCATGAGCCGTTAAAAATTATAATTTCAACCTGAAGAGCTTTTATGTTTGACTTTCATAAAAGACAATGACTAGGACAGGGTCATTTTTGGTGTCCCGGGCAAAACTAACGGGCCTTTAAAATACTAAAATTTATAAAAAAAACTAAAATATATAAGAACGTTGAATAAGAAACTTATAATTGCTTAGGTTTTTCATATTCTTTATAAATCTATTTATTTATTCTCTTTGATATCGTTTTAGGTTTTCAAATTCTTTTCTTTTATTTCTTTTTTTACTACGGGATAGATGTATTTTGTAAAGCTTGATTTATTAATTAATTATAAAGTGATTCAGGTATTCAAGTAAACAAACCAATGAACTTGATATCAAGTGATTCAATTATGCAAGAAAACATAGCAGTTAACTTGATATCAAGTTATTCAAGTAACCTGTTTATTTGATAATGTAAATAACTACCAAACTAATTAACCAATTATCAATAATATTGGCTAATTTTCAAGTGTTTCAAAATTTTAAATAAGTGACACCAACAAATTTGATACTTGATATCAAGTGATTAAAGTTGCTATCAAGTGATTAAATTTCAAATAAGTGATTTAAAGTAATAAATTAATAATTGACTGAAGTATGTAAGTGATTTAAGTAACTAAAACAAATTAATGAACTAATAATCAATAACCCAAACAAGAAATGAAAAGAAAAAGAAACTTTATAGTTGTTTTATTAGAGTTTAAACAATTAAACTTTGAGGCATTGATTCTAGAATGAGTGAAGGACTCTCACTATGTGTTTCATATTCTACAACTCTTTAGGAAATCAATTATACAAATACAAATTGATTACCAACACAAGCAACAATAAACTGAAATTAATAAATAAAGATCAAATACAAATTAATTACTAAAACTCTCGAGTCTCACTCAAATCATAAAATTTGATCTCGTATGTGATACACTGATTTTAATAAAATTATTACCATCTACCAAAACTCTATTTTTTACTCTACTTAAAGGGTTAAAAAATCATCTAACTAGAAAATAAAAACAGTATACAATTGTAAGTCGCCGAAACCTCAAAATCTGAAATGCCTACTGCCTACTAAAATCACAACTCTGAAATTATAGGATGTGAATTGTCGATGATCGAATCATTCTATAGGAAATTGCCTAGTGTGTTTTGAAAAGACCGAATAATTCTGGATTTGATGATTAACAATTGGGGTTTGGTTTTGCGTTACATCATTTGCAAAGAACAAAATTGTGAAAGGAGAACCAGTCACCAACATCTTTAGATCCATAGCCAAATAGTTTGCCACAACATGATTTCGCTTTTTCTCCTCTACAAGGTTGCTATGCGTCCATGATTTCCAAGCCGATTGTTATTTCAATTTATAAGTCAACGTTTTAGATGTTGAGCCCAAGAAATTGGGCCTTTTTTCTATCTATTTGTCCATTGGGCTCAATAAACTTCGTTACATATATATATATATATATATATATGTAAGGGTTTGTGCGAAAAGTGTCTTATTTACGAAAAGTGTGAGAAGTAATTTAGGGTTTAGGGTTTAGGCCATTGATTGGTTTATGATCTTGTGGATCACATTAATCATAGTTAATAATTTTATTTAAATTGAAAGGGTAAATTAGTGAACATAAATATTATTCTCTCCCCTCTCTAATTAATTTTTTTCTTTCTATAATTAATTTTTTCGAGATATATGTCTCTCTCTAACTTTTTTTTATAATGAATGATTACTAATGAACCAGTATAGTTAAGTACCCTTTTTAAATATTCACCGTTGAACAAGCTAAAAAACTAAACCTCTTATTTAATCTGCAATTAATTAACTATTAACTTAAATCAATGAACCTATTAAAACTTCATTTTTTTAGAAGTTCAGTAATGAATAAACTAAAAAACAATTTTTTCGAAAAATATCTTAATATTCATTAATGAACAAACGATAGAAGATAGAAAAACAAAAAAGTTTTGTGCACCTAAACACGGATCTTATTTAATCACTAATGAACGAACTATTTACACTATGAACCCATTAAAATTCCATTTTTTCAAAAGTTCAATAATAAACAACCTAAAATAACCATTTTTTAAATGAAATATATTACTATTCATTGACGATGAACAATATAGAACAAAAATATAAAAAATGATTTACATACTAAATAAAAACACTAAAAGAGAATTTACATAGAAAAAGCTCATATTATAGAAACCAAAAGAACATAAGTACAGAAATAAAAGGAAATAAATTTAAATAAAAAAATTAAACCCATTTGAGGGGAGGCGGTGTTTTGGTGGAAGCGGTGGTTCAATAGTGATAAAACCCCGAAACGTTGTTCAACGGTGGTGATCTTAAAATTCAATCATACAAAATGAAAACATTTGATGATCTTCGACGGTGAAGGCTGTGGGCGTCGATCTGTAGTTCAATAGCAGCGGCAGTGTTATGTAACGACCCAAATTTATGGAAATTATTGTAATATTATTTAGACAAGTAATCGAATGATAATTATGGATTTTTATTTGTTAATAATAATAGTTATGGAGTATTATTATTATTTAAAGAAAAGAAAAAAATGAAAAAATTCTGGAAAATTGAAGATCACGATGCAACGCATCTGGGCGGCAAGACACGTGTAGGGTTACGTGTGTCAGAGTTTGCATGTTACAGGGTCACGTGAGGTGGGTGGTCACGACGCGACGCGTTCCGGCTGGTATATATATATGAGTTGCATTTAAGCCATTTTCACAAGTTGTACTCATACTCTGCTCATTTTAAGAGTGATTCTAAGGCTATAAAGTGCGTGTTAGTGTCGGGGCTTGGTAGTTGCGTGTTTGCGAGGTTCGGGAGTTGTGGTGATACCATTTCGAGATAAATTTCGACTTCGGCTTCATTTTTGAAGATCTCAAGGAGTGTTGTGGAGCTTGTAAGATTGGGATGCGACGATCCGTGTATGAAGCTCATCAGATCTAGTTCGGTGGTGATCTTTTTGTCCGGTTTGAGGTGAGTTCAGTTCTTTTACAAAACCAAGCACGAAAACAAAATCTACTTTAAAAGTATTAATGGTTTTTAAGGTGATATATCTACATATGAATGTTTATGATTGACTAACTATTGTTTGTGAATGCATGCTACCTATTTAGTGTAGATGTGCTCGTGTAGGTTGCTTAGGTGTGTGACCTTGTGAGCTGGGTACCTACGGGTAGTTTACTTATTATGATGTTTAATGAAACCGATTTGTGGTTATGTGATGAACTTGGTTTTAAACAATGGTGTATTTTGACATAATGGTGGTTTTATTTAAATGTGTGGGTAATATGGTTTAATTGTTTTAACAAATGTGATGTTTTAAAGTCTTCCGTTGCGACAAATCTGATCGAGTAGAATTTTATTTTGTAAATCTCAATTTTTGAAAACCACGGCTATTACACGTTAGGCAAAAATTCAACGATATTTAAGTAATTAAAACAAAGAACGGTAATAAAATAGTTTATCTTACATAGTTACTTAAATCGTAAATTTCTTTAAACATTATTAGAAAAAAAGTATGAATCAACTCTTATTCTTTTAATTATAAATACTCTATAAAATATCGATCTCAATAACTTCCATTATCAATCAATAAGCCTTTCTTGTAACATTTTGGACCGTAAGTTGGACTTTAACAACTTAAGTTCTGAGAAACTTATTTTTACAAATGTCACCGTTACTGAAATAATCAACAAGACTCTATATGCAATAATTGCATATACATAAACAACTATTATATAGCTAACTAACAAGCCTAACTTGTCATGTGGATCGAATGCTATATATTTTGGTTTCTCCTTGATTGTCTTAACCTCGGTGCCTCATATTTTCTTCTCAATTTCCGAACGATGAATAAGTTTTCCAAATATGTATTATTTTGGGCTTATAGAATAACTGTTTAAATATGGACTTCGTAGTATTATATTTTTTAAGTTGGTTTGAAAAATTATAACATTATATCTATATATATATATTATATGTATATGTATATAAAAAGTTGGGCCCCCTTTTAGACGTAAAACATGTGTGGTCATACTTCTTACATTCAATCATATGCACCCCTAGCGGTATGATAGTGAGGATGATACAGTAACATTTACAATTTATGTACAAACTAAGATCGATTCCAACACGGCCAGAGGCGGAGACAGAGGAGGGCTGAAGAGTGTTTGGTCTCCCATAATTAGCCTAAAGTCCTAGTCTATTACAAGACAAGTCGAACAACTTTTTATTAAATTCATCCACAAATAGATTAAAAACCCAATGTAACATCAAAATAAACAATGGAGACTGAAGCAACATTCTGCTTTAAGGGTTTGAAGATTTTCTTATTTTATTTATTTTTTCTCAAATTGTTTTTCATGAAATTTTGCTCCGCTTTCAATTTATCGATTGATATTTTATTCTCTGTTTTGCAATTCTACCTTTGCATCGTATTAATTTAAATGTAAATGTTGTTTTTTATTATATCAAAACCAAACTATCAAAGAATTTGAAAACTAGAAAAAATGGGAATAACCTATTTTACTATCTAGTTTATAGTATTGAATTATAAAATTTAATATAATAAAGAACCTTCTGTTATTGGAATCGTGAGTAAAGAGTTTGTAGTGAACAATTCTTTTTATTATTGAATCATAAATCATGAATTAACGTCATTGAATTAAGTCGTTATTACTTTAATTTTTATGATCCGAAATATTGTTATATTTAATATTTGTTATAAACATGTTAATTAATGACAAAACGATTGATTTTATGTATTATTTTAACACGTAATTTCTTATCTTTAAACGAACTTTCATTATTTATTTATCTTACAAAATAATCAAATCTTTTACGTCATTCTTATATTATGGGTATTATTATTAGTATACAAACCCCCTATTTAGAAATCCTAGCTCCGCACTGAACACGGCCCATTTATTTCTTGTTTGTTATTATAAAGGGTTCATACGCTATTAGATGTTGCGTTCATTATTTCATGTCGTGTCAAGAATTGACGTCCGTCTCGACGTACGTTAAAAGTTATAGAAAGTAAAAGGAAAAATAAAAAACCAAGAAAAAGGAGAGGAGGGGGCCGGAGGTAGCTAGGATTTGTTTAATACATTTATATGTTTCTGACATATTTCAGCATTTAAAGTTTCTTCTCAAAATTGCAAATTAATAAATCTATGGATAAAATTCAAACAAGTCAAAATTTCATAAAAATCATTCAAGTGAATTTGAAGATATAAAAAGACTATTGGGCAATTCATTGAAAGTTCTTCTTTCAAAAATAAAAAAAATGTTTAATGATTTAACTTATTTTATATATTTTTTAACAATATACATACGCATCTCCTTAAACTACACAGTGCCCACAATTGAGGCTTGAACTTTTAACGTTGAAAAGAGAATAACACATTAAAGACAACTTGACACCGATCAAGAAACCTTGGTATTTAACTTATTTTTTAATCCTGTTTATTTGTTTAAACAATTAAATATTTGTTCTCCTTCCCTTATATTTCCAAGGTTTAATTAGGCCATCCGTTATACGGGTAGCATCTAGTAACCCAAGGAACACCAAAGCGCCTACATCGAGTAGGCCATCAAGTAAGCTGTAGCGGGTATACAAACTCGATCGAGTAGGCTGTTATTTTCCCACCCCCCCCCCCCCTATCAACTTTAATTTTTTTAATATAAAAATTAAAAATTAAAGTGGGAAAAATTTGGGTAAGAAAAGGGAAGGTATAACACTTGATTTTGGGTAGGGTGAAGGAAATGAAGGAGTGAATGATATGGCGCTGACGTGGCATTGGATAAGGGAAAGGAAAAAGGAAGGTATAACTTATGGTTTTAGTAGTATCATATACCCTTGTTTGTATCATCATTTTACACAAGAAATATACAAATCATTAAACATTGGTGATGACCATCTTCATTAAATTTGCATTAAAGTGTAAATAAAAATTGATCACTCTTGTATTATGTATTTATAAAAATATATATCACATGTGCTCATATAGAAGATAAATTATTAAATTTTTACTCCATAACCATTTTTTACATAAAGACTTGTTAGGTTAAAAACAATTGGTGACAAAATATCTAGTTATTGAAGATGTGGATAGGTACAAAATATCTATTAGCTCAGCTAGCTTGACTTTATCATATATTTTAGAAAACCAATTAAATCAAATATTTATTCTATTTATATAATTCTATAATGTTAAACGTAAAACATTTAGCAAAATACATTAACCAAATGTTTGATATTGCTTCACATTTAAAAAATAATGTTTTCAAAAAAGAGGTGTGAACATTCTTCTTCAAAAACATGTTTATTGAAAAAGGTTAATTATATTTTTGGTTTATGTGTTTTGTTGAAAATTACCGAATTGGTTTGAAAAAGTTATGGGGTTAGTCTCTAACCTTCTATTGACCCGATTTCATTGCACTTTTGGTTTCCTCCCCAAGCGGAGTTGACAAATTTACGGTTATCTCATTATTTTATTCATTCAATTTAGTTTTGGTTGATTTTATAATATTAAATGACATTTTATATGTTCAAAAAAGACATTCTCTCTCTTTACTAGCACATAAGTACCCTCACCACCATCCTCAACCAAAAAAAATCTCCGGCAAACACTCCTCTGTATCGAGATGTAGCCACTTGACAACGAAGACATATGGCATCACTGTCATTGCCATCCTTGCTACCACCGTCTTTGCCATCCTTGTCAACCAACATCGATGTCGCTTACTAGGTTACATGATCAAGATCTACACTTTTAAGGACGTGCTCCTCATTTTTGTTAGATAATCACCACATCAACTCCAATCAATTTGTGTATTCCCTGAATCTGTTTAAACAATCACCACCCTCGTCAGGCTTCTTTGTTTTTTCTTTATTCCATTGTTCTTCAAGCGATATGGGAGTGGGGGTTTGGATTGATTTAGGGTTTGAATTGTGATTCTTTAAATAGATTTAAGGTTTGTTAAAATAGAATCAAGGCAACATTTTAGTTGTGATTGTTTAAACAATATAGGTTTCGGTTATGATGGGATTACAATGACTAGCGTAGGTATGTGTCTTTAATTTGTGTATTTTGTTGTTCCAAGATCTGGGTCATAGATGCGTTCTTATTATTCCCATATTGGGGTGGTTGATATCGTCAAATTCAGATATATATTATAAGCGATATCTGTTTTATTTTAGCCTTTTATTGCTCTTAAATAAGTCAAATGATACTTAATATCTTTAATTGTTGGTTTTCAGGTTAAAAAGGCGGAATATGAAAAGTATTGAGCAAAAACCGAAAAAACTGAAGAAAATAAGAAAAGCTGTCCGCGCCGACACACCTCCACTGTTTTGATCATATCTCATTCATACGAACTCGGATTGAGGTGATTCAAAAGGCCACGGAAATTAGACTCAGAGGGCTACAAATTCACTTTTATGGTCAAAGTCTAAAAAAGCAAGGTCGCGGCGCGACGCGACCTGATCAGTCAAAATTCAAATTTTAAAAGAGTTTGGATCGAGTTAAACTCACCCGTCGCGACGCGACGCCCCTGTTTTCAGTTTTCTATATAAAAGAACATCCAGATCGGTTCTGGGGTGAACAACCCAACTTATTCTACCCAAATACTGCCAAAACACGTCCAAAAGCATTCTAGGAGCTGTGGAGCTCAGATTTGGAGGATTGGATCTTTGATTTTGAACATTTCGGCTTTGGATCATCCTGGTTTTATCATTCTTTCT
Organism: Dittrichia graveolens; assembly: GCA_038502395.1. Lineage (NCBI taxonomy): Eukaryota > Viridiplantae > Streptophyta > Magnoliopsida > Asterales > Asteraceae > Dittrichia > Dittrichia graveolens. Next base: position 72,049,333 of record JARJIL010000005.1, on the reverse strand, counting down.
TATCCATCTTCTGTTTTTTTATGTTTATTAATTTTCAGAAGTTTATTGGGATGTTTCTTGACTGATATTTCCTGTTTTCCTCCCTAGAGGAGATGAACCTCAATAAAATTGATTAATTTATGTTAATTTGAACATGTTTGCTATATAATTTGTCTTGTATTGCTTAATTGATGATCCACATGTGTTTTGGTTTCTGTTTTTAGAGTTTATTTACTGAGTTTGCATGAGTTGGAGGACCAATCCACTTGTGTAACTTGAATCTTGATTGTTTAGGACCAATAGACAATCTAGACTAGTGATAGACCAATCCTAGGTTAAACTTCTAAAAAAGGAAATTTTAATATGTGTGATGAATATATAATGATCATTTATATGTTAATACATGTTTTGTTAACCTAAACAAACATAAAGATTAAGTCTTTCTTGACACGAACTTAAAATCGGCTAATTATGTGTTTTGATCAATCTTATGACCATAAGGTTTGTTAAAACCATAATTATAGAGTTATAATCTGACCATGAGTATAACTAATATATGAATCGGTATATAGTGATTATATGTCCATTGCACGCATTAATTGAATTAATTAGCTAAAAAGAGGTGAAATCGAGTCTAGGGAGGGAAGCCTTTGAATTAATAAGTTTAAATCCGTAAAGATATCTACTTTTGTCTCTCTTTGGATTGCTTTTGGAGTTTAATAGTGTTAGTAGTAATTTAGAGTGATAAAGTTTGAATCTTTATTGATAAGATTCTAAATTCCCTTTTTAGTTGTTTTATTTAGTTTAATATTTAATTAGTAGAGTTATATTAAAATCATACTCGTTCCCCTTGTCTTCGACACCCGTACTTATTTACTATACTAAGATACGATTAGGTTCTCTTGCCTATTTGTGTTGTAGTCGTACTAAATAATTCAGATTATATAAATTTAAAACTGGTACGCTACACGCACATCAATGGTGGTGGACGAAAATATTCCCTGGTGAATTGGACCAAAACAAGGTAGAGAAGGGGGAGGTGTTTGTGGTCATGTGGCTAGTGTTGTTGGAGATGGTGAGCTTGGCCAGACGTGTAGAGGTGTTTGGTTGAGAAATAGAGGAGACTTGATACGTAGAGAGAAGATGGAGAAGGTGGTGATAGCTATGGTGTTTGGGGTAGATGGAGGTGGGTTTGTGAGTGTGGTGGCCAAACTTTATAGTCGCGGCCTGACAACGTAATGGCGATAGGGATGATCGCCGAAGAAGGTGGTCAAACTAGGATGCTTGTTTCAAAGTTAAAAAATAATTAAAATCCTAATAAAAGTTTCTTAATATATTTTTAAGAATCTAAATATTATTTAATAAATATAAAACTACATAAAAAGAAAGAAAATGGTAAACTTGTCGAATCAAGTTTGAAAATGACCAAAAGGATAATAAAATTGACTCAATAAAGACTAAACCCGTAATTTTCAGACATAGAAACCAAATTCATAGTTTTTATCAATTCATTGCAACCAAAGATATAATTAACTCTAGGATAACACACTATTACATCTTTAAATAGAATAATCAACATTATTTTATCATTAATAAATCATAAAATGTGAACAAGAATTTTGAAACATTAACCCGAATACACGAAGAGTACTACGTGTATGAATATTGAATAATATATAATTGATAAGTTGCTACAAAATAAAAAGTTAAAGAACTTATCAAAATAGATTTTATTCTTTTCAATGTGGTGGGTCCACTTTGGCTTTATAAGAAAAGGAAATGGGACCGGATCATTATTATTGGTTTAATAGTTTATTATTAGGAGATGATCATGATAATGATCATGTGATTCACGATTGTTAAAAAGTTTGGACAAAAATTAGTAGGGTATGATCAAAAGCTTTATAATTAATCGGTATCTGGTGTTTAGATGTCCCGTAAAATTATGAATTTAAGTCATGTTATGGATAAAAATAGTATAAAATTTACGATTAAGTTAATGATGTTTGTGTTTAGCCGTTCAAATAAAAGTAAGGGATGGATAATTGCACTCCTTATCTTATAATTTATATAAAAGGGTTGACATACTGATAGTCATGTGTATATGAGAAAGAGTGGACTACACCCAATTAAAAGTGTTTTCTTATACGCTTTTTTATTATTCGAGTTTTGCGGGTTTACTTTTTTTCAACAAATTGAATATCATATAGTCCATATATTTAATGAACCAAATAGACCCTCTAACATAATTTGAATTTAGGGACCCAGTGGGAATTAAATTCTAATTGTTAATAAACAATGTGTTAACTAAGAAATTAGCATAAAAACTAAGGAATTTTCCTATATTAAATGATTTTGATTCCTTATTTAATTAAATTATAGGAAAAGCTAAAATTTTCTAATAATCGACTAACTGAGATGTTAACATAATGTACAAACTTAGAAATCAAGACCTAGATAACTAGATATTATTGGATTACAATCAAGAACACCACATACTTTCAAACCTCAAGCGCTGGGTCCAGGCTTGAAGTTATACCAAAAATGGAATGGGAAAGTCATTCGAAAATGAGAAACAAATCAAGCACATTCACATATACACAAATCAAAAATCAAAATCAAGAGCTCTCTATAATTCGAAATGCAAATCGGCGATATACACGATTCAGACTTAAACTTAGCTATTCGTCCGCTTCCTTTCAGGTTTTCAATTCATGGCTTTCGGATGGAAGCTTGGCTATAGTTGTACGAGACAGTTGGTACTCCAGCACAACAAATTTCATGGCTCCAAACCCGGCAACCCGTCTTGCTACCAAATTGGTTCACTTGAAGAACTGCCATCAAATCTTGAAGAAAGACAAGAAAAATAAAGAAAGCTCCTCGTTTCAAAAGGCTCAATGAAAAGGCTTTCTTCATGGCAGCAATTGTTGGATAAATCCCAAAATGAACTTTCAAAATGGTAGGCCTCTTTCCTATGTGCTACTAAAAGATTAACACTTTGTAAGTCAATCCTTAGTACCCTAGGAGCCTATCTTCCCTATGTGATAAAACTAAAAGTTGTCACCCAATGAGTAATTGTATATACATAGACTAGGGTGTGGACGCAAAATATATTAGAGTGTTCATACATTTACCCTTTCAAAATTATTATTATTATTATTATATACTTAATAAGTTACTATTAATGGGCTTGTAGCTTAGCAATATCAACCATATCGATAAGATGTTTCTAAGGTTGTAGTTCTAGTTTCATAATGATCAAATTTGTAGATTTAAGTGTAGAATTAAAGGGTACGTATGTTAGCAGTTAAAAAAATATTGATCTTTTTTCATAGGCAAGCAACAAATTTAGATGAAAGTGAAAATAACGAACTTGTGACATTTAATATGATATCATCCATACTAGCGTTCCAATAAATAGGTTTTACAAGTACAACCATTAACCATATATGAAAATTTGAGAAGTGCTCCATCCATCTCCTCCATTTAAAGCAAGCGGAGTGGTTAAGGGTTGGGTAGAGGATGAGGATCGAGAGCGTGGTGATTAATAAGTGGCCACGCCACAGCGCCGTGGTGGAGGCATCTGGGAATGGCTCTGCAGAGGTTGGATGTGTGTGATGGTGATAAATGGGCCGACGACCATCTCTCTTTCCTTTTTTTTTATTTGTTTGATTTTTGATTGGTTAATGATTATTATACGAGTCTTAAAATTTGATATGGTGATTAGTGACCGTTATGGGACTAGGTAGTGGTCCAATGGATTGAATAGTAAGAGTAAGAAAGCTTAACTGACGTTATAATGAGGACATGGAGTATAAAGGTTACAAACACTCTTATATAACTATCATGACATTTTGATAAGTTAAACTTGGAAAAGTGTATAGTTTTCTACTTGTATAAGCAAGTAGTATTTCTATCTTTCTCCACTTATATAAATGACCTGTCATAATAGAGCCCACCATGAGACAACTTGTTATTAAGTTCACCAGTCAATATCTCATCTCCATAGACATGTGGTGTATTTTTATACCATGTAACAAATTCCATAGTAATTTTGTTAGCTCACACAATATAGTTTTTTAATTGAGAGTTAGATTCTTCTTTTGGAGAAATTTTATATATTTTCATATAAGTACCACCCTCTTACTTATATATATATATATAAAGAAATATTCCATTTATTACTATACGATATTACTACTTCATCTTTCTACTTACTAAATAATAACAAGTGGAATCCACTTGTTCTCTTTCTCTACATCCTCTCTTGATTTTGATACTTGTCTTGATCTTATGAGTAGGAGGATACGTAGGAACACAAAATAGAAGGATATAAAACCTATCAAAGAGGTGATATATCCTCCTACTATTTCTTCTTACTTATCCTCCTACTGATCATAATATCAACACATGTGTCAAAATCAATAGATGGGTGAGGAAAACGAACTAGTGAATTTCACATGTCATCTTATAATGAGTAAACGGATAAAGTAAGTAAAAATGGTATCGTTTTTCAACATGTTATATATAAATTCGTGAATATGAAGTTCTATTCATAATTCACATACGATCATGACAAATTAGTTAGGAGAGAAGCATACATAAACTAATATTGACATGTTCCCCACATGCTTTCTTCAATAATGTATATTCACTTTTATTTTAGTGGTCATCCAATAATCCAAGTGTATATATCACACTTCTACTTAAAACTAGGGATGTAAATGAGCAGAGCTACTCGTGAGTTATTCGAGCTTGGATCGTTAAAAGCTCGAAACGAGCCGAGCATTAACGAGCTGGAGCTCGAGCCTAGATAAAAGCTCATTTAATAAACGAGCCGAGCTCGAGCTCTAAAGAGTGGGCTCGCGAGTTTAAACGAGCCTAAACGAGTTCCACATATATAATATAATTTATATTTTATATGTTTAATATTTAATAATTACATATATCATTTTAATAAAAATATCAAAATAATACCCGAGCCTAAACGAGCCGAGCCCGAGCTTCATAAATATTAAACGAGCCAAGCTCGAGCTCAACATCATAAGCTCTAAACGAGTCGAGCTCAAGCTTAAAAAGTCCTAAACGAGCCCGGCTCGATAAGTGTCTGGCTCGGCTCGTTTACATCCCTACTTAAAACTTGCTAAATTCCATTTCAAGCTCAATAGAGAACCTAGGTTTAATGAATTATAACATAATGAAAGTTGTTAGTTACCTTTAAACATAATATAACACTACTTATTAATCTTTTTAAGACAGAATTATTATATATAGTGAAGATCAAAACTACATATTTAATTACAATAATAACAGTACTCAGTTTTATCTGGACGATTATATAAATATGTGAATATAATATATAGGCTTAATGATTTATGATGAAATAATCAATGTTGTTGTTACTTTTACACATAACACCACTTATTAATCTTTTTAGGACAAAATTATTATTTATAGTGAAGATCAAAATTACATATTTAATTACACCAATAACAATACTCAATTTTATCTGTATGAGTGTATAAAAATAAGATGTAGAAATGAATTATGGTGACATAATCAATGTTGTTGTTACCTTTAAACATAACACTACTTATTAATTAATCTTTTTAAGACAGAAGTTTTATATGTAGCATATGTAAATTAGTATTGACATGTTCCCCACTTGCTTGCCTCAATTAAGAATTTAATAAGCCGAGCTACTCGTAAGTTATTCGAACTTGTATCGTTAAAGGCTCAAAACGAGCCAAGTTTTAACGAGCTCGGGCCTAGATTAAAGTTCATTTAATAAAGGAGCCGAGCTCGAGCTCTAAAGAGTGGATTCGCGAGCCTAAACGAGCTACATATATAATATAATTTATATTTTATATGTTTAACTTTTAATAATTATATATATCATTTTAGTAAAAATATCAAAATAATACCCGAGCCTAAATGAGCCGAGCCGGAGCTTCATAAATATTAAACGAGCAGAGCTCGAGCTCAACATCATAAGCTCTAAATGAGCCGAGCTCGAGTTCGAGCTTAAAAGGTCTTAAACGAGCCCGGCTCGATAAGTGTCTGACTCAACTCGACTCGACTCGTTTACATTCCTAACCATAATATAATGTATATTCAGTTTAGTTTTTGTGGTCATCCAATAATCCAAATTAAGTGTATATCACACTTCTAATTGATATGCTTAGAGTTTCTTCTCTTTGAGGAGTTATATTTTTTCTAATAACTAAACGATGACATGTCTTCTTTATTATATTCTTTAATTTTGACACTTATTGTAAATAATAAGTGTTTGAATTAAAAAATAAAATAGGATAATATAAAACCTCTTTTTTTTTTCCTAACTTGTTGATCCCTCTCCATATTGGTACATCTAAAGTAGTTTCTAGTTATTTATTAATAAAAAGTTCATAAATTCATAATAAATATCTTGATACCTCAGATATTTATACAACAACTACTAATAATAATATTATAATAATAATATAATATAATATAGTTATACTTCATTGTATAGCTAAAAACAACAAACAACGCGTATGGTCCCTCATTCTTGCAACCTTTAATTATTTTTGAAGAGCAGCAAATTTTAATGTCTAAAATCATTTATGAGTTTAGTTTTTGAAAATGTATTTAATTTGTCACCTCTTGCTATTATATATACGAAATATTGTACGAAGACGGTGTAGAACTCCAATTTGTTGGGGTGAAGTGGGGCAGAAGGAGCTCGGAAATACATAAGTGGTACAGAAAACAACCGAGAACATTTAAAAAATCCGAGAAAGGCTACGTGCAGCACAAAGTAGACAAAAAGGCTATGCGGATAGACACTTGTCAAAACTAGAATTTCAAGTTGAGGACTACTTTCTACTTAAGGTTTCACCTTGAAAAGGAGTGATTCTCTTCAGAAAGATGGGAAAGTTGAGTTCAAGATTTATTGGACCTTTTGGGGTTATAGCACGTGTCGGGAAGGTAGCATACAGATTGGAACTACTAGAGGAGTTTTGCATGATTCATCACACTTTTCATATGACATTTATGAAAGTGTTTAGCCGATGAAACGACCCTTGTGCTTATAGAAGACATTGTGGTGGAGGATAAGTTGAATTACGTGGAGAGACCAGTGGAAATCTTAGAATGGAAGGTTAAGACCTTGAGAAATAAGCAGACCGACATGGTTAAAGTTCGGTGGGAACACCGTAGGGGGTTAGAATGGACATAGGAATTCGAAGAAGAGATGCAATGGAATTACCCAAGATTGTTTTGATAGTGATTTCGGGGACGAAATCGTGTCCAAGTGAGGGAGAGTTGTAATACCCACTTCAATTTGTAATAAAATATTAATTATTGATTTACCAAGTTTTATTGGTTAAATTGGTGTTTGAACCTTTTTGTTTTAAAAGAGTATGTTAAATGGGTATTTGGAGTGTTTGGTTCTAGGAATAAGGGAGGAGGGTATAAATACAATTTGTAGGCACAACAATGTGGAAGGAGGCATGAAATGGGACTGTTCCATCATCTAATGATCAAAGAAACATCGTGTTAGCATCTACAATCTTCTATGAGTCTATAGGAGTTGATTTATGGGAGTTTAATATGTGTTTAGTAGGGTTTTGTTGAGCTCTTTTCCTTTGTCGAGTCGTAATATCCACCGAACCCTGTTATCGATCCTAAGTCACCAAAAATTCGTTTATAATGGAGTTTTGCAATGGAAAATGGTTTGTAACCTTCATACGATCCTATTGTGACTAGAGTCAATTAGATTGAACAAGTTTTGAGGAAGTGAGATGTGTTTGTCCTGTGCGTCGAACCAAACGAGAGAAACAGAAAAAGAATCGGGATTAAAACTTGATGATTCAATGAAATTCCAATTAAATTGGCAGGATTGATGTTAATGATGTATAGAAACCATTGCAACAAGAATTTCGCATTTTAGTTGAGTATTTAGAGACATTGAATCTTCTAGTGCATCGGATGGTGTTCTTCAATTGTGAAGCACTTGCTGCTTGTCTATACTCGATCGCCAAGTATATGTTGTTGTTTCTTTCAGATCGCCAAGGGGTTAAGTCTTGAAGACTCCCAATCGCCAACCTTTTGTACACAATCGCGAAGCACTTGTTGCTTGTCTATACTCGATCGCGAAGTACTTATAAGCTACTTTATGGATCACCAGGTTCATCATTGTATTGAACTAAGTATGTGGTGTTAGTTTAATATTAAGGGAAATTTATTATTGTAGGTATTCGCCATTAAACGCGTAATTTCCGGCTGAGTAAGCTGTCACATATTTTAAACCACAAGCAGGTGAGTTAAATTAACTTACTTCTTGTACCGAGATATGTAATGTGATGTGCATGTTATTGATGTATGAATTACGTGTTATGGCTTATGATAAGTATATATGTGTTAACTATTATATTATGTGAAGTGTAACCAACCAAGCCTATGTGGCTAGTTGTGGCAGATAACATTACTAAAGGTAGAACCTATGATAAGTCATATTAGGTGGTGCCTGAAATAGGCATCAAATGGGTGGGACCCGAGATGCGACAGTGAGCGAAGCCAGTGTGAAGTTGATGGAATTGACTTGGAGAGAATTTAACCACAACTTGGCTCGATCTTTCAAAGAGAAAGGAAATAAATGCAAACGGATGACATCTTCAGAGACGCCATTGATCTTGAATGTATCACAGATCTCGAGAAAACTTCGAATATGAGCATTAGCATCTTCGTCTAGCAAACCATGGAATTGAACGAAATTTTGGACCATCTGAATTACATTCTGTTTGATTTTAAAGTTGTTTGCTATCACCGCTGGTCGAATAATGTTGTCCTGTGTATCAATGGAGCCTGCGTGGCAGTGCACTAGGATGTTATTTGTTTCATTTTCACTCACACGAACTATCACTAGGATGTTATTTGTTCCATGACATCTATGGTGACGTGTAAGAGTGATGTTAACTCACTAAGTTTTGTACTTACCCATCGTTGATTTATATTTTTTTCAGATGGAATGTCTTCAGCGTGACGGCAGCGGCGGCAGTGTCAAAAGATTTTGCTTACATCCATCTTTAAAGCATTATTCGTGACAATTTATATTTTTGTTTTCTGATGTTAACTCCTTTTCGAGCACTCTGATACGATTGTAATTGAGTAAATTGATGAGAATGTTCTACGCTTCTATGATTTTAATTATTAGTGTGTTGAAATATTTACGTATAATTTTTTTTTCAAAACATTACACATACGAAATCCACTAACTCTTTTTTTTCATCATCGTTATTAATTTTATCACTTACGATAATTTACTAGTCAAAGAATAAAAATATCAGGCGAGTGGTTTGGTGTTTGCCATTAAAAGCACGTGACAGCGTGTCCCAATTTTTATTAATTATTTAAATTATTTAAATTTATGATTTGTCAACACGTTGGATCTGATCGTACGCTTTAATATTTATCCACCCTCTCACATTTCATTTCATTTCATATTTTTTTCTTCTATAAGTAGGTGAGCGTTTCAACGAATAATAACATATACACACACTACACCTACTACAGTACTACTACTATCAGTACTTCCACCATTTTAGCTTTTTTCAGTTTCATTAATGGCGAAGCAGTTTGTTAATGGCGGACTAGAGGCATCATCATCTTCATCGCAGCAGTTGCCTCTATTGTCTCTCAATCATGTCTCCTTTATTTGTAGATCTGTAAGCAGATCCGTCAAGTTTTACAATGATGTTCTCGGATTTGTTCTTATCAGACGTCCTTCGTCCTTCGATTTCGAAGGCGCTTGGTGAGCATCTGTTTTCTATATCTCCTGTGATTTAAGTCTTTGTAGTTATTCATTCAAATGTACGTTGTTCTGGACTCATAAAGTCTGAAATCGAGTGCTCGCTTTCGTGATTATGATGTGATTTGTAGTTTTTTGGACCTAAAATTGATTTCGTTTGCCAAATCGGATAATTGTTTTTGTAATCGATTTTTACTGGAAAAAAAAAGTGAAAATCGATTCAAAATGTACGTTGTTCTAGACTCAAAGCGTCTGAAATCGAGTGCTCGTTTTCGTATTTTTTTAATACCTAAAACTGATTTCGTTTGCCAAATCGGAGAATTGTTTTTGTAATCGATTTTTACTGTGCTTAGCTGGGAACAAAAGTGAAAATCGATTCAAAATGTACGTTGTTCTAGACTCAAAGCGTCTGAAATTGTGTGCTCGTTTTCGTATTTTTTTTTTTTATAACTAAAATTGATTTCGTTTGCCAAATGGGAGAACTGTTTCTGTAATCGATTTTTACTGTGCTTCGAGTGAAAAAAAAAGGTGAAAATCGATTCAAAATGTACGTTGTTCTAGACTCAAAGCGTCTGAAATTGAGTACTCGTTTTCGTAATTTTGATGTAATTTTGTAGTTTTTTAACCTAAAATTGATTTCGTTTTCTGAATTGGAGAATTGTTTTTTGTAATCGATTTTTACTGTGATTGGGGAAAAAAGTGAAAATCGATCATGAAGTACAGCTTTTACAGGTGATAATAGTAGAAATCAACGAAGACTTAAATTATGTTGATGAATTGTGTAACAGGTTGTTCAACCATGGAATTGGAATCCATTTGTTAGAAGTGGAGTCAACTCCAACGAAGACAGGAGTAATCAATCCAAAAGACAACCACATTTCGTTTCAATGTACAAATATGGATCTCATAATCGAGAAACTAGAGAAATTGGGTGTCAAATATGTAACCGCGGTGGTGAAAGAAGGCGGCATGGAGGTGAACCAACTGTTCTTCCATGATCCAGATGGTTACATGATCGAGATCTGCAATTGCCATGTTCTCCCTGTTCTTCCAATCACCTCTTGCCAGCTCAAAAAGCTCAAACCTGTTCCACAAACCAACCAAGTGCAATCCTCCATTGAAGGTATGTTAATCAATGGCATACACTTCTCACTATTATGTAACACTTGTTCATATTAAACTTAAGGATGATTTCTAACATCTTTGATTTGGTGATGTTTATGAAAATGCAGATAACTTAAGATCCAAGAATTACTTCTGTGGAGAAGATGAGGGGTTGATGATGGACAATTTGTTAATAGACATGATGGGTATCTCCTTCTAAGAGCAAATTCATGTAAGATTCATTTGTATTTTTATTATTACTTTCTCTGAGATGTTTCTTTTAATTGAAGAGCAGCCTTTTGTATGTAATTGTGTAATAGAATGGGGGAAGAAATGCTCATTTGTATAGATGGCATTTTGTGTAATATGTAAGCATATGTTCTTAGAGTGATTCTTGATTCTTTAATCCATTGCCTTTTGGGCTTGATTTCAATGCCCTTTGAACATCTCAAACTGCCAAACACAAAGTAACAAACTATCTCAACAACTTCGGCATCAAAATTTACTTTTTGCTCTCCGACACGGTTAAACCTAACCACTTTACGCTCCGATGAATCTTACCAAAACACATACACTCCAAACTAAAACTCACTCACTCTCTTTCGACCTTTACGCCGTTAAACCTAACCACTTTACGCTGCGATGTAACTAATTACCAAACACATGCACCGCTGGCTCGTCCTCCGGCTGTCATCCTAATAAGGCACAAGGGAACCATAGTTACAACAACACATCTGAAGCTCACAACATTCAAAAAGTACAAAATCACATGGCTTACATGGCACTCGAGTACTACATGGCAAGAGTTTAGTTAACTGTGACAAAATGTAATTAACTCAGATTAGGCAGTTAGTTAATTACGTAGTTAGCATTCTGTTAGTAATCCGTACGAATGGCAACGGGGCGAGGATTGGTCCCCCATCCCGAACCCGCTTAAAACATCGCGGGGAAACGGGTATCATCATTTAATATAAATGTGATTAAATGGATAGCACTGTGGAGATACTCATCAAAGTAAAACTGTGATTTTTCACCATGTAGATCGTCACCGTTAAGATTTTACCAAGAGTTTTAGAAAATGATCTTATAACCTTATTTAAAAAAAAGGATGATGACATCATCCTTTTCAAATAGGAATATATTTGCGACCATCTTATTTTTATTAACGTTTTGATAAAAATTTTATTGTAGTATGACACTTTTTTAAAATTAGTATATTCTTAATTTTTTGTTATCCATTAATAGTAGTGGGTATGTAATTTTTTGTTTAGCCGGGAGGTTTTTTTTGGGATCATGGTGATAAGCTAATTGATCAACTTTAATATGCTATTCAAAATGTTTAGTTATTGATTTTAAAACATCTTATCTTAACCTCATTCATCTGCTCCAAAACGACCTTTATTGAAAGAGCATTAAAAAGAAAGAAAGAAATCTAGTGTGATTCATTCTATACATAATCTGTTCATAACAATTCAATAACAATTGAAAATGATAGAACAAGTTCACGGATTCCTTTAAATGATATATCTAATAGTGCGTTTAATTTCAAATTAGAAATTAGTTTAAAATTTACATAAAGTCTAGTAGATTTATATTTATTTTATATGCTTTATGATGAGAGTATATATATACATATATATATATATATACATATATATATACACACTAGCAAGATACCCGCGCAATGCTGCGGTGGCAAGTAGTTTCTATTTTACATAAACTATTTTATTAATTTTAGAAATAAATTCTAAAAGATATTAAAATAAGAAAAAGATTTATATTTATGAAATAAGAAGAGAGAAGTTAATAAGATTTTGAAAATTTTGTTGATATGGGTGGATAATTGTGTTTGTGTGAGAGGGTGTTTTAATGTTAAAGAGATATTTTAAATAGATAAAAAGTTAAAGTAAATTAGGAGAGAGAATGAAATGGTTAAAAAGGGTATTTTAAAGAGATAAAAAATTAAAGTAAATTATGAGAGATAATAAAATGGTTAAAAATAGGTATTTTAGTACATTCAAGTTACTTAAAATTAAGAGTTTTTAAGTTTATAAATGCATTATAAAGGAGTAAGATATATATATATATATATATATATATATATATATATATATACTCGTGTAAATATATAGACATATGATTGAGTAAATGATTTCATTGTCATTTTATAGTCACTAATCGTTTTAATCTTCGGATGATTTTCAATAGATATATTAAAGTCAATGAAATTTTTAAGTAAAATTAAAGATATGAATTACAATAAACAAATGAACTTGAACTTAATGTCATGATCAACATTGTTTCTCGAATCTGCCGCTATAATTGTTTGTTAATCGGAATTGTTTTAATTTATTTCTAATTATTTTTACTATACGTGTTAGTATTCTTTAAAGCTATTTAGGTTTAAATTTGATTTATATCATCCCCGTGTTGACACACGGGTCGCTTAGCTAGTTATACTAAATTATACAATATTATCCTATACAAACATATCTAAACGGACATTAAAGTCTTAGAGAATTTAAATGCATCTAAAGTATCAAAACCAAACAATCTAAAGATTAAAATTAGGTTGTATAAAAGTGTATATATAAAAATTTTTATATTTTTTTATTAAAAATTAATTTATTGTATATGTATGTATGTATGTATATATATATACTAGTGGGGTACCCGTGCAATGCGACGGCGACGAATAAAGAAGAGGTTGTGATGAGTTTTGTGCAGAATAATCACAAAGAGCTAATATGAGTTTGTGAAAATTCTTTGCGAGATGAAGATAATATGAGTTTGTGAAGATTCTTTGCGAGAGCCACTTTGAAATTAAGAATTAAATTGCTAACTCTGATTTATTTGTCTTTCAGTTTGTTGAAAGAGTTTAGTTGCATGACTGAATCATGAAGTTGCTGATTATATGTATGTATATATATGTGTGTGTAATGTTTCATAGTTCTAATTATTATGTAATTGAGTTAGAATGTAATGTTTATAAATTTCAACTCTTTGACTCTTTCATTTGTTTGGTGTTTGTGAAATCTCTTGAACTTGATTTATTGAAAACAAGAATTTAGGTGATCTCATGAATCAAAAGTTAATATTAAAATTATATTATTAGACTTAATTCAGTTATAAATATGGTGATCTCATGAATCAAAAGTTAATATTAAAAATATATTACTAGACTTAATTCAGTTATAAGTATGGTGATGTCATGAATCAAAAGTTAATATTAAAAATATATGGTTAGAAATAATTCAGTTAAAGTATTGGTTTAAATTCATTAATTGTCGGTTATGTTTTCAATATTTATTTGTTTAAAATCATTAATTGTGGACTTAAAGGAGTGGTATTTTAGTAAATTTACTCTTCTTAAAATTAAGAGTTTTTTAGGTAGTAGATGCATTATATAGGAGTAAAAAAGATTCTTTGCGAGAGCCACTTTGAAATTAAGAATTAAATTGCTAACTCTGAGTTATTTGTCTTTCAATTTGTTGGAAGAGTTTTGTCGCATGGCTGAATCATGAAGTTGCTGATTAAATATATGTATGTATATGTGTGTGTGTAATGTTTCATAGTTCCAATTATTATGTAATTGAGTTAGAATGCAATGTTTATAAATTTCAACTCTTTGACTCTTTCATTTGTTTGGTGTTTGTGAAATCTCTTGAACTCGATTTATTGAAAACAGAAATTTAGGTGATCTCATGAATCAAAAGTTAATAAAAAATATATTATTAGACTTAATTCAGTTATAAGTATGGTGATCTCATAAATAAAAAATTAATATTAAAAATATTTGGTTAGAAATAATTCAGTTATAAGTATTGGTTTAAATTTATTAATTATCGGTTATGTTTTCAATATTTATTTGTTTAAATTCATTAATTGTGAACTTAAATCAGGGGTAAAGGAGAGGTATAATGGAGGGGTATTTTAGTAAATTTACTCTTATTAAAATTAAGAGTTTTTTAGGTGGTAAATGCATTATACAGAAGTAAGATATATATATATATATATATTATATGTAATTAATATTAAATTATAATCGGGTAATGGGGAAGGGGATCATCAAATATATATATATTGTTGGGAAAAATAGGCTTACAAATATATCCTCTTTTGTTGACACAAAAATATATAACTTGTTTATATAATTGTATGTACTAACATTAAATATGTGCACATATACATATATATATATTCAATCAAATATATTCTCATCTATGATCTACAAAATAAGCTTCATCAAATGGCCAAGCTCCAATCGTCAAGATCCGAGTTCAAGTAGAAGCCGATGTCGAAGATTCCTACAAATAAACGTTCAAAGTTTATGAGCTTACAAAATAAATAATTAAATGAGTTTAATTTTTTTATAAAATAATTTTTATAAAAACTTTTATAAAAATTGAGAAACTTTTTATAAAATCACAAGCTTGGTAATCAAAGCAAATGAATTCCTATTTTGGCAAATACTAAACATAATCTTCTATTGAAATAAGCCTTTAGCAAAAGGAATCTCTCAAAGAGGTAAACTTCCAACATGCTTTGTGCATTTGGTTTCTAAACTACCATTTTTATGATTAAATTCAAACTTAAGAAGTATGGCACTAACCCAACTTTTCTAAAGCTTCTTTTCAGTGCATTTTTATGGTAAAAATGGGTTGTGTGTGGTTTTGGTAAAAGGCCAACGTCTATATTGACAAGTCTCAAAAAGTTCCAGCAGTCCACGGTCGATGCCACGGTCGGTCGATGCCACGGTCAACCGTGGATCGACCGTGGACAGTCTGGACACTTTTTGAGCTTGCATCTTTTTCCTTATTTAAGGTAACTCAAGTCTTGTGTTTTACCAACCTCTTGCAATCTGAAAAAATACAGAATACAAAAAAATCTTGTGAGCTCATATTCCTTGATAATTCAATCTTTCAAGATCAAGAATCAAGCAAGAGTGAAAGTCTTCAAGTTCAAATACTTCATTACATTCATATACATTTGTAATAGCGTGAGGATAATCTCTAGCCTATAGAATTAGAGAGAAGTGAGGATCAACTCTAGCCTTTCCAATTAGAGTGAAGTGAGGTTTATCTTAACCTTGTTTGCAAGAGTGAAGTGTAATTCTTGTAAGCTAAAGAGAGAAGTTGTAAAAGGTTTATCTCTACCTTCAAAGAGAGAAGATAGTGGAGCAACTCTTGGTGGGTGAGGCCAAGGAGTAGATGTAGAGCAAGGTTGTTAACCCTTGCTTGAACCACTATAAATCATTGTGTCCAAACTACTTCATTGGTGATATCTTCCTTCCCTAAACTCTTTAATTATTTGCAAATATTGTTAAAAACTTTAGAAAGTGGGCATATAACCTATTCACCCCCCTCTAGGTTCTAACAATTGGTATCAGAGCAAGTTGCTCTAGATAATTTTTGAAAAGTTGTTTAAATCTTCTAAAAATATTTTTCAAAAATTTTTTGAGTTGATAAAATGGGACAAAATTATATAGAGGGGAATTCTATGGTTAGATCTCCACTTCTTGAAGAAGAAGACTTTTGCTATTGGAAGGAAAGATTCATGACCTATGTAAAGGCCAAAGATATTGACCTTTGGGAGATTATTGAAGAAGGAGATCATGTTCCATAAACCTTTGATTCCAAACAAAATGCCTATGTTCCAACCCCTAAAGAAAAATGGAATCAAGAGGATAAGAAAATGATTTCAAAAAATTTTCAAGCACAACTTTTTCTATACAATGCTTTACCTAGAAAAGAGTTTGAAAGAGTTTTCATGTGTGAAAGTGCAAATGCCATTTGGAAATCTCTTGTCATCACACATCAAGGGAATGCCCAAGTTCTAGATAACAAAACCGAATTACTTGTTCAACAATATGAACAATTTCAAATATTTGATGATATGAAAATTGATGATGCTTTTGCAATGTTTAATACTATTGTTACTAGTCTCAAGGCACTTGGGACTATTTACTCTAACAAAAATATTGTAAGAAAGTTTCTTAGGGCTCTTTCACCAAAATGGAGAGCAAAGGTGACGGCTATTGAGGAGTCAAAGGACTTGAACATACTACAAATGGATGAACTAATAGGAAATCTCAAGGTGTATGAAGTAATCATGCAAAAAGATGATGAGATTGCCAAGCTAAAGAAAGAAAAAAGCAAATCCATTGCACTTAAAGCTAAACATGTCAAAGAATCCTCAAGTGATGAAGATGAGGAAATAAAAGAAGAAAAATGTCTCATGGCTTTTGAGACAAGTGAGGTACATTCCGATTCTAGCTACTATAGTGATAATGATGACCATCAATATGATCAATTATGTGACTTTAGCTCTAAAATACTTGCTAAAAATGAGGAGTTAAAAAATGATAATAAGAGCTTGAAAAAGGAAAATGTCAAGTTAAGAAATGAAAATGATAACTTGAACTTGAAAATAAAAGATCTAGAAAGTAAAATTGCTTCTCATATATCTCCAAGCTTGAAAGATTTGGAAAGTAAGCTAAAGACAAATTTTGACACAACCACCTTATCAAAATTTGAAAATAGTTCAACCAAGTTAGATGAGATGTTAAAGATTCAAAAATCATCAAAAGATAAAGGTGGTCTTGGGTTCTCAAGTAACTCAAACAACATGCCAACTAGTCACTTAACACCTATCAAATTTGTGAAAGAAAAAGAGGAAGAAAAAATCCAGGAGCCTCACGGTCGACCCACGGTATCGACCGTGAATCGACCGTTGTCTCACTGGAATTTTCCAAAAGTTCAAAATTGCAACATTGTCTCTAGTTCTTCCACTTGTATGCCAAAGGTTGCAAGTAATGAATTAATGAGAAAGTTTTATACTCCAACTACAAGGCATGGACTTGGATTCAAGAAACCTAAATCAAATACAATTAAAAAATCAAGACATTCTCATAAACCTATTAACTCTATGAACACATGGTATCATAAAGGGTTCAAGATTACACAAAGGTGGATTAGAGTAGGAGTTTTTGATACTAACCATCCTGGACCCATGAAACATTGGGTACCAAAAGCTTGAATGAAAATTACACAAGTGTAGGGATGCAACAAAAATGAGATTATGTCTCATTAATGGATTCTTGATCATAGTTGCTCGAAACACATGATCGGTAATAGAGAACTCTTCACTTCATACAAGGAGTATGATGGAGGATATGTTTGAAAGCAACCTAAGAAGAAAGGTAGTTGGTAAAGGTATCATTCTTCATATCAAATTCTCAAATTTTGAGCATGATAGTAGCTTATAAGATTTGAATGTTAGATTCTCTAAACATGAAAGTTTGATATGCAAAGGATGTTAGGAGAAATGGACATGATACATGTAGACTTGGTGATAATCCTAACACAAGTATGTCTTGCATCTATAATTGATAATTCAACATTGTGACATAAAAGACTAGGACATGCTAAGATGAGATTGATACAAAAATGACTAGTAATGAGCTTGTTAAAGACTTCCCAAATGTAAAATTTGATAATCATCTTTGTGTGATGAGTTTTGAAATCTTATACATGATGAAATTAAAATGAGAATGATGGAGGAGTTGAATTACTTTCTTGGTCTTCAAATATGAAAATGGTACATTCAAATTAGGCATCATTTCCTACGTGACAATATGCAAAAAGAAAATATAAATTTAGAAAAGGTTGCTTCATGTGAAAATATTACCGACATATTCACTAAAATGTTTAATACATTACGACTTGGTTTAGGAATGATGGAACATCTACCCTAAAAACAAAGACCTAAACAGCATTAAAATGGTAAAAATATGGGTTCCAGATGCACCACGGTCGACTCACGGTCGATACCGTGGATCGACCGTCGGGGTACTGCAGAAACACCAAAACGGACTTAAAAAGGGCGCGGTCGATATCACGGTCGACCGTGTATCGACCGTAGGGTACCTGACGATTTTTAACCCTATTTTACTCTCTCTTTCTTACACTTTCTCTTCCCCACACAAACCCTAGCCGACATTAACAACTAAGAGCTTAAAAATTACCTCAAAAATCAAGGTTTTTACTACGGTTGAAGCGGTAATCGAAGGCACGGTTGGATTCACGGTTGATCCACGGTTGAAGACTCATCCTCTCTTGCCTTTTCCCTTCCTCACGAATTTCTTGTTCAAGGTATAAGTTTATCTCTTCTTCCTTTTTCTTAGGGCTCTCTCTTTGCACCAAAGAATCATGTGGATCTTAGGATTAGGTTGACTTTTGAAAAAAAAAATATGTTATGTTTGTTGAGTAGTAAATGGTATATGAAAATGATGGGTTCAATTTTAAATATAGATGATGTCTAAGTTATTATTATAAGATTCAATTAGTGTATGCATATCATGTCAAAAAGGGACAAAAATGAAATCTTGAAAAAAGTCCACTGCCGGTCGAACCACGGTCGACCTTACTTCGACCGCAGATTATCACCAAAAATCCAGACCAACGACGGTCGATCCACGGTCGATACCGTGCATCGACCGTAAGCCCACTGGAAATTTTTTGAACTTTTAAATTTTTATGTTTTGACTTTTAATGTCCAAAGTCAATGTAGTTTTGCTTAATCTACATCAACTAACCTTAGTAACCACATGATTCATCAAATCTTCTCAAATTTAGGCACACACTAATTCTAATACTATATATTTGTAATTAATCATATAATTATTGTCTCTATAGATAATCATGCCACGTGTTCGCACATCGGCTTCAAGAAAACCCGACAACCCTACCCCTCGTCAATCCGCCAATGCTCTAAAGAAACGGGCCATAAACGAGGGTCGTGTAGTTGCGGTCAATCAACTTGACCAATATAGGACCCAAGCCACCTTTGAGGCTATTGGGTGGACTATTTTCCTTTCTCTCTCAAATGTCATTTATAAAAATCGTCTCTATGAATTTTATGCCTCCTTCATCTATAATGAGGATGATGAAGTAATCACCTTCAACATTGAAGGTAAGGACTTTACCTTCACTCTTGTCCAACTAGGTAGGATTCTACACATCCCATCCTCCGGCCTCAAATACTATCATACCGGTCATAGCCTCACAAACCTTCCACCCGCCTTCACCATTCCTGAAATCATTGGGTCAATTTGCAAACCAAATGTTCCCCACACCACAACCAATCTTTTCGGAAGAGATCTTCTTCCCGAATGTGCCGTTTGGAACAAAATCATTGATTCCAACATCTTTCCCAAATCTGGGAATCATTCTGAAATAAGTGCTATTCAAGCTGTTCTTCTTCATGCTCTTAAAACGGGGACTGAGATCAACCTCACGCACATTCTTGCTAAACGCATGAGTGGTCTCGTGACAAGTCGTAGGGATCTTCCCTATGGCCGTCTTCTATCTCTTCTTTTTACGAATCTACCGGATGTTTCTCGCATTGTCTCAACTCCGGGATCCTCCATGCCCATCGACCTTGCGACACTTCGCAAGATGTCTTCCCATAAAGGGACGAAACGGGCACACTCTTCCTCTTCCAGAGATACGGAAGCCGAGATTGACAAATTCACCTTTGGTGAAGAGGAGGAAGGTGAAGCGGAGAGTTCAATTCCTCCGGATTTCGGCATGGTTGAAGGCACTACCGATGAACGAATTGCAGCACTAAATCGCAATGTGAATGCCTTACGGAATGAAACTCGCTCTCTCCGTAAAGAAATGAAAGGGGTAAAGGGCATGTTGAGATCAATTATGAATGCTCTTAAATGTAATTCCGGAACCGATGGGGGTGAGCCGTCTCAATCATGAGTCTATGTTTTATGATTACCACATTTGTCTTTCAAACAATTTATTTCTATGTATTCACACAATATGGTATTTATGTTGGTCATGTGCTACAATATTTTATGCTATGATGTACGTTTTGTGGTTTGATATGCATGCTTTCCATATAACATGTATTGTGATTAATATTGACTATGCTCACATCACTCGTGCAAGTCCTTGGTAGAATTTTGTATGTACTCTAGCTCATCCAAATCAAGATATGGAGATCTACGTTCAAAGGGGGAGCTTATGTCAAGGGGGAGTCTCCTTTTTGCTTAAGACAAAAAAGGGGGAGAAGATAGAAGAATATATAGAAGATAGAAGAATATATAAATATATATGTATATATGCACATGTTAACATGTTAAAGTTATATATACAATTTATTATACAAGTTATAAATTTTTGTCTTCAACAAAAAGGGGGAGATTGTTGGGAAAAATATGCTTACAAATATATCCTCTTTTGTTGACACAAAAATATATAACTTGTTTATATAATTGTATGTACTAACATTAACATATGTGCACATATACATATATATATATATATTCAATCAAATATATTCTCATCTATGATCTACAAAATAAGCTTCATCAAATGGCCAAGCTCCAATCGTCAAGATCCGAGTTCAAGTAGAAGCCGATGTCGAAGATTCCTACAAATAAACGTTCACAGTTTATGAGCTTACAAAATAAATAATTAAATGAGTTTAAGTTTTTATAAAATAATTTTTATAAAAACTTTTATAAAAATTGAGAAACTTTTTATAAAATCACAAGCTTGGTAGTCAAAGCAAATGAATTCCTATTTTGGCAAATACTAAACATAATCTTCTATTGAAATAAGCCTTTAGCAAAAGGAATCTCTCAAAGAGGTAAACTTCCAACATGCTTTGTGCATTTGGTTTCTAAACTACCATTTTTATGATTAAATTCAAACTTAAGAAGTATGACACTAACCCAACTTTTCTAAAGCTTCTTTTCAGTGCATTTTTATGGTAAAAATGGGTTGTGTGTGGTTTTGGTAAAAGGCCAACGTCTATATTGACAAGTCTCAAAAAGTTCTAGCAGGCCGACGGTCGATGCCACGGTCGACCGTGGATCGACCGTGGACAGTCTGGACACTTTTTGAGCTTGCATCTTTTTCTTTATTTAAGGTAACTCAAGTCTTGTGTTTTACCAACCTCTTGCAATCTGAAAAAATACAGAATACAAAAAAATCTTGTGAGCTCATATTACTTGATAATTCAATCTTTCAAGATCAAGAATCAAGCAAGAGTGAAAGTCTTCAAGTTCATATACTTCATTACATTCATATACATTTGTAATAGTGTGAGGATAATCTCTAGCCTATAGAATTAGAGAGAAGTGAGGATCAACTCTAGCCTTTCCAATTAGAGTGAAGTGAGGTTTATCTTAACCTTGTTTGCAAGAGTAAAGTGTAATTCTTGTAAGCTAAAGAGAGAAGTTGTAAAAGGTTTATCTCTACCTTCAAAGAGAGAAGATAGTGGAGCAACTCTTGGTGGGTGAGGCCAAGGAGTGGATGTAGAGCAAGGTTGTTAACCCTTGCTTGAACCACTATAAATCATTGTGTCCAAACTACTTCATTGGTGATATCTTCCTTCCCTAAACTCTTTAATTATTTGCAAATATTGTTAAAAACTTTAGAAAGTGGGCATATAACCTATTCACCCCCCTCTAGGTTCTAATATATATATATATATGATATGTAATTAATATTAAATTATAATCGGGTAATCGGGAAGGGGATCATCAAACTCGTCCCGGTCCCCGTTTAAAATAATCAGGTTTTCCCCATCCCCGTCACCGTCCTTGCCACCTTTTATCTGTTTTCGATTTTCCCATTCTGTTTCGAGTTTTTTGCCATCTAATCTGTTTCATTTAGTTCCTTTTTCCTCTATATGTATGTACAATCCTCTTACTAAAATGATTAAGAATTCATTTCATCAAAATTACTCTTTATCAATTCAGTAATGGTTGTTCTAAAACTCCCTCACTAATTCAAATTCAATCTCAAAGATTACCTGTTGGTTCAACTTCAATGTCGAAGATCATTCCAAATAGTTCTTCAATCTCAAAGGTTGTTCCAAATTTTCTCAAATCTACAATTTTTTTTATCGATCATCATGCCTGCAATTACTGACCAGATCTTTGAATTGTAATACCTGTAATTCTAAAAATGTATAAGAATACTTTTATGGATATTATGGTGACTTGTGTGTGTGTGTATATATATATATATATAATTATTGAAATTTACTAAGCCAATGGGCTTTTATACATATAGATCCACAAAGGAGTTGCTACTTGTATATTGGGCTTATGTATATTGATCCAATGAGATGCTAGTAGTAGTGAATTGGACTTGAATGTAGAGATGGGCTTAGACCCACAAGGAGTTGACAAGTGAGTATAAATAGAAGTTTAGGGCACAGCCTCCTACACAAATCAAGTCACTATTTCATTCATTCTTGGTTGTGTGTGTGTGTGTGGTGGTGTGTGTGCCATCTTGAAGATACGAGATGAAGAAGAAGAAGGTTGCATCAATTTGTGGAGACTTGAGATTTTAGAAAAGAAAATCATCAGGTAATGTTTCTCTATCCTTTAGGATCAAGTAGACATTATTTCTTGCTACATTATAGTGACGATTGAATGTTTTATAACCTGGGTTTTGTGTTTTGAGGGTTTAAGAAAAACCCAGGAAAAGTAGCTCACCAAGAACACCATGTAAGTGGATAAAATATGGTTTTAAGTTAAAAGGAGAGTTTTATATAAGTAGAGAAATGTTTTGCAACAAGTTTGAGTTGAATTGGTTGAGTTTTAAGAAAGTTTGATTATGGCTATGGAGTCTGGATTTTCAAAATGATGAACTTACAGTGAAGAAGGTGTGCTATGCGACATTCACATGGACACCTGAGTGTGCCATGCGACAGTCGCATGAGCACTGGGAATATGTCATGCGACTTTCAGTTGATGTATGTACGAGTTCATGCGACTTTGGTAGTTTGTATATGATTCATGCGACTTTCATATGCTAAGTATCATTTCATGCGACTTTCAGTGTATGAATATTATGCCATGCGACTTTCATGTGCTTGTATATGTCCATGCGACTTTTAGATGGGTTATATGTGTAATTCATGTGACTTTCATGTGTTAAGTATAAGTTTGTGCGACTTTCAGCATGTATAACTAGTGCCATGCGACTTTCATATGATTCCCAGTAGTGCCATGCGACTTTTAGTAGTATTTCATGCGACTTTTGAGTATGTGAGTAGGATTCATGCGACTTTTACATATTTCATGAGGCACTAGGCCCAGAATCCGATAGTTATGAAATCCGGATGATGAAATCCGATAGTTATGAAATTCGGATGATGAAATCCGATAGTTATGAAATCCGGATGATGAAATCCGATAGTTATGAAATACGGATGATGAAATCCGATAGTTATGAAATCCGGTTGTGAAATCCGATAGTTTACCTCGACGCGACACGTTGGCTTGATGGACGCGACGCGTTGGCTTGATGGACGCGACGCGTCCCCCATTTTGTGGACTCTGATGTTGTTTACATTCCTTATTGTCACATGCCTGTGTGAACCTATATTTATTCCCATACACCTTAGCATAAGAAGTTATGTTAGTAAGCCTGGGTTACTACCCGGTATTAACCATGGTTAGACATGAACCGGGTAGCAGACAGTTAAAGAGCAAACAGGTAGAGTCGTACAGTAAGAGCTGAGTGACGGGTACAGTTAACAGGTGAGTATTCTCACTTATAACCTGAATAGATTCCAGATGTTTATATATGCATGTGATTACCAGATATTTACGAGTATATGAGTTATTGTTGAATGTGTTTAGACCGTTTACTTCGGTAACGGGTATGATTAGACCGTTCACTCCGGTGATGGGTATGTTAGACCGTTCACTCCGGTGACGGGTATGTTAGACCGCACACTTCGGTGTCGGGTATGAGACCGTACACTTCGGTGTCGGGTATGAGACCAGCACCTCGGTGCCGGGTATGTTAGACCGTTGTGACGACAACGGGTGAGACGAGACTGTCCTAGTGACGGGTATGATGAGACCACTTACTACGGTAGTGGGTATAAGTTATGTAGTTATGAGAACTATTTGGTTTGTAAGTAGTATACTCGCTAAGCCTTGGGCTTACAGTTGTTATTTTACATCCTTTCAGGTAATGGCCATGGCGGGACTCCAGGTCAGTGATGATAGTTCAAAACTCAAGCTTCCGCCTGCAAGAATTTAGTTTTAATATTAATAGTTTCCAAAACAAACAAGGATGACTGTAACTTAATTAACACTGTGTGTTTATTCGATTAGCAACGTGGCATGTAACAACGTTATCATTGATTACGGATATCTTTATGAATGAATTATGTTTTTAAAAAAAAAAATTGGGACGTTACATGAAGACACCACTTCAATCAATCATCCACTATACTTTCATCAAAATGATCATCCAGGTTTGATACTTTCATCAAAATGATCATCATGGTCTGATACTAAATTACTAATTGCAAAGAAAGTAACTAGATCAGAGAATTACAACTCATGGAAGAGATCCATGACTATTGTGCTAAGTGCAAAGAATAAACTTAAGATTATCAATGGAGAATACAAAGAACCAGATCTGAATTCTAACCTCAGAAGCTATTGAGAAAGGGCAAACGACATGCTCATCTCTTGGATATTGAACACAATTCAGACCAAATAGATAATAACCCCAGCTTTGTCAATTCCGCATCAAGTCTTTGGAAGGAATTGCATGAACACTATTCAAAACTTGATGGTCACCGAATATATCAAGTTACAAATGAAATCGTACAAATTATGAGATGAATTAGACGCCCTTAAGGCTCCATATGCATGTACATGTACATATACATGCAATTGTGAAAATGAAAAGATTAATGGTGAGAGGGACCAAAGAAAAGGCTAGGTACAGTTCTTAATGGGCTAGATGAGAGCTATACCAACATTAGGGGACAAATACTAGTTCTACAACCACTCCCTATTGCCTTTAAAGCATACTAGCTAAGCGATCCGTGTGTTAACACGGGGATGATATAAGTCAAATTTAAACTTATATAGCTTTAAAGAGTACTAATACGTATAGTAAAAATAATTATAATTAAATTAAAGCAATTCCGATTAACAGACAATTATGGTTGGTAGATTCGAGAAACAATGTTGATCATGGAAGTAAGTTCAAGTTTATTAGTTTATCGTAATTCATATCTTTAATTTTACTTAAAAATTTCATTAACTTTAATATACACCTATTGAAAATCATCCGAAGATTAAAACGATTAGTGACTATAAAATGACGATGAAATCATTACTCAATCATATGTGTATATATTTACACAAGTATATATATATATATACTTTCATCATAAAGAATATAAAATGAATATAAATCTAATAGACTTTATGTAAATTTTGAACTAATTTCTAATTTGAAATTAAACGCACCGTTAGATATATCATTTAAAGTAATCCGTAAACTTGTTCTATCATTTTCAATCATTATGAACAGAGTTATCATGTATAGAATGAATCACCCTTGATTTCTTCCTTTCTTTTGAATGCTCTTCCAGTGAATGTCGCTTTGGAGCAGATGAAGGATGTTGTTTATTCTCCATAATTAATGACTATAATAAAAAGAATAATATATTACATTAGCATATATGAATCATTTTTATGAAATATAAACAAAACTTATTTACCTAAAGGACAATAAAGAAATGGTGTAATATTTTTAAGGAGTTGCAAAAAATTTTGTGTTTGGAAAATTGAGTATCTTATCTTATATTATAACCTTATTAAAGAAAATGATGATGATGTCACCAATCAAAACTAAATTTCCACCAATATAAACCTCCCATTAAAAAAAAAATCATGGTTAAATATACAATGACGTCACACATCCCATTCTAACAACTTAAGAAAAAACGCGGGTCACGGGTAACCCGGATTTGAAATAGATTACTCTTACGGTTTCTAGAAATAAAAGGCGACTCCTTCTGCATTACCTTCTTCGACAGCCTGGCTTCCTTCCGACGCTTACCTCTTCGACAAACATAACCTTTAACAACAGTTTCCTAGTTGTAACTAATCTAAAATTCAAAAATTGTTTTTTTTGGATGACGTCACTGTATTCTTAAACACGAATTTTTTAATTTTTTAAAAAATGGGATGTGATCGGTGAAAATTTAGTTTTGTCATTCTTTTCTTTTAATAAGGTTACAAGATAAGATATTTTAAAATCAATAACTAAACACTTTGAATAGTATATTCAAGTTGATCACTCAGCTCATCACCATAATCCAAAAAAAAACCCACCAGCTAAACAAAAAATTACCTACCCACTACTATTAATGTATAACAAAAAATTAAGAATATACTGATTTTAAAAAAGTGTCATATTACAATAAAATTTACATAAAAACATAGATAAAAATGAGACAGTCGCAAATATATAATTGCTTTTTCTCTAAACAAAATATATCACAAGTTACTAAACATAATTTATAAACAACCTATAATTAATTACATTAATATACAATTTGTACAAAACCGCCTCACATTTTCTTAAAAGCCCCTCACATGTTTTATAAAACTCCCTTACAATTTTCATCCAGCCCATCAATCTTATAACCTATTTATAAAATTCCTTATAAATAAAATGATGCCATCATTATTAAAAACATGATTTTTTAAAAAGAATGATGTCATCATCATTTTCTTTTAAAAAGATTATACAATAGCACGATTAGACAACATAAAAAGCAAAGGGAAATCCAAAAGCAACCGCAAATCACTTCAATAGCCTTAAACACTAGATCAACAAGCAACACACGTTTTTTTGGAACCAAATCCAAAAACCCATTTAAAACCCCAATCTAATAGAAAGGCAAAGTTTAAAAACGGAGAAATATGCACATATTGTAATTATGAAATGAATTCTATAAAGTTGTAGGGTACCCATCAACCCATCCACTACACAATAAGTATATCCCACTAACCCATCCACTTATGTAATTATTAAATTTAAATTACTTTAAAAAATTATTTAATTATTAAATAATTAAATAATATTATATAACATTATTATTTAAATTAAAAAAACATAAACACCCTTTACAATACACTCTCCACTCTCTATAAATATATATCATATTCTCACAAGAACATCACCCTTTTTCGGCGATCTTCTGCCAGCCACCGTCAACTCCGATAACAAGTCGATGTTAGGTGTGACTTGAAATTAGTGGTACGATATTGAAACTAGAATCTAATTAAGAGGGGGGGTTTGACATGAAGTCTACGATTTCGGATCTTGGTTTGATCAAGAAGGTTCACGGCATGGAGAAAGACGGTTCACGGAGTAAAGTAATGGAAACTCGACGTTAACATAAATTGCCAGGTTTTAAGTCCTTGTGAATTTAATGGTTGCATGAAACAATTTGGAAGTGTACGTGGGATAGAGAAAAAATAAAAGATATGCATGACGTGGAGATACAATATTTGGGCCGGGATTGTTAATTGATTATTATCTTCACGACAACCTTATTTGTGGATAGTTAGGGTTTCTACTTTGTTACTATAAATCATAGCTAGGATTCTATTTAACCTATGCACCTTTTGGGTGACATCTTGTAAACACTTTTAGTTAATAAATAAGTCTCTGGTTCCTGCCCGTGCATGTAGGTCATGGCCACCGAACCACATTATATCTTGTGTTTACTTCTCCAGTTTTGCTGGATGAGGTGTTGCAGGAGGCGGTGATTAGGTACCAAACAAGTTGTATCAGAGCTAGGTTTACCATGGCTCATACATTTGCTGATTGAATATATCATCTTTGAAGTTTGATCTAGAGAAATTCAATGGCTCAAACGACTTCACGTCGTGGAAGGTAAAGATGAGGTCTCGTCTGGTTTAGCAAGGTTGAGAGGTGGCATAAGAAGGAGAAGATAAGCTACCGATAGATATGAAGGAGTACATGAAAAGAGACGTTCTAGCAAAAGCAGGTTTTGTGGTTTTGCAGTGTTTCACTGATGAGGTGTTGTACGGGGAGGTGGATCAAACGGCTACAGTTGATTTATGGGAAAAAGTTGGGTGATAAGCTTTATCAGAGGTAATGTATGTTCCTTCGGTTGCCAGAAGGTTTGCAAGTACTGTCCATAGAGCCGAACAAATTGATCAGATGAAGTCTATCACGAATGGAGTTGGTATATGCGAAAATCGTGTGATTAAGTTTCAGACTTCATGGCTCGTATAAGGAGGTAGTCCCTTTGAGGAGGTTGAAAGGAAATAGAAGGTTCTTTGATAATCTAGGTTGATAGTTGAAGAGAATTCAAGTCAAGAAAGAGATTCTTAAATCTCGGTTGACGGTTGAAGAGAATTCAAGTCAAAGGGAGATTGTTAGGTGCTTGAAATTAGTGTTATGATATTGAAACTATAATCTAATTAAGGGGGAGCTTGACGTGAAGTCTATGATGTCAGATCTTGATTTGATCAAGATGGTTCACGACATGAGAAAAGCCAGTTTACAACGTAAAGTAATGGAAGCTCGACGTTAACGTAAATTGCCGGGTTTTAAGCCCTTGTGAATTAAATTGTTGCATAAAACAATTTGGAAATGCGCGTGGAATAGAAAAAATTAAAAGAGATGCAGGACATGGAGAAACAATAGTTGGGCTGGGATTGTTTCTTGATAATTATATCCACGGCAGCCTTATTTGTGGACAATTAGGGTTTCTAATTTGTAACTGTAAATATCATAGCTAGGAATCCATTTAACCTATGCACCTTTTGGGTGATATCTTGTAGATCGTGGCCCTGACGACCGAACCACGTTATAAATTGGTGTCTTGTTTCTATTATCCACATCTTTTAATGGGTTCTTGTTAAGGTTTCAAGTTCGATATTTACTAGGTGGTGTTTTCATCCTTAAAGTCGACTCTATAGCCGCCATCCCCTCTCACTTCCCAACTCCACCACCGGCATCCTCTCTATCTTCTTCTTTTACTTCTTTTCTCTCCGGATCCTTGCTCATAAGGTGAGATTTCGGTGTGGGGTCATGGTTGTAGGTGAGATATGTGGTTGTAGGCTTGTGTTCTTCGATTTAGGGGTTTTTTCTTTCATTATTTTTTATTAAGGGTGTTAGATCAAGGTTTGTGATAGGATTTGAATATGGGTTTGGGGGTTGTAGATCTTTCGGTGTGTGTGTTCTTCAAGTTTTTGTATGTTTTCTTTGAGTCTATGTGTGTGCAGGTGTGTGTTTGTGTGTTCTTCAAGGATGTGTGTTTTCATTGAGCGTGTGTGTTCTTCGAGTCTCTGTGTGTGCGTACAGGTATGTGTTTTCTTCGAGTGTGTGTTCAGGTGTGTGTTTTGTTTAAGTATGTGTGTTCTTAAAGTGTATGTTTGTGCGTGTAAATGATTTTTGGTTATCACTGTTAAATTGGGTTTTTTTTTAATTCATCTAGATTTTTTATTAAGATTGCCAATTTGTGTAAATGATTTTTGAATCCTTCAAGAACACTAAGGGCCTGTTTGGTTCGTGTGATTTCGAGAGATTTGCATTTTAAGTCCTTTGAAATCCCATGTTTATTTGAAAATAATAAGGAAATGATTGGGATTTCAAATCCTATAGGTGTGGGATTTGAAAATCCTTGGGAGAGTGGTGGTATTTCTAAATCCCTCATATGTGAGATTTCAAAATCAGGATCTAACTAACCAACAATTCACAATTCACCTTCACCATATCAACCGAAACTTCACTCTCACCGTCGCTACCGTAATCAGTCACCGCCATAACCGTCACATGCATCACCATTGTCGGCCACTACCGCCACCGTAATCGTTGCCCTTCACCATCTCCGCATTCGTTGCCATCTCCTTTTATCCATCATCTCTGTCACTACCCTAACCGGCCACCGCCGTAACATTCCCCGACTCTGCTGTCGCCCTTTCCTACCTCCGCTCCGCTGCCATTGCCCATCACTAACTCCGCCTCTGCCGTCGTCACCCTTTTCCACCTTCGCCGCCGTCACCTTTCACCGACTCCTCCTCTACCGCTCTCACCCTTCACCGACTCCGGCTTCTCCGCCGCCCTTCTCCGCGCCCACCTCACCACCGTCGCCCTTTACTGCACCCGCCTCCATCGCCATATCTCTGCCGTCCCCGTCTTAGAGCCAGTCAAGTTGTGAAGGTGGGTTGACTCCTTCACCATCTTTGCCCAAGAAATCTCATTGTCTTTTACATGAAACAGACAAGAGATTTGATTAGATTTGGAATCCTTGAGATTTTAAGTACATGAACCAAACACCCCCTAAGAAGAAGAAGAGAACTATAAAAGAACATAAATTAGTGACTAAACATTAAAATAAATGTTAAAAAATAAAAATTAATATGTAAAGGTTTATTTGGTTGACAATAAACTTTTACAAAAAATAAAAAGATAAAGTTAAAACTAAAACTAAAACTAAAACTAAAAAGTAATTTTATTTTATTTATTTTTTCCTAAAGTACCATTTACATAATATTAGAAAAGATAACATTCTCATCTTGATAAATCTAACGGAAGCGATAACGCTGATAGTTCAACTTTTGAAAATAAAGGACTGAGAGTGTGATTTGGACATATTTTAAAGTACTTTTTGTGTAATTAACTCTTTTAACTAATCTTTTATTGAAAGAATTTCATATATATTCTTTCAAAACTTCTAAATTATATCAATATCTTTACAAACTTCTAAAATACATCAATATCATTCTACAACTTTAAACTCTCATATATATACATACATACATATATAGTGAAAAGATCATTTGAGAACCGTTATTATTGTGAGTACCGCGAGTACCATTTGTAACTATCATTAATGTTCATTATTGGGGGTATTTTGGTCTTTTAAATAATTTTTCAACCATGAATAGTGAGCCTTCATTAATTTAAGAGTCTTGATTTTCCCAAAATACCCGTCACTAATGCTTCATTAATAAGTTATTAATGTGGCATGTATATATAAAGATTACTTAAATCATTTAAGAATCCAAAAAGACGTTGTCTCCAAATTTATTTATTTATAAATTTACTATACTATCCTTATCAAAACTAACATTTTTAACATTTAAATATAATAATATCTAGGGAGAAGTTCATTAGAGAACATTTTTTAATACGAGAACCATTTGTAAGTTGTAACCACCATTAATAACTTATTAATAGGGGTATTTTGGTCATTTATATGTATACTCAACCGTGAATTGCAACCGTACGAATAAATCATTATTTAATGATGCTTAATTTTCTCAAAATACAAATATTAATGAGTCATTTATAACAATTGATTTAATTAAATCAAGTACCAAGACCGGTTCTTATGCTCTTTGCAACACAAAAAGTTCTCAAATAAACATTCCCATAATCTCTATATAATGTTGCCGTTTCATGTTCCTGCCGTCAAGAACGTAATTACTAATTTTAGAAGAAGAGGTTGAATGATAGGATTCGTTGAACGTTTGTTGATGTTTTACTTTAGCGTGAAAGCTTGATGATGAGAAATTGTGACACATGTGCTCTAATATGAACAATGAAGTGTCTGCATTTTCTTTTGAAAGCTGATTCGTACATAACAGTTATTAGTCATAAATAACAGGATGTCAGCAATTAATGCACATGTTACAAGTTAATGATACATCAATTTGTTATGTATTACCACTTTTATTGTGTAAGAATCACCTCATTTTATAATGAAGTAATGAACAAGAGAAGCATAAAATTACAAATTACTACCTTCTTGTTTCTATTAATTCATCTTATTATTAAACAAGTTAGACCTTTTAGCTTTGAAAAGTTGTAAAAAACTATGAAAGGGCTTTTAGCCTAGGGGTATCAAGGTATTAAAAAGTGTTTCTCCTGACATATGGTCAGGGTTCAAGTCCCGCTCTGAATAGAAGGAATAGATTAGTATGTGCATATGTTTTACCGTTCAAAAAAAGTAAAAGTTGTATAAATTTAGATTCATTTCGAAGATGGGATGAAGTGAAGTAGGCCGACTGCGATATACGAATGAGTTTGAGATAAGAATGAATTTAAAGATTAGGTTTTTTAATATTTATGGTAGGGATAGTATAGTAGGTTTTAAAATATATAAATTTGGAGACAATGTTTTTAGATTTTTAAACGATTTAAGTTATATTAAAATAGGTATTTGAACGAAGAGGTCTAACAAACAATAGAATCGATGTAGTAGCAAATTTTGGCGAAAATGGTTTACAATTCTTTTTACGGATGTTACAGTCTACTAATTTTCTTTTATTAATTTTTTTTTAAATTTTGACACCCATTTTACTTATTTGAGTACGAAATAAGTAAAAAGATTTAATAAAAATTTAGAAGATACAGAATATCTCTTAAATTTTTTTGTTCTCCACATGTTTCATTTTTTAGGTATATTTGTTACCTAATTTGCATCTTACTATCCTCCTTGAAGATATACATCAAAAATTTGAAATCATATAATTAAGAAACTTAACAAAAACAATATTATCTCTTCAACCACTAACCAAAAACAATGTAATTTGTCGTTTTCATCATTTATTAACAAAAAAAAAACATCCAAAAATATCAAGATCCATCTGTGACAACGATTAAATCGATGGATATAATAATAATGGCTCATTAATAACGTATTAATAAAAGGTATTTAGGAAAAATCAAGTCTTATTTATACATGGCGGTTCACCCGAACGTAATTTACGATTGAGTAATATATAATAACCAGAATAGTCCTATTAATGGATCATTAATGATATTACAAACGGTTTTTACAATTTTAGTATGAAAACACTTCTCATTTGAACTTTTTCATATATATAGGTATAGGATCCATAAAGAATAGATTTAAAATATGAAGTGTAAGAAGCAAGGAGAGTATGTCATGTGTCTCATCATTTTTAAAGCTATAATGGTCTTTTTTTTAAAAAAAATTAAATCCACGAGCCACCATCTTTGATTTTACCCTCCCTCGTTTATTCCTTGCAGACGTGGAACCCCCCAAACAAATCTTTTTAACTTTGTTTAATTGCATTTGCAGTGTTGTGTTGTAAAAACTGTGCAACACAGTATTGTAAAGTTATGCAACACAGTATAAAAAATGCGCAACACAATGCCAATGCTCTTGAACAAATTTATGTTATAAAATAGTGTAATGGTTGTTTAACACATCGCAAAATGCGTGCACCATAGCAATATGTCTTATAGTGCGAAATTAATGCAACACGGTGTAATATTGGGCAACATAGTTCCAAAAAAAGTTAAAAAATATGCAATACTGAAAGGGCATAATTTTTTCTTTTAAATTATGTAAAAAAGTTTATTATATAAAAGATATCGTAGGTTAAAATTTTGAAGGATGTTGGATTTTTATACACAGACTCTCTTTTTTAGGAAAGTGATTGTCACTCTCCATGCGATTTTTTCATTATAGCCCTCCAACAACTTTTTCCCTTTCTAGTTTTTATTATGAAAATGTCATTAAATATTTTAATCATTAATCTTTTTAGATCAATGGTTTGATATCCTAGCCTTCTTATTTAGTCACTTCTCTCTAAATCCCCGCCTTATATATGCGCGTGTGTATGTGTGTGTACACACATGTTCGAACTATTTTGCATCTTTGTCAGAACCGGCCCCGATATTTTAGAAGTCATGTGCAGTTTGGTAAAAGTAGACCCTAAAACTTATAAATAAAAATATTAACAATAAAAGTTGATTTGTAATTCCATAAGGAAAAATAAATTATAGAAAGGAGAGTAAACACCAATGATTTGTACATTTCTTTTTTTCCTTGTGATTTGTAGATTTCCACAAATTATAGATAACAAAATTATAGAAACCACACATATGAAATTTACTAACTAGACTTCAAACACAAATTCGGATTCCAAATAGACTTGGTAACGAGTTAGGATGGTACGGAGTGCTCGCTCTTCAAGCCTTAGCCGTCCTAGTCCAAATATGACAAGCCGGCAAGGTCTAAGAGGCAGCGCTGTTAGTGGTGGTTTCGTAATTAACTATGACGGTTATTTATAAAAAATAACCATTGTGATGGTTATTTATGATAAATAACTGGTGTGGTGGTTCTTTACATGGAAACAACCGCCATGTAACTAACTGAGAACCGTTTCATGATCCATATAAATAGAATAAGCACTACTCAAATGAGAAAAATATAGACTTTACTAAAGAAAATTTCAAGATTATCACCGATTGAAATTTGTGATACTCTCATAAGGATCGAATTAGGAAAGTGATCATTCCACGATCTAGAAGTTATCCAATTACTTGCTATTCAATCCATACATAATTTAAACATAACCCCCAACATTCTAAATTGATTATTGTTGTGATCCAATAGCAGAATTTGCGAAATCAATGAATGTGAATTTTGCCAAGTTGGACAAGTTTAATGATGTGGACTTTAGACGATGGCAGAAGAAGATACACTTTCTGTACGTGTTGAGCACTCCAATTCCAGAGGAGATGGAGAATGAAACTGTTGAACAAACTCGAAAGAGATGCAAGTGGGAGAAAGAAGACTACATATATGATGGTCACATTTTAAGTGGTATGTCCGATTCTCTTTTTGATATCTACCAAAATGTTACATCTACAAAGGATCAGTGGAACTCTTTGGAATCAAAATATATGGCTGAAGATGACTGAAGTAGGAAGTTCATGGTTAGTAATTTTAATAATTACAAGATGGACGGTTCTAGGCATGTTATGGAACAATAGAACGAATTACTTCGTATACTTGGGCAATTTGAACAACGTGGACCATTGATGGGTGAATCAATCTTCGTTTCGAGTGTCTTTGATAAACTACCTCCTTGGAAAGACTTTAAACATATATTAACATTGGTTCGGTTGTGTAGTCATTTGCGTATTGATAAATCTTTAAGAGCGCAAGAAAATGACTAGGAAAAAGGAAAAGAGGTTGTGGACAACCACATGTGAATATGGTGGAGAAGCTAGAACCACCAAAAACCATGACAAGATGGGAAAACGCAAGTATCATGATCATGAATATGACGGGTCAAAGAAAAAGCCAAAACTGATA
The DNA here is from genome assembly GCA_038502395.1 of Dittrichia graveolens. Classification (NCBI taxonomy): domain Eukaryota; kingdom Viridiplantae; phylum Streptophyta; class Magnoliopsida; order Asterales; family Asteraceae; genus Dittrichia; species Dittrichia graveolens. The sequence continues at coordinate 72,013,485 of JARJIL010000005.1, read as the reverse complement.
TGTTGGAAATGTGGTAAGACTGGACATTTCAAGAAAGATTGTTGGTTTGGTAAATGTATGTAATATTCGTAATTTTGTAAAATTATAAAATATATAAAAACGCAAGTTTAATTGAAGATTTAGTAAAATTATGTGTTATTATTACTATTTACTTGTTACATATGGTGTATGTGTGTTACAACTTAAAATTTGTAATAAAAATGCAATAGATAGAAAATGGAGGGACTAGAAGTGTAAATATGTGTGTGTAAGTGCTTAATTGACTTAAATTGGGGTCAAACCCCCATTTCTTGGCTGGTGAAAATCGAGAGAGCTAGAGAGGGAGTGAGAAGTTGGAAATTTCTAGAGTTGAGGTAGAAATCAAGGAAAATTGGTAGCTTATGTTGTTTTTTGTCTATCTTGGGTGTTATAACACTTCATCTAACATCAAGGCTTGAGATTTTGAGCAAGAAGGAAGTCAATAAGTTGGGTTGTTAATCAAGTAAGTTCTTACTTGTACTCATGTTTGATTTTAGCAATACTTAGTGTATTTGGTGAATTATGTTTGAAAAATGTGGTTATTGTTAGTAAATGGGTCAAAATGGGGAAAGATGGTGAAATTAGGGTTTGGTTGATCAAAGATAAGTTAAATCTTGATGTTATGGTGCCTTGAAGTGTTATAAGAGTTTTTGGTATGTTTCAAACAAGATTGATTTTCAAAGTGTAAGTTTTGGTCGAATTTGTGTTGAAAACAAGTAGCAGATTACTGTTTACGCTGGCTCGCGGCGCGAGGCCGGGTTTTTGCAAAGGGCATTTTTCCAGGGATTTTTTCCCGGCATGAGCCTCCTTGTCTCACGGAGCGAGACACCCTAAAACCTCCAAAAACATGGTTTTAACCACCTTTGACCTTGTATTTGTTTGGGGATTGATTCTAGTGGTTATAGGAACTTAACATGGAGTCTTAAAGACCCGAAATAAGTGTTTAAGCTTGGTTTTGAGTCTATGCTCTTAAAGAACCTCAATTTCGGTTAACTTAACTAAGTTAATCATATGTTTAATGATCATAGGACTCTTGTTCAAGTGATTAGCTTTGATTTGGATAAGAAGTGATCATCATCACTTCTATCAAGTGAGTTGTACCCTACGGATACACAAACGGTTTATAAACTTATAAGTCATCAAATGTCCTTGTATTCTATGTTTTACACGTATGTGGCATCAATGTGATTGATTATTGTTTATTATCATGATTATAATAATGACATATGCTTAAGTATATGTTTTACAAGTTTTGAAGGCATGTTATGCTATGTGTTGTTTCTTGCAAGTTAGTAACCATATGTGTATAACTTGCTTGCATTGTGATTGAATCTTGTGGTCCGGACCTATGCTTGTGATTTAGTACTTTGCACCATGTAGATTCCTAACCATTAGGTAATATTGGTTCATGAGACTTTGGCAATTAGGAACCCAGATGCATGGGTGGTTGAGGAATGGGTGCAAAGGGTGGAGGGAGATGATAGTACTCATTATAACCATGTGGTTCAATTGGCTAATGAGCCACCGAACCTAAGCAACACAAGTGGACTTGGGGAAGAGGTCATTCACTCCTGATAACCGTTGTATGGTGGACTGCTTCGTGCTTCCTCCACCTTGACGGGAGATGTGGACACATCCCCACGTGGACTTATTGACCATGGTTGGCCACTATGGAAGATACAAGCACAAGTGGACTTGTCCCCCACATCTTGTGTGATTAAGTATAGTGATGCCATATTGTTTTAAATGTGTTGATGACTTGTTTATTTGGCTAAACTGTTTTGGTACACTCACTAGCTTATGCTAACAACTCCGTTGTTATGTGTTTTCGTATCCGTAGATAAATAGTAGCTTGGTGCCGATGAGGCGGGTAGAAGATATTGGGAAGCCTTGTTGTCTTGTGATATGTTTGAAAATACATGAATATATACTTCGTTTGTTTATTTGTAATTAATGGTCGTGTATTCAAGTCAACAAGTAACACTGATCTTTTGTACATCTAATATCGCTTCCGCACAATTATGTAAAAGAATGTCAAAACTATAATGTCTTTAGTAATATATAAAAAGTTTAAATTTGTTCTAAAATTCAGGGTGTTAGAATGTAACAATACCAAGGGTGCAAGTACGAGTGGTTCAGGTCAAGGGTCTAAGGACCAAAACTCGTATCAAGCTCATAATTGATGTCTTATCAAGAAATTTTGTCTAACTACCCCCTTCTTGGTGCAGGTCGTGGTATCGTGGTTTTAGAATTTACTTTTGGAAAGAGAATCACTTTGTTTAATGTCTTGCATGTAACTAATATTCATAAAAACTTGGTGTCAGGTATTGTACTTAATACTTGTGGTTACAAACAAGTGTTGGAGTCGGATAAGTTTATTTTATCCAAAGGTGGAATATTTGTTGGATGTAGATACTTATGTACTAAGGCTATGATGTTTAGACTTGGTCTAATATTAATTAGTATGCTTGATTTTCTATGACATGTTCTGATGTGATTGAATCTACCTTGTGGCATGCTAGATTAGGACATGTTCATTATAAGAGAATGAAAGAAATGTCAAAGGAAGGATTAATTCCAACATTTGATTTAAATTCTAGAAAATGTAAGACATGTATGTTGACTAAAATCACTACGCAAAATTTCAAAAAGTAAATCATTCTTCTTTTTTGTTAGAACTAATTCATAGTGATTTATGTGATTTGCATGCAACTCCCTCTTCGGGTAACAAGAAATATGTTGTTACATCTATTGATGATGTTTCTAGGTTTTGCTATGTGTGTTACATTCTAAATATGAAGCATTAGATAAGTTTAAGAATTATAACTAAATTTGAACAACAAAATTCTTTTATTAAAAGAATTCATATGGATAGGGAGGTGAATATGTTGGTATAGTTTATGAAACAACATCACCTTATACACCTCAACAAAATGGTGTAGCTGAAAGAAAAAATAGAACTCTTAAGGAAATGGTTAATTCCATGTTATCCTATTCTGGTTTAAGTGAAGGCTTTTATGGTGAAGCTATGCTAACTGCTTGTAATTTATTAAATAAGGTTTCTACTAAAAGGAACAAAATTACACCTTATGAACTTTGGTTCAAGAAACGGTAAACTTTGAGCTACTTGAAAATTTAGGGTTGTAGAGTTGTTGTAAGACTTCTGGAACCCAAAAGGAAAACTTTATGTGAAAGGGGTATTGATTGCATTTGCATTGGGTATGCTGAGCATTCAAAAGCATCTAAGTTCTTTATTTGAAAGTTTTGAAATGGCTTCTAACAAGTCATTTAAACAGAGAAGAAACAACAGGGGGAGAAAACCAAAATCATTTGGACCTGATTTTCAATTTTATTTAATTAATGGTTAAAGGGATGAGGTTTCAACCCAATGTCCATATTGGTTTAATGTTGAGGATGATCTCAAGACATTTGGTGAAGCAATGAAATCTCAAGATGTTGCTTTTTAGAAGGAAACAATCAATGATGAGATGGATTCCATCATAGGTAACAACACTTGGGTGTTGACTGATTTATCTCTAGGGTGCAAACCTTTGGGATGTAAATGGATATTCAAAAGAAAGATGAAAGTTGATGGAACCATAGAGAAATTCAAGGCTAGGTTAGTCATTCGAGGTTTCAGACAAAAACCTAGGATTGACTATTTTGATATCGATGTTGGGTGCTCGTATCTCAACTATTAGATTGCTCATTGCCTTGGCTGTAATTCACCAAATGGATGTAAAACTGATTTTCTTAATGCTGATTTAGATGAGGAGGTTTATATGAAGCAACGAGAGGGCTTTGTCATGCATGGAAATGAAAACAAGGTGTATAAACTTGTTAAATCCTTGTATGGATTAAAGAACACACATAGTAATGGCATCAAAAGTTTGATAAAGTTGTCTTATCAAGTGGTTTTAGTTTAAACCAAGATGTTAAGTGTATATACATAAATTTTGATCTACTGTAATGTAACACCGCTTCTGAATTCAGTTGCTTTAATGACAAAACTGATTTAGCAGCGGAAATTTTTCATTTTTAACACAACCAAAATAGTTATTTACATTAACTACTTCTCAAAATAATCGCAGGTGTTACCGAGTACAGGAACCGACCATAGTATCTATTACATTACAACATAAATCTACAAGTGTTCCACCCACAAGGGGCAACAAAATTCCCAAAGGTGTCCCGCCTCGCAGGCCATCTAATCTTTACTTGAAAAGGGAAATCATAGCACCATTAGCTACACTAGCTAGTGAGTACATACAATCATAAGCATCAATAGATTAAGTCATGCGTCATCATAAACAGTCATTGCTAGCTTAGCGCATAGCGGTGTGCTGACGAGATCGGTAAGAGTCATGTCTTGCAGGGTAATCAATCCCGCTCAACAACTCAGACCGGGGGATAAGACACGACCAATCCGCGCTAGTGGGGGAGCACAAGGCAGTCCACCAAGCATCGTTCACAGAGTCAAAGACTCCACAGGTAATCCAGCTACAACCGGCTGATCACCACTCACGTTAAGGCACGGTGGTTCTGCAGAACCTATGATCCAGGATGCCTCCTGAATCCCCGTGAAATCCCAAAGGATTCAGCTACAACCGGCTAACCTTAACCATGCGTCAGATGGTCTGCAGACAGTTCACATACACATATACGTACATTTGATCCCACAGGGATCCGACATCTTTCAAGCAGTCATTCATGCATAGCATCATCATATATTAACTAAGTGGTTCCAAACTGGACCCACTGGCATGCTCTTGTCACACATTCTAACATCTTACAAGTCATACACTTACCTCTTTGAGCGTGCCTGTAAAAGCAAGTTAGTCATACATAGTACATAGTCATCTATCAGGCAAGCCTTACTCTACTGAGTCTCATGAAAGTAGGTACTCACCTGACTAGCTTACAACGTTCGTTCAGTTAACGCTGGTTCAGCTGACACGTTCACCTAAAACATTCGGCAATTGCGTTAAGCGTCTGTACGCATTAAGTTCTATCTAAAACTGAACTCTTCTTAAATTCACACAACGCGTCGCGTCCAAGCACCGAATGCGTCGCGTCGCGTTACAACTATGCGACAGTCACATGACTGGGCTATGAAAGTCGCATGGCATGTTCCTACATCCATGCGACAGTCGCATGATCCCATATTGAAGTCGCATGCCATTGTCTTTCAATCCATGCGACAGTCGCATGAACCAACTAAGAGTCGCAAGAACTTCTTCAAAAGTCGCATGAAATGAAACAGCTATCCACCATAAAGTCGCATGGCTTCATGCGACAGTCACACCAACCATGCGACAGTCGCATGGCATAGGTCGCATGACCCATGCGACTGTCAGCTGGAATATTACGTAACTTGTCTGGTTCATTTCTTGATTACTTACAGATCAAACCAGAATCTTAAACTTGTTGTTTTTACTTCCAAAACAATTTTAAACTTCAAACAACACCTATACAAGCTTCACAAAATCATCAAATCCAAACAAAACACCATATCAACCAAAACCCACTTGAGAAGCAAGCTTCATGTTCTTTAATGGTGTTCTTGAATGAATTGAAGTTTTGCCATGATTCAAACACAAAACCAATACAAAACACATCTAGACTTCACTACAAACACAAGCTCACCTTACTTGAATGCAAAGATTCAAACTTCAATCTCTTCTTCTTCAACACTCACGAGAGCAGAGAGAGCAAGTGTGTGTTTGTAGGTACAATCTACAACTAGGCCCAAGTTGAGGATGTTACAGGTAAATGAGTAATCATTTGTTTATATGTAGATGACACGTTGATATTTGGAACTGATATCGTCTAAAATACACATATTATTTATATCTGATGTTCCATGCTTTTAGCAAATATTTATAATGAATTAGGTTAGTTATCTACTTAATTTGTTGTAATCCGTGTTTTAGGGCTTTGATATATATATATATATATATATATATATATATTTGATGTTTTGGTCGTATCTCACTCATACAACTCGAAACGAAGTGATTTAAAAAGCTACGAACAGTAGACAAAAGAAGCCTCAATAATATTATGTTTGTGGAGTCGAACACAACAGAACATAAAACAAATGGAGGCTGCCATTTTATTTATTTTTGGATGTGAATGGTGGGCCGATAAGCCCATAAGGAAAGAAAACACAATTAAGTTGTGTCTTGGAAGTTTGAATGGGGGCAGCGAACTCGGAGTAAATAAAGGGATGGGGGAATTAATTTTAGGTTAATATATACGGCGGCTACGGAATTGAGGATTATTATATATATAATATATATTTCCAGTGACAGCCGACGAAAGAAAGCAATGCGACAGTTTTAGGGAGCGATCAGTGATGGAGAGGAGAGCCCATATCATTTAGAGGGTTGACTTAGGTTGCTACCATTGGTTTATAATGGTTTGCCATTTCTGTTTTTCTTTGTTTTTGTTTCCTAACTTGTTTATGAGTTAGTACTCTCTTGTATTTACTGTGATAAACGAATCCTAGGGTTTGATTTGTAATCTTTATTTCAAATATATGATCTGGTTTTGTTTATGCTTAATTATGAACCTTGAGTTTTTTATCTTAACTTTTGCTGAGTAATCTGTTAGATATAGTTTGTGCATGCTTTGAGACAATGACTTACATGTGTATTTTGTTCTGGATTATTGTTTGCTTGTTAGTTTGTGCATGCTTTGAGACAATGACTTGCATGTGTATTTTGTTCTGGATTATTGTTTGCTTGTTCTGAGATAATGACGTTTTCATTCAATATGATAGATAACTTTTCTGAGACAATGAGGGTTAAGATTATTCAGTAATACCATAGATAAAAGTTTGAGTTCAATTCACTATACAACGAGAGTTAAGTGTGTTTTTGAAAGATTAAGTCGTAATCGGATTAGTAAGACTGATGGTTGTTGGTTCGAACACCCTTAGAAACTTGTCATATTAACTATGCCTAAAACAAATTGAACCTAGGGGGAGTGAGTAATTGGTGAATACATCTCTATCAATTGATTTCAACTTCTTAAAATTGTTTTCATATTTACATCTTAAATTCAATCCTTTTGGCAAAGGTTAGCTGCTAGAACTCAAAACCCCCTTTTTACTTTTAAATCATTTTAGTATAGTTGATTTATTTCTTAATAGTATATTCCTTAATTGTTCCTTGTGGAGACGATCCTGGTCTTGCCTGATTGTTGTACGATCGGGTGCGCTTGCCCGTTCGCATATCTAGAATTGACCAAAGACAAGTTGATCAAACTAAGGAATTCTTGTCATCAAAGTTCTCCATGAAGGATATGGGGGAGGAACATGTGATCCTAGGTATTAGGATTAAACATGAAAACAAGATGATTTCTATTTCATAATCTCATTACATTGAGAAAGTGTTTAAGAAGTTTAATTGTTTTGATTGTACTTAAGTGAGCATTCCTATGGATCTTAGTGTAAAGCTTATGCCTAATAGTGGTGAACCAATTTCATAGTTGGAGTATTCAAAAGTCATAGGTTGTTTTGATGTATGTCATGACAAGTACAAGGCTAAATATTGCTTTTGCAGTGGGAAAGTTAAGTAGGTATACTTGTAATCCTATTACTTATCACCGGCAATCAATTAGGTGGGTACTAAAGTATCTTAAGAAAGCTACGGATTATAGTTTGCCTTATGTTAGTTTTCCTTCAATTATAGAAGGATTATCTTATGCAAGTTGGATAACCAATGTAGAGGATCATTCTTTAACTAGTGGTTGGTTATTCTTACTTGGAGGAGATGCAATATCCAAGGCTTCCAAGAAACAAACTTGTATCACAAATTCAACAATGGAATCTAAATTTTTTGCCTTAGCTGTTGCGGGTAAAGAATCATAATGGTTAAGTAACTTAATCCATGAGATTCCTTGGTGTCCTAAACCAATTTCAACTATTTCTATCTAGTGTGATAGTGCTTCTACCTTGGCCAAGGCATACAATCAAGTGTATAATGGGAAGTCTAGACAATTAGGTGTTAGACATAGCATGGTTCGAGAGTTAAACATGCTTGGGTGATTTTCATTGAATATGTTCAAACACAGGCAAACTTAGTTGATCACTTGACAAGAGGATTAGCTAGAGATTTTGTGCACAAGTCTACTATAGGGATGGGGTTAAAGTCCATATAAGTTTTCTAAATTTGAGACACCTGATGTGCGTGTAGCGTACCAGTTTTAAATTTCTAAAATCCGAATTATTTAGCACGACTACAACACAAATAGGCAAGAGAACCTAATCGTATGGTAGTATAGTAAATAAGTACGGGTGTCGAACACAAGGGGAACGGGTATGATTTTGAATATAACTCTACTAATTAAATATAAAACTAATATAAACAACTAAAGGGGGAATTCAGAATCTTATCAATAAAGATTCAAACTTTATTATCCAACTTACTAAACAATATTGACAAGAACCAAGAACAAACCAAAGGAAGTGGAAAGCAACAAACTTTACTGGAATTAAGCTTATAATGTGAAGACTCCCTCCCTAGATTTGATTTCACCTCTTTTAAACTGATTAATTCAATTAACTCGTGCAATGGACATGTAATTACAATATACCGATTCCTATATTGGTTATAATCATGGTCAGATTATATACCTCTATAATTATGGTTTTAACAAACCTTATGGTCATGAGATTGATCAAAACACATAATTAGCCGATTTTAAGTTCGTGTCAAGAAAGACTTAATCTTTATGTTTGTTTAGGTTAACAAAACATGTATTAACATATAAATGGTCATTATATATTCATCACACACATTAAAGTTTCCTTTTTTAGAAGTTTAACCTAGGATTGGTCTATCACTAGTCTAGATTGTCTATTGGTCCTAAACAATCAAGATTCAAGTTACACAAGTGGAATAGTCCTCCAACTTGTATAAACTCAGTAAATAAACTTCAAAAACAGAAACAAGAACACATGTGGATCATCAATTAAGCAATACAAGACAATTTATATAGAAAACATGTCCAAATTAACATAAATTAATCAACTTTATTGAGGTTCATCTCCTATAGGAAGGAAAACATGAAATTCTAGCCTAGAAACATCATAAAATACTTCTGGAAATTAATTAAAATATTAAAAACACAGAAGATAAATAATAAGAATGATAGAACCAGGATGAATCTAAGCCGAAATCTTCAAAATATAAGCTCCAATCCTTAAAAGGTGAGCTCCACAGCCCCTAGAATGCTTTTGGACGTGTTTTGGCAGTATTTGGGTAGTATAAGTTGGGTTGTTCTCCCCAAAATCGATCTGGACATTCGTTTATATAGAAAACTGAAAATAGGGGCGTCACGTCGCGACGGGTTAGTGTCGCGTCGCGACGGGTGAGTTTAGCACGATCCAAAACTCTTTGAAATTTGAAAATTTTCTTATAAGGTCGCGTCGCGCCACGACATCCTTAATGGTCGCGCCGCTACATTGCTTTTTTTAGACTTTGACCATAAAAGTGATTTTGTGGCCCTCTGAGTCTAGTTTCAGTGGCCTTTTGAATCACCTCAATCCGAGTTCGTATGAGTGAGATATGATCAAAACAGTGGAGGTGTGTCGGCGCAGACAGCTTTTTCTATTTCTTCAGTTTCTTCCGTTTTTTGCTCAAAACTTTTCATAATCCGCCTTTTTAACCTGTAATTCACTAAATGATTATAATTAAGTATATTTTACTTATTTACGAACAATAACAGACTAAAATAAAACAGATATCACTTAAAATATATATCTAAATTTCGCGATATCAACACCCAATTCCCTCCTAATACTATATTAAAAGTTGAATTCAATGTGAAGCTCATAATTAGAGACTGGGGCACAAAAGGTCATCCCAAAGTATGTGCTTAGAACTACAGGTTGAGAGGTTGAAGTTAAGCTTCTTAATGATTCTTTTTTAAACATGCATGTGAAAGTACATGAGTAAAAGAATCACCTATATGAATGTTAAGTTTTGCCGCTTCAAGAAGCTTGGACTTGGCTTCCCATACATTCATGAATGGATAGGACACATGGCTTGTAAATTGTCTAATGTAGTAAAGTATTTGAAAACTTGAGTGTATACTATCTTCAAGTATTCAAATCGGTTGAAGGGTTCAATTCTTAGAACACCCTGACTCTCAAATATTTGAAATGTGTAATATACTAAGATGACAATTCAACCCTCTCGATATTTTTATTTACGCATGAGTTTCATTTGTGTTTTGTTTATTCTATATTTTAGTGTTACACTAAAATGGGAGAGGAATGTTAGTTATTTTAGTGTAATGTAAGAATTTGACTAGACTTGGTAACGAGTCAGGATGGTGTGAAGTGCACGTTCGTTCAAGTCTTAGTTGTCCTAGACCTAATATGACGGGGTCTAAGGGGCAACGCCCCTAGTGGCGGTTTCATAACCAACTATAACTGTTATTTATGAGAAATAACCGTTGTGGTGGTTATTTACATGGAAACAACGACCGTGTAACCAATTGATAACCGCTGCATGGTGTATATAAATAGAATAATCACTACTCAAATGAGACAGATATAGACTTTAAGAAAGTTTCTAGATCATCCCTGATTGCAACTTGTGATACTCTGATAAAGGTCAAATTATCAATTCAGGAAAGTGATCCTTCCACGATCTAGAAGTTATCAAGTTTTTGCTATTGAATCTATACATAGTTTACACATAATCCCCAACAGATTATTGTGTTAATTCTGTTATTAAAATATTAATATATTTTCTACGAATAGAGTAACTTAGCTCTTAACCTTTTAAATATTGGTAAAATATCCATGCAACTAGTAGCGTTGAACTTAAGTATTGCTACACTTACAACTCATTTAAACGAAGGTATTTACGTTATTTGACTGTTTAGTGATTTAAGTATGTTGTGAGTGCAACAACACTTAAATTAGATGCTACTAACAGCATAGAATCGTTAAGTTTTTACTTATGCTTTTAACTAAGTTTGTTACTGAATTTGTCATGGATTTCAGTATTAATGTGGTAAGTATTGATCATTTGGGATATGAACGGTTAGATGAAAGCTAGTAGGAGTAATTGGTACCATCTCACATATCAAGATATGTAGATGCATTCATGGAGAAGCCATTAATTGAAATCTTTGAGGAGCTTCAACCAACTGCATATATACCATACTAGCATGGTACCCGCGTAATGCGCCGGAATCAAATAGTTTCTACTCGATAACTTGTTCGGTTAGGTATTTACGTAATAAGGTGACAACGAATAATTTTACTTTGGTAATATGTCTATTTTCTTTATATTTTTTATATTTTCTTTATTTTTATGTTCTCAATCAACTCTTTTATTATTTTTAAATAAACTTTAGAACAATTAAATAAGAAAAAAAAGTCTTGTACACATTTTTTGACAATTATGTTAAAATATTTAATGCATGATAGAATATTTAATATAAAAGGTTTGGTTTATGAAAAAAAAATTATAAGTAAGTTAATTTGTTTGAATTTTAAATGTGGAAGGTTTAGTTATTAAAATAGAATATAAGATTTTTATTAACTCTACTTAATAGTAACTTTACATAATAGTTTTCATTTAATTTATATGAAAGTAAATTAGTAATTTCAAAACACTTAAAATTTAATAGATTAAATAAAAGACCTAAATACTTTATAATATTGTATAAATATTGTTCTGTGAGATGTCCTTCAAGCATTGGTACATAGGTCATATACCATGTCAACACATAATTTATCAAAGTATTTCATTTATTTAAAATGCTTGAACATTATATTGTGTTTGCTTTGTTATTTTATTGCATCATAACACTATGTCTATTTATTTCACTTGCCTAAATAACAACATTCGTATAGGCTACCTGTGTGTACACACGGGTTTCTAAGCTAGTTATATAATAGGATATTGAAAGCTAAATATTGTGCGGTATTTATTTGAAGAATATGTTATTCCACCGTCTTCCAATCAAGAATACAGTTTTGTCGAGTTAATACAACTCTTTGGGAATTACATAGCCGAAAAAACTCATTACCTTCGTTCAGATCTTGTAGAACATTTAGATACCCAATGTCGATGACAAATATCCCTTGTAGTCGTGTAGTTATTTGTGTGCGTTTTCTTATAAAATAGTTTGTTATCTTTTTTAGTTGAATAATTAAGATATGCATACGGTCTAAAACAAACCGGAAAACCATCTTAAAGAAAGTCAATCGGTTATCAAAGAACTGATGAACCGGACTAAATTGGTCAACCGGTTTCAAATCTTACTGGATTGATCATATAATTCATAAAGAGTAAGTAGAAAGTCAGGGTTCGATCATAGAGTTCATAATCAGTGCCATAGAAGAGCTTCAATATCGTAGGTGGAATGCTTTTTCCGCGGTGACGAGAGAACGAGCGACAGTGGCTTCATCCAATGCAAGGGGTTGGATGGTGAAGAGAGGGAAACGGTTAAACGTTCTTGCAACTGAGAAATTGGGGAGCTTGGTTTGAATTATAAGCAATAGCTAGTTGTGGATGGTGAGGTGTAGAACAATAGCTTGAACCTTATTTTTCAGAATTATTTTTATGTTTTTAGATGTTTTATAGAGGAAGTATTTTCTTAGTACTTTTCATAAACTGATAGTATTTTTCTAATATCCTTAAATATTTATGACGTTATCCAGTTTTTCACGTAGTTTAACCGGTCGAACCAGTGAATTGGTAGAACGACAAGTTCGATGTCTGTGATTTTTAAAGCATAGCTAATGGATTATTGGACCAATGAAGTTTCACTTATTTGATTGGGTAGCTTTGGCTACAGCCATATCCCCCCACCCCCCAAAAAAAACTTTTTTTTGAATAAGCGTGGGTTCCTCATTTAGGTTTGAGTGCGATATACTAGCTTTTAGATTGGAAAATGAAAGGGTAGAAGAAAATGAAGTGAGGTTGATATGATATTCGGGTTGGGCAACCCGAATTGTATGCCATACGAATGGTCTTAATAACAAAAAAATCTTGATTTATCATTAAAAATAAGGTAAAAATATTTTACTACCTTAAACTTGATCAACCAGATTGAATACTACCTTAAAGTATCAAAGAATCGACATAGTATCCTATATTGCGGAAATCCGTCACTTTAGAATTATAACTCATTAAGCCAACATACTAAATTCATCACTCAAGGTGGGTGAAGTACTAAACTCGCCGAATTTCATACCGTGACGTAAAACTCTAGCTTTGACACTTCGGATAGTGTTCAACCTCGTTGAAGAAGTTTAAAAGGATACTGTAGAAAGCAACCTGCGGACGATGTATATGATAGAAGTTCGGCAACAGAAAAGACTAAAAAATTTTAAAAATTATTACACATTCACACTTGCAATTGTATTAGAAAAAAAAAAGATTATAAAATACAGAATTAATTTGTCGCACATTTTGTACAACATTTATCTCCTCGTACCTCAATGAAACCTGGAATCAACATTTAGATCTATACAAACTAAATCAACTTTACACCTATTTAGTACTCACTTCAATTATCTAGTCAAATGCCGAAAAAGATTACCTTTCGCGCTTTTTCTTTCTGATACTTTAGAGTTTAGTAACTACTATGCTACTTATATCCCGATAGGTTGTGTGGTTGTCATTCACCCATAGCGATGACGACAAATACGTCATTGATGGACCACTTAACAAGCTTAAGTTTGTCAACAGGATTAATAATGGCTCGTTCTGCTGCTGCCAAACGATACCCTATAACGATTTCATGCCTTTGACGACCCCTCATCATGATATCATAAAAGCAGACTTCTTCCTGATCGTACAGATAGAATTCCGCAGGTTTAATATACAACTCGTTTCCCTGTACATTGTGATCAGTTAAATTCACTGTTAAAGATATCTTTCATTAATGAACTGAATGGTTATTAGAGGTGGCAGAATGGTCGGGTTGAGTAATGGGTCAAAGCTTTGAATACAAAAGGTATACTTTTGAGTAAAATGATTTACACATTTTTTTAGCTAAATATGTTTGATTTTACACATTTGACCGGCTAGAGATAAAAGATAACACCAAGTTGAGCCACATCTTAGGTATAGGGAGATGATTGGGTACCTCTTCAGCAAAGAGTTCTTCAAGGACACGATTTATCTGTTTATCCTCGGCTACCATTGCTAGAGCCATGCTCACTAGCTCATTTGATAGCACATAATCGCTAATTTTGGTTACTGAAACAAGGTTCCTAGTCCTAGAGTCCAAGATCTCACTTATTATTATTGATTTATTAGAAGCCTGTTGCATCTCACGAATCCAAGAGCTATGAGAGAAACCAGAAACACGAAGAGGTGTTGAGCCACTGTCTTTATAGGGAAGACGTTTTGACTGCAATAATTGATGGAATAAACAACTTAACGGGTATAATGAAGTTATTAAAAATTATTCATTCAGCTTTGAAAAAACACAAGTTACCTGAATGTCTCGAATGAGGAGGAGGGTGGCTAGAGATCGTGAGTCGGAATGCACAATTGAATCTTCCACAGATTCATCTGCAAGAATCAGAATCTGTCTTTTCAGAGTTAGTAATCAGAAGTGTCAATTTTCTTTCTACAATCAAACTTCATATTCTTATAGAAGATTGATAATGATATCATTTTACTCTATTTTTTTATTGAATATTCTGAGTTTAGTATTCAAAATTGCGGGCATAAATCAAAAGTTTTAGAAATCTGAACTTCCGTAATGAACTATTGAACTGTGAACTAAAACAAGCTGTGCCAAGAATTTTAATTTTATGTTAATCTTGTACAACTCAAAATCAAATAGTAATCCTACAGTATTTATAAAAATACAAACAAGTAATGCTAATACATATAAGTTACTTTTACGTTTCTTAAGAGAGTGATAATAACTGTATTCACCAATCGCTGCTAACAGCCATCATAGTTTTACCCAACTGATCTATGTTTCATGATTCATGTTACTTAAGTCCATTTTGTAGAATAATAACCCCTTAGGGATGAATGTATTGTTCGAGCACCATATAATGTGTACAAAGAACTGAAGAAGAGCCAACTATGCCAAACACATTCAACGGCCAATTATACTTTCACACACTTCAGCCCATAATTCAAGCTTGACATGCCGAATGAGCTGATTCCGTTTAAAGGGTTCCTATTTGGCCTACATTCTTTAGATGTTCATTTGGATAACCCATTTTGACCCACGATTGGCGTTAACTTAGAGTCCATTCCAACCCATATTATTTATATTAACAGGGTGAATGAGCTGATTTTAGTTAAATGGTTAGCTTCTTAAATGTAGTGGCCCGCAAACTTACAGAATCAAATGTCTCTAAAGGTAAAGTCTCCAAATGCTTTTTGATGACCGCATTCCCTACACGGTGTACAAGTTTAATGTTAACCAGACCTGAAATATCAAGTCCTCCATCCACTAACTTTCTTTCTCTCTCTTTTTCCACCACCTCATTAAACATCCACAACTCTGAACCTGGAGCCAGAAATGCCTCTAAAACCTGGTATATGACATAAAAAGAATATATTGTAAAAATTAAGAGCAAGTCACCAAAATTACAAAAGATTAAAACATATCAGTGAATTACCATAATCATATCATCAATATCACGTCGCCACCCACAAAATAATATCTTTTCTGGAAATTTAGGAGGCTCCACTTTTCTGGGGAAGAGACCCCTTCTAACCTGCAAGAGATACAAGAACTAAGTGCACAATCCAGACCTTCATCCTACATTAAAAACCTTTATGGACACGATGCAAGACAAAGTATAAAATATTAGCAGAAGTTACAAAACCCCTCAAAGACCGGCAGCATTTATGTACTCATATGGAAGACTGCAATATCTTTAGACATCTATATTATGCTTACTTTCCAGAGGTTATTAATGCAGAATAACTTACATCTGGTAAAGGGCCAGGGAAATATG
This sequence comes from Dittrichia graveolens, assembly GCA_038502395.1. Classification (NCBI taxonomy): domain Eukaryota; kingdom Viridiplantae; phylum Streptophyta; class Magnoliopsida; order Asterales; family Asteraceae; genus Dittrichia; species Dittrichia graveolens. Next base: position 71,997,497 of record JARJIL010000005.1, on the reverse strand, counting down.
TGTCATCATCCTCTGCTATGACAAGTATTTCATCACCCTCTTTTAATATATAATCATCTTTTGGATTTATAATTATCTTTCCTCCCTCTGAAGCAACCTTTACTCCGCAAGGGATTGCATCGGGAAAGGAAACAAGCACATCTTCAAACCGCAAACCATCTAACTGAGGCCACCTTTTGATATAAAACTCAGCGTTTTCAAACCCCAAGATATCTTCCCATATCTGTTAAAAAAATTCCAGAGTTCACAGGACTGTCATTATTCTAAGGTCTAGACAGCCCACAAAAGGATTCAAATAGTCTGTTATAGGATTATATTCAACGACCTGTGCAAGGCCAGGCTGCAGAGCACACTGTATCATCAACCGTCCAATCACATCATGTGCAACCACAGTCTCGATTAGCTCTCCACCAACAAGCTTCACCAAGGGTTCATTATCAAGATCACTCATCTCAACAACCACATGACCCCTTAATCCCTCTTTCACTCCAGTAAGGCTAAGCACAACCCTTAAAGCACGCGCATCACTCTAATGATGTCAAAAGAATAGAATCAAGAAACAATTTTCGTATCAAGGTCATGAGACCATAAGAAGAATGTGATTTTTAGGTAAGACATACCTGATCTGCATTTTCATCGGCTGCTAGTACTATTATAGCACGTGCCTTTGAAACTGAAACCTGAAAAAAAAATATAAGAAGACATTAATAAAGAAAGTTACAATACAAAACTTCAAAAAGTGTGCATGTGGTATGTGTGTCTATTCTGGTGCATATGTGATGCAGAGAATGTAAAATAGTTAGCAGAATCGTTCATGGAACAGTGACAATTATACCCAAAAAAAAAAAAAGATCGCAAGTATATAGATGCTTCGACAACCTTCTTTAAGTCTGCAAGTATAAGAGGACTCCCACTTCTGCATATAACTGAAGTGCCCATGAAGCTGAATTCAAGCTTTGCTATATCCATCTCCATCTCCTCCTTGTCTCTTTCTGCTAGGACAACAACAACGCCCCCACCAATGCTCTTATTTGCTATCGCCAGCTGCTTTAAAAGTGAACCCTGTAACCAAAATAGGCTCTCAAGTCTCAATATCCACTTAGTTAACTATAATATAAACCGGTCTTTAGAAGAAAACAGGTGCATAAAGTAACTGAATCTTACCAATTTGTCACTCCATCCAAGAACAAGAATGTGGTTGCTTTCAATTACTTCACTTTTCCCTTTCCGCAATGAATCTACCTTCTCTGAGATGGCATCTGAAACAAGCCCTAGCATCATTGCAAAAATAAGCATCCCTCCTGAACTTATAGAGACCGAAACAATTCTTGGTCCAGTGCCAACCCTATCTGCATGATTTCCTGAATCTGCCACAAATGTCCAAGAAAGCCAAAGGTTTTCTACAAGACTACCATCACTGACAGCATAAAGTGCCAACCCACCAAATGCTATGAGAAAAATGGTTGCAAAGAGAAGTGCAAGTAACTTTGCATAAGGATAGATAGAGAAGCACACATCCACCATGTACGCTATTCTCTTCTTTAATGGAACCTCTTCTTTGTTATTCTTGGCCCGCTTTGAGATATTCTTGATTCGGGGAAGATCATCAAGATATTTGTACAACACAAAAGGCGTAATGAGAGTAAACAGGACAGTGTAGAGAGCAATGGTTCGACTGTCAGTATTGCCAATATAGGCGAATGAGTCCTCATTCCAATGCTTCAAAATGTCGGTATTTTCATCATGAGGAATGTCATTATTCCTACAAATTCTATTATGTTCCTGCAATTAGGTTACTCCTTATCATTAAACAGCCAATAACAAAATCATCTATATTTTCAAGATCATAATGTCAACCCAATAACAAACATATAGACGGAGCTAAATTTCAGACGATCGTGTCATTAAGGTCACTATTCTACTTACAAGTTAATATAAGTTGTTAAATGTTAGCCAAATTTCAAAATATACATTTCACATTCAAGCATAAGCAAATATTGTAAACCATAATCAATCACAATAAATTTGTTGCAATTGATTTTGGAACACCCGAGAGGGAAAACTTTGCAGTCCTGTGATTATACAAAGAAACCTCTTTCTCTTAGCAAGAAAAATGACTATAATGTTGTTAGTAAGAAAGAATAACTTAAACATATTAGCACTACAAGATTCATTATTTTCCACCTTCATTTTTGAGCATTACTAACTTTTCATAGATGTGAACCAGACAAGATAATAAGCACATTGTGGGCACATTATCAGTTCAGTCTGAACAACTTGATACCTGAAGTTTTGTGACTTCATTCCTCAAGCTAATTGCATAAGATGCCAATACTGCACATAAAAGTACCAGCTGCATTAAGAAATAAACATGGCATGATCAGACATCAGACAATAAACATCAAAATAAGGAATACGATGCTCCAATGGCTTCCTGCCGATATATAAATAAATTCAGAAGAAGATAAGAAACTAATTACCAGATTACGAGTCAATGAACTCCTGATCCTGGCAGTTTTCCGTGCAGCAGTAGATGAAATTAGGGAAGAAGAAGAAGAAGAAGTCAAAGAAGAAACAGGAGTTTGAGCAGGCACTGGCTGAATGACTCTCTCCGATTTAGCATCTGAAGCCGAAGCCGACGCCGGCGCCGGTGAATTTGACGTAACCGGAGTCTCACGGAGCAATTCCGCAGACAAATTTTTAGGCATCGAAGCGCTTCGGACCGGAGAAGGAGACGGAGACGACACGGGCGGTTGTTTCCTCAGAGACTTAGATGCGGATGATTTAACAACCGTGACACGGTTCCGAGTAGTGTTAGGTCCGAGAAACGACGGATAAACATAGTCCCGATCAGAAAATCCAAAGGTTTGACCAGGGAAAGTGTCGCTGGCGGTAGTGCTGGAGCTGTCGGAGGAGTCAAATGATCGTCGAGGGGACCAGGTGGAGGAGGATAAAGACGGCGGAACAGGAGGAGTTGACTCATCGGTGGAGGTGACGCGGCGGACGGCCGGGAAGAGTGGACCAGGGAAATGAGGAGTGGTGGAATCGGCGATCGTCCTGGATTTCTTAAGGAGTGGACGGCGTTCAGGTAGCGGAATGTTAGGGTTGGTTTTGGTGTCCGGTGAATCTCCTCCTCCATTGGTATTTGACATAATTTCTCCGGATCTTCACCGGAATCTGTGATTCTGATGCACATGGAGATGGTGGTGGTAGGGTAGCCAAGGTTATATCGGCCGGTGGTGAGAATATTTTAGTGAGTGGTGTGATACAACAGTCCAAGTTTGTTTTTCACCGTCGCTAAAAGGTAAGTCACGTGACGTCGTACTTCTTGTTCTTGCGACTGCACGTGGTCAGTCGCTGGTAAATACTAGTACTTTTTTGAAAGTATTTATTTATTTGAGAAGTTTTTGACCAAAATAGTATTATTAAAAAAGTATTTATTAATGTAATTTTAAAAATATTATCAAATTAGTATAGTAGTTAAAATATTTATTAAAATAATGTTTTTTCATTTTTTTAAATTTTTAGCTTTTTTTACTATTTTTTTTTTAACTTTCAGTTTTTTTTAGTTTTAGTTTTCTTTTTTTTTTTACCAAACTTTTTTACAAAACACTATTTTATATAAATTACTAAGCTTTTTTAATACAAATTTTTATGCTTTTCACACTAATTATACAACCATCTTAAAAATCAAATTCTAGGATTTTAAATTAAAACTACAAATCTCTCTCTCTCTCACACACACACATATATATATACACACACATACATATACATACATGTAAATGAACATAAACAACATTCACGAATAAGGCCTTTGTTCGTGTTCGTTTGTTAAGTCGATAAAATGAAAATAAACAAGCTTCCCACCGAACGGTTCACCAAACGTTAAGTTCGTTTACAACCCTAGATGTTAGAAATTGTTGTATAATTCTTATGAAAAGCATAAAAAATTGTACAAAAATAGCGTAGTAATTTATATAAAATAGTGTTTTTGTAAAAAAGTTTGGTGAAAATGAAAAAAGTAAAAAACTGAAAGTTTTAAATTTTGGTAAAAAAAGTAACAAAAGTTGAAAGTTAAAAAAAATGGAAAAAGTACTATTTTGGTAAATATTTTAACTACTATACTAGTTTAGTAAATAATTTTAAAAGTACACTAAATTGGTAAATACTTTTTCCAATAATACTGTTTTGGTCAAAAACTCTTTGATGAGCATACGAGATGCACGTCGTCTAACCGGTTTTATTTTATTAGTTTATTTGTTATCATTCTGGAGCATTAACAACTTGATTAAGACTTGAACTCTTAACCTTCATATAAAACATAAATGATAATCAGAAGATAAGCCATTGGTAAATATTGTTCCAGTCAATTTCTTCAACTTGTTTTTAATTAAAAAAATTTACTTTTAATTCCTTTCTCTAAATTCTCGATTTTTGTTGTCATTACTGAAATCATCAATTTTGTGCGATTTTTTTCTGTCTACTCTACCAACAATATATATATATATATATATATATACACACACACACATGCATGTATATAAAAGAGAATATTTTTAATACACATTATCATAAAAGAAAAAAATGGCAAATCATAATTCATACGTAAGAAACGACCGATATAACTAACAAATAAATACAAATTTGGCGAACAATAATAATTCACAATAAAATTTGAGTTTTCTCATGCATTAATGTTGATTGATGTTTCATTATTTGAATTGAGTTATATTATGATAAGTATCTTTAACTTTAAGTTGATACATGAACATTTATCCATTACACTTTGTAATACCCGAAATTTTGTAAAAATCATAAAATATATGTAAGTGCAAGTTTTAGTAAGAATTGGTAAAATTAGGTGTTAGATGGTATTATATGAATTATATTTATATATATACATAATGCATGAGGGGTGTAGGTGACATATATATATATATATATATATATATATATATTTATATGGGTAATAATGAAAAGGGAAACAAAGCTTGAGGACCAAATGTATAATATATGTATATATATGGTGTAAGACTTCAATAATTGAAGTCAAAAGGCTTCAAAAAATCTGGAACAAATCCTAGATGAGGAGAGAGAGAGTTCTAGAAGGGTTTCAAGAAAGAAGAAGAAGAAGAATTCAAGGGGGAATTGATGGCTTGGTGCTTGGATTCAAGTATTTTGGTGTTTTGACTTCAAATTCTTCCACTCTTGGGCTTGGTTTGAAGCAAGGAAGTGGTGCTTGAATTGGGTTTGCGAATCAAGTAAGTTTAAACTTGTGATTGAGTTTGATTTTTGGTTTCATATGTTGTAATTAGTGATTTATAGTTGAAATTGTGATTTGTTTTGGTAAATGGGTCAAAAACTTGAAAGATGGGTGAAGTTAAGGTTTTGAATGCTTGAATATGTTTAAGTGTTGATATTTGAGTTTGATTGTGATATTACATGATATGGTTGGTGAATTATTGTTGGATTTGTGTATATTTGTTAAAATGGGTCAAAAACTTTGGAGTTATGGTGAAGATGGGTTTTGGTGATCAAAATTTGGGAAAAGTGTGTTTTAAGTGATGAAATTTCATGTTATGAAATTGTTGTAGTCGAATTTTAAGTCCTTGTGGGATAGTATGTGGTTAATGATTAAGAAAGTTAAAGAAATTAGAAATTTGCAGCAAGAAAAGAAGAAAACAGCCCTGTGCAGAGCCTGTCGCGACGCGACGGGTTATGTGTCGCGACGCGACGCGTCGCGAAGGGAAGATGGCATTTTTCTAGAGATTTTCTCGCGGCGCGAGGCACCCTGAAACCTCCAAAATTCATGTTTTTGACCTCAATTGACTATGTACATGTTTGGGGATTGATTCTAAGGTTTTGTAAGGAATAAATGGAGTCTTTTTAGACCCGAAAAGGTGTCTAAGGCTAGAATTGAGTTTAGAAACATTGTTTTTGGTTAACTTATGCAAGTTAACCTTGTGTTTTGTGATCATAGGTTTATGATCAAGTGGTTTAGCTTTGGTTTGGATGGGGTTGTGATCCTCATCATACCCTCAGGTGAATACACCCTACAGATACCCAACTTTTGCTTACAAGTTTCAAGTCATCATGTTATGTTTTGTTTGTTTGGCAATTGTGGATGAAACTTGATGAATCAAAGTTTGTGGAACTAATGAGTTGTTTCATGATGCGGGTTATATGATTTGCAATTGTTTATGAGTTTTGAACTTAAAGAATGTGTAAACCATGTATTGCTTTATAATATGGTTTACGTGAAGTATAAATGCTTTATGAAACCTTTGGGTTTAAGAATGTGGAATTGTGAACTTGATCTAAGATGTGTTTAAATGATGTTTTTCCAAAATAAGACCATTGCTCCATTTTGGAGATGGTCAAAGTTAATGTCAGTTCTAATTGATGGTTTTGAAACACGATACTCCATGTGGAGTGAACTTTGATTTTGAAATAACAAACACGATTTTGGATAAATGAAAGATATGTTATACTAAAGATGTTTTTGGGCATTGAGATGCCAAATATGGATTTGATTGTTGAGCATTTGTGCTCAAGAGATATAATTGAGACACTTATGTGTTTATTGATAAGCTTGCATGCATGAGATATCTGGCCTTGTTGGCATGTGATTTATGTGACCCTTCAGGGTAAGTGATTTTATGACCCTTCGGGGTAAGTGATTATGTGACCCTTCGGGGGTATATGTGTTTCGGTCCGGACCACTGTGTGATATGAACTCTGTACCATAGGGTTCCTAGCCATTGAGACGTACACAAAGGTTCATGTGGCTTCGACAATTGAGGAACCGCGAGGTACGGATGGTTGAGGAATCGGTACAGAGAGTGAAGGGGTATGTCAGTAGCCATCATGACCCTGTGGGTTCACTGGGCTGACGAACCACCGAACCCGGGGCAGCACGAGTAGATTTGGTGAACAGGGCTTACACTCCAGATAACCGTTGTATGGTGGACTGCTTTATGCATCCCCCACCTTGACGGGGTGATGTGGTTATCCCCCATGTAGGCACGTGTTGACCGTGGCTAACTACCACGTGGATACATTGTGGCCCAATGGACAGACCCACATCCTTATGTGCTATTGTGTATGCTTTAAAAAATATATGGATTGCCAAACATGTGTTTTTAAAAAGAGAAAAAGGATGACTTGGTTTTAATAAAACAGATGTTTTTGGTTGTACTCACTATCTATGTTTATAGCTAACATGGTGTATGATAATGTTTTGTATCCACATATTGTATAGAGGCATTGGTGAGGCGGGTAGATGCCTTGGGCATAGCTTTGGATTAATTGCAATTTCCGGTAATCTTGGATTTCCTACTCTTTCTGTTTATGGTCGTGAGATTGACTGTAGTAACACCAAAAAGGTTTTGAGTTATATCTAATGATAAAGTTACTATTAAATTGTAATGTATTTTGTTGAAATACTTAAGAAAAATTACGATGCTTCTGCAATAAGTTTCTGAGATTTGTATAACGTGTGTTGTAAATTGAGTTTTGAAAATTTTAAGTTTGGACTGAAAATCAGGGTGTTACACACTTAATGATAAATTTTTAAATATTTTACAACTTCAGATTACAAAACCATGACATATCAATATAATATATTGAAGTGCATCAACTAACATACACCTTATTTCATTATAAATCTTATCTACTTTTATAAACTTTATTGTAATACGAGAATTTTTTTAAAAATATATATTTTCAATTCTTTTATTGAAAAACTAAAAAATTAGTGATTATATCGAATATGATATATAGATGGAATGAATAAATAACGAATTAAATGCCCATGAATTATCTACTCAATGCTCTGATAAATAACAGAATTTTGAAAATATACTAATTTTTAAGATAATGTCATATTGTGATAAACTTTATATCAATACATAGATAAAAATGAGACGGTAACAAATATATAATTATTTTTTCTCTAAACAAAATATATCACAAGTTATTAAACATAATTTATAAACAACCTACAATTAATTACATTAATATACAATTTTCATACAACACCTCATATTTTTCATACAAGCTCTCGTATTTTTCATCCAACCCCCTCCCAATTCAATCTAATGTCATGGTTTTCTCAACTCTCTACTAATCAAAATACACAATTATACGTCATCAATGACATCAACAATTTTCGCACTGCTCTGTCAACATTATATATATTAAATTCTATACTTTTTTCTTATCTTTTCTTTCGATATAAACCTAATGTGTTGTCAAGCTTTTTGGAAGGAAAAAAAGTTAGATTTTGAAAAAGAAATTCACTCAATCTTTTTATCATAATAATGTAAATGAAAATAAAAAATACTATGTTTTTTTGTATTTTCTATCTTAATTATCTCTCTTTTTTTTAAAGAATGTGTAAGATAAACGTGACAACGTGTGTTGTTATTATATTATATTTACAAGTAAATATCCAACGATTTTCTTTTATTAATTGGATAGATAGATAGATACTCTTCTATTATGAAAATCAATTATTTTATTTTGTTTAATTTAATTATATGTCATAAAAAAGACAAAGCGAAAAGGTAGATATCTCTCTTAAAGACAATTACTTTAGTAAAAAAGTAAAAGAAAAAAAGTTTGCTCAAAATCTCTGCACAGTTGCTTTCTAAAGTAATAAAGTATCTATAAGAGTAAAGGGTAATGATGCTTGAAGAATACTAGAATAGAATGTTTTGATGTCATATAAGTATAATTTAATTTATACTTCAAACATGTTTAAACATAAATACTACTTATTTTTTTTTGTATATTTTAAACTTTTTTTATTTTAAATTAATTATATATTAATTTATTTTACTTTTAATATTACGAATTTTAAAAAAGTATAAAATTTGATTATAATAAATTTTTATAAATTGCGAAAAAAATAAAAATAATAAAACTAACAACTATCTTTTATTAAATTAAAAAAGATTACATAAAAAAAATTACAAGTAATAAAATAACATTGATGGCTTATTTTTAACCCATATTTTTTCCTAATTCCGTCTTTTGCCCTCTTAACAATCTCGAGATCTTTGCTTTCCAAACCTTCATCGGATTGTTTCAGAAATTGTGATGCATTTCGAAATTCTTTTTCCTTTTGTAAATGCAGCTTGCGTTCATTCTGCTCGAGAAGTCTTGCGTTATACTCGTTCATTGAACTTCAGAAGCCGCCAAGATCTTTGAGTAACCGGTTAAATTCTCCTGATGAAACCGCAGATGAAGTCGAAGAAAGCAGTCTTTTTCATTTCTTTTTTCCAACGGGGACTGGCGGTTCTACAAATTCCACCTCGTTTTCATCTTTGGTGAACTCTTCGTTGAGGTCGAGTGGATATGTATGTGCGTCCGAGAAAGTGTTGAAGTCGGAAGTTTTGGTTCTTTTGCTTGAACCATATGAAGGTGGTGGTGAAACGGGCGCTTGTTTTGGTGAAACTCGAAGGATCACCATGCTTGTTCAAGGACAAAGTTTGCTACTCGTGAACAAGTTGTTGTATACCCCGTTGAAGGAAGGTTACTAATGTAGAAACAGGTACTTGCAATTTATCACGAAACGTCACAGATATAAAAGAATAAGTAGCACCTGAATCAAATAATACATATGCTGGAGCAGAATTAATAAGAAAAATACTGGTGATCACATCTCCAGCTGCTTTGGCTTGCTCTGCAGTCATTTGGAAAGCCCTTCCTTTTACCCGAGGAGCACCACGCCCTCTTTACCCCGAAGATGATCCTCCAGCTCCAGAGTTAGGTCCCGTAGGACATTCAAAAATCCGATGCCCGGGTTTATGACACCTATAACAAACACTCTCCTTAAACTTGCAATCTGCTATTTCGTGCCCCTTCTGCCTACCCCTTAAACATCTGAAAAATTAATTCTATAATTTTAAATGACGGTGTTACAAGTTGGCTACTTGCTTGTTCAACGTTTTCCTTTGGAGTTGAACCGGTGGTTGGAACGGCGAGTTTTCCCCGTTTCTTTGTATAAGTAATCCACAACACGGTTCCAAAAAGAAATAATTATGTATTATATATGTATCTCCTTTTCTACCAACTAGCTTAATACCCTATATATAAACACGGGAGATTGCTGATGTAAATTGTATACATTTATGGTGTGAAACCTTAAAAATATAATAAAAACATAGGTCGATAAGAAATCAAGAAATATTCATGAAATCGTAAGATGAAGAAAAAATTGATATGCTTACAGATTTGTGCCAATAGTTATTAGTGGAATTAGAAATTAGGAATTTACATGAGATCCGATAGTTATTAGTGAAAATTGTCCAACAGATTTACGATAATAGTTGAATACGAAATTAGGGTTTCATTGAAAAATACTTTTAAATGACATGTGATCCGATTAAAAAGACAGGAAACTTGTTTCTATTTAAGATCCACACCTAACTTAAAATTTACGGCTTAAGTCTTTTGACGTAAAAAAACTATTCATTTATTAGCTATATTAAGAAATAAAGGGAAATGATTTATGAAAATTTTCTAAAAGATAGAATGATTATGTCATAATCATTTTCTTTTAATATATATTAAATATTAAAGATTGTATATGAGATTGTACATGTCACGTTTCATTTCTCTCTAACTATATATGTATATATATATATATATATATACTAGTTAACTATCTAGGCTGTGCAACGCATAACCCACAAAGTTTTTATGTTAACGTCTTAACTATTTACATAATTATGTAAAAAGTTCAGATATATTAATTATTTACCTACTTAAGTTAATTATAAATTGGATGAATATTTAAAATTTTCATAGTTGATTGTAAATAAACCTAATTTTCATATGCCTGCCATGTTTTCATTGTTTTATAAACAATGCTTTTAACTGGTATATTTCATTTCTAATGACTTGCAAATAAATAAGTAAAATATTTGAACTCTAAGTTAAAAAGATAAACATGTTAACTTGAAGTAGCAAACAGACTTACGAAAATACTTAGATAAAAAAAGATATCTAACTCCGGTTCACCGATTGATTCATAAACATATAAAGCTAGTTAAAAAAAAGTTAAGAGATATAAATGTTAAACAAAAGTGAAGATATAAATTATACTCTATTATAGTAGTATCACATCAACCATTCTTAGATACAGGACTCTCTCTTAATAATTTAAAAAAAAAACTTTAGTGTCCTAATATGTGCTACAAATTATTTATAACATTGAATAAATAAAACAATCTCATAATCTCATCTGTACTCTATCTCTTTTTGATTTTTTCAGCTTCTATCACATTAAAATTACTTTTTTATATTTTAAAACCAATTTCTCATGATGTAATGATTTCAAAATGAAATATTTTAGTTTATAAAAAGAAATTAAAGTGAATCTGATTCATTAATTTTAAGTTTTTGGATATGAAATTTAGAGGAATTTGAAATAAGTTAAACTGAACATATCACTTCACATATTTACTATGTTACATGTTGTAACACCTTGTCTTATCACAAGATAATATTGTGTATTTTGTTCAAGGTTTTGTTTCTAACGACCAGGAAGAAACTTCTTCCTAGGATTAGATTGCTCTCGTGCAAGCATGTTTAATTCTAAAGTTCTCATATGATTTATCATACTTGTGTCCACAAAACGCGTTATGAACCAAACATGTCTCCTGTACATATCTGATTTGAGATTCACATAAGGTGTTGCAAACACCCCTGGACTCATTGTCCTTGATAAAGATTGCCGTATAATCTCGAATAGCACAATAGTGGCTCCGATACAATGTGTTCTCTTGATCAGGTGAGAATTTCCTCCTATCCACGTACTCAAGCACGTTTTAATCCATAAACTTTAAGTTCTAAATTGTAAAACTTAAATATATACATAAACTTAATATCCTTATTTGATCCAATGTGTACTTATAAACCAATCTCTTAAAGTGTTACATATATAATTACTAAGTAATATATTAAGCATTTTGTATCAATGTTAATTGTAAGCTATCAAATATTCACACATGTTTTAAAATATTATGTTTATTTTTATTAAAATTGTCTCAAATAGTTTGACACTATTAAAAATGATACATGTTAGATGTAGAGGGCATATTGATGTATCAATGTTAATTGTAAACATTAAATTTTAATTTAAAGTATTAAATGAAGCTAATAAATTTGAAAATTAAGAGATTGAACCATAAATTAAACTATCAAATATTCACACATGTTTCAAAATATTATTTTTATTTTAATTATGTGATTCAGTATACAATCACATGTGATTTGTAAAAGCATTACATGTGAATTACGAAAATGCTAATCCGCCCAAATTTTTAAAATTTAATCTGTACCATTGATCCAAAGGCTAAAATTAGTCTCTTAGGACTATGAATTAATTATGGACTACATTGAACATTTTTCAAATATATATATATATATATATATAGGTATGTATACCTATTATCTTATAAAACATTTAGGTTTTTGTTTTAATCTCTTAAGTTTAAGTAATTTAATATTATTAGTTTACCCTTAATATTAAACTAAATATAAACTATTAAATAAAGAAACTATTTGGTAGAGTTAATGAAAATCTTAGATACCATTTTAATAACTAAACATTCCAAAATAAAAAATCAAATCAATAATTACTAGATTTTTTTAATGGATAATATAATTAAAATAGAATAAAGTTATAATATCAACACTCTTGTTGGATTTTACCGTCCAAGTGAAATGTTATTGACCGATTATAATCTAGAAAAGAAACACATTACCTCTGTTTTAAAAACTGACAAGTTATCGAGAAAAAAATATTTGTCATCGCTACATTGCGCAGATACAATACTAGTGTGTATATCTATCTATACTAGTTTATAAACCATACAACATTCTTTGCTCATCAATTTAAGAGTTCTTAATTATCAATTAATACTTCATCTTAACCATCCATCTTATTTTAATTAATCACATCCATCCAATTATTATTCTTTCATAATAGATTAAAATTTTCTAAAAATTAAAAATAATTTTCTATTTGATAATCACGTCCTTCTAAAAATAAATTAAAGTTTATTTTATAATTGTTATACACATTTAATGACATCGATTATAATTATCGTTACATTACGTACGTAACCCAGTAGTATTTATAAAATTATGGTTATGAATTAATATTGCGTGAATAGTAAACGTAACAAATACGTCATAGACAATTTTATATATTTGAATTTCATTTACGAGAGAATGTCGGCACAAAATCCGTTGATGGTTGTTATATTTTTCTTATATAAATGAAAACTTTAAGTTGAAGTTAGTTTATATGCAAAATAAGTTGTGAAGGTAATTAAATTATCGTATACACCTTTTAACTTTTTTTATAAAATTTTGTGTTCCCGCTGCAAACCACGAGGCCACCTCAACATCGCCTTCGTGATGTCGTGTGATGGTCTAGTGAATGTCATTACGACGCTTCATATATATTTAGAGACTACTTAAATCGAGTATGAGCACAATGATTTGTAAATACCCACTTAGGGGATTTTGTTTTATTTTTTAAGAACTTCTAAGCTTGGTTTAATTTTTATAAGTGCATTTTTCGATTAATTTTTTTATAAAACAACTTATTTACTTAATTTAAGTAATAATAAGCTTACAAGTTAAAAAGTAAGTTATTTTCGGCTTATGGTTAAATGTATTTCCTCACAAAAAAATTTTATATCTTGCATAGGTTCTTGGTGAGAAAATATGGAGAAATTTCCATTGAAGCTCGTCATCTTTGCTACACTTTTGCTTTTTGTGTGGGGTGAGTGCTTTTATTTTCTTTGTTCGTCAATAATTTGTTAGTAGTGTTATATCTCAAATTAAACCGTTGTGTCATCACCAAATCTTGGTGACATGACCGAAATTCTTTCCTGGGTGGCAATGCTGGAGTCTTGATCGACATCTTGCCCTCATGTCGACTGTCGTTATGACAGTGGTTGCATTATTGCTATTTTTTTATCCGGCAACAACGGCCGACAAAAGAACGATCATACTCCACCATACCGTGGTTTTCTTTTGAATATCGACTACTCTAACGATCAATTTATTTATATTTATTGTAATAAACAGAATCAAAGTTGATGGTTATCGAAGGAAGGATGATGACAAAGGAGCGTAGTGAAGATGAAGATGCATCTTTATCATGTAATATTAATAGTCAATGTCAGTGTTTTTGGTTTTGGCAAGAACCAAGATGTGAAAATGGTAAATGCACTTGTGATGCATCAATATTAATGCATCCTTATCAATCTTCTTGATGAAAATTATTATTATTATTATTATTGAATAATAAATAATTAAAAAGTAAAGAAGGATGCAATATTTATTTATGGAAAAAAGGAATCATTGTCTAGCTAGTATAGTAATAAACTCTAAAGAAAAGGATTCTTTTACGGAAGAAATTAATTCTTTCATACAACGTATAATATACTTGAACCTATTGTATAAGTCTGTTAAGCATTTAATTTTCGTGAATAAATCAGTTGTTTTCATTGAAGAGTCACCTCCCAAACTCTAATATCAATTCAATTCGTGAGTTATACTTTATATTCATTTTCAATTGACCAAAGTATAGTTTAGTACCTAAAACTTGGTCAGTTTAGTACCGAGTTTCAGACCAAGTTTTAGTGAGTCAGGGTACTAAAGTGACTGAGTTACCAAATTCAGTATACTATAATACATCTTTGATATTTTAGGGTAGTATTTAATTCACTTGACCAAGTTCAAGATAGTAAATTATACTTTAGCCTTTTTAATTTGCATTAAAATATACGCCTTCACAAGTTAAGGATGAAAGGCGATGTGCATTTACTTACCCTGTCCACTGATCCACTAATTTAAACTAACATATAGTTTTAGGAGTTTTACCTCAATAACAAACATCTTTGAATGCCTTAGCCCTTAGGTAATCTACCGAGTGTTGCACCTCTTAAAGTGCGTTGCTAGTGTGAATATTGACGAAACCTTAAAGTGTTAAAAGAATACGAATAATAAAAAGTAAATAAACCAAGAATTAACGTGGTTTGATCGTTAGGTTCATGACCTACGTTCATGAATATGAACAGAGACTTATTTATTATTGAGTAAAAGTGTATGATGCACATATGACTCAACCCGTAACTACTATACTTATAATAAACTACAAACCCTATTCTAATTAAACAAAGGGAACCACGTTTTAGATAACAATGCAAATTTAAATGATGTGGTTGCACGAGATTAATATCAAAAAAAGAAGTCGGATAGCTCTCAATTTTCTCCACGTCGTGGAATTAAACCTCTCCACGTGCACACATCGAGACCAAAATCCAAAACCCTCTTTTTAATACAAGTCCCACACCATGCTCACTTGCATCACAACGTGCACCGTCTAAATTTACATGCAGCAATCACATATCCATAAATATGTATCGAGAGTATTTTTGTAACTCGCCTTAATTGTTGCTACACTGTTCTACACAGAGTAAAAGATCAACCACCAACACCTACACCAGGTTAGCAGAGGCTGACATGGCCAAGGCACGACCGTGTTATACCACATGGCTTCACTCATACTATCACATGGTCGTGCTCCACATTGTGACAAACTCTAGCTCTACATGGACGTTTCCCTAAGGACACGCCCGTGTCTACTCAAACAGGTACGGGGTGTGTCTTCCGGCATGCCCTTTATCACCTAGGGTTTGAGATGGCGCGTGCCTCCAATTGCACGTTCTATCCAACTCGAACAACATCAAGTTCAATGTGAACAATACTATTCGATCTCAAAACGCAATTTTGACTCTAAACAGGTGTTCCCAACTCTTGTTTACCCCATAATACATCTTAATATCGCCAAATTACATCTAAAAACAACAAGAAACATACTAATTGATCCTTTGATCAATCTGCATGAAGAACTCAAGTTTGACCGATTAACCTTATCTATACGCAAAATATCATCAAACAACCACTAATTTCAATTTAAAGCTTAATAATCTTACTCGAAATCAGAAGATAGTATCATCAAGTCATTACCAACTCCATGTTGGTGATTCAAGGTAGGGGTGAGCATGGTACCGGACCGGTACCGATTTTATCAAATACCGAATTTGATTTAAAGACGGTACCGAAAACCGTACCGAATATTCATATAGGTACCGGTACCGACTACCTATTTTACCTAGTTCGTTCGGTACTAGTCCCGAGTACCGATTTAGCAATATTTCAAGTACCGAGTACCGGACCGAAAACTTTAATTCGGTACCAGTACCGGTTCCAATACTGTGCCTATATGATTCGGTATTTCCCATACCCATACTCACCCCTAATTCAAGGTTACCATTATCTCATAGAAAATTACAAACAACTCGAGATTAACACTAACCAGAGATAAATAACATACTTTGGTGACTTTAGTCCACTAGATTCACCTTTTTTTAGTGCCTTCAATTTATACAAAATCCCATTGCTCTCCTAGTCGAATTCTTCAAAAGAACACCTCCAATTTTGATTAAAACTTCTATTTTAACCCCTTAATGTAACACCGTGTTTTTGAGAACCAAATTTTTTTTAAAAATACAATTTAAGTTTTCAAACTACGTGGGTTTGACTGTAAATAGAACAATCAAACCTGTCTTATAATTTAAAAATGCAACGGAAGTAAAAACACGTGGCAAACTATATAAACAGTCAAAATGATGCCACAAACAACAGTTGGTGCTACGGTTACATAACCGGCTGACCATTATCTTAAACAAACATAAACATAATTCAACAGAGTTTTAAACATAATAGTAGTGTTCCTCCCAAAGCATTTAAACTACCCGCAGGCTCCCATGCTCACTGAGGATCACCTGCACATGTGGAGTGTAGCATCTGTTAGCTATAATAGCTAGTGAGTACCAAATAGCATGCAATCAATATAAGTACATCACATATCATCAATCATGCTCAGATAGTTCTATCCTAGCATCTTGCGATGAACTGGCGTAGTCAGAAGGTAGCATATCTCGCAGGGGAGCTAACCTGGCTCAATGGACCAAACTGGGGTACCAGACACATCAACCGCTCCGGTGGGTGAGCTGTAAAGTGGTCCACCATTGCGTTTTGGAATCAACCGATTTCTCTATTGTACAGCAAAAGCCATACCCGAAGAGAACAGCTTTGTCCTTAAGTAGAACAGCTTTGTTCTTGTCGTAGGACAGCTTTGTCCATAAAGATCCGGACCATTCACAAACAAATAATCTGATCCAATCGGATCATCAACACGCGTATATAATCATATATCATCATAGCATACACCTAATCAAGTGCATACAATATTGTGTCAACATGTTAACTCTAGCATCATCATGCAACCTACACTTAAACAAGTGCGTGTACAAATCATGGTATACAGTTCTGTAATCATTGTTAATATATGTTATAGATATATTAATCGTTATGTTATTCGGCACTCACCTGATAGGCTAGAATAAGCAAAGACCTTGCTTTGGCACTCACGGATTGTCAACTCAACTTATAATACCAATGCTTACGCATTAATCACTTGAACACGCAAGGAACATCTAGGATACTTGAAACAATACCCTAATGATGTTATTTAACTATATATTAACTAACTATAGTATTCCAAGCAACAACACGCGAATACATAGCACAAAACAGCATTGTAAGCTGTGTGCAGGGGGTCGCGCCGCGAGGCACCGGCAGTGCACAAACAGCTTGCTGTTTTGTGCACAGCAGTGCCATTTTTGCTCATTTTCTAGTGTTTCATAAGACCATTTGACACTTGTGGAAGCTTTCTAACATCAAAAACTCCTATCCAAATAATTCATACGAAAATCACAATTAAATGGACAAAGATGTGCGCATAATGGCCAAAACTTGGTATAGACCAATTCCAACACTTGCAAGACACCATATACACCTAATATGATGTATTGAAGGTGTTGCAATGACCAAAACCTTTAAAGTCTTTGTTTGATACCATTTTCCAATTTCTTGCCTATTTATGGCCTATTTTTCACTATTTTAGCCAATTCAAACAAAACTACCATTTCAATTCAAAACCAAGGTTCTAATCAATTCATACAAGTCATATGAACATATTAGAACCTTAAAAATCAGTTCTTGATGTGTAAAAACAGATTTAGCTCATTTTGGCCATTTTGACCCATTTAAGCTAAATATTGGATTTGTGCAAAAACACCACTTCTAATCCACCAATTGAGTTCTAATCAATCCTAACAAGATATAGGAGCAATTAGAACACTAAATTTCAGTTCTTGAAGGTCAAAATCAGTTTAACCCGTATTTGACCCATTTGAGCCAAAATTCAAAACTCATCAAGAACACTACTTTAATTCATGGAATTGATTCCTATGTACTTATAAATAATATTAGAACTTATTTCAATCATAAATTTCAGTTCTTGATTGCTAAATCAAAGAACCCACTTGTAAACCTAAAATTTCAAGTCTTGAAAGACATAATCAAGAACAAGGATGAACTGGAACTTACAATGATCAAAGGATGTTTAGGAACTGATCTTGGAGTGATTCTAAGCCTTAATTCACTGCTGGAACAAAGCTTAGTGAGTTTTCTTTCAAAAACCCAAAATCAAGAACATGAAGAACAAGCTTGGAGATGAAGCTTACAATGGTAGAGATGATGAAGATGGTCATTGTGGACTGATTTGAGACCTTAATTGCAGCTGGAATTTGTTGCTTATTTGATCTCCCTTGAATTCTTCTTCTTGGATTTGCAAAGGCAGAGAACAAAAATGAGGGTGTATGTGTGTAAACGTGTGTATGTAAGAGTCTGTGTAAGAGATAAAGCCAAAACCGACTTGTGGGTAAATATTATCCACAAGTGGGTATTTTGTTCCCCTTTTCAACTTACAACTTATCTCTCGTTGAACCGTTTTAACTAACGAGGATATTTTTGGAATCCTCGTTTGAAACCGTTCTATTATTTATAATCTTTATCTATTTTTATTAATATTTTTAATAACCCATTTATTTATTATTTTTCATATTTTATATCATTCTCTAAAATATATATATTATTTAATTAATTTAAATAATTGACATACCATATTCGCGCACGTTTAGGCCCGTTTTGAGGATGTTACACTTAACTTCGTATAAATACCCAATTCACATAATAATAAATTAAACTCTTAGTACATAAATAAAAAACAACTTTTTGAATTTAAAACATTCCAAATATTGTAAAACTGTAGTCTAAACTTGGGGATGTTACACTGTATTTATATTAAAAATTATTTTAACTTCCCTAAGTATATTAGAATATGATTGAAGTGGCTTGGAAGATATTTGAAACTAAAAAAACAAAGTGCACGGCGTGCATTAGATGTGCTCAGCGTGGGAACATCGAAAACCAAGTTTTGGGGTTTTCTCGAGGCTCCATGTTGTGGGCCATTTTTCCACGGCGTGGAGCAGGTGACTTCAACCCAAATCTTCCTTTTGATCTTGTGCGGTGGCCGAGTGTTTTCTAATTTTGTTAAATTAGGTTTTCCTAATTAAAATTAGGGTTACTTATTTAGTTACAAATATCAAGTCTAGGGTTAAGTCATATGTACATCAAAATACTCTAAGTTAATAAAGAATTCTCGGTTCCTGCGTGTGAACATAGGTCGTGATTCTGACCGAACCACGTTATATCTTGTGTTTGCTTGTCTTGTTTGTTATCCATATTCTTTTAACGCTTGAAGGATGTTCCGATCCTTACAAAATATCCAACATTATTTCTAATATTTCTTCCAATTAATTTATTCAACAGATTAATTCCCTTGTTAAAAAATCGTTCCAAAACAAATGACGGCGTGACAATTTAGTGTCTTATGTTGTTGGACATCGTGTTAGAGTTATTGTCTATGCACACAACTACCACTTCATCTTGTAGAAAATAACTACATTGTTTGACACTATTAACCTAAGACTACCCCTAGCAAAACACATTTATTGAACAAGTCATTACAACACTCACATTTAGAGAAGAATGGAAAGTTCATTTGAGAATCGTTTTTATTGCGAGAATCGCGAGAACCAATCATAGCCGTTCATTTTAGATAATGGAATTCATGAATAAAGAGCGTGGAGGGATTGAGTGTGGCAAGATGCATGTAAGGAATTTTATGGGTGGGTAATCCAATTGAGGGAGGTGGAATTGGACGGCTAAGATTGGTTCTCGCGGTTCTCGCAATAAAAACGGTTCTCAAATGAACTTTTCACTAGAGAAGTATTCTTGAGTAAATACAACACTAATCATTAGGCTATACCGTTTTACAACATATATCAGGTTATGTCTTCTAGATTGAAAACTAATAGATGCAACAGATCAACACTTCAATTCTCCTAAGCTCTCGATCGATCTTAAAAGCATATTTAAAACCCATCTTAAATACTTACATCTCTCTCTCTCTCTCTCTCTCTCTATATATATATATATATATATGGCTCCCGCTCGATCTAGGCCATGGCTATATATAGTGATTATCGTACTTTAAAATATTGATCACTGTGTTACAGACAAAGACGACATGCACCTTTATGCTCATTTAGTCTAATTCATCTGCAGGGCCGATCCAAAGAGTTTTGATGTCCTGTGCGAAACGAACTACTAATTCCCTACGTATGAAATTTACTACGCAAAAACGAGATATGTAACATAGATGTATAAACAAAAATGTAACATAATTTTACTTAAAAATTTAGAAACTACCTAAAACGATACCTATGTGCATTCTTTGAAGAAAATTGTATAAAACACTAAACATATTTCATATTTCAGTGAAAGCCTTAAAAGAACACAATCATGAATATTATTATATTACATATTAAAACACTCAAATCAAATTTCTGTTTTATAGAACACTAAGCAAAAATCAGATTTTAATTAAAGCCTTAAAAAAACACAATCAAAATTATTAGTATATTACATATTAAAACATGAATATCATATTTCTATAATTTTATAAAACTAAACAGAATGCATATTTCAATTAAGTAAACAATTTGAAAAATCATAGATTAAAGAAAACATATTCAAATTTAACTATTTGAGATACTGTAATACTGAGATACACACCACACATATTTTAGTCTTTTAGGGAATTAGGGCATATAGATTCATTATTCAAGAATCAAAACTATTAAAGTAAATTGATAATTTACCAGAAATCTAGAATTTGGAATGACAAACATAATCAAAACTCAAAAGACAAAAATTAAAACTTAAAACTGAAAACAAAATACAAAACTTTAAAGGCGACCGGAGAGTAGGCAGTGAGCGACGGCCGACGGGTGTGAGAACTGAGACGTAGGCGATAAGCAACAGACCAACGGGCGACAAGCGATAGGACATAACAAAACAATTTGGAAATCAAGAGTGGATGTGGATCTAGTCAAAAATTGGGCAAGATGGTGGAGTAGGAGAAATTGAAACTTGAAATCGGTGACCTACCGAAGAAATCTCCATCGCCATTCCCATTGGGAGTCTTGAAGTCGGCCATATCGACTACTCGACTTTTCGGTTTCTTCCCATCACCGCCTTTTTGTTTCTTCGGTCTTCACTCTTCAATTCTTCCGCCCCAACTCCCAAGGCCCAAGTTAAGAACACTACAAGAAATCCCGACGTTTAAGAACACTAACGAAAGTTTCAAATGTTTGTTTGATTACAATCAAATGCTTACAACCAAAGGATTAAGAACACTACAAGAAAACCTGTAACATCCCAAATTAAAAAAAAACAATTGAATATAGAAATATAAGTGCATTCAACCAAATCATACGAGGCCCCGCACCCGCGACTACCTGTCATCAAGTGTAATTAAGTAATATTACAAATATTGTTCTAGCAAATGTTTGAATAAATTAAACAGTGGAAACGGTTTGAATAAATGATGAGCCGTCTTCACACTGCTGGAGCCTTCCCACGATCAGGTCCTGAAAAGAATAAGTTCAACAACAGTAAGCATAAAGCTTAGCGAGCCCTCTAACTTACACACCACACTAGGCATGTACTTGTCACATCATAACACAAATCCATGATCACATATCATAACACATACTACCGACGCAGTGCACTGACGACGATTTCACACTTTGGGTCACAGTTGACTATCCAAGCCGTACCAAGGATTTCACACTATGTCTGACTGTGCCCGAGTTACGTTTTCACCGCAATATAACGTAACCATTCACTTCACATATATCACATCAGTTAAAACATCACATAAGACATAACATATACATTTCACACTAATATCATGTATAAGTTAGGGTAACTCACCTGATCTGCAGCACAGATCAACGCAACAGATTACACAAGCTGAAAGTTAACAAGCCCAGTTGCAAGGACCTACAACACAGATATCTCCACTGATTAGCTTTGGGTACACTACAAACCCTAAGTCGGACCACCCTAGGCCAGACCTATCACTGAAAGTCGCATGGCACACTCACTCATGAAATCCAACAGTCGCATGACCCTCAGGAATCCGACAGCCGCATGACCCTTAGGAAATCCGACAGTCGCATGACCCTTAGGAAATCCGAAAGTCGCATGACCCTTAGGAAATCCGATAGTCACATGACCCTTAGGAATCCGACAGTCACATGACCCTTAGGAATCCGACACATTTATGCAATCCGATACTCTGATTGAAATCTGATACACTTATAAAAGTAACTTATGAAATCCAACAGTCTTATGGGACACATCCAAAAGTCGCATGGACCAACAAAGTCGCATGAACAAACAACTACATCATCCGAAAGTCGCATGGACCTTCACTACACCATCCGAAAGTCGCATGGACCTTCATGGAAGGTCGCATGACTTAAGTCCTTCCCTGTAGTTCATCTTTTCTTTTGAAAACCCAGAACTTGAAACTCCTTTTTCAAAATCCCAACCTTCCCAAAACTTAACCAAATTACTTTATTTTTGTTTCAAAACATTTCTCCATTCATTTAAGCACTTCCTTCGAGATTTAAATACAACACAACAAGTATTCCAGTTCTTAGCTCAGATTCTTTACTAATGTTCTTCATAAACCCAAAACCCTATAAAACCCAAATCTTATCCAGCCTTATAATCATCCCAACTAGGTAAAATTGGTATCTACAACATCATAGAGATATAGGAAACATTACCTGATGATTCCTTTGTTAAGACCTTGAGTTTCCAGATGATTCTTGACACCTTCCTTCTTGCTCTCTCGTGAGTAGGGATGGCAAAACAACCCGAACCCGACGGGGAAAACCGAACCCGACAAGTTTCGGGGTCGGGTCGGGGATAACAATTTCGGTTAGGGTCGGGTTCGGGGATTTTTTCGGGGATTTTTCGGGTTCGGGGCCGGGGCACACAATCCCCGCCCCGCCCCGATATATGTTTATATATATATTTTTATATATTTATATACATATATGTTTTATATATTTATGCATATAATAATGTGTATGAATATATAAAGAAAACAATTGTATATCTATTAATGGAGAAGTTTCTAAAGTGATGAAGTTTTTTGTTAAATTTTGAATTTTGATCTCCTAACTTCTTTTAGGTTCTACCTTAGTTAAGTTTTTATTTAAGTTAATGATGATACTTACGTTCTTATTTATAAAATGATCATCTCACGTTCTTATTAAGTTTTTTGTGTAGTTTCGTACTTCACTAACATGTTTTTTAGTCGGGTCGGGTTTTATGATCAGGTTTCGGGTTCGGGTCGGGGTCGGGATTGGCAGACGCCCCGACGGGGCGCCCCGAAATAATCCCCGACGGGGAACGAGGCGGGGACGGGGGCGGGTTTTCATTTCGGGTTCGGGGACGGGGCGACCAAAACCCGCCCCGTTGCCATTCCTACTCGTGAGTTTGCACACACAGACATACACTCTAGAACTCTCAATGCAACAGCGAAATCTTGGAGGCTGCACCCTAATTTTCTATTTATACAAGCTTCAAATAAGGCCTTGGGCCCAACAATGACACTTTCTATAAGCCCATAAGGCTTAATTCTTTCACATTTTATTCCATTTCTCTTAATTAGTTAGCCCAACCATAAGGTAGCCCAATTACTTGTTTATTTACTAACCTAAATAACCCACCAAATCCAATTAACAACTCAAATTCCATAAATAATTAGCAACTCCAAAAATATATAAAACTCGCATCATCCAATAAAATATTCATTTATTCATAATACGGAAACAGGCTATTACAAAACCCGGCGTTTCCGAGGACAGATTCCCTCATAAATCTCTTGAAGACATCGATTTTCCAAGAGATTTTTGAGGAAAATGTGCCTTAGTAAAAACCCTTCTCGGAAAACAGTTTCAAGGAATTTCCGAGGGAACTTTCCAAAGACAAAAAATTTCATGGGAATTCCATGGACAAACTTTCCGTCGGATCTCCGAGAACCAATTTCTAAAAGGTTTCCGAGAACCAATTTCCAAGAGATTTCCGAGGGATAGTTTTCGATGGATTTCCGAGAATACTTTCCAAGGGATTTTCAAGGACAATTTTCTGATAGATTTCTGAGGACATGTTTCCAATAGAATTCCGAGGAAATGATTTCAATGGACACTAGGCCTCGAAAATTCATTGGAAAACCCTCGCTAAACATCAACTTTTAAAAAATTCAATTCTTAATTTTGTTGCAATACCTAAACGTTTTATTTAATATAGAAAAGAAACCGTTCACAAATTAAACACCATTACATTGGATTTTGAAAAGGTTAGATAGACTAAAACACTGAATTTGATAAAATATCTAAAATGCGATTCAAATTCGTCAAAAAAATAATTCAAACATCCAAATTTATAGTTAAGATGTATAAATTAATGATATAGAAGGGGCATGAAGGAGGGCCTCAAGGTTGAAGCTATTAAAGCATCATCCAAATTAAGGCTCTCACTTCTTATTACAACTCTTTCGTTGTTGTTCCACCGAAAGTCATTGTGCTTCCATTTCGTGACCTGATCTTAGTTCACTAACTTGAAGTTTTGTTTCCATCTCTTTCAATCTTTACATCTACAATTAGTAGACACATAAAGATACACAAAAGATACACCTAATAATCTAATATGACCAAATTTTAGACCAATTTAAAAACTTCCAACTCAATCATAGCATCATAATCAAAGTAAAACCAAAAATTTAAACCATGAGATGAAAATAAAATGAACACAAAGATGTTAAATGTGGTATAAGTTGTAAAAACAAAGATCCTTTTTAACATCATTACATGAATTCTGTCAAATTCATGTACAACCATCAATCAACTTTGCAGTAAGAAATGTACACAGAAAAGAGCTTATGATGACTTATAGAAATCACAAATACACTTACATATACTTACTTTTTTATGAACACACATTCATATACATGTGTTAGTGTAAATTTACTAATTCATGCATAACGATAACCTTAGATACATGTATATATAAATGTATGACTATATGTTTGATAATTTTTGTTCTAAATAAATAAATATATAAAAAGTACATTTTCGCTATCGGAAATATCTCATAAATTTCCTAGGGTTTTCTAAGGATGAAAATTGTTTTTGTATGTTTTACACTATTTTTCGATTCAAAACACATTTAAAGACTTACACATTTCATTATAAACATAATTAAACATATAAAATCATATTAAGATACCAATTTATTATATATAACGTGAGGGCACATAGAAATCACAAAAACGTTTATATATATGTACGTGTTCACAAACATGCATTCATATAAGCACTTAAACATTCACTATAAACATAATAAAACATATAGTTCATATTAACATACCAATATATTTTATATATATCATGATGACTTATAGAAATCACAAATACATTTACATATACTTGTTTACAAACACGCATTCGTATACGTGTGTGTTAGTGTAAATATACTAGTTTATGCATAATGATAACCTTCGATATATGTATACGTAAATTAGTAAATGTATGACTATATATTGATAATTTGCATTCTAAATTGATATATATATATATATATATATATATGTATACATACATTTTATCCCTCTTCCAAGGTCGGACATTGTTTTTTGTATATTTTACACTATTTTTCAATGTAAAACACAAGTAAACACGTACAAATATCATTATAAATTTAATTAAACAAATAACATCATATTAGGATACCCATATAATTTATATATACAAATATGAAAGATATTGAAATCATAAACACGCTATATCTTCGTACATTATATAAATACGCATTCATGATAGCCTTGAATATTTGTATATGAATGCTTATATGTTTAATAGTTTGAGTTTTAAAAATGAAAAATCAATTTACGAGGGATTTCCAAGGATTTGTAGTTCTCGAAAATTCCTTGAAATTTTTTGGGTAATTCGTCATTGAAGTTAATTTCTCGGAAATTCCTTGGAAATTTGTGCGAGGAATTTCCAAGGGCATTTTACTTCTTGGAGATATCTCGGAAATCTCTCGCAATGTTATTCCAGGGGTTATTTTCTTAGAAATTTTGTGAGAAATTTTCTAGGGATTTCTCGGCCCCGGAAATTACTCGGAAAACTCTATTAAAATTATATTTTTTGTAAACGTGTAGTATTTTCCTCGGAAATTTTTCAGAGGGATACCCTCGAAAATCCTCGGAATTCCCGCTATTTTCTACTTGTGGAACAAGTACCTAACTAGAACCAAAAGGTTCAAACAGAGCTAAACACAAGGTTTAAGAACACAGACAAATAGAAACCCTAATACGGGTTAATAAGATGACAACCGAGAAACTTGATATCGACTATTGAGAGAGTATAGAATGTCGGTATGGAGGAAACAGTCTCATGCTCTTCTTTATATATTTAGTGAGAAAAACACAGAGCACCCTCCATATGTTAGTACAGAGCAATGGCAACCTAGATTTCCTTTTATAACCATTTTAGTAGGGTCTGTCTATTTACACGGAAAAAATTACTTGTGGCACTTACTTTTCTAAGTGATTCGGTCTTTAGGGTATTGTGTAATTCTAACAAAAGGTCATAAATATAGGTCAGTCTCTTACCACGGAGGGAAAGTAAATAATGTACTTGTAATTTTTTTAATTATTAATTGGCTACAAGTCTACAAGTAGCAAATTAAAGGTATAGGAAGTTGTATTATGTAACATCCTGTATTTGGACCTAGTATTTGTGTAGGCTTCGGTAAGTTATTACATGAATTATTAATTGATTAATGTTTGATTAATTATTAATCATTAACTTTTAATTAAGTTTTAAATATATATGTGTTGGTTTATACATATATATGTACGGATTTATGTGTGTATGTGTGCATGTAATTGAGAATTAGGGGGGAGGACACCTCATGCTTTGTTTATTTCAAATATGCATACGTGGGTTATATAGGAATTAAATCTGATGATTAATTCTCACTTTGAACCTTTGCTAAGTGTGTTGTGTGTGAAACCGAGAGAAAAGCTAAGAAGAACAAAAGAATCAGAATTTGGTGTTTTTGAATTGTTAGAATCAAGATCAAGGTTTGTATGATTCCTTTGTTTATATTGGATCATGAAACATGTTTAAACATGCTAGCTTCGCTGTTATATCCCGCTGGGTTTTGAGTATAAACACCATGGATAAACATGATGCAAACTTGATACTTGGGTTTGTTTTGCTCGGTTGTGTTCTTATGTTGTTATGATGTTTTTGATGCATGATAACATGGTTATTGATGTTTAATTAGGTTTCTGGGTAAGCTTTAATATATATTGTGAAGCTATGAATCTGGACTATAGAGGATTGAAGTTAGCGGATTGTTGAATGATGAAGTTGGCGGATTTTTATTGAAGAAGATGGTGTAATCCGATGATTCTGAAATCCAATAGCTTTGAATCCGATAGAGGAATCCGATGGTAGATTCCAAGTTGAATTCTGACAAGTTGAATCCGAAGGTGAAGGAATCCATCAGGTGTTGCGGATTTCCTTCAAATCCAACAGGGGTATCGGATTTCCTTGAAATCCGATGGTTTTAGTGGATTTTGCTTAAATCCGATGGTTGTATCGGATTTCCTTGAAATCCGATGGTTTTGGTTTTTTGTTGATTATTTGATGTTATATGCTAAGTGTTCATGCATATGTGAATCTAACATGATATGTTTGATTTAAATATGATACAAATATATGTTTGATATATATATTTATGAATCAGATATTGATGTTTGGTTGTTGTGCTCTCAGGAACGGACAAGGCTTAGTAATATTAGATCATTGAGTGGTGAAGCTGAGAACTTGAGGTGAGTGGATGTTTACTCACGGGTGATATTAGTTGTAGCTGGTTTGGTTGCAACTGTTATTGGTTTGACGCATGGATAGATTGTATATTTGATAATTGATTAACTGGTTGATTGTTAATTAATTGTTACGTCAGTGATAAGTATACATGATGGTTGGGAAGTCAGTTTTCGACTGGGCTTATGGGTTAGGTTTGTTTGCTATCGGCTAATCAGTATTGGGATCTTTTTGATGCATTTGTTGCAACTTAAGGTAATACTGTGTGAGAATAGCAAATGAACTATCGGTAAACCTTTGCTTTGGCCGGCATTAGTCGTAGGTTCCTGCAAAACTACCGGTCTTCCCGGGGTGTTTATCTCTTGTTGTTGATATCATGCGGTTTTGGCTGATATATCTCTTGTGGTTGTACTCCATTCACTTAGCTTTGTGGTAATCCCCCACCTCTCACTCTTTTTACAGGTTTTGTTAAGTTAGCGGCTCGGCTGAAAGTGGTTAGCTTGGGGAGTAATCACCTAGGCCTCTGATGTGTTATTTGTGACGAGCCGTAATTTTTGTAATACTGATATTTTAAATGGATGGTTTTGTAACAGTGGTTTGTGATTAGTTGTAAATACTTTTGTATATATTCGCTTCCGCAGTGTATTTTAAAATGAGAATTTTATGGGTGAAAATACGGTGTTACATATTATGTGCATTGCTGATGGTATTTGTAGCTGACTCTAAAACCCATTTCTTCATTTAAAAACCCAAATCAAATTTCTTCATCTTCTTCATAAGAAAACCCAACAGTGATTTGTTTTCAAAGTGTGAATAAATCTTTAATGGATCTTTATCCCTTTTTCAAAATCTAAATCAATCTGATCGTAACTCCATAGCACCACCACCATCTCTCCACCGCATGATTAGTGTTACTTCACCGCACCACCACCGTTTAAGCGCCACCACACCATCACCGTCAGCGCACAACCGCCATCACTCTGTTGTGTCTCTCTCTACGGTCTTCGTCGTGCCACTATTTCACTATCATCACTCAGGTTTCTCTCTCTACTCTCTTCATCACATCACCGCACCACCGTAGTTACTCCACTGCCATCACGTTCTATTGGTGAATTTAGGGTTCCTTTTATCGATTAATATTGTAGAAAGAGACAAAGTCACAAACAGAAACTGTTTTACAAAGTTGATTATACAATACACACATGGCTATAAGTCATGATTGGTTGTTGGGTTTCTGAGTTTCTACACACACTGCTATCCAGCAGCACCCATTGTAGTATTTGCAGCCTGTTAGAGGAAATGGTTTGATACAAGGTTAAAAATTAACAATAATGACTTAGATAATTTTGTGGATCGTGTTCAATACACTTTTCGTAATTTGTAATTCGACCCTTTTGCCGGGGGTATTACGAATTCAGATATAGGGTAATCCAAAAAACTTGATTTGAACTATAGCCTTTATCAGAGACTATTTCGACAGAATAACGATTTGAAATCGTATTTTTCGTTTTCTCGTAGTTCGCGTTTTCCGAGTTTTCGTATTTTCCGTACAAAACACCAAGGCCGAAATGGCCTTTATATAAGCCACGAAAATGGTGGTTACGAGGCGGTTACTGGCCGTTGAGAGGGCGGCCGGCGGCGGCGGTTGGAACCCCGCTAATGGGCGATGCCCCTTCGAACCCCTCCGGGGGCTAGCCCCCGGACCCCCGTACCGTATTCCTGATACCAACTTAGTTTATTCAAGTGTGCACTCCGCACCTCCAAACCCGAATTATAACTAAGTATAGAATCGGCTAGTCTCAAGTCAATCCCGATTATACTAAATGACCTGATGACACTAAAATCACCAACACACCCTATAACCCTCATAGCTTCGGAAAAGTAACATGTTAACCCTTCAAGACCTTAATCTTTGCATATTACCATAGATATCCAACATGCATCTACTGTACGTGATTTCATGTTATATTATAAGCCAATATATATGTAAAAAAGGCAATAGTTCACGAAAGGTTTTAACGATAATTGTTTTTCATGCGAGAATTGTGAGAACCCATTTTGGTCCTTGATTAAAATAAATCAATGATTTATAATTGTAAAGACTCATTAATGAGTTATTAGTCACGTAAGTTATTATTGTATGCATTGAAATTTATTTTTTTTACAATAAACATAATCAACTTTCATAATAGTCTCATTATATGCAAGTTGTTATATACGAATAATGATAACTTAAATGAGACACAAACAAAACGTGTTGCATATGATGAGAGTATTATGAAAGTTAATTGTCACTACAACACAACACTCCCTTTTGTGAAAAAATCATTTCCCTCGGATTTCTCATGGAATTCCCATGGAATCCATGCAAAATCCATTGAAAATATGCTTTCCGACTCAAATTCATGAGAAATCCGTTAAAAATTTCTCATAGAATTTGGTCGATGGGAAATCCGTTGAAAATTTCTCATGAAATTTGGTCCATGAAAATTCCGTTCCAAATGCCTGATTTTCTTGTAGTGTGTATTTATTGACAAAAAAATAAAGTTCGTTGTATACAATAACTTAATCATGCAAAGTTTATTGTATTTTAATACAATAATTAAAGGGTAAATGGCACAAAAATACAACGAATTTTGTCTTAGTTACCATTGTATATAATGAACGTTTTATTTTCAAATATAATATAATTAAGTTTCATAATTCTCTCACTGTATGCAAGTTGTTATATATAATAGAAATTATGACAAAGTTTATTATATACAATTGTAACTAAAAACCAGACACAGAAAAAAGTTATTTGCATACAATGAAAAAATTATATATGAAAGTTGATTGTATTTTTTAAGAAAAAAAATCGGTTATATACAATGATAACTAAGGCAAAGTTCATTATATTTTCATACAATTTGTCCATAATAAAACCCTAATTTTCTTTATACATAATATGTTTAATTAATCTAATTTTCATCTGTGCGCCTACGATCATAATTCAAATATAAGAACAGATTTATAATATTTAAAGTTGAAAAATATTAACTGCAAATATAGAAAACTTTATTTAAAAATAAAAATAAATATTAAATAATATTCAAAACTCGACATAAATATTGTGTGAATAATAAACGTAATAAATACGAAAGGAACATGTTAATATATTCCGTGCATAGCTCTTCATTCTTACGTGTATAAATGAACAAAAAATAAAAATAAAAAATATGATGTTTAACAAGACTAGACTTTGAAGGAGGATCGAGTTAAAGTAATTTCTTGTATACATTTTTCTAAGTTTATTGAGGTTGTTTTTAAAACTAACGTAAGGTTTTTTATATACTAAATTGTCTAAATACCTTTTTTAATTATTTTATAATTTATCCTATTTTTATAATTTGTTCTTTTTTTCTCATTTTACACTATTAAAATATACAGCTTCCAGCTTTCGGCTAACAGCTTTTAGTTACCAGCTATTTTCGTCAAATATACCCATAGATGTCCTATATCTAAAATATACTTAAAGTCTAAGATAAGCATCACGATTTACAAATAGGGTGAAGATTCCTACACAAAAATTGTTCATAAATAACAATTTATGCATTATTAACATGTAACATGTGTTGTTAAATGTTTTTACTTGTTATGTATGTACGAATTTTGTCGTGTATGAATTAGCCCCTTTTACAAATACCCTTGTGTGTGTGTATATATATATGTGTGTGTGTGTGTGTGTTTTTTTTTAATTATTAAAAAAATTTATCTTACAAATTAAGGTTGTTGATGTAGAGATCTATCAATATGGAGAAAGTTTCGATGAAGATCGTCATATTGGTTGCACTTTTTCTTACTGTGTGTGGTGAGTCATCTCACTCCCTTTATTGGTCAATACTCTTTTATAATCTTTTTTTTAAAAAAAACATAAAAGATTTATTCTGTTTGAATAAATTATTTAATGTTTAAATTTTATCAAATATAATAAATAAATTCTTATTTCTATGACTTATATAATATTTGTGAATTAAAAAAATAAACTTAACAACCTTTTATGCCTTAATGTATTAAGTTATTTTCTAATTAATCAAATAAAGTAAAAATCAAACACTTTCATTAGTCTTGAATTCAACAAGAGGGAAATGATAAATGTTTGATTAATGGCTTGGGATGTTTGGGTGGGGTGTTTTAAAATTGATTTTCAATTGTTGTAATTTGTAAAAGCAAAATAGGTTTTTTTTTTTTTAAATGTGATCATATGTTTTTCTGATTATATGTTTTGCCTAGTGATATTAGAGTCTGTAAAAAGGAGTTTCCAACCTTAAGGTTGTGGGTTCAAGTCCCGACAGTAAACATTTGAACCATCAATTTAAAAGCATCAAACAATCTAGGTGTTGGTATGTCCTTGTATGTTATTACGTCATGTGTTATATCATTCCTTTTCTTTTCTCTTAACCAATACCACATCAGCGTTACATCATTCCCTCTTTCATTTCTTTTACTCTACCCAAAATAAATGTTATACCTTCCATTTTCTTACCCAAACCTTTTTTATATTTTTTTTATTTACATATATATATGTGTGTGTGTGTGTTGGTTGGGGAGGGGGAGGGGAGTTGGGTATCGGTTTTTCATCGAGCTTCTATACCCGATGCTGGTTTTTCATCGAGCTTCTATACCCGATGCTACTACCCGATGGCTTACCCGCAAAACTCGTTTTGGTGTTCCTTCTACCTACCCGAAACTACTCGATGGAATCGAGTAGTGTATAACGGGTGGTCTTAGAGAATAATGGAATGGTAAATCCAATCTCAAAATCCTTAACTTATCATGTTTATGTTATTAATATCTTTATTTTAAGACAATTTTTATATATATCTTATATTAATCTTTTATATTTTATGGTTTAAGTAACACTTGATTAGTCTTCATAAATTACATATATATTTAGTTCCCTTTTTTCTTATCCTTTATAAGTTATAACTTACTTATTATTATTGGTGTTATGCAAATATTTGGAGTAAAACTTTTTTTTATTTTATTTTTTTTAATTGGCAGAATTAAAGTTAAGAGTTGTTGAAGGAGAGACTAGTCATGTCTCAAATGAGGATGGTGATGTGATACTAAAGTCATGTGCTAAGGATGGCGATTGTAAGTGCACTTGGTTTTGGCAAGACCCAAAATGTAAAGATGGTTCATGTTCTTGCAAATCCATACCCCATCCTTAATTAATTAATTATTATTAAATAATAAGTTAATAAATTCTACTAAGTCTTTAAATTTAAGTTTTTTTAAGGAAAAGATACGAGTATACTCACATACAGTGAAATTTACTGAAGGGTTTTAGCCTAGTGATATTACAGTTTGGAGAAAGGTGTTTCTTAACCTTATGGTTGTGGGTTCAAGTTCCGATAGTTAACATATTTATGGTGTATAATTAGATAAGTGAGTGTGTTTAGCTGTTCAAATAAAAAAAACCAAAGTCAATTTCAAATTAATTATGGATGATACCTTGTCTAGTGTAATGATTCAATTTTTACCGGATAACGATAACAGTAACAATTAGAAATGTATATTAAAGCATGATTTGACTCTTTTTGAAAACCGGTAATAATAAAAACTCCTTTTAAAAGTATTAATTCTGCGATAAATCTTTTGTAACATAGTGTATGTTTTCGGTTACTCTAAGAAGGAAGTCAATGTAAAATTACCACCATGACTTATGTATTACTAGTAAACTCTTTCAAATTAATTTAAATGTTTGGTTGACTTAAACTTATAGTTTCTTCCATTTCTAGTATGTAAATATCATAAATGTTGTAATTTTTAAATGTTTGTTTAAAAAGAATTCTAAGGCTTACATATAAATTTAAGACAGTCCAATTAAAACGGTGTTTAATTAATGAAAATATCATTTTTTAACCTTACATTTAATACATGATTGACTTGTAAAAGATGCAATATTGGTAACTAAATAAGCGTGAAATAGGAAAAGTAGCAACTAATGACTGTTAGTCCCAAAGAGGTAATCAACAAATTGATACATTTGTTGAAAGGCGTTAAATATACAATTCAATAATATTGAACAAATCAAACTTAATAAAAATCAGTTGAATGCTTTTATTAATGATTCAACCTTCAACACAAATCAAGATCAAATCTTGATTCAAAACACTGATTGCAATTTAGCTTTTGGTCAATTTCACAAACTATTTGCTAAATCTGATTCACTTTTCAACTAATGAATACAACAAACTATGAACTCTTTAAATAGGAATTACAAACACATGTAAGCTTGACTAAGAAGACATATTCACAAACAAACGTGTCTCCTAAACTTATTAGAAGATTGATTTATATACTTGTTCCTACAGATAAATATTAGACTAAAAACTTATCATAATATAATATTCAAAACTAACTTATCTATTATCTTGAACGAAGAGATAACTTGAATAACCTTAAATCTTCAAATCTTGAACTTCAAATCTTCTTATCCAGACATAGGTTTGAGAATTATAATGCTTTGAACAATTTGGAACATATTCAAATTCTTCGGGCTGACTTCTTCTCTAGAGTTGAGTTACTTAGCTTGAAACACATTAAGCTAAGTTCTTGAACTTATATTCGGTCTTCAACTTGTATACACAATCTATAAACATAAACATTAACTAATAAGTCACTGAGTTATCTAAAACATATATAGGAAACTCTAAATCTGTTATAGAACCGACCCACTTAGCTTAAGTTGACTAGTCAGTCTAAACAGACATATATAATTCCTAAGTTACAGTTTAAATGCTATCTTTTAAACATTCTTTGGTCTCATCAAATGTAATCTGTTGAGATCATTTGACTAACAAACTCTCCGTATTTGATGATGACAAATCATCAAATGGTTAAGTACAGTAACTTTAAATTATGCTACAAATCTAGAACTAACCAAGATTTGATTGAACTTGTTAATAAACTATTGAACACATTAGTTTAATTGAACTTATCAATATCAAGTTGAACATGTTAACAATTAGTTTGAACATATCAAAACACAATTGAACGTATCAAAATATTTGAACTTATTAAAACTGTATATATATGTGTGTGTGTTTGTGAACCAATCTTGGTTTTTGATTAAAATAAATCATTAATATTGACCCTTGATTAAAATAAATTAGTGTCCAATAAAAATGACGGCTCATTAATAACATATTAATGAGGGTTATTCTGGGAAAATCAATCTTTGCTCTTTAATGATGGTCCACCCGGACGCAATTCACGTTTGAGAAAAATATATAAAAGACCAAAATACCCCTATTTATTGGTTATTAATAAGCATTAATTATGATTATAAATGGTATTCATGGTACTTTAATTAAAAATGGTTCTCAAATAAACTTTTACCTATATATAGGGTATGGATCAATGAAAAACCACTCTTTTTTAAAGAACACAAGGAACAACTCTGGTGAAGACACGTGGGAGTTCAAATAAGGGTAAAATTGAAAAACCTACAAAATAAACATTCTCACATGTCTCAAACTCCTATAGACATTTTTTTTAAATACGTATTTTCATTTATTCGTATATTCTTCGTGTAAAATTTATACCAATAGATTCAAAATTTTGTCCTTTTTAAATCAAAACCAATCTTGACATACTTCTAGTGAAAAAAAAACAAATATGCAAATGCAAAAACGCATAGCCCGTGTGAAGATGCAACTCAAACTAAATTATACCATTATTCATAGACATGCTTCACATAACCTTTAAAAAAAATCCTTACTTATGTTTGCATTCTCCACAAATAACATATGCATCCTAAAAAACAGAAGAACTACAATGATCATAACCCAAATTGCATACTAGAAGATGTTGAAAATGTGAAAATGAGAAATACGCGAACCATTTCAACCATAAAACACATTCATTTCTTGAATAACAAATGCATTTGCAAGAATAAACTTCTATACAACTAAATAAACTAGAAAGAGCTATGTATTATAATACCAAAAACACATATTTCTAACTGCATTTTAGATATTCTGTACAGTTTCACAAAAACAAAATGCAACAACTTAGCTAATCTGTTTTGCGAAAAAAGAAAAAAAAGAACTTTATCCTTAGATCATGAACATCTCAAAATTAGAATGCAACCATACCACAAAAATACCACCAGATTTTAAAAAAATAGCCTGGAAATGCAAACCAAAATCGTGGCTTTGAGACTTGCATATCACGGGTTGATCAATAAGGGCTCGATAGTTAACAAAATGCAACAAACTCCACCATCAAAGACAATATAGATCTAATTCAATGGATCGACGCCATTAGAGATCGATTTAAACCACATTTAGTGATCGATTTAGCTGATCCGCCACCCAGGGTTTTGCTTGTTGCGAGAGAGAGAGATTGGTAACGATTTGAAGTCAACTTGGAGGAATACATTCATAAACAAAGATCTACGCAAAACTTGGTAGGTTGAGTCATCGAGAGATCCAAACTGTTTATGAACTGCAATGGAGTGCGTGGCCTAAGAAATCATCACCGAAGAGAAAATATCTAGCGGCTTCTCGTTCTACATATAGAGTAAGTGGTTCTGCTTGTGAGGGGTTCACAAGAGATTGGCATCGGTCGTAGTGAGAGAAAGTGGAGAGATAGAGTAGAGATCGACAAGAAAAGTGTAGGTTATTATGAGAGAGGAACAAAATTATAATGGTAGGGAGGGGAACGAGATAAAGAAACCGATGTCTTGGGTTTCAAAATTACCATGTTATCAAAAATGCCCCGGAGTATCGTTTTGTTTTATAATTATACCTTGGTGTTTTAAATGAAAACTACAAAATTAAACCACATTCATTGATGGTATAGATCTAACGGCCTAGATTGGTTCCTTAAGTTCTTTAAATAAGTATTGTTCCTTATTAATTATTGTTTTATATATAAAAACTAATCACTTGAATACACAAAATTTGATCACTTAGATCAATTTGCACATTTAGTGCTTCCGATAACTAATATCTAATTACAAAATGTTCACTAAGAAGTATATATACATAACTAATCTATTTAAGATACTTAGGATGTTTCAACTCCCATTATACAGTTTCGTTGTTAATATTGTCTATTAGCTGTTCAAAATCTGGCATATGTTTGAACCCATCCTTTCTAGACGTCACAACTTTGTTCAACTTGTGTATGAAAAAGTTGTTTTGTTCTGATTTGTCACGAAGCATTCTCAGGGCTAAAGCTTGTGATGTTTTAATAATATAAATCCTAGAAAATTCTTAGAAACAACAATATATTTCTTTCTTTCTTCACATACATAATTAAACCCTGATATGGGTCCTATTGGTCTAGTGCTTCCGGGTGACTTCACTTAGCTTGCCATGTTCTTACAAGAAAGAATCTCTTCTCCTAATCGAATCTACGCATATCAAATTCAGCAAAGACTTGAATAGATGAAGATGAGTGGAGCAATGAGGATGTCTCGGTAAATCTTGAGTCGGAATTTAGTTGGTGGGGAGTGGACTTGCAGGGACAATACTATAACAGATCACAATAAGCTATGGTTTCGTCGATTTAAATAAGTACCTTTGAGCTCATCTTTAAATGAGTATTGTTCTTAAAACCATTTATGGGTTAAAATTTAAGGATTAAAACATTTATAAGATAATATTAGGGGTTAAACTGTATTTTAAAAGTTTAGCAATCTGCTAGCTATAGCATGTTAAGTGACTAAAACCATTGATTGTAACAAGTTTAGGGATTAACATATTTATTAAAAGAGCTAAGAGGTTAGTTAAACCATTTTTAAAACGCTAAGTGTAGATGTTAAAACGTACCTTAATTGAAAAGGTAAATTAGAACAATATTTTGCTAGTCTCTAGAATCTAATAACATTAAATGGTTTCCCACTAATAACATAACGTATGATTGCTATAAATACCCATTTGCTCCAAGAAAAAATAAACAAGAATTTGCATAGGTTTTTTTTTGGTGCATGCTAGATATGGAGAATATTTCATTCAAAGTTCTCATCTTGGCTACACTTTTGCTCACTGTTTTTGTTTTTGGTCAGTTCTCTCACTTTTCGTAAAAAAAAATCTTCTTGATTGTATCATATCTTACTGTGATTATTATATGTTTATTTTTTGAATATATTATACAATGTTATGAGTTTTATAAAGTATCACTTAAAATAATCTCTAGGAGTACTATATCAAGATATACTTACGAAAGAAATTGATTCATTCGCGAAAAATAAATGTTTTACTGATATAAAATAATCGAATTCTTCCGTAAAATAATCATCTCCCCTTATTGTTGTTGATGGCAATAAATCTTAGATTATTCAGAGATCTTTTAATAAAATGGACATATTTATTTGGGTTTTTATATTTCATTTTTCAGAAAAATGGATTTTTTTTCTGTTTTTACTTTTAAGCAATTCTTTATATTTGATTTATGTACGAATTAAGTATATGGCCTCGTTTGTTACACAGAATTCGAATAAATGAAATAGAATTAAAATCAAATCCTGTATTGTATTGCGTTTTGTAAACTTGTTTTTGAACGAAATCTTATTATTTGGGATGTATACATTCCCTCAAGTAATGAAAAGTTTATTCATAGTTAGACTAAATGGAATTTAAATAAGTTATATTCCTTCGCATTTTATGAAACAAAATTGACCTTAAGAGTTTCCTTTATTAAATTCCTGTAACTTTTAATAAATTCCTCAATATAGTCATAGCATATATGTATAGGAATTAAATGCTAAAGGCACACATCATATAAGGGAGGTCAAGATATCAAATTCTGGTACTTTAATCAAGGGTTGGTCGGGTTTTTTTTTTCTTCAGGAAACGGTCATAGATACCGTCGATTAAACCGCGTACATCAGAGTCAAAGGCTCACGATGTAAATTAAGGAATTAAATAAATGCTAATTAAAATTGTTTTTGTTATTGTTGATGTAACACAGAATCAGAATGGAGAGTTGTTGAGGGGCAAGCTCCAGTTTCACATGATGAGGGCGACGTTGTGATTCTTAAAAGTTGTGATGTTGATAGTGATTGTCGTTGCTTTTGGTTTTGGCAACACCCAAAATGTAGAAATGGTGAATGTAAATGCGAGTAATTAATTAAATGACAACAAAATATTTCAAACCTATCTATTAATTAAGTTTCTAAATACCAAATGACTTGTATCCCAGTGGTATCTTGTGTTATGAAGTGGTGCCCCCCTTTTAAAAGGTTGTGAGTTCAAATCCCGTTGTGAATAATGGAGTAAATTTAAGAGTGTGTTTAGTAGGGGTGTGTGTGTGTGTGTGTGTGTTTGACATTCAAAAAAAAGTTTTTAAATAATATGATATAGAACACACTTTATGAAAACGTATTTAACTTTGATCGAGTTTCTATTGTATCTATTGAACTTTAGGAGGTGTTTGGTAGAGAGAAAAAAATTGAGAGAAATGGAAATGAAAATAGGGGAGAAATGGATATGGGGAGAAATGAAAATGTGTGGAGAATTAGAATTGATTTCCTTGTTTGGTATAAGAAAAGAAATGAAACAGAGAAATGGTGGCTAAGTTGTCGGACGGCGGTTGCGGCGTTGGCCGCCTTGTCGGATGTCGACGATGATGATTAGAATGCCGGAAACACATCGCAACCGGACATCGACAATGATGAGTAGACATTGGTTGTCATTTCTCTCCGTTTCTCCACAATTTGTAGAGAAATGAAAATACAAATGAAGAAAGAAATGAAAATGGGTGGAGAAACCATTTCTCCTCCCAAAACTATAATCATTTCTCCCAAACAAGAGAAACCAATTCTTCCCATTTCTTTTCTTTCTACCAAACACACCCATAATTGGATACATACAATAGAAAAAAAATTATATAAGTTTAATATATACAATAGAAAGTTAATTTCCCATAATTGCATCAGACTAAAAGTTCGTTACATACAATAAAAGTATTTAAAGTTCGGAAAAAAAATCTTACTCATTTCATTAAGTATATTGGTCACAAAAAATTACAAAAGTTACTTAATAAATACAAAGAGTATTTTAAAGTGAAAAAATATTTTTTTTACTTTTTCACTTTTATCAACATACAAAGATATATAGTACACATTAAATATAGAGTGACTAGAAAAAGAGTATTTTAAAGTGAAAAAACATTTTTTTTTTACTTTTTCACTTTTATCAACATTTAAAATTATTTAAGAAAAATATCATGTTCTTCTTAACTTGTAAAATATCTTATATATTTAAAGTATAAATTTTTATATATAAAATACAATGATCTTAAAACATGCTTTGAATATATAAAATATTTTATAATTTAATAAAACATATTCGTTCTTTAATTATCTACTATAATATTGTAATAATATTTCAATCCTCCAAGTCAAACCATCTTCTCTGCATTATAAAATCGGCCATCTTTAACATTAATGATACGTACGTATGAACTCAAGAAAATAAAAGAAACTTGAATTCTGAGTAGTTATGTGTGAAGTTAGAAAAATGATATATCCTCTTACTCATCACAAGATGACATGTGAAATCCACTAATTTTATTTTCTCACATCCTTCGCTGATTTTGACACTTGTATTGATCTTATGAGTAAGAGGATAAGTAGAAGAAAATAATAGAAGTATATATAACTTCTTTGAAGTTAACTAACTTTTGAGTTAGGTTGTTGGTTCATGGTTAAACCTTTCATTGTCATTCAATAAGGTTTAGAAATTTTGCATCTTAGCCTTGTCATTCAATCAACAATGAGAAAAGCTAATTTTTGGCAACCTGTCAAACTAGGAAAATTTTAATTTTCCTATGTGTTTTAAATACATCCAGTTTAATACACTATGTATAAACACGAAGATTAATTAATATAAATTTTAAATATTTTACAGTATAAACTACTACTAACATTTTATTCTAATGCCACTTGGAACAAACAAATTGCAAAATCAAAATGATACTAACATCATATATCTAATAATATCAGGAATACGGTTCTATTCTAATGAAAATAAACACTAATTAGACTAACATAACAAGATAACCAACATACTGACATAATACACATATTCCGTCTACGTATAACATCTTTGGTACCTGACATAAGCTGCACCCACCAACCCGGTAGCTAGAAGCAAGCAGATTAAAATATGTGGATGAAAAAAATTACTTAAAAAATATAAAAAACATTCGTGCTATAAAAGGTAGGAATTATAATAACTAACTGTGTTGGTGGTAACTTCATACATAGCTGATTTAAAAACTAGCTTAAGAACATCAAGAATCTTTTGCACTTATCAAACTTTTATCATTCTCATGGTCCTAAGAACACCCAAATAAAATCAATGTCGTAAAGCCCCCAAAAAAATTTATGCACATTCATATCAATTCCATTCCATTAGGCACCATTAATTACATCATGAAAACTTGTAAAGAGATTAATAACATCCTACTTAATGTCAAGTGTAAAGAAAGTATCTCATTTAATTATAAACTTTAAACTTTGATTAGCGGAAGTCTGTTCATTTTATGAGCTGCCTTCAAGGTGCTGGAGCCTTGTAACGGTTCCCTCCTGAAAAAAGTAAAGATAACAACAGTAAGCATGAAGCTTAGCGATCATGTTACTTACACATCATACCATATATACAAATATCATTCTCCCATATGTAACGCATAAGCTTCTTATCATTCATGGCATACCCGCTGTAATATCCGAAATTTTGTAAAATCATAAAATGTATGTAAATGCAAGTTTTAGTAAGAATTGGTAAAATTAGATGTTAGATGGTATTATATGTTCTAAATATATATATATATAATGCATGAGGGGTGTAGGTGGCATGTATATATATTTATATGGGTAATGATGTAAAGGGAAAGTAAGATCAAGGGCCATTTATGTAAATATGTATATAAAAGTGGCAAGACTTCACAAATTGAAGTCAAAACCACTTGTTTCTGGAGCTTTCCATCGTGGGGAGCAAGGGAGAGAGGGTTTTGGGGGAGATCTTGGAAGAAGAGGAGGAAATCAAAGAGAAATCAGTTGGTGCAAGTGTGGGTATTCAAAATTGGGTGTTGGAACTTCATTCTCTTCATTTTGAGCTTGGATTGAACAAGAAAACCCCAATACAAGTTAGGGTTTGTCAATCAAGTAAGTTTCACTCCTAATTGATGCTTGATTTTAAGGCTTGATAGTGTTTTGTAGTAGATCATGGTTGGAATTGATGGAATATGTGATTAAAGTAAGCAAATGGGTCAAGTTTGGGGTAATTGTCAAAGTTAGGGTTTTGGATGATCAAATATGTTTAAAAGTGTTGATCAATAAGTTTGATGGTGAATTTACATCTTATGTTGGTAAAACTATGGTTGAAATGGTGTTTGTTTGGTATATGGGTCAAAAGACTTGAAATTGAGGAAGAAAGGGGTATTGATGATTAAATTGTTGTTAAATGTGTTAGATAATGGTTATATTTGAGTTATGAAGTAATTTGGTAAGAGTTTTTAAGTTTTATGATGAAAGATGTGTTTGGGTTTTGGAAATTTTGGGGAAATTCGGAGCCTGCATCAAAGAAAAAAGGCCCAGAAACACTGTTCACGGGGCGTCGCGACGCGACCCCCTTTGTGTCGCGGCGCGACATGCATCTTTGGCAAAGGTCCATTTTCCATAGAATTTCTCCCGGCGCGAGGACCCCTGAAATGTCCAAAAACTTGTTTTTGACCCCATTTGACCTTGTTATTGATTGGGGATTGTTTCTAATGGTTTTAGGGAGTTCATAGGGAGTCCAAAAGTCCCGAAATGAGCTATTGAGTTGTTTTTTGAGTCCACACTTGTGTGTAACTCCCATGTATGGTTAACTTAACTAAGTTAACCTTGTGTTTTGGTGATCATAGGTTTATGATGAAGTGTTAAGCTTTGATTTGGATGGGGTTGTGATCCTCATCACACCCTCAGGTGAGTACACCCTGCGGATACCCAAAATTGTTAAAGTTTTCAAGTCATCACTTGTGTGTTTTGATTGTTTGGCAATAGTTTGATGAAACTTAATGAATCAAAGTTCGTGGAACTAATGAGTTGTTTCATAATGCGGGTTATATGATTTGCAACTGTTTGTGAAATATTAGACTGTTTACAATGTGATTGCATGAATTGCAAATGTTTTAAGATGATAGATGTATTTAAAGAAATTGTTGAGATTGTAAATTCAATACATGATGTATTTTGAGAAATGGTTTTCAAATAGGACCATTGCTCCATTTTGGAGATGGTCTATGTTAAAGCTTGTTTTTTTACATGACGGTTTTGAAACTGATACTCCATGATTGGAGTAAGCTTTGAGTTGGTAATAACGAATATGGTTTTTGAAACATAACACTCCATGTTGGAGTAAACTTCAATTTTGAAACAAAAGACGTGGTTTTGAGTAATGAATTTCATGTTTTCAATTAAGATGTACTTTAGGCATTGAGATGCCAACCATGAAACGATTTTGGATAAATAAAGATACGGTTATACCAATAATGTTTTGGGCATTGAGATGCCAAAAGTGATTTTATGACCCTTCGGGGTAAGTAATTCTATGACCCTTCGGGGTAAGTGATTTTATGACCCTTCGGGGTATGTGATTATATGACCCTTCGGGGTATGAGATTTTATGACCCTTCGGGGTATGTGATTATGTGACCCTTCGGGGAATGTGCTTATGTGACCCTCCGGGGTATATGTGCTTCGGTCCGGACCACTGTGTGATATGAACTTTGTACCATAGGGTTCCTAGTCATTGAGACGTACACAGAGGTTCCTGTGGCTTCGGCGATTGGGGAACCGCGAGGTACGGGTGGCTGAGGGATCGGTGCAGAGAGTGGAGGGGTATGTCAGTAGCCATCATGACCGTGTGGGTTCACTGGGCTGACGAGCCACCGAACCCGTGGCAACACGAGTGGATTTGGTGAACAGGGCATGCACTCCAGATAACCGTTTTATGGTGGACTGCTTTGTGCATCCCCCACCTTGACGGGGTGATGTGGTTA
This sequence comes from Dittrichia graveolens, assembly GCA_038502395.1. Taxonomy (NCBI): domain Eukaryota; kingdom Viridiplantae; phylum Streptophyta; class Magnoliopsida; order Asterales; family Asteraceae; genus Dittrichia; species Dittrichia graveolens. Next base: position 71,953,125 of record JARJIL010000005.1, on the reverse strand, counting down.
TCCCCCATGTGGGTACGTGTTGACCGTGGCTAGCTACCACGTGGATACATTGTGGCCCAATGGACAGACCCGCATCCTTATGTGCTATTGTGTATGCTTTTAAAAGCTTAATTGATTGTCAAACTTGTGTTTTCAAAAGAAGGCAAAGGATGACTTGGTTTTGATAAAGCAAAATGTTTTTGGTTGTACTCACTAGCTATGTTAATAGCTAACAGTGTGTGTAAAAATTGTTTTGTATCCGCAGGTTGTATAGAGGCCTTGGAGAGGCGGGTAGATGCCTTGGGGCGTAGTATTGGATTGACTGCATTTCCGGTAAACTTGGATTTCCTACCCTTTCTGATTATGGTCGTGAGATTGACTGCAGTAACACCAAAAGGTTTTGGGATTCATGTGTTGAAAAGTTTATTGATAAATTGTACTGTATTTCGTTGAAATACTTCAAGAATGTTATAATGCTTCCGCGATAAATTTTATGGGTTTTATATAAATATGGTTTCAAATTGCTTTTTGAAAAATTTAAATTTGGACTGAAAATCAGGGTGTTACACTCGCTACCATAGTAGTCGATCATAATGTTCCTCTCAGCTTCGGACAGTCTTATCACACCTGTTCCATAGTAAACGGTCTAATATACCCGATACCGTAGTAATCGGTCTCATCATATCATTCACACAACATCGGCAACATTCACATAGATATACTTACACATCATCATTTGTTATTGTCACTAGCATATAATATAAGTAAGAATACTCACCTGATTGCAGATCAAAGGAGGTAATGATAATTCAGTAAGTCTCCAAAAGTATGCGTCTACCAGTATTCACCTACATTTATAGTTACCATAACGTCAGTCAACTACTAAGGTTACAACCCTATCTAGGCTAATCACTTGATTACATTTCAAATCCTAAACACCGATTAAATTTCCATTTTAAGGTTTACAAACCTGAACCATTGGCAGTTCACGATTCAGTGCCCATAGGTTATTTACGATTCACTTCCATAAGACATTCATGATTCCTTTTATTTTAGGTTCGCATTGTAGGGGTTTCAACCATTTTACAATTGCCTCACATGTTTCACAATCCCTTGCTAGTTTACGCTTTAGTCTCAATTCAATTTGTGATTGTGGTCTTATCTATTTACGATTCATATCCTGAAACTATTTCACGATAGTCAAAACTTTTCGATAGGCATAGTTTTCTATTGCTCATACATATTGCTAAGTTTTCGATTCAAAGTATTACAAAGTAGATTCGTAATTCCTACTCTAAACATAGTTTACGATTCTAGTTTAGTGTATGGTTTTCGATTCATAATAAAACATGATATACGATCACTCTTTTAAGTGATTTACAATTCGTTCCTTATGTGTGATTTGCGATTCAGTACCTTAACACTTTTCAATTTGTGATTTACGATTTGCGATTTTGGGGAATCCTACTAAGAGACTCAACCCTTTTCATTCATGATTCCAATAACTACATGGTTTTCAATTGCCTTAGGCCCAACCTCCAATTTACGATTTAAGGGTTTCGACCCTTTCCCATTTTGATTTACGATTCCAACTCCAAGAACATTTATGATTACTGGGCTTAGCTTATTCTTAATCCTCTCTAATCCAACTCCAATCTTAATCAAAATTCATGATTTCAATTTCATTAGATTCTAAACACTTTAAAAGAAAACCCTTAAGGTTTGATTGCAATTTTAAATAGGGTTTAATGTTTCAAATTGCATGTATGTCCTTAGTTTCATTAACGTGTTTAAACAACCTATTTTCGAATCATAACTCATTCAAAACTTAGTGAATTTACATAATCTTAACAACGTTATACTCATGACAGTGGAAGGAATCATACCTGGATGAATTCCGATTGAAACCTAATGATTAAAATCTCTGAAGTCAGAATCTCTGCCTTGTTTCCTCTCCGTCTCATATTCGCAACACAAACACAAAACACACACTCTAAATGAGTAGTAACGGCTGATAATATCAACATGGGGCTTTGTGCCCTAATTTGGGTTTATATACCCTTCTCTTCGTTCTCAAATGACACTTTAGGTCCCCTAGACTTAGTATCACAATAGTAACCATGCATAACCATTTATTATCAGTATAGCATTTTATACAAATTTTAGGAAGTAAGCCCTTCGTCCCTAAGCGCCATAATACATATATCGGTAATTCTTCTTTCTTCAATTGTCTACACCGTATATATTTTTCTAGACAATGAAACCCTAAATCATGAACTAGGAGGTTTGAAGATGAAGAACAATGAATCACGAAATCAAAACCAACTCATGAACTCACAAATCTGGAAATGAAGACGAACAACAATGAAAACCCTAAATCAAAAACACAATAAAAATTCACATTGATGTTCATCAATTACAAACCCAATTCATATTTGCAAACTCGAGAATAATATGAAACCTCGTTTAGAAATGTTTGAAGAAGATAAGCCCGATTCAAATCTGGGAAACTTGTGAAGAAGACGAACCTCATACAGATATGGAAAGTGACAATATTCAAGATCTTATCCGGATGAAAGATGGTGATGGTGAGACGACAACGTAAACAATCATGGTGAAGCTTCTCTAGATGAACAATATTCAAGAGTTTCAAGTTGAAGCTTCATCTACGAAGTGTCTTTGAATTTTAATTATAAAATTAAAGAAAAAAGAGAAAAAAACTTAAGAAAACCATATGGTTTCCTCTTATAACATGTTAACTCTATACAATGGAAGAGATAAAAAAAGTTTGTTGTATTATTTATAAAAAAATCTGGTTGTATACAATGGTAACTTAGCCATAATTTATTATATTTTCATGTAGTTTGCCCTTATAAAAATATCAATTTTATTCTTGTAGAAAATTGATTAACAAGAATTAATCATAAAGCAGAAGTGATTTAAGATATAAACCAATTGAAGTTGTAAAACCTGAAATGTGATCTAGTTTATTTCAAATACTTACAAAAGAAACCTACAAAGAATGTTTAGGTACTTACATTGGTTGCTTAAGCTTAGTCCCACGAGCTCCTTCTAGCCGGATTTTGTAAACTCCGAACCAACCCTAAGCCGGGTTGTTAAATATTACTAAGAAATCAAAAACCCGAATCCTATTGAGAGGCTATATAAATTTCGACCTTTTGTTAGAGAAAGGAAAGAAATTGTGTAACGTAATAAAGAGGCTTTGATCCATATTTAAACTACCAGAAAATTCTAAGATAATGAACATTATTTCAATATAGGATCAATTCAATCTCTAATTTAAAATATGAATTATATATCAACCTTAAATAGATAATTACCATATCTATATATCAATTTATATATTTTAAATACCTTGATTAGAATTATATATTTCTTTTAAGTTTTAATAGTTTTTTTTCTTTTTTGTACTCTAAGATTCATTGTGAAAATAAGTTTAAAAAATAAGTTAACTTCAAACTATTAATAAACTAAACTAATTAAACATGAAACCAAAGTTTTATAATACAAGGAAAAAAACATGATATCATTTATCAAACTTAAGTGTTCAATTAATTTTAAATTTGCATTAAGTGCACATATTATCGGTAATCGTACTTTTCTCCCTCTAAGTTAGTTTAAAAGCGACGTATTGAATTGGCATCTTACTAAAAGATAAACGTCTTGTCTCCTGTCATATCACGTGAATAAAATACTAGTAAGATAAAAAAAAGGTAAAGTATTTGCTTCAAGAAAAATATAAAAGTGAATAACAATAGAGTCATTTTTTCCTAAAAAATACGATCCAATAATCAAATACCATATTTGATCTAAGAGAGACTTTATATCGTGTGTATTCTTATTTATTCTCTTATTGTTTGATTAAGAAAATGTCAAAATCAAAAGGATAATATATTAAAAGAGAATTAGTTTATTAGACATTTAGACATGTCAAATATTGATCATGAAGATAAAGTATGAAGATATTTTTATTTTTGTATTTATATTTATTATTATTGGTTGTGAGCAATATGCTTTCATTAAAAATAGAATTATTTTGGACGGTCCTCATATTATTAGTGAAATTATTTCATGGGCCAAAAAAGTGAAGAGGAATTCTTTTTTTAAGGTTGATTTTGAAAAAGCTTTCCACATGTTAAAGTGGGATTTTTCTCATTGAAACAATGGAGCAAATGAATTTTGGTTTTAAATGGAGAAGTTGGTTATGATTAGGGGATGTTTGAGATCTTCAATGGTGTCTATACTAGTTAACAGGTCGCCCACTCCAGATTTCTTCATGGAGAAGGGGGTAAGGCAGCGCGATCCATTAGCTCCATTTCTTTTTATTATTGTAGCGGAATCCTTAAATGTTGCACTTAAAGAAGCTGATGAGAAAGGGATTTTTCATGGATTAGAATTACCTAATTCATGGCCCACTATATCTATCCTTCAGTGTGCAGATGATGTTCTATTTGTGAGTGAATGGTCTGTAATTAATGTTACTAATCTCATTCGTATCTTAAGGTGTTTTCATTTATCATCCGAGCTAAAGTTAACACGAGTAAGAGCCACGTTATAGGGGTTGGAGTGGAATTCGAAGAGGTGGAATATTTTGCTAGACAAGTGCATTGCAATGCTGTGAAACTGCCCTTCATGTTCTTGGGGTTGCCTATTGGATGCTAGATGAACAAATGTGAGTCTTGGGATCCTATCTTGGAGAAATTCAACACAAAGCTATCTAAATGGAAATCGAGCGCTCTACCATTTGGTAGTAGACTAAACTTTAGTTAAATTAGTACTTGGAACAAGCAACTAGAAAGTATTCGGTCAAAGTTTTTTTGGGGATTTACCGGTGGGCATCGAAAAATCTCGTGGATCAACTGGACAAATACATTAGCAGCTAGAAAGAAAGGTGGTTTGGGTATTGGTAGCCTCAAGGCTCAAAATTTCACACTATTAGCATCCTGGTGGTGGAAATTTAAAAATGAAGAATCCCCTCTGTGGAAAACAGTAATATGTGCTCTGTATGGAAGTGACTGTGGGTTTACTAATTTAAAAGGGAAATTCACGGGGGTGTGGCAAAATATCCTTAAAATACACTCGGATTTTAATAAAATAAACTAGCTTTTGGAGTCATGGTTTCAGCAGGAAGAAGCAGATGATAGTCGAGTTGCTATAGTCAGGTGGGCGCTGTCTCCCTCGGGCATATTCTTTGTAGCTTTGGCTAGGAATGCGTATGATGACTTTTCATTGGTACCAGGGGGAGAAAGGAATTCATATGGTCTAGTTAGGTTCCTCCTAGAGTCAACGTTTTAGCTTGGCGTGTTTTTTATGAAAGGTTACCTACCAAAAGAAACCTTAAAAATCGAGATATATCTCTTAATTCTACTTGTTGTTTCTTACGTGGGGACGGAGAGGATGACACCATATCTTTATTGACTGTAAAATAACAAAAACGGTATTGACGAAGATATGCACTTGATGGGGTGTTAGCTTGGATGGGATTCATTCGGTAAATCAACTATTTGACTGGTCTGATAAGCTTAAATTAAAGGAAAAGAAGAAGGAAATACTATCAGAAATTTTATATATTTTCTTTTGGAGCATTTGGAAGTTGAGGAACGGTAAAATCTTCCCAAATAGAGTTGGCGAGAAAGAGGTGCTAGTCGCAAGTCAAATACAGACGTTGTCTTATTATTCGTTTAAAAATAGAGTAATATCTATAGATTTATGAAACAAATGGGTAGAATAGTATTGTTTTCCTTGGTCTTGTTTGTAGTTTGTATATGTTTCTTTGTACTATCTTCTAACAACTTGCTTGTCTTTTTAATAATATTTCGAGTTTGCTAGATAGAGGTGATGGTCATAGCAAAGCTTTTTTGCTTAGCGATCTTTTTCTTGCGGTTCAAAAAAAATATTATTATTATTATTATTATTATTTTGAAGAGGCGGCGTAAAACCGCAAGCAGGGCTTCAAATAGGCGCAGAGGACTTCTTTTCAAATCCAGTTACGAAGTATAAGTCCTTCGTCCCCAAGCACGACGACGCATATATCGGTGATTCTTCTCTCTCCGATTGTCAGATTTCACCGTCGAATAAACCTACGTTTTTCCGACCAACTTGCCGTCGGTTATCGCATGCGTTGGTTCTCATTAACACTGCTTCGACAGAGAACCAGGTAATTAATTTATCCTTCCTTTCATCACGTAATCTTTTGTGTACTTGAATTGTTTGGTGGTTTTCATGTACACTGTTTAGATTTTCCCCTGTAATAGATATGTTTTTGCCGCCTTTGATCCTTATGCAAGATTAAAGCTTTTAAACGGATTAGGGTTAGGTTTTAGCTCATATTGGTATCGTATTTTTGGAACATCAAGCTTCCTGCTGTCTACATTTTCGATGAGATTTAACGAAACTGATTTGCATTTTGCAGAACTCATGGCACATAGGATATTAAGAGATCTTGAAGCTGATGGTTGGGAACGCTCCGATTTTCCAATCATTTGTGAATCATGCCTAGGTGACAATCCTTATATTCGAATGGTAATTATCCAACACTTTCTATACCCTAATGCAAGGTTTATGTTTATCATTCACTTGTGATTATCCGTTTTGATGATTGTAGAGCATAGTTGGAGTTTTACTTGACATGTAGACAGTAATTTATATACTTGAATTTTCGTTTTGCTATCTTTGTATGCTTGAAGATTAGTGGGCATTTTTCTATAAAGTAAGCAGCATGTATGTTTGTGTTACAATGAATTATAAAGTATATATTAGCTCTTTTAGTGCCATGAGCACATGATAGTATGATACCAATAGCTATAAGCCTATAACTCCCTGAAGTCTACTCTATTTTAACAAATTTAAAGCATGCTATTATATCACTAAATTCATGTTGAATGCAGACAAAAGCAGAATATGATAAGGAGTGCAAGATCTGCACCAGGCCGTTCACCGTCTTTAGGTGGAGACCTGGCCGTGATGCAAGATACAAGAAAACTGAGATTTGCCAAACTTGCTGCAAATTGAAAAATGTTTGTCAAGTTTGTCTTCTAGATCTTGAATATGGTTTACCAGTCCAGGTTCGTGATACCGCACTCAGTATCAACTCCAATGATGCCATCCCAAAGAGTGATGTGAACAGGGAATACTTTGCAGAGGAGCATGATCGCAGGGTATGTCAATTTTGTAATTCATACTTTCATAGTTACATTTAGCTCAAATTTTTAAGAAAAGAATGCACTGGTAGAGCATAGGAGCTGAAACTATTATTAATTTATATTGATTATTATTGAATAATGTTTCAAATGATTAGAGAGAGATGATTTTGTAACAAAATAACAGAAATAGGGTAGAATCTGGCTTAACCTCTTCTCTAAAACTAGGAACTTAATCTCATAGGACTGATTGTATTTTGGTTCTCCAAGTCACAAGGTTTTCCCAAATGAATGTACAGTAAGCTTTAGTAGATTGTCCATCAGCCCTTGAGCCTCCTTAAATATATCTCTTTCTGGTTTTTGTAAAGAAGATTCCATAACGTCGACCTTTCTTTAGATAATGCAGAATTTGAGATATACATCCATGTGCTGTTAGTTAGCGAGTTCATGAATTTGTTATTTACTAACCATACAAACTACAAATCCAATATCCGATCTTGTATGAGCAAGGTAGATCACCTTCCCAACCACCCTTTGATGTGTCCCTGTCTCCACTAATTCTGCAACTTTTTCCACACATGCATTAGAATATTAGAGCTTTGCACTCTAGGAGTCCAGTTTCAGATTGATGATCAAGAGTATAGTTCGGTAGTCTGATCGTGAAACTATGTTTGATGTTTCCTTGATTTGATCTCGACCTGCATAAAGTACCTCAACTATCCAAGGTCTTTGATCTTGACCTGTTACCTGAGGACTTTCTTCAAGTTGTTGATTTTCTTGTTAAATTCACCAGTTACTACTTACTAGTCAGCTGCTGTTGTCGTCATAGAAAATTGTCACTTCAAGTTGACATTGAACGGTGTTGTAAAACATGGCCTACTCGGCCGAATACTCGGCTTGGACTCGCTAAACGGTCCTTGACCAAGGCAAGGTTTTTATCCAACTCGGGCCAACTAATGAAGGACGTGCAACCAAGACCTTAAAGGGAACTTGGAACATAATTTTAAGGTGGGGATGTGTCAACACTAGAGTTTGATGTGGTGTTAGAAAATTTATAATAAGGGAGGGCATTCAGTTAATCAAGTATGCTGCAGTATAACTACTTCTCCCCAATGTGAAGTTGGTTAGGAGAGACCGGGCGACTTCGGGAGATGTTTTCCAGTTTTGGAGTGAAAATAATCTTTTGCTTTGTTGGCTTTCGTAATTTGGACTTTCCTTGATTTTGGTTTTGAATCATTTTTATGGAACCTCTGAAAAAGGTCTGATAATGGTGATAGACCCCACCGATCTTCCCGTAGATTCTTAACTTGTGATGGTCTCTAAACATCTCCATGAATATAGATATAAAAACTGTCCCAGTATGAGTGGCTTCAGAATTGAATCCATCTGCCACTGTTTAGGTGGTACGATTTGACCAGGGTGGAAGGTTGAGAACATGTTCAGGTATCCATGATTATCTGATTACTCGGCGGTCAAATGATTAATTTTGGATAATCCATTGCATACCAGCTGCAACAAAATTAATAAGGATAAGGTGAAACCAATTTACCTGTTTACCTTTTCTTTTACCTGTCTACTCACAGTTCACAAAGTGTTTACCCTTTTTAACACAAAAACGTCCTCTTTTTTCTTTTTATCTATTTAACTCGTTAAGTATTCAGAATTTTCCGAACGCTTGTAACATCTTATTTTTTTATAACATCAAACAAGAGCAGCTCATCCAAACTCTCTTTCCAACAGTTTCTTTTTTTATTGCAGTTGATTATGCGTTCCAATTATTTCATATGACAATTACTTACAAGACGCGTATTCAAACACTAACTAGATTTTGTTAGAGTACATTGTGTGATCTGATTAGGTGTGGAGGTGCCCAAAAGGCCCAGTCAGACCTGGTTGTAACTCTAGAGTCCACTTTCATACGGACTTGGGCTCTCATCGGTCCTTGGACAAACTGGATTCAGTTACAACTATTTGATAATCATGACTTTCTATCCGGTTCTTAACTTTTTTAAACCCAGGTGGGCTCAGTTCAGGACTTGACCTCATAGGCAACAAAGGAAAAGGATAAGAATAGCCCTTGGGGGAGTTGGGGGTTATGGCTAAGGATGATTTTGGTGGTTGAAGTACAATGATTTAAGCATAATTAGTTAATTACTTTAAGGTCGTTAGTGGTATCTTTAGTTGAAAGTACTATCGACTTAAATATGGAAGTTCTCTCTTGAAGTAGCAATTCAAAATAAAATTGTTAATATCATAATAATACATCGAAAGGTTTTTGGTTTGGCTAGGTCACATCCTAGTTTTGTTGGGTTAATTTTTGGTCTATGTTTTGTTGGATGTGAATTTGGTTTTAGAACTCAGTCTTCGATAGTATGACCTGTCCTTTACGCGTTTGGAAAACATGCTCCTGTAGTCCTGTATCAAAGTTACAAAATTTTCCTTAATTTTTGAAGTTAAAAAATATAAATTTCAGTGTTGTAAAACTCCTTTTCCAAGGCCGAGTACTCCCTGAGTACTCGTGACAAGGTTGGTGACCTTGCCGAGTTGAGGTAAATCCGAGTAATGCAAAACTTGACCCCAATTCGGTCAAACTTAGGATAATTAGGTCCTAATTTTTTTTATAAATACTTAGTCTCCTTGGTTTCCTTAATTAAAGCCATTAATACATAACCAGTTTCCTCGTGTCATGAGTTAACAACTTGTTTGAGTATTTATTTTATAATTTTATAGTCCCATGAATGTGACATACCCTATAATTTTGAAATTTACATATAAAAGTTTCAATCCGAATACTCCCCGAGTACTCCCCGCCTAGGCCGATTACTCCCTACACCCCAGTCAGCCGCTCGAGTACCGCCTAGCGAGTTTTACAACCTTGATAAATTTTTGTCCACCCAATGTCACTATGAGATTGTATGTTCTTTCAAACAACTCACAAAACATCTGACATAGTCATGGTCTTATAGATCTCATAGAACCGAGTCTATGAAATGGAGTGCCCCTAAGAATTGCTTATATTGGCAACCATTTCTCAAGAGAGAAGTGCAGAGGCGTTTATTTTCATTCAAACTTTAGATTAAGTAACTGTCCTTAAGGACGTGTATAGCTCAAAAGTTCGAAAAACAAATAGGTTCCGTTAATTAGCTACTAGTATTTAACCTAGCCCTTGTTTCTAGAAAATATTCTAGAACTTGTATCACTAAGATTACTGGTTGTAACCTTCACAGAACTTTGTAAAAACTTGTGAAAATAGAATCGTTCATTTATTTATATAATTTTTTATCCCCTGCAGGCAAGGGCTGGTCTAGATTACGAGTCATCATATGGTAAGGCACGCCCAAATGATACTATATTGAAGCTTCAAAGAACAACACCATATTACAAGAGAAATCGAGCACATGTATGCAGTTTTTACATCAGAGGTGAATGTACTAGAGGTGCTGAATGCCCTTACAGGCACGAGATGCCTGAAACTGGAGAATTATCCCAGCAGAATATCAAAGATCGTTACTATGGGTATGTAAATTTTAACTCCTTTTTCATTAGTGCAAAATATGTTGATCAGTGTTTATGTTTTTTAATATATTTGCATATGATTGCAGAGTCAATGATCCAGTTGCATTGAAACTTCTGAGTAAGGCTGGTGAGATGCCATCTCTAGAACCTCCTGATGATGAAAGTATCAGAACCTTATATGTTGGAGGACTCGATGCGAGAATTTCAGAGCAGGATCTTAGAGATAACTTTTACTCCCATGGTGAAATTGAGTCTGTGAAAATGGTGCTCCAACGAGCTTGTGCTTTTGTTACCTACACCACCCGAGAAGGTGCTGAAAAAGCAGCTGAAGAACTCTCGAATAAGCTCGTGATCAAGGGTCTTAGGCTGAAACTTATGTGGGGCCGACCACAAGTGCCAAAACCTGAAGGTGAAAGCTACTCGGATGTCGCCCATAGTGGTTTATTGCCGAGGGCAGTTATTTCACAGCAGCAAAACCAACCACCAGGGACTTCTGGTAGTCAGGACCAACAACCGCCGCCACATATGGAGTATTTTAACATTCCACCTCCACCACCACAGCACGAGAGGATGTTTTATCCGTCCATGGATCCTCAGAGGATGGGTGCCGTTATCCCTAACCAGGAAGGTGGTACTAGTGGGGGTGGCAGTGGTTCCGAGCAGCGACAGCAGGGTGGTCCAGGTCCACAATATGCTGCCTACCCACCACCACCACCTCAAAATGGTAGTCAATATTATCAGCAGTATTATCCACCGCCACCATACGGGTATATGCCACCACCACCTCCACCATCATATCAGCAATACCCACCACCAGCTTACCCCTCCACAATCCCTCCAAATTCAACCGGGGAGCAAGTGTATCAACAGAAACCACCAGCAGCCGCCCCTGCCGCCGCAGCTGGGTCTTCACAACAATGATCACTACATCCTTTTGTTGCAGAAAACATGAGTTATGAGTAAACTTCCCCTTTATTTTATTATTTTTTTGTTTTATTATTAAAAATTTAAAACAAGTGACGTGACGGAGGAAAAAAGAAATATGTAACTTTTGTTTTACGTTAGTTTTGCTTCTACGCATTGGATTCTTTTAGCTTCCGTTATTGATTCCTTGTTGCGTTTTATTTCCTTCATGACGAATTATGTTAGTTTTACAAAGCAAAGTAAATAATTTATCTCGAAAACATATTTACTGATATCAATCGACGTTAATCGGTATTCTCGTGTGTTATGGAATATCCGATTCCATGTCTTCCAGTCGGAAAAACGACAAACAAGGCACTCGCAATGACACCGACACCGATAGGAACGATGTCCAAAACTTCCTGGGTTTCATGTGCGGGGGTCGGATAAAAGCAACTCACAACATTCCTATCCCTCAACGCCACTGCTCCGAAAACCAAAACCGAGAGCAAAGCGTGCACCAGATCGATAAACCTCAAGCGGTACTTCCTCAAATCGGGCGCATTTTTTGGATCATAGTAGTCAAAGATCCACATCCCTCGGAACGTTGCAAACCCGTAGTAAACCCGGCCATCACCCGACTTAAAACTGTCCGTAAAGCAAGCGAGGAAGCACGAGACAGCCAAGAGGACAAGAAGGATGGCGGTTAACATGCGTGTGGTGGAGTCACATGAACCATTATAGGTGAAGATCGGTGTAAGAACTTGGAATACCAAGAGGGTGCCTGTCGGGAGGAGTTTCGCTAGGTTTGCTGTGCTCGCTAGCGTCTGGGAGATTGCTGACGGTGGTTGCGGGCGGGATGTTGGTGGTTCCGGGGTGGTGCTGTCATCAACGGCGGTGGCGGCAGGTGGTCGAGCTCTAATAGACATGTTTTCTTGCTGTGTAAACAAACTGATAAAGCTATTACGATGGTGGTGTGGAGAGTGGAGAGGCAAATTTATAGAACTTGGAAAATCAAATGTCAAAATGTTGAAAAGATTATGTTGGCGTGTGGGACTTGTATGTGACAAAACTAATTATTTAATTATTTAAATAAATAATAAATGTTAATTTTGCGGTTTTATATTATGATTAAATGATGTATTAAAAGCAGAAAATTTAGCCGACTGTTTCTTTTTAAGAAAAAAAAGCGGGGCGAGGATGTTGATAAGGGAGGTGATTCTTACACAACAAAAGTAGTCGTACAACAATAACTTTATGTATTATTTCTTGTATTATGTGTATTAACTGCTTGTATCTTGTTATGTATAGTTAGAAATTATTGTGTACGGATCAGCTCTCTGATAGCGAGGACAGATGTTTTTAGGTAGGTTTTAATGTGACTTGGAAGAAAATGAAACGTGTATGTTGGTATGGAGGTTTCATGTTATGGTTTAAATTTCTTGGAAAAGCCACACGGAAGGACTCAAATGTAAGATCGTCTAATGAGAAATGAGATTATTATAATATACATCAATCGGGAAGTAACATAGTAATTTATTATTAGATTTTGAAGGATATTTTGGTAAATTTATAATAAAATCATGAGATATTTAAATCTCATGAGATTTTGACTATAAATTTATTCTAGAATGAAAAGAGATTGTGTTTATTTAGAATTAATTCTTATTTTTTATAATAATTTGTTAGTTTTAATTTGTTCCCCTCGTAATAAGCGAGGGCAATCAAATACTCATTATATACAAATGATGTTTAAAGAGTTTATAATAAAAATATATTGGTTTATTTCACATAATAGTAATTAGGTTTGAAAGTGTTTTGTCAGCGTCATTCATAGGTTATTTCACAATATGAAATAAAGAAGTTAGTGACCTTCGTAAAGGGTGTTTCTTGATTTGCTACATCTCATTGGTCTCCTTGATAGATGTTATGTGCTTCCAGGTGAGTCTTTCTATACTTAATTTTGAATGAATTAGTGGAGCAATCATCAAAGATGGTAACAAGTCTTCACTACGTGCTACAACTTGTTAGGCCATCATAAAAAATGCACATCTTAATGATTTATTCTATAGAAAAGGGAAAATTAAAGTATATAATAGTGTAGACGGTTTATTTTTAGAGAGAGAATTCCCCGACAAATAAACCGTTAGGTGTTAATAATGGTGGAGGCCCCAAAGGGAACACCACAAAGGTTCTTAGGGACTAAGCATTTTTGGTCGGTTCTTAGGGTGGTGGGTGTGGTAACAGACTGGGTTTAAAAATGGTGGAGGCCCCAAAGGGAACACCACAAAGGCCCTATCCACCCGACCACCGCCCTCAAAAGACATCTTGTCAAGGTATTCTTTCAATTAGAAAAAAATCTAGTAGAGTAGAAAAATGACCACTATAAGAGCTTTATTTAAACACTAATGAGGCCCTCAACAACCATAATGTGGCTATTGAGGTGGGGTGAAATTGTGACCACACCCACACCTCTCTTGTAAACTAGCAAAAGTGTGCAGCTCACATCAGAAACAACTTGGCTTCAATCATCAGCCACATAAGACTCACAGTTTCAAGTCTTGAACTTACTTGAATAAAACTGCTGCATCTAGTAAACTAATTTCAGAAGTTGATTTTTCTTACAACCTTCAACTATAACTCCTCCTTCATACAAACTACATGTTACAAAGTTACAAGCATTTTCAAGATTCCGAACTTTCATCTAAAAAATGAAAGCTCGACACAAAATTAATAACATTCTGATTCAAAGCAAAACTATACTTCAATCTTGTAATAACACGAACCTGCAGTTAGCTGCTGTCAAGAAACTTTGACCGACAGTTAAAAAAGAAAACGGAAAAAAGATGTGACGAAGGACTGATATCGATTTTCTCTAATACTTAATAATTGTTGCAATAGCAGCACCAAGTGAGCTATTACGAGAAGAAGCACGATGGTGAACCAATGAATGAGGTCTCCTCCATAGAGATTTAGAATTATCAGAGAACAAAGATGAACATAACTCCAACACCATTGGGTTATTATAACGCCGATGTAGGTTTTCATACAATTTAGCTTTCTCGCCCTCATCTACCAACTCCTGCATTCACAACAACAATCGATTCAATTTCCCAATTTTAGAGCTGCCCGGTCAAATGGGTAAATTCTAAAACATAGTTTAAAAAAATGCAAGTCTATATAGATACTTGAAACTCAAATCACTTTATACAAGTAAAATTAGATTGATATATTAATAATACAGGTTTCTAAATTATTTACAAAAAGCAAGAAAATAACAAAAAATATTGACTGGGCCCAACTTGCTTTAGCCTGTATTGAATCAACACCCGAAACAGTAACCCAACCAGCTCGACCCCCCAAAAGAAATCTTTCAACGGCTAGAATATACACTCCCTGACTCCCTTTAAATGAAAAGACGAAACAGGGGCCAGGAAAATATATTGGATGCCTAATAATCTTGCACTAAAAATAATAATTAAATTACCATAGGCTTTGGACCAACGGCTGCAGTTTCATCCTCATATTGCATTGTTTTCTCTTTATTGTTAACATCATCTTTGGTTGCATCGCCTGCTTCCGCCATTTGCACGTCTTGATGCTTTTCTGTCATAGATTTACCATGTTGTTGAGATAGTTCAGCAACGGCTTTTACTTTATAGTTCTCTGATGACATCTCTTTATCTTTTTCTTCTTGTTGCAAAGTGTTTTCTAGCTCCTTCTCAAGCTTCATTTCCTCTCCTTTATCTTCCATTTCAGTATCTGCATCTTGATTTTGTGAATTCTCGGTACTGGATGATGTATCATCACCATTTAGACTTCCGACCGTTGAAGTTCCCTAATACATGTTTAGTAGATGAAACATAGGCATGGTAAATATTACAGTCTTACAGATACTAATCGTGAAACAAACATCAGCAATGTGACATTTGCCATTTGGTATCGATGAAAGGAATTGAACAGAAATTTGTTTGCTTTGTTCAATGGAATGGATTCATGGAATGAAGCACCACCCAAGGAATGTGATTCCTTGCATATGCTTGACTTTCATTCCATGGCTAGGGGGTTTTTTCTTTCATTCCATCTGTTTCAGTATGTTAGTAATGTTTTTTTTCCCTCTGAACGCACATGCAATCTTTTATATCAACAAAAACAACAGGTCCTAATGCCTCTGGAGCGGGGTACGGGGGAGGTAAGATGTAGACAGTCATACCTCTCTCTACCCACAGGTAGAGAGACTGCATCCAGAAAGACCTCCGGACATGAAATCTTTTATATAATGTTCCATAAGTCGTTTTACATATTTTTTACTGAATGCATGTAGTAATCTGATATGCCAATACTTTATACTACAAAGCAAAATCACATTTTATTAGGAAATACTCATTACAAAAGGAAAAAAAGCATTCACGTTAACCTTAATATGAAGGTCACATTAGGTAGTAAGAGTCGATCATAAATCATTTAGCATGAGGCTACTTGGTAATTGAACACGTAACTTAATGTTAATACTTAGTAAGAACGATTTATACAATGACAACCTTCACATAACAAAAGGTTACTTTCACATCAAAGTTGATGTAAATTTTATGTTATTTAATGTGAAAATCACAAGAACTCCATAGATCAGATATTACAAAGCTACTATAGTGATTGAAATGTAACAGTAATGTTAATATTTAGTAAGATTGTAAGAAGTAAACAACCATATAGTAAAAACAACCGTTTCATTACAAAACACACCCTTCACATTATCTTCCACATGGTCACATTATTTAATGTAAAGGTAGCAAATATTTAATTTTGATAGAAACCGGTCATTAGACATAGGAAGACAAAAGTAGTACCACTGTACCAGGCAAAGAAATCCTAATCTAAAATTCTAAATATACAGAATTTAATAGACTTTTAACACTTGTGCATCATACCATATTTTAACTTTTGGGGCTTCCTATAACATAAAATTTATTTCTTGCAGCTTCACACCAAAACAAAAAAGATTAACAAACATGATCCGTGTGAAATTTAACCATGCCTTAGAAAACCAAAATAAAAAAATTGGTCCGCTATTCTTACAAGAAATCAGTGTTGTAAAAATCGGTCCGCCAATTAATAGTGGCCTAGGCGGTTATTCACGGCCCACCGACCTAGAAATCACCTGATTGGTCAGGTTTATCGGTTCCGGTCAAAGTTGGTCCTCGGTGGTCCTTGGCGGTCAATGAAAAGGTTTGACTTGATTTTTTAAATTTTTTTATAAATCTGCTAATATTTTTGGACTTGTTTTGGTAAGGTACTACTAATTATGGACTTATGGTTTTTATTTTCCAAGCTTGTTAAACTTTTTTATGGTTATTGACTTTGTTAGGGTATTGCTAATATTTATTTATTTTTAAATAAATTCCTTTATAATTTAGGGTCCCCGCCTAGAAACTGATTAATCACCGCCTAGGATGATTAATCTCTCGAAGGTAGTTGACCGACTATATACCACCTAGCGATTTTTACAACCTTGCAAGAAATAGATAATAGCAAGTAGAGTAACAAGCGGGATGTGCTTAGGGTTGTTGATGATGATGATGATATTTGGGGCTATACGTTGATTACTAGAGAGATTACAAAACTATGTGTGATGTTTTGACTTTTGTTTATCTTACTTTGAAGATGGCTTTTGACATTGTGACATTTGTTTTCTTCTTAGTATCATGTCCGGTTGTTTCCTGACATGTGTCAATAGCGAACAACGATGCTCACTTTGCTTGTTTAGGCTGAGTTAGGTATGCAATTGATATTAATGTTAGCTTTTAAGCATTTCCAAGGTGGAAATGGCAAAATGTGATGTAGAACTTATAATAACTTTTTTAAAAACAGCAAGCCTCTTGAGGGTGATGTGTGTGTCTGTACCTTGCCCTTCAACTTCTGGGATCCTTTCCGCCTCTAAAACCAAGATCTAAAATGGAACCCACAATCCATCAAACAAACCCACCCTTTAAACTGACAGAATCAGGATCATGTGTATGTGTTAAAACCCGATATCAATGTGTTTTTAGACACAAACAAATCTGAAATGATTAACATAAAACCAAACCAAAGAGAGTTGATGTTTGGCAAGAAAACTAAGATCTGGAAATCAAATTCGGGAACAGAAATAGATCTGGGAAAAAAAGAAAAAAAAAATAAGGAATGGTGAAGGAGGTTGTAAATGGTAGAGGGAGGGAATATGATTGTGATGATATTGTTTGTGACCATAATAAATTTTATTTGAGGTTTTATGGTGTTAGAATCGCAACCAGGGAACCGACCAACGATATTATCCGCTTTGGGTTGCCCCTCACGGCTTTAAAACGTGTCGTATGGTAGGAGTAAGATTCCCCCTCCTTATAAGGAGGAAGAATCCCCCTTGTCTCACCGATGTGGGATGCTCTTGCATTGAGTGGTGGGTTTAAGAGTAGCGGATTTGACCTTCTCGAGGGAACAACGAGCCCCATAAACCCAACATATGGGATTAAATTAGGTTTGCTTTTTATAATTTGTATATAAAACCTTAATAAATCTTATTAAAGATTGCAAAAAGCAAAGATAAAAACTATACACTGTATCTACATATCATGCATGATGAACTTAATGGGCACAATTCACATTTCATTGGGTCTAAAACATGAATTATTTATCAGAGATGAGTTTACTTGCCTCAAGCTTAACTTCATGGACCAAGCCATCACTTGTTTCAGTCTGATCATCAGTAGGGTTCATAATCTGCTCACGCTCCTGCCTACGCCGCATCATGATACATATAGCACATAAACAATCATCCTTGTGGCGTTTCACTCTGTGAAAAGAAGATGGAAAAACGATAATGAAATATAGATTTTCTATATGTAAGTTTCAAAAACATTATAGAACATGATGGCAAAAAAGCAGCAAAACTTGGAGCACTAGAAATTATCACAATTTTATTATTTCTTTTATTCTTATCAACTTATGCAACCAAGTTTTTAAGAATATAAATGACAAAGAATACCCATGACGCTTCCGTGACTTATGTTTTTGATGCCCACTCTTGCTGGACGATTTCCCATGACTGGATATGTTGCCATCCTTCGCATCACCTACAATGAAAATGTGGTTAATGACTTAAATGATTTGCAAGGTACCCATGTTTAAAAATATCCACCATGAAACTTAAATTGTTTTAGAGAGGACCATATCACAAGAATAAAGTTGAAAACTCAACACAACAGTTACCTTGGTGATGTTCACTATACAGCCCTGCAGCAGTCCAGTACTTCGAAAAATTCTTCTTCACACGTTTCATGAGCTCCAGGATATAATCTCCTTTATTGTTGTACTTGTAGCAATTCTCCCAAATATACTGAACATCCTTGTAAACGTCCTCGGAATTCATATACTTGACACCATTTTCAAGGTTTTTACATATGGTGCCAAAATCCATAGGTGTTTTAATGACATCAAAATAGTCCTGTGCCAGAAAAAGAGGAAAAGGAAAAAAAAAGAATATGAAATAACTTGAGGCGGATGTATAAGAATAAACTGTAAATAAGTCAAACTTACAGGTATTCCGAGAGCAACAGGATTCACTGGTGCATTAAAAGGCTCTGCTGCGTCCATTTTCATAATCTTCTTAATCACCTATAAAGGAAAATAAGACAATGATGAGAAATTACATCTAAATATACTGCAAACAGATATTAGTAGATCCATATCTCGCATAAGTATCTTTAAAAAGTAGTCTGTCTACTACTCTGCTTCCCATTATTGGGAATCAAAGACAACTGAAGATAATACTCCCTCTGTCCCTAAACTTTGCAATAGTTTCGACTTTGAGGACTTTTTGCAGTGATTATCTTCTTTTTAATTTACAGGCCATAAATGCCGATTTGCCCATTCGTGATTACATGTAGAGAGGCCAATTTTGCCATTTGCTTATAAGGGGTCAATTTGGGTTTTGTTTTATCTCAAATGGGTCAAATGGATTCAAAGAATAAGGTAAAAGGGAATCGGTCATATGAGCTAAACTCTCCCACAATTTAATTCGAATGCATACAACCTAATCGTTTTATTGAAAGACCTAAAATAATACAATTGTGATAAAACTGTTTTATAATCATGATTAAAGCATTAATTATTTAATAGGAAAAAAAGCAATCAAGAAAGTGTTTGCGGGTCAACCAAATCCAACATGGCTCTATTCCAACGTCGGGTATCAATCGGCTAACTCTACGCATAAATGGCTGCCGTTGAATAGCTAGTTTGGATACCATATGAGGTCATCTTTTAGGACACCCCTCTTGCCACCTCTAATTACAAGTTATTCGGGGCTTCTGATTTGGTCCATTGATTCTTACATCATGAAATCATCAAGGATCAAGGGTATACACAAATATCAAGCATTACATATTTTTAGGATAAGGGTGAAATGAAAACGAAAGAAGATATGACTTTAAAAGTACCTCAAGGGAAGCATTCAGTTCTTGCTTGTTGTAAACAGAATCAAGAGAATGTGACTCGGGCTCTTTCTGAAGAGTTTTCTCTTCCTGAGGCACCCCAGAATTATTACAAGGACTCAAACTTGAACCAAAACCCTTCGATGATTTTATCTTTATGCTCCCAGCTTTTTTCGGTTGAACTATTGGAACAGCGGCATTGCTTTCGGGCACCGAATTCGCACTATCTTCTACTTTTTCACTAACTACTTGTTTTTCAAGACCAATATGCTGGCTACTCTTATCAGTATCGCTATGTGTGTGTGCATCTGAAGAGGTTACCTGAGGTTCTAATGCTTTCGAAGGTTTAATCTTAACTTTGACCCGATTATACACCAATCTCCCAACTGGTTTATCAGTTACTCCAGATGAACTGACAGCTGCGGGTTTTTCCAGTTGATCAGTTCCTGTTGATGGGGTTTCAATATCTGTTTTTGAGTTCGTTTCATCTTTTTCAATATCATCTGGACCAGATACATCTTCGGCACTTAAATTATCCATGTCTTGATCGGTTTCTGTTGTTCCAACCTTGGGGGTGTTTTTCAATTTTCCCTTCTTTCCACGCTTGCGCTTCATGTTTATGCTACTCAAAGAATGCAGAACTTAAAAACTACTTTGTAACATTTGGAACAGATAGAAGCATTTTTGAATATTTTGAAGTTGAATACAATGAGATTGCATGTATTCTAAAGTAACAGTGATAAAAAGAACCCGCAAGATAAGCTCAATAAAGAAGTCATCATAGAAAGACCAATATTTTCCAAATTAAGCAACAAAGATCTGCTACCTGATTAGAACTAGAAAGTGGTCCAAATTGCTAGCAAATCACTAGTTTCTAATCTTTGATAGGAAAAAATTTACATTTTGCTCCTGATTATCAATTATTTAGCTGTAAAAAATGTGGATAAACACTTTCATACCAACTGCAAGAAAACTGACTATGAAAAAGCAAAATCAAATTACCCAATCTTTGCCTAATTTGAGACACTTTCACTCCCATACTCTCATATCACAAGTCACCTCAATCCTTTTTGGTTATTTTATCTACAAATTCGTCACAGAGAAATTCAAACAACGAATTCCAATTTTTCAACAAAACCCCAATTAACGACACGTACTTGGGTGCTCATAATTCCATTAACCAAACCAAATCACGAATAGAACATATGGTAAGCACAAAACTACCCAGATCATATACAACTTTCTATAATCAAAATCTAGAAAACAGTGGATAAAACAGCGAAATCAGAAACCCTAGAATGTTGAGGAAGTAAATAAGCTAAACGCGTAGATGCAGGAAGATGAAGAAGATACTACCTGAAGACGAGTGAGTGTCACTGATCCTCAAACTTATACGTTTTGAATTCAAATGCAGAAAGAGGAATTCCGATTTTTCTAACGAATTTTCGATTTTTTTTTTTTGTAACGAGAAAAATAAAAGAAGATGAAAGAGAAAGAGGCTTCGCGAGAACGAATGGGGGCAGGAGACTTATTTAAATAATGGGCCGGGTATAAAAACTTCGAAAGGTTCGGGTTTTTTGGCCCATAATGAATCACTTGTAATTTGGACCCGAAGTCGTCGGACTACGATGATGATGAGAATTTCAAATATATCTTTAGTCCGAAATCGGGCTTTAGTCAGCTGAATATTTCGACGTTCATCTTCAAAATAAACAAAAAACTAACATGAATAAAATTTAGGGTAATCAAAGTTTTAGTTCAGTTTTGGTTTAACTATCAACGTTTTTTTTCAAACAATTTTACTATAAAGTTTGAATTTTTTATGATTTAATCATCGGAGTTATACCTTCTTTTATTTTAAGCCTTAAAGTTTTTTCCCAAACGATTTAACCCTTAAAATTTTGTTTAAAAATGGTTTAAGCCTCCGGGTTTTGTTAAGTTTTTAATAAAACTAAAAAACATAATCAAATAGAGAGGGTCAAATCGAAAACCATACCAAACTTAAGTGATTACTCGATTTTTTTAACAAAACTGTACTATTTTTGAGGTTTAAATCATAATAAATTCAAACTTTATAGTAAAATTGTTTTTAAAAAAACTTTGATGGTTAAACCGAAGCTGAATTAAAACTTTGATGGCTAAACTATTATTGACCCTAAAATTTATTACACAATCTTAGCTATTGATTTGAATAAAAAATTTAATAATTAAATCTTAATAATTCATTTTGGTAAGAATTGAAATCCAATTTTGACTTTAATTTTAATCAAAATTAATAAGAGAGTTTCATATATATATATATATATATATATATATATATATATATATATATATATATATATTCTTAAACCTTAACTATTGTATTTGTCTACTTAATTTACAATCATCATATTTTATTTATAACATTTCAAATCTGACCAAATTCTTAATTTATCATTTTAAAATATTTTCTAATCATTTTAAATTCTAACCCATAAAAAATGGATCGTATTGCCCCTAATTGACCATATTTCCCCTAATATAATAACGTATTTTTGTATCATAATACAACGTTTCTGCCGTCACATCCTCCCTCTCCCTCGGGACAACGCTTCCACCGTCAGTCTAAGTGTTGACATCGTATGTTATATTTTTTTTAAATCTAATTTTTTTCGTCTTTTATAATTATTTAATATATTTTTATCAATATTTTTAAATCACACAAATATATCTAAACTAATTTGATAAAAAAAACATCTAAATTATTAACTTGTACCATCTATTATTAATTATTTGTACTTATTGTATATTGCTAAAATATGTTATATACAAATAAATGAGATGCACAAAAAGTTTAGGTGTAGCCCAAACGCCTACAAGCCTCAAGCTTGGTACCTCTTAGGCTCTTATAATATTATCACTTAAAAATGTTCACTTTGTGTATAGCATAAGTGGAGTAAATTATGTAATGATCATTTCAAGTAATGAGAAGCTAGAGTATGTTCCAAGACTCTACGGCATACTTTATTTGGAAAGTGAGAATTTAGTTGGTTTTTGGTTTGATAAAAAGATGTATTTTTGAAACACGGCTTAATATGTTTTCGTGGGCGAGAAACATGTGCAAGAAGCTATCATATGTGAGTTGGGTGAATTATGGTTCTATTTTGGTTCACTCTGTCTTGATTTCGACGTTTAGTTGATCGTGATTGGGGTTGGTTTTTGATGCTTTTATTGTCTATTATGTAGTTATGTGCCGTTTTACGTCTAATGTTTGGTTTGCTGGATTTGTGGTCTCCTTCTTCGTTTTTGCTTCTTGCAAATAGTCTAATTATGAGACGACTGTTGTTTATGTTGTAATGTTTGTTTGTTATCGATAGAAGTTTTTGTTTGCTTTTAAAAAAATGATTGAAAACGACTAGTATTATGATACCTATGAATGGGTAGCTGGAATTATATTTCAACAAGTTCGTAACAAACTTAGTTACGTTAACATAATCAATGAGTTCATAACTAAAAGTTTACCTAAATTATACTAAGAAACCAATAAACTATACAAAAAGATTTGTTCAGTGGATTTAACATAACCCTCTCAACAATACGTAGCTCCGCCCCTAGCGTGAAATAACAAAATTAATAAAACTTAAGACGTATAAAAAATAATCCATAATTAATAACTCAGTTTTGTTAGTGGGTTCAACAGAACCCTCTCGATTTGATCTGCATTAATATTTCATTAAGGCATGTAAAATTCTTATAAATAAGTTTGCATGCATATAAACAAAAAGAATACACATCAAGATCGCAAGGTGCCTCTTATATATATATCTACCCAAACTTCACTCTCTATAACCAACTACATTTACTAATTTACCCCTGAATGTTTATGTTCCAATTTCTAAAGGAACACATACATGAGTGAAAATTTCACAACTTTTTGCACATTCCATGTTTTTCAACAAAAACCCAAGCTAATTTTGGAAACATTAACAAAAAGAACCAACAAAACCCCAACTTTCTAAACCAAAAGATCTTGTCCAAGCTTTGGGTAAGTTCTATCCTTATTATGTTTGTTTGATTGAAGAAAAACTACAGAAGATGACGATGTTTGGTTTTGTGGCGAGTCTCGTGGAAATTCCGTGAGCATCTGAACAACCTCTCGCATCGTCGGTCTTTCAACACTGTTTTCTTGAATGCATAGCATGGCGATAAAGAACAAGTGCATTGCCTCGTCTTGAGGAACATTAACGAGCCTTGGATCAATGATGCAATTGACTTCTTCTTTACGACATCTAGTAGATGTTCTAGCCCACTGTACAATATCTACACCGTCACCAAATCCACCCACTGGCCGCTTCCCGGTAATTAGTTCAAGAAGCACAACTCCAAAACTATAAACATCACTTTTTTCATCCACCCTTAACGTGTAAGCATATTCTACAAAACCATATACAAATACTTCGTTAATGCATATAAAACACCAATATTAAAAGAAAATAGTTGCAATTAGTTTCAAAGTATATAACAACTTCATAATTTTCAAAAATAAAATAAAATATTATATTCAATCAAATTCTCAATTTTATTACTTTAAACTGTTTTTTAAACTATTTTTATACTTAAGTTAGATTTTTCATAGTAGTAAAAAATAATAATAAATAGACTATATTGCCAATCCTTCAACATAAAATCAATCCAGTATTCATGTTTCCTCAAAACAACCCCCTTGATCACTAATCACTAATCTCTCTCTCTCTCTCTCTCACACACACACACACCCACACACACCCACACACCTACATTGAAACTGGAATTAACACACTTTTGAAAGTCATCTGCCATCCGCCGACGGCCGACAACCGCTCCGCCACTCCGTCATCGCCTCTGCATGTGCATCTTCATCCATCTCCATCTTTTCTTGTTATCCTACTTTGTAGATCTGAGAGTGTATGTTTATTTATGGGCACCTTCCAAAAAGTGTCTCTAGCTACCCTCTGCCGGCCACCGCTCCGCCACCACTCGACACCGCCTCTACTGTGCATCTACCTCCATCTCCACCTCCATCTCTTATTTTCTTACTCTAATTTGTAGTTCTGAGTGTGTATGTTACTCCTGGGTTTAGATTTGGGTGTATGAGTGTTCTGTGTACATGTTGCTGTATTCAGTGTGTGTGTGTCGAATGTGTGCTCCAGACCTTCAGTGTGTATGTGTGCGTTGTGTTTCTTTAAGATAATTTAATTTAATTATATTAATAATAAATATTAAAGACCAAAATCATGTTTAATACGTGGCAGATGACGTGGAAATAAGTAAGCTTTCCCTAGAAACCGACGAAAGGATCTGTTATCAGATTTTGTGTTGAGTTGCGGTCTACGTCAGATTTTGACCTGGACGACACGATCCCACCGTCCATTTTCTCTGCAATGTAGTACCGGTGATTGGGTGCGGTTACCCATAAAATTCCCTTACCATGTACCTACAAATCCTACGACCTGCATTTATTTCATCTCTGTAGCATAAATCACGGGTGTCGTTCATACGACACGTCACTTTCATTAAACCAGAGCTACAATCTCCTACACCACCACCACATACATACTCTCTACGTCTTACAATAACTAATTCAATAATTGTATTAATTTTAAAAAATTATTTAAAATTGACAAAAATATTACGTACCAGGAGCAATGTAACCGTATGATCCAGCAATTGCGGACATACATTCGGATGCACCGCCATCGACTAGGTATTTCGCGAGCCCGAAATCGGCTACGTGAGCCTCGTAGCTTGAGTTTAGTAGAATATTATTCGATTTCACGTCCCGATGCACGATCAATGGTGAACAGTCATGATGAAGGTAACACAACCCTCTGGCTGCCTCTATCGATATTTTGTACCTCAAATGCCATCCTAAGATCCCGCTTTTGATTTTCGAGTGTAGTGCCTCACCTAAACTCCCGTTTCGCATGTACTCGTACACCAAAAGGTTGGTGTCTTTGTTGGAGCAAAATGCGAGTAGTCTTACGATGTTTCTGTGTCGAATGTTGCCTAGAGTTCGGATTTCTGCTCGAAATCCGTGATCATGGGTTGTGTTTCCAAACCCAACGAGTTTTTTCACTGCAATTTCCGTCCCGTTTGGCATTTTACCGTGATAAACGATTCCCGCTCCACCTCGACCTATAACGTTACCGTCTTTAATGCATTCGACTACGTCGGAAACTGTAAATTCGAGTTTTTGAAAGGATGTCATCTTCCAAGCATCCGAACTCGATCTTCTAAATGACTTGGCTTTGATCATAGCTGCAACCGCAAACACTAGCGAGCAAATAAGAAGACTGAGGGCGAATATTAGTTTAAACCTTCCAGGTTTTTTGTCAACAGAATTCGTAATTCCGTTGACATTGCAAGGATTATTCAACAATCTGCCACAAAGTTGTGGGTTACCCGCAAACGAAGATGCGTTAAAAAACGAGAACTGTCCGGATTCCGGGAGCATACCCGAAAGATCATTGAACGAAAAGTCAACGATGGTGAGACTTTTCATGGTTCCAATAAACTTAGGAACAGAATCATTCAAGTGATTTCTTGACACATTCAAATAGTTCAAGATTCGAAGATTTGAAATCTCAGATGGAATTGAGCCAAAAAGATTATTCTGGCTCAAATCAAGATTAGTAAGATGAACACAGTTTCCGATATCAGGTGGGATTTCACCGGAAAGAGAATTCCGACTTAAGTCCAGCTTTAAAACCTCTCGGAGTTGACCGATTGTCGCCGGAATTGAACCTGAGAATCTATTTCCGGCAACTAAAAGTATTTGGAGGGAAGAGAAATTTGAAATAGAAAATGGTAAAGAACCCGAAAGTTGATTATTGGATAAATTGAGTTGACTCAGTTTGACCGGTTTTGAAGAAGGATTCCGGTTATCAGAAAGATTTCCCGACAAGTAATTGCTCTGCAACTCAAGTAAATTCAACTCCGGCAAGTAAATCAGTCCTTCCGGAATGCTACCATTTAAGTAATTATCCCCTAATCTCACTCTAACAAGGCTTAAACAAGTACCCAAATCTTCCGGAATCGATCCAAACAAGAAATTTTTCTGTAGAATCAAGATTCGTAGCTGATTTGATTTACAGAGATCACGAGGGATTGTACCGGTGAGCTTATTAGACGACAAATCAAGCTCACGAAGATTCCGATTCCGGCCAAGATTATCCGGTATCACACCGGTGAAATTATTACTCCAGAGACCAAGAATTTGCAAGTCGGAAAACTCAGCAACAAAATCCGGTATCGACCCATGTAATCTGTTCATAAAAAGATTCAAAAGCTCAAGCTTTCTGAGATTTCCGAGTTCATTTGGGATTTCGCCGGAAAGTGCATTGGCAGAGAGATCAAGATTCACCAAGCTTGTTAAATTCCCAAGCTGCTTCGGAATCTGCCCGGAAAGATGATTAATGTGTAGGAAAATGGTGTCGATGAATTTCAAATTTCCAAATTCCAGTGGAATTGGTCCGTCTAGTTCACATGAAGAAAGATCCATATGAACTAAATTGACCAATTTCCCGAATTCCTTCGGAATCCCACCTTCAAAAACATTGTAATAACCCATGTAAATCTCTTTCAAGTTTGTAAGATTACCCAATTCCGCCGGAATCTTTCCATGGAGGTCATTACCGGCGAGTGATAAGTATTCCAGAGTCACCATTTTCCCGTAGCTTTCTGGGATTTTACCGTAAAAGTAATTCCCACCCAAATCCAAGTGTTTAAGCCTCTTGAGGGCTGTGATTCCACTAGGTAATGGAAACGAGAAATTATTGTTGTAAGCATCAATCACCTCAAGATTTTGCAGGTTTGAGTAGTCCCAATCCAACCCACCGCTAAATGCGTTATTAGAAATGTTTAGAAACCGGAGAGAAGTTAAATTGGAGAGATTGATTTCTCCGGTGAAGTTGTTGCCGTCGAGTGAAAGCTCGGTGAGGGTGTTGATAGATGAAAGCAGAGGAGAAACAGAGCCTTGGATTCTTAAGTTTGACAAATCAAGTGAAATTACTCTGTTTTGGGAGCACTTAATTCCAGCCCATGAGCAAATGGAAGTAGGGTTAGAGGTATTCCAAGTGTTTAAAGGAAAAGGAATGGAATCAAAGGCTTGTTTGAGAGCGACCAAGGCATCAATATCAGTGGAAACAGAGGTAGGAATTGAGAAACAGAGTGTTGTGATTATGACAAACAAAGACAACATTTTTTTCTTGGGTGGGTTTTTGTTTCTTGTGTTGATTACTAAGGGGAATTAGTTTGGAAGGATTTGTAGAAGAAACAAAAGGATTTATGGGATAGAGTTGAAATGGGTTTCTTGAAAAGGAATGGGAAAGTGAAAGGAATCTGATTAACTTCAAGGCTCAAAGAATCAAACATCTTCAAAGAGAGTCTTGAAATTCAAGGAAGAAGCTCAACCCCTCCTTTTCTCCTTTATCTCTCTCTCTCTCTCTCTCTCTAAAAGTTGGAATTGAATTGGTAATTCCAGTTTCTATCATGAGCTTCTTTAAGCAAAGGTGTAATAAAAGAGAGGAAAAGGAATGAAACAGCCGTTGGATAACAGAAATTTAAAGTTTTTGAAGATGTAATTCATACTTGTTTACCCCCAACACTTACTCAAGCATGACTTGTACATCATGATTTAGAAGTTGTACTTTCTATACTTAAAGTTGTGGGTTTTTGAGATTAGGAGGAAAGTTAAAGTTGATTCTCTCTATCTTTAAACTTTAAAGTGACAAAAATACCCTTTAGCTTTAATCAAAGGATGCCCATCTTTACTTTGAATGAGGGTAGGCTAGGGAAGAGGTGATGAAATATGCACTTTGGGTCATGAAGAATGGATGAATGGTCACTTTTTATGTCATGATTGATGATGATGACCATGTATGTATATCTTGTGACTCACATAGATAATATATATAATGTACAAGTGTGACTCAAGGTTTGATCATCATGATGATGACTTGTATGAATATGTGTCCATTGCCCATGTTTGTCTCAACTCATTTACAACAAAACAAAATAAAAAAAGGGTGTTGTTAACATTATATTTCTACATATGTGTCATGATTGTTAGACTTGTTTACTAGTTATTCATGCTCTTTTATATGTTATATCATAAGTACCCTTGGTTTGATGTTTCATACCCCTCTATTCTCTAATCCTCATACAATATTAACTAAATCGCGTAGTACAAGTTTGACTGGATGTTCTTCAGTATTATGATATTATATAAAAGCTTATGATATCATCATGTTTAGTCTCTCCAACATCCTTTAGAAGCCGCTATACCCCATCTAATCATGCAAAATGATCTTGCTCTTGATTTTTGTCAACGTATCTTTCTTTGTCTCTCGAATAATTATTAAACCGAATCTGCTTTAAGTATCTTTAACAAGCTCCCAAGCAATTATAAACCTTAATCTTGTTTTTAATCATTTGAATAACTTCATGTAGCCCCTAACTAATCATGAATGACAATGATTTTTCATTTTATTTGAGTTTTTTTTTTTTTTTTTGCGTAGTTGTAATTAATTATGAAGCAAAGGCAAAGAAATGTTGCATGGCCAAATAAAGCAAAGTATAGCCTCGAAGCATGTGGTGATGTATGTGTGTGCATTGCACATGTGACCAACTATTTGGCTATAGAGACAGAATTTTGTGTATTTATATGTGGTAGCATAATGTGTAGAGAAACCAGAATTAATGGGTGTTTCTTTTGACATAGATATGGGCAATCTTTGTTGAAATTTATAATTAGAAATATGATTTAATTAAATTATAAAAGTACATGTCAAATATTTAATAAGGCTTAAGATCTTATTATGATGTAGTCAAATATGATCAATTATGTTCTCTTATAAACACGATAGTAGGACCTATAAAATGACAAATTCTTCATTTAAAATAAGGGACTTACTCTCGTGTTTGTGAAATAACATGATGGGTCAACATGAAAGGATCTTAATCTATGTAATAATATTCAAAATTGTTTAATCGTTTTTAGTAACCGTGTACAAATATACAAGAACATGATGGGTCATGTTTGACCAAAACATGAGAGGATCTTAACCCATTTTAATAATAAAGTAACGGTTCTTGAAAAAAAATACAAGTATTCTTCTTTCTTTCTCTTAAACTATTCCATTAGCTAGATTAAGTCATGCATATAGGGCACAACATAGCGAAGGCAAAGGCCAAAGGATGGTCTCATTACCCTCCCCAACACACCTAAACTAGATGTGTTTTTAAGAATAGATACTATATCTTAAAGTGTTTAAAAACGGTATTTTGTAAAAGCAAATTTTGTTCGACTTCTTTAAAATCTTGTTTGCCGGAAAAAAACACTTTTTTTCCGAACGCAGTACGAAACAAAAACCTTTTTGATGTTTAAGAATCACAAAAGTTGAAACTCAACTTCGGAATGTAATCACAAACACCCTTAGAGGCTCTTTGGTTTACGAAATTGAAGGAATTAGAATTCAACATTCTATTCTACATGTTTTCATTGAATTCAATAATTAGAATTAAAATTTCTCAATTAGAATTGTTAGGATTCATAATTCCTTAGCTAGATTTATAAAACTCAAACAATTCTATAAAAATTCAAAGAATTCAATTGAAATTGAAATCATGGAATTACCAAATACCCGTCACAAATTAAAAAAAACAAAATTAAGGATCAACCTGATAAATCATAAAACCCCAACCAACATGACATATGCCCATGGGCGGGTCACAGGACACCATCCTGGGTCCGCCCCCTGCATATGCCTCTACTATTCTTACCGCCGTCATCCACCGCTACCGCACGTAGCCCTCACCCATGCCACCAACACCCACTGCTATCCTCGTAGCCACCATCGACC
Source organism: Dittrichia graveolens (assembly GCA_038502395.1). Taxonomy (NCBI): domain Eukaryota; kingdom Viridiplantae; phylum Streptophyta; class Magnoliopsida; order Asterales; family Asteraceae; genus Dittrichia; species Dittrichia graveolens. Next base: position 71,922,225 of record JARJIL010000005.1, on the reverse strand, counting down.
ACTACCACCCATGCCTACTGCTACCGCTCACTACAAACCATGACCCACCATCATGCATCCAAATTTACCAAAAATTTCGAGGTTAATTTATTTTTATTTTTTTTGCATTAACTTAATTTTAAATATGGAATATTTAGATATCAATATCTAAGAACCCAATTAACTCCATTTAATGATTTTCTTTTAGTTTTATACGAGGAAAACAATAATATTTTCAAATTGTTAAAAATTAAGAGTTTAAGAAAGCGGCTTTCTTTCTACACCTTACTCTAAAAGTCTATTTCATTCGGCACCTTAGTGGCTTAGTCTATGTAAAAAAGATAATTTTAGCTAGTAAAACACATTTATGCCTAATTATTACACAATGATGGTAGAATTAATGGGATAAGAAACTTATAAGATATAGTAGACAAGGGGTGTCAAAAGTAATACCCTTCATTTTGTGTAAATACATATTTGTCGTACATAATAAAAAATGTTTGTTTAATAATAATACTCTTAACCATGTATATAAGAAAAATAGATCGATAGTCAGTTTGTAATGATACAAAAACCATAATTATTATATATGACAAAATAATGTTATGTATAAATCATCTTAGTTTTATATTATACCTTCATACCTAAACTTAAGAGATGATATTATAATAAACATTTTGACCAATAAGTTAAGTTAAGGTATAGTACAACCAACAAAGGATAGTGTATGCATGTAGATACTATATAGTGTGTGTAAGGTATTGGGAAATGAGAAAATGTGGTCACACACTCACACTGGAAGTGTGTGTGTGTGTAAGAAGTGAAAAAAGATGATTATAATTCATTGATCATTACAATGTTTTTTCAATCCTTCGTTTCATGATGTTTCTGCAAAAGAACTGCATGGAATCAAGAAACACCTCTCTCTCTCTCTCTAATATATGTGTATATATGTATATATAGGTGTGTGTGTGATAAAAACATACACTGCACCTACATTGGTGTGCGTGTGTGTGTGTGTTGTGGAGCAGGAACGATAGCAGGAGTGTTTTATTTGGAAGATGATGGAATAGTCTAAAAGAGACGACTGAAAAGCAAAAGAAAGAAAGAAAGATTTCATCTTCCACTTACAAAAAGAAAAAGGAAAAGAAAGCCTCCATCCACTCTTTCACATGGAAAAGAGTGCTCTTGTATTTATGTATTATTTACTCGATCATGTTTTTATTATTTATTTTATACTTTTCGTATTATATATATATATAGGAGATCAGAGTTCAAACGATAGTTGTTTTTCGTACGAGAACTGCGAGAATCAATCTTGATCGTTCATTTTGGATAATGGAATTCATGGATGAAGAGCGTTGGGGATTGAGTGTGGCAGGGTGCATGTTAGAAATTCATGAGTGGGCAGTCCAATTGAAGGAGGGGAATAGGACGACTAAGATTTAATACTGGCAATGAGACACGAACTTGAAGCCGACCTAACCGAACATGAAATTGGTTGATACGAATCAAACAAGAAACTAAAATGGGTAAAAAAATGGATTGACACGAACATGACACGAAAAAAGATGGGTCAGGGAAAACCTGCATACCTGATAATGACCTGATTAACTCTATTTTGTTAAATAAAAAGATATTAACTAAATATAAAATTATATAAAAATCTAAGTAAATGTGGTAAGTCTAAAATGTATTAAAGTTTAAACCTAAAAATAACGCTCAAATTATATTGAAATCCACAAAAATTTAATTTTTTATTTCATTATGAATTTTGTGACTTACTTGTGGAGGTATACCTGACTTGTAAAATGGGGCGGCTCGAGACTCATTCTGGTTTTGAAGTCAGTTTTATGTATTTTAAAGTCAATTTTAGATGCAACGTCTTTTCTTGAATATTGGGTCACCGTGAAACCCGATCCGAAAATCCGAATTTTATCTCTGGAAAAACAACCCGGTTTTTCTCAGTAAAATGGGTCGACATGAAACACGAGTAGAAACGAACACGAATTAAAGCGACACGAACCGAACCTGACACGAAATTAACTTGGGTCGACACAAAAACGGTCAACACGAAAGAAACACGACCCGTTTTACTCATACATGACCCGAATTACGAGCCTTTATATATATATATATATATTTATATATGAGAAATGTTCAATATAGTCTTAATTTAATTTATAATCTCAAGGGACAATTTATAGTCATTAGATTTTAAGATTCGATGGTCCAGATTCAATCTTAAATTATAATCAAAATTGATATATTTATATAAAAGAGGACATTTATGACTTTTTAACTGTTGGTCCCCACTTTCTCTCTCCTCTAATTTATTTAAAATTAATTATTTCACAAACCGTTAATCGTTAGACGAAACGAATTATACCGTTGCGATCCTTGTATTCCCCTCTTTTATTAGAGAGGTCACTTAAAAAAATGAAAAAAAAAAGTTTGTCAAAAGTATATCAAGGGACCTCTCTAATAAAAGAGGGGAACATGAGGATCGCAACGGTATAATTGGTTTCGTCTAATGATTGCCGGTTTGTGAGATAATTAATTTTAAATAAATTAGAGGAAAGAGAAAGTGGGGATCAATATGCAAAAAGTCAGAATTGTCATTTCTTAAATCAATTTTAATTATTATCTAAGATTAAATCTAGACTATTGATCTTGAAATCTAATGATTAAAAATTGTCTCACGGGACTATGCTTTTATTAAGGACTATATTGAACAAAACCTATATATATATATATATATATATATATATATATATATATATATATATATATATATTTTGTAAAACCAAAACTATATATAATTCCAACTTCTTTAGTACTCGATGAAGACTTATTTCAGACTACAAAAAACTTTGGCCCCGACCGAATGTATAGTTATAAAAAGGTCTTTAATAATTTGCCTATATTTAGACTAGTGTTCAATACTATCCCGAGGCTAGTATAATTGCACGTAAGAAAAAAAATTAGTGAATTTCATATCGTTTAGTGAGTAAAAGGATAGAGTAAGATGATTTAGTAGGAGGATATATAATTTTTTTTTGGAATCTATATTAATTTTTTAGAACATAATTTTGTAATTTATTTAAGATATACTAAATAAATAAATAAATGATAATTAAAAAAAGTAGAAGATGCCAATTTGATGAAAGCAAAGAATTTATTTGAAGTAAAGAAGGGCAATAGGAAAAAAAACAATAAAGTTGATGCATGGGAAAGAGTGTTCTTGTATTAATATGAACCTCCACCATTTCTTTAGTTCTTTCCTTTAGTATGTGATGTGTCTTGTCTACCCTTTTTTATACACAAGACTAAATCTTTGATACTAATAAAAAATAACCTTGTTTAGTTGTATATATTTGGTATCTTTTAACATATAATATACAAAGGAATTTATAACTTTTTATTAACATATCATACATTTATAGAGTACTGAAATAAAGAGATTGCCTACTCGAGTAAATCTTTCGATGCGAGGAATTCCAATCGTATTCGATCTTTGCCCCTTACGCGAGGAAGTTATTCGAGTGTTTTAATAATAAGTTATCTTTTTTCATCCATCTCTTGATCACTATTAAAGTATATATGCTCATGGTGGGAAGTTGACCAATCTTTAATTTTAAATTTGGATGGGTTACTTATCTTGGGAGAAACTCTAAACTTTGAGTAAAGCAAAATACTTTCATAGGAGTGATTTATGTTTATTTATCGATGCTTTGGAGTTTTAGAAATGACAGATGCTTCAAATCTGGCAAGGTTCTTTAGTTTTACAGGCTTTGTTATTATCTTCAAATATAATGTCATTTTTTTGGATTAAACATAGGAGAAGTAATAATATTTTGGGTTTAATTAGAAGGATTGGTGTTTCTCTTTGTACTTTTGATCTAATATCTTGTTATATTTTTTATTTATATACTAGATAAGATGTCTGTGTTATACACGAGTTGGTTTAAAATTTGATAAATATCTGTAAAAAGATATTGATAATTATAAGAAATGAAATAAATGAGAATTTAAAAGGATGACGACAAACTACATCAACACCCAGACCAACAGTGAAAGTGTTGACGTAAGGGAAAGAGGGCACACATGACAAAAGAAACATCGTATCATTATCATTATACGAAGAGATCGTATTTAGTGTACAAACCATTAATCGTTATTGTTACAATTATTAGCAATGTGGTCAAATCTTTATTGATTATAATTCAAACGAAGAGAAAATTACACGGATCATCCATGTGATTTGTCACTTATTACAATCTCAGTCCTTAAACTTTATTTATTACACTGAAAGTCACTGATTTCAAAGTTTGTAACACTAATGGTCCATATGTACTGCTTGTACACTTAAAAACACAATAGTATCATTTTATTATTAATTTGTTAGTTTTTATAAAATTTATTCATTTGAAAATTAATTATTAATTAAATATTATTAATAAATAAATGAAATGGCTTTAAACTGCCACCACCACCAAAACCTTAAACAACCACCACAAACCACCGTCTATCACCACCCCTCGTCCCTAACCACCACCTACTAACACCACACACTGATGACTGTCTACCAGCACCATTCACCACTGTTTTCACCCGATCGCCCAAGAACACTAAGAACTACTACCTTCTTCCACTCCAAATCAAAGCAACACCAAGTACAAAATCTGGAAATCGTAAATCAAGAACAAGGTCTGAAAACCACAAATCAAGAACAAGATATGAAATAGATATTTGAAAATCGTATGAAAAAACTTTAATTTGAAGGGAGGGGGAGAGGGAGAGAATGGAGATGGAGAAAACCTTAATCTGAAAAGCGACAATGGTGATGATGATGCGACCGGTGTTCATGTTGAGGCGGCGGTGGTGGTGACGTTCATACACAAAAAACCCTTTTGCGGCGGTGGAGAAGGAGGGAGGGTGATGGTGGTGGCTTGTGGCGGTGATGGTCTTGTCTAGTGATGGTGGTCGTTGGTGGTGTTGACACGACAAAGAGAAGGGGGGGGGGAATGGTGGAGATGTGGTGAGAGAGATTCAATGAATGGGTGATGATGGTGGTGATGGCGGTGAAGGGAAAAGAGGGTGATGGTGGTGGGTTATGCGGCGGTGGAGAGGAAGGAAGGGAAGGGTGATGGTGGTGGGTTATGCGGCGGTGGAGAGGAAGGAAGGGAAGGGTGATGGTGGTGGTCTACGATAGAGCATGACTGAGAGAGTAAGAAGTGAGGGTGGTTGGCGGTGGTGGTTGGTTGTGGTAGATTGTGGTTGCTAGGTATTAGGTTTAGTATTATTTTTGAATTATTTATAATTAAAGAAAATTATAAAAATGGACTTTTCACGTAAAGAGGTAAGAGTACTTCGTCTTTTTAGTTGCACCAGGACCATCGGTGTTACAAACTTCAAACAATAGTGACTCTTAGCGTAATACATGAAGTTTTGGGACTAATGTTGTAATAAGTGACAAACCACATAGACGATCCGTGTAATTTTCTCTAAAACGAATTTAAGATGGTTAAAAAAAATTTAAATAATAAAACTAATAATTTGGTTAAATATGATATTTTGACATGTTATAAAAAGTAAATATAATATTTGTAAATTAAGATGGTAAATACATTATTTTAAGATTAGAAAAAACATATACAAAATACTTTCAAAATTTTTTAATTCAAATTAAAGTCAACTTAAAATACAATTTTAACCTAGCAAGGGATTTACCATTTGAGATTGCATAATAAAAATCTTTTATAATAAATAATCAGAATTGTATTATAAAATTGTTTTATGTTAGTTTTTTTATTAATTTTAGAAGATTAGAAGATATTTTTTACCACATAAAAGTTTATTTATTATTTATATGTACAAAACCAATAAGTAACTTATAATTTGACTTTCTTTTGTATTTTGTTTGATTTTGTTTGTTTTTTTTAAAAATAATTTATAGTCAAGTCATGTTTCAACCTAGGGTCGTTCTAATTGATTAGTTTACTTCATTAGATTTCCTTTAGGATATTATTCTTCGAGTGTTTTAATAATAAATTAGTTATTTATTTTTTTTAATTTAATTAATAATTTTATACCCTTTATCAATTAATTAACTAATTAATATAATAAAATAATAAATAAGTGGTGGATGATGGTGGGGTAAAGAGTAGTGATTGTGTTGAGATGTATATTGGGATTAGAGGTGTCGTCTATGTACATGTTTCGGGGTGAGAAGGGGTCCCCTTTTTGACGAGTCATTGTCGTCTGCCTTTTCTTTCTTTCATGTTCAAATTTAAATTAAAATTAAAATTAATTAATATTAGCCTTCTTCATACATGTTTCTCAAAAGTCAAAGCATCTTCAATTATATTACACTCATAAATCTCTAAATAAGAATATGAGAGGTGATATATCATTTTACTCATAAAATTAATATAAGTGTTAAAATTAACGAAGGATGTGAAGAAAAAAAATTAGTGGATTCCACATATTATCTTGTGGTGAGTAGGAGAATGAAGTAACAAGAAATAGTAGGAAGATATATCATTTTCTCGAAAAAAATTATAGTCTCTTTTGTGTGTGTATGTTATGGGAAAAGGATGTGTGCGGATAGAAGCACTTATGATAGGAGCTTTCACACTGGCAACCACTTAAATAAGTAAATAATGAAATAACTGAAATACCATTTATTTAAAGTGATTGTGAGTATGAAAATATTCAAAATATGTGTTGTTAGAAGCATATATTATATCCTCATATGTGTATCGAATAATACGGTAACACCAAAAGTTAGTTTACAACATTATATACACAATATCCTATATAATTCCGTTTTCTTAAACAGCTTCTAAATCTACCCCAAACTTGTACACGACGAGACTCGAACCCATGACCTTAGGTAATAAGTAGCACCAAACCTAAACTATCTCAATACCACTAAGAATTGCCTATGCTCTTATTAAGGGTATTTGAAATTGGAGAAACAAACTTATACAGGCAGAGGAGTCGGCAAAGGAATCAATCGGGTTCTAAATAGGATAATTGGTTAACAAATCCTCTGGGGTTGGTGCAGTCCTTCTGGTTTGAGGGTGCTTGTGTATGTTTTTATACACCCTCTCACTTTTTGGCTTTTTGATGTATAAAGCTCCATCTCCATGCTTATGTTAGGGTTGTAGTCTTTTGTGAATAATAATACAAATCTTTAGCCTTTCAAAAAAAATGTTTAAAGCAAAATGACTGATGATAAAGTTTGTATTTCAAGAGAGTTTAAATTAAATTAAGTTCTTTTCTGTATTGCAACCTCTTTTGTGATTATTTTTTGAGAAAAAAATATTTGAATTTAGTGTTGGAAATTTTAGTAAAAAAATAATGTATTTTTACTAACTATGAATACATTCAAATACATATATAAGTGTTTTATATATATATATATATATATATATATATATATCTTTAGTGGGTTTGTGTTCTCATTTATAAGAGCTTCGAAACAATATATAATGTGTCTAAAACGGAGTATATGTGAATGAAATATTGATATTCAAAATTGAGTACTTGGAGTAGAATTTAACAAAACAAAGTGGGTGTTGGAATATGTCCTACATCAATTCTTATGACCAGATACTTGAATAGATTTACTCAAATAACAACACTTAATACTTTAATCAATTCAAAGTATTTAGATATGTATACCAACTAACTTATATCAACAAGTTCTAGTTTCGAGGTACTCACAAGAAGTGCAACAATTCAGTATTTCCTTATGATTCAATTAAATACCTATCATACTCAAAATATACAATCTTATCATTTTATTCATAGCTGGACTCCAAAGACACTTAAGACACCCAACAATTTACTAATTAGCACTTACACACTTACCAAAATAACACTAAACATCCTAAAACAAGTTAAACATTGAAATAAAGTGAATTGCCTAGGTCAGACTATAAGGGATTTATAATCAACATATATCACTAATTTAACATAAATAAGCATCAATTCATGTCTCAACAACACTAATTTAACATAAATAAGCATCAATTCATGTCTCAACAAACTGCTTTAAGCTTTCTCTCTTTAGAATATAAGCACATGGCTAAGATATCAAGATCTAACCTTTAATCCAGAAAATTAACACTTGATTTTATTGAACTAACACTTGAACTCGGACACTAAATCAATATTATCAACATGCATGGCAAGAAATACCTCGAAATCTTTAATTCTTGGAGTTTATCTTTCTAGCTTTTTCTCTCACTAAGAAAATACACTAAGTGCATGTGCTCCGGGACTAATAATTATGAAGAATAGCCCCCAAATCTTGATTATTAACTTGATATGAGTTTGATTATGCCATAACCTTGCTTAATCTTGTGTTAAACACACTTTCTCTCTCTATAACTCTCTCTCACACCAAGAACATATAGTAAATGTGTGTATACTGAACTCTAAGATGATGATAATGAACTCTAATCTTTGATTGTTGGCTTGTATAGACTTTGATTATACTTAATATCACCTTAATTTTATTTAATCTCACCTTCTCTCTTTAGATTAAGAGAGTTTCTCTCTCTCCTCTCGCTCTCTCTCTCTCTCTAACACACACTCAACAAGTCTAGCAGACACTAGTGTGTGTTTTGGTGAATAAGAAAGTACCTTTTTATAGGAAGTGTGTTTGTGTGGGTACCAATACCCCTTATCCATTAACGTTTTATTATTTTTAGTAACTTTATGATTAAAGTACTTTTTGTTACCACTAATATAGTTTGACCTGTATGATCAACCTTATCACTTTACTCTTAATAATCTTTTTATTTTATAAACAACCGCCTCGATAAGTCGACTCACCCATGGTTAAATAGATCCCTCCTTATCTCTTGCACAATACACACACTTGCAGTTTGTATGGGAAATTAGAAGAACCAAGAACAATAGTAAATTCATCTAAGTGTCTCAATTGAATTCAAGAATTCAGCCATCTAATTCTCTTGAAGTAATTTTTTAAAAGCCTAGCTTTTAGTAAGTTTTCTACACTATTTCTTCTTGTGTTCTTGAACTTTACTCACCATGTATGTGTTTATGATGTATATAATATCAATTAAAGTTTTGATAATAAATTGAAAATGATTTCTATTGACCGGAAGCTCACGTAGAGTTGAATTGATCAAAGTAGGTCAATAATTAGTAACGGGGTCAAATGGATTTTTTGAATCAAACCTTAAATTTTGAGGTGTTAAATTGATAGAAATGATGTTAATAGATGTTATAAAGTCCCTTATGGTCATACTTGATGTTTGAAATCACTATGAATCAAGTTTGGGGTGTTTTGATTTGAATTCTAGTGAATACAAAAATGAAAATTGCAAACCTGACCTGTGTGTTCCTTTCTACAGTTGTAGAAAGGAACATGTATTTTTTACGACTGTAAAAGGGATACCTACGGCTGTTAAAGGGGCTGTTTGGTCCTTAATGGAGAAATAAGTGAAGTTAAGACTATATATTGATACATAGTGTTATTCTAGATTCACTAGGACCTAATGGAGCACGTCTAGTTGCTAACTAATTAAGCTTGGAATATTTGAAATTGTTCATATTGTTGAACAAGTAATTCGGTTTTGTTATCTAGAACTTGGGATTTCCTTGATGTGTGATGACAAGAGATTTCCAAATAGCATTTGCACTTTCACACATGAAAACTCTTTCAAACTCTTTTCTAGGTAAAACATTGTATAGAAAAAGTTTTGCTAGAAAATTTTTTGAAATCATTTTCTTGTCCTCTTGATCTCATTTTTCTTTAGGGGTTGGAACATAAACATTTTGTTTAGAATCAAAGGTTTTTGGAACATGATCTCCTTCTTCAATAATCTCCCAAAGGTCAATATCTTTGGCTATTACATAGGTCATGAATCTTTGCTTCCAATAGCAAAAGTCTTCTTCTTCAAGAAGTGGAGGTCTAACCATAGAATTCCCCTCTATATAATTTTGTCCCATTTTATCAACTCAAAAATTTTTGAAAAATATTTTTAGAAGATTGAAATAACTTTTCAAAAATTATCTAGAGCAACTTGCTCTGATACCAATTGTTAGAACCTAGAGGGGGGTGAATAGGTTATATGCCCACTTTTTGAAGTTTTTAACAATATTTGCAAGTAATTAAAGAGTTTAAGGAAGAAAGATATACCAATGAAGTAGTTTGGACACAATGATTTATAGTGGTTCAAGCAAGGGTTAACAACCTTGCTCTACATCCACTCCTTGGCCTCACCCACCAAGAGTTGCTCCACTAACTTCTCTCTTTGAAGGTAGAGATAAACCTTTTACAACTTCTCTCTTTAGCTTACAAGAATTACACTTTACTCTTGCAAACAAGGCTAAGATAAACCACACTTCACTCTAATTGGAAAGACTAGAGTTGATCCTCACTTCTCTCTAATTCTAAGGCTAGAGATGATCCTCACTTCTCTCTAATTCTAAGGCTAGAGATGATTCTCACACTATTACAAATATATAAGAAGGTAATGTAGTGTTTGAACTTTGAATGCTTTCACTCTTGCTTCATTCTTGATCTTGAAAGATTGAATATTTATCAAAGAATATGAGCTCACAAGATTTAGTATGTGTTCTGTGTTTTTCAGATTGCAAGAGCTTGGTAAAAAACAAGACTTGAGTTGCCTTAAATAAGGAAAAAGGTGCAAGCTCAAAAAGTGTCCAGACTGTCCACGGTCGATCCACGGTCGACCGTGGCATCGACCGTCAGCCTGCTGGAACTTTTTGAGCCTTGTGAATATAGATGTTGGCCTTTTACCAAAACCAGACACAACCCATTTTTACCATAAAAATGCACTGAAAAGAAGCTTTAGAAAAGTTGGGTAAGTGCCATACTTCTTAAGTTTGAATTTAATCATGAAAATGGTAGTTTGGAAACCAAATGCACAAAGCATGTTGGAAGTTTACCTCTTTGGGAGATTCCTTTTGCTAAATATGGTTTTGGCTTATTTCAATAGAAGATTGTGTTTAGTATTTGCCAAAATAGGAATTTCATTTGCTTTGACTACCAAGCTTGTGATTTTATAAAAAATTGTCTCAATTTTTATAAAAGTTTTTATAAAAATTATTTTATAAAAACTTAAACTCATTTAATTTTTTATTTTGTAAGCTCATAAACTTCAAACGTTTGTTTGTAGGAATCTTCGACATCGGCTTCTACTTGAACTCGGATCTTTGACGATTGGAGCTTAGATTATAGATAAGAATATATTTGATTGAATATATATATGTATACGTGCACATATGTTAATGTTAATACATACAGTTATATAAACAAGTTGTATATTTTTGTGTCAACAAAAGAGGATATGTTTATAAGCCTATTTTTCCCAACACATATGACCGGGAATATGACGGTGGATCAATTGATTAAACAATTCAACGAGAAAATGCGATTTGCGAAGCACTGGGTACCAGATGAAGAGTCAAAGATCGCCAATTTCGTTGGAGCATTGCATCCGGATCTTCGTAGCGCCACCAAATGGGCTACCACCCTATCCCAAGCCTTCACGTTAGCCAAGTCAGCTGAAGGGGATTTAATAGCAAGGAACAGGTTTAGTGGGGAAAGAATTTCCCAGCAGAAATCAAGATTTGAACATTACAATACTCAACAGAGGCAAGGAGGGCAGGGCAGTGGAAATCGACAGGGTAGCCAGAATAAGACATCTACTGCAGGTGGGTCTACTCAAAGGGCACCTTGGTGCAACAGGTGCAAGTCATATCATCATGGGTAGTGTACGCCCCAATCCATGAGATGCGTGAAGTGTGGTCAGTTTGGCCATGAATTGAAGAATTGCAGACTGCCGAGGAGCGTCTGCTGGAATTGTCAGAAAGAGGGGCACCGAGTCGGTGATTGCCCATTGAGTAAGAAAGCTAGAACTGGGTCAGGAGGGGGAGGTGCTGGAGGATCATCTTCAGCAGGGCAGAAAAAAAAGAACCCACCCACGGCTGAGGGTCGGGCATTCAGGATGACTGTGGATGATGCCACTACCATAGATGATGTGATAACCGGTATGTTTCTGATAAACTCTACTCCTGCTAGAGTACTATTTGATTCAGGGGCAAATCGCTCCTTTGTATCTGTAGAATTCTGTGGTAGGTTGTATGTGCCTTTAACTGAACTAGCTACTTCTTTAGAAATAGAGGTAGCTGATGGTATGATGGTTCCGTTCACGACTGCTGTGGCTGGAGCCAAGATAGATATAGACGGTATTTGTTTTCCTGTATATTTTCTTGTAATGCCGTTATCTGGGTTCGATGTGGTGCTCGGGATGGATTGGCTGAGTTTGAATCAGGCCAGTATCAAGTGTCACAAGAAGTTGATTTCATTCCCGTTGGCTGATGGTACAAGAGTAGTAGAAAGGGGGAGAAGGCTGGATCCGTAATTCCGATCATCTCATGTTTAAAGGCTAGAAAGGCATTGGATAAAGGTTGTGAATCGTATTTGGCCTATGTAGTTGATGGAAAGAAGGAGATACAGACAATGAACGACATCCGGGTGGTAACGGAATACCCGTAGGTATTTCCAGAAGAATTGCCAGGATTGCCTCCAGTTCCTGAGGTGGAATTCAAGATAGACCTAACTCCTGGTTCCCGACCAGTGGCAAAGGCACCTTACAGGTTGGCACCGTCAGAGATCTGGGAGATGATGACTCAGATACAGGATTTTTTAGATAAAGGGTTTATACGTCCAAGTTCATCTCTGTGGGGAGCACCAGTTCTGTTTGTGAAGAAGAAAGACGGTACGTTGCGTATGTGTATCGACTACCGTGAGTTGAATAAGAGAACCATAAAAAATAAGTACCCATTGCCAAGAATTGATGATCTGTTTGATCAACTACAGGGAGCTTCGTTCTTTTCTAAGATAGATTTGAGATCAGGGTATCACTAGGTACGGGTTTCAGAGGAAGACGTGTCAAAAACGGCTTTTCGTACGTGCTACGGGCACTACGAGTTTTTGTTATGCCGTTCGGCTTAACCAATGCACCTGCGATTTTCATGGATTTAATGAATAGAGTCTGTCGACCATTTATTGATAATTTTGTGATAGTCTTCATTGACGATATACTGGTATACTCAAAGACAGAAGTGGTGCATGAACAACATTTGAGACAGATTTTCGAAACACTAAAGAAAGAGCATATGTTCGCTAAGTTCTAAAAATGAGAATTCTGGTTGAGAGAGGTTCAATTCTTAGGGCATGTGATCTGTGACGAGGGAGTAAAAGTGAATCCTTCGAAAGTGGAGTCAGTTATGAATTGGAATGCTCCGAAGACACCGTCCGAGATCAAGAGTTTTCTGGGGTTAGCTGGATACTACCGCAGGTTTATAAAAGACTTCTCTAAGATTGCGTGTCCGTTGACCAAGTTGACTCGAAAAGACGTGAAATTTGTATGGGGCAGTGAACAGGATAAAGCCTTCCAGATGTTGAAACAGTTGTTATGTCAGGCCCCTATTCTTGCATTGCCAAGTGGTTCAGAAGATTTTATAGTTTATTGTGATGCATCGTTTGCGTGATTGGGTTGTGTACTTATGCAGAGGCATCGGGTGATTGCATATGCTTCAAGACAGTTGAAACCCCATGAGAAGAATTACCCGACACATGATTTAGAATTGGCAGCTGTTGTTTTTGCCCTGAAGTTGTGGAGACATTACTTGTATGGCACCAAGTGCGTGATTTGTACTGATCATAAGAGTCTTCAATATGTGTTTACACAGAAAGAACTGAACATGAGACAGAGACGCTGGGTAGAATTTATTAAAGACTATGATTGCGAAATAAGATATCACCCAGGCAAAGCAAACGTGGTGGCAGATGCCTTAAGCCGCAAGGGAGAGGGAAGTTCTATCCAGTTTATGCGTATTGAGATTGTATCTGATCTAGTGGATAGACTCAAGTCTGCACAGTTGGAAGCTCTGAAGAAAGAAAACTTGAAGAATGAACTGATGAAGAAACGTAAAGACGAGCTTACTGATGATTCTCGCGGATTGAAAATGTATAAGACTCGTTTGTGGGTGCCTATGCTTGGAGAATTGAGAAAGTTGATTCTAACTGAAGCACACAAGTCGAGACTGTCCGTCCATCCAGGAAGCACTAAAATGTACAACGATTTGAAAGTGTTTCACTGGTGGCCTACTATGAAGGCAGATGTGGCTCATTTTGTGGAGTCATGCCATATCTGTGCACAGGTGAAGGTGGAGCATCAGAAGCCTTATGGATCCTTAAAACAGTTAGAAATCCCTGAGTGGAAGTGGGAACATATAACGATGGATTTCGTGACTAAACTTCCGTGAACTCAGATAAATAATGATATGATTTGGGTAGTTGTGGATCGGCTAACCAAGAGCGCTCACTTTCTGGCTACATGTGAGACGACCTCTCTAAGTAAATTGGCTCAACTTTATGTGAACGAGATTGTTGCAAGGCATGGCATGCCGTTGTCAATAGTGTCTGACAGAGATTCCAGATTTGTTTCTAATTTCTAGAGAAGTTTACAGAGGGAATTAGGGACGAGGATTAACCTGAGTACTGCTTATCATTCCCAGACTGATGGTCAGACTGAACAAACCATACAGACACTTGAATATATGTTGCGAGCTTGTGTGATTGAGTATGGTAGATCTTGGGATTCGCACCTGCCGTTAATTGAGTTTGCGTATAATAACTCTTACCACTCCAGTATAGGGAAGCCTCCGTACGAGATGTTATACGGTTGTCGTTGCCGTACTCCGACTTGTTGGTTAGAGGCTGGTGAGAAACAGTTTGCAGGACCTGAGATAGTTCACATGACAGCTGATAAGGTTGCTATTGCCAGAGATAAGTTGAAAGCAGCCAGAGATAGGCAGAAAATATACGTAGATCCGCGTCGTCACCCAGTTAAGTTTGATGTGGGAGAGTTAGTATACCTGAAGGTTTCTCCGTGGAAAGGTGTGATTCGATTCGGTAAACACGAGAAGTTAGCTCCCCGTTATATTAGTCCCTTCCGCATACGTCAAATTGTGAATGACCAGACGGTTACACTGGATCTTCCAGCAGAACTTGCAGGAATACATGATACATTCAACGTTTGCTATATGAGAAAATGCCAAGTAGAAGATGAAAATCAGATTCTCCCAGTACAAGAACTGAAAGTTGATTCAAAAAGGAGATTGATAGAAGAACCGGTAGAACTGTTGGATCGAAAGTGACCAAGCTCCGAAAGAAGCAGATACCGATGGTATTAGTCAAGTGGAAGCACAGTCTAGGTTCTGATTTAACATGGGAAACAGAAGCAGAGATGAAAGACAGATATCCCCACTTAATCGAGCAAGAAAGGATTCCGAGGACGGAATCCTCTTAAGGGGGAGATCTTTGTAACACCCTCAAACCCGGGCTAGGAGATTAGCGGGTTTGTGGTACGTGCTTAATTATTTTAGTATGATTAAGTGGTTAATTAAATGCTTATTGGTTAATTAAGTTAATTAGATAAATAAAAGTAATTGTATGTATGTGTTTAAATTGTATGTAACCGTATGTGTGCATGTATGTATCTATGTTTGTATACGTGTTAGATTGAATTCTGATTAAATTAACATGATTGCATGACGAACCATAGAATCGGTTTTTGAAGAACATAAGTTTTGAGTCGGTTTTGTGTTCATATGATTTGTATGTCAATATGATGTATTGATAAATGAATATGTGTTTAAAAGTGTTTAAATATGATTATGAAAGGATATGATGAGTTCATATTTTCTGGGTTTGAGTTATGAAAATGGTGATTTGGATGAATCTATGAAACTCTTGGATTTGATGGATGAAGATGGCAAAACCGAAAGTTTGGAAAACCGAGTGTTGAAAACCGATACTTGTAATCCGAAACCCTAAATCCGATTATTGCAAACCAAAGTACTTGAAATCCGGAACTCTAAACCGACACTTGAACCTTCTAAAATTCGATAGTTTGTAAACCGAGATATGAAATCCTATTCTAGGTGATCCGTGTCAAATCCGAATGATTTAGAAACCCAAACTTTAAATCCGAATGCTTGAAAAACCGGGTACTTGTAATCCGGTACTTTAGAATCCGAAACTCAAAATCCTATACTTGGAAACCGAGACTTGAAATCCGATAGCCCAAATCCGGAAACCATAAATCCCATTGATATAATCCGGGCCTAAGAAATCCGATTGAAGTGAAATCCGATTATGAGGAAATCCGATACTGAGTTGCGGATTTTTGGAATCCGACAGTTTTTGTAGAATCCGATATTTTGGTGTTTGGACTTGTGATTGTTTATTGTTTGTTATTTGTTCAATGAATGAATTATAAATATATGAGATCAGATATATTTATGAGATTGACACTGATTTGATTATTGTTGTGTTTTCAGGCAATCCTAAGACTCAGTAATATTTGACTTCTGAGCTCGTGCTGAAATTGAGGTGAGTGGACGTTAAACACGGATGGTAAAGATTGCAGTTAGTTTTGTTGATGTGAAGCATGATTGTGGTTTGAGATTGAATTGATTGAACTACTGATTGTGATATGAAATGTTGATAACTGTTGCATGCATATTTGGTCGATACGCACTCTTAGGATGATTTTGAGTTGCGTTGAGAAGTCAGCTATACGTAGACTTGGGTTGGGCTTGTCTAACTGGTTGGTTGAACAATAGTAGCCTTTCTGTTGCATTTGTTGCTCAGAGGGGAGTTTACTGTGCCAATCTAGTGGAAAGCTATCGGTAAACCTTTGCTTTGGCCGGCATTGGTTGTAGGTTCTGCGCCGAACCGCCGGTCTTCTCTGGATATGTGATTACATGATTGATGATTGATTGTGAATGTTTGCATTTGTTGTTTTAGCCTCTACTCACTTAGCTTTGTGCTAATTCCCCTCAGTTGATGTTTGCAGGTTGGTGTTTGTGGTAGAAGAAGGAAGAGTTGACTACACTCTGATACTAGTTTTGAAAGAGATGAGCCAGTATTTTTGTAACACCAAACAATTGTTGTTGTTGTCTTTTGAACAAATGAATTTATATTTGTGAATATTGGTTTATGTAATCAAGTTGGTTTTAATTAGCTTCCGTAGCGTATTTTTAAAAAAAAATGGCTTGTGATTTTCCGGTGTTACAATCTTGGAAGAGAAAGAAGAAACCAAGGGAATTTGGGTGGTTTAGGTGATTAAACCCAAGATTTTGGGTGTTTTCTCTTCATCTTCTCCATCCTTGAGCTTGGTTTTAAACAAAGAAAGTAACTAATCAAGTGGGTGACGGAATCAAGTAAGTTTCAACTTGAATTTGTGTTTGATTTGAGTAATACATGTTGTATATGATGATTTATTGTTGATATATTGTGAAAAGGTTAGTAAATGGGTCAAAACCCATCAAGTTGTGTTCAATCCTCTTGGGCTATGTTAGAAACTTGTTTGTTATGTCTCTGGAACTGATTTTTGTGATCAAAGAAGTTCTTAGAGTTGAGAAGATGATTTTGAGTATTTTGGTGCTTGTTTGACCATAGTAGTCAAATGGGTCAAGATTTCCAAGTTAAAGTTTAGATATTCAATCATAATTGTTTTTGGAGTTAGAAGTTGTTTTTGGGGCGGTTTTGAAGCATAAATAAGTCATCCATAGGCTGCAAAAAGAACTTGTTGAATTGGTATCAAATTGAAGAGCAAAGAACAAAACCTTGCTGTGCAGAGCAGGTCGCGACGCGACGCGTTCTGTGTCCAGAGAATCTCTCGCGGCGCGAGGGCATGTGTTTCGCGGCGCGAGACACCCTGAGCACACCAAATGCATGTTTTTGACCCCTTTTGACCATGCATATGTTTGGGGTTTGATTCCTATGGTTATAGAAGGTGTAAATAGAGTCTTTTTAGACCCGAAATGGTGCCTAAGGCTAGAATTGAGCTTAGAAACATTGTTTTTGGTTAACTTATGTAAGTTAACCTTATGTTTTGTGATCATAGGTTTATGATCCACTGTTTAAGCTTTGGTTTGGATGGGGTTGTGATCCTCATCACACCCTCAGGTGAGTACACCCTGTGGATACCCAACTTTTGTTAAAGATACAAGTCATCTTGATTATGATTTCGATTGTTTGGCAATTGTTGAGGAAATTTGATGAATTAAAGGATGTGGACTATGGCTTTGTTTATAATGTGATTTACATGAATTGCAAATGTTTTCAAGATGATTGATGAATCTAAAGAATATTGAGATTACAAATTCATTATATGATGTATTTTGAGAAAATGGTTTTCAAATAGGACCATTGCTCCATTTTGGAGATGGTCTATGTTATAGTTTGTTTTTACATGACGGTTTTGAAACCGATACTCCATGTAGGAGTAAGCTTTGATTTGGTAATAACGAATATGGTTTTTGAAACATGACACTCCATGTTGGAGTAAACTTTGATTTTGAAATAAAAGACATGGTTTTGACTAAATGAAATTCATGTTTTCACTTATGGTGTACTCTGGGCATTGAAATACCAACTATGAAATGATTTTGATTAACTGAAAGATACGTTTATACTAATGATGTTTTGGGCATTGAGATGCCAAATGTGGTTTTGAATGTTGAGCAAGTATGCTCAAATGATATGATTGTGACACTTGTTTGTTTTATGATAAGCTTGTATGCTTGGATTACTTGGCCTTTATGGCATGTGTTTATTTGGCCTTCTTGGCCTGTGATTTATGTAACCCTTCGAGGTATGTGTTTATGTGACCCTTCGGGGTATGTGTTTATGTGACCCTTCGGGGTATGTGTTTATGTGACCCTTCGGGGTATGTGTTTATGTGACCCTTTGGGGTATGTGATTTGGTCCGGACCACTGTGTGATATGAACTCTGTACCATAGGGTTCCTAGCCATTGAGACGTGCACAGGTTCATGTGGCTTCGGCAGTTGAGGAACCGCGATGTACGGGTGGTTGAGGAATCGGTGTAGAGAGTGGAGGGGTATGTCAGTAGACCATCATGACCGTGTTGGTTCACTAGGCTGACGAGCCACCGAACCCGGGGCAACACGTGTGAATTTGGTGAACAGGGCTTACACTCCAGATAACCGTTGTATGGTGGACTGCATCGTGCATCCCCCACCTTGACGGGGTGATGTGATTATCCCGCATGTGGGCACGTGTTAACCGTGGCTAGCTACCACGTGGAGACATTGTGGCCAATGGACAGACCCACATCCTTATGTGCTTATGTGTATACTTTTAAAGTATATTGATTGTCAAACCCGTGTTTTCAAAAGAGAAAAAGACGATGACTTGGTTTTGAAAGGCAACTGATTTTGGTTGTACTCACTAGCTATGTTTATAGCTAACATTGTGTATAAAAATGTTTTGTATCCGCAGGTTGTCTAGTAGCCTTGGTGAGGCGGGTAGATGCCTTAGGGCATAGCTTTGTTGCATTTCCGGTAATCTTGGATTTCCTACCCTTTAGATTATGGTCGTGAGATTGACTGTGGTAACACCAAAAGTTTTGGATTATATTTATTGATAATGTTTATCATTGTAATAATTACATAAAATGAAAATGCTTCCGCAAGTATGTATAAAATATGTTTTAAATTGAGATTTGAAAAAGTTTAAATTTGGACTAAAAATCAGGGTGTTACTGTTGGGAAATAGGTTAAGTAAGACTGTTGAACATGCAAAAACAAAACTGTTGGAATAAAATTGAGAAAACAGTTTTGAAACTATTAGTACAAAAAGATTCAGAACTGTTAGTTATATCACAACAACTATTGGAAGATAAGGAAGAGAAGACTGTTAGAAGAAACTCAGAACTGTTTATTCAACAAACAGTTTCTGTTGAGATATTTATGGAAATTTCTATATTCGTGGATTTAAAAGATATCTTATCAAGTTTTGAAGATTATCAAGATTATCTCACAAAGATAGAAGATTAACAAACTTCAAAAACCTAAAGGGTTATAAATACTCTGTGTAGATTAGTTTGTTAGTATTGCTTTTGATTTACACTTATTTGTATTGTTTTAATATTTTCAGAAAGTGTATTAGCCTCCAAGTTTCTCTGAAACCTAAGAACAGTTTGTGTTCTTCGTCTAACAAAAGAGTTAGATTGGAGGTGTTGGTGAATATTGTTATCATCTTTGATTATTAATAAACATCTTGTGTTTAAAGTTATTTTTTGAATTATTAGAATTGTTCATGTGATTAAAACCTTTATTAATCAATTAAGTGTGATTTCGCAACTTCTTAGTTGATTGTGATTAAATTCAAATGTTGTCTTTTCATACAAATCTGATTTAAGAAAATAAAAGATAATTCTTGTTATTTTGTTTATTTTCGATCCTGACAAGTGGTATCAGAGCCTTAACATTAAGGTTCTCTTAATCACCAGTTAAAGGTTTTTCACAATCTGCTGTGATCTTATTGATTTAAAGTCTTTTTATTGTTTAATTGAGAATTCTCAATCACTGAATTACAATGGAGTCTGGTGGATCTTCTGAAAACACTGGATCTGGGTCAAACATTCGTGTTCCCATGCTCAAACCAACTGATTTTGAGATGTGGAAACTGAGAATCAAGCAGCATGTTCAATTGATGGACTATGCTGTTTGGGAAATCATTGAGAATGAGCCCATAACTCCTGTTGATTTAGATGAAACTGGAAAACCTAGGAAGAAACCACCACCAAAAACAGATGCTGAAAAAAAAGAGAGGATGCTAGAGATGAAAGCTCTAAGAATTCTTCAGATTGCTATTCCTAATGAATATCAACATCGGTTTAAGAAGTTTGAGAATGCTCATGAATTGTGGAATGCATTAGAGAAAAGGTTTGCAGGGAATGCAAGCTCCAAAAGAAATCAAAGGGATCTTCTCAAACAAGCTTATGAGAACTTTTCCAGTGGAAAAAATGAGAGCATCACTCAGATCTTTGATAGGTTCTATAAGCTAGTAAGTCAACTTGAGAGTGCAAAGGTTAGAATAGAGCAAGATGAAAAAAATAGAAAGTTCCTTAGGTCTTTAGGTGATGAGTGGACAGTATATGCTGCACAATGGAGGACTAAGGACTCTTTAGAGGATATAGAATTAAATGATCTCTACAACAGTTTAATTGTGTTTGAAGGGGAAATTGAAGGAAAAAGGAAGTCAATGATCCCTAGTCACAATGCTGCTCTTCTGTCATCCTCATGTATGGACTCAAATCTTTCTTTAACTAACTCTGTTGATGGTTGTGTAGCTGTTGTTACTGGAGTAGATATGAATACTTCTGATGCAGTGCTTGAAGCATTCTTAGCAAGTCATGCACATTCAACCCTTACAAATGAAGATCTTGAGCAAGTGCATCCAGATGAACTTGAGAAGATGGATCTCAAATGGCAGATGGCTATGCTGACTGTAAGAGCAAAAAGGTTCATCAAAAGAACAGGAAGACAGAACATGAACTTTAGGACTGATGGTCAGACTGGTTTTGACAAGTCCAAAGTAAGATGTTTCAAATGTCAACAACATGGTCACTTTGCTAGAGAATGCAGATCTGGTGGACAAAACCAGAATCAAGGTCAACATTCAACTCCCACCTCATCAGCATTGGTCTCTCAAGAAGGCTATGGGTTTGATTAGAGTGATCAGGCTGAGCAAGCAACTCACAACAAAGCATTAATGGCGTTGACTGACTCCTCCATCAACATGGATTCATCAGAAACAGAAGACATTCAGGTATCTTCTAAACTATGTCCTGTGAATGTAGAGCTATAGTTAAAAGGTTTAGAGAACACAACAGAAAGGTTTGTGCCACTCTAAGCAAAATGGAAGAAAGAAGGTATGAATCCAGTGCTGTAATTGAGAGCTTTGAAAAGAAAATCAAAGATTATCAGGCTAATGAATTGCAAATGGACTATGATAGAAAGTATCACAAGTGGGAGAAAGAGCAACTTCAAGAAGAGATTGATAGTCTTAAGGAGAAGTTGAGTGAGAAAGAGAATAAAATAGATGAATTAACCAAGAAATTGAATGGTGTGGACATAGATTTGAACATGTTTAAAGCTTCATCCCTTAAGCTTGAAACTGTTTTGAAATCACAGATCTCAAATAAAATAAAATCAGGCATAGGCTACAAACAGACTCCTCCTCCATACAATCACACCTATATAACTCCCATGACTGATGTAGCTGAAAGGTATGTTGATGAACCACTAGACGAAGAATTGAAGTTAGCAGATCCACAGCTAGAAAGTAAAGATGAGGGAGTTGTGTATGAGGTAATTGATGAAAAGAAGGAAGGATTTGTGAAGAAAGAAGAAATCATTCCAATCGAAAATCACATCTGTTGTGAACCAAAAGCCCCTAACTCTTCTTCACAACATGTGATGTTTGTAAAAGCATTCTCAGAACCTTCCACCAGTGAACCAAAACCCTTCAAAGTTGTTACTTCTATAAACAGTTTCACTACTGTTGAAAACAGTCCCCATCTTTACACTAACAGTTCCAAGGAAAGTCCAAACAGTTTTCATCCAAAAACTTCAACTGTTAGTATTAAGACCAAAGGAAAGAAGGAGATTGATGAAGTTGCTGTTGCAAAACAGAAGAAGGAAACTTCAAAATTAAAATCCAAAAACAAACATGTGAAGAAGCATACAGAAATGTCTATTTGCACATGCAAACAGCATGGTGTGCAAAAGTTTCCTCCTTCAGCACCAGTGAGGGGGAATCAAAGAAATAGAAACAAATTATGGGCACAAAGAAGTGGGATACCTATAGTCAAAGCTAAAAAATGTTACATTTGTGGGAAAGAAAATCACTTGGCTCACAACTGTTATCATAATCAACAGCTCTATAGGACCCAGAAACCATGTACCAGAAACCAGTCTAACAGTTCTTCAACTGTTAAGCCAAAAACAGTCTAACAGTTCTTCAACTGTTAAGCCAAAACAGTCTAACAGTTCTTCAACTGTTAAGCCAAAGACAAAGAATGGTTGTTTGACTTGGGTAAAAGTGCAAAAACAAACAGTTTCTGAAGAAACTAAATCTGATAATTCTTCTGAAAGTCAAACCAAGTCACATGTACATCACAACAGCTGGAAACCATATGTTCTCACTAAATATTCTTCACACAGGATAGAGAAATATGATTGGGATGAAATTAAGAAAACTCAATCTGTTGTTAAATACTATGACATGAATGGTGTACCCAAGATCTGCATGGCCTGGGTACTTCCTACTACTAACTGAGTTTATTTTGTGCAGAGCATTCATAGAACCAATCAAGGAGCAATTTGGCATGTGGATAGTGGATGCTCAAGGCACATGACTGGAAATCCACAATGCTTGAAGGATTTCAAAAGAATCAATGGAGGATTTGTAGCATTTGAAGGAAATCCAAAGGGAGGTAGAATCACAGGTAAGGGAGCTGTAGATGCAGGTAACCTTACTTTTAATGATGTTTACTTTGTTGAAAAACTTAAATACAACCTGTTGAGTGTGTCCCAAATCTGTGACATTGGAAACAAAGTAGTGTTTACAGATACTGAATGAATTATCCTTTCAAAAGATCTTAAGTTATCAGAAAAGGACATTCTTTTGAGAACACCAAGAAAGGATAATGTTTACTGCTTGGATACACAAAAGGTTGCTCAGCAGAATGTTTTAAGTTGTTTACTCTCCATGGCATCTCAGGATGAGTCTGCCATTTGGCATAGAAGGATGTGTCACATGAACTTTAAAACCATGAATTTGTTAGCTAAAAACAATTTGGTAAGAGGTTTACCTCAAAAGGAATTCTCATGTGATGATCATTGTATTGCTTGTCTAAGGCAAGCAACACAAAACTTCTTTTAAGACCAAAGAAGTTTCTTCCATCTTTGCACCTTTACAGTTATTGCACATGGATCTTTTTGGTCCTACATCTGTGGTTAGTATAGGGAAGAAAGCTTATTGTTTAGTCATAGTTGATGACTTCACCAGATTTACTTGGGTTCAATTTCTTAGATCTAAGGATGAAACAGCAGAGTTAGTTAAATCCCTTATTCTTAGAATTGAAAATCAGTCCGATTTAAAGGTGAAAGTCATTAGGTCTGACAATGGGTCTGAATTCAAGAACTATGAGCTAAACAGTTTCTGTGAAGAGAAAGGAATTGAAATACAGTTTAGTGCTCCTAGGACTCCACAACAGAATGGAGTGGCTGAAAGAAGGAATAGGACTTTGATAGAGGCTGCTAGATCAATGCTAGCTGATTCTAGGCTCCCAATGACATTCTGGGCAGAAGCTGTGAACACTGCTTGCTATGTTCAGAATAGAGTACAAGTTGTCAAGTCCAAAGGGAAAACTCCCTATGAGTTATTTCTTCACAGAAAGCCATTGATCAATTTTTTGAAACCATTTGGATGTCCCTGCACTATCCTAAATATCAAGTCCCAATTAGGAAAGTTTGAAAGCAAAACTGAAGAAGGATTCTTTGTAGGCTATTCCACTCAAAGCAAAGCCTATAGAGTCTTCAACAATGTGTCTAGGATCTTAGAAGAGAGTATGCATGTATCCTTCAATGAGAATAAAATCAATGCTGAAGGTAATGGTCCTGAGTGGTTATTTGATATTGATGCACTAACTAAATCTTTGTCTTTTGAGTTTTCCACAGAAATAGCTGCTGATATTCCTAGAACTGTTGGTACAAATCAACAAACAGTTTCCAACAGTGTCAACAGTCTTGAGACTGTTTGTTTGAATCCAACAACTATTGATGAAAACACAGTGAATAAAGACTTTGTGGTGCTTCCTCTCACTGAAAAATGATGATGCTGACATGGAATCTCATGTTCCTACCCATCACCATGCATCTGGACATCAAACAGCTGTCGACCAAGTGTGTATCACTTCTGGGAGTGTAAGAAACTCTGAGGTTGATATGTCAAATTTGGAGAATTCCCTGCCTGAAGAGAACATTCCTACATCAAGAGTTCACAAGAATCATCCTACAATACAGATTATAGGTGATCCTGCCACATCCATTCAAACAAGGGGTATGCTACAAAGTGAAAACAGTGGCGTAACTCTTGACCAGTTTGATGTGAATGCATGCTTTCTATCACAGATAGAACCACAGAAAGCAATAGAGGCATTGGGAGACCCTTCTTGGATAGAAGCTATGCAAGGAACTTTTACAGTTCCAAATTCAGCAAGTATGGAAGCTGGTAGAACTCCCTCGAGGCAAAAGAGCAATTGGCACCAAATGGGTGTTCAGAAATAAGAAGGATGAAAGAGGTATAGTCATCAAGAATAAGGCTAGACTTGTTGCACAAGCTTATGCAAGTTTCAAAGGATTTAAGGTATATCAAATGGATGTCAAATCAGCTTTTCTCTATGGAACCATTGATGAGGAAGTGTATGTGTATCAACCACCTGGTTTTGAAGACTCAAAGTATCCTGATAGGGTATATAGGTTGGATAAAGCCATGTATGGGTTACATCAGGCTCCTAGAGCTTGGTATGAGACATTGTCATCTCATTTGATTGAGAATGGGTTTAAAAGAGGCACAATTGATAAAACTTTGTTTACAAAGATTGTTGAAACAGAGATCTTACTTGTACAAATCTATGTTGATGATATAATCTTTGGATCTACCAATGATAATCTTTGCAAGAAATTTGAAGCCATCATGCACAAGAGATTCCAGATGAGCTCCATGGGGGAACTTACATTCTTCTTGGGGTTACAGGTTAAGCAAAAGCCATCTGGTATCTTTCTCAGTCAGTCAAAGTATGTCAAAGACATTTTGGACAAGTTTGGCTATCAAGATGTAAAGCTGGCAAGCACTCCCATGGAAACACACAAACAGTTGGGAGCATATCCTGAGGGGGAGGATGTAGACATACACTTATATAGGTCTATGATAGGTTCATTAATGTACTTAACTGCTTCTAGACCAGATATAATGTTTGCTGTGTGTGTTTGTGCCAGGTTTCAATGTAGTCCCAAGATGTCACACCTCGTTGCTGTAAAAAGGATCTTTAGGTATCTCAAAGGCCAACAAAAATTAGGTCTGTGGTATCCTAAGGATTCACTTTTTGAATTAGTGGCATATTTTGACAGTGACTATGGTGGAGCAAATGTGGATAGAAAATCAACATCTGGAGGATGTCAATTCTTTGGCTCAAGACTGGTGTCATGGCAGTGCAAGAAACAAACAACAGTGTCCACTTCAACAGCTGAGGCTGAGTACATTGCTGCATTAAGTTGCTGTTCTCAAGTATTATGGATTCAGAATCAGCTTCTGGATTATGGTATGACTCTTTTGAATACTCCTATCTATGTGGATAACACTAGTGCTATCAGCATTGTGAACAATCCAGTGAAGCATTAAAAAAACAAAACACATAGAAATCAGGTTTCACTTCATCAGAGACTGAAATGAGAAGAGGTTAATCCAAGATTTAAAAGTACATACTGATGATCAGTTAGCTGATCTGTTTACCAAAGCATTTGATGTAAGCAGATTTAACTTTCTAATCTCAAATATTGGCATGATTAACTTAGAATAATGCTTGTTAGCTATTCTATGATTTTTGTGTTTTCATACTAACAGTTTGAAACTGTTAGTTGTCAGTCTAACAACTGTTTATGAAAGTGTTCAGGGCTTTATAGTACAAATTATAACTAACAGTTGTCAACTGTTAGTACTTTGGTGTTACAACTGTTAGGCAAGCGGCCTAATCAGTTAAGGGGGAGTGTTACAGTTGAATTCATTAGCCAAAAAGTTGTCAACGGTTAGCTCCATACTCTCCGTCAACTGTTAGTCATGGGGATTTAAGTCTTTGAAGATATTCTGAGGAATTTTGAATTGCATTTAATATGCATTACATATATAAGTCATTCCCTCCTCGCAGTTTCCTTTACGCTTACTAACCTTCAATCGAACGTTAAAACCCTAGACGCTCTCTTCGAAATCGCCATGGCTCCCCTTCCGTTTGTCAAAGATCACAACATGCTTGCTTTCCTCTCCAAACCAGTTGAGTTGCATGTCTTTCATGACATGATCGACTATCTCACCCTGTCAAATCTCAATACTGCCCTCACCATCAATCCAACCATTTACACCTCTCACCTTGATCAGTTCTGGAAAAATGCTACACTCACTGAAATAGATGGAGTACAATGGATCAACTCAAAGTTAGATAGCCATGATGTTTCAATCACTGAGAACACCATCCGTGAACACCTTCAACTTAATGATCTTGAGGGTGAGTATTCTGATACAGTCTCCTTGGAATTCTTGCATGATGAGTTGATGAAACTGGGGTATGAGGGACCTAAGGGAAAGGGTACCTTTTACAAAGGACAATTTTGCGCTCACTGGAAATATTTAATACATACCCTACAACAATGTTTAAGTCCCAAAAGAACCGGCTGGAATGAGTTTGGAAGCAACATTACCTTGGCCTTAATCTGTTTGGCCAACAATCGCTGCTTCAACTTTTCTAAGCTAATTTTTAATGGAATGGTAAAGCATCTCGGGACCAAATATGGTCTCTTTTTGATGTATCCCAGATTTGTGCTAACATGTTTAAACTTTTTATTGCCAAATCTTCAATCTCACAAGAGGGTTCTGATTCCCTCTGCTCATGTGGCCTCCACATTGAGCAAACTGTTGATAAATGGGAAGAATTTCTCGGGTAACATCACTCCACCACTCTCTGCAATGGTGGAGTTTCTTTCAAGAAACAGAGCTGCCAGAGTTGAGCATGAAGCCCAAACTATTGCTACACCACCAACTCTGGAACCCACAGCTCACGATACTCAAATATCTCCCTCTGCTACTCCTTCTAAAGCTACTACACAAGCCCCCTCACTTATAACATTCAGAAAAAGGAAAAGAACTGTTGGTGCTCCTTCCACCACAGTCCCATCATCCCAAACTGTAAGCCCTGCACAGGTGCATTCACCTGTGCAGAATATCCAAAGGGAACCTATTGTGCTGTCTCCCAAGCACACTGAGGAGGTGATCACTCCAAAAGAGGGTGATCATGTGGTTCTTGAGGCTGACACTACTGTTTCATCCGCAAGGGGTGAACAGGGCAGTGTTAACATAAGTAAGACCTCACCCATGGCAACAAAGGCTGGTCAAACAGCTTTTGGAAATCCCCAGTACCAAGAACAAAGGGGTACTGGTGAGGGATCTTCTAGGAGTGCCCACCAGTTTTATCTGTCGATGATATGTTTGAAGTGGCAACACTTGCTGACATTGAGGCTAGCATGAAACACAAAGCATTGACGAATCCTGATCTAGTACCATTTCTTGCTGCCTTTCTTTATCTCAAAAAGAGAAGTACCTTGCAAGACAAGATGCTTGCCAAGCATAATGAGCTAATTGTTCAGCAACACAATCAAATCAAAGCTTTGTCAACCTCTCTATTGCAAGCAACGGATGTTCTTCGAATGCATGACCAAATGTTTAAACAAATGTATGCCTCTCCCTCTCTAACAGTTCCAACGATTTTCAGTCAAAATTAATATATCTTATTAACTATTAAATATTTTAAATTGGTTATTGATTATTAAAAATAGATTATAATGTTTTCAAAATTATATGTTGTAGATCATCGCTAAAGTGTCGGAGTTAGCGACGATTTGCCGACGAAAATCTTTAAAAAGGCAAATTTGTAAATCAATTATTTATTTTTTTATTACTTTTATATCAATTTACTTAAACAGTCGGTATGTTGTTGCTATATTGTCCATAAATAACGACGATTTTTCAATGGTTTATTAGTAGTTATAAAACAGTTTTAAAAGCGATGGTAATTTGTTGCTACTTATTTTGTGATTTTTAATTTATTTCTGCCGTAAAAGTGTTACTGTTTTGTTGGAAATTAACAACAGTTTTAAACCGTCGGAAAAAAAGCGTTGGTAATCAATAGAATTCTAGTAGTGATTTGTTAGTATTACAATTTTGAAAAAAACATATATATATATATATATATATATTATAGATATCATATTAATTCCGATAAAATGTTTATTAAAATGTATTTTAATTACATATAAATATGATTATTAATTAATGGTTGTTGTTCATATCCTTGATAAATGTTTTTATATATAGAAGGGAGATCAGATGCGAACTTGCACATATCGTTCGCATGTTGCGAATGGAATTTTCTTGATGAATTTATGTATTATTAGTCAACATTTGCGGCATATATGTTTCCATTTTTATATTATAGTAGTAGAATTATGTTTCCTTTTGATGAATTTTGAATGCGTGTGTGTATATATATACATAATTTATATAAGATGAGATGCAGTGTTTTTAGAAAAGATGCAATGATTTTTTACTAGATACAGTGGTTGTAGACAAGATGACATTGATTCTTCAATGAGAATTTACCGACTAATTTAAGCATGATGGACTAGTTTTAAGAGAATTTCATGTTTTTTAAATATTATGCAATGATTTTAAAAACTAGATGCAGTATTCCTAAAGTTCTTATTTTAGAAACCGTTTCTATTGGATCATCACCCATATATATATATATATATATATATATATATATATATATATATATATATATATATATATGTGTGTGTGTGTGTGACAATTATATATGATTGTTGTTCATATCCTTGATAAATGGTTCAATGTAGTTACTCACTTCCTCCCTCTTATATGTGTGACAATTATATATTCCACAATCATGTCAACATTGCAACACCTTAGATTTTTGTGCCTAGAGTACTCTTATATTATACATACAAACACTCTCAGTCTCTCCTCTCAATGTAGTTAATTTCATACTATGTGTAACAATTATACATATATACAATACAAAATACAATATTCTTAAAAGAATATATTCATGTTCGCTTTGACTTCTCCAAACTTTATTCGAATCGATTTAATAACTCGATCCATCAATTATTGAGATCATGAGGTGGTCCAGTATGTAAATTTGAAGGATCTTGTAGTACCACAAAAACATGAATAAAGATGAGAAGGGAAAAAAGTGTAAGAAATGGAAAGATTTGGCCCCCACAAGTATCAATAATACAATTATCATTGCTATGTGATTGTGCACAAAATCACACACTAGCTACCACTTTTATGCTCTTTTCATATCGACAAATGATATATTACCTTACTATTTCTTTTTACTTACACTGCTACTCATAAGATCAATATAAGTAATATAAGTGTCAAAATGAAAGAAGTAGATAAGGAAAGAGAATTAATGGATTCCACATGTCATCTTGTAGTGAGTAGGAGGATGACATAGAAAGAAATAAGAGAAGTATATATCATTTTCCATTCATATCTTATACCATTATATCAATCAAATAAATTCAGTTAATACAAGTCTAGAAGACAAGCTAGCTAGCTTCATATATACAAAATCTAAATCTACATTGCATGCATGTATTAGAATCTAGATACAAAAGTGATCAAGATGAGCCTCTTTGGAGAACACAAACTAGTAGAGATTGTGTTTTACCAACTGATTTATTTATAAATGCAAACTAGATGGCTTGTATCTACTCCATATGATACTTAGGAACCCATGGCACATGCTTGCTTACCTTATGAGAGATTGGGACACATTTACGTATAAGATGGCTACATATATTTTCATGTTATTTTTCACACAATCACGCATATAAATGTGTGTAAGATTACTACATATTTGAGCATGAAAAATTAGAAAATCGTCTCCATGTTCACACTTATAACCGTTATAGAAACAAATATTCACATTTGTACGTGAGGATGTAAGAAATTGATTTGCCAACACTTTAAAGTGTAGGTATATATACACTTTTTTGCATCAAATTATTGGTCCTTTACTCAAGAGAAGCATAAATAAATTTGGTGCAAATAGTTGATATCTATGTTTTTTAGTGTAAATAAACTTTATTTTTATACGCATTTATGTGAATATTTTTTCTATAATTATAAATACTAACATTATTATAGTTTTTTATATTTCTTAATGCTTAAAAATGTAGTCATATTATGCATATTCATAAATGCAAATTACTTGGCAAAGTTTTATGGTTTACAAAAATGCATATATTATAAAAAAATGCAAATAAATCAAATAAGACATATTTTATAAGTGTGTAGTCTCGAGAGAAGATCGAGAGAGAGGTGGAGAGTGTCGAGTTGTGAAACCCAAAGAAGAAACCTGATCGGGTTGGGAGGGGAGGGGTGTATGGGTGTACGTCAAGAACCTGATAAACCCAAAATAAAATCCGAAACCTGGATCAAGCTATACGCTTGAACTTAGTTGTTTAGTAAAAGAGGAGGCTATATGAGCATACACAAAGCTTGCTTTTTCTAATTAATCATACTCTATTTGGATGACAAATATATCTCGATATTTTCTTTAAAACTTGACTTTTATTTTTTTATATTAAAAAAAAATAAAAATGGGCAGAAAATTAATAGTTTGATTTCACTCATAATGAAGTTGCATTAGAGGGATTATATTAAGTTATTTGCGTGTTTATTTTATGTAATTTTATATTTTCCAGTTATAAATATATCTATTATATTTCAAACAATTTGTACAAATAACAGTAACTAAATACTTGAGTTAATTTTACCAAATACACAATTTAATTAACATTTTCTTTTTTAGTAAACAATTTAATTACCATTTGCTTTAATGTTCTATTATGTTGTAATGACTCTAGAATCATTTTTGAAATTTCAAGGCTAGCTAAAAAAACCTTTCAATGCTCAAAGACTCAAAGTTTATGAGGTTAACATATGTTGCTACCAAATGTCATAGATTTTTCATATGCATATTTTATTTAGTAGTTAAATTGTCTAAAAAAACTCTTTATAATTAAGAATTAGTTTTAGCTTGCACTATATGTATTGATCATCTTCATATGATCATATCTTTTAGGTATTGTGTCCAAATCATAATGTTTGTAAAAAATAAATAAGGATCAATATCCTTAAAGCATACATAAAAAACAACACTTGGAAGCATCTCCTCTTTTGCTTCTTTACATCTTTTAAAAAAGAGAAAAAAAGAAAAAGAAATGGTTCAAAAAGGTTAAAAAATCTCTGAGCAAAAATATAGTGGGGGCATAAAATTGATTTTAAATTTATTACTAAGTTTATGAAATTTAAGCTTGCACTTATTTATTTTGATTTCTAAAAGGTAAATAAAGTTTTTTTGTGTTCAAATTATTGTATTGTGTTCCTATAGAAAAACCTAAGACTTTCGCGTACTTGAATTTATCTCTCATTGCTCGATACGTATATTATAAGTTAATATATAAACGGGCACATATTATTAGCCATTACATAATTTAACCTAGTCTATTAAAAAATAATATTATATGATTATTCTTAGAAATTAGTATGATATATATGATAAAAAAAATAGGGTTTAGTTACTGAAAATGTATCTAATTTGTCACATTTTACTATCGTGTGTATCAAACTTGCAAACTTATTCTTTAATATATTGAACTTTTCAAACTTACCATTTTGTGTTTCTAACCTGCTATTGCAGGTTACAAACTGACATGGCATCGGTTTTGCTTATGTGGCGGATGACATGACATTGACTTGGATTTTTTATGTTTTAAAATAAATAAAAAGTAAAACCTTTATTTTATTAATATAATAATAATAATAATAATAATGATAATAATAATAATAATATTAAAATGATGGTGTTTAACATCAATGTTTGTTCGATCTAGTCCTCATATGTGCAAACCTAGATCCATTTACGCCTCTTGATTCTTCATTCAATTTGGGTTTTGATCTTTTACATATCCGCTTCTAGTGTACAATTTGAGGCTATTCTTCATCTTCATCAAAGGATACTTCTAAAATTTAAGGATGATTCTTGTTCAATAGACGATTAAAGTCTGGTTCCTACAAATCTAAATGTGAGATTTGATCATCTTCTTCGGCCGATACCACCACCGCCATCGAATTCCGACACCATCATCAACATCGATTTCCACATTCTTGAAGGTCGGTGTTAATTCTTGAAGGTAAATGTTATTCAATGGTTTAAAGATCAAGGATACTCTTCGATGTTCACATCTTCTTGTTTGATTTTCACGTTACAACCGATTCGGTTTGCTATTTTGGGTTGGGTTTGAACAAAATGGGTTTGCGATTTAGGGTTTCGGTTCTTGTTTTGGTTGTCAATTTCTAGATCTCCTTTCAGGTTGTTAAGATTAAGGTTAGAGTTTATTTGATTTAACCGAGGGTTGTTTAGATCTATGGGTTATGATTCTTGTATTTGTATGTTCGAGTGTTCATATCTTCAGATGTGGGTTGTGATTGGGTTTCGATCGATTGTTCATATCTTCATATTTGGATTGTGATTGATTTTTCATTTATTGTTCTCGATTTCGATAGATTGTTCTGTTTGTTTGAATCATTGCTTTTTCAAATGTTTGATTTTTATTATGGTCTGGTTGTTTGAATCATTGGTTTGCAAAGGTGTGATTTTGTTTGATTTGTTCTTGTTCTTTTGTATCTTCAAGATGATGATGAATGTTCTTGAAAGATAAAAGGATGAAGGTGAATATCAATGTAGGAATTATTATTTTTAAAATTAATTGTTGATATGGATTAAATTTAAAGAAAAATAAGAATATTTACTGGTTACCTGCTATATAGGTAACATGATACACTAATTGGTAACTTTCAAAACTTAAATACACTAAATGATAAGTTTGCAAATTTGATACACATCGTAGCAAAAGATAACAAGTTGGATACATTTTTGTGAACTAAACCCAAAAAATTTCGATAGATGTTATAACTTTTAAATGAAAAATGCAGTTTCTAAAAATGTATTGAAGTTGTCACATTTTACTATTGTGTATGCTTTAAAAACTATCATTTAATGACTGAACTTACCATTTAATGTATTCAATGTGGTATAGTAGGTTGCATGATGATGTGGCATAGTTTTGATTGAGGTGTTAATGACGTGGCGATGATGTGGACGATGATACGGTTTTTCTTATGAAAAAATTTTCAAAAACAAAATCAATATTTCTTTTTATTATCTTAATTTCTATTTTTAGGTTCTTCGTCTATTTCATCCCCATTGGTGCTTATTGATTTCGAGTTCACCTTCATATATTATAGAACTTGATCAAAGATTTTTAGGGTTCTTTACATTAGTTTTGAGTTCATATTCTTCTACGCGTCTATTAGTGTTTTTGTAATTGAAACGATTCTAGCTCCAATTTCAAGGGTCTAATATTTATGGTTTTTGTTTCGAATTTGAAGGGGATTGGGGTTCAAGAAATTGATATTAACTAAAGGGGTTTCAATCTTCATCAATGGTTCAGATCTGCATAGGTTTCCATCTCCATCTACCAAACACCAGTAAGTTTGGGGTTTCTTTGTGTTCTTTCTTGGTTCAATGTTGGGTTTTTTTGTTCAATTTTAGGGTTCTTATTTGAACCTTCTCATCGATTTTCTTAATTTGGGTTCTCGTTCTTTGATTATTATCTGTTCGGCAAATTTGTCAGGGTTCTTGTTCTCCTTCTCGTTTAACATATTTGTTCTTTGATTTTAGTTCAGATATATGGTCATCATCAACATATTTGTTTATGCCATTCATTCACGTAGGGTTCATCAATTGTTCATAAGGTTAGGAATATAGGGTTTCTTTGTTAAGGTTGAGTTAAAGTTCATACACCTTTAAAGTTCATCTTCATCTCCAAGTTCATTCATCATCATATATAAACATGGAAGTACATGTGGAATTCAAGTTCATTCATCATCATATTTTCTGTAACGCCCTAAGGTTTGAAATTTTTTTAATAAATTTTATGAGTATTATGAGTTACCCTTATGAGATTAGAGGTGTTAATAAAACTAGAGGGGTAAAAATTACCAAATAAAAAGATAAATAGGTGCAGGGGTTGTTTTGTTATTTAGTGATACTTGAAGATATATATGTTCTCTTCTTTAAACACTACAAACACACTCACATACATACAATCTGCTATACTTTGGTTTGTAATCACAAGGTATGTTTGGTTTGTAATTTTGAGTTCTTATGGGTCAAATAATGGTTCAAATGATTGATCAAATGATCAAATTATGTTGTTAGTGTTTCCTTTTGGTTTGGTTGATGTTACACACTTGTGGGGGTGTAGGAAAACACCCTAGCTTGTTTGAATTGACTTTGGGTCGAATTAAGGGTCAAAACATCGTCTGTGCAGAAACATAGTTGGTTGAGTCTGTAGCCTACATGGCCCGTGTAGATATTGGGAGGGCGTGTAGCTTGGCCCGTGTATGTTAACATGGCTCGTGTAGAGACCTAAGTTGGTGAGAGGCCATGTAGGGTTACATAGTCGTGTAGTATAAGAGGTACACAGCCCATATAAGGGTTTTGGTCGACACGGTCCATGTGGCCATGTTAAGTCATGTGGTATGCAAGGTACACGACCTGTGTAGTGATACACGGCCCATGTAGGCCCTAGTTCAGGACATATTATGTTTTTGATCATATGTTGTTATTTGTATAGGATCGTGTTTGGATACCTTATCAAGTGATATACACTGCTTATTACGTAAACTGGTTATAAGGGAGTGTACTACTTCTCTTGTATGAATAGTGTGTAAGGATTTATGTATATATATACATTTGGAATAGTATGTAAGTATATATATTAAATACTTGTTATATGATAACTTTGTTATATGAGTTAGCTATGATGTATATTCATTGTACAACAGTGGTGTATAACTATGCAGATGACATAGCTATGCACCAAAGCAGTATCAGGGTACATAGCTACATAAGTGGTGCAGTTGTATACTACAACAGTGATAGGGTGTACAACTACGCAGGTAGTGTAGTTGTATACCAGAACAGTGTTAGGGGTGTGGCTACACAGGTGGTGTAAATATACTCCAGAATGCAATAAAATGTTAGCTTATGTTACAACTTGGATGCAAGACATTATGGGGAGACTTTAATCCTGGTATTTGATTAATTCAGTTTAGCTAGTATGCTCACTAAGTGTTAGCTTATGTTTTAGTGTTGTTTGTTGCAGGTGGCTCAGGTTCCAGCAAGGGTAAGGCCTTATTTCCATGATCAGTTGGATAGCTCCGGGTGTTTTGAAAAGAAAACTTTTAACACATTTTTTGTAACTTGTTAGCACGTTTGTAAATATAAATCAGTATTTTGTAAACTCTGATAACTTTTGGTGCTAAACAGTTAAAGTTTGTATTTTAGTTTAAAACTAAAAAGGCGATGTTACATTTTCACAACTAAAAGCGTGACAAAACTTAAAACTTTCCCACATGTAAAAGTGCAATAAAATTTTATACATCTGGACACTTAATGAGTACATATTAGGAGTCATCACTCTCTACCATTCTCACAACACTATCATTTCAACTTGTCACACTTAACACTCAGCCTGTGACGACTGCTTCTCATAACATCAAATTCTAGTATCCAATAAACAATTACTATCTCATAATTAAACCACTCAGACAATTAAATTGCCACTCAGGTGATCATCTAATTATCATTATCATATGTAATTATCAAACCGACATCATTTCACTAATCAACACGCTATATACGTAACACACACATGCATCTAATACGTTGGTAGGGATCGTTTAACTCACCTTAATGGCCTCTTAAACATTGTTGATAGAAAAGTAATCGGCAGATACTTAGCTACGATTACCTAGAAGAATTTATACTCTAATTCTGATCTCAAACTATTAAATAAAAACTCTATCAGTATCCTACACGACTTGCAACACAACTCGTTTTTAAACTAAACGACTACACATGTCATGCCATGCCAGTGTTAAACCCTAATCCTATATAGCCCGTATTTACATGTTTATAAATATTTGCAGGTATTTCAATAAGTTTTACTTGAACAACTTTTTTGTTGTGGAGATACGTACATTAATGAAAGAATAGAATAGAAAAGGAAAATTAGGGAGAAAAGAAAGGAAGTGGAAGAAAAATAATTTTTATGTTATGTTTCGGAGTTAGAGAGAAAATCAAAAAATGGTCATTTTATAATAATACCCATATTCTAAAATTATTAATTATGACTAGAGATTTATGATAAATCATAAAGATTTTTATTTTTTTAATAACCTTTCAAATCCTAGATAACCTTCTATTACATGTCACCTTAAATTGAATATGAAATGCTTATTGTATATATTTATCTCAAGAATCTTTAGTGCATTACATGTACCCTTTTATGTATGTATATATATATATATTTTGTACGAAAACTGCGAGAACTAATCTTGGCCGTTCATTTTGGATAATGGAATTCATGGATGAAGAGCGTAGGGGGATTGAGTGTGGCTTAATGCATGTAAGGAATTCATGGGTGAGCAATCCAATTGAAGGAGGGGGAATTGGACAGCTAAGATTGGTTCTCATGGTTCTCGTACGAAAAACAGTTCTCGTTTGAACTTTTGCCTATATATATATATATACACACACATACTAGCATGATACACGCGCAATGCAGCGGCAACAAATAATTTCTACTCGTTAACATGTCCGTTTTCAAGACGCATGGAGTATGGTATTTATGTAATACGGTGATAGCGAATAATTTCCGTTGGATGACATTTCTATTTTCTTTATATTTTTTACAATTTCTTTACTTTTCTGTTCTTCATAATTGAAAAAAATGTTATGAAAATATTTTTTTAATAATTAAGTTAATTTGTATTGGTTTTCACTTTCAAAAAAATTGTATTAACTTTGATTTTCTTAAATATGTAAAGTTTTGTTATTAAAATGGAATATAAAAATTTTATTAACTATATTTAATAGTTACTCAATTTAGTTTATATAAGGGATGATTTAGTAATTTTAAAACACTTAAAATTTAAAAATTTAAGTAAAAGGTTTAAATATTTTATAATATAATATAAATATATAAAAGTTTATGCAAAAACATTTTTGAGGTATTGGGAAAGCATCCACATCCACACAATCTAATATAAGAGGCCGATCATTGTCTGAAATGTATATAAAATATAGATTAGTTTGGAGGTAGAAAGAGATGAAAGGAGCATGACAATGAAATAATGCAGCGAATGGTGGTTATCAATAATAATAATAATAATAATAATAATAATATTACATCCAAAACAAAACAAGGAAGGATCTCTCAAAAATGGACTACTCATCCACTTCACTCCTTGTGAGACTTCTTCGTCTACGTATTATATATGTATGATTCTTAAACTTATATATATATATATACATATATATATATAGGGTGAGAAACGGTTATTAAAATAAGAACTTTAGGAACACTGCATATAGTCGATAAAATCATTGCATCTAACAAAAAATCATTGCATAATATCTAAAAAACATGGAATTCTCTTAAAACTGGTCTATCATGCTCGAATTAATCGATGGATTCTTATTTAAGAAATAATACATCTTGTTTTAAAAACCACTGCATTTAGCATAAAATCACTGCATCTAGCATAAAATCACTGCATCTTATCTTTACACACAAATAATAATAATAATAATAATATTAATAATAATAAAATACACATACATTAAAAGTCTACAAAAGTTGACTCAACTTTGAATTTATGTTGGTTCGCAATTTGCGAACGTTTTCCGGAGTTCGTAATAGATCCTTTGAATATATATATATATATACTAGCATAGTACCCGTGTAATGCAATGGTTAGAAATAATTCCTACTCAATAACATGTCCATTTTTTATAACGTAAGGCTAATATATTAACGCATTATGATGATATCAAACAATTTTTGTTCGCGATATAGCTATTTTCATTCTCCTTTTTCCATTTCATTTATTTCTCTTTTCTTTATAACTCTTTTATTAATTTTTTAAAAACAATAAATGAGAAACAAAAAGAATATTAAATATACTATAAAGTGAAACTTTGGTTTTGATTACACGAGTTATTTAAAAAAATTTAGAAATGTCTATAAATTTAGGTTATATCTTATAGGTTTATGAGTTCTAGCTATACGTATTTTCTAATACTTAAATTAAAGTATATGTTATATAAATAAATAGTTAGAATAATTATTTTTGTGAATAACCTTTTTATTTAGTTTTTAATTTGTATTTAATATCATATAGATTGAAACTTAATTTTCTTTGACTTGACTTTTTAAACATTATTTATTATGAAACGTTTAGTTATAAAAATAAGGGCAAAATACATAAAAATACAATTAACTTTGTTTTAACTATCATTGTATATAATCAACTTTAAATTCTTAAAAATAATACAACCAACTTTCAAAACTCACTCATTGTATGCAAATAACTCTTTTTTGTGTCTAGTATTTAGCTATCATTGTATGCAATGAACTTTTCTATAATTTTCATTATATACAACGACTTGCATACAATGGAAAGATTATAAAAGTTGATTGTATTATTTTTAATAAAATAAAGTTGATTGTTTACAATGATAATTAAGACAAAGTTCGTTGTATTTTCATGCAATTTGTTCTAAAAATAATGTTTAAGAATCTAATTAACTCTATATAATAGTTTCCTTATAGGTATAAATAAGGGGTAAATTAGTAATTTTGATTTGCTTAAAATTAAGAGATTTCAAGAACCTAAATATACTTTATAATACTAGCGGGTACCCGCGCAATGCGGCGACGATAAATAAAAATGATTTGTAAGGAGTTGTTTTGGTAGGTATTAATCAAGTGGACACACAAGATGTAATTTTGTAATTTTTATTTAGCAGGTGAAAAGGGAATGAAATTTAGATGTAACTTTGTAATTTTTATTTAGCAGATGAAAATCGAATATTATATATTTTTCCTTTCTGAAATTTATGAAATGTTATTAAGTTTATGCAATATTCTGTTTCGTAAGTTTTGCTATGGAATTTATGGAAAGGGAATATTCTAGAATTTATGAAAAATGAATGTTATTAAGTTTATTTTATGGAATATTTTTTGGTAGATGAGGGTAGAATAGTAATCTCAAGTGACTTAAAATTTAAGAGTTTTAAGAAAAAAGCTTAAATGCTTTATATAATTGTATATATATATATATATATTAGCATAATACTCGCGTAATGCGACGGTAACGAATAATTTCTACTCGTTAATTAACATGTCCATTTTCAAAACGTATGGAGTATAAAATTCATGTAATACGATGAAAGCGAATAATTTTCGTTTGGTGACATATTTATTTTCTTTATCTTTTTTCTATTTTCTTTATTTTTTTGTTCTCCATAATTGAAAAAAAAGATTATAAAAATATTTTTTAACAATTAAGTTAATTTGTATTGATTTTGACTTTTAAAAAAATTGTATTGACTTTGATATTCTTAAATATGTAAAGTTTAGTTATTAAAATGGAATATAAGAATCTTATTAACTATATTTAATAGTTACTCAATTTAGTTTATATGAGAGATAATTTAATAATTTTAAAACACTTAAAATTTAAGAGTTTAAGCAAAATGTATAAATGTTTTATAATATAGTATAGATATATACATATATATATATGAAAAAGTTCAAACAAGAATTATTTTTTATATGAAAACTGTGATAATTGTTTGTAATATCATTTATAACTCATTAATAGAGGTATTTTGATAATTTATATATTTATCCAACCGTGAATTGCGTCCGGGTGAGCCGTCATTAATTTGCGAGACTTGATTTCCCCGAAATAGCCCTTATTAATGCGTCATTAATGAGAGTGAAGCATTAATGAGCCGCCAAAAATTTCTAGCCATTGATTAATTTTAATCAAGGGCTAAGATTGGTCTCATAGTTCTCGTTCAAAAAACAGTTTTTGTTTGAACCCTCCCCTATATATATGGAAAAGTTCAAACAAAAACTACGATAACCAATCTTAGCCGTCCAATTTCCCCTCCTTCAATTAGCTTGTCCACCCATGAATTCCTTATATATGCATCTTGTCACACTCAATCTCATCACGCTCTTCATCCATGAATTCCACTTACCACTTTAATGACCAAGATTAGTTTCGCAGTTCTTGTCACACTCAATATCCTATGCTTAAACATAAAACCCAAAGTCTAAATCTGGACCATTAGATTTTTTGAATCAATGGTGAAGATCTAATAATGGCATTATTGTAATTAAGTAAACAATTATAAGATTTAATTATAGAAGAAAATGATATCGCCATAAATATATGGGGTATAATGTAATTAGGTAAACAATTATATGGGGTATTATGAGAATCCTCCACCCCATAAATATCGCCCATTCCTTTATTTTTCACTTCCATTTCCGAAAATGATAAGATTCAGCTTAATATGATCTTTCAACCATCGAAAATGATAACTTTCAGTCACCAAAAAATGATAACTTTCACCCACTTGAAAATGATAACTTTCAGCCGAAAATGATAACTTTTCAGTCGAAAATGA
This sequence comes from Dittrichia graveolens, assembly GCA_038502395.1. Taxonomy (NCBI): domain Eukaryota; kingdom Viridiplantae; phylum Streptophyta; class Magnoliopsida; order Asterales; family Asteraceae; genus Dittrichia; species Dittrichia graveolens. Next base: position 71,880,803 of record JARJIL010000005.1, on the reverse strand, counting down.
CAACAATACACATGGTTACAGCTGAAAATGATAAAAATTCACATGATTCAAAATGATAACATTTTGGTATCATTTTCATATGGTTTGTATTTTCAAAATAAAATTTTCAGAAATATGGAAAGAGTGGTCTTGTTTAAAAGAGGATTAAAAAACGAGTAGATTGGTATAATTTTTTTGTTCAAATTCTTAAAATTGAAATAATTATCGTCATTTAAAGATTTGAGAGGTAAATAGAAAAAGAAAATTATGGGAAAGTCTCAAGGCGTGAGTTTAATTTTATTTTTTCAATTCCTATTTTGTCATTTTAAATAAGTAGCTGAAAATTAGTCTTTAAGTTCTATGTTTAAGTATGAGATTATATGAATCCTTACCTTATATATATATATATATATATATATATAAAATGAGATTCCACAACTAATTAATGCAATATATATTTACTACAGTCAATTGCTTGTCGTGTCGTTGTTTAGATTACCCGTCTTCTTTATTAGTTGGTCCCCAATTGAACCTCTACTATCTTTTAATTTTATATATCTCCATCTCAATTATACATATACATATAGGGTGAAATTATATATAGAAACTTATTAATTTATAGAATTAAAAGAACAAACTTAATCATTACATGTGACATTAAGAATAAGAGTAAAACTGAAAAAAAAATTATAAATTAATACCCAAGCCTCTCTCCCTCATTCAACCTCCAAACTTTTATTTTAAACAAAAAAAATCCTATTAAACATTCAAATTGTCATAATATATTCATATTTAAGAATTTTAGCAAAAAAATATACCATTAGATTCAATTTTTTATCCTTTTTAATTCAAGACCAAGATTGAAATGTTTTCAAATTTTTTTTACGAAAATACAAATTATTTGACGAAAATGCAAATTATTTGACGAAAATACAAATGTTGCCGAAAATTAAAAAAAGAACAAATAACAAAAATGCAAAATGCAAATGCAATTGACATAAAAAAAATATAACGAAAATGCAAATAACCGAAAATGTAAATAATATTAAGTTATTAACATGCAAATAACCCAATTTGCATTTTGGTTATCATTTTGCATTTGCGGGAGGAGGAGACATAAAGATGATTTCCATATTTGTCCTCAATTATGCAGTTACCTTATATAATTTTCATATAATTTACAAAATTGTCACCTTCAAATCTAAACCATTAATTTAGAGGATCGAATGGTCCAGATTTGTTCTTTAGGTTCTATTATTAAAACTAGGTTCTATATTGATCCTATTTCTATACATATATATACTAGATCTCAAGCCCGTATAAACACGGGCTAGCTTATAATGTGTTTGTTAATTTTGTTTAATATTAATGTTGTTGTAAGTAAGTTACCCATCACACATTTCAAATAAGGAGAGTATGTATAATATTATTCTACACAAATTATATAAATTATATTGCTTTCTTGTGATATTTTCTTTTTTGTTTATTATATTACTCTACGTAATCTCATATCCATTAGAGCACCCAAAATAATCATAGTTAGGGAATGTAACCGTAAACACCACTTGATGATTGTTTTAAGACATTCATATCAATTGTAAAAAAATAACTTAGTAGGTTATCTTAACTTTAAAGGTTTTTTGAAATCTCTCCACCAGTTCTTCTATCATTCATTGTTTTGATATCTTCTTCTTTAGCCTTATTCACCTCTTCATGTGTAGGGATGATTTCTTTACCGGATATGTCAAAGTGCGTAAGGTTTATTATTCCTTCCATTATGTGATCAAGCACGAAATACTATCTTGGAGACATTTTGTTTGTTACCAGATGGAGGCGGCGGCGGCGGCTTGTATGCCTATTAGTAAGTTTACATCTAGTTTAGATAATTTAATTGAGAATTTGATAAAGTGGTTAAATAAATAAATTTTTTTACAACTTCCTTATAATTTATTATCTAATTATTTAAAACTCTCTACGCAATTATTTTTTACTTTTTGACTTATCATAACAATAAATCCTAGCTACGACCCTGCTAAAAACCACTCAGTATTTCATTTTTCGTCACTGTTGTGCAATTAATCTTGATATGTTTTATTTTCCAAATGGCAACCTATATATGATTTTAGCGGAAATTTGGCCAAAATTCTAAAGAAATTCAGTAATTATACCTTGAATATTTAGCATCTGCCTGTTGAAGCTCTCTGAATAAAGATAGAATCCATGGTTGCAAGATCTTGTATTAAAACCATATATTATGAGCTAAGAAACAAGTATGTCATGGAACATTATATTATATAAACTGAGTATAAACTGACCTTAAATGACGGGCCAAGCGCAAGTATCTCTTCAAATGATGACTAGAGTACTCTAGAAAGGTATAACCATAGTAGTAAAACTCAAAATATATTTAATAATTAGGAAGAAAGGTAATCTAGCATTAAAAATTGTATTGGTACAAGTGATTTAACAAAAATTAGATTAAATAATATTTATTGTCATGTTTAATGAGTTATTAAAGCGGACGTTGTCATTGATGTAATTAAGGAGATGATTGATTGTATTATTGGTGTAAGTGTTTATATTTTTCGAATAAAAAACATGTATCACTTAAAATTATGTGGTTTTGAATTTTTTTTTAAAAAGTGTTAAATGCTTTATAATATAGTCTACATTACAGGGGTGTTCAAAACCGGATATCTGGAAATTCGGATAGTTGGTTTTCAATATTCGAATTTGAATCCGAATTTTCGTATCCAAAAATTTAAAAAACGTATAATTTTTAATATAGAATTACTAAATACCTTAATTTAACTTTAATTACTAAAAAATAGCTCAAATATGCTTCAAATTAAAAATACATGTATGTAAAACTATATAAGCTAAGAAAATTATAAAATAAATAGTATAAAAATAAAATAAATATATTTTTTGGATATCGGATATCTGAAATATCCGAGACTTTAAAAAATCACCATCCGGATCAAATTTCCGGATATTCAAAACTGATGCTCGGATTTTGATTATTGTGAACATCCCTAGCATACAAGTGTACATTAGTAGTAGCTAACTCAAGTAACAAACCTAGTTAAAACCCACGTAACAAACACAAATAGAACACATTGTTAATTAGTTGTAGTTAACTTCAACAGTCAAGTTGGTTACTTTTAAAGCTAATTGGTTGATTAAAACCTCTTATCGAGAAGTCATTAAATGTAAGTTTATGGGGGTTTCAACTTAAATTAATTGACTATAAATGGAGTAGCACAATACCCTTATTAGCACATTATAAAGTCACTTTTCGTTTGATTGAGACATTACTTAACATACCCCTTCACTTATGATTTCCCTTTTTTGCATCTAACATGTGGATACTTATGAGTTACATGGAGTTCGTGTGACCTTTGACCAAATACGGGTGAACCTTGTTCTGATATTATGTAAGTTTGTGGTTCCAACTCAAAACTAATTAGCTACGAGTGTATTAGCACGGAACCCTTATTATACACATTACAAAGTTATTTTTTATCCGATGTAAAATATTACTCAATAATAAAATGACCAATATCTACGAACATATATAACTTTTAGTTCCTCACCAAAAACATCCCAATAGTTAATACGCAAAAATAAGCAGTAAACACAGGAATAGTTCAATTTTAATCGAAATTTTCTTGTTTTAGTGGATACAGGTTTATGAACATTGGGTGAAACATTGAGTGAACTTAAGTCGAAATATCGTTAGTTCTAGTATCACAATCTTCCTTAATATCTACATATTATTAAGTTTACACACAAATACTATCTGTATATAAATTATTTGTGTCTAAAATTTAGTAAAACACCATTTTCAGATAAATTTTCTAACAACATAGTCGTCCACTTATCAAGCCCAAACATTCATTTGACTTAAAACATTAATTAAAAACGTTACACCCGATGAACTCGAGTCTAAAATTTAGAAGTTAAAAGATGTCATAAAAAGTTTGAGTATACAAATTTTTAATAAAAAAACCTAAACATTACATAGTCAAATATGAATCTTTAACAATAATAATAATTATTATTACATTTATTTGAAGTATGAGTTATGAATTGAAGATGAGTACAAATATCTCTCAACTTTGACATAACACTATGTGATTGACCTTTGATGACACTATTGGATTGACCTTTGATGTTGTGGGGTTGAAGTTGGTGGAGATCCAAGTCATATCCAATTGGGTTTGTCTTTAGGGGATATAATTGTCACTCATTACTTTCATTCCATCTACAAATGGCATCTAATTGAAAACAATAATATATATGTAGGTATAGGGGCTATGTTATGTGATCCAAACTTATGTCTACTTGACTTCAATTATTTAGACAAAGTGTGAGCATCTACCCCAAAGTACTTCATTGTATCTAGCATTTGTAAGTATCACACCCATGTGTGTACACTCGTCTCTAGCTTTTGTTTTCTTGTTTTGATTTGATTGGTTGATGTAAATAGTCGAATAAAATAATATTTGATTAACTTGTAAAAATAAGAGAAGGTGGAGACGTTAAATTTATATATCTGTTTACATGATACGGTTAAGTAATAGCTATATCTTGACTAAATCATGTTACACACCTTGTCGATCTAAATCATGTTACGAAACTTTTCAGATATAACCTTAAAACTTGTTCCTGATCGACATGTAACCATCCTCGAAAATACCCAATATTCCCCTAACTATTTCTGAAACACATCTCAATTTTTATCATCTCCTCAATACTTTTAACTACATCCACACCTCCCTACATCTACTAACTCAAGTTCTCAACCATGTGCAAATCTTGAATCTCCTCCAACTAGAATCTCCCAACTATGTACAAAAAATAAAGGTGGTAGAAGAACATAAATTGAGGAGATGAAAAATTGACATGCATTTTTAGAATCTCCTCCTACTATTTATATGTGATATTTGTTTAACAATAAAACAAAAATCCTTTGTAAAAATTTTAATTTCTTATGTTGTGATAAACATTATACATACTATCAATTCATGAAGTAGAAGGGTAATTTCACTTGAGATTTTGAAGGCTATATTTGTCATTTTACTATAGAATCGCGAGATATTAATTTATCGTGATATATTGGTTTAAGTGAAAGTCAATAATCTATGAATATGCGGATTTTAATTTTTGACAGCACGATAACTCTTATGGGTCACAAATTCATAATTTAAATTTACTATTATTATTATCATATTATAAAAATACACATTATAGTAAATCTCCTGTGCAACTTTAAAGGTAAGATTAAAAAATAGTTGGAGACTTTAATAAACTAACAAAACTTAACATAAAATTTAATAAAAAAAAGTCCGTGTGAAACAAAAATAAATGACAAGGGATGTCATATAAAAGATTTATAATAGAAAATGACACAAAAAATTAATAGTATGACAAAAGGTTTAAAAAGATTAAAACCCAATACTCTCAAAATTACATTTTTTAGTTATCCATACACCAATACATATAAAAGTTCTATATTTATATATATGTATATATTTTATTTGAAAGGCCACAAAATATATTACTAGGGGTTGTACGATTAATAATTGAGCAGTTTTTATGGTTAATCATTACCATTTACAAAAGGTCCTTATCAGTTAAATAAAAATTAGAAAACAAACCGTGGGATATGTAATTGGTTTGATTAATTTGGGTCAGGTTTTACGCTTAAATCAATTACGGTTTAGTTAAGCGGTTTTTGTGTTCATGCCTACCACAGACTTACAATATTAATTTGTTTTTATCCCGACGCAACGCGCAGGGCAAATGAAACCTTGTTAAAGAACATTATGGGAATTAAATTTAAAAATCCATTGATGCAGTAGCGCTAATCAGATGGTCTTGATACTCGGGAATGGCTCACAAGGAATAAACAACCAAATAAGGTTCTTCGATGAAAATAATAATAATATTGAATGAATCCATACTTAATGAAATAAAACAATTGGCATATGCAAACTCCTCCAAGTAGTGAGGACATAAAAAAATGATTTATAAGTTAGAATTTAAAAAGTTAATTTTCAAAAAAAAATCCTCTATTTTTTAGATATTTTTTCAAAAAAACTAAGAACTTGAAATAAACATCCACTTTTCCAACTTTTTCATTTTTTAAACTTTCATACTTTTCTAAATAACATTTTTTTTAAAACAAATTGAAACAAACATGTTTTTTTATTTTTTTCTGAGAAATAAAACTTCACCTTTTCATTTAAACATGTTTTTCATTTTTCTTAGATAACCCTAAAATACATTATTTCTGTAAAAAATAAAAAATTTCTCATTTTTCAAAAAAAAAAAAAAACGAAAAACATACAAAAAAAATGCATTTAGTTTCCTTTTTAAGTTTATTAATTTAATAAATAAAATTGTAAAAAGCAAAAACGGTTTCCTTGGGGCATTATTGATTATACAAAGCCCATGTCCATTCAGTTTTTGGCCCAATGTCAAACCCTAATTTACATATTATTTATTCTTTTTTCCAAATTTTCCAAACAAAGCAAGATTTGTTAATAATAATAATAATAATAAATGCCTTTATCAATTTTTTTATTTTTTCAATTAATAAATTGTGGAATTATCAATGGAGTTTCAGGTTGATAGTAGAAGTATTTTGGAGAATGAAAAATTCTATTTTCTTTAACTAATTTTTTTTCATCTTTCTACTCATTTAATGATGATATATAAAATTTATTAATTATTTTTATATTCATTTTTAATTTTGATACATGTCATGATCTAGTGAGTAAGATAACGAGTAAAAAGATTTAATAGAATAATATAAAACCTAAAATACGTCACAGGTTGAAAGAGCTTCTTCCCATATTATCTTGACGCTAGGTAAGCTTAATCATTACCTACCAACATGATTATGCTACACGAGCGATCGAAATTACCATCTTTATTTTTTTTAAAAATAAAACAAGGGGCAAAATGTAAACTTGATATTCGAGGTAAGTATTAAGAAATTTTATATAAATATTAAAATTTGTCAGTAAAAGTAATGCATAACTTTTTTATTTATGCAAGAATTGTAAATTTTAATTTGCTAAAAAAATATTGACATAATAACCTTAACTTTTGTCATATGATTGTTTTTTATAAAAAACTGAAATTTATAATCTTTTTTCAACACATAAAATTATATGGTTAGTAACTTAGTTTTATTAAAAACTTCGATAACTATATTACCTTTCTTGGTAATTTTATATACATTACAAATAATTAAAATTCAAAGTTTTTTAGATTTTAAGATCAAAATGCATTTCTCAAACAAACTCCTTTATATATTTTTTAAAAAAATAAATATAAAAAAGCAGAAAAATAGTTTTAAAGGCCCATCTTTTCGAAAGCCCAAATACTCCTTCCTGTTCAGAAACCCATTAGCCCAATCTCAAACCCTAAAACGCTAAACGCATTTGTCGAATTGATCGGACGGTGAATAATCATCTTCATAGTATTATAGAAGCCGATAAAACCCTAGCCCACGGCTCATTCATCTGCTCATTCCTTCTCAGATCTCTCTCTCGCCGAATTTGATTTTTAGGTATGCTTGTCTGAATTACGTTTATGATTCTAATGATTCTGCCACTTTTCTATTGCTGTTCTTGTTTATCGATTAGTTTTTCCATAAAGAAACTATATCTGGTATAATCTCTGTGAACTTGCAGCTGATTAACGTGTCGAAGTAAATAGATTTGGATTCAAATATGGTGGTTGTTGATTTAGTATTTTCACGGCTTGATTGTTTCTGCAGTAGAAACTCATATACAACTTTTGTCGCTTTGATATTACACAAATATCCTTAGAAATACGAGATCATATGATCTAAAGGTGTATAATTCTCACAGATTTTTCCAACTTGCTTAATTAAGTTGTAGAGGTGACTGAATTTGCAGATATGGTGTCTAAGTCGGTTAATAAGATTTAACTGTTCTTATTTTTATGAGTTATTAATATTTATATATTACATCTGTGAACATATTCTCCCAGGATTCGCATGGTGTTTAATAGTAATATATGTTTTGAAGCAAATTTTACTGTTTGTATTGCTTGATTGTAATCATTTTAAATTTTTATGTTGACAGTTTTTAATTTTTTTTCATTGATTTTAAATTTTTTATTGGTTTTTTCAATGAAATTCTTTATTTGTTTTATACTATGATTGTTATTTTCAGGTAATTGTATTTTCTGTAATTTCTATGATTTTAAGATGACTATTGTTTGCACTTTGGTTTAACTCATATATGTATGGTGAATGAAATGGTCTCCTAAAATATACATGTAATCAAGGCTGGAGTCTCAATGGGGCTTATTTACCAAATCCATTAGGGTTTGGTAAGAAATACTAATGAGCCTGAGAATTGGCATAAGCATTTTGCCATAGGCCTTTGGTACTGGAGCCTTTCTTTTCATAACTACATAGTGTGGTTAATACCATGTGCATATTGTCATTTCTATCTCTATTTTCTTTTATTAAATTTGTGCGTGTACATGTATATATCTATCTTATATTAATATTTATTTCAAACAAAACTTATCCCATTGTTTCTTAATCTTGGATCTTTTAGACTTGCTTTTCTAATTAGACATACGCCTGTACGTTTGATGAATGATTCATGATGAATCATAATTCAGGTTATTCTGTAATCTGGTATATGCTTGAGTTCTCTAGTGCTGAAATCCATGATGATTTGTAGTTCAGGTTATTCTGTAATCTGGTATATGCTTGAGTTCTCTAGTGCTGATGCAGATGGGTAGTAACATTGAAATTAATATTCTTACAGTTGTTCATCCAATATATTCACACAACTTGGTGTTTGACTTTGTGATTTTTTGTAAGTTTATTGCATTTTCATTTTGGATTGTATGGAAATGAACTTCATGAGTTTTGCAGATATAAAACAAGTCAAGTATCATGTCTCATCGCAAATTTGAGCACCCTAGACATGGCTCCCTTGGGTTTCTTCCGCGGAAAAGGGCTGCTCGTCACAGAGGGAAAGGTTTGGACGTATAAATTTATAATTTGTTTTGCTAACATCTCTATGATATTTATACCTACTGGCTTGTCCTTTCTGTGAAGCCCAATTGTTTTAAATTTGATTTTTTCGCCTGAATTGAACTGTCAGATTTTATTTCATTTAAATATTTGTTTTCTTTTGTTAACTAGCAATGCAAAGGAAACAAACATACAGCGAACTGTTTGTGCATTTAATTACTTGTTTTTCTTTTGTTAACAAGCGATGCAAAGGAAACAAACATACAGCGAACTGTTTGTGAATTGTTTCAATGGAAGTTTATTTTTTCAGTGATCAAAGGAAACCAACATTTTTTTGATCTATTTAATAAAATGAAAGAACATGAACTCAAGTCTTGTTTGTTCATTTATGTTTGTGAACATTTGTTTATCTGTTTGTTTATTAAATATGTTTTAAAATAACTATATAAATTTGAAACAAATTATACTAATCTTTTTTTCCTTGTGAAACTTTTCATTTATTGAGACTGCGGATAATCAAAGTGGTTTTTAAGATGACTTTCTGAATTTGATTTTCAGCTTTTATGATTTGTAAATGCCAAAAAGGGCTTTTTAGCATAGTGTTTTGAAAACGTGAATGTGTTCTTTACCTGCGAACATGATTCTTAAGAACGAAGTAATCCCAAACACTCTTTAAACAGGTATACAGAGATAATTTTGAATTTATCTACTTGGATATCTTAACGAACCTGTTCTCAACGAATGAAAATTACATGAACAGTTTTTTTTAAACAAACTCAAACATGAATTTGTTTTGTTAATTTGTTTTTGCTTGTTTGGTTTGTTTCTTTACAGCACTACCTAGTACTTTTAAGCTCTTGCGATGATCAACTATAAACTGATTTGCTGATGATGATAGTTAACCTCTTTGTAGAGCAGAAACTTCTGAAAATTTTAGTGAAGTAGTATATAAACTTTATTTATTTGTTTTTTTTTGTTTCTTTTTAATGCTAGAGACCACCGATTCTTATGGTGTAATTATTCTGTTTTTGCAGTGAAGGCTTTCCCCAAAGATAACCCTACTAAACCTTGCAGACTGACTGCCTTCTTGGGGTACAAGGCAGGGATGACCCATATTGTTAGGGAAGTGGAAAAGCCTGGGTCAAGTGAGTTCTCTCTCTCTCTCTCTCTCTCTTGTTTATAGTTTTCTTTTATTCTAATTGTTCATTATTTTTCTGTTAGAACTTCACAAGAAGGAGACATGTGAAGCAGTGACGATTATTGAGACACCCCCAATGGTGGTTGTCGGGATGGTGGGTTATGTTAAAACCCCCCGTGGGCTTCGCAGTCTGAATACTGTTTGGGCCCAACATCTCAGTGAGGATGTTAAAAGGAGATTTTACAAGAACTGGTGCAAGTCAAAGAAGAAAGCTTTCACAAAATACTCTTTAAAGTACGAAAACGACCAAGGAAAGAAGGAAATTCAGTCACAGTTGGAGAAGATGAAAAAGTACTGCAATGTCATCCGTGTTTTGGCCCATACACAGGTACCTGTAAACTTTATGGTATCTAAAAAGTCGATAATTTCTATATCCAGATGTTCAAATGTCACTCATTTATACATCTTCGTCTTTTTTATTTACAGATTCGAAAGATGAAAGGTTTGAAGCAGAAGAAAGCACACCTGATGGAGATTCAAGTGAACGGTGGTGATGTGGCACAGAAAGTCGATTTTGGCTACAGTTTCTTTGAGAAGCAGATCCCAATTGATGCAGTTTTCCAGAAAGATGAAATGATTGACATCATTGGTGTGACAAAGGGAAAGGGTTATGAAGGTGTTGTGACCCGTTGGGGTGTGACCCGTTTGCCTCGCAAAACCCATCGTGGGCTCCGTAAGGTTGCATGTATTGGAGCATGGCACCCGGCTAGGGTTTCCTTCACTGTTGCAAGAGCTGGACAGAACGGTTATCATCACCGAACGGAAATGAACAAGAAGATTTACAAGCTTGGGAAGGCCGGTCAGGAGTCCCATTCTGCTATCACTGAATATGACAGGTTTTACTAGACAACAACCATTCTTTAATGTTATAACTTTTTTCCAACAATATGATTATTCACTAAAAGGCGGATTCATTTTCTCATAGGACCGAGAAAGAAATAACCCCAATGGGTGGTTTTCCGCACTATGGGGTTGTGAAAGACGATTTTCTGATGATAAAGGGGTGCTGTGTGGGGCCAAAGAAACGTGTGGTGACTTTGAGACAGTCGTTGCTGAACCAAACATCGAGGCTTGCGTTGGAGGAGATTAAACTCAAGTTCATCGATACTTCGTCTAAGTTTGGTCATGGTCGTTTCCAGACTGGTGACGAGAAGTCCAAGTTCTATGGACGTGCTAAAGCTTAAGGCTTTCGAGACGTTCATATTTCGATCGAAAATTGCAACACCTAGTATTCATTTAAAGGTTTTTTGAGGATTGGTATGTTATGACATTTGCAATGCTATTTGGAGGATTTGAATTTGGTAGACTTTTTTTAACGCTTCTTGACAAATGATTTATGTTATGGACTAAACTTGTTTGTTTCAAAGAGGATAAATGATTATCTATACTATATCTAATGGTATTTTTTCAATTGGTTTAAAATTTTATCAATTAGAAATTACTACTCTACCCCTTAAATAACTTTTGTCTCTCTCTCTTTCCGTCATACTTTACACACTCCTAGCAAACACATTTTTAGTAAATCCAAACATTCCCACCTACAATATATAAGAAAAATTTTGTTATCTTTAAGTACAAATTGTTTTAAAATACAATAAAATCCAAATTAAAAGGGAGTAAATTACATATTCAACTGAACTCAGATAAAACTTGAAATGAGGGTTTCGCTGGCTGATTCATATAAGCATCAATTTGTTTGAAATCAATTTTATTGTTTGAAATTTTAATTTTATATGAAGTTCCGTTAGAATTTATTGTTAAGGGAGTCTTTGATTAAAAGCAAATGAATGAGAATATAAAATAATACAACAAATATTTTTAAATATTATCATTATTGTTTGCCTCGTATAATAATCATAATGTGTGTTTGCATGAGTAGATAAATGGAGTAATTACTTTAAATTGTTATTTTTTAATGTATAAAAACAAATCATTCTTATATATTTATCATATTGTTTATTTAATTATATCCTTGAATAATAAGAACTAAGTAGTTAATTCATCTATGAAATTAATTATTTTCTTAACCAATATGTTGCGAATATAAACTTGTTTTACATGTGTATAACAGTGTCACCTTTTGATACGTTAGGACATCATATGTGAAATTATGTTTACTATACACACACAACATGAGACTATAGACAACTCCATCTAGAAGAGCAGAATCAGTTACACTTGTGAAAAGTGGAAACGAGGATGCCAAAAAGACGATGTGAAAGATAGGTTAAGACTTGACATGGAGGAGTTACTAATCTTTAAGGAGATGAACCTCTAATAGGAAATAGTTGAAGAGCTAAAATTAGAATGGAAGGGAAGGATTTGGTGTTAGCTTGGGCTAGGAATTATAGACACACTTACACACATCTTTTAATATATATATATATATATATATATATATATATATATATATATATATATATATATATATATATATATATATATATGACTAACTTTAATTATTTTTATCAGACAATACTATCTGCTCTTTTTGATCGATTTAAATCTCAACCGTTTATTAATATTGAAATTAAAATTTGATTTTGACTTTTATAAGTCAAAGCTGTGTACTTATCTATATTTTAAAATTATTATACATAATTTAAAAATGTAGTCCTATTAAAATTGCAAAATACAAATGAAATAAATTATGTTCACATTAATTATATTTTAATCTAATCTAATTTTACTTATTATTGTAACTTACTTTTTGAAGTTATGTGATTATATACGTGAAATTTTAAATTAACGTATAATAAACAATTTTTTAATTATTTATCTTCTTATAATTGTAATAAGAATGATTATCTCACATCGAAGCTTCTATCGATGATTTTGGTGTTGGCGTCGTCTTTCATTATTTTAAATTCTTATATTTTCTGTATTTTAGAGTTATTTAATGTCTTTTTATTGATAATTAAACCAACTCGTGTATCACACGGGCATTTAATCTAGTATATACTAAAGTTTTCACAAGGTTAATATGACAAAATAACTTTAATCTTCCCAATTTTCTTATTGTATATCATTTTTCTAGAAGACTTAAAAATAAGATGATAATATTATATATTATATATCTTTAATCTTTAATCTTTAATATAATATATATTAGAATAATAGGTTACGATGTTATCGTTCTATTTTTAGAATTTTTCCATTAATGATTTCTTTTATTTTCTTAAAAACATTTACAATTAGATTTTTATGTCAAAAACCTTATGCCTTGCATATTGTTAAAGATTTTTATTTTTAGGTGATTTAGTTTATTAATACTAAAATATAATAACAAAAAGATTTATTATCATTTAATAGATATATTTTTATGGTTATTTATGTAAACACGTAGACCAGTTTGATTAAACTAAAACACTGAATTTTCATTATCCGATTTATGATACTATTTTATTCCGAGAATAAATTCATCTTCTTCGTTGTTTATTTTTCAATTATGAAGAATAGAAAATAGTCTTCATGAATTCTAAAGAGAACTTCAATGTGATAGTCTTTAAAAGATAAGAGAACTTCAATGTGATGGTCTTTAAGAAAAGATAAGAGAACATGGTTCACCAGAACTAAAGAGTACAATCAAATTCGAAACTTAGCAGTATCAATTGCAAATGATTCAAAAACTCCATTGCCTTTAAGCGATATATCTAAATGTACGTTTCATATTAATACATAAACTTATGCAATAGTCATATATTATCCTTTTCATCAAAACTAATTAAAAAAGTTTGTCGTTTATTCATATTCATTATATACAAAACATTATTGGTGGAGAATACGAACAATATTCATGACGTTTGTTATTGTAATATTTTTGTATGCTTTACAATTATTTACTATACATGTTAGTATTGTTTAAAATCATAATACATCAAATAATAATAATAAATAATGTAGCAAACGCATCTTAAATCTAATCTTTAACTTATTTACATCTCGTTAAATTCTCGAAACTAATTGTGATTTAACTTTTTACCATCAAGGCTAACAGGGGCATACCAATTTTTCTTTTTGACTAGTAACACTATATAATAGTAAAAATAAAATTAATTAACATTGAGAGTGTTGTTCGGGTTTCCAGTTAATCAGGTCGGTTAATAAGATTTTAGTTGTTGTTCCGGTTAAAACAAACACAATTTATATGAAACTCTATTTAACTAAATTGTTATTCTTAAGGTAAACTAAAGTATTTTAAGGGTATAAATTAAAGATTTAACTATATCTTATCATTTTTTTAAATTACATTTTTCATTAATTTTGGTGGCATAAAAAATCATTGGCGGCCTAAAATTTGACTGGTGGCACCACTCGAAAATGTTAAAATTTTTCACTCCGTTTGCAAAATTGACTGACGGCCCGTGCCACCGTCAACTATAAGCTAAGCCCACCCCTGAAGGCTAAGCAATTTACTGTTTCTAAGACATAGATTTTTCAAGAAGCGGTTTTTTACTCACAAGTAGACGTATGAAATAAACAATTCTTTATGTCTATGCTTGGCTACGCACTTTGTAATTTTTGATGTTGAAGGAACTAAAAATATACTTTAATTACAAGGTATAAATCTCATATTAAACAATTCCTACACTCCTACATAATCTATAATAATACCCTCAACTATTATATTTTTATTTTTTGAACAGTAAACACACGTCCACCTAATCTACTTCTGTATTCATGACGGAATTTGAATCATCAACCTTATAAAAGAAGGAACACCTTAACACTCTTTGATACCGTTAGAGAAAATAACTGAACTTTGGTTATAAATAAGTAAACTTTAGGACAAATATTTGTGAAAAACATGTGTATTTCTTTAATAACCAATATAAAAGGCACTCCATTGATTTGAAACAAAGAAAGTAATTAATAAGTAATATTATGTTGGTGTTATTGGAGCAGCCTTAACTTTGTGTCTTTATGGCAGCTTTCACTTAATTGGATTAGTGGGAGGATTATGTATCATGCTTCCCATTTTAATTCCTCAACCACATTACTAAATCAATTAAAATTATAAAAAAAAAGAAGGTAAAAACACCTAAATACCTTTAAACCCGCAAGAAGTTAAACGAAAAACGTTAGACAGGGTCGTACACATAACAAAATGATGATTAAAGAATAGAGTTTGTAACTCTTTAAAGAAAATGATCAAATCTACAATTCACTGATAGTTAAAGAACCATTTATAAAAATAACTCAAAATGAGCTTCAAACCGTTTGTTTTTTAAGTTTGAATTATACAATTTATCGTCTTCATATTAACCGTAAAAACCGCTCCACAAAGACTCCAAAAAGATAAGTGACTATTTTTAATTTATGTTTTTTTTAACGGCAGAACACACGCACACTCTAATCTACTCCTAATTCTACACCTTTTTCTAAATTATACCTTTTTATCCACGACGGGACTCGAACCCTTGACCTTAGGTCACACCACCACCCGTACTTTACGCATTCATTGTTGTACTTTCTTAGAAGCATTGCCAATGTGGATGCTTAAATAGTTAAATGTCTATGATTGAAAAGCAAGTAAATAAGGTATATTAGACTTCAAACCTATTTAATTTTTTTAAAGGCAAGTATGTATTAATATTTTAAAAACCTATTTTTTTTAATAGCGATATTAAGTTAGTGGATTGGGTCTGCAGTGATATCCATAAATGACAGTATGCGAGCCTCAAGCCACGTGCCATGAGGGAGTAATACCCTTCATTTTTGAAGAAAACCTTCACTGCCCAGACTCGAACCTGAGACCTAAGCTATGATGTAAAAACCCTAATACCACTGGGCTTACGCCACAGTAGTTTTTAAAAACCTAATAACTAAAACTTTGGAGCCACATAACATATAATATACAACATAACAACTATCGGTTTGTTAGTTTGAGATCCTCTTAAGTTGAAGAGAACATAACTAGTAATGTTTTTTCGTAATAAAAAACAGTATTCCCTTGTTTGAATTTAATTGAGTCTCTTTGTTAAACTCAATGATTTTTTCTTGTGTGAAAATATGACCTATCATGTTTTCGTCAATAGAATCTTAATCCCGGTTTGTTTCATCTATAAAGATTCTATAAAAAAGTAAAAAAAAAAGTAAAAACTTGTTAGATAATTATTATTAAATAAACAAACATTTTTGAAATAAAACTTTTATCACATCTAAAGCTGTATTACATAATAATGATAAGCACCTAAAAAATCTACTCAAATATGTTTTGACAAGCCATCAAAAGTTGATTCTTTAATAGATTCATACACATTTTTTTTATCATTACCACTTTAATTAATATGATGAAATAATCTTTAAATTTAGACTTATTTATTTTTTTATAATTTTAAAACATATAAATATAAACTATGTGAGTAATATCTAAAGTTTTTTAATAGATAAAAATAATAAATAAAATTAATTACTCAATTAATATATTATCCCAAACATAAAATAAGAACCAAACCATAACCGATTAATTAGATCCGGGTCGACCCGAAAAAATACACGTCTTCATTGTTAAATGAAAAAGGGTAGATTGTGTTGCTTTTAAAAAGAACCAATGGGATACTCTTCTTGTGATTCTCCACATTAAACAACCTCATACATTTGTTTATATATATATATATGATGGAGTATATTTTAAGGAATTTTTATTATTATTTATTAACTAAATATAAAAAAAAAACATTTGAGAGATATGAAACCTATGATGCAGGTTAATTTACGAATCAAATCTTGATACATGTTTTTTTAATCTTATGTTACATAATTTACTGTCTTCGTATTAAGTTACTATAACCGGTCTACTAAGTTACATGAAATGAAAAGTGTTTTATTTGTTGAGTATTGTTCAACATCGGATGAGTTTGACTTTGGAATGTGCTTAATAAGGGTAATGTTTTACTCCACTCATTGTTCATTGGTTTTGAGTTGGAACCTTACAAACTTACATAATATCATAGTTAAGTTCACTCGTGGTTGGTCAAACGATTACTCACACTCCCTGTAACTCATAAGACCACAAATATCCACATGTTAGGGTAAAGGACGTCACACGTGAGAGGGCCTATTGAATATTGTCCCACATTGGATGCTGGACGGTTGTTACTTTGTAATGTGCTTAAGAAGGATCTTGAATTACTCCATTCATTGACAATTGGTTTCGAATTGGAAACCCACCGACTTACATTATTTTTTTATAATATCATTAAATTTATAAAACAAATATTTTAGATGCATGTTTCAAAGCAAAGCAATATGCAAGAGTTATTAAAAATACATTTTCTGATATCATTTACTTATATTTTAACCAAAATTTATGCAATGATTATTTATATCATAGGAGATGTGTACTTTTTGTATGGTTACTTATAATGAAGCATCCAACATGGAGTAAACATAGAAGCTCTTTATATACTTTTCTCTCCCACCAAAGAGAAGAAGAACAACACAACCATGGAGGATTTCGATACCGAAAGATCGAACTACGTGAACTTGCACGACACTCCACCGCAGAGTCTCCGTGAAGGCTTGTGGAAGACCTATGGCACGTCGATTTCTTTAGGATTTCTTGCCACTGCGGTCTTAATATCCATGTTCATTGTCGTGGCCATTATCGAGCAGTTCTTCAAACCAAATGCTTCATTCCGCTTTACTTATCGACAACCTAGGGACACGCCCGACAACCTAAGACCAACACACAAGCTCGTAGAATCACAACCACATGTAAGTTGCTTAATGGTACTCAAAATTGTATTGTTTTGAATCTAGATAGGTATGGTACAAGTCTTTAAAGCATCATGTTTGTGCTAGGTACAAGTGGGAAATGCATCGGATTTATCGGTATTGATGCCGGGTCAAAAATACCCGACTTGCATTGCACATCCAACACCTTTACCTTGTTCAAGGGAAGGTGTGTATTGGCCTTCACATTATCAACACAAGTTTCTCCATCCTTAGATTCTTGTGTTTCCACAATTAGTTTGTACTTCATGCATTAAATGGTTGTACTTAATTTTTGTAAAACTTATTTTACTTTTGTATCGAGGTAAATTACTTGGGTGAGATTATCTTATGCAAATACCGGCATTAATTATAAGTTTGGTGATTTTTTTAATAAATTAAGAAGATATATTTTATGCAAAGGACTTGTAACTCAACAATATCTGGAGTTATGGAGTGGTGTTCTATTTCAAGAGGTTATACGTTCAAGTCCTGTTGTGAACAATGTGATAGATTTAGTGCGTGTGTGTCTACCGTTCAAAAAAATATATATTTTGTAGGAATTTTAAAGGAATTGAATTGATATGAATCAAGCATGGAATCTTATGTTCGTTTGGTCGGGTCAAGTGGAATGAGGAAAAGAATTGACACATTAAGAAATCTTTAAAATGCATATCAACGTCCTAATACTGCTTAGCCAACAGCAAATGAACCCAGCCCATAAGCCCAGTCGAAAACTGACTTCCCTTCCATCATGTATACATATCACATAATACAACAATTAACATTCAACAGTTAATTAACCAACAGATATATAATCTATCCAACAGTAATTGCAACCAAACCAGTACAACTAATATCATCCGTGAGTAAACATCCACCCACCTCTGGTTCTCAGCTATTCCACTCAGTGATCTAATGTTACTGAGCCTTGTCTGTTCCTGAGAACACAACAACCAACCATCAGTATTCAATTCATAAATATATATATATATATATCAAACATATATTTATATCCTTTTAATCAAACATAGAATTTTCTTTGTCGGGTTTTCTAGTGGAGTCGAACTATGTTCTAATATATACGGTTTAATTATCGTTTTCACGATTGTTTCTTATATTCTATTTGATCGTCCAAAAGATTAGATTGAACTCAGATCTCTTTTAAGGTTTTTCAGACTATTTTCGAGAACAATGAATTATTGTTTTATGTTTACATGTTTTGGTTTGTTTCTTTTACTTTTGTCACAGAATATATAGCGATAATAATGGTACGTGTTTAAAAGTGACATTTTTGTCATCTTACATTTTGTCTTATTGTAAAGAAATTTGCATTATGTTCTTAAGCATCAAATTAGTTTTTTAACACTAAGTATAAAAACAAAGGGTGTTCATGGATAACCGATAACCGGTTTACAGGACTATTGGTTCGTAAGTTTTGTGACCTAAACCTTAACCGAGAAATAGTC
This sequence comes from Dittrichia graveolens, assembly GCA_038502395.1. Lineage (NCBI taxonomy): Eukaryota > Viridiplantae > Streptophyta > Magnoliopsida > Asterales > Asteraceae > Dittrichia > Dittrichia graveolens. Next base: position 71,861,404 of record JARJIL010000005.1, on the reverse strand, counting down.
GGTTAACTGGTGTTTTCAGTTAAACAAATAACCATTTCTAACCACTAAATATGTTTTAAAACAAATACTTTCAAAATTAGTATCCATATCTCAACTTGGATATGGTTTAAACGAGAAATTTATAAACATTACAAATTGTTTCATTTATTTATCAACTAACTATGGTAGTAGAAAAATATTACGAAAAAAGGTACGAATAAAATAGATTGAAATTAAGTTAAAGGGTAGTAAATAATAAGATTTAAAACTTAACTGGCTTGTAAACCTAAAGAATAATTATGTAATGTTTATACTGAAAAATCCTAAAGAATAATTATGTAATGTTTATACTGAAAAATGAAATACACATTCAAATTGATTTTTGATAATAATTTGTTATGAGTTGATAATTATCATATTTTAAATATTGATCGGTTGGTTGGTGTGGATAAACCTAAAAAACAATCTAGTAAATGTTTAATTTTCGGTTTTTCGTTTAATGGTTGTCTCTAAAATCATTAACCATAACCAAACCGAATAACCGATTTTTTTAGGTTCGGTTAACCAAACCGCCAAAGGGATTATAGATTTATAGCCCAATGGTGTTGTGGGTTCAACTGTAAGTCCGTAGTTGACAAATGGTGTAGAATTAAGTTTAGAGGGTGTGTGTTTAGCCGTTAAAAAAATTCAGTTCAGTTAACCTAGATTTTGGTATGGTTTTTCACTTTTTCAATTTCAGATATTTTGAACACCCCTAAGAAAATCGTATCGATCTTAAATTTCAGTGATTATATAATTTATTTAGCATACTCTACAAGGTTATTTTTCTATTATAAAGGGAAGTGATTATTCTACGTAAACAATTGATTCATCCATATAAAATACATGTTTGACCAACTTGTAAGATAGCTATAAGAATATTATACCTTATGTAGATGAATTAATTTATTACGTGAAAGAATTATCTTTCCAAGATGCAAACTGGCTAGTGGGATGAGGTACTAGATATAACATAATATGACTTTAGTGACAAAATAATAATGTCAGGAGTAATCCATCATGTCTTCTCTGCATGCTGGGAAAAAAATTCACAATTGGAGCCATTGCTAAAACTCTGTTCATGCACAAATTTTCCCACAAGGGTCAAAAAATTTACTGAAGCAGTCATACATAATGACTTTATATATTATCAACTTGTATCATGTGCATTAAGTGTTAGAATTTTATTATGTATGACTAAAAACTGTTATGTATGGATTCTATTCCGCAATTAAATGCGATATAATGGAAGAATAAAACTAACTCATTCCCCAAACTAGGAAAGGAGATACAATTTTAATATATGAAGTCTTACTCTATCATGACACTGGTAATACATACATATATATAATATATGAATGACAAAAAAAGTTTCATTGTTTGTAAGATAAATAAATAATTAAGATTCATTTAAAGATCATGTGTTAAATAACGCTTAAGCTTTATCAGAATTACTCTTCAAACTTCTGTAACGATCCCCGGTTATATAGTGCTTCTATGGGAGGGGTTAATAAAAGGTGGCCGGACCTAAAATATATGGATTTTGGGCTAATTAAAAGGAGCCTAGCATCCTTCGGCCACTATCCTCTGGCCGAAACCAAAAAACTAAGGTATACTGAGTATGTCTTTTTGAAAATTTTAAGAGCGGAAATTTTTTTGATTTAAGATAAAAGTTTCTAGGCTCGTTTGGACACGGAGCTGGAAGCTTCGATCATACATCTTTACATTTTCGATATTTTAGCTTTTTTTTTTTAAAGGCAAAGAAATCGATATCATTACCAAAAAAGAATTTGGAATTCGAAAAACGACGCAGACAGGTTTCTTTTCACCCCATTAAAAACCTCGTTATTTTGAGGTCTCTGTATTAAGTACGATGTCGAGCATATCACGTACATTGTCGTTGCGCAATTACACAAGTCAATAGCCATACGTACGTATAACACGAACAACACGAGAAGGTGAATAGCAACAAAGTCGGCAAGGAGGTAGGTAGGTAGCAGGGAGATGATGGAGGTTGGAAAGATCACCAAAGACAAGAAGAAATGTTAGATGGCTAGACAAACTCCAAGGCAAAGATGTTAGATGGGTTTCCCAAATGTGGTAGCATGTGGGACGCACATGTCTTTGTGGTGGTGAATTATATTATAGCGGTATCTGATGTTGTAGAGTAGCGCCCTCTTTTAAAAAGGTTATGGGTTTAAGTCCTGTTGTTAATAATGAAGTATATTTATGTGTAAGTTTAAGGGGTGTGTGTTTACCGTAAAAAAAGATGAATATTAATTTATAAATATAAGTAGTATGGTTTTCAAGAAACAAATCTTTTATCTATGTTGATACATGTATCTAACAAGTTAATATAAATCTATAATAAGTTTACTAAAATACTTATTAAATTTTTTAAGAAAATTTACTTGGTCAACAATTTTGTAAAACAAAGATCATTTTTATAAAATTCAAATGTGGTCAACAACTATGAATCATAAGATATTGGTGGTCAAACAAGGTGAATCTTCCCATTGTTGAAGTGTTGCAACATATATAATCCTAATATGTAATCACAACCTCTAAAATTAACCAGCTTAATATTCTTTCAAATTACTTCTAAAATGAGTTAAATGTTAGCAATATTTTTTGGACAAAAAATTGAAATTCCATCTGTATTAAAAAGATAAAGTGTGGACAAGATAATACAAAGTATTCAAATTTCTAAAGGCTAAAAAACTACAGTTTAGGCATTCATGGTTGACAGATGAGGCGCGTCCGTCAATTATTTGCCTTTTGCTTTCTTGTTTTCTAAGAGTCACACCTTAGGTCATCTGTTAGGTAGCTCTTGCACATCTGATTTTTCTCTTTAGATTCAATCACTTGTGATCATTCAAAGACATAACCAATATTTAATTCCTTGAGTTGGTATGATCGAAGATCAAGAAGAGAGAGCTTACACAAACAAAAGAAGAACATACAAGAGAATGTTATTACACTTCTATTCTTGTACTTTATATTGTGAGAATTTGATGATCATTTACCGATTCTTACTGTTAGGTTTGTATTGCGATCACTACCTTCATTAATAAGACGAATAGGTGATCATTATCTTTTTAGTGAGATGTTGTATTGATTTTCTCTTCTATTCAAAAGAGACTTTGATATTGAAGACAAACTCTTAGTTGAGAGTAACATCTTATTAATTTTACATTGGTTGAAATTGGTACGAAATTTGTTCTTTAGGTATATTATAAATTTTACTTGTTACAAGTTAATACAACCCGTCTTGTTTCACTTGTATAAAGAAATCTCAATAGATTTATTGAGTTCTAGTTATTGGTGTCCCAATAGCCATAAACTTTTTGAATCCATCACCGAGTGTTAGTATTAATAAGAGATTGCAACTATCTCTGTCTAATCCCGTGATAAATCAAGTTAAATCAATAGATGTATAATACTACTCTATTGTAGGGATCATAGACGATCTTGAGGCTAAAACATTCTTAACAAAACTTGCACAGATTGATTACCAAACCCTAATATCAAACATATGTATTATACTATTTAAGTACAAACAAATCCACTTTCTACACTAACAGAATCATCTAATTATGGAGAGATATACACACACACACAAAAAAATCAATTCATCCATAACTATCATCCCTAGAAGAAAGGATATCATTCTTATCTCGAACACAAAAGCAGAAAGTGTAACACCGCTTCTGAAAATAGTTACTTTAGTGATAATTCAGGTTTAGCAGCGGAAATTTTCTTTTAATATTAACAAACAGTTAATTACATCATCTTTGTTTCCAAATCATTCATTGGTGTTACCTAACGTACAGGAACCGACCATAATGTATCTTACTACACTACATAACATAATCAAGTGTTCCAACCCACAAGGGGCATTTACATCACAAAGTCACCCGCCTCTCCAGGCCTTCTAGTCTTTACCTGAAAAGGGAAATCGTAGCACCATTAGCTAACACTTAGCTAGTGAGTACATTCTTAGCATAAACATCAATACAGTGAGTCATGCAGCATATACATCATACATATCATATCATATATATCGTATCGTACATATCATATCGTACATAAGCAAGCAGTGCTAGCTTAACACATAGCGGTGTGCTGACAAGATCAGTAAGGGTCATATCTTGCAGGGGAGTCTGTCCTGCTCAACAACCCAGACTGGGGAATCAAACACAACCATCCGCGCTAGTGGGGGAGCATAAAGCAGTCTACCAAGCATCGTTCACGGAGCCAAAGACTCCTCAAGTAATCCAGCTACAACCGGCTGATTACCACTCACGTTAAGGCACGGCGGTTCTGCAGAACCTCGACCCAGGATGCACCCCGAGTCACCGTTAAATCCCGAAATGACCGAAGTCCTGTTGGGATCCAACTAACCGGCTGACCTTAACTATGCGTCAGATGTCAGATGTCAGATGGTCTGCAGACCGTGCACATACACATAAACGTACATTTGATCCCACAGGGATCCATCTTTATCATTTTCATATATCGTACATAGGATCCCGTAGGGATCCATCATGCAATTGGTCATTCATACTTTCACATGCATCATCATACAGTTCATCATCCATGCACATCATCAGATATCAACTAAGCGATTCCAATCTGGACCCACTGGCATGCACCTATTATACAACTTACAAGCAATCTTAACATCATTCAGAAACTTACACTCATCTTCTCAAGCATACCTGCATAGACAGGTTAGACATACATACACATTCACATAGTCATCTTAGCATGCAAAACTTACTCTACTGAGTCTCATGAAAGTAGGCACTCACCTGAGTAGTTTACTACGTACAGGTATCCGGTTTTGACTCCACTAACACGACAAGTTCACCTAGCAACGTCATTACTTACATTAATCATTCGCATAAGCGAAACACGACAAGATCAGGAATCCCTAAAGGAACCATAGACCAATAAACAAAGACTTAACAACCTTAAAGTTGTTTACAGAAAGACACACCTTGCGGCCGCAAGCACCAATGCTTGCGCCCGTAAAGGCATGCTTGCGCCCGTAAAGGCATGCTTGCACCCGTAAGCATAGCAAATCCGATATAACTATCGGATTTCGACACTTCTTGCGGATTCCGACACTTCCATCGGATTCCGATACTTTCAAATCGGATTTCAATACTTTAGGATTCCGACACTTTTCATCGGATTCCGACACTGCTTACGGCCGCAAGGGTGGGGCCTTGCGCCCGCAAGCACTTTCGGATTTGTACTTAGTGTATCGGCTTTTGACTTTCAATCTCTCGGATTTAGGCTCCTTGCGGCCGCAAGGAGGGGCCTTGCGCCCGCAAGCAAACCTGTTCAAGAACAGGTCGGTTCCAGCATCCCCTGTTCCGACTGTTCTTATTTCAAACCTCAAAATCGAGTTTCTAAATCATTTTCAGTACATACAATTCATTGGAAACATTCATATGATTTCAAAAATAACCTTTTTATCAATTATAACAACTTTTACATGATTTGGGATAAAAAACAATCATCTGACCCATTTTATTTAATTTTCAAGAACCTCATCAAAACACCATTTTAATTTATCAATTTGTTTCTAATCAACTTATAAATGATATAGAGATCAGTTAGAGTCAATTTGATAACTTAATTTGAGGTTCAACTTGTTAACATCAAAAACCCACTTAGTAAAGCTTCTTACCAAATGAAGAGCAAGGAAATGGAGATGATGATGAAAGTCTCAAATCTGCTAGAAATCAGCTTGTACTAAGGACTTCAGAGCTTTCTTCAAGAACAAGGATTGAGAGAGTTTCTTCAATTTGTCTGTGTTTATGTTTGAATACAAACACACAAACATGGGTTTACATAGCTTAGACCGACCCTGGGTCTAAGCCTATCAACAAAAGGGTATTTTGTTCCCTTTTCAACTTACAACTTGACCTACGATTACCCGTTTCAACTAACGGGGATATTTCTGGAATCCTTACTTAAAACCATTCATATATTAATCATCTTACTTACTTTACTACTACTTTTGTATTTCAACATATCTACTTAAAACACATAACAATTAAACACATAATAATAATAGACACGCATATTTTATTACTATTTTACTCGACTTTCATACACGTATATACTTAAATACAACTAGGCCCAAATCGAGAATGTTACAGAAAGTGTAACAACATCAACTTCATCACGACAACATTAACCTTGAACCGGCAATAACATGTGATAACAACATCAACTCAGATAACAACACTAACTTCAATCAGCAGTATTAACCTACAACTAGCATTAATCCCAACAAAGTGTTGGCGTTTCAAACACAAACAAAGAGGATTGACTAATTAACTTTGTTAATCTTTTATTTATTTGATGATTCTTTGTTTCCTTGTTGATATATTAGTTCATCATATAATGAACTTATTGATATATTAGTCTATTAGATTAAATACCCGTGTAATACACATATTGATTTAAAAAATAAAAAATGTTGAACATTAATAAGAAAATATTAAATAATTATAAAACACCAAAAAATAAGATTTAAAAAATAGCGACAGACGGCGTCAACAACAAAACCAATGGTAGAAGCGTCAACCTAAGGGAAGACCAGACGTGATGACATAAATGTGGTATTATAATATGAATAGATGTAATTGTACTTTTTGTATAAGTTATAATTAGTATCATAAATTATAAACAATATGTCAAATATTTACTGGTTATAATTTAAAAAAGTTTAAAATAATAAAATTAAAAATTTGGTTAAATATAGTATTTTGAAATGTTTAAGGTTTAAACACCCTAAATTTAAAATTAAAGCCTTAGATTATGTTCCTATATATTCTCCTAAATTTTAGTTAGGGCTAGTTAGGTGATTATTAATACAAATAAACTATCCCTAAATAATCTTGTCCTTATTTTTATTTTAGGACTCATCCCTACATTTTTCGACAAATAAAAACATAAAAAAAGTTTATCTCATAATATCGTAAATAAAATGTTAACAAAAAAAAGAGGTTATTAATACTAATTCACTATTATTAATCAAACTTAATACTAGTATATTTTCCATAAGGGTGTTGTTATATGGACATCACAACTTTGAAATGAAAGTTATTTATAGTGTTCATATATTTTCTTATAAATTTTAATTAGATGGTTATTATTTTATTAATGTAAAGTTAACCACTCTCTAAATAATATTGTCTCTATATATTTATTTTACGACATCTCTAATCACTTTTTATTACTTAATCTGTCATTTTTATTTTTGACAGAAAAATAAGAAGATGGCTCCGTATGCTCTTGGGGTGGTTGGAGAATTACAGGAGTAACTATAACGAACCCAAACAAACCTAGAGCAATAGCATGATGAAACAAGAATTATCACCAGAGGGTAGGGATGGGCATATTAACCGAAAAACCGAACCACAACCAATAGAAACATGGACTACTAGAGTTATTGTAAGTAGCAACGATGTTATTAGCACATCCTAAGGCTCGAGTTAAAAATATAGAAAACGAAAAATCATCTTCACCAACAAGTAATATCTTTTATGAACTATATATTGTAACTGGTATATATATACAATATTATATAATAATGTATTATAATTAATTAGCAATTAGTGATTGGTGGGTGATGTAATTAACATTCAACTGACCTTTGTGACACAATTTCATCTTCCATAAACATGGAGAGTTAGGATAGAGTATCATTTTAGTAAATTAGGGGTGTCTATTTAGCCAGCCTCTTAATCAAATTTTGCATTTAATCAATATTCAATGTAAATACCTATTAGTAAATATTAGTTTGACTTTTAAAAAGTCAAAATTGATTTTTTAGAATTAAAAGAATGAATGACTAAGATTTAATATTTTGTTAAATGAAAGGTCAAGATCTTTTAATAATTTTTTTCTACTTACTCTTTAATTTATATTAGAAGATTAGAAGATTTGGTTAATTTGTTGAAACCATTGATGACTAAATTAGGTGTAATTAATTTCGTTTTAATAAATTTTTAAGTTGATAAGGTTCGATTTTATGGTCTACTTGAATATTTATTGGCGTTTATTAACTCCATACAAACTCGTTAACTAACTTGACCCAACTAGCATCTTATGTGGGTCCTATACGAATAAATTATCGGATTGTAAAACGAAACAAAGCATATATATATATATATATATATATATATTGTGTTACTGCTAACAGAAGTTTTTGAGTCTGTCACTTCCTTATCGTCACCTTAAATTTTAAATTTAGACATACTAGTTAGCAATACAAGTCTTTCTTAACTATAAATATCATATATATATATATATATATATATATATATATATATATATATAAAGTTTTTATTTTATTTAGTTTACAACTTTACACTAAATAACTCATGTTTTCAGCGGGTATAAAGCTGAAAATGTGTTTTTGAGTAGTCATACGCCATTTTGGGCTACTTTGACAATTAATAAAAGTTGCGGGGGGTGTTTTGCCAAATTTTTAGACAAAAAATCCTTGGGATGATTAAAGGGGAATTGAACCCGACGTGAATCGAACACGCAACCTTCTGATCTGGAGTCAGACGCGCTACCATTGCGCCACGGATCCCTTTGTTCTATAAGCCCTTTCTCTTTCTTTTAACCGATATAACAGAAGCCACGTTATAAAACTATAAATACACACCGTTGGATTCTTGCGGGTTTCTCTTACAAACATATATATATACTTGACCTGAAGTGAGATATATTTTCCGCTTATCGACAACGAGTCTAGCCCTCGATACAACCCAATACCCCGGCGATTCTTGCGGTGTTTGAGCAGCAGTTGGTGACCCAGCCACCAGGGTATACACAGCAGTCAGCAGAGTTTATATATATTCACGTCAGCTGGTAGAGGTCAACACACATGTTAGATGATGATCACTAATATATAAGACTCGATATGATCACCGATTTACGAGCCAACCCGCTCGAACCATCTCATTCAGGATTCTTTATAGGTACCACACCAAGAACGTAAGGTTAAGAATGTCAGCCGTAAGAAGAGGACTTTCTTGAACCCATGGTCCATTGCTTGCACGTACGCATGCACTTGTTACAATGATCAAAGCTCGTTTTCTGACTCTACAGGTGCAATATTGTGCTTCCGGCCATTGTACTTTTTCGTAGCTAGTATTATGTGATCATATGATTCATGGGCTAAGTTTGTATGTTGATCGATTCTCTACGACTTGGAAAATGTTAGGGAGATATGGAAGGTGTTGCAAATGTATTGCTAAGCAATTGCTTCGTTTGCCTTCGAGATATAATGACATGCCAATCACGGGCGTATTACCCACGTCAACGTTACCGAACCCGGTCCCTATCGACCCATAAGGTGTACATAAAGCTTAACATGTAAAACTATATATAAATTATATATATGAGTACAAGTTTGCTCACAGTGTAGATAGAGATTTATGGCATGGCTCAAGTATTGTGATATATTACATCTGGCTCTAATTGCGCACTATATATGCAACCATTCACTATGCTTTAGTTTTCTATGATCATTTCCACCTCTTCTTTTGCAAATGCCCACAAGGTTCTGCAATGAAAAATTAACAAAGAATTATAATCAGAGTGTAGAACAACAAAACAGCAATAGGGTGCCTCCTTAGAAGAATAAGAACTTAATTGATCTACTAGTATATATATGTGAACCTTAGCCTCTACCTCCTATGTCATTCTGAAAAAAGATAACCAGACAAGATTAAGATATGGACTCATAGGAGTCTCAAATTCTAGTTATCTAAGAAACTCATACATAAAGTGACCAAAAAGGAAAAATTAAAAGATAAATTTTTTGGATAGCAAGGTAAAACCTGCCCAAGCTACATGGCCGATGTGGGCCATGTGGCAGGTAACCTGGGACTCGTGAGCCCCCCACAAGACCGTGAATCAGGTAAATCACATCGATCCCTCCACTATTCTAGATTTATGTTGTGTAGGTGAGCCCGAGGAGTTAAAGCTACAGGACTCGAACCTGGGACCTTTAAAGAGTCCCAAATATCCAGCCAAACAACTACCCAAATGGTGTTTTGAAACTGATTATGTGATTATTTCCTCTATGATTCATGTTAATCACATAATCAGTTTCGAAACACAAATCCAAACACCAAAGAAGATCAAATCACTTCGAAAGACAAAATCAAAAACTAAACCTGTAAGAACAACAAATCTGATCAAAATATCAATGTATGGAATATGCAGGTTCCTACTCACATTCAAATCTCCCATTGAAGAAGAAAGGTCAACTTTTTTTCGATCTTTATTTTTTTTTGTGAATTAAGATTTGTACTAATGGAAGGAAATATAGAGCTGGGTTCAATAAATTTCATATAAAAAACATAATTCTAAAATTTTAATATTCAATCATAGGTGATTCAGTATATAATCATATGTGATTTGTAAAAATATCGCATGTGAATTACGAAAATGCCACTCCGCTCAAATTTTTAAAATGCAATCTGGACCATTGATGTCATTGATCCAAAGGCTAAAATTAGTGCAAATCATCTCCTTTACCTTTGGCTTTGTTCTTCTATTTGGAGCTCAGTGTTGGTTCTTCAGATGCACATATGAAAAATAAATATAAAATAGAGGGAGAAACGGTTAAAAATAAAAATAGATTATAGAAAAGACTAAAATACCCTTATAAACGTAATTAACGTGAATAGACAACACCTATTTACTTACAGTTCGAAATGAATCTACAATCACGATGAACAGAAATATAATTTTGATGATTGAAGAATCGAGTGTGAAAGTAGAAGAATCAACACGAAGGAAATTTATAATCAACTTAAAAAGAATAAAATATTTGCATATGTATATCGACTCTCTAATAAATTAATATTAATATTTAGAATATAAAAATAAAAGCACAAAGCGCCCATGGCCTAATGGATAAGGCGTCTGACTTCTAATCAGGCGATTGTGGGTTCGAGTCCCACTGGGCGTGATTTTATTTTATTAATTTTTTTCAGTTGGGAACGGTGAGTTCAAATTTAGTAACGAAATCGTAACGGCTGCATACATTTCATGATCCAAACGCCACATGAATTCCCAATCTCCCAATTTTTCTGTGGATTTCATTTTCATTGTATACATATTCCATTCGTTGAAGATTTCACAAAAATGTCGATCATAAATGGTGATGTCGATTCGGTGGCGAGTTCTCTGCCCAGTTCCAGAGCTGGATCGGCGCCGGGAACTCCGAGAAACAGGGTGAAGTTTTTGTGCAGTCATGGCGGCAAGATCCTCCCTCGCCCTGCCGACGGCCATCTCAAGTACGTCGGCGGTGAGACCCGTGTTATCTCTCTTCTCCGCGACATCACCTTTTCCGGTATCATTCTTTCTCTCTCCCTCTCTCTTGAATCGTTGCATTTTACACAAACTTCGATTTGGTTGTCAGATTAGGGTTTCAGTTCTTCATGTTGCAGTTTGTAAATTGTAAGATTAATCATCAACCGCTAAAGTAATCGGTTAATAATATAATTTGAGTTTAACATATTAATCGCAAATGATCACAATCGAACTTAACTGGATTGAAGAACAACATTGTTACATTAGGCTTGAATTCAACTATTGACGAATGAAATTCATGTTAAAACAAGAAATAAACGAAACTTGATCAATTCATGAACATGAATCATAGAGGAAATAATCTCGGTTTCATGTTGATTTTGCTTTAAATTTTTAATTCATTGATCCGTACCCATTGTTCAAATTGCTATTTCTGCCATCAGAGAAATAAGATTTATGGTTTTAATCAACTTATTTGGAGTATTTCATCGAAGTGCTAACTTTGTGATTCAAATTGTAGAAGTTATGAAGAAGCTTACGAGCTTGTTCGACGGTGAAATGATCCTCAAGTACCAGTTAATTCCAGAGGATCTTGATGTCTTGGTTACGGTAAAATCCGATGAAGATGTCCGCCACATGATTGAGGAATGTGATCGCCATGAATATCTAGGAGCACCAAGACTCAGAGCCTTTCTTTTCCCAGCAAACCTGATTGTTATGGTGAACAACTTCGGCATGAACGATCACCACTCTGTTGAGCAAAGATACATCAACTTCATCAATGGCATTGCTGTCCATCCATCACCAATATATAACACATTTAGACAATTTCCAGTTAATACTAGCTACACAACCTATAGCAATTCCTCTGCGTGTTCTTCACCAAGAACACCGCCCGAAACTGGTACTGCCACTAACTTCACCTCTGCCACCATGGCTGCTAATGGTATGAACACTGAATTCACCAGTAAACCTAGTGGTGGTTCATTAACCAGAAACCGTAGTTCACCTAGTTTGTGCAATCTTGGTTGCGATTCCGTAACTAACCACCAGAATGCAATTGTGGCTGCAAGTCCAAACTTGAATCAGATTCACCACCAACAGCCACCACAACCTCATCACTTCCATCCCCACCTTCACCCTCAACTGCAACCCCAACCCCACCTGTCTCCCAAACCACCGCTAGATCGCCACCCTCACAAGACACCTGGTCCAGAGCATCTTGGGAGGACAAGATCACCAGCAGGTGAATGTTACAGACACCAAATGGATTATACATCATCTCAATATTCGAGAACAAATAGAGGGGGACCTGTGTATTATCAAAGAGGTTCACCTTATGATGACTACTATGGCAACAGTAGCTATGAACGAACCCATAGTCCTCCGAGCCCTGGTGTTCTGTAGCCAAGTCCTAGCATTAGGTTAGGACGTTGATGGATTGAGGAAAAGGTTCCTTCTGCCCTATAATATTCTTCATATCATTTATGAACACAAATCTAGTTTGATATATAGGCCTGAGTTTGACTACTATTGTTAGTAATTGCCCACAATTGTAAATAGATGAACTATGGGATATGTTGTAAAGCTTGATACCAGAACTTTGATTTATGTTGTGCAGAAAAAGTATTCATCTGATATAAATAATGATATATTATGTATACATATATTGTACCCTTTACTATATACAAATATAAGATACAAATCATATATATTAAGGTCCAGTGTCTAAAGTAAAAATACCTTTATAGTAAGAGTGGGAGGTTTCAAAATGCTTAGACCGGATCTAAAATCATAAAAAAGTGTCTACAAATAGATAAATGGATGAGACATAGAGGGTTAGAGGAAAAATAACAGCACTTACGTTATTATAGAAAAAAACATGAGCACTAGATAATGGACACTGCAACTCAAGAAGAAGATTATGTAGCCAAGCTATTTCGGCAACAACATTGGCGACACCTATATATTCGACCTCTAACCTAAATCTAGATACAACATGTTAACATTTGGAGGCCAATAGGTAGATAATGTCCAAGGAAGACACAATAACCAAGTGTGGAAAGATGTGTTTCATCCCAATCAGCATCGGTGTAAGCAATCAACCAATCAATGTGGAATGGGCGTATGTAGATTCCATAAGTGGGTTTCTTATAAATACATCACGATGCGTTTAAGAGCATAAAAGTGAGGTTCATGATGATCATGCATATAAAGACAGACTTGTTGAATAGATTAAGTAATGTCTGGACGGTAAAATGTCAAATATTATAGGACCAGCAAGACTACGATAGAGGGCGAGAGGGCAAGCTCAAACACCGGAGTCCAAAAGAAGGGAGTTTTGATTTCATGTCGGTGGGAGTGTTGCAGGAATAAGAGGAGGCCATGTCAACCCTAAACAAGATATCACAAGCCAAGGACATTTGAGATAAAAACAAGCATATATGAGACTTAGTCGCAGTGATTCCAAGAAAATAGGACAATGAAAATCAATTATGGCAAAACCATGAGAAAGACAAGTGATGAGGATTATATCGTCAAACATATAAGAGCAAATAGATGGTATCAATGTCCGGGTTGGTAAATAGAGAGTGGCGAATCAGATTTTTAGCTAGTGAACCCAAGCGAGGCAACATAAACAGCAAAGTAATGATACCGTTCTCGTGGAGCTTATTTAAGGCCATAAAAAGCCTTTTTAAGCACGAAGGGTGAAAATAACCATGAGGTTGTTTGAGGAACATAAATTCGGAAAGATCACCATTAGGAAAGGCCTTTTGACATCTAGTTAATGGATGGGCATGGCTCGAGAGACACCAATGATAAAGATTGTGCGAACAATGTTGGCTTTGAAAACTGGACCGGAAGTCACATCAAAGTCCATCTCAGACTACTGCTAAAAAAACTTTAGCTACTAAATGAGCCCTGTAACGTTGCAGCTTGCCGGTCCCATCAAACTTAGGACGAAATAACCAACAACAACCAGAATCTATGGCAATTTCACGATTTGGATCACAAAGAATAGCAGCGTTGATGGTCAAATATGACAGCGACTTAAAAAAATAAATGGCAATCAATAAAACTGAAGAAGAAATCGTGATTTGGTGAGCCAAGATCTAACAAGAAAAATGAAACCCACTGTATTCTTTCACCAGAAAGGATGAATAAAGGATCACCGAAGCTATGCGACTCCTTTCGTCCACTACACGTGGACGGGCTATCCTTTTACCCGATCCTGTAGTAAACTTTTCACTCTTTAGGCCATTGTGTTGGTGGTACAAAAAGGCATTAGACTAAAAAGGCCACCTACAAAGTTATATTTTCCAGGATTTCATAATAAAACTCATTTACAAGTCGGGTCGAGAGCAAGAGTGATCAAACTGCCTATGAGAAAACGTTTCAGGGCTTTTAAAAACATATAGAGAGTTAACATTTGAAATGCTCATTTATCCCTTCATTTACTCGAACGGCATAAATATACCAAAATTAAGAGAAAATAGTGAACGAGTGCTCTACGCCAAAATCTTAGAATATTTTACAGTCATGGTTACTTATTCGAACCCAGAAAGAAAATTAAGTTAGCATTTTGAGGATATTTGTTTTAAGGGAAGTGCTCTCCAACCAATGTCTTTTCGGTAAAACCCGCCTTCCCATCTTATCTCTTCAATGGCTCGGTAAGCTCTATCTCTCGCTTCTTCAAGATTTTTTCCCTTTGCAGTGATGCCCAAAACACGACCTCCCGTTGCAATATAATTCCCTTCTGCATCAACAGCTGTCCCTGCATGAAATATTTTAACATAAGGAGCTGCTACTTCTGCTTCTTCAAGGTTCTGAATCTTGGTTCCTTTAGTGTAGCTTCCAGGGTACCCGTTGCTCGCCATTACCACCACCATCGCTGAACCAGGGGCCCACTCGAGAGTCACCGAGTTCAGTTCACCTTTACATGCAGCAAGCAGAACTTGTGCTAGATCAGACTCCAAACGAACCATCAACACCTATTTCACATACAAACACAGGAAACGTACAAGTGAGATGACTAAATCCGAGTGATTAATAAGTTGGCTGTGTCTTATCCTTAGTAACATGTAGGGGTTGCTAGATTGATGGGTCTAGCTGGTTGGATAAATAATATAGATTTTTGAATAAATGGTTTGGGCGGTTTTATACATAAGCAAACGGGTCCAAAATGACACCGTTAGGAAAAGGTATATGTTTAACTTGTGGAAATCACTCATCTTCAAGTGATATGTTTAGTTTTTATTATATAAATTCAAACTAGACGTAAAACCTAGCTTACCTGGCATTCGGGATCTCCAAAACGCACATTATACTCAATTAATTTGGGTAATCCAGATTTCTTCTCAATCATAAGCCCAGCATACAAAACTCCAACAAATTTACAACCCTCTTTTGCCATCCCTTTTACTGTGGGAAGAATTATGGAACTCATAACCGTAGAATGAAGTTGTTGAGTCAAAGCAGGTGCAGGACAGTATGCACCCATTCCACCTGTGTTTGGCCCCGTATCCCCATCACCAACCCGTTTATGGTCCTGTGCAGATTCTAGAGGCAGGGCATTCTCACCATCAACAAGAGCAAAAAACGATGCTTCTTCACCTTCCAAAAATTCTTCTACAATTATGGAAGAACCCGCCTTCCCAAATGACCCATCTACGAGAATCGAGTCCACAGCTTCGAATGCTTCCTTAAGTGTCATAGCAACAATCACTCCTTTCCCTGCAGCCAAACCGTCTGCTTTAACAACAATGGGAGCCCCTTGTTCCTTGATATACATTTTTGCAGCTGACGGGTCTGTAAATGTTTCATACTGCAAAACAAAAAAATCAGTTAATGACGATGAAAGAAATCTAAATTTCTTTTGCCCAATCTTACACGACTCGTGTTGTTCCATTACCCAACCAGGCTCTTTTTGCTACCTATAATCAAACCCATGTAAGAATGGTGAACAGTAGAAAGCTTACCTTAGCTGTTGGAATATTATATTTATCACATAAATTCTTCATGAAGCTTTTGGAACCTTCCAAAGCAGCAGCTTCTGATGAAGGACCAAAAGCATGAATGCCAGCTTTTAAAAGATCGTTTGTAAGACCTGCGACTAGAGGAGCTTCTGGACCCACCACAACAAGTCCAACTCCCCACTTACGGCAAAAAGCAATTACCGCTGAGCTGTCAAATATATCAAGATCTTCAATACAGGTAGCATCTCCCGAGTTAGAAATACCAGCATTTCCAGGGGCACAAAAGACAGCGTCACAGGATTGAGAGCGCTTTAATGCGTAACAAAGTGAATGTTCTCTTCCACCACCACCAATCACCAGCACAGAAACTCGTTCTTCTAGAATGCCAAATAAATGAGAAACAATTAGAAAATATTGAAATCAGAAGTGGTATTGCAGCTATTGTGTTTGTTACGCACCAGAAACGCCTTGATTTCTAGAAGCAGCACTGTTGAAAATGGTGTAGAATTGATAGCGGTTTAGACGGTTATAATTCTGTGAATCAGAAAATTTTGTTGATTTGAAGTTTCGGGGCTCTCGGAAGAAGATTTGAGAAATTTTATTTGGAAATTGCCGTTCACTGGATACATGCAGCTGACCGATTCTCATGGATGCCCCGAAATTATGTGAAATGCAAGCCATTTTTTTTAAGTAGCTACACCGAGGCAGGAAAATATTAGTGTCAAAGAGGATGATATACTTGCTGAAAAAAGATAAACCAATAAATAGGTGTAACAAATAGTAAACATCTGCAAGTCAAATTCCTAGTGAGATGAAGGGGTCCAAATTAATCCTGCTATAACAGGATTTTTACTGTCTCACCACAGTCAAGGAGTTGCCCGAAACAAATCTTTTCAAGCATGGAAACATCTGCAAACTGTTTAGCAACAAGGTTGAACAAGTAAACACTTTATAACCTCTAGTTTATCAGGGTACAACAATCCACAACCTTGTATACTGCATTAACATTTTGCATATCTGACAATATCGTTGAGGTCATAGTGCATTCATATTCAAGAGGAAGAGCTACACTCCAAATTTGGAACTTGGACATCAAGTTAGTAGCCACATTAAGTCAACAATGCTTAATGGTTGTATAGAACATGCAAAGTGCTCTTTTTTTGTTTGAAAAGTAACTATTTGCTAATTAGAGTTAGAAATTATTGGTTTGGTATGTTATGTGGAATAATAAGAAAACATTTTACAACATAATCTGTTGTGCACTTAAACCTTGAAAGTCAAAACCTTACACCTTACCTGAGAATTTTATTCAAGTTGAAATGATACCCATTGGATAAGAACATAAAAAAAAAAGTGTAACAAACAATAAAAGATGACAAAAACTATAATATATTTCCACGTAATTCATAAGCACCCGTTCGAAACTGCGCTAAGATCTGTAACTTGGATAACCCTTTTAAGTATAATTGCACGCACGAGGATAAACAATTACACTCGAATCCTAAAAACCGAATATCCAAGATGTTCCCACAGTGTATACCTATGCAAGACTTTAACTGCAGATATGAGGACACAGAATGTTTAACAACCAACATAAGAATCGACAAGCACGTGACTTTAAAATTGAAAAACTAACAAGAGTCATTCCATTAAGATCCATTTTCCCTCATGAAACAAATGTAATCCACCAGCAAATAAGACTGCTCTTAAATTAACACTATGTTGGATTCAAAGATAGAACGCGTGTACTACGTATGAGCTCTTGAACCTCAACAAGACTCACCGGATACATCTATAGGCGATGGCCCACAGTAGAGATGACACCTCATACCATTTGCTCTCACCGAAGCTATGCTTATTGCTTACATATACGCTATGCATATACCTAAGGTAGTACTAATGAACTACAACAGGGGCTCGGATTCTGAAGAGTTTCTGGGACAAAATGTTTGATGACTCATACTGTTATGGACAGAGACTTGTTGGGATTACGTTTATCTATTTTGACTTTAAGTCAAATTGTCTGGAAATGTAACATAAATAGCAAAATTTGCTTATAAAGGTAACTTATAAGTGCGAGAAAAGATTATAAATTTTAATTTTGCATAAAAAAGATTGTGATTTTTTGTAATGAAGAACACCTTGAACAGCAATAATTTACCAAAAACTGTCAAGAAATCACATTTAACACATACGTCTAAACAACAATACATATATAAAATTACTGAAGTAAAGCATAACGCAACTGTAAAACAAACAGAATCTGTAAAACCCTTGAAAGAATTAGAAATAAATCTGTAAATTTGGTACACTGGATAAACCTTATTGAACAATTGAAAATAAAAAAGAAGAAGAAAGAACCTGGTGTCTGCCAAGAAGGAGAGTAGAAACTGGCTTCAATGGCTGCCCAGAAGAAAAAAACGGTGAGAGAGAAATAGCGCAGACGACGAAGAGGTGTTGGCCAGCGGCGAAGGAGTAACTGACGGATGTATGTTGCCGGCGAAAAAGGCACGGCGGCGAGTTGCAGAGGACGAAGAGGTGCCGATAGTTTATAGAAGGGGAGGGGTTATAGGCTTATATAGCACACAGAAACATAAAAATTACCTCATTGGTAGAAACAATAAATAAGGGAAAGGATACGTTACCTCTTTGTTATAGCACACAGAAACATAAAAATTACCATTTGTTAGAAAAAAAAAGAGTTAATTATAAAAATGGTGTTTATGGTTATTGTGAAATGTTTAGTATAGTCTATATTTAGTTTATAGTTTTGAGGGATTAATTTTAGCTCTTGATCAATAGCATTAATGGTTTAAATTGTATTTTAAAATTTTGGACAGAGTGGTATTTTTGTAATTTTTCATAATTCACATGTGATGCTTTTACAAATCACATATGATTGTATACTGAATACATGTGATTGTATACTAAATTTTAGGACTATGTTTTTTATATGGACTATATTGAACACAACTCTATGATTATTACTGATTTTTATTTTTAGTCTTTTAACTTCAAAAATTATAAAATAGTCAATGTGGTTGTTATTTTATTTCACTTTTAGTCCTTTATACTAAGTTGACCGTTAATCAAAGAGTATTTATGGTCATTTTTCATCTTATTTTTGTTATCCAACAAGCCATTGCCTCTTTCATACCCTTCTTTCTAATTTAAATTTCTAATTACATTTAATTATATTAAATATAATATTTAGTAAAATAAAATACACAATTAGTATTATAATTATTTTTTACATCAAATTAAGATTTTAAACAATTAGTCTCTGTTCACTATATGTATCTCATGAACATAAACACAAATAGAAACCTTAATCAAGAACAAGATGGAAACCTTAATAAAAAATAAGATGAATGGCATAATAAAGAACAATTGTAGAACCAAATTTTTAATCAAGACTATTAAAATATTCACTAATCTTGACTTGTTCAAAATAAAAAGAATCAAAAACAGGATTGGTCTTCTCGATTTAGTGGTTCGATGTGTGATGGTGGCGGCTGTGGAAGTGAGCGACGGTTATGATGGTGGTTCAAATTGGTTGCTACAAATAGTGCTTCGATGTGATGATGGTGGTTTCTTTAGAATTGCAGCGGTGGTGGTGGTTTCTTCAGGTTTGCGGAGGTGGTGGTTGTTTCTTAGATCCGCGGCGGTTACCGATTCATGGGGTGATGGTGGCCGGTTTAGATCACAGTTGCTTTAGCGATGGGGTGGTCGTACAGTGGTGGTGGCCGGCAGTCAAGGGGGTGTGGTGGTGGTGGTTGGGGTAGATCAGAGAGAGAGAGAGAGGGGGTGGTGACGAGTGTAGATCGAATATATATATATATATATATATAGAGAGAGAGAGAGAGAGAGAACAACGGAGGTGGTTGAGCAATGGTGGTGGCCGGCAACCCTAGGGTGGCTATGGTGATTATTAAGGATAACTTTTAGAAAGAGAGAAAATGAATGATGGAGACTTGGAGAGTAAGGGAGATGTGTGTGTGTGTGTGAGAGAGAAAGAGAGAGAGAGAGTAGGTGATGTTTAGTAACAAGGTTAAAGAAAAAAGTTGTTTAGAAATAATTGTAATAGGTAAATTATGTTTGATAACAAGGATATATATGAAATTGATCAAAATGTCCTTTGACTAACGGTTAAAGTTCATAGCAGTTAGCCTAAAGGACCGAAAGTGAAGCAAAGTGACAACTACATTGACTATTTTCGTAATTTTTAAAATTAAATGATAAAAAGTGAAAATCAGTGAAAACCACAATGACCATTTTTATAATTAACTCTAGAAAACATAAATAAGGTAAAAGCTATACTCTACAGTACCTAAGTTATGTGCTTTAGCACTCACGTTTTTAATGAGTTAGTATTTAAATGAAAAAATTACTTTTTATTAAATATGTATGTGAGTGTAACAACACCTAACTTAGATGTCACAGAAACTCACATCCTTTTCCTAATAAATAAAGAGTACATGATACACGATTTTTACATCATTGAACACATAAAAAGACTCAATTACCCTTTATTTTAAATGATTTGTAAGAGTAACATCACCTGTATCATTTTCACACTTATAAATATTTTAAATACAAGGTATTATTTAATCATTTAAGTATTTATGAGCTTTGAAACACCTACCATAAGTATTCGTAACATCTTTTTCACTTTTTTAAGAAGAAAAGAGACGTTTTAAAATTGTTTATTAGCTTACCTTTCATCATCGTATGTTATTTTAAGTTTTACTAAAGTTGCTTCATTTATAAAGTTTTAAAAACTATGTATCTAATAATAACAAACTTGGAGACACTTGTATAGACGACGTTTAAGATTAAATACCCATTTTTATCTCGATTTTGGTTCCTGTTAATTAATTGATATTCGGTTTGAGTCGTGTTTCGACCTATTTTTTGTAAAAAAATCTAGACTGTATTTCGAGAAAAAAGGAATTTTGAGGCCAGGTTTCACATCAACCTGTTGACAAAATACATTGCATATGAAATTGACTTTAAAATACACAAGAGTCTCAAATGTTTAAAATTTAAAACACATCAATCAAATGTCCCAAATATATTAAAGTTTGAAATATTTTAAATTAATAAAATTTAATATACATAAGAGCATACGTAGCCATGACATGCATGACTATCATGACTAATTGTCATATCAGCTTTTCCAGTCTATGACTAACCCATAACTAAACAACCTTAGTCATGACATGCATTAACTAACATACACATCATCATCACTATCATTACCCGACTTACATAATATTAGTTTAAATTATGACGAGCCCAACAATAAATTGGAAATGAAGATGACGAGCTCGTTATCATCCCACTACAAGTGGTCTAAGATTCATTATACCTTAAAATTGCATAAAATACAAGCTTCTTTCACCATTTCAATTTTCAAAAACTATCTTTGATCTATAATTCTGAATCAAAATTCGATGAGAAACTGTGATACATAACAATCGAAGTTTAAAACAATAAAAACATTAATAACCTTAATGGCCGGCAAATTTGGTTCGCTTTGTTAGAATAAAAGCTCATACTATTCTTGGTGATGCCATCCGATTTTAATTTTATACGGGATTTAGTTTATTAAATTGTATTTAACTTGACATATTTTGTTATTATATGTATCTAACTTTTAAAGTTATCATTTAGTAAATTAAACTTACCGGATTTACTATTTTATTTATTGGACCTGGTATAACAGGTAAAATGTTGATGTGACATTGTTTTGGTTGACATGGTGATGACTTAGCCACTGATGTGTATTTTTCTACTTTGAAAGTAATTGAAAACAAAGAAAAATATATTGATAATAATAATAAATAAAAAAACATGTGTTGTACATCAACGCATGTTCTCGAGTTTTTAAATTAATAGAAATTTTGTCCCTCTCAACGGCTTGTTTTCAAGTTTTTAAATTAATGAAAGAAAAGACTACTGGATGGGAGAAAAGGAAATTAAAATGAAAAACTCTCCCTCCCAATCATTCCATTTTTTGAAGATTTAGAAATGAAAGAATGAAGAAATATAAAGCACAAGGGCATCTTGGTCATTTCATTTTGAGGAGAGACTAAAAGCGTAAGAGGTTTGATCATCTTGGGATCAAATCCGTAAAAATAAAAACTTAAGAAACCAAAACCGTAGAAACCATCAAACCACATAGACTAAAAATGTAATTAACTCTAGAAATTAGTCTAAGTGTGGAGGATTAAGGCAAAGTGCAACAACTGTTTTGAAGAGAAAAGCGTCAAAAGTTAACTAATGTAGATACTATACGGTCGACCGTGGATCAACCATGTGTCGATTATCGGTCTATTCTAAAAGTTAGATTCCGATTTTCACTTTCCTATAAATCCAAAGGAAAATGCCATTTACTCCCATAAATCATCCTACTTTGATTTGGCAATATTAGATTTCATATTTCTAACAATTAATAAGTGGATTATAATAAATTTTAATGTGTTTATGTAATCGTTTTATAAATAAAGTACTTTTAATATATAAAACCCGTCTAGCCCATTCATTTGTCAACTCAAATAGTGATTTTGTATTACATTGATAAACTATTTATAAAATACAATAAGTATAATAGAAACTCTGATACGAAACCCTAATGGGCCCCATCCATCTACACAATCAGGTCAGACTATCTTATATTAAACAGTATTTGTATCATTGATTAAGCATTTGAGTGTCAATAATAAGAAACAGAAATGTAAACTATGATATTATTAACAACTGAACTTAATGCTACTATATTCCTACAGCATCAAGAAGTTCAGAGTGTTGAGAAACAGAAACAAGTGAATTAGCAACAATGGCACCACTAGCAGCAACAGCAGGGACTCCAATTCCAGGAAAAGTAGAATCTCCACAGCAATAAAGCTGCGGAATTGGAGTCGGGTGTCCAGGAAACGAGTCTTTACCTGCTTGTATTGCTGGCCCGTAAGTTCCTCTATTTCTTCTCAGAAATCTTTGGTGTGTCAATGGAGTTCCAACCAACTTTACCTCGCATTTATCCCGACTGAAACCTGGACCAAGTGAACGCTCCACTGCTTTCCACATCACCTGTAATTGATTTATTTAATATATTAAAGAATGATGATTGTTTGTTACAAGATAGAACGTACGTTAGAAAATGCAATATTTCCCGTTCTATAACATTAAAATCTGACAATGGAAACAAAAGGGAAAAAAAAAGACATAAGAGGTCAAGCTGAATAGTTGTTTTCACATTTTACTTACAAAAAAGCCAAATGACAGCGTTGAATATCGATCTCTTTTGGTTAAGGATTAACATGAAAGACAAAGTGATCTCCGCAACCAAGAAAGTTGGGATCTTTTTCTTAAAGGAAAAAAACAAGCTTCTTACGGGTATTTAACAGAGGAGGTCTCTGGATGTGGATGACATAATATTTGAATTATCACAATCAGGTAATCACGACATAGAGTTTGGACGTGCTTTTTGTTGTTTGAAGTTGTAAGAGCATCTCTAAGTTATGGATCAAAAATTCACTTTTTCGGTGCAAAAAGAGTATATTCTTTGCACCAAATTTAGTTCAAGTCCAATCTATGTACCAGATTTTACACCAAATTTATTTCAACTCCTATGTATGCACCAGATTTTAATTACACCAAATTTTTCAACTAGGTAATGTAGATTTAGGCACTAACATTGTTTCAATTAAATTATTTTGTACATAGAATTAAGAACAACTTTAATTTTATATTTACTTAACTAAGAAAAAAAACTATTAGCTAACTTATTAGTAAAAATTATAAATAGATAATTAACATCTTAAAAACTAAGTACTCGTATTGAAAGTTTCGATGGGATTGTTTTGACAACATAATTGTTATAAAGTAAACTTTAATTTTTATTATGTCATTTGTGAAAATTTGGTGTGGTGAATATGTTACATCAAATTTGATGTAAAATGTTGACTAATACGATGTGATTTGAACCCACAACCAATAGATTGTAGGAAACCACTGATACTGCTAGGAGAAAGGGCTTGTTTGAGCGTTTCACAAATTCTAATTATTTAAGGAGGTAACAGTCTAACAGATAAATTGATGAAAAGGGAAATACTTATATATTGTTGAACTATTCAAGATTTAGAAATGCGAACATTTCTTTTTTAATCAAAAAAATATTTTATTTCCCTTACAAATTATTTGGAAATTTGAACTTTATGTTTACACCATTTCATCAAATTGACAAATTGTTTAGACTTCAAGTCACGTTGGCATAAAAAAAGAAGAGGAAATCGCAAACACGAGAAATTGAAATGAGAAAAGAACCAATGAATCTACCTCAGATCTCTCAGCTTTAAGTTGCTTGTATTCTGTGCTTTTACGGTCAAGGTTTTCCCAAAGTTCATATGGTTCGGTTCCTGGGGTGTAGGCATGTAAAACATGCTTTCCTGGAGGTGCTAGATCCGGACTGAGTACACTAGGCACAGATATTAACACCACATTTTGATCAGCATCAACTCCTCGGTTCCAATCATTTACAACAATGTGATGAATTCCCAAATCTTCCCGAATTCCCTAATAATTGAATATGTATATAAGGCGAATTTAGATAAAGAACCAAGTATAAGATGAAATGTTCAATTTTATAACATCTGAATACGAAATGAGATTCGCATCAGTCACGAATCACAATTATGAAACTTAAATCAGTATGCGAAGGTATTAGAATTTCATGAGAAAACTTAAAACAATATACAAATGAAAGAAAAAAAAAGAGAAAACACTGTAATGGCAGAAATAGCAAACATAAAACTCCAGTTGGATGAGTGTTGTTTCTGCTATTTGCCTATTTTTTGGGGCAAATTGCATAAAAAGGTCACAAATTTTGGCCCAATTTTGTTGAGGATAACCATTTTTCTTGCTCACAAAAACCCATTAGAAAATCAAGAATTTTGATAAAGTCCACAACCTTATAAAAGATCCAATTAAGGTAATCCGTGATCCATATTGGTTACCATGTCAAAAATGATGACATGGGTGTTGACAAATTTAACCAAGTTGATTTCTTTCTTTTCCTGTCTTTTTTTTTGGTTGACATGGAGGTGAGATTCCTGTTACCTGCTGCCAGAGCGAACACTTTCAACTATATTTTTTTGAAAGTTTTTTGAGGGTTTTCTTTCTGGTGCAAACAAAATTGGTGACCCGAAATAGAAATTGGACAAAATTTAGTTATGTAACCACCACTAAGGTGGCCTAGTGGTAAGGCGTCCTGCAGTCCTCAAAGAGGTCTCAGGTTCGAACCTCCCTAGGTAAACATCATGGGGGTGGCCAGGGAAGGGTCCGGAAACGGTCATGGGGATACCTCGGTTAGGCCACGTATATCCGAGTCAAGACTCACCCTCCACGGGTAACCTGAACAGGGAAAACCTCTCTGTTTACAAAATTTGGTTTTGTAATTAGCCTTGTTTTTCCTTTTCACTCTTTACTGCCAACTGAAACGTCGTCTTTTCGTCTTTTACTAATAAAGTACCAGGTAAGAGGAAAGGAAATGCTAATCACAAAAAGACTTCATGTCATTGAGTAAACATATTTATAAACACTCACCTCTGCATCAAAGCCCAAATGCAGATGCATAAACGACTCACATTGCTTTGTATTTTGAATCCTTTCCTCGTATGACTTTGGAACAAATTCCCTAGGTAGTAATTTTAGAGTGTCCCACATGGATGCGTTGCTTACAACAGCTTTCCTTGCACGCACAAACTGCAAAGTCACAAAAGTGTTTTTTTTAGTAAACACCAAACTAATTCTGTATGGTGGCATTTTTGTCCCATTAAATTATGAATGGGTTGATCACAGCTATGTTAAATCTGTAACAGGTCAAACCTGTAAAAAGATTGATTAAAAGGAAACTCGTCAACCATAGGTAACCTCCTAATCATTTTATTTTTTAAAAAAAGTAGATTACTACCGATATACTATAGTTCTTGTAATCATATTTGACAAAACTATACATATAAAAATTAAGAACAATACAAGACAAAAGAAGTGTTTAGGGGTCAACCCAGCCCAGCCAATTCTCCACTACAAAGAATAAAGGTTGAGTTTCAGTTACTCACTTGGCCACTTCTTAGCTTCACTCCTACTGCTCGGCCATTCTCAATGACTACATTTTCAACATGACTTCTTAAAGCGATTCGCCCACCAAATTTCTGTAATCCGCGGACAAGAGCATCAACAACTGCTCCGCTTCCCCCAAGAGGGTATTCTAAACTGCAACCTGGTTTATACCATTCGGCAAACATGTAAATCTGCGAATATGGAAATACAAGTACAACATCATTACATCAGTAGTACAAATTATTAAAGTGAAAACAAAAAAAAAGCCGCTTGTTTTCAAGAGGTAATCATTTCTCCAAAATTACCTACTTTCAAGAGGTAAGTTATCTACGATAATGCTTAACTTAAGTCTATATCAATATCAATCAAGCATACTAAACCACATCTCATTATAAATACCACTAATCAAGATTTTAGTGTTCATTGAAACGTTGCTTTTTGCCTTTTTCTAACTCTGAATCTAATTTCTTTATAAATAATTTAAAGGCTGAGCTCCAACACATAAATGCTGCAGCTGGAGTGGCAAAGGAAGTTACTTAGTACCCTTAAGGCCCTTAGTTTTAACCCCACTCCCATGTTTCTTTCTTCCTTTTTTCTCTCTGTTTTTTCTCCTTTTGTTTTTTTGTTGTTTCTTTCTCATACATGGGCGGCTTTTCCTTTTTTAATTAATTAATTTCAATATTATTATTTCTACTATTTGATTTTAATAATTCTCAGGAGCACTATTTCCAGGTAAAAATGTATGCTTTACAACCCGTCGTAACATGTGGGCAGAAAATCCTAGTGATCCCTATCTATATAATTATCTAATTATGGGTATATATTGGTACCCAATTTAACCATGAAATAACTATCATTGTCTACTATGATTATGGAAATACTATTGTTGCTTATTATACTAATTACCATAAATAACAAGACTTTAACATAAAACAAGGAAAGAAAATTCATGTTGTCATGAAAAAATGCAAAACTACAATTCACGTACCATTTCTGCTGAAAGAACACCATCAGATTTTACACCAGCAAGCAAGAAAGACAAAAGATCCACCCAGTTCCTGATGAAAGGATCTTTGAGTCCCAATGAATCAACGATTTCTGAAAAGGGTCGCAAAAGTTTTGTAGCACCAAGAGCACCTTGAGGTCCCATTTGTGCAAATGATTTTAGAAGTGAGAGGGCATATCTAGCGCCAGCAGTTGAAATAACACCCAAGTCGCCACGAATAGATAGAGGAGGCAAAGCCATTGCAGCTGCAGATAATGGAAGTATTGCGTCCTATTTTTTAATATATTTGACTAATGTTAAGCAAGATTTATTATAAAAATTTACATAAATCAGACTTTTATAAAATGAAGTGAGATGTCACTAACAAGAAGTTTTCTCCATTCAAGCACAGCTTCTGGGCCAGCATACATCTCTAAGTCCTGAAAGGTTATTGACAACAACAAGAAAAAGGGTTGAGAACATGTATCTCACTATTTATTAAGATATAAGAAAATTGCAAAACAAGAAGAATAATTTTCGTATGCAGAAATTTTGCTGATATATAACTGTAAGTTCACGCATTTAAGAAAAACATTTGAACATTACAGAATTACCTTGAAAAACTCCGTAGGACCAATACGTGACAGAAATTCCCCTTCAGGTACATAAACCATCCACGAGTCATACTTGGCACATGGAATTGACTCTCCTAATGCATCCAAAACCTTTGAACCATAAAGGGAATCAATATGAACAAATAAATATCACCAAGAGTAGTACCGTTTTTTGCATAAAGTCTGTATGTTTTGTAGTTGTGCACAACTCCACATCACCAAATTTTTTACACATCAGATGCAACATTAAGAAATGTAAAAATGTTGCTGCGTTTTGTGCAAACAAAGATGAATGGTAGCAAAGTATGCAGCCCTTTTGTTCAATTTGCTCTACTAGTTAACTGACTACTCATAAAAATAAAAAAGTAATAAAAAGAATATGATTTAAGTTAAAAAGAATATGAAAAAGATAATAAATACTTGTGCAAGGGGATTCGCCTGGAGACCTCTAGATTGAAATCCAGAAAACAGGGATGGACCGGAATCAAATTTGTAATCTTTGATCTCAAATGAATGAGCAGCACCACCAGGTAAATCATGGCTTTCCAAAACTATAACATCTTTCCCATATCTAGCTAAAAGTCCAGCACAGCATAGTCCACCAAGACCACTCCCTATGACAACAACATCTGCTTCTGCCTTGCCTGCATGTTATTTAACCATTGCGTTAAAAAGACTATTTTGCCTTTGCAATCAAGGGAAAATGCACAAGTACATAAACATTACTGTTGGGTCCAGCTACCCATTCACCAAACTTACAAGCTAAAGCGGGTATACAATTTACTATATTTAACAAATTACTAGTAATAATTGCATTCGTTAATACCTCAACACCTTAAAGGCTTAAAGGACAGAACAGAGAGACTGAGTAAGAACTACAAGTTTTGATAGCTCAACAAAGAAAATGGAGAAAGACCGCACAGATTAGATTTCATGTACCGAATTGTTTAATTGCCATTTTATTTCTTTCCCAGAGTGACATATGGCGCCAACAACTACTACAACAATCTCCTAGGTATTAAATAGAAATTTTACAGATCCTTCCAAGAGAAGTGTTCAATTAAGAACCCATTCGTAACAACACATGTTGCTGCTTGAATAATTCGTAAATAGCTATGGCGGGAGGCTGTTACGAGCAGATAGATTGCCTCCAAACTTCAAATTGATCACCCCTACCGTTATGAAATCACACACAACTTCGAACAGATAGATTGCCTCTAAACTGAAAAAGAAAATGTAGAACGATAATTTCAAAAACATACCTGAGAAGGATTTGGTTTGTGTAATTGTAGAAGAGGGAGAAGAGGAAGATGAAGCCTCCTGTGTAAGGTTTGAAGAAGAGGTTCGCGCCAAAATGGTAGAATAACGTTGTTTGGTAGCGTAGACGAATCTAGGTTTGGTGAAAGAAGGAGGAGAAGAAGTAGGTATGAAGAAGGTGGCTGCGGAAGCCGCCATTAACAGGAGGAAGAGAGATTAGCGGAGAGAATAAAGTGATGAAGGATGAATTGATGAAATGGTAGCGATCCATCATCACCATTGATGATCTTGTAGTTTGGAACTGGCCACGCAGCTCCCACCCCATCTTCTAATCTCCTGCTTGGATATTTAAGAGGTGTTTGTTTTAGCTTAATAGGTTTATTTTATCTATACTATATTAATACAGAGTTAATTATAAAATTGGTCATTTTTATATATCACTAATTTTACTTTTAGTCATTTGTTTTAAAAAGTTGCGTATTAAATCCTTTAAATGAGGATTTTGCACATTTTTAGTCATTTCCTTAAACGGACGTTAAATCTTAACGTTAGTTTAGAGATATTTTCGTCAAATCTATGTTATAAAACCAACACCCGCCTAATTAAACAACCGGCTTTGAACGTTCATCCATTGACGGAGAAGAAGAAAAATAAGGAGGCTAAGGACGACGGTTGTGTTCTATACGTGCAGAAAGGTTGCTGTAATTCGAACTTCATGGACATCCCAGAACCCCGGTCGTAAGTTCTATGCTTGTCCTCAACAGGTAACATTTAATTTTCCCCAAAATTAGGTTTTTCTTCAAACTCCATTTGTCTGAGTTTGAGCTAATATAAGTCCGATTTTCTGTTTCTTGAATTAGGGTTCGTCTTGCAAGTTTATTGGGGTGGTTTGACCCCGTTATGTGTCATCGTTCAGTTGACATTATTCCAGGGTTATTAAGGTCCAAGAACAAGACAGAAGCTGGTTTGAAAGCAAGTTTAGCACAATATAGGAGGTTGAAGGTGTATTTGTTTGTTAGTTGGATGGTATTTTTAGGGTATTTAATGTACTAGGGTGCTTGGTTATATCTTTTGTAGGACAAAATGATATGTTATGCTCCTGTTTTTTGTAAGTTATTCTCCTGAATTTATTACACAAAATCTTTACTGTTGAGAATATATGATCCCTTCTCTTTATTACCATCTATGTTACTGCAATTAGTGTGGGTGAATTAATTGGGTTACTACAGTATGTTACTTAATTGATTGGGTGGTTGGAATTGAAGTGAGTTATTTATTACCAAATCTTTACATCAAATCTTTATTACCATCATTGTTACCGTGGAGTTAAATCAATTTGGAGGTGAGTTAATTGGTGTAGGTGAGTGTTACTATAGTATTAATTGGGTAGTTGGAATTGAAGTGAATTTGGAGATTCATTTTGTGTATAAATAGCTTTGGTATGTAAATTGTAATCACATACACCTACACTACTTACACAACTTTGAAAATGGATGATGATCCTGCTGTTTGATAGATACTTCACTATTCAGTTTGAG
Source organism: Dittrichia graveolens (assembly GCA_038502395.1). NCBI lineage: Eukaryota > Viridiplantae > Streptophyta > Magnoliopsida > Asterales > Asteraceae > Dittrichia > Dittrichia graveolens. Next base: position 71,830,533 of record JARJIL010000005.1, on the reverse strand, counting down.
AAGCATATCAGGAAGAAGGTAGGCTGCTAAGTAAGCTTTTGATTGTGTTATTGGGTAAATGTATGTATATACACTCTGTGTTTTTTTGATATATTTTACAGACCATTCCTGCCTATTTCGTGAGGAGGCATTCCCTGTGGAGGTTCAGTAGGTGTCTCATTCAAGTTGGTGACTGGATGCACCCACTGAATATGCATGTCTAGGGGGACAAGAGAAGGAATCTGGAGATTACTAATCATGTTGTGATTACTGGAGATTTTATTTTAATATTTAATAAAGTTCATTTAAAAAATATAGTCATGAAATTTTAATATTTAATCACAGGTGATTCAGTATACAATCACATGTAATTTGTAAAAGCATCACATGTGAATTACAAAAAATTACGAAAATTCCACTCAGTCCAAATTTTTAAAATTTAATTTGGATCATTGATGACATTGTTCCAAAGGCTAAAATTAGTCCCTTAGGACTATGAATTAATTATGGACTATATTGAACATTATAAAGCATTTAACACTTTTGCTTAAACTCTTAAATTTTAAGTGTTTTAAAAGTACAAAATTGCCCCTACTATAAACTAAATTGAGTAACTATTAGATATAGTTAATAAGTTTTTTATATTTCATTTTAATAACTAAACTTTACACTTTACATATTTAAGAAAATCAAAGTCAATACAATGTTTTTGAAAGCCATAGCCAATACAAATTAACTTAATTATTGAAAATATTTTCATAACCTTTTTTTTAAATCATGGAGAACAGAAAAGTAAAGGAAATGAAAAAAAGATAAAGAAAATAGACATGTTCACCAAACGAAAATATTCGCTGTCATGTATTACATAAATATTATGCTCCCTACGTCTTGAAAATGAACATGTTAAGAAGTAGAAATTATTTGTTATCGCCACATTGCGCGAGTATCATGCTAGTATTTAATAATGCTTCTAATAGTATCCATCTTAGGTATTTTTATACTTATAAAGTTACAAGTTATAAATACTTTAAATAGAGGTATGTTAGTCATTTTATCATTTACTCATTTAAGTAATTGTAAGTGTGACTAGCTGCATATATTTTTTTCTCTTATTGTTCAAAGCAATTCATAACCAAAAGTTTGGTTATTATCTTTTTATTATAATATAAGTCAGTTACGATTATTGATAATTTGGTTTTTCTGTAATAAAATACGATTCTATTATTAAACTTGGTTAAATCGGTCAACTTACTATTTTATGAGATGCAGTTCGGTCTAATAATAACGGTCTTTTTAGATCAACATTACGAATATATTGTGTATCTACAAAAAAATTAGTTGCATCGGAGCTAAGGTTGTCATTCATAAAACATAATATTAGTAATTAATGACCACTTAAATTATTAAAATCTATATTATATTATGTGTATAGGATATATGTTGAAAGCAACACTTAATTTAGATGTAGGGGTGAGATCGGTTCAAAAACCGGACCGGACCGAAAAAGACCGGACCAGACCGAAACCCAAAATCTATAAAAAAACTAGGACCGAAAACCGGACCGACTAGTCCCGATCTCGGTCCGGTCAGGTCCTGTTAGTCGGTTTTTTCAGTCTATTGGTTGTTTTATACACTATATTAAACAAAACTGGACCGGACTGAAACCCGAAATCTATAAAAAACAAGGACCGAAGACCGGACCAACCAGTCCCGGCCCGGACCGGTCTCGGTCTGGCTCGGTCCGGTTCATCAGTTTTTTCGGTCTCTCGGGTCGCATGCTCACCCCTATTCAGGTGTTGTTAGTTGTCATTTGCCACTTTCAAATACCTTCTTAATGAATGGTACTTTAGTTATTCCAATATTTACCCATTAAGAAGATATATGAGTGTGGAACACTTAAGTTAAGTGTTGCTAGTAGGCTAGTAACATACATCCTTTTTCATTATATTATATATAAATATATATTATAATGTATTATATATAAATATATATTATAATGTATTATATATGTCGTTTCGGTTCGAGTCAGTTAAAGTAGTTAACTGAATCAAAAAATTTGGTTATTAAGTACACTCAAAATCCACCCCTAGATTAATCATTTGGTTACGTTGTTTCACTTAATTCAGTTATGGTTCAGTTTTCTACTCACCCCTGTTAAAAAGTGTTATTATATGTATTGTTTTTAAAAAAATACTGTTGCTTATATCCAATTTATCTTTTCAACAGTAAACCGGTAATTTCATCGAGAACCTAAAAGTTTTGACCGAAAACCATTTATAATCTCGAAAAAGTAAATTTGTTACATATAATAATAACTAAAGCAAAATTAATTATATTTTGGTACAATATACCCTTGTTATATCTATTATAACATAAAAGATATACTACAACCGTAGCTTAATATATCTTTTCTAACATTGTTAAATCTATCAATTTGAATATTATTAAATCCAAGTAAATATCAAAATTTGATATTTGTTACTTTAAAGGTTTAGTTCACAAAATGTATTTAACTTGTCAAATTTTATTATTGTATGTATTCAACTTTGAAACTTATTAATTAGTGTATTAAACTTTTGAAAGTTACTATTTAATGTATCCAAAAGCCTAGACATCAGGTTACCGACGATCTTCTAATTTTATTTTTATTATTATTATTATTATTATTATTATTATTATTATTATTATATCATTCAAGATGAAGAAGATGTTGGGGTTTGTTCGGTTTTTCAAAATATATTTTAGCAACGGAAGCATGAACAACAATTTTAAACTTTTTAAAACTCCCCACCAATGATCCATATGCAAGCCTTAAGAAACAAAACAACCATAGGGTGTTTAGAACTACAACCTTTGTAGCGTGAGTAAACCGTTGATGAAGTGGTTGATCTATGAGAAGCCAAGAGAAGACTTCCTCCAAGGTATCCACAAAATCAATGAGTCCAACACCTCCAAGATGCTAGTCTCTCCAACCCTTGAAATTCAAGCAAGCAAGCAACAACCTCTTGTTCTTCTTCTTGAACTTGCTATGTAAGTATATGAGTATGTATTCTAACACCACACTTTGTTCACTTGAAGAACACCAATACTACAAAGTAAGGATGTTTTCAAGTATCAAACACTTAGAACTTTTCTAAGAACTCAAGGAAAGGTGGTAGCATAAACTTATACACAAAAGAGCCATGCATGTACTAAATAAGATCTAGAAGTGAAGCAACAAGGGGAGGCCCCCTTTGGCTCCCATTTTCGGCCGAAAATGGGTGAGGGGGGAGGGTCCCCTCTTTTCTTCCTTCCATGCTTGTACATCTAGTCCATGCCTTGGTCCATTCCAATCAAGAAGCAATACATGGCCCCTTTGAAGGATTAATGTGTGAATTTCTAGTTTTCTTTCAATTTATATAAAAGAGTATACTAGATATGTCATACTAAGTATAAAATACATCTACATGTATTTTATATACATACTTGATTGTTACTAGTAACTCTTTACTTGTAACAAGGATATACATACATTTATATAATTGTTACTAGTAACTCTTTACTTGTAACAAATATACATTTGTACATATATATATATATATATATAATCATATGTTTATATTTATGTATTTCATATGCATTATCTTATATTAATATATAAGAGTGATATTATTATTTCACATAAATAATAATATGCAACAATGCATATATATACTTATATATATAATGAGTTGAAAACATATTTAAATCATATTCAAATATGTAATTGGTGTCCATTGATTGTAAATGTGTGACCCTATGGGTTTATTTATTATTAGTAATATCGTATTAATTTGTGTCTTGTGCACATAGAACCAACAGAAGATGTAATGAAAATCTTGAACTAAATCAAACCCTAAATCAAGAAACATGTACCATAATTGTAATTGATAGATGAAGGTGTTCGTCAAGAAGAAAGCAAACATATTTAAATGAAGATGAACATGTTCATAAAAAACCAATTATAAACCATCAAAAAACATACATTTAGACCATGAACTTTGAAAGATGAACAATGAATAAAACCCTAATTGCCATTTATGTGAAACCCAAATCTGACAGATGAACAATGAACAAAAAGCTAATCGCCATCAAACCTTAATCATGGAGAAGAACCGTTAAATCGTTGAGATGAAACCTTTAATTGCAAACCCCAAATGATGGAGATGAAATCACGTTTGAAGATGAAATCAATGAAAACCATTTCTAAAATTGATGAACTCACAAATTCTAAATGATCAATGAAGACCACTAAGTGAACAAACCCTCGTCGGAAATCAAACATAAAATCAATTCAAAATTAAAACTAAAATTTAATTGAATCTTTAAATAAAACCTTGCTATCGCAGATGAATCAAAGCCCTAAATGGACTCCTTTGAATCAAAATATGGAATATAACCCCTTCAATAAATTGTTCAAATCTTGGAATTGAAACCCTAAAACAAAAACATTTGAATAAAATCTTCCAATTTAAAATATAATTTGATATGAATCGCAGATGAAATGTTTAGATCTGGGAATAAACGATCCATGAGAAACAAACCAATCGATGTTGTTGTTATTATTAAAATCAATATTAGTTTTATTTTGAATTAATTTTAACTTGAAATTCCATGTCACCTGCCACTTCAATAGAATTGGTGCTATATCAGCATATAATTTGCTATAACAGGTTCAATACATTAAATGGTACCTTTTGAAAGTTCGTACATTAAATAGTAAGTTTCAAAGTTGGATACACACAATAGTAAAACAAGACAAGTTGAATACATTTTGTTAAAATAAACTCTACTTTAGTTATAACCTAATTACTTAGAAATAGTTACATGGTTAACAATAAACCAAGCAGTAAACTGTTTTTTAAAAATGTTAAAGGAAGTTGCAAAAGATGATATCAGTTAATTATTTGCTAGATAAGTCATTTGTAGACTAGGGTTGTGATTAGTAACGGATTATGAAGATTATAGGGGCTTGAGATTCCGGGTTTTTTTATCTCAAGTTGTAAGCCCTGTTCGGGTGTTAAATTTTGAATGAATTATAAAAATAGAATCCCTTATAATTCCCCAAAATAGAATCCCTTAAAAATATATTGTAGATTATAGAATCCCTTAACTCCAGCTCCAACTAGTTTAGCTGATAATTATTGAAAACAAAATCCACAATGATCTTCAATATAAAAAAATCTCAAATAGCATATGGGTAAGGATTAAAAATGTGATTAATATAGCTTACTGAAACATGTTTGAAATCAGCTTTTGAGATTTATATCCTTAAAAGCCAACATTTAGTACCTATTTTGAGTATAAATATTAAGAAAACTTTAATGACAATTCTGGATTCCTCAAAATGCTCCCAGTTGATAAGAAGCCTCCATCCTAAGCAAGAGTCTATTCCAGATCCAATGAATATGGTGTTCATAAGAGTCTCAAATTGAGGACCAACATGCTCCTCTGTAAGCATAGCAAAAATAACAAGATAAATATATCAACTTACTTGTATTATCATCTCAAATTGGTAAAACAATTCAGTAAAGATTGCCCAAACACACACACACACACACACACACAAACCAAGCATATAAACATTTCAAACACTACATACCAACACCAACATGATCCTTTCCTTGATAGAACAAAACTCAAACCCCACAGTTACATAACACCATAGAAACATGCTCATATCTCCCCCTCCCTCCCTCTCTCTCTCTCTCTCTCTCTCTCTCTCTCTCTCTCTCTATTCTATGTGCATATTATCAGGTGGCAACACACCAATTCAAGTTAGCTTAGTATATACATTCATTCACCCTTAAAAACCATTATAGTTAACCTATATAAATAAAAACCACCAGCCAAACCAAACCAACATCACGGCTTTGCTGGACACACAGACTCCCGATAAAAGGGACACTTATACTTTTTTTCGTTCAAGAAAAAAAAACACATCACCGCTTCTGTTTATCTTCCTGTTCCTGTTTCGTTTTCCTTTTCCTGTTCCGTTTGTAACTTGGGTAGAATTTCCGATCTACCCTTAGGGTTTCACAAATAAGCCTTCCTCTTCATATCATGATCCTTTTTTGCTTCTGCTTGGATCATGAACCTAGCAAAAAGAAAATTCCCCGGCTCCCAACTCCAATACTTTTAAAAAATCAATGTCTTCACTTAACTGCAAATTCATCAACAGAGTAGCCAGTTTGGTTTAGAAAAGAAACCATAAAATACAAAATATAAAATTATATTTTCAAGGTAGAGGAGGCAAGATAGGCAGGCTGAGGAATTATTCAAAACAGTTCATCTTTTAATATGGGGCAGTGAGAGGTTGGGTTGACTTGCAAACACTTTTCGTCCATTTCTATAAATAAAAATGCTAGTTATGATTACAAAAATAATATAATAATAATAATAAAAATAATAATCTAGTGCTTAGAATAAAACAATTATGAAGTTGTATGCACAAAGAATAAACTTTAGACACCTTCGTAGCCATTCGACCAATTTCCCTTTTAAGTTAATTATTTTGACGACCACCCAAATCGCCCTTTACTACGCAAATGGATTGGAAGTTACAACTCTACATCAGAGGTTGATACAGAACAAAATAATATACAGTTAAAACACTTTCCATTTTGGTTATCTTAGAAAATACAGCATTTTTGTAGTAAGAATCCAGTTATAGTTTATGTATTTCCCCATTAGCAGGCTATCTTGGTGATAGTGACACCATTTTGGCCCACAACATTTCTTAATTTCACTACTTAATTACTAGTCAAAGATAATCATTAATCCACATGCCAAGTCATAAATTCATTTATTATGGGACTGAGTATTAATTGCCATGTCCCTTTACAGGAAAAGATATGCCGTTCAACAGGTAGATTATTAAGCAAACCAATTTATGGTGATTTCAGTAGCTAGGATTGCTGTCAAACAAAATTTTACAGATGATATATGAAATTTTTTATAATATAAATATGAGGATTACCGTAGTGACAAGACTAAGAACCAGAGCTTGACTTCTGAACCCAGACCTGTTTCTGCATTGCGTCACATACTATAAAATTAGTCATACCATGGAATAAATTGCAATTGCAAATACAGAAAATTATTTGGCTTCGATCCAAAACACACCTCGTGAGAAGCATAGCCAGTAGAAACTCCTCTTTTCGAGGGTTTTCCATCACTTAAATTTGGAGAGCCATCTACATCCTTAGCATTTTGAGATGAGCCCCGGCGACCACCATGTTTATGGAAGCCTATATATTTATCTAAATATCATTTTCTTATCATAAAGTGTAGCTAATTATGTGTATAAGTTTCCGATTCAAATTTATATACATATAAAATTATAATATCTTTAGCTTTCACAAGGGGAACAAACCGTTATCAACTGTCAAATGACCACCACGTCCACTTCCACTAGGTTTAAAATCCCCACCCCTTGCAATTGAGACATCATAATTCACCTCTCCATGTGCTTCTGCAAAACCTAATCTAATTTCAGCATAAATCAAATGGAAAAATGTGACTAATTCTTAGAGGTGGCAATTTTGATCATTAATGGGGTCAGTATTGGATGCTCTTTAATTTCAAACAAGTTAAAACAAAAAAAAAAGTATCAGAAAAAAGGAACTCGTTGAAGGTCTCCCAACGTCTATTTTTAAATGAAGACAACCCCCACAATTGGTCGATCAGAATTTTAGATGATTGTGTTTGTGGGTCAACCTGGCTCGGCCATATCAAAGTGTATTAAACATAACCTTTACACTGTGTTCCTGGGTTATATGTGGAAAGAAAATGGAAGGATATAAAATAAACGGGAGAAAAGAAAAGAAGAGAAAGGAAAATGATTTGTCATTTGGTGTTTCCGAGTTCGAAAGAAAATGAGAGGAGAAGTGAAATTTGAAGTGTTATTTGTGTTTCCTTCCAAAATCTTTCCTACTTTGGGAGGAAAATCAGGAAAGAAAATAAGGGATGATTTTCCTTCTAAAATCTTTTCTCTTTTCTCTTAAAAATCTTGGGAACACAACTAGAGTTCATTTTCCTTCCTAAATCATTTCTTTTCTCCCCTAGTTTTAACTCGGGAACACAGTGTTAGCAACCTGCCTATCTTGCTAAGTTTACTAAATCTAATTCTTTACAAGTCTTGCGATAACATTAAATATGTAATGATCAAACCTTGTGCAGAATCCTGTGTAGATTGAGGATTAGAAGATGAAAAGGATTCATCAGAACGTTTGATAAGGGGAGTCCAAACACCACGATCAGGTCTGTCCTTGTTCCTGGTACGTTTGTCCTGCTGCTTTTCATTGTAAAAACCATGCAAATCATTATCATCTGGCAAACCGTTGGAATCCTTCAAGAGTATTGGAATATTTGAAAAAGTAGGTCGAGGTGGTCTTTTGTCCATATCCCAATTCTGTTGTTGTTCAGATTGATTTTGTTTGTTGACAAGTATGCTTTTAATTATCCTTCCACTAGCTTCCCGTTGCTGGTTCTGTTTTCGAATACCAGAGCCATGTAAAATTTTAACAGAAGATAAGTTCTGTTGTGGAGGAGTCAAGCCAGTGGTCATCTGGAATGTTTCAAAACATGTAAGGTAACCAATTTTATATGGAAAAAAGGAATATTTATTTTTCAAGACTTACATGGGGAATTTCTTTCTCCTTTCCCTTCAAGAGCAGAATTTTCTTTTTCCCAATATCAGAAGAATCTGCATAAATGCACTAGCGACATTTAGATGTTTCCATTTCCATATACTGGCAATATCCAAATGGAGCATGTGCAAATGCGTAGTTAAAATCCCATATGTATATAATGCGTATAGTGTACATATATGTAGGGAATATTGGTAGAACTGTAAGAACAAATCAAAATTTACAATTCAAATCATGTTAACCAACAAGTTCACAAACGCACTATTATCTACATCTCCATTGAAGTGTTTGAAAGAATTTTTGAAGCATAAATGTAGAGGAGGGTTCAAATATTGGTAGAACTCTAAGACCCAGATTGTTGAGTTCGAATCATTTAAACAATTCACAAGTGCACCAGTTATATCATTATATATATCTCCATTGAAGAGTTTGAAAGGATTTCTGAAGCATTCCTTGAAAAAAGTGGACAGATTCAGATTTTCATATCTGCACATCTAGATGCACAAAAATAGAGCTGTGAATATGTCAACTTTAATGCTTCAAAATTTTATTCAACACTTCAATGGAGATATATAATTGTGAATTTCGCAAATTAAAATGATCCGAACTTTTCGAGTATATGATTAGGGCATGAAAGTAAATACATACCCCTTCCTTCCTCCAGTGTCATACTTCCAGATGAACCAACAATATTTTCAGAAAGTTGTTGATCATCACGTCTATGGATCTGAACATAAGTTGACTTTTCTTTACTACTTCTGCCTTTCCCAGTATCCCTAGGGACATACTGCCAATGAGAAAAAAGAAGTCAAGATATTAAATAAGTCAAAAGTCAAAACATACCAATTTGGGGTCTTGTATCAGGAAAACAACTTAGCAGTCTCACATATATAGGTAATTGATTATAGGTTCATCTTTTGAGAGTTTATAAAAAAACATACCATGGTGGTTGAAGCCCTCCTCCTTTCAGAACCACGTTTCAGTGCAGCAGAAGTTGAACTTGAAGAGGGTGCACCACTAGCCCTTCTCGCCAATTTCCCATTAGGCAAGGACCTCTGGCAATGTGACACAATAAATTTCATAGTGATGGTAACAATTACTATAATAACTTGACACTAAAAAGTAAAATCATGAAGTAGCAAGAAACTGCAAGATATTACAAAGGGAAAGATACAGGAAAGGAAAACTAGAGAAAGAAGTTATGACATTCGGCCCTTGTATCAATCTGAGTCGGATATTTAATTATTCCTTCTACCCCCCAAAAAAGCAATTTATTTCCTATTTCAGAACCAATAGAATCCCTACTTTCAGTTGTTCAAGCTATAAGATCTTATAAGTGGATAAATTATATCGGATATTAAAGGAATATAGATCCTACCCGAGGTCCACCCTTGGCAGCTCTTTTCTGGCGAACAAAATCCATTAAAGGAGTAACTATAGGGGCTTCCTTAGCAGTACCTTAAAAAACCAATGTCAAGAAATAAAGAGGGGAAAGAGGAAGAGGGGAGGGGGTACATTAAAAAAATTTCCATGTTAAATTGCATGTAATAATAAATAATTCTTTCCAGCTTTAAATAACAAGTTTATTTCCATTTAGGACTAACCAGCTCGCTCAGCTTCCTTTCTTTCCAATTGTATCTCAGCACTAGGAAGATTCTCGACAGGCTTTGCAAGTAATTCGAGGAATTCAAGATATTGAGGATCTACAAATACATCAGCTATTTAGTTTCAAAGATCAATTACATGAATATGTATAAGGCAATATTTAGCATACCCTTGTCTATGGTCCCTTCACGTCCATCTCTCTTAGACCATTGCTTTGGAACACGCTGTGAAGGTGCATATTCTACAATAGTTTTGTATTGGGCACCTGAGACAAGGTAATAAGATAAGCCCTGATCCTTTGTTATGTATCAAAACTTTAAGTGAATAAATAATTATAAAAGAAATTTTAAATGGGATGGATTGTGATTTCATTTGAACCCTTATACATAGATTCTTAGTATTACCCTTCTCGTTAACAAACACATGTTTGTCAAAGAACTCTGCAAACTCAATAACATCCTCTGGTTGCTTGAAGTCGATGTAGGCTCTGGAATAGGATTGAGACTTCAGACTGCAAACATGTTCAATGAAAATTGTTTAAAACGTATGCCAAAAAGAGACTTTTAACAAATATATGGAACATCTGGAGGTAATTCTATGTTCTGATTCAAGTAAGAAAATTGCTAGAAGATTTATTCTTCTCATTATTACAACTTAAACCAAATTGTTTTGACCATTATGGCATGATAATATGATATCATACACATTTCGCCAAAAGATGCATTTTTTCATCCTGAAATGGAAGTCCAAGTGACCACGTATACGGTCACATACACTCATTTTCCACAAGAACGTGTTCTTCAGGAGGTTTCAAGAAAAATTAGAAATGGCGTTAGCTAGATTGTCCTTTCAAAATAATTATGGTTGATGATGATGATTCTTGTTACACGTAATTTAAGATCACTTCATGACTTAGGTTTCCGTTCCCATGATGCCTCAACTGAGATGTTAACTAGGACAGAACTGTCACAATGGTAAAAAAAACTTAAGTCAACACACTCCTTAAATATTCTTTACAATGTTTTATGATCAATTTATGATATAAAGTCTATGTAAACCATGGCTCTGCGTGTAATTTAAAGTCACTTTATGGTATAACTGTCAATTTAGACCATGGCTCATAGACAGATATAACATTTACCCAAGTATCAAGGTACAACAACAATGGTGACAGGTGTTATCTTCAAGGACAAAATATCACAACAACAAGGGGAAGTCAGTTAAGATAATCCTTTCAAAATTGTTGATGATGTTCTATGCCGTCTTGCTATATAGTTTAAGATCACTTTAAGATCCAAGAATCCATTCAAACTGTCTCTCTTGTGATGCCATTTGCCAAACATGAACAGCGCCAACAAAATTTAGAGATCTTGTTAACCACAACGAGATAATCACGAGACCTTGAAAAAAGTTCATAAAAAATATGGATGAATTCAAAGATTTTATTCCCCAATAGATTTTGAAATTCTTTCGATCTTATGGATATTATATTCTGCAACCGCCGACATGTCAAAATTATATATGATAATATGCCCCCTATTGTTAATACCGGTAAATAGCGACGCTATCGCAACACCTCGAGCTCGCTATCATACAAATAGCAGTAAATAGCGTCCAGTAGGTTTTTTTTTTCTTTTTTTGAGTTTGGTAATAGTCATGAGTTATTTTCTTTTAATTGGTATATAGTTTTGACTTTTAAGGTAATATACTAATATTTATAATAGTGTAAGACTTTTAAGGTAATATACTGATAAATAAATATATAATTTCTCTTTTTGAAGCCGATCACTAAATAAGAACTATTCGCTATATAGCATATTGGTAGCTCATCGCTATTTACCACTATTCGCAATTGACAACTATGAATTAGCCTCACATGCTCCTTTGAAGATATTGATGGGGTTCCTTTATGTTATGCTATGTATGATTTATTTATAGTTCGTTATCTAGTGCTCAACAAGGCAATTAAGGATAAGGAATAACAACCACAATTCAAGGATGCAGTAGACCAGATTCCTATATTAGCAACAACAAAGAAAAAAATCAGTGCCCCAGTCAAGTTCACGCACACTAATTTACCATTCCCGTGCTATAAAATCTTTCATTACCAACCCAAACCCTGAAACTTCCAGACTTTCAAAAGGCGTTCAAGGCAAGCAGTTTGAAGAAATAACCTTCTTGGTTCAAAACACATTCAAACACTCTGTAAAAACCCTAAGCGCGTGCATGTTTGTTTCTTTAAAAAACCAACAGCAAAGTAGCAAACTGATAGCCAAACCCCAAAATCACCCTGATACCTAGAAGAACGGGTGTATTTTGAAAGGTAAGCAATTCAGCTGCATCCATTCATCCATCAAAGTTTTATTTACAAATAATAGCACTTAATTGAATCTCAAAGCACGTAAAACCCTAACCTATTCTTGCCGGAACGAAAAGAGAACCAGTTGTAACGACCGGAAAAACGAGTGTCGATTTGCTCCATAAGCACTGACTGAGAAATATTATGCGGCAAATGCCGAAGCACGACCTTCGTTCGATCCAACGAACCCTTCATTCGTCTTATAAACTTTTTTTTTCCAGAAGTAGAAAAAAAACCAAACCCTAAAAATTCAAATTGACCGCAGAAAGAAAAATGCTAGTCACCAAAATTCTCTGCAAATTACATCTTCCCGGAGGCTTCTGTTAGCAGCGATCGAAGAATCTTAACTCTCTGCCCTAATTATTCAATTTTGATCCGGAACAACTGCCATAGGCATGCAAATTACATCAAATAAGAGAAGATTGATGGCAAGACAAGATTGAGGAAACTGAAGTTTTGTAAGTTGATTGTGATGAAGTGTGATCGAGTATTGTGGATGGTTTTGATGTGCATATTGTGAAGAATTTGCAGAAGGAAAGAAAGAAGGAAGGAAAGAAAGGCAACAACCCCCAATTTCCCGAATACGACTTGAAACCTTATACGTTTTCTTTGGGTGTTCAATTTGGGGTTAAAAGACTATAAAAAAAAGAAAAAAAAGTTAATATTTGTTTGTTAAAGATCAACTAAATTAGGGCTATTTTTAATGGTAAAGTTTATAAAAAAGTTTTCTTTCCTTGCAAGGATCATTTCAAAATGTCTTTTGAAAAAGATTTTTCTAAGTTTGAATCAAGAGTATTTGTAGTCATTATTCTGTTACTCGGTATCATACGTCATGCTAGTTTCATGTTTTCATCACATAACAGGTTACTCGGCTCGTGGGATAAATTCTGACACACCATTGGGCCATGTTATGTCGGTTTTTTCTTTTCTCGCACTAGTTATCACTTAAGCATCACATTGAACATTTACTCCATCACATTACACATTTTAAAAAAAATCGATAACACAGAGTGACCACCTACACGTCAGCCCACTTCTGGTAGCAATAGGTGATGATAAATAATTATTATATAACTCTCTAACCTTCCAAGATTTTATTATTTACTTTTGATGTCACGCGCTATTTTTTCTTACTTAAGTCGAAAATCCGTATAAAGTTTATAATGCAAATCTTATTTTCAGCTCTAATTATAACTTTTTTAACTTGAACACATAAAGAATTAATGCAAAAATTATTATTACTTTTTTCTATTAGGATGATCTAAGTTAAAGTATTTAAGCCGTTAAAAATCTTCTTTTAAGAAAATCATTTTTTAAAAAACTTATTGTAATATTAAATAGTTTTTAAAAACCCCTCTTTAGAGGTGCTAAAGCCAAATGATATATTTGTCACAATATTTAACAACTTTGAGATGAAACCTCAAAAAAGAAAACTTATGAACTACTAATTGGATACAACTATGATAAATGCAAATAAAGAACATATTGAAGTCAAAAGTCGCAATGATGAAATAGGATCATATAGGCATCACTTGAACTTAGACCAACATAATCTTCACTCTCTAATTAGAAGGGTTCCTACCTAATGTTGCCCTATCTTTTAGAAAAGCTTCAAACTTGGTTTCTTTCTACTTTTTCAACGACTATTAATACCAACAAAATGACTTATTTTTTTCACATAATCTCTCTTCGCCTTTTCGTTCTTACCATTAGCTTTCCTAACATCATTTGCAATCATACCATTCATATGATTCAACATTAATAAGTTGATTAATGAAGCCTAATATTTATGTCTTTAAAAAAAGAAACTAAATGCACAGTTACTAATAAGTTTAACATTTAGATTCCCAGGTATACACTGCAACCATATTATTTATTGTATCTTTCACCATCCTTATACGGTTATGTCATTCGCTACCGGTGAAATATATACCTTTCAACTCCTTAGCTTGCACTTACAACTTGAGGTTATTTGCATAAATTCCAACAATATTCGTTATTTGCTATCGATAGAATATCTTAAACTCGCATTAGTAATTCGTCTAACGAAAATCAAATATATATTATCTTCAACTCACATTGACGAATTTCCAAATGATCATGGATGTATATGTAGAGATTTATATTTCAAAGTTAAAATGGTATACAAGTAAGGTTTTAACATATTGACTTTCTTGACATGGTCAGAGGTGCAATTATCAAAGTTGCTTCTTGGCAAGTGTATAATTTCATGACATTACATTACAAAATAGCAATCATTTGTCAAAGTTTTTAAACAAGGAAACTTCATAAAATAGTAATCAGGTTTGAAAACTGTTTCACCAAAGTCACTCTATACTTTATTTTACATTGTGAAATAACTAAAAACTTATGAGTAATCTTGATAAAACGGTTTTCAAACTTTGTTACTATTATATGAAATAAACCTTTTTTAACTAAGTTCAAATTAAACTTACAAAAAAGATTTTACCTAGTTGTCAAAATCATCTTTAATAAGGCAAAGATATTTCACATAATACCTTAACAACCCTCTGCACATTTTGCTTAGAATTGAATTTTTCAACAGTAGTTGTCCACATGCTTGAAGTAATGCCTTTATTATGTAATGCTAATTAGGTGGAAGGGTGTCTTTCTTTTTCTTTTTTTCATTCTAATGATGTAGGAGTGGTCACTTCTATCATCGCATCAATCATATTGTCACGTGCTCTTGTCTGCATTAATTTCCACCACTCAACCCATATAACGATCGCTCATTACTATATAAAACTCTGAAACTCATCTGCCACGTAACCCACAATCTAAAAGTAACAAAAAAACCATTTTTGTCACCATGTCGACTTGCTAGCATAACCACCCCGCATGGTCATTGACCATGCACACAATGACCACACCCACTCCCTTCACACATAAGGGATAACACTAAAGAGGTGATATGTTAAGTATCCTTGAGAGTGCCAACACACCATTTTCTTTGTAAAATAATATTTTATTTAAAGCACAATTGATCATGTATGTGTAACTCTTTATAACAGTGTTTCCCAAAATTGGTACACTTTGTATTATATTTTCAAACTTATAATTGATTAACAAAGATAATACAAAATTAAGATGACTTTAACTTTTGTTGATAAAGCTGCAGTTGATTTTGTTAAGTAACGTCCCACATCAGACAGAAAGTGACATTGTAATCTGCTTAATAAGGGTCATGGACTACTCCTCTCATAACCAATTGATTTTGAGTTAAAACCCCCAAACTTTCATTTTCACTCGATATAAGTTGAAGGTCTTTAAGAAGCAGTCTCTTACCACATGTTGAAACACGACTGGCTACAGCTTACTCCATACCCGGCTTAGGTTAGATCAGATAATGTTGTTATTGTTGTTTAAATTATTTAAAAATTGGAGAAATTATTGTTTATAATCTCTTCATAAAATTAGTCTTGCTAGACGAAAATTAATAACAAGCTGTCTTAAATGTAATATTTTTTTAAAAAAAAGCTGCATAAAATGTAATATAAAAAAGTTAAAACAAGTCCATAAAAATCTCTAGAGTTGCATGGACCGTGAAGGTAGAAAGCTAGAATTGTACAAAATGGTAGATATGCTGATATAAAAGTCCAAGAAACTTTAGAAAGATCAATGGTTTAAAGAAAAAGGAACTCTACTCTGGTTCCTACTGATTCGGGTGTACTTGGTCAAACACACCCGCATCACCCAACTTGGTGTGCGTGTGGGTGTGTTTTGTATCCATTGATGCTTATAAGATGCATCAACTAATGCCAAATGGCATATTGAGGGAGGAAAGTCCTACCACGAGCCCAAACACGCCTCCTTTTTAACATGAACACAATCAAACAAGTATGCATGTCGGCATGTTTTGAATCCATAGTTCATACCATCATTAAAGAGGCACGGCAAACACTAGACAACCTACCTATAAAAGTCGATGATTTCCTAAGTGTCCTTAGAGTATCTTAAAGAAGATATAACACTACCCAAACTTGATGATTCTTCAAGTGCCCTTTATGAGCATCTTAAAGGAAGATATAACATTACTCTATAAGGTAGGACGGGGAGATTTGAAAGTAAGACGGCGCTGAATTGGATGACAATATGGATCTACATAACCACCCACTAGCTTCTGATATTACATTTCGATTGCATGAATTAAATTTACAAGCCTTTATCGACTTCAATATTGCAATGTCGCAATATTTCACACAAAACAATGATCTTTCCCTATAAAAACCGACATGATGAGAAAGAATATGTCAAAGATGGAGAAAGAAAGTGAAAAAGAGAAGTTTAGAATTTTGTGTCTTGGTCATATCAATACAGATTTTAGTAAGAAGATTCACATCTCACCATGTATGGCACTGGCATGGCATCTCTACATCTTCTGCTCATATTCTACTTTTTGGCTACTGGAACTCGTTTTCCAATCCAGAATCGCCATTTACAACTGTGTTGAACCAGATAATAATAGAGTTATTTCATGCTTATGAAATTGTAATAAGGAAATAAATTTTCTAGGTCAAAAGTATCAAGATTGTGTATAGTAGTTCTTACATCAATATTTTGTATTATTCATGACAGGAAACGATCGTGGATGCGTTATGCTAGAGCTAAATAACTTCCTAATAGTCTAAGTTTTTTCTTCTTACTTTTTTGCATTATTAAAAACATTTCGTAACAAACAAGTACGATGGTAGCAATATATACCAAAATAACAGATAGATTTATTAAGGAGATTACATAACGAAAAGAATCCCATTTGACAATTCCTGCTTGGCTACGTCAACAAATTCTCTCCAGCGTAAATGATCATTAATTCATTATTTAGTGACATTAGAGAATCGTCTATAAAGGTCATTATACATAACCAAGGAAGTATATTCTCCCTCAAAATGCATATTGATTTTTAAACTTAAAAGGACAACAAATAATATACAATCTGGCTGTAAGTGTCACTTGTATTCCCATATTAGAACTTTTGTTTAATAACAATATATGTTCAATAAACACTCCTAACAACAAGCATAAACACGAATGACTTGATCCCACATGCCATATTTTACTTATTCTCCTTCATTCTCATAAAACATGCTTAGTAACACATTAAACTTTAAAGATATAACAGCATTGTCTAAGATCATGTTTGGTGCATCGACCATATACCCTCAATATATATAACAAGAAAATATTTTTGAAGCAGGTAACCTTTTATCTAAATGCATTAATATTACCATCTTAAGTTTGAGTTTAGCTCTTACTAATAGACGAAAGTAATTAAATTACCAACTTAGTTACAAAATACGAAAATTTGTTATGAAATATGGAGTACATATCAGT
Organism: Dittrichia graveolens; assembly: GCA_038502395.1. NCBI lineage: Eukaryota > Viridiplantae > Streptophyta > Magnoliopsida > Asterales > Asteraceae > Dittrichia > Dittrichia graveolens. Next base: position 71,812,569 of record JARJIL010000005.1, on the reverse strand, counting down.
AAGGAACCTACCTTCATCATATAAACCAGCTCAGTCCCGAAGACCAAGTTCAAGCTCAAGCTCATCATCTTCTTCAAACAGCTTTAACAGACGAGCATACTGCTCTTCACGTTTCTTCTTTTGCCATAGTTTGAAAAGGAAAAATGATAAACCCACAACTGCTGCAACTGCGATGCATAATATGAGCACCGTAGATCCACTCATGCTACTTGAAGAAGAATGAGCATCAGTTTTCGTCTCTTTTTGGGACTTTGAATCATCTGAAAAGCCTGAGAGAATATAACATAAAAAGAGAATTATTGAACTTGAGAATGCTAAATCAAATCCTGGCAAACAAGGAAACAATAGGCACAATAAGTTAGCTCGACTCATCAGACAAGAGAATGCTTGCACATACGTTTTCGTAAGCAAAAAAAAAAACCTTCAACTTCTAAGTTGGGGCAGCAAACTTGAAATGCTTTTATCCAAAACTACTAAACTAGACAAGTTAGACTGAATACAAAGGTTATATACACAATTACCAAACTACTTAAAAGTGAGATACGGATATAGAAAGATAAAGAGGGACAGAGAGAAATATGGAGACATTAAAAAACTTATTGAATGTTACTTGGATGTTTTTCTTACAGATCTTCTTCAATAATCACAACCACCTTCAAAATCTTTTATATCAACCATGAATACTTGCTACCACAACTCGTTCCTAAAGTGTGACATGAAAAACACATGTATATTGACAAAAATCTTAACGGTACAGAAACTCTGCTTCTATGACCAGAATACCACAGGAACTAGGAGATCATATCACAGTCATTTCCACACCGTTTTTCACTACATTCTTTAAATCTTGGTTAGCTCATAATCTAAGGGCAGCATCAAAACAAACACAGAAGGATCAAAATATGAAAAAAGCTACGCAAGCCATGCTTCAATTGACTCCTTTTTCGTTCCGCTTTCCATTTTCCTCAACACAAACCTTTTCCCCTTTCATTTGTTCCTAAAGCTAAAGAAACCTAATGACTTACAGAACGCAGAAAAACAACATAGATCAAGACCGACTCAGATACAATTCAGTTGTTTTTAATACATACTCAATAAAGGTGTAATTCAAAATGAACCCTAGAAGTCACATCACATCACAATTTAGAACAACACACGATCACACGTACATGAAAGCAAATCGATACATATGGCATCAGAAACATCGCCTATAGTTATTAAACACGAACATCGACCGATTAACAAATGTCAACCTTAAACTAACATCAAACAACGATGATTTCTAGACAAATCAGAGGGATTTAAGGATTAAACGGAATTGAGAAACGAACCTGAGAGAAATTGAACAGAAATTAAGGACAGTAACAATAAGAACGCTAACGATCTCCGATGTGAGATCTCAGACATTTTTCTAATCTCTTCTTGTCCTTGCTCTCTGTCTCTGCTTCTCTCTAGCTTTTCTCCGTCTTCTGCGTGTGAAAATGTCGATGCAAAATTACGCCATCGTGATACGAAAATGACATATAAACCCCCTCATTTTTGCACACGTTACAAAAGCACCCCCTCTTATTATCTCTTTCAAAATTTGTTTGTTAAGGCTAAGTTTAATCTGGCCAACCATCTTGGACGAAACTGTTTAATAAAGTTTTTTTTTATATATATTTTTAGATTATAAAATTTTATATAAAATATTATATTTTATTATTCTAAGTACATATTAAAGACGTCATTGTATATACTAGACATGATGTGTTGAATTTTTCACACATCTAATATCACCTAACTTAGATTGTGTTGTATTTACATATCACTTACATGAAAGATATTTACGTCATTTAACTGGTTTGATATTTCGAGGAAAAAGGTACATTTTCCCAGGGGTATAATCCATCCTTCATATGTTTGTTTTGGAAAGTAAAAGATCCCCTTACTCTAAGGGGCTTTCGTCCTATTAGTCTCATAGAGTGTGTGTACAAGATTGTTGCCAAATTACTTGTACTCTCAAAAAGGTTGTTGGTAGTGTCGTTAGCTCTGAGCAATCGGCCTATGTTGAAGGGAGGCAAACTCTTGATGAACCTTTAATGCTAAATGAAATTTGTAGTTGGGCAAAAAGAACTAAAATCAAACTTTCCTTTTTCAAAGTTGATTTTGAGAAGGCGTTTGATTCTATTAGCCGATGTTATTTCGATTCCATCCTAGAGCAAATTAATTTTGGGAGGAAATTGTAACACCCCAAATTTTATTAAAAGTTATAAAAATGAGTTGTTGAGTAAAAGTAGAGGAAAATGAATAAAAGCCATAAATTATTAAATGGTTTGAAATAATGATTTCAAATATATCTCCTTGAGATTTATGAATAGCGTATGAATGAGTTATAAGTCGGATAGGGGAGCGGGATACACGCTAAAAGAGCCAACCGACCCAAGGGTCGGCAGCCCCTTTCTTCCCTTTGTTTCTTGACTCTTCTCCTTGTTTCATCTTCTTCCTTAGTTCTTAAAACACACACACATACACCTTTAACCTCAAGAAGTAACTTGGATTTTGGATTGGAGATTAGAGAATAACATCAATCATTTAGAAATCAAGAATTAATCAAGTAAGTGTTCTTATTCTTGAAGCTTTGAACAAATGGGTTAAATGAGTTCTTGAATCAAATCTTTGTAATTTGATGTTTCAGATGAGTTATATGGATGTTAGTAACAATGTTTTGATGCCAAATGACCTTAGAAAACATTAGAAATTGATTTGGAGCAGACTTGAGTTGATTTGAGTTTAATTTGGTAAAAACAGGGCTGTTTTCAAACTGATACAGACTTAAGGGTGTTTCATACATGTAACACCGTGCTTTTGAGAACCAAATTTTTATTTTTAAAATAAAATTTAAGTTTTCAAACCGCGTGGGTTTGACTGTAAATAGAATATTTAAACCTGTCTTATAAATTAAAAAGTGCAGCGGAATTAAAAACACGTGGCAAACTGTATAAACAGTCAAAACGTTGCCACATACGACATTTGGTGTTACGGACACATAACCGGCCGACCATTATCTTTAAACAAACTTAAACATATTATAACAGAGTTAAACAAAATCCAGTGTTCCTCCTAAAAACATGCAACTACCCGCAGGCACCCGAGCTCACAGCCTAAGGAACACCTGCACATGTGGAGAGTAGTATCTGTTAGCTATAATAGCTAGTGAGTACGCGATAGCATGCAATCAATATAAACATACCACATATCATCAATCATGCCCAAATAATTCTATCCTAGCATCTCGCGATGAGCTGGCGTAGTCAGGAGGTAGCATATCTCGCAGGGTAGCGAACCCGGCTCAATGCACCAAACTGGGGTACCAGACACATCAACCGCTCCGGTGGGGGAGCTGTTAAGCGTCCACCGTTGCGTTTTGGAATCAACCAATTCCTCTGTTGTACAGCCGCAGCTATACCTGAAAAGGACAGCTTTGTCCAGGGCAAACCTTGCCCAAGAGGTAGGACAGCTTTGTCCGGGGCAAACCTTGCCCAACAGGTAGGACAGCTTTGTCCGGGCAAACCTTGCCCAATCACAAACACATAATCCGATTCAACCGAATCATCAATCAATCAATAATCATGTCCATATAACATACACCTAAACAGATGCATATTATTTATACCAATCAAATATCTAGCATCATCATGCCATTCATTCTTTACCTCATTGCGCGCACGCAATAATGTGTATATATATCTATCATCATAACATACACCTAATCAAGTGCATACTATTATGTATATCAATAAGTTAATCCTAGCATCATCATGCTATACAATCTACACTTAAACAAGTGCGTATCATACTGTGTCAACATGTTAAGTCTAGCATCGTCATGCTTTACAAACTACACTTAATCAAGTGCGTATAATATCCTGATAATCATTTATCATACATACTACAAGGTATACAACCTTTCAACAACATATTCAAACACTTAATCAATTGCTTACAAGTCCGGGTATTCAATTCAATTCATTGTTAATATATGTTATAGATATATTAATCGTTATGTTTTCAGGCACTCACCTGTTAGGCTAGAATAAGCAAAGACCTTGCTTTGGCGCTCACGGATTGTCAATTCAACCTATAATACCAAGACTTACGCATCAATCATTTAAACACGCAAGGAACGTCTAGGATACTTGAAACAATACCCTAATGGTGTTTTTAAACCATTTATTAACTAACTATAGCAGTCCAAGCAACAACACGTGAACACGTAGCACAAAACAACAAAGAAAGTTGTGTGCAGGGGTGTCGCGCCGCGACACAGCCTTGTCGCGCCGCGACCAGTGTGCAGCAGCTGCAACAAGTGTTGTTTTGTGCACAACAAGCCCAATTTAGCTCATTTCAATTCCAAATCAATTTTGGTAAAATTCTAGTGTTTCATAGGACCATTTGACACTTGTGGAAGCTTTCTAACATCAAAAACTCCTATCCAATTAATTCATACGAAAATCCCATTTAAATGGACAAAGACGTGCGCATAATGGCCAAAACTTGGTGTAGACCAATTCCAACACTTGAAAAACACCATATACACCTAATATGATGTATTGAAGGTGTTGCAACTGACCAAAACCTTTAAACTCCTTGTTTGGTATCATTTTCCAATTTCTTGCCTATTTAAGGCCTATTTTTCACTATTTTAGCCAATTCAAGCAAAACAACCATTCCAATTCAAAACCAATGTTCTAATCAATTCATATAAGTCATATGAACCTATTAGAACCTTAAAAATCAGTTCTTGATGTGTAAAAACAGATTTAGGCCATTTTGACCCATTTAGGCTAAATATTGGATTTGTGCAAAAAACACCACTTCTAATGCACCAATTGAGTTCTAATCAATCCTAACAAGTTATAGGATCATTTAGAACACTAAATTTCAGTTCTTGAAGGTCAAAATCAGTTTGACCCGTATTTGACCAATTTTGACCCATTTGAGCCAAAATTCAAAACTCATCAAGAACACTACTTTAATTCATGGAATTGATTCCTATACACTTATAAATGATATTAGAACCTATTTCAATCATAAATTTCAGTTCTTGATTGCTAAATCAAAGAACCCACTTGAAACCTAAAATTTCAAGTCTTGAAAGATCAAAATCAAGAACAAGGATGAATTGGAACTTACAATGATCAAAGGATGATTAGGAACTACTTGTAAGACCAATTAGAAGCTTAATTCTCTGCTGAAACAAAGGTTTGTGAGTTTTCTTTCAAAAACCCAAATTCAAGAATATGAAGAAAAAGCCATGAATGAAGCTTACAAGGTTATAGATGAAGAAGATGATGTTCTTGGACAGATTAGGACTTGAATTTGTGGCTGGAACTTGAACTTGAATGATTAATCTTGATTTCTCCTTTGAGTTCTTCTTCTTGAATTTGCAAAGGCAGAGAAATGGTGATGAGTGTGTGTGTATACGTATGTGTGTGTAGTCTGTGTATTCAAAAAGCCCAAAACCGAATTGTGGGTATTATTATCCACAAGTGGGTATTTTGTTCCCTTTTTCAACTTACAACTCATCTCCCGTTTAACCGTTTCAACTAACGAGGATATTTCTAGAATCCTCGTTTGAAACCGTTCGATATTTTATAACCTTTATCTATTTTTATTAATATTTTTAATAACCCATTTATCTATTATTTTCATATTTTATATCATTTTCTAAAATATATATTTTATTTAATTCAATTAAATACTCGACGTATCACGATCGCACACGTTTAGGCCCATTTTGAGGATGTTACAATACAGCTGTAGGAGGTGTTTCCTATGGTTATAGGAGTGTTTTCCGTCCTACGAGGACATTCTACGGCCATAGGTTGTTGCTGCAGCGCACCTTAATCTTTGAAAAATCATATAAAATCAATCGTAAACTCCATTTTAGGCGTATAACCTGTCATTTTTAAGCTATAAGAGTCTACTTTCTTAATAATATAATTTCAAGGACTGATGTCAAAGTGATTTGAATAAGATTTATAGTTTAGTGACGTGTAGTCACGGTTTAGACACCAAACGGGGTGTATGAGGTGTTTAACTATATACCTAGTATATTGAGCTCATGTTGAAGCTCTTAAATGGTATCTAAGCATAAGTTGTGGTATTTAGGTACTACTTGACCTTATTAGCATCCCATTGTGTAGATTGACGACTGAATCGTGCTAATCATAATTGCTTGTTCCCGAGGTGAGTACCTCAACCTAGTACTTAGAGATATTAATTACATGTAATTGTACGTATTCAATACTAGCTAGAGTGAGATTTATTGCGTGATTGTTATAATCTGTTGATATCAAGAGAATTATTATTAACTATTTGTTAAAGAGTATGTGGATGAATACAAAGTGGACAAAGATGAGTATAATTGTAATTAAGAGACGTGAGACAAAGATATATGTTTATGACTAAGGACGGATTATTCTAGTATTATACTAAATGACGAGAGAGGAGTATGAATATAAGAAGCGAAAACTAGACAAATAAAGAGAAAAAAGGTTGGGGTTAATATATAATAGTTAATCCTACACATTAAAGTGCAACTATAATTAGTGTTGTGTGATTCATAAATTTAAAGAGTATATGATGGTTTAAACAAACAATATTGATATGTCTAATACATAATTAAAGAGAATTCGTTCTTATAGAGATATACATTGTAAATACATATATATATATATATATATATACACATTAAGAGTATACGTGGGTAACTGAGGGAAGTGATATCACTGTGAGATACATATCAAATTGTTAAATATAAGAGTATCCATATGATTCATATGTGTATATATGTATACAAATATGAAAGAATACGATAGACTATGTCTATGCACAAATATATATATATATACACACACACACACACATATATATATATATTCACTAAAAGAAAAAAATGAAATGAAACGAATGAAAGATGAAAGAATAATGTAGAGAAGGTGTAAATATGTAGTAATATATGGAGGATTCATGCGAGAAGCTTTATTTTTACGAGAAGTGCGAAAAATATTTTTAACCATTATATTTGAGTAAGTTAGGATCTTAGTCAAAAGAATATTTATTAACTAATTGGTGTTCTATTGATGTAGGACAACACTCTTCGCTTGAACTGACTTAAGAAATCAAACACAGATTTAAAGATTGCCTAAAGATGACAAAGGGTTATGTGATGCAAAGGAAGCTAGCTAAGGCCATGTGTAGCGCATGGCCCGAAACCTTTTAGGAGAGTTTGGGTTGCATGTGGGTGACTTGGGAACACCGCTACACCCTCCTCTCAGGTTAGGCTTCGGTTTTCCTACCCGAGCAACTTGTTCGCTTTCCTTTTTTTTGGTTGTGTAATAGAGAGTAAGAAGAAAAAAAATATTTGAATTATTTGGGTTAAGTTATACTTATGTTTCATGTAAGAGAGAAAAGAAAGAAAAAATAATATAACACTAAAAGAAAGAAGAAAGATAGATTTACTCATGGACTAACTATGGTTGAGAAGCAACAAAGACTCACAAAGGTGTTGAATTCTTTGGTTGGTGACTTCGTGTGCAGAGAACTGAAAAAGTCAACATAGAGATTGGGTTAAAAATACCTAATACGCACATAGATGATTTCTCTTGTATACCGAGATCCGTAATGAAAGTGTCGCTAACGTAGTTATTACTTATTAGATATACGGTGTGATATATAGTAATCAGATTAGATTCTCGTGTAATATATGGGTTAGCTCAAAAGAATGATAAAATATTAAGCATTGATAAAAAAAATATTAAACAATTATAAAACATGAAAGAAATGATAATTTAAGAAAAAGGTGATAGACTGCATCAACACCCTTACTAGCGGTGGAAGCGATGACGCAAGGTTGAAGGTAAACGTGATGACATAAACGTGATATTATAATACAATGGGACATAATTGTATTTTTTTTACAAACCTCTTGTTACAATTATGGTGATATGGTTACGTTTTTATTGGTTATAATTAAAAAGAAATTTAAAATAATGATCAAATATTTTAAAATGATAAAATAAAATGTTTTGTTACATATGCTATTTTGAACTGTTATAAGGGTTAAATATTATATTTGTTCACCGTAATTTACAAAATATGATATTTGAAAATTAAGGTGGACAAATATAATATTTTAATTTTTAAGAGGGTCATATGCGATACTTATATAATAATTTTGAATCAAATTTGACCAATAAAAATCAAAATTAGAATTTTAATTAAATGAATGATCAGAATTAATTTAATTTTATTAAATATAATGTTAAGATTGTTCAATAAATTTGATGAATATTAGTCTTTTATTTATATTATTAAAAGATATTTTTAAAAATATGTAACGTGTCACGATGGAAGCATGATCCTATCAAAATATGTTTGTTGTAGTACTTGTTTTTAATTATATACATTTTTTTTGTTAGAGAGAGCCTATATCTTTTATTAAACTTCACAATTATCCTAATATTTACTAACTTAAGTTGTTAAAATAAATAAACAACAAAAAAAAAGGTTTAATGAATTTCAAATGGTATACTCCTAAAAAAGTAAAAATACTCCTAAATTCTTTTTCATTACTAATAACTATAGGAAGATTATTTTAACAACAAAAAAAAATTACTCCTAAAAGTTTTCTTTTTCATTACTAATGAAAAATTTTTCTTTTTCATTACTCCTAAAAGCAAAAATTTGTATACAATAAATTTTTGTCATCTATAATAAAAAAATTATTTTAACAACAACGCTCTTAAACATGTAGATGAGAACAATAATTTCAAGTTTACAAAGACAAAGATGTCTTTATTATTGTGTATGACAAAAAATTCATTGTGTATAAATTATCTTTCGTATCTATAAAAAACTATTATGAAATCAGAATGGTACTTTTTTAATTATTAAATAGATTATATATTTATTTAACATGTAATTATTCCCTTTTGACTTTGACCTACGTAATTGCTTACGCAGCCGTGGAACTAATAAAATACCAAAAAGCGAAGGGAAGATCGTGTATATAATTGAGAGATGTTGAAAGTAAAGCTCACATCACAATGGCACCAACAATTCCTCTTCTTTCTCCCTACAAGATGGGCAACTTCAATCTTTCCCATAGGTAATCTCTTTTATACTATTTGTGGTGATTTGTACGTAACACTCAAACATATTACTTTAATCGCAACAAGAACTTATAAATTTTACGTTTCTATATTTATATGTGTGTGAAAATACAGAGTCGTGCTTGCACCCCTGACTAGAAATAGATCATACGGTAACATGCCACAAGCACACGCCATTTTGTATTACTCTCAACGAGCAACCGAAGGTGGTCTTCTTATTACCGAAGCAACTGGGGTCTCAGATACTGCTCAAGGGTAAGTTTTAATTACGAAATTCATACGTGAATACAAATCCTTTATTTATTAAAAAAATAGATTATTAAAGTTTATATTATTAATTGTCTTGTTAACATTCTATCTTTTTATTGTGAAATATATATGATTATAAAAGATACACAGAAACACCGGGAATTTGGACAAAAGAGCAAGTGGAGGCATGGAAGCCGATCGTGAATGTTGTACATGCCAAGGGTGGTATATTCTTTTGTCAAATTTGGCATGTAGGGAGAGTCTCAAACTATGGTATGTTATATTTCTATACATTTTCAAATAATTAGTATTATAAATTAAAATTGTATATATTTTTGAGGTTTTTTTATTTATTCTCATTACTTTATGAATGTTTATATACGCATTTGGCAATATTATGCTTACTGTTGTTTGTCAAGTTATTAATATTAAAAAGAAAGTATCTTATATCTTATATTTTAATAAAAGAAAATATCAACCTTAATTATTGGGTAAGTTATTAATATTAAAAAGAAAGTATCTTATATTTCAATAAAAGAAAGTATCAACCTTAATTATTGGGTAGGGTCAAGATGTTAGTAACATAAGCCATTATATTTTAATTTTATGCTTTCATTTTATAACTTTTCTCATGTGTAATCATAACATTAGGATTTCAACCTAATGGTGAAGCTCCGATATCTTCCACGGACAAAGAAATGACACCAGGTCTCGCGGGTGGAGATTGGTCTCCTCCACGTAGACTAAGGACTGATGAGATTCCTGCCCTAATTAATGACTTTAGGCTAGCAGCACGTAATGCCATCGAAGCAGGTTGGTATAAATACATCGTATGAGCTATGATTTAAGGAGCTGGTTCATTATACACATGAAAAATTAGTCATACACATAATTTTATCCTTTACAAACTTGAATCATGTGTTATTTACGGTTTATAACTGTCATTTATAAATAAATCTTTTTTATACAAATCAATTCTCATGATCTAATTTGGATACAAGGCAAACCTACATATATGTAAGAAAGTTTGTTGAATTTGTTGAGTTTTTTTCATAGTTTTAGTTCAACTTTAGTATAATTTTAATAATAAACCAGTTGGAAAACTTTGTTAGCTCCACCCTAGATACCTCATAAGATAGCCTCTTAAATTTATAATCTTACAGGATTTGATGGAATTGAGATTCACGGAGCAAACGGATACATCATAGACCAATTCCTGAAAGATCAAGTGAATGACAGAACTGATAAGTACGGCGGGACCCTTGAAAACAGATGTCGCCTAGCCCTAGAGATTGTAGAAGCAGTGGCCAACGAGATCGGCGGTGATAGGGTCGGTATAAGGCTATCAACATTCGCAGATTACATGGAATGCGGTGATTCTAACCCCGAAGCTCTTGGCCTCTACATGGCAAATGCGCTTAATAAGTATGAAATCCTTTATCTCCATGTAATTGAGCCAAGAATGGTGCAAGTTTGGGACAAATCCGAAACTCCTTATAGTACCCTTCCTATGAAGAAAGCTTTCAAGGGTACTTTTATTAGTGCCAGTGGTTACAAAAAAGAAGACGGAAATAAAGCCATAGATAATGGAAATGCAGATTTGATTGCATTTGGGAGGCTTTTTTTGGCGAACCCTGATTTGCCTAAGCGGTTTGAACTTGAAGCTGATCATAACAAGTATAATAGGGATACTTTTTATATTCCAGATCCGGTTGTGGGATACACGGACTATCTATTTCTTGAGGTTTGATGTGGATAAAAATTCACGAAACGAAATTTTGTGTAACAAATAAAGGAATAAAATTAATTTTATATTTTTGTCAGAATATGAAATATATTGATAAGAATCACATTACACTCCATATATTTTATAGTGATAAACATGCTTCTAAAATTATAACTTGATCTAGTCTGAATGGGATATGTAAGAGATAAGATATAAAAAATTGTATATCTATTCGAGTGTATAAATATTATTCTTAAAACTAACGTATTATGCGATATATAATATAAGGATTATTAGAAAATCTTAGGAAGAGAATCCAAAAGTGTCCATAAAAAATGTACTCCAATAAAAATTATATTTCCTTTTACTTTATCCTCCTACATATTTAATGATTTACATGTACGTGTACTCTCAAAAAGGTTGTTGGTAGTGTCGTTAGCTCTGAGCAATCAGCCTATTTTGAAGGGAGGCAAACTCTTGATGAACCTTCAATGCTAAATGAAATTTGTAGTTGGACAAAAAGAACTAAAAATCAAACTTTCCTTTTTGAAGTTGATTTTGAAAAGGTGTTCGATTCTCTTAGCCGGTGTTATATCAATTTCATCCTAGAGAAAATGAATTTTGGGAGGAAATGGCAAACTTGGATTCAAGGATGTCTCAAATCCACTAGAGCTTTGGTACTCATAAATGGATCTCCCACAAAGGAGTTCTCTTTAGCAAACGGAGTGAGACAAAAAAAAATCCCTTTTCTCCCTTTTTATTCATCTTAGCCATGGAAGGTCTACATGATGCCATGTTTGAAGCTTCTAACAAAGGCCACTTCCAAGGGGTTGCACTTCCAAATAATGGACTAGTTCTATCCGACTTAAGTTCGTGGATGATATATTTTTTTCTGGGTAAATGGACAACTTCAAATTTAGCTAACTTAACTAGAATACTTCGGTATTTTCACTTAGCTTTGGGACTGAAAGTCAATTATTCAAATAGTAAAGTCCTTGGGCTAGTAGTTCATAATGATGAATTTTTTTACACACCGTGGGTAATGGTTTATCGACATACTTTCGGATTGATCGATGGTTAGGACCAAACCATTGAAAAAGCATGTATTCCGAGTTATTTAATTTAGAAACATATAAGTTTTGCACCATTGTAACCCGTTACTCTATTAACTCGAATGAAGGTACTAAACGGGTATGGTCTTGGTCAAATTTACATGAGGCAACAAGGTTAGTTGATCAAATAGTTGCATTGGAAGGGTTGCTTCATCATATTTTATTAACTAACATGAAGATGTCCCCAGATGGGAGGGTGATCCAAGCAGGTTGTTCACGGTGAAATTGATACGAATAGTATTGGAAATTTTTTGTTTCAATTCTCATGGAGGAAAAAGTTTCTGGAACAATTGGCTCCCAATTTTGTAAGGCGAGTTTTATTGAAAAGGATTTCTACTAGATCGAATTTAAGCTTGAGAGGAATTAATATATGTCCTGTTTGTGGTGAGGAATCAGAAACCGAAGACCACCCATTTTACTCATGCCTGTTGATGTTTGAAGTATGGAATTGACTAACTAATTGGTGTTCTATTGATGTAGGGCAACACTTCTTCACTTGAACTGAATTTAGAAATCAAACACAAATTTAAATATTGCCTAAAGATGACAAGGATTACGTGATGCAAAAGAGCTTTTAACATGGAGTGGAGACTCCATAATGTACACAAAGAGTAACGCTCTATGAATATCATCCTAATCCAGGTCTTGGTGTGCATAGAAAATTGAAAAAGTCAACATTAGAGAATTTGGTTTAAAAAGACCCAATAATATAACACGCAAGGTTCGAAATTCCTTAATGAATAATTAAATAGGAAGTGTCATATGTGTAGTACAAATTGCCTTTATGGAATTAAATGTGTTTAAAAAACTAGAGGGTCTAAAACCGTCAAAATAGAAGTCAATTAAGTTCAGGGACCAAATGTGCAATTATCCAATACTTATAGATATATATGGCTTATTATTAGATATGGACTTTCATATACACAAACAAGTCACAGATTCACAATTGCAACTACAAGATTTCTTGAGATTTTGGACCATAAACACAACAAACTTATCATTTGATTAGCATCATAGCAACCTTGTTCAAGTAAGTTATGAGTTATATAATTTGTTTTATGTTCTTCAACTCCAAATAGGTCAAATAGTGAATCCAAGGATTAAAGCATGTTAATTTGATGTTAGTTATTGTATTTAGCTGTTATGAGTGTAGGAAAATACCCCTTATATGTTTAAAGTTCATTAGAAATGAGATATATGGAGTTTTGGCCGGAAAATAGGTTCTGTCGGTCAGAACTGTGCAGACGAGGGGGAAAGCACGGGCATACCCAAGGAGGGTACAGGCGTGCCTTTCACCCCGTGGCAAACCCTAGATCATCAGGTACCCCGTGCTTAGAGGCATAGGCACGGGCGTAGCATAGAGAGGCACGGGCGTGACTGCAGGATAGGTACGCCCATGTCTGAGTGCATTATAGCCGTGCCCTTAGCTGTAGGCACGGGCATGCCTTTGTTAGGTACAGGCGTGCTCAGGCCCTGTTTAGTGCTATACTATCCAGATTCGGCATGCGTTAATATATACAATTGGTATTATATTGTAGAAGACTAGTTGTGCCTTTGACTACTTTTTGGATAACCTCTTTTAAACAATTAACACTCTTTTTGTGTAAAATATTAAGCTCTTGCAGTATACTATATTTGTACTTAAATGTGTAACTTTTGAAACTAACTCGGTTTTTGTTGTAAATATGCTTCCGCTGATGTTTTATCAAATTACGCGTGGACCTTTTAAAAGTATTTTATTCGAATATTGTTTTATGAAATTTGGGGCGTTACAAATAAGCACATAGACGACGTCTCTTGTATACTGAGATCCTAAATGAAAGAGTGGCTTAGTAAAATAAAGTTTAGTGTCATATTAAGTAACCGAGTTAGATGTTCATATGATATACTGGTTACTTTTTAAAAAATGATAAATATTAAATATTAATAAAAAGATATAAATAATTATAAAACACGAAAAAAATGAGAATTTAATAAAATGGTGACAGACTGCATCATCACCACCGGCGGTGAAAACACTAACGCAAGGTTGATGATAAACGTAATGATAGAAACGTGATATCATGATAGGAAGAGACATAATTATATTTTTTTGTACAAACCTCTTGTTACAATCAGGATAATATGGTTAAGTTTTTATGGTTATAATTAAAAGAATTTAAACTAATTATAAAATAAATTAAAATAATAAAATAAAATTCTAGTTAAATATGGTACTAAACTGTTATAAATGTTAAATATGATATTTGTAAATTAGGGTGGACAAATATAATATTTTAATTTTAAGATGGACATTTATGAAACTCATCTAATAATTTTGAATCAAATTTGACAAATAAAAATCAAAATTGAAATTCTAATTTTGATTAAATGGATGAGCAAGATTAAACAAATTAATTTTATATTATTAAATGACGTGTTACGATCATACAATTAATTTGATAAATGTTAGTCTTTTATTTATATTAGAAGATTAGAAGATGATATTAAAAAAATGTAATGTGTTATGATGGAAGCGTGATCCTATCAAAATATGTTTGTTGTAGTATTTGTTTTTAATTGGGTTTAGTTTATCAAAATGTATTCAACTTGTCATGTTTTGCTATTGTATGTATCAAACTTTAAAAGTTTTTATATTGTGTGTATCAAACTTTTAATTTGTTACTATTGTATGTATTTTAGATACATAAAAATGGAAAAAAATATATAAGTTTAATACATACAATAGAAAGTTTAATAAACACAATAGTGAAAAATTAAATGTTCAATACATACAATAAAAGATTTTAAAGTTCGATATACACAATAACAAAGCGTGACAAATTGAATACATTTTGATAAACTAAATCCTTTTTAATTATATACATGTTTTGTTAGAGAGATTCTATATCTTTTATTAAACTTCATAATTATTATAATATTTACTAAATTAAGACGTTTGTTAAAATAAAAAAAACATAAAAAAAAGGTTTAATGAAATTTCAAATGTTATACTCCTAAAAAAGTACAAGTTTTCTTTTTTATTACTAATAACTAACAAAAGCTATTATGACATAAAAAATGGTATTTTTTAATATTAAATAAATTTTATATTTATATTAACATATAATTATTGCCTTTTGACTTTGACCTACGTAATTGCTTACGCAGCCGTGGAAATAATAAAATACCAAAAAGCGAAGGGAAGATCGTGTATATAATTGAGAGATGTTGAAAGTAAAGCTCACATCACAATGGCATCAACAATTCCTCTTCTTTCTCCCTACAAGATGGGCAACTTCAATCTTTCCCATAGGTAATCTCTTTTATAATATTTGTGGTGATTTATACGTAACACTCAAACATATTACTTTAATCGCAAAAAGAACTTATAAATTTTACGTTTCTATATTTATATGTGTGTGAAAATACAGAGTCGTGCTTGCACCCTTGACTAGAAATAGATCATACGGTAACATGCCACAACCACACGCCATTTTGTATTACTCTCAACGAGCAACCGAAGGTGGTCTTCTTATTACCGAAGCAACTGGAGTCTCAGACACCGCTCAAGGGTAAGTTTTAAATATCAAAATTCATGCGTGAATACGAATTCTTAATTTAGAAAAATAGAGTATTAAGATTTATATTATTACATAGCTTGTTAATATTCTATTTTTTATTGTGAAATATATATGATTATAAAAGATACCCAGAAACACCGGGAATTTGGACAAAAGAGCAAGTGGAGGCATGGAAACCGATCGTGAATGCTGTACATGACAAGGGTGGTATATTCTTTTGTCAAATTTGGCATGTCGGTAGAGTCTCAAACTATGGTATGTTATATTTCTATACATTTTCAAATAATTAGTATTATAAATTAAAATTGTATATATTTTTGAGATTTGTTTTATTTATTTTCATTACTTTATGAATCTTTATATCTGCATTTGGCAATATTATGCTTACTGTTGTTTGTCAAGTTATTAATATTAAAAAGAAAGTATCTTATGTTTCTATAAAAGAAAGTATCAACCTTAATTATTGGGTAGGGTCAAGATGTTAGTGACATAAGCCATTATATTTTAATTTTATGCTTTCGTTTTATAACTTTTCTCATGTGTAATCATGACTTTAGGATTTCAACCTAATGGTGAAGCTCCAATATCTTCCACGGACAAAGAAATGACACCAGGTCTCGCGGGTGGAGATTGGTCTCCTCCACGTAGACTAAGGACCGATGAGATTCCGGCCCTAATTAATGACTTTAGGCTAGCAGCACGCAATGCCATCGAAGCAGGTTGGTATAAATACATCATATGAGCTACGATTTAAGGAGCTGATTTTTTGTACACATGAAAATTTATCCATATACATAATTTTGTCATTTATAAAGTTGTATCATATATTATTTTTGGTTTATAACCGTCATTTATAAACAAAATATTTCTTTATACAAATCAACTCTCATGATCTAATTTGCATACAAGGCAAACCTACATATGTGTAAGAAAGTTTGTTGATTTTGTTGAGTTTTTTTTTCTTCATAATTTTAGTTCAATTTTAGTATAATTTTAATAATAAACCAGTTGGAAAACTTTTTTAGCTCCACCCTAGATATCTCATAAGATAGCCTCTTAAATTTATAATCTTACAGGATTTGATGGAATCGAGATTCACGGGGCAAACGGATACATCATAGACCAATTCCTGAAAGATCAAGTGAATGACAGAACTGATGAGTACGGTGGGACCCTTGAAAACAGATGTCGCCTAGCCCTAGAGATTGTAGAAGCAGTGGCCAATGAGATCGGCGGTGATAGGGTCGGTATAAGGCTATCAACATTCGCAGATTACATGGAATGTGGTGATTCTAACCCCGAAGCTCTTGGCCTCTACATGGCAAATGCGCTTAACAAGTATGAAATCCTTTATCTCCATGTAATTGAGCCAAGAATGGTGCAAGTTTGGGACAAATCAGAAACTCCTTATAGTACCCTTCCTATGAAGAAAGCTTTCAAGGGTACTTTTATTAGTGCCGGTGGTTACAAAAAAGAAGACGGAAATAACGCCATAGATAATGGAAATGCAGATTTGATTGCATTTGGGAGGCTTTTTTTGGCGAACCCTGATTTGCCTAAGCGGTTTGAACTTGAGGCTGATCTTAACAAGTATAATAGGGATACTTTTTATATTCCAGATCCGGTTGTGGGATACACGGACTATCCATTTTTTGAGGTTTGATGTGGATAAAAATTCACGAAAACGACATTTTGTGTAACAAATAAAGGAATAAAAGTAATTTTATATTTCTGTCAGAATATGAAATATATTGATAAGAATCACGTTACACTCCATATATTTTATAGTGACAAACATGCTTCTAAAATTATAACTTGATCTAGTCTGAACGGAATATATAAGAGATAAGATATAAAAAATTCTATATCTATTCGAGAGTATAAAGATTATTCTTAAAACTAAAGTATGACACGATATATAATATAAGGATTATTAGAAAATCATAGGAAGAGAATCCAAAAGTGTCCATAAAAATTTTACTCAAAGAAAAATTATATTTCCTTCTACTTTATCCTCATACCTCTTTAATGATTGACATATGTAATACATTAATTTTCTTTCTATCATATCATATCTTAATTTTGATATCTGTCTTGATAAAGTAAGTAGGAGGATAAATAGGAATGTATAGTAAAAGAATATAAAACCTCTTCTACTCAAATTATTGATTTTGTAGAAAGTCAAAATGTATATAAAATTGGTAAAAACAATGGTGTGGTGGTCAATCACAGCGTCTATACTGCCAATGACAAGTGATCCTATTTTAGCCAACAGTACTACTTAGAGCATAGGGTGTACCTCAAGCATGCCCTCGGCATACTGTGTTGGATGTTGGGTACCGAAACCAACACCACCCCCTTAATCCGGTACCCAGAAAAAGAGAAGGAATCATAATTTAAATGCCGAAGAGAGAGAGAGAGGAGAAAGAGTGATGAGAGAGAAAGAGAGGAGAGAGGAACGAATAGAGAGGAGAGAGATTATTTTTTAAATAAAAAATGTTGGAAGCGTGCGAAACGTATGTAATACAGGAGGTTTAAGTATGCTTGAAGTATAGAGTGAGTTATGTTAATATGGCATTAAAACATAGGATGCTTCAAACATATACACTATCACATGCTCCTAATATGCTCCATATTGTTGGAGAATCCAAAGTCAATTGCCACTCAATAGGCTTTCTTTATTTGGATGGATATTGGTACCTAACACATTTATTATTTCAACTACTTGTCATTAGCAAAAGAACTTTGTTAGGCTATCATTGAATAATCATATTGTTTTTAATGGTGACTAAACTTGCATTGTGTAGAGTAATTATCTTAGTACATGTCATTATTACTTATATCATGCTCAAACAATTACAACAACGCATATTTGGGTTAGCGGTATCCGGTTTTTAAAGATTATGTATAAAATATAAATACGAATTTTATGGATATTTTTTTTACATTCATACCACCGCTCGAATATTACACTAGTTTATTTAATAGACCAGATTATAGCCTGTATATGTCCCTATAAGTGTTCTTCATTTTAACCTCAATTTCTCAAGTTTGAGCCTTGCTTTTATTTTCCTTCTTTTTTATGAAAGCCTTATACATGTTATTCCCTCCTTCTCACATGTGTCTAGGACACACTATTTGTGTTTTGTAGCTTTGGTTTTGTTCTTTCAATTCTCGAATTGATGCATTGCGTTCGTTTGTTAGGGTAAGGTTTTGTGATGTTTCCGCACAAAAGAACACAACGACAACTCTGTGTACGTGTTTCTAAAATATGAATGTGTCTCCTTCATACAGAGATGATTTGAGTAGATCGGTCGTTTCAGATTCCTAAGCTTATTCAAAGTTTTTTTCCACCGCACGAGAATTACAACTTTCATTTTGAGAACTTAGCTTAACCCGTCTACAGTTTGTTGAAATGCTTTAACTGAATTAGCGGTTTTAGATGCTCTAAACAAATTTCGAATCATGCTACTTAAATTCTAAGTATCAAATGTAAGATTTAATTGTGCTCACATCCCTAAATCCTAAATCCGAAAAAAGAAAAACTAAAAACACCCGTAAGTAACTACATACCGCAAACTCCGCTAATTCCCGTATATGTCTCCCAAAATTTTCTTTCTAGGACGCAACCCTATTGACCCTCGCGTGTTCTTTTTGTAGCGGGACCCCATTGCGAAGTCTTTGTAGCGTAATAATGTTAAGACTTAAGAGTGCAGTTTTTGATGAAATCAAGTTAAACACAAGATAGTTTGTTTCTTTATATGTTTGCTTTTTTTCTGGTTGTATAAGACGCATTGGCCCATTGGCAATTGAAGTCTTCAATTTTCTTGGGCTCGCTTAAAATCTTTGGCCCGACAGAAGTGTAACCGACCCCGTTTTGTTAATCCATACCCGACCCAATTTAAAAGGAACCCAATGGATAACGTCTTCAATATATCAATTAAAGTGAAATATTTAATATAGTCCATATTTAATTTATAGTCAGGAATTAATTTTAGCCTTTGGATCAACAACATCAATGATCCAGATTGTATTTTAAAATTTTGGGCGGAGTGACATTTTCGTAATTCACATGTGATGCTTTTACAAATCACATGTGATTGTATACTGAATCACATGTGATTGTGTACTGAATTTTAGAACTACATTTTTTATATGGACTATATTGAACACAACTCATCAATTAATTACTTTTATATAAATGTTCGGTTTTGAGTCCTCAATGAACTTATACTTAGTCGTAAGGGACTAATCATGTAAAAGAGGGGCTTTTGGCAGGAATTCAATTGACCGCCGAAAATGATACATTCTAGTGTTGTAAACGAGGTGACCCGAGTTTTATACTAACCGAGCTAGGTTTCTTTAAAATTACATAAGCTTGGGCTCGTTCGAGCTCGTATTCTTAGGCTTGTGCTCAACTCGTGAAACATTATACGAAGCTTGTAATAGGCTAGCTAACGAGCTTAAATTATATATGTTTTTTAAACAATAGTTTAATTATATAGGTAACAAATAAAAAAATTTACATTTTTTTATAAATTTCATATTTAATGATAAAAAACAACTAAACTTTTGAATTTTTATTTTTTTATAATTAATGATGTAAAAGTGTATAATATAATTATATAAGTAATATATAAAAAATATATATTATATCAAAGCTTGTTTAAGCTCACTAGCTTAAACAAGCCATATACACAAGACTCGGACTCGTTTAGTAAATGAGATTTAATCTAAGCTCGAGCTCATTTAAGCAAGACTTGTTTCGAACTTTTAACGATCTGGGTTTGAGTAGCTCGACTCATTTACATTTCTAATAGACTAGTACTTCTTTTATCCTAAAAATATTATCCATGTTTGACTTTCTAAGTCTTTCTTTTTCAACTTTGATTTTAAATAATTTTTGTTTGTTTGATATACTACTTAATAAAAGTTATACCAATGAAAATACATTAAAAACACAATTCATTCATATATTTTGAATCCAGCGTTATATAACATAAACAAAAATATTTAATATTAAAATTGAAAAGAAAGACTTTAAAATATTAAAAGTGAACAATATTTTTAAGACTACACGGTATTTTTTTTAAGGAAACTGATTTGTACACAACACAAATTAGTCATATACAACAAAAAGTGATTGTTTGGACTATTATACCTTTGGATTTATGGATGAGAATAAAAGATGATGAGTTGGTAAGAGAATAAAAGTCCTAATTATTATGTATGACAATTTTAAGTTGTGTACAAATCATCTCCCTTTTTTTAAACCTCTATTTTTATATCTATATCACATGATTATTATTTCATGTCATAGGAGGTTTTATATAATATTTTAATAGTTAGTTTATGTATATTAGTGAATTAATCAATCAATTTATAGCCTAAAGTTAGTTGTTAGCTATAGACACACATTAAGTCCTTAACAAAACCATCACTATATCTAATCTAAAATATATAATAACGTTTTAATATGTAATTAAAATAATAAAACAAAAAAATTTATTATAAATCGTATGCACTTCTTAATTTATGAATACTTCAAGTATTTTATATATACACTAGTTTAGATACCCGTATAAACACACGGGTAACCATAATTATTTATGTGAATTTGTGAAAATATTATTTATATTTTTTAGCTAAATATATTATTACTTAGTATGAATGAAGGAAGAGCCCCGTCTAAGTCTTTCTTAAAGAGTTTATATTAATCTCAATCGATATAAAAAAATAAAGGGTTAAAGCTACTAAATAGCGATAACATTTTCCCAATATTCCATTAAGGCATGACAACTTTTTTTTAACACATATGTTCGGTAAACTCACAAAAAAGTGTCATTGTGTCAATTTTTTACTTGTAGCTCTTTCAGCACGTTATGAAAATAGGGTAATAAAAAACGACTTATTTGCTTAATTTCTGATCGTTTTACTTATTTTTTTTGTAAATTCTTGTAGATAATATTTTTACCTTTATGATAAATTTAAGAACATGATAAGAAATATAAATGTTATCCATATTTCTTTATATGATAAATATAAAACTAAATATGTCTTTGATATAGGTTTTCTAAAAGATAGTAATCCGATTTAGTAAGTATTACTTTAGTTATTTTTAAAATTTTAATATTGAAATTGTGAAATTTTATATTTGAATACAAATCTAGATTATGAAGGTTGATTACAAATGCGAATGAAAGTTTTATATATTAAAACAAATCTAGTCCTAATTTAATTTATAGTTCTGAGAAATAAATTATAGTCATTAGATTTTAAGATTCAATTGTCCAGATTCAATATTAGATTATAATAAAAAATTGATATATTTGTATGAAAGAGGGTATTTATGACTTTTTAACTATTGGTCTCCACTTTCTCTCTTCTCTAATTTATTTAAAATTAATTATCTTACAAACCGTTAATCGTTAGACGAAACGAACTATACCGTTGCGATCCTCGTGTTCCCCTCTTTTATTAGAGAGGTCACTTGATATAATACTTTCGACAAATTTTTTTTCTCATTTTGTTAGATTGAATTTAAATTTTATTAAAGTATAATCACATGTGATTCACAGAGGTGTGATCAATATAGTCTTTATAAAATTATAGTTTGGTGTTTGATAATCCGGCGAAATTCTATGGTTTAGTAACAAAAAAATCAACAATTGAAAGTGATTATAAGTTATTAGTTGTTTCATAACACATGTGATTATATATATCTTATACATGCACATAATTACAAGTGATTTGATTAAATGTAGCATTTTTATGTCACATATTTGACAGAATCAATCACATGTGATTGCGTATTCAATCACATGTGATTTTGTACAGAATCACATGTGATTGAATACCAAAAACATAAGATTTGGTATTCAATCACATATGATTGCATATTTAATCACATGTGATTTTGTACAGAATCACATGAGAGTTTGTACAGATTCACCTGTGACTGAATACTAAAAAACATGAGATTTGGTATTCAATCGTATATGATTGCATAGGGGATTGTTCAAACGAGAACAATTCTTATTACGAGAACCAATATAAAAGACATCGAATTCGAAGGAAAACACATCTGGACCTTTGATAGAGGAGATATGGTGTTGCTAGTACACAATATATGCATTTATGGGTAGACAATGCAATTGGATTGGATGAAATTGAATATGTATGCATGTATAAACAGTTTTAAGCAAACATTGATTTTTTAAGTAAACATTCAAAATTAATAAACGTTAAATGATATACAATTTAAGAAGATAAAAAATTTAGTAAAACAACACATGTAATATTGTTATAAATCACATGTGATTATACATTAATAAAATTTAAGTCTAACCTAACAAAATGAAGTAAAAAAAGTTTGTCAAAAGTATATCAAGTGACCTCTCTAATAAAAGAGGGGAACACGAGGATCGTAACGGTATAATTGGTTTCGTCTAACGATTACCGGTTTGTGAGATAATTAATTTTAAATAAATTAGAGTAAAGAGAAAGTGGGGACCAATATACAAAAAGTTAGAATTGTCCTTCCTTAAATCAATTTTAATTATTATTTAATATTAAATCTAGATCATTAATCTTAAAATCTAATAATTAAATATTGTCCTCAGAACTATGTTTTTATTAATTACTATATTAAACAAAACCCTATATGTTATATATGTTTCTTTTATTAAATATATTAAAAAATAATAAAATCTAGTTAGTCTCACTTATCCGAATATTTAGAATCGTACACGTATAAGGAGTATGAAAAAAACATTCCAACACTAAACTTTTAAATTAGGTTATCATTAGTTTGAACTTTAAAACTTAAAATTGATTTCATCAATTAGAGTAAACTAGTTTATAGATTCGTGTATATACGGGTATTAACGAAGTAAACTTGAGATATATAAAAATCAAATAAAAAAAAGTTAGAAGTATACATACACAAAAACTTTCAACTAAGAAACTAAACGTTTCATTGTTATCTTCAAATAAAGCAAAGAGGCCAGGTTTCAAAAGACTTTAACTCAATAATCAAATAATAATCTTAAAACTAGAATAGAATAAAGAGATATGACTGTTTTTATTTTTTTTCGTTGGTTCTTCTTTATCTCGAATTTTTAAATTATCATACATGAAAAGGGCATTTTTCATAACTGTTTTTCGTACGAGAACCAATTGAAACATGTGTATCAAATTGAACCAATTGAATCATTTTTATTCTAGAAATATACATAATAACACAAACATTATTGTGAGAGATGATCATTGTCTCTATAACATGTGTATCAAATTGAAATAATTGAAGAAATATTTGATTATTGAATGACTCTAATATATCCATATTTATAGAAAAATATTTAAAAGTGAACATAAACAAATTGTTTAAAGTACATAAATAACAAAACTTGTATTTTGTAGTACTTCTTTATATAATCCAGCAGGAACATGATATTTAAAACTGCTAAAATCATGTATAAACAAATTTCAAGTCATGCCCTTTTTTATTGTCCAGTTTTCATATTTCATATCACTGCTTCAAAAGTCTCTTGTATAAATTTAAATTCATCTAAAACTATCATTCTAGACATTAATTTCAATAATGACAAATTTAAAGAATCTCTATGTACAATATTGAAATGACATAAATTATGTAGGGACACTTCTTATGATTTGAAATTAGATAGAGTCTCTTTGCACAAGACTCAATACAGATTGGCATAAGAGTAACAACGATGTAACATGAAAAATATTATAAATCAATCAAATTACATTTTAAACGAATAGAGCTATGAGATTTGATAGAAAACATGTCAATTTTTTCTTTTCTTGACAATTGAAAAAGTAGAAAAAGAATAGAGCTATAAGACTCTATTAGCAAAAACAAATGACACTTTTGTTGCATAATCAGACACGGAATCATGAGTTATAATAGTTTAATCTAGATTTGTCTATCTTAAACATGAATCCTTATATGATATAGAAGTTTAAAAATCAAAATATAGTTCACTAAACCCAAAACAACAATAATTTAATTTGAAAGAACATGTATTACCTGACATTATTTTTAGTAAATTCAAATATTGAAGTCAATCAGATAATAATTCTGAACTGAAAACTGACTCAAAATTTTAAACACATTTATTGCCCATATAATATTTTCACCATCATAATAGATGATGCTACACGATCTCTTTGCTAAAGACTTTGCTAGTTTATAGACCCGTGTACGCATTGATATTAGTCTATTAGAAAAGTAACTTAAAATAATTTAAAATCAGATAGAAAAATGTGTGTATTGTACATATACAAAAAACTCCAAATACGTACATTAGAAACCAAAATAAATTTTTTTGAAGTACTTTATACACAAGTAAACTTGAAAATAACATAAATAAATACAAAACACGTTTCAAGTATGTAGAGAACGACCAAATTATTAAGACTGATACATAAAAAATAAAAAGTAGACAAACAAATTGTTTAAAATATATACAAAACAACAAAAAAATCAAAAGCTAAAGCATGCTTATATCATCATGACATCTCACGGATCAGTTAATAGGCGATTTAGAAATAAGAAAAAAGAAGTGAATCTACTTAAGACACAAATTCTTAAATCAAGCAAAAGCAACAACATTCTAATAAACAACCATTCTACTTGATCAACCTGATCATTGGAAAAGAATAAATTGATAGTTAGTATAAACTATCATATATAAAGAAACAACTAAAAGTTTTTCATATTTAGAGAAAATGAAAATCTAAGTTCGCATAACTAATAACTTAGTGACGATTTAAACACACGGGTTTAAGGGAAAGAAAATATACATACAGATTTATACACACAAGCATTACATGACTACATGAAATAGAACATAATCCAGTAGAGAATCGTTTGATAATTTAATGAATCAAATTAACTGAAGTGGATGCTCATCTCTATACTTAAATCTGCTACTAATGATCACATGTCTTACCTTTTGAACGGACTCCAATGCATTTCTACTTTCAATGCCAAATTTTCATACACCTTGCAAGTAAAAGAAAAAATAACGACTCACATGTTAAATATTAAAAAATCAACAATAGTTTACTGTCTTATGTATAAAAAATTAACACTTCTATTTTAGTGTTTCCTTTGCCTAACTACCTACACTAATAAAGTAGTTTCAGGACCATCAAGAACAACTATCTTTACATATCTGAATTTAGATTTTTAAATATATAATATATCATTTTTTAATGATACATTTTATTTTAAACCATATTTTATAAAAAGTTTCATACATCTTTATAATAAGATTGAAAATGCTTTAAAATCAATAACTAATCACTTTGAATAGTATACTTAAGTTGACCACTCAGCTTATCACCATAATCCCAAAAAACCCATTTAGCTAAACAAAAAATTACCTACACGCTACTATTGGATAACAAAAAATTAAGAATATACGAATTTTAAAAAAGTGTCTTAATATAATAAAATTTATACCAAAACGTAGATAAAAATGAGACGATCGCAAATATATAATTGTTTTTTCTCTAAACAAAATATATCGCAAGGTACTAAACATAATTTTTAAACAATCTATAATTAATTACATTAATATACAATTTTTATAAAACACATCATATTTTCTTAAAAGCCCCTCACATGTTTCGTAAAACCCCCTTATAATTTTAATCCAACCCCTCCCAATTAGTTTAAAATTGAGTCGATTGTGTTTAAACTTTCCAAAATTGTTTTGTAAAATTAAATAATTTTGAAATTGGAGGTTTTGATTGGTTAATAGAGTTTGATTTAATAGTTAAAAAAGGAAAAAAGGCAAGCCCTTTTTATAATATTTATAGATTATAGATTATAGATAGATGGTACAATTATATAATTAAAATTAAATTATTAAGTGAAAGGTTGATCGCACAAGAAATTTTATCAAATTTAGTCTTTTATTTATATTAGAATTAGAAGATATGAAATTACTTACTAAATCCAACTTCTGGATTAAGGTTTTTATCAATAACATGTTCAAAGTTAATAAACTTAAAACCATTATGCTCACACTTAAAGTCTTCTACAAATTTGACGATGGTTCTATTGTTGAAGTTGATTTTCTATTTATGATCAACTTGACGAAATTTTCCTTTGCTTGATAGTATATTAAACTTGGATAAAACACAATATCCTCCCTCCTTAAGCAAAGCTTCATATGTATTTATTAGTGACTTTCTAATAGTTGTAAATATTCGCTCACCCTAAAAAAAATAAAAAATATGATTTACATCATAGATTTTGATACAAAAATAAAGATGATACAACTTGTTTTAAGATGCATTACCTTCTCATCCATTAGTATCGTATCCATGCTTGCAAGATTTGATATATTATTAGTATTTTTTTCATTAATGCCGATGGATTTATATATTCAACATTAATGATTTTGATAAACATAATTAAATGGAGGTTATACTTATCTCTTAACCAAATAAAATAAATCTACGTGATACAGCAAAGCAAAGGATAAGCATATGAATAATTTTGAAACTATAAATGTTTATCTAATAACATAAATCGTAAATAAATATCACATGGAAAATAGGTGTATATGAAATTAAATAACTTCTTAAATTAATTCGAAATTTTATGGGACACAAATGGATTATCTATACGCCGGTTAGTTATTTTATAAAATTAGAACGGGAGTTTGAATTAGTTTGAATCTAAAAACTCAAAATTGATTTTTTGATTGTAAGTGGATGAATGGTTTAGATTAAATCTTTTGTTAAATGAAGGGTCCAGATCGTCTAATTAATTTTGTCTAATTAGTCTTTTATTTATATTGGAAGATGAATATTTTTAAGTCGTCTACTCATGTGACACAGAGTCTAGCAATTTTCAATACGCACTTGAAGCTTGGCAAAAATCCGATATGAAATTAAAATAAGCTAAAAATAGGTCTACATGAAAACAACACAAATAAAACGGACCAAATGCAGGTAAACTAGCTACCCTAAAGATGACATCATTTTATTTAATAATAAACTACTACTTAAAAATAAAAAGTTAGGCATTATAAAAACTGCGTTATCTTTTTTATAAAAACTTTTGCTGGTAGACGTTTTAAAAGAATACTGTTTGTTTATAATAAGTAATAAGTGTTATAGTGTCTTATTTCATCTTATTTTTAAAGTGATTAAATACCACATATTTTATCGCAAATGTTTTAAATAAGTCACATCTTATCCTGTATAATGAAATCAGACATACATATTTTACCTCTTTTAAAGCAAACACTCCCTCTGCACCTCACAAAATTGTTTATGAAGATCGCTAGAGGTCATGCGCAATCAAATTTTTTCCACTTATAATGTAATTAAACAAAAAATTATCAAAACTAATGTCTTTTTTTCACTTATACTTTATCGCCGGATGTAAATTATGAACTTTGGAATTGGAATTATGAATATTGATTGAGAAATCAAACCTGTTTGGAGAATTTGAAAGCCAATTGTCAACTATTCTTGGTTGGCGATAAGGCTTGAGTTAGCGTATAGAGGATGGCGAGACTGCCATGCCCCATGCCAAACTCCCTTCTTCCATTTTGCAATCCCTTCTAGGTAGTCATCAAATTGCGATCTCCAGAATTTCAGTGATGAATTCCGATTAGGATAGCGTTGTTGGCCGGTGGTCTGCAGATGGCGAGAGGGAAGGATGGTTGGCGAGGCTTCAATTCACAATGCTTCTTGCTAGAGTTGATTCACGATTCCTTCCTATATGAACATGAAATGCGATTCCTTGTTGGGTAGTTTCAATTTGCGATTGGATGACTTGATGGTTCTCGATTGGCTCTTTGAGGGTTGTTTTGCGATTACATTGAAGGCTATAAGTGATTTGTGATTCCTTTGTTAGTCATTGATTTGTGATTTCTTGTCATGATAAATTACGATTCTTGATGGTGTGGGATGCAATTTGTGATTTCTAGATTCGGATTTGCGATTACTACCTATCTTATCTTTGTTTTTCGAATCACGTACCTTGACAACTCATTAGGGTTTGTTTGTTGTTTAGGTTGCTTGGTAGATTTTTTTGGTGATCCTCTCTGTTTTGACTCTCAAACTTAAGGTGAGTTCAATAGTTTTACAAAACTGAGTACATGCATAGACAAAATCTATATTTTCTAACGATTTAAACAAAATTGTATTTAATGGTTTATATGCTAAGTGTATTACTTGCAAATATATGATTCTTGCATGTTTACAAGGTTGTTATTGCATGCCACGGTTATTTACGGTTTATAAATTGATTCTTGATTTAAATACATGTACATGGTTTATTGGACGGGGGTAGTTACCTTTCATGCTTACTTGTGGATTTACGGGCCTAGTAGGTGTTTAATGACCTTCTAGGTATAAGTGCTAGACACATATGGAGTTGCGAGGTTTCTAGATACCCTTAGCAACACACGGTATGAGAGTATGATTATGTGCTCAAGTACTAAAGTGATGTATGACAGCAAGTGTAGTCATATCGATAACATCACACACATGTCAGGAGGGGTAGATAACGGTTGCCCCATTTGTACTTATACTTGAATGACAATGCAATACTTGTACTTACACAATCGGATTAGTGAAAACATTGTCTAACATACATTCATGCATGGATAGGGAGTAGCTGTTGGTTCTATGTGCACAAGACACAAATTAATACGATATTACTGATAATAAATAAGCCCATAGGGTCACACATTTACAATCAATGGACACCAATTACATATTTGAATATGATTTAAATATGTTTCCAACTCGTTATATATATAAGTATATATGCATTGTTACATATTGTTATTTATGTGAAATAATAATATCACTCTTGTATATTGATACAAGATAATGCATATGAAATACATAAATATAAACATATGATTTTATATATGTATATATATATATAAATATATATTTGTTACAAGTAAATTGTTACTAGTAACAAATTATATAAATATATGTATATCTTTGTTACAAGTAAAGAGTTACTAGTAACAATCAAGTATGTATATAAAATACATGTAGATGTATTTTATACATAGTATGGCACATCTAGTATATCTTTTATATATGTATTTATGAAGGAAACTAGAAAATCCCTCATTAATTCAAATGGGGGCCATGTTGTGTATGCTTGAAAGCAATCAACCAAGGCATGGGCTAGATGTACAAGCATGGAAGGAAGGCAAGAGGGGACCCTCCCCCCTCACCCATTTTCGGCCGAAAATGGAGCCAAAGGGGGCCTCCCTCTTGTTGCTTCACTCCTTGATCTTATTTAGTACATGCATGGTTCTTTGTTCTAACAAGTTCATGCTACCACCTTTCCTTGAGTTCTTAGAAAAGTTCTAAGTGTTTGATACTTGAAAACATCCTTACTTTGTAGTATTGGTGTTCTTCAAGTGAGCAAAGTGTGGTGCTAGAATACATACTCATATACATACATAGTAAGTTCAAGAAGAAGAACAAGAGGTTGTTGCTTGCTTGCTTGAATTTCAAGGGTTGGAGAGACTAGCATCTTGGAGGTGTTGGACTCATTGATTTTGTGGATACCTTGGAGGAAGTCTTCTCTTGGCTTCTCATAGATCAACTACTTCTTCAACGGTTTACTCACGCTACAAAGGTTGTAGTTCTAAACACCCTATGGTTGTTTTGTTTCTTAAGGCTTACATATGGATCATTGGTGGGGAGTTTTAAAAAGTTTAAAATTGTTGTTCATGCTTCCGTTGCTAAAATATATTTTAAAAAACCGAACAAACCCCAACAGTGGTATCAGAGCCAGGTTATGTATAGTTTTAAGAAACTTTTTGAGTATGTATTGTTTTAAGAAAATGGACAACTTTTCTTTTGTTAGAAAAGTTGTGGATTTTCTTGTTGGCAACTTATATATGTTTATATATTTATTTTGGGAAACAACCAAACCACATGCATGTTTGGTTGTAAAAGTTGCCTAAATATCAAGTGTTGATATATATGTTTGTTTGAATGTATGTTGTGCATAACAAGCCATAGACCTTTTGTGATGTGTTGGAAATTCGATTTGGTTGTAAAATTATTTTTTCATTTGGTATGTAATAATAATTTTAGTTTTGTTTCATCTTGTTGTATTTTGTAAGTAGTAGAATAGTTTAGACTAGTTTACTTTTATAAAAATGTAACAAGATGGAGAAATGACCAAGTTGGAGTTTTCAAGTGTGGTGGAGTCAACCATGAAGGCTTGGAGTCATTTGCACTACAAGGAGTTGTTTTGGCAAGTGGGAGCTTCAAGTTCATCACAAGAGAAATATTTGGTCCTTAGTTATGACTTGGTATTTTTGTATGGCTCACAAAATACCACTTAGGATAAATGGCTTGGTTATGCACTTATACATGTTATTTGTGTGTGTTTATGTTTATATTATTATGCATGGTTGAAAATAGGATTTTTGCATGCTAGATAATATTTTTACATAATATAAATCACACAATGGGAGTTTGGTATTTTAAGTTGACATAACATAAGATGTAAAATGAATTTTATATAAAAGGAGTTTTGTAAAGATTAAAATTCATTATGTCAAAATATATATATATATATATATATATATAAGTTTTATAAAATAGAGATTTTAAAACTCAACCAAACTCCATTCAAGCTTAATAATAAAATGGTTTTATTACAAGCTAAAATTGGTCGTATTTGCGCGCTCGAAACTACACACGTTAATATAGGATATTAATACTAGTTTAAAATTGAACGCGTTGAGAGTTCGTAAAATATGGATTTTAAGAATACTCAAGACCAATATATATATAAAATATGGTTTTATCAAAACGTGGACTTGTTATTGTATGCATGCAATACTAGTCGCACGACTCGTTTTGTTTTATTTAATAAATATACAAAACGGGAAAAGCCCTTTTTCAAAACGTGAGTCTATGCCATCCCATTTTAAGACACTCGCTTGTTGCAACGACACTCACGTGGAGAGAGCATTAGCCAAACGCGTGGATTGTTTTTGTAACAACCGAGGTGTTTTTCCGCGAATTCCATGAACGTCTTGGGCCGGAAATTCACCGTCTTGAAATAGGACGACTTAATCGGAATCTTATTACGGAGAGAGCATTAGCCAAACGTAAGGAAGCCCGAGGCATAGATGGGATCAAACATGCCAAATTTGACAATCGTTGTCTAGGATCCCATAAAGATCTAGGAATTACATACGAGATGTAATTGGTAAACGTTACCTACCTTGTTGTTTTAACTTGATGGAGAGAGCATTAGCCAAACATTCAAGGTTAAGTTCAACTTGGATCCTAGCCTTTAAAAATTAAAGAATTTTATAATTCTAAAGGGTATTAATTATTAAAGGATTAAATATCAAAAATACTAAATTGAACTTTGTTAAATTTTGTAGATGGCCCCTAACTCAACTACGCCCGTTAACAACTTATCTCTTCGTTCAATCCTAGAGAAAGAAAAACTCAATGGTACAAATTTCTTAGACTGGTATCGTAACTTGAGAATCGTTCTTAAGCACGAAAAGAAATTGTACGTACTTGAGGATCCCGTCCCTGAGGAACCTCCATTGACTGCGGCCAAAGCCGTTAGGGATGCTTGGGTGAAGCATTCCGACGACTCGGTCGAAAATTTTTCTGTTTTATGTTTTATTACAGAAGATTGATCGTTTCATTTTATTTTTTCTGTTTGTTTTTTGGGTTGTTTTTTATACACTGTTCACACATAGATAAATCTTTGGGTTTTAGATTATACGGTTTTTAATATGTTATTGTTTAGTGAATAGTCACGTTCCGGGTTGAATAATTAGAGGAAGTTGGACGTATTCAATATTGAATATTGTAAAGTTATTATAAAACTTGTATATCATTGACTGTGTTCAATATTAAATATTAAAGTTATCATGAAACTTGTATATATTTGACTGTGTTCAATATTGAATATTGAAAATTGATCTTAAAATTCGTATATCATTGATTGTGTTCAATATTGAATATCATAATTTTTTCTTAAAATTGGTACTTTTTGGTCAAATACAAATAAGAATGAAAAACTCGTAAATAATTTGGTTGTGTTTATTACTGAACACAACAATGTTAAAAAAAACTAGTAAATATTTTTGGTTTTTGTTCACCAGTGAATTCCGTAAAAATAAATAATTTACTCGTAAATAAGTTTTTAATCTATTTTTGTTTTTATTTAAAATTTAGGAAAGAGAAATAAGTAATAAAAATAGATTGGAGAGAGAAAATATTTGGTTTACTATAATACCCTTTTAAATTAAAATTAAATAAAAAATATGATTAATTTAGACCACTAGATCAAATAAAAATAAGTGGTTGAGATTGCTTCTCGTACTTTTCGCAAATAAGATCTTTTTCGCATGAACCCTATATATAGATAGATATCGGACCTGGTTTTTAGCTTCTCGGGTTGTGGTTGAATTTCAAGCTTTCTTTATATACTTGGTTAAAATATAAGGGAAAATGTAACTCTCTTATAACCCGTTATTTTTATTTTATTAAGTTGGAAATTCATCTAAGATCTAGCTAGAATTTTTGATAAAAAAATATGAATTGCTAGTATAGGAGGAAGGTTATGTTGAAACTCTAAGATAGTTATCCTTTCTTACTATTAAAAAAATAAATCTGATACTCTAAAAAAAAGAAATGTGATATATCATCCTACTATTTTCTTCTGTTTATAAGATTAACACAAGTGTTAAAATCAACAGAGAATGTGAGAAAAGAAAACTAATGAATTCCGTATATAATTTTATATGGAGTACTGAGGATAAAATAGAAAGAAATAATTTTTTTTTAAAAGCGAATTTGCGGTATTTATATTAAAATTAAGAAAATGATTAAAAGATATATCGATTGATATTATAAATGGACTCGAAAATCTAAAAGACTGCGTTGGGAATTTATGTTTGTGAGTTTTATGGCATTTAATAAGACTGTCTGCCGTATTTATACATCTCCCCACATGTGTTGCGCTATTACTATTCCTCTGCGACTTGACTTTTTCTGTGTCAACTGAGCATCTGAGGCTGAACATGGCGAGGAGACCCGACGATGAGTACGATTACTTGTTCAAGGTCGTATTAATCGGAGATTCAGGTGTTGGTAAATCCAATCTTCTTTCTCGCTTCACTAGAAACGAGTTTTGTTTGGAATCCAAATCCACCATCGGCGTCGAATTCGCCACTCGTACACTTCAAGTACTCTCTCTCTCTCTCTCTAATTTCGTTTTTTCTCGCTCCTTTATATCGTGTTGTGTTGTGTGATTCTAGTTGTGTTTGACCATTTGATCCCTTTTATAAGTTACGGATCCAGAATTACTGGAAAAAGACTAGTTTACTCGATTTAAATGGCGGTTCTATTGCTTGATCTGTTCTTAGAGTTGATTTAGGGGTTGAGATTATCATGTTCTTGAGGCTGATTGATTGAATTTAAATTATCCACACTTTTCGCTAGTTATTTGATTACGCTGGTATAGAGTTAATCATCCGTTGATTAATGATTAGGGTGTGTTTGGATTAGCTTATTTTACCTTATCTACTTGAGTTTATGAACTTAAATAAGCCATAAGCTTGAATTGATAAGCTCATAAGCCTGCAAAAACATCCTCTTAAGCTTCATATATGGTTTTCGCCTTGTTGCTTAGTTTAATTTAGCATCAAAGGTTTATGGGATGTTATTGGTGTTTGGTAGAAGGATTGTTAAACCTTGCGAGTGATTCGACCATCCGATACATTTGATAGTTGATATGCTAATCTAAGTTCACTATCCGAATATCATATGTCTCCCTAAATTTGAAAAATGTAGCATTCAGCCACTGGTGTTTGGACTAACTCATTATGCTAATCACAAGCGCAAACAATGTTGAGTTTTAGGATCCTACTATTAGTGAGAACAGTTTTGGCAACCAGATTACATATTATGTACATGATTAACTGTTAGATAAATTTTTGCCTATGTTTTTGATCTTTCAAAAGAACATAGAAACCCTTGAGGACTTTAAAATGTAAAGGAATTTTAAGTTTTTATAAAGGGTTCATCAAGTTCACAAAATTCTTTGAACAAAAAATGTCGGGTTTTCAGTTTTGAAAATTTTATTTTTCATTTTCTGCTTAAAAAAACAATCGAAGTTGCTCAATTAAGTGCTATGTAATAACAATTCTATTCCATTTTTTTAATTGTCGTGCTTATTTTAAACGTTTGGAAGAACAAAGAAGCCCTTAAAGAACAAAGGAATTGAAGTTTTTAAAAAGGGTTTATTAAGATCACATTAGGCTTTGATAACAAATTTTTAAGAAAATCTTATTTGTCATTTTCTGCTAGAAAAGGCAATAGATACCGCTCAATGAAGTGCTATATAACAACAATTATATTTCCTTTTTTAATTATCATGTTCATTTCTTTTCAGTTTCATTTTCCTAATATGTTTCGAGTTAAATGCTTTTATTTCTACTGCTCAAAAGGATTTTAGCTTTTGGGTGTGTTTGGTTAGAGGTTTTAGAATGAAAGAATGAGCATGAAACTTATGTTAGTTGCTTGTTTAGAGGATCAAGTCCATTGTTTATTCAGTAGCAAAATACACCTTGAGGGTCGGGTTTTATAAAGCCAATCCGTGATTCCGCGCTCTCTTGCACACATCCACATTCTTCTCTCTTTCTTTCTCACAGTTCCTCTCACTCCATTTTAATTCAAAATAATACAAATTTGGACATATTAACAAACAAATTCTTTTAGAACAATCAGACCTTTCTCTCTCCTCATTTTCTTTCAAACTGTACCCAAACACAAACCAAACACCACCTGATTACTTTTCATGCTATTAATTAACAAATCAATGTTTGATCTGAAATTAAATATGTTTGATTCTGATACAACCTTCTTTCATAATATTGTCCAGATGACAATCTCTTTTAAGATTTTGTTGTAAGAATTGGTGATTGCTAATAATGAATATGAAATTGTAAAAGAATGAACTTTAAACCATCCATTTATAAGGATATGCAAAATTTAAAGAAATCTCTTTCTTATCGCATATTAAGAAATGAATTTAATAAAAAAGATACAGTTTTTATCTTTTAACATAAAATGATTTCATTAATTGTCTATTCTTCTTCCAGGATTCGATCTTTCTGACAGCAGCAGAGTCTTGTTTATACACTTAATTCTGATATCTCTATGAGATCTTATGCATAGCAGTATGGAGTCTAACTAAAAATGCAATAACATTGATCTTATGCACAAGACATAAAAATGCAATAAAATTGATCTGGGCATAGGAATATATACATACATGTTGTAACTATATCAATCCTTAGCAGTGTTAAAAAACTCAAATCAAAAAAAGAAAAAAAGAAACACTTAATGTGATGGTTTTATACATACAAGTAGTAAATTCTTGGATGTTAGAGTTCAATTATACATTATTATTTTAAGTTTATAAACCATGCTTATTCAGTATCTATTAGTTACTGATATGTGAGTATTTGCAATCTCATATAACATATTAGCTATTTGCAGAAGATAGACAAAGACATTTGCTGTAAATCCAACCCGAACCGACCACTTATCCAATCTGTCCACATTATTATCTCTAATTTTATAATTATGCGTTTGTTATTATTTTCAATTGTATTGCTTTATTTGGTTGGGTTTTCTTTTATTTATAAGACGGCTTTCAGTGCTACCCTATCTCAAATTCCTGGATCAGCGTCTTACTATTCTCAATTTCCTTCCTATCTCTTTTGGTTTTTCCGTTTAAAACTGCAGAATTACTTATTAGTAATTGAAAATTTGGCATCTATTGTGGACGAATGAATTTACCAAACTAACCTTCAGATCAACCAACAACTGAAATATTCATACAACCAAGAATCATCACACATCTAAATAGATATGTGGATATGCATTTTGCAACTGATCATATATAGTCGCAATAATTAGTTTATATATGTTTGGTTAAACAAATTCTACATCAGATTATTTAGATTTAATGATCTTTTTTTGATAATGAGTTTCATATTTGCTCCATCAAAACTAAGGGTAAAATAAAACTATCTATTATGAGAAACTTTTACTCCCATCTCACAAGATTTTTTTTCCTTCACAAGAATGTCCTTTTTGGTCATTTCAGATATTAATTTCTATTAATTACCAGTATTCATTAAAAATAACAGATGATAATATGATTATTAGACTTTAAAGAACAAAATCATATATCCCAAACCAATTACCACCTATAGTCTGTTTTATTATAGCTGATTATCTGATTAAAAATCATGTAACCACTTTCAAAACACACTTCAAACGTGTATTTGGCATGATGTTTTTAAATCTGATGTTTAGGTAGAGGGAAAGACGGTGAAGGCTCAGATATGGGACACGGCGGGGCAAGAGAGGTACCGAGCCATAACCAGTGCATATTACAGGGGTGCCCTTGGAGCACTTCTCGTATACGATGTCACAAAACCAACAACTTTCGAAAACGTAAGCCGTTGGTTGAAAGAGCTCAGGGATCATGCAGATTCAAATATTGTAATCATGCTTATTGGAAACAAAACCGATCTGAAACATCTAAGAGCTGTTACTACAGAGGATGCTCAAATTTTCGCTGAAAAAGAAGGTCTTTCTTTCATTGAAACATCTGCTTTAGAAGCGATAAATGTCGAGAAGGCTTTTCAAACCATTCTTGGTGAGATTTACAGGATTATTAGCAAGAAATCTCTTGCTGCAGGCAATCAAGCAGCTGCTGGTGGCTCTACCATCAAACAAGGAGAAACACTTGTGGTTGGACCACAGGAAGGGAATACCAAAAAGGCTTGTTGCTCTTCATTTTAATTGTTATACAGAAGTTTGTTTGAATTTAACCTTACTTATTTCCTCTTGTTGCATCTTAAATTCTTGGGTGGTTGATTTTCTAGATGGAAAACCTAACGATTTTGACTTCGAATTCTCTTGGTGGGTATTGGTCGATGAGTTTATTCCGAAATGATTCTTTAAGTAAAAGTGACAGAAGGTAAGATGTCGACAATTAGGTCGTAATAAAGCATCTACACAGGTTGTAATCAAGTAGTAGTTTAAGTTCTAATCAGTTGGTCAAAATTTGATTTATAAAATATCTTTTATTTTCATTAAAAATAACGAAAACATCTTCCAAAGAGCTTTAGTGTTTAGCATAGCAGATAGGAACTGTTTATGCAGCACTAAAAAATGATTCATGCAACACTAATGAGGATTGCTGTTATATAATATGTTTTCGATTGGTGTATAAATTAGTTTTGATGAGGCACATCATATCATACCATCTGCAAGATTGCAATGGGGTTCTTATATCTTTAGAACACCCGTAGTATTAATTGTTATCACTAACGGTTATGTTAGCATCACAAAGCTATCACTAACACCCCGTAATTTTAACAACCATCACTTTCATCACTGGACTCACGTAATTATTTATCTTGCATGGTATTAGTTGAAGAAAAACCAATAGTTCATTATACTCATTACCACCACCACCACAAGCTCTATGGATGACGATTGATAGCATGCTGGGCAGAGTAGGAGGACGAGCATCAAATGCTCATTGAGGCCGTAATAACGAACTCGTCGTTGAGCTACTTTGCGAGCTCTTATGGATCTCACAAATTTCTCATAAAGTCTTACGAAAATGTATAAAAGTCAAAAAGAGGTGGGCCTCCCTCACTATAATCAATAAAAAAGTCTATTTAATTTAGAGTAAATGTTTTGGTTCTTGTGGTTTGTCGTTTTCCATGGAATGAGTCCCTAGGTTTCAAAAATTACGCAATTGGTCCAAACTTATTACACTTTTGGTCCCTCTCAAAATTGAATTGGCCAAAATACCCTTTGTCAAATGTTAGTTGCTTTTGTTTTCTCTTCTACAACACCACCGTTACCATCATTTCCACCGCTGCCATCACTTACCACCGTCGCCATCTCCGATCACCACTGTAACATCTTAGGCGAATTTCACACTGGCCGTGGACAGGAGAGGTGTTGGGCTTATAAGTAAACATTGACTTACATGACATAACGTGTTTTGGGGCTACAAGCATGTCAGATCTCATGAGAACTCTGTAGTTAAGCGTGCTTGGGAATCCAGGAATGGGTGACCCCCTAGGAAGTTTTCGTCCGGTTGCAAGAAACAAAGTCGTGAGCCAGCGGGGCAAAGCGGACAATATTATGTTGTGGTAAGGCGGGTTGTTACATATGGTATCAAAACCACTCTTGTGCCATTCGGGATGGTGGGGCACACCCCATCAAGGATGATGAGTGCTAAGGGTGTGTTTGTAACAACTTAGGTGAATCCCACATTGGCCGTGGACAGTAGAGGTGCTAGGCTTAAAGTAAACCTTGGTCTTACATGACAACACGTTTGGGGGTTGCAAGCATGATGTATCTCATGAAAACTCTACAGTTAAGTGTGCTGGGTGGGAGCAATCCAAGGATGGGTGACCCCCTGGAACTTCTAGTGTGGTCGCTAGAAACAAATCCGTGAGCCAACGAGGCAAAGCGGACAATATTATGTCGTGGTAAGGCCAGATGATACAACCACTCCCGTCACCTCCACCTACGCCGTCACCTACCATTTTCTCTGTCAACAGTCACAGCCACATCCAACTTCGGGAATCTCCACATGCGCCATATCCAACCATTATCCCTGTACACTAAAAATCAAACACAACTACCAAATCAACACAAAACCCAACAACCCTAAAAAGAGGCAAATCCTAAATTAGAAAATCAAAATCACAAACCATACTTGCCAAATCGAAACACAAACCAAACCCCAACCAACAAATCAACAAGAAAGATTGGCATGATAGGGAAATGGAGAGGGAGAAGGAGATATGTGAGAGTGTGGTTGGTGTCTCTATTGGCCAAATCGCTTACCAGCATTGGTGGTTGATGTCCACGGTGGCCAAATTGAAACATGCTCATGGTTGGTGTTTCTAGTGGCTAGGTGGCACCAACGTTAGTGCTAGTCGTGAACAAATCGACGTAAGAGGGAGAGAGATATGTGAGTGTGAGAGTAATATGAGAGAGTGTGTGCGTGTTGAGGGATTATGCGAGAGATAGTTAGCTCTTGGGTCGCCGGAGAATGGAGAGTCGGTTCTTAAGGTCACCGGAGAAGGTTGGTTGTTGGTTTTGCCAACGTCGGTGATATAGAGTGAGAAGAGAGATGGGGTATAGGTGCTACTGCTTGTGTGAATGAGAGAGGGGGAGAGATTAACATCTCTTTTTATTTTTCAAAAGATTTAGACATTAATTGATATTTAAAATCAATTAACAATCCAAGAAAATGAAAAAAAAATGACATATGAGGTATCTTGGTCAATTCAATTTTGAGAAGGACCAAAAAGCGTAATAAGTTTTGGTCGGTATGGAGCAATTCCGTAACTTTTGGGACCTAGAGACCTATTCCATAAAAAAACAACAAACCACAGGGACGAAAATTTAATTTACTCTTTAATTTATTTATATATTAATATTAAATAAGTTATTAGATAAGTAAGCACTCTTGATCTGACCTTTTCGACAACAAAATTATATGCAAGTTCTAACAAAACAGATGATTACACTCTATCATAGGGGTAGACACTATAATTTAATATGAAAGGTGATGATTTACATACAATAAAATTATCTGTACACAATTTTTTGTTTTATCAACTTGTAGTATATGATCTGTTGAGTACACATCAGTTACCTAATATAATATGTTAACCACGACGTGACATTGTGTGTGTGAAAATAAAAGTACCATCAACAACTTAATTATTATAGGGATTGGATATTTAAACCCCAGTCTAGAGCATATATCTTACTCCTATATAATGCATCTACCACCTAAAAAACTCTTAATTTTAAGAAAAGTAAATTTACTAAAATGCCCCTCCTTAATACCTCTCTTTTAAGTCCACAATTAATGAATTTAAACAAATAAATATTGAAAACATAACCGACAATTAATGAATTTAAACCAATACTTATAACGGAATTATTTCTAACCATATATTTTTAATATTAACTTTTGATTTATGAGATCACCATACTTATAACTGAATTAAGTCTAATCATATATTTTTAATATTAACTTTTGATTCATAAGATCACCTAAATTTCTGTTTTCAATAAATCAAGTTCAAGAGATTTCACAAACACAAACAAATGAAAGAGTCAAAGAGTTGAAATTTATAAACATTGCATTCTAACTCAATTACATAATAATTGGAACTATGAAACATTACACACACACATATATATAATCAGCAACTTCATGATTCAGCCATGAGACAAAACTCTTGCAACCAACTGAAACACAAATAACTCAGAGTTAGCAATATAATTCTTAATTTCAAAGTGGCTCTCGCAAAGAATCTTCACAAACTCATATTATCTTCATCTCGCAAAGAATCTTCACAAACTCATATTAGCTCTTTGTGATTATTTTGCACAAAACTCATCACTACCTCCTCTATATTCGCCGCCGCCACATTGCGCGAGTACCACACTATACCCTATACTGTATTGTAAGTGTTAAGGAGATAATCATTTTAATCCAATCATCAAACCAGCTTATTGAAATATATAAGATTTGATGTTAATAAAATTATTATTTGTAATAGACTAGAAATTATCTTAACATTTTTTGTTAAGATAAGAGTTGTAATTTTATTAAGTCTTGTAGATTAGTAGTCAGCTAAGCCTCAGTTGATCATTTCGGATGCTTAGCTAACCAAGTACATAAAATCAGATTTGATTAGTTAAGTAGTGTTTGTCGCTTAGCTGAGTAATCACTTGCCTCAATTGAGCAGACATATCTGAGCAAACCTTTTCGTAGTTGTGCTTTCTTATCTTATCAGTTAAGTGTTGTGTTATTTTTCATATTTATATGTAATATTATTCAAGTCAAAAAGGCGAAACATGTGTTGTTCTTTATAGTCTTAGATCTTTTGTTTGTAAAAATACTAGCACTTTTAGCAAAGTAAAGTTAAAAGGATAGAACTTGAATATAATGGAAAATATTTAAAGAAAAGAAGATCTCGAAGATCTTGTTCAAGTACAAAAGCATGACCAACAAAAAAAACATGTTTAGAAAAGTTAAGATACCAAAGATATCATGATGATAAAATTTTCCAGCAATAAAAAGGAAGTTGTGATGCTCAAGGTAAAAATGTATGAGATACATATTTAAATATTATGAGTGTGGTGTACCTTTTATAAAGTAATATTATTTTATTGAGAATCCGATTAAAATAATATTTACTTTGACTCCCACTAACTTTATTAATTAAATAATATATTCTCCATGCCAACTTCTCTTCCAACCGGGTTGCCTCCATCTCTATAAATATTAGGGCTGTCAATTGGGTACGGGTTCGGGTTAACAAGTCGTGTCATTTTCGTGTCGACGTAATTCGTGCCATTTTCGAGTCGACCCATTTTGACCCAATTTAATTTCGTGTCGAGTTCGGTTCGTGTCACTTTATTTCGTGTTAGGTTTGGGTTGTGTTTCGGGTTAACCCACTTTTCATAAAATTAACGCATCATCAATTTTCGTTAAGCTCATTGAAAATATATGTACCTGAATAACGCGATCGATATGAGTTCCGATGAATTAGTATTCCGTTTTAATTATTAGTTTGTTTTACAAGGATAACCCAAAAACTTGATCGGTTCGGGTTCTCAGTTTGTAATTTTCGTATTCAAGTATTATCGAATAACCGTAATAACAAATTAATAATAATTTTTTCTTAAATAAATTGTGTCAATTTAACAAGAGAGAGCGAGAAACCATACAAATCAACATGAACATGATACAGAAAAGCAGAAACCGTAATTACTTGGAGATCCAAGACTCTAAGCGGAAGCAAGAAACTAATTACAAAACTAATCCAACATGATAAAACAAAGACCATCCATAATTCCATGATCCGCACAAAATCTACAACTAAAAGGCCATAATTCGTGGACTAAATTGAGAAGTTACTTTGTTTGAATTTTTTAGCTTTAAACTTATAATTTTTGGTTGAATATTTCAGGCGGTAGATATATTTCATAATTGCGCTTTAGCCTTCAAATTTTCAATATGATTAGCCAAATTTGTTAATTTTTAATTAATAATAATTATGTTATTAAAGTAAACGGGTTAACTTCGGGTTTATTGGGTTGACCTGAACCTGACCCACGAAATTTCGTGTCATTTTCGTGTCGACCCGTTATTGACCCAATTAGTGTTCTTGTCGGGTCCGTGTTGACCCACTTCGGGTTAGGTTCGTGTCGGGTTTCGGGTCGTGTCAACAATTGTCAGCCCTAATAAATGTGCAAGCATACTTCATTGTTGAAGCACATTAGAAGTCTTTAAACTTGTTCATGTGTTAGCACATTAGAAGTCTTTAAACTTACAAGAAAATCGAATTACAACTTCACATAAGAAATTAGAGTTAGCACATTAGAAATCTTTAAACTTGTTCATGTGTTGAACACCTTTAGACATTAGTTGTCTTTAGGATTAGTTATGTGTTAGACTAAACTTGTTGTCATTTGTTATAATGTTAGAAATTCCGCATCCAAACACTTGTAATTCTTGATTCATAATCAATAAAAGTTATATTAAAAGTAATTGTGTGTGCAATGAGTTTAAAAAGCTAAAGTTTGTATTCAACCCCTATTCTACAAACATTTCATTGTTTGAATACCTATTCTGGGACTAACGGTACATGTTTCAAATTTCAATTGGTAATATGTCATGTTTGGATATGAGGAGATATATAACTATTAAAAACATTCATTATAATAACTTAAAATTTTAATAGTTATTTTCTTCCAAAACAAAAGTAAATTATACCGATTGTCCATATGGTATGCCACTTTTGCATTAGTTGTTACTAAACTTCATTAAGTGCACCAATGGTTACTACTATTTGGATTTTGTTGCACTGATAGTCCCCGCTAAAATGCCCTTTTCTTTTCACTTAAAAAAAATATTCTCTTATTCTATTTTTTTTATTTATTTTCTTAATTAATCGATCGTCGTCATCATCATCATATAAAACTTAAACCTATTCCCCGCCCTCACAATCTCTCTCAGTTTCACTCCATCTTCTCTCTTAACTCACCACCATATTCTCTTTATCTAGCGACACTCACCTCCTCCTCGTTAGAGAAGAATTCAACCACTACCTACCATCTGAATAACGACCACCACTGTGAGCTACGATCTCTCCCTCGCTAGAGAAGACCGTCATCGCTGCCAACCACCTCCCCTCTCTCCTTAATATTTCTCGCAATCCTCTCTCTCCTTAATATATCTCGCGATCCTCTCCCTCAAGCCTAGCACCACCACCCACTCCCAGACTACCACCACCACCACCTACTCTAAGCCTCCCCTAGACATCGCATAATCATCATCATTGTCGGCCATGGCATCATCACCGCTCTTGTCAATTCATATGGATTTCCAATGTCTTCTTGATTTTGATTAGGGTTTGTTCATATGATTTTCATATTTGTGTAGAAATCAATTTCTTGTTCTTGATTAGGGTTTGTTCATATGATTTTCAGATCTGTGTAGAAATCGATTTCTTGTTCTTGATTAGGGTTTGTTCAGGTGATTTTCAGATCTGTGTAGAAATTGATTT
Source organism: Dittrichia graveolens (assembly GCA_038502395.1). Classification (NCBI taxonomy): domain Eukaryota; kingdom Viridiplantae; phylum Streptophyta; class Magnoliopsida; order Asterales; family Asteraceae; genus Dittrichia; species Dittrichia graveolens. The sequence goes on along the minus strand of JARJIL010000005.1, from coordinate 71,768,040 downwards.
CATGTTCTTGATTAGGGTTTGTTCATGTTCATATGATTAGGGTGTGTTGTTGTTCTTGATTAGGGGTAGATGTTTCTTCTTATAGTGATGAAGTGTGTGTTACAGATATGGTGTGTGTATTATGGCGAGGATGACAGATGATGGTGGTGATGCCTTACGTTGGCGGTGCAGGATTTTGGTAGCGAAGGGGAAGGGGTAGGGTATTGTTTTAATTTTTTAATTTTTTTTAATAATATCTAATTAATGAATAAGGAATAAAATGTAAAAGAAAAGTATAAATTAATAAAAAAAGATCATTATATTCTTTTTAGATGACAAGTGACTATCGGTATATATAATCTAAACAGTAAGAACTATTAGTACATTTATTAAAGTTTAGGAACGATATAGTACAAAAATTATATCCGACCATGAACAGATGGTATAATTTACTCCTATAACAATTAATAAGTCGCCCATGACGCAAACATGTCCATGTGGCTAGAATGGCGCCAACAACTCCTCTATAAACTATAGTCTATATATATACTTTATACTTATTGTATTTTTCATTCTGGTCCCTTGAGTTTGTATATATGTATATTTTTGTCTCTTTCAGCATTATGATAATATTTATATTTATATCTTTTGGAAGTACGCCGGCATCGTCTTCTTTTGATTTCGACTAGAGAGGTGATTCACAAAAAAACAATTGATTTCTGCCTATAAAATATATGATTCATCGACTTGTAAAATAGCTGTAACGATATTATACCTCATGTTATGTGATAATGTGAATAAGTTAATTTTTATATGGAATCATTTTCTCTTTGATTAAGATGCTCTTTACATTAATTGTTCAATAAAATTTATTTAAAAAACAGTCCTGAAATTTATTACGAAAATGTCACTTCGCATAAATTTTTAAATTTAATCTAGAACATTGATGACATTGATCAAAAGGCTAAAATTAGTCTCTTAGGACTATGAATTAATTATGGACTATAATGTACATTCTTCTATATATATATGGAAAAGTTCAAACGAGAACTGTTTTTTGTATGAGAACCGCGAGAACCAATCTTAGCCATCAAATTCCCTCTTCTTTAATTGGATTGCCCACCCATGAATTCCTTACATACACCTTGCCACACTCAATCCCTCCACGCTCTTCATCCATGAATTTCACTTACCAATTGAATGCCCAAGACTGGTTCTCGCAGTTCTCGTACGAAAAACAATTCTCATTTGAATCCTCCCCTATATAAAAGATATATATATATATATATATATTGAAAAGTTTATTTGATGTTTAGTATAAGTAGTGGGCATTTAATAATTATGGGATATTGTAGTGTTTGTTTAGTGTAGAAAGTGCAGGCAAATACGATTTTTATTTGTTTTGTTTTCAAGTTATCATTGATAATGATATGTAATTAGAGATGGATATAATAACAATAATACCTAAACTCATAAAAAAGGTAAATAAGAGGTAAGATGTAGACAGTCATACCTCTACTTCAGAATAAAGAAACTGTTTCCGATAGACCTTTTACAAAAAGTAGTCACCTACACAATGTTGATATAAAAATAAATTTGTTGTAAAGAGATATATTGTTTAAATTATCATACTTTTTTTGGAATAGCAAAATACACACTCTATCATACTTAGTTTATATGTAAATGCTAGATGATTCTTTTATACAAGAAATTAATTTATTCACATAAGGTATAATATTTTTACTGTTATTTTACAAGTTGACAAAATATACATCTTATATAGATGAATCAATTGTTTATATAGAAGAATCACTTCCTATACGTAAATTATAGTCTTTATAATTAATTATTTATATTTGTTTTCTCAATTTTTTATAGTCTTTATAATCACTTCCTATACGTAAATTATAGTCTTTATAATTAATTATCTTTATTCTCAAGTTTTTTACTACTTATATTTTATTTGATATGTTGTATATAAGAATAAATTATATTTTAACGACTCATTTTCTAGCGTTTTTCAATAGAGGGAACGTACTATTAATATCTTTCAATAAATGCAATATATTATGTGGATATATTTTTTAATTAAGATAAAATAATGAACAACAGTATGACGTTACTGAAAAACTGTAATTCTAAGGGATTATCTGTGAGAAAATTTTCTCCTTTATAAATTCCTCGCAACATTCCTATGTCTCACTAATTTGTCATAAAGCTGTTGGATTCAAATCTGTCGTAGTTCTTACGAATTTAAATTTGTGAGCCATTTTTATTCTTAGAAATTCCTCAAAATCTTTGGTTTTTCTAGTAACGAAATGCTAGATTCAATAGGAAATCTTTTTTATGTTTTTTAGAATAATGTTTAACAAATATATACACATAACAAATGAACACACATAATAACACGCTAGAGATGACAATGTGATAGGTATTGGAGATCTTAGTCGCATACTTATGAAACTGCGTACCTTACCTGGTCTCATTACGACATGTACCTAATTACTAAATAACCTTCGGATTCGCGGGTATACACGCGGGTATTTGGGTTCAATTTATGATCTTAGATTCTTAGTCGATTAAACTTACCAAAAGGATTTGCATATCTTAAAACCTGACGTTATGTACATCAAAACAATGATTAGACATTTTTAATAATTTTAATCTCTAACAACATAACAAGTTTAGAATTTAGTAAATGTTACATAAATATATTCATCCACATACACATTTAAAATATCTGAATTTTATGATAAGTTAATACAAATAATTACATAAATACTAAAAACAATCTTATCAATTTTCATTCCTCTATTATCTCACATTAGTAGTTTCACAAGTTAAAAACATTATAAATAAATGTTCTATAAGTATAAAAACAAACAAAACCCGCTATTAAAATTAATATTTAAAAGGTACATATGAGTATATGACTAGTTCTAAAGTCTATAATGTCATATATACTAAACTCATCACCAACATCATACACATAGTCAATTAATAATTCTATAACATTAAAATTAAAATTTTAATATCTTAATATATTGGTAATAAAATTACAAAAATATAATTGGTTCAGGGTCAGGTACTCAAGTAAATGAGATCGGGTAATCGGGCAGGTATTGACCAAAACCATAAGCATTCCAAAACTGTGAGATTTTGAAAATACTTTCTATACCTGGTTTCATAACTATTTACATGTTCCAAAAGTTGTCTTTGGGTTTTTTTTCGTTAGACATGGGTTTTTTTGACATTCCTAAATCCTACTACACACCTTGTGCCTATAAACAATTATATGCATCTAACACATAACCCTTCCCCGGTCATTCACATAGCCATCAGTTCCAGTGACATCTTTGTTGTTGCGTTAACACATAAGGAATTTAGTTTTTTTACAATATATATAAAAGAATAATATAAATGACACCATAAAGTATCCAAGTATACAATTACAAAAGTTGTAAAAAATATTAGTGTAAATGACACCATAATGAATTGAATGTTAGTTGTTTCTAATGATAATAGTAACTTTATTCTATCACAATTAATGAAATGTTAGACAAGCAAACCTTGAAAAAAATTTGAACATGTTGATTTATCAAACGAAGTGGTCTTTAACTTTATAAACATATGGAATAGAGTAATGATCTAAGATAAAAACATTTGAGTCCTTGTTAAATTTGTTACGCACGGGTATGATATAACTTGTATAAATCAATTTAAGTCCTTGTTAAATTTTTTATTTATAACAACAATAACAATACTCAATCCCATAAGAAGCAACGTATATGAGAAGTAAGATGTAGAAATTCATATCTCTAGCTATAGATAAGAGACTGTTTCCGAATAGATCTCTGGCAATGTTACTCATATAAATTACAATTAAATTATTTAAGTAATAATATACATTTTTATTTTTTAAGATAATAAATTAAAGATACATTTACCTTAAAACATAAAAATGAAAATAACTAAACTTACTAGTACCATGGTGTCCCCTAGTGTTTGCACTTTGAATAATTAAAGACAACAAATTAGAAACCCTAGCCCTATTAGCGACTAGCCTCAACGACACACTTAGTCCATGAGCAAACCAATTTTCTAAACGAGTGAACACAAAAAATCGTTTGTTTATAATTCGTGTTCGTTTATTTGTTCAGCTAAAGTTAAACGAACGAACACGAACACAACAATCCTTTTGTTTATCTGTTCGTATTCGTTTATTTATTAGCTAAAGTTAAAAATACAAACATGAACAAGTCCTGTTTGTATTCATTCGATTCGTTTACGACCTAGACCAAACTACTCGATTGGACCGATCATGTTACAAATAATTTGTTTTGATCCAAATATGTACAGAAACGAATAGTCCAGGGATCATTTACGTAGTTTACACAAAGCTCCATTATTTTCGGTAATTCTAAACTCTAAAGGACAAGGCAGGCCAGCTCCGCCATATTTTGACTATGCTCAAACGAGCAGGTGTAGACGTCTAACCACCAACTCTACGCTTGATCGTCTTTTCTCAATTTCGTTAGCTTCGTAGATTCATCATCATCAGGTTTCAGTTTCAATTGCGGTTCGATTCTTTGATTTACGATTAATGCCGAGTTCTTGGTTTGATTAATTGCTTAAATATTTGATTCAGCAAGTATATCATTGCGAAAATTGAAATTTGCTTTCGATCGCAAATAGTTTTGTTCTTCGATTTGTGTTTCGCATTTGAGACGTAATGTTCCGTCAAATTACGTTTTATGTCGAAAAATTGGTATTGATTAAGCCACAATATGTTACGATGGATCATTAATTGATGATCGTATTTTACTGGTGGAGGTTGCAGTGGATGAGTTTCTATTTTGTGTCCCATTTTTATTTTTTGTTAAATTTGAGCTGAATTCGTGTGTGTGTGTGTGTGTGCGTGTGTGTGTGGAAATGAAGATAGAAACAGTGAAATTGGTTAAGAATGCAGTTGTCGTATGTGTTTGACTGTTGGCATAAATGGTTAATGTTTTAAATATGGTAATGATTTTATTTTTTTTTCTTTTTTCTTTTTTTAAAAGGTAACGATTAATGGATTATCGTAGACTCGAAGCAATTGGTCAAGATTATGCAAATGATTGCTGTATTATGAGATCTAACGCTGTCTTCATCCGTAATTAGGGTTTTCTAGATTTACTTAGATTTGAATTTTAAAATAGACAAGAATTTTTTTATATTGAATTTGAAAGTACAAGATGAAATCTAATTATGAGTAATAATAGAAATAGAAATTCAGACAAAAGTTGAATAAAGTATTCACTTTCGGTTGCCTATTTTGCTAACATATTGATCTGGGTTTGTGGTACGTGTTTTGTTACAGGAATATGACAGTGAATAGTCACAATGCTGTTAATGAAGCTTCTGATTCTAGTGATATCAAGGTAAACTAATGACAAATGCTTTCATTCTGTTAATTTGGATATTTTCGAACGTCCCTCATATGTCATAACCTATATTGTTTATTTTGATTTTGATTTGATTTTTCCATGTAACAAATTTGTTCTTGACTATTATTTATATTCTGCCCGTAACTGTAACTCGGGATATCTTGCAAAATTAGGCATTAGAGCCATCATTATGAAGTATTCCCCTTAGTTCGCTCTGCATTTTGTTGTCCTGCATTGCAACTGTAAGTTGAAATCAAGTAAAATGTACTGCTGGAAAGCATTTCAAACTAAACATGATTCAAATCTTTTAGAAGTTAAATTGAATATATAACTTGATGTATATGTTAGCAAAGCTTATTATAGCATAATTGGTATGATGTGTAGGGTAAGGTTGATCCAGCAAAACCAGCATCTCTTACTTGGAAGAGGAAACTGAACACTGAAGAAACTCCCCTTTCAGTGTTTGATATAAAATTCAAAGAAGCACTCCATTTGGTATGAATGTTATATCAATCTCCTCATAGTTAACTTCATGCTCTCATGCTGTCATTCAATCTAATGAAGACATTGAAAAGTGAAAATCATATGAAGGTTGCATGCTACATTGTAGTTGTGCATTCTAAAACACTTACTGTAGGTATCTCAAGTTCTTATGCAAGTTATGTTACCAAAACTTTTTTTATACATTTTCCAAATTATGTTTGAGCAGGTGGTAAATTAAATTCGAGAGTTACATTTCCAATTCAACAAAACAGTGTAGATATTTAAGTGATGCATTTTCTTTCAATTTCAAACCAGAAAAATAAATGACTAATTGATCTAAGTCAGGGTACATTTTTAAAGCATGACCAATGCTTTCTATACAAATGTACCTTGTTAGCTGTTTTGTCTGTATCAAACTCTGGTCCCTCATTGGCTATAATAATTGATTGTTTTCTTTGTGTAGGCTCCAATAGGATATCGCTTATGGCGTTGGAACCGAGAAGATGCTTTAAAGGGAAATGGAAATGTAATTATCTGATTCATATCAATATTTTTGTAACGAGTAATCTTTTTTCACACAGAGTGACTTATACTATATTGTTTCAGGGAACTATTATGAACCCTTTCAAGAAACACTCCTATTCCTCTTGTAATGGTGTTCCTTTAGGTGGTATTGGGTAAGCCTTTTGTTTTGTGTTAATGATAAATATTATATGCATACTTATCATCTTCTAAGCAATGCTGCCATCTGCGTGTAATTTCTGCCAGTGCAGGTAGCATTGGCAGGACATATAAAGGTGAATTTTTGCGCTGGCAACTCTTCCCTAAAATATGTGAGGAGAAACCAGTATTAGCAAATCAGTTCTCTGTAAGTTTTATATTTGTATCAAATGTTTCACTATGTTGCATCTACTGTTATGAAGTTATCTTACTTTCTGAAATGTTTCTGTATGTACACATCATGTGTAGTTTGAGGGTGCAACAGTGGATGGTTTGTTTCTCAATTAGTACAATATATCTAATTCATTGATAATTTCTAAAATACATTATGATGTGTAGTTTTTTGTTTGAAAATGCATCTAGGGATGTCATATGAAATGAAAAATATACTTGAAGGTTTTAAGACCTCTGTTGAAAGAACGAAGGTTATTACACTGCACCTCAAGTCTTAACTCTGTTGTGAACAGTTTATATCTTTATATAAGTTTTTGGTGAAAAGTTAATTGTATGATTAAGAAACTCAAGAGGTCCATAATTGAGTTAGAAATGTTATATTGGCTTGAATACAAAATTACTGAGACCTATGGAATTACTATCTGCTTAAATTACTCACGCACAATGGGAAAATTTTCATGAGTGCATACATTATCCTTCGACAGATTAGAGCTAATAAATTACTTATAAAGTTGAATGGTAAATTTACAGAATGGAACTGAATTTGTTGCTGTAGCATATAATTTTTTCAAGTGACTTCATATTTACCTTTTGAAATTATGCAGGTGTTTGTCTCAAGACCAAATGGAAAGAAGTATTCAACTGTCCTCTGCCCACCAAACCCCGAAATGTTGAAGTAAGCAACATTCTCCTCTCTCCAAAAAGAAAAGAATGAGAATTGTGCCTTTTGCTCTCATGTTCAATATGCGAAATTCTATTACTATGTAGAAACATGAACTCGAGTAATATTTAGACCACTAAATCTTATACTTGCACCTGACTCGGATTTCCATCTAACAAATTTACAGTTCTATCCTGGATTCTAAATTCTATTCTGTAGATTGTACATATCTTAACCCCAAGACTGAAGGGATGGCATTCATTTTAATTATCTTTTTGATATACTAATCTTGCTATTGTAAACTTTTGAATAGAAGCATGTTTCCAAAATCTTTGACCACTGAGAATAACTTTAGCAAGAAAAAAATTGTTCAAATCAATTTGATTTTCAATTAGATGTTTAAATGTGAATAAACAGTGATAATTCAGTTCATGGAATTGGATCATGGGACTGGAATTTTAGTGGACATAATTCTGCATACCATGCATTATACCCAAGGGCTTGGACAGTTTATGATGGTAATACTCATCCTCTATGCTTCTAGGAATGGCACTACTATTATTTTAACCTTTTTGTGTCACCATTCATTGACTTTGTTCTCTCTAATGTAGGCGAACCTGATCCAGACTTAAAAATAATTTGTTGTCAGATATCTCCAATTATCCCCCATAATTACAAGGAAAGCAGTCTTCCTGTAGCAGTATTTACTTACACAGTATGATATCTCTTACGCACACATATATATATATATATATATATATATATATATTTTAATTTTTTAATTTGGGCTTCATGAGAGACATCACCCTATCACTGATGGTACCTTTTGTAGCTGTCTAACCGAGGAAAGACTGCTGCGGATGTCACCTTACTATTCACATGGGAGGTAAGTATTTTTGTTTTCACTTCAGTTATATTATTCTGGATTTAAATTGCCACAATTTCACAGAGAAAAAACAAACGTTAGACAAAGCATACAAACTTCTGAATGTTGATTTCTCACTTATTTCAGAATTCTGTTGGTGGGTCCTCTGGATTATCTGGCCATCATTTCAATTCAAAAATGATGTAAGAATCTATACGTTTCAAGTACATCTATACAGTTTTCATATATTGTCATAAATTTCTTTTCATGAATGTGTCCAGCTTGAGATTTATATTCTGACTTGTACTGTTACATTATGTTATCAGGCTGAAAGATGGTATTCGTGGTGTAAGCCTGCATCACATGTAATATTTTCTGCTTCAGTATTATTTTTCATTACATGACTGGCATATATCTAATATTGTTTGTGAACACAGGAGTGCAGATGGTCAATCTCCAGTAACGTTTGCCATTGCAGCACAAGAAACAGATCATGTTCATGTTTCTGAGTGCCCATCTTTTGTGATATCTGGAGACTCTGAGGGTTTCACAGCAAAAGACATGTGGCATGAAATTAAAGAGGTTTTCTTTAATACTTTCCCATAGAATACTTGTTTATGATGTAGTTTTCTCGTCATAGATCATATCTTTAATTGACTCCTACTATCTCTATAAACTAACTATAATATATTGGATTTGCATTAAGTGGAGATCCATAATACTGTTTGAGCTGTTTCTAATAGGGATAATTGCATAAAAAGATAACCAAGTTTGGTCAAATTACTGTATATGGTATTAAAAACCCTCAACTCCAAGTATTTGATAGAAGGGTAAATTACATTAAATGCTAACAGACCTTTTCATTTGTCCCTCAATAGAAAGTGTACTTTTGAAACTACCATATGGATTATTAAAAATTGGTTTTTGCTTCTTTTAGGCATTTGTTTACCTACTGACTGGTTTAGATGCCATCAGGTTACCAATGACCTAAGTCAAACAAAAAGCCATCTTTTAATGATCCATGTGGTATTCTAATGAGTACATTGGTTAGTGTGGGATAAATGAACAAGTGTGTTGGGCCTGTTGGCACTTTATGCAACTACCATGTTTACTTTTTTTATGTGCTGACCCTGAGTCATTTGATACTGATCATTTGCTGTTAGTATTGAAGATTATATTAAGTTCGAAATTCTTGAAATTCTTGAAATTTTTGAGGTTTTGTCTGGTGCAAAAGGAGTTGGTTACCCAAGATAAGACCACCTATAGTGATCTCGTCATCCATAGATGACGAGCTTTAAGGCCATCCGTCATTTGCTCGTCGCAACTACGAAGGACTCATTGTGTGGCTCGTCGTGGTGTTGCTCGTCATACAAATGACGAGCTAAACGGAGGGGAGAGTATTTTTTTTTGTTTTTTGTTTTTTTTATGGTGTGGGGTTAGTGATTGGTGATGATATAGAGGTTAGCGATGACAATCATGACTAGGGTTGTTTAGTCATGGGCTGATGTGGCAGTCGGTCATGGCAGTCATGCATGTCATGACTACGAATGGTCTAAAGATTTGCCCAGTTCTTGGTTTCCTTTTTATGTTATGTGCCTTTTTCTTATCCGTCGCTTTTCATTTTGCAACATCTATTTGAGAGAAAGTAAAAACTAAAAGCTATGGCTCACATCAAGTCATCAACAAACTAATCAACAGAATTAAATAACTGATTGCTAAAATTTATAAACAGGCAGACTTTCAAGTTTGTTTTTTTTTCTACTCAGAATGGCTCCTTTGATCAACTTGATTCCTCTCAACTACCATTGGCTTCGAAACCAAAATCCTGTATAGGTGCAGCCATTGCCGCTTCTGTGACTATACCATCTGGGGCAGTGCGTACTGTCACATTTTCACTAGCATGGGACTGTCCGGAAGTAACCTTTCCCACCAGGACTTACCACAGGTGGGTCCCAAAATCTTTTCTGAAACTTTTTTATAATAATTAATTATCTCTATCAATTTATCTAGCATGCCTTTACAAGGTTTGTTTTTTATTAGGCGTTACACCAAATTCTATGGTTCTCATGGGGATGCTGCAGAAAAAATTGCATGTGATGCTATTCTTGGTAATCTTACCTTTCATATTACGAACTCAGGGGTACATATCATATTTGACTTGGCAAGATGTACGGGTTAGGTAATCGGTCAAAATAATGGGTTCAATTTGAAATTGGTTATTTTTAGTACAGAATCGATACAGGCTGAGTAGGATTGACGCAAAACAATTTTTTATCCATTTATTTTAATGAATGATGAATGCGTTGGTGGAGGAGAAATAATATTACAACAATAATAATCTAATTTTTTGAATAAACTGAACTAGAAGGTTGTACGCATAACACATTAAAATTAGACTTTGAGCAACGTGCTGCCTGTCTGGCTTTTATTCGAGTTGTTCCCTTTTTAGCCATTTTTTTATTCTATGGCAGCTCTTTTTATTGATCCTCATGTAAGTAAGTAATACAGATTTGTTTGCTGTTTTCTGGAAAATGGCTTATATATACTGTAAATTTCAATTTCCTATCTTTAACTTAGAACATGGTAACTGGGAGGCTCAGATAGATTCATGGCAACAGCCTATCCTTGAAGACAAGAGGCTTCCTGAATGGTGAACTTCAGTTTTCTTTTCTTTTTTTACTGCCTGTACTGACTGATCCTCAAATTTTTACCGTCTTTCTGCAGGTACCCAATCACTCTTTTCAATGAGTTATACTATCTCAATTCAGGGGGTACAATTTGGACAGGTAACACTAATTTTTGTGGATCATTTATGTTTAAGTTGACAAATTGGCCAGGTAGGACAGGTTGAGTCGCGGGTAGAACTGTTCTGGTTGATATATTTTGTCTTTAGTACGTGTAATAATCGAAAATGTTAAATTAAATTGGTTTAGGAGACTGTAGGTGTAAAAAATACACATTGGAATATTGGATGACTTTCAAGCCGTTTGACCCATTCGACCCAGTTCAAACATAAATGGGTTGAAATCTCTAGTTTTTTTATCAAATGAAATCAGCTTAAGTTCTTCTTCTCTCTTTGCAGATGGACAACCTCCGCAACACAGATTATCAAGCGTTGGAGGAAGAAACTTCTCAATTCATAGATCAAATGGAGACTCTCAGAAAAATGATGATATATCTCATGAACGCGACACTGCTGTTAATGTTCTTGAAAGAATGACTTCAGTACTTCACGAAATACATAAACCCACATCAAAAAATTCAGCTTTTGGTACAAATCTTCTAGAAGAAGGAGAAGAAAACATTGGCCAATTCCTATATTATGAAGGAATAGAATATCATATGGGTAACACGTATGATGTTCATTTCTATGCATCCTTTGCCTTAATCATGCTATTTCCTAAACTCGAACTTAGCCTCCAACGAGACTTTGCAGCTGCTATAATGATGCATGATCCAAGAAAGATGGATCTTTTGTGTGATGGTACATTGGTCCCACGAAAAGCACTTGGTGCAGTCCCACATGATATTGGAATGATTGATCCATGGTTTGATGTTAACTTCTACAATATCTACAATACTGACAGGTGGAAAGATCTGAACCCTAAATTTGTCCTCCAAGTTTACAGGGATGTTGTTGCCACTAAAGACAAAAACTTTGCACGTGCTGTTTGGCCATCGGTTTATATTGCAATGGCTTACATGGAGCAATTTGATAAGGACGGAGATGGGATGATTGAAAACGAAGGCTTCCCTGATCAGACATACGATACATGGTCTGTCTCGGGTGTCAGTGCGTATTCTGGTGGGTTGTGGGTGGCAGCATTGCAGGCCGCCTCTGCACTGGCGGCTGAAGTTGGTGATAAGGGGTGTGAGGACTACTTTTGGGTGAAGTTTCAGAAAGCAAGGAATGTTTATGACAAATTATGGAATGGTTCTTACTTTAACTATGACAACAGTAATGGGAGGGCTAGTTCGTCTATCCAAGCTGATCAGTTGGCTGGACAATGGTTTGTTTCAATTCGAACACCTTTTTTTAATTTTTAGTTTCTTTTATGACTAAAGTTGGTTCTTGTAGGTATGCTCGAGCATGCAGTCTTTTTCCAATTGTTGATGAAGAGAAGGCAAGAAGTGCATTGAAGAAAGTTTATAAGTTTAATGTATTAAAAGTGAAGGATGGAAAGCGTGGAGCTGTTAATGGGATGTTGCCGAACGGAGAACCAGATATGACAACTATGCAATCCAGAGAAATATGGACTGGAGTTACGTATGGTGTTGCTGCAGGTATGATTCATGAAGACATGATGGATATGGGTTTCCATACTGCAAGTGGAATTTACGAGACTGGTTGGTCTGAACAAGGAGGCGGGTAGGTCTCCTTAAATTGTCTACTTATTTGGCTATTTGTTGTTAAAAAAAACCCACCTTTCTTGCTAAAATGTCAAAAGAAAAAAAAAAGAAAATAGAGTTAATGTTTTCAACCCGTTTTACTTATGAAATGGATAGATTTGGATTTAGGTTAGGTTTTATCCCTAATAGATTAAAGGGGCAAATTAAAAGAGTTAGCTAAAAAGGAAATATGTCAAATGGGTTGGACATGTCAAGAGTTGTCCGGAATGGATTTTTAATGCATACATGATACATTCTCCTAACTAAAAATTTCTCATAATATTAGTCTTTTTGTTAGTCTTATAATTTTTGCACACCGATAAAATTTAAAATTTGGACAAAACTGTATAAGGTCAACCGTCAACCTAATCTAGTTACCTGTTTTGAACCTAAAACGCGACCCATCCATTGTGCCACCTTAAAGAAAATGCTATACTGTCAAAGGGGGGACAAGATTTGCATGATAGTCATGTGAGATGGTCTTCTATGGATTCAAATTTTCACAATTTGTCCATATCTAATTCTTACATAACTCCCTTTACTATAATTCATGGACCAAAATTGTTACTCTAATATGTATATATACAACAATGGCCTAATAGGTAATTTTGCAATCCAACTAATGTGGAACGACTCGTACAAAACAAAGTTAATTACCAAAAAACGGGTGGATCCAGGTTGTATTATATCCCCAAGGGGTAGAAAACTGAAGATTTGCTAACAAAGAAACAGATAGGTTGGAAAGTCTTCTAACGTGTTCTGAAGTGTGTGCTTAAACCTCCTAAAACGTTATACTAAAAAAATGTGATTTTTATAACAATGTAACTTCATAATCTTATTTACTTAATATCGCCAATAGTCTAAGTTGCATTTTCTACATTCGCGATTGATTTTACTGCCCATTTCATACTTGCAGATACTCCTTCCAAACCCCAGAAGCTTGGGACATAGATGGCAAATACAGATCTCTGACCTACATGCGCCCTTTGGCGATTTGGGCCATGCAATGGGCTTTAACCCATCCCAAAACCTCTAACCCGGAACCAAAGCCTGATGTAAACCCCGAATCTCTCCTCAGGCAACATGCCGGATATACAAGAGTGGCCCGACTACTGAAACTGCCAAAAGAACAAGACTCGAGGAGCATATTACAAGTAATTTTCGACTACACTTGTAGAAAGATGACAATGTGAGATTTTATGTTGTGGGCTCCATATTGATGATTGTGTCTCCAGAAACTTAAATTCATTACATATATCATTAAACGTGCTGAGCTTACTGAGTACGTTTACAGGTAATATAATTGTCGGTCTAAAGATTTGGGACAATATGCTTTCGTATGTTTGAGTGTGTGTGTGTGTGTATAGCATGTACATGTATAGTTATAGCAGATAGTGAACATGATATGTGTGGGAGACAAACTCCCAAAGGCTATTGAGTTGTGATTTAATGGTTGGACAAGTCGTTTGGTATTGTGGTTATGATGTTAAAGTTTTGCATAAATAAGAAAAAGAAACCGATTTGTATTTATAGATCGAGAGAATTTCATATATGTCTTTGCAAACCTTGTTAATTACGTATATATCCTTGTAAAATTCAAAATTACATCAAAATCTTCTTAATTAGCTATAAGTGAAGTAGCACATGACCCTTATTAAGCATATTATAAAGTCACATTTCGTTCGACGTGGGATGTTACTCAACACTTAAAACCTCTAAACTCATTCACACGTATGATTTGATTAATAATTAAATCATTTAAATTTACCAAAAACCACCAAAATTGCATTCCATAAAAACTTTATGGTGATATATGCTTAGCATGTACAAGAAGAGAAAGAAGAGGTAATATTTTTCTAATTTTTAAATCATTTAATTATAATTAACTTAAGATAGTTTAGAGGTTTTAGGAAGACATTTATCAAGGTTTACAAAGATATATAGATAATATAAAACTGTGATGACATATTAGTGTACATGGAAAAGTTCAAACGAGAACTGTTTTTCGTACGAGAACTGTGAGAACCAATTTTAGCCATCCAATTCCCCCTTCTTCAATTGGATTGCCCACCCATGAATTCTGATATGACCTAGGCTCATTGGGGTCGGGTTTACCAGAGGAGACATGGAACAAATACAGCAAAAGGAAAGAATCACAGGGGCTGATCTTCTGATTCTGTTTTAATTTAGTTTCCTCTCTTAATTTAGTTTCCTATTTTGTGTGATGGCTTTATCTAGGGCCGGCCACCCCTATGTTTTGGGCATTGAGAAATTTTGTCTTTGTTCTTGTACTTTGGAGATCCCTGGTTCTCGAATTCCAGGTCCCTATTTTATTCAAGCATTCGACTATCGGTACGTACTACCGTTATTCTTTTCCCCTTTGCCAATTTGATTCTTATCAAATTGGTATCAGAGCCATCCATCCTGCCTACAGCCTGTGAGTCTTGTGGGTGACGATGTCTAAGAAAATTGCCGATGTGGACGCTAATTTAGCTCAGTACAAAACAGACGCCGGAGAGAGGTTTGACAGATTGGAAAGATCAGTGGAAGCCATGAGGGAGGAGGGCCGGCAGAGGCAAGAAGAGGCACGGCGAAGGCACGAGGAGTCAGACAAGAAACACTGTGAGGTAATGACCATTTTGTTGAACCTTGCTAAGACTCCATCACCACCACCGCCAACAGTGCCGCTATCGGCAGCACCTGTACCTCCACCCAGGTTCACGAGTCCGATCATAGCCTCGTCACCATGGTTTTTGATGAGGATGGATTTCCAGTTGTCACCTGAAGAAGCGGGCAGCGCCACCCGAGGTAAGCCTAAAACTACTACTGGGTATGAGTATGTGCAACACCAAAAAGGGCATTTTTCTTATGGAACGATGGGAATGCTGGCTTGGGGCAGCGGACTCGTGGGTGGGTCCGGGCCGAGCGCCAACGGGTATGGGTACCAGGGGCGGACCACCCGCTCCGAAAACTAAAAATGCCAATATTTAACGGGGAAGACGACTACGGGTGGGTTTATTTGGCAGAAAGATTTTTTGAAGTACAGGGTTTTATAACTATGGGAGAACGGCTACGAGCGACGGTACATTAGCTTGGTGCCGCTGGAACGATAAACGGGAACCTTTCCGTTGCTGGGAACATTTGAAACTTAAATTACTCAACCGATTTCAACCGTCGCAGGACGGGAACCTTTATGAACAATTTTTAAACATTAACCAGGAGGGAACGGCAAGGGAATATGTTAGTTCTTTTGAAACTGTGGCAGCCCAATTGGATGGAGTTTCGGAAAAGATTTTGGAGGGAACTTTTATCAAAGGTTTGAAACCCGATCTGCGCAATTCAGTACGAGTTTTGCAACCCACAAGATTGAGTCAGGCTATGGAACTGGCCCTCATGATCGATGAAACCAGGTCAGGCAATATTGGTGATGGGAAAGGGGCGATAAAACGCAATCTGTCCGTAATAGCGTCGTTGCACCGAAACCATCGGGAACGAACGCTGCTGCTTGTGGAATTCGCCCAGGAATGGGTCCGACAAAACAACCGTTTCGACGGATGACGGAGATGGAATATGAAGAGAAAAGGGCGAAAGGATTATGCTTCCGCTGTGATGGCAAGTTTAATCCGGGGAACCGTTGCCCGGAGAAAACTCTACAGGTGTTAATGATAACAGATGGGGATGAGACCGAAGATGGGGACACGGAACAGGAGCACGTGCACTTAGACGCCGTTGAGGTGTCGGTGCACTCGGTGGTAGGTATTACTTCACCCCACACTATGAAGCTTCGGGGTAAAATCCAGGGTTATGAGGTAGTAGTCCTGATTGATAATGGGGCAACCCACAATTTTGTATCCGTTAAGTTGGTTAAGCTGTTGGGTTTACGGGTGTCGGGCCAGCGGAAAACGTGGGTCACTATGGGCAATGGTAAAGTGGATGCGTGTTACGGAATTTGTCGGAACATTCCAATGATGTTACCAGGTTTTACGGTGGTGGAAGACTATTACCCCCTTGAATTAGGGAGTACCGATGTGATTCTGGGTATGAAATGGTTGCACACTCTAGGCGATACACGGGTCAATTAGCTAGAGTTGACTATGACATTCAGAGATGGAACGGACCGGGTAACATTACGAGGGGAACCGGGGTTACGCCGGGCTGAGGCATCGCTGCAATCCTTAGTTCGGGCACTTCCCGACATCATGGAAGGTTATGTGGTTTCAATATCCAGTATCGAGGAGACACAGCCGACATATATCGAAGCGCACCCGGCGCTTCTCTCGTTATTATCTAACTACTCGGATATTTTTGTATTGCCTGCAGGTTTACCACCAGCGCGTGACCATGAGCATGCCGTAGTCTTGAAGGGAGGTACCGAACCCATTAATGCGAGACCATATCGGTACCCGCAGTTGCAAAAGGATGAGATCGAGCGACTAGTCGAGGAAATGTTGGAAGCTGGGGTGATACAACCAAGCACTAGCCCCTTTTCCAGCCCGGTCCTGTTGGTCAAGAAAAAAGATGGCAGCTGGCGATTCTGTGTGGATTACCGAGCATTGAATAAATCCACGGTCCTAGATAAATTTCTGATCCTGGTGATTGCCGAGCTGCTGGATGAAATACACGGGGCGACAATATTTAGTAAACTCGATCTGAAACCCGGATATCACCAGATCAGCATGAAGGAAGGGGATATACACAAAACAGCTTTCAGAACTCACGAAGGGCATTACGAGTTCCTGGTAATGCCTTTCGGCCTGACCAACGCACCATCAACGTTTCAATCGCTCATGAATCAGATATTCCGTCCTTATTTGCGGCGATTCGTTCTGGTATTCTTCGATGATATACTGGTGTACAGCCGAAATATGGACGAGCATTGTGTACACTTAACCACGGTATTTGAATGTTTGAGGGCTGAAAAATTGTATTGCAACCAAAAAAATGTGTATTTGGGCAAGAACAGGTGGACTATCTCGGGCATATTGTGACGCAAGAAGGGGTTAAGGCCGATCCGTCAAAAATAACCGCTATGACTGAATGGCCAGTACCGACGACACTACGGGGGCTCCGAGGCTTCCTCGGATTAACAGGTTACTATCGCAAGTTCGTCCAAGGGTATGGAAAAATTGCAAGGCCTCTAACCGACCTTCTTAAAAAAGTCAGTTTCGAAGACTTTCACGATTGAAACAGATGCCTCCGGGCACGGCGTGGGGGCGGTCCTTATGCAGGAAAGTCGACCGGTTGCGTATTTCAGCCAAGTGCTAGGCCCACAGGCACAATTAAAATCCGTTTTTGAACGAGAACCGATGGCTATTGTTATGGCGGCCGTATCTCCTGGGCAAACGCTTTACGGTAATTACTGACCAGAAGAGTTTGAAGTATCTACTGGACCAACGGGACATCAGAGATGGATTTCAAAATTGTCGGGGTACGAATTTGACATAATCTATAGGGCGGGTCGTGAGAATGGAGCGGCAGACGCATTATCTTGTCGGGATTCGGGAATCGAGATGCGAGAGATGCTAGTAAGCTGAGTAAGCGATGATAAGGCCCTCTTGCAAATGTTGAAAAAAGATCCGTACATCGTTGAATTATGTACTCGAGTAGAGGAACGAGAATCTGGTTTGGAAGACTATTCCGTAGTTGAGGGGTGCGTTCGGTATAAGGGGCGTTTGGTCTTGCCTCGCACTTCCCAGTTGATCTCTCGTTTGTTCCAGGAGATGCATGGGGGACCCGTAGGAGGGCACGAGGGGACGTAGAAAACTTATCACCGAATGGCGGCGGAATTATTTTGGGTTGGGATGCAACGGGATGTGGCTAAGATGGTGTCGGAATGTGTGATATGTCAGCGCAACAAGTACTCCAATCTTGCGCCGGCTGGTTTGCTTCAACCGTTGGAATTACCTAAACGAATTTGGGAGGATTTGACGATGGATTTCATCGACAGATTGCCGAAATCTGAGGGTTATAAGGTCATCATGGTGGTCGTGGATAGACTCAGCAAGTCCGCCCACTTCATTCCTTTAAAACACCCTTACACGGCTTCTTTTGTAGCGGTGGCATTTATACGTGGGGTGGTGCAATTACATGGAGTGCCCAAGACTATTATATCCGATCGTGATCGGGTATTCATTAGCCGATTCTGGAAGGAGTTGTTTAAGTACCAGGGCACTCTCCTCAAGAGGAGCACTGCATACCATCCACAGACCGACGGCCAAACTGAGGTGGTTAATCGCAGTCTATAGACATATTTACGATGCTTTGCGTCTTCTCAACCTAAACAGTGGGCGCGTTGGTTGCCATGGGCCGAGTACTGGTATAATACTTCATTCCATTCTTCGATTGGTATGACACCCTTTAAGGTGTTATACGGCCGCGACCCACCTACCTGGGATATGACCGTGGGGCTGCAACCACTTTTGAAGTGGATCAATACTAGGAAAGGGATGAAATTTTGGGGGAGTTGAAAGTGCAGTTGCGTCGATCACAACAGTTGATGAAAGCTCACGCGGACGGAAAACGCCGTGATATACACTTTGTTGTTGGGGACCGAGTATACTTAAAGCTGCGTCCGTATCAACAAGTGTCGGTGGCACAACAGTTGAATTTGAAGCTGGCCCCTGTTACTACGGCCCGTATGAGGTGGTGGAGAAGATAGGATCGGTAGCGTATCGTTTGAAGTTACCGCCATCTGCAGCAATTCACCCTGTTTTTCATGTTTCTCAGCTTAAGGGAGCCATTGGAGAGCAACCGGCTGAACCATGTTTACCGGCAGGATTGACACAAGACATGGCGGTGATCTGCAAACCGGAAGATGTGATGGGCACTCACGAAGGGGAAGACGGGTTAGAGATCTTGGTTCGTTGGGAGGGTCTACCTCCAAAAGAAGCTACTTGGGAGGTGGCGGATCGCATCGCAGCGCAATTTCCTGGCTTTCACCTTAAGGACAAGGTGAGTCTTCGGGGCGGGAGTAATGATACGACCCAGGCTCATTGGTTGGAAATTAAGCTCTTGAAGTCAAGTTTAAGTTTTCTTTATACTCCATAGGCTAAATCATAATTTTTTGGGTCAAATATCGACACAAGGCAGTAATGTCAAACAGTATTTATATAGGTTAGCATCTTATATCAGTCTTGTGAAAATGATTAATGATCAAGAAATCATTAGTAGTCCGATTATATATGGTTGGAAAGCTCTTAGAGTCTACTTTATACTCCAGTGGCTAAATCGAAATTTTGGTGGGTCAAAATATGGACACAAGACATAACGTCAAATAAAAAAGTATGTTACATATGGGTTAAGGATTCGGATGATTTCGGATGTAAGCTTCCTTAGGTTTGTTTAGGAATGGTTAGTGTGTGAAATTGGGGTGTTGTATAAGTTGTTTATAAACCTATTGTAGGTAACCTTTGACTTATCTGGGCTTGTTTGTGAGGTTTCACTCCAAAAAACGACTTTTAAGGGCGAAAATGGTCGCCGCAAATGATCTGCCGCAAAAAAGCTCGTCCCAAAAACTTATTTGCGGGAAAATTTTTAACTATTAGCGGCGAAAATCACCGTCCCTAGATCTTGCCACGTGTAAACTATTTGCGGCGACATAAACTTTTTGCGGCGACGGTTATTTAATCATTTTTTAATTAAATAATAATATATTATTTGCCTTTTGCGGCGACATATGCATTTTTAGCGGCGACATTTATTTAATTATTTTTTAATAAATAATAATATTTAATCACTTTTTGCGGTGAAAAAAGCATTTTTAGCGGCGACAATGTCATCTGATTTGTATACTTGGCATATATTATATTGCGAACTGATGTATTACATGTAATATGGTTTGGTGTAGTATTCTAGTTATGGATCCCTTGTGTTGATTTATGTGCTTCATGTTATGCTTAGGGGTAGCATAATAGTTGACGATTTTAGGTTGTCGGCCTACTTGATTGTGACTGTATAGTCACTTGCCTTGCCTGAGGTCAAGGTGTTTGGGGGGACTAGGATCTGCTTGGAGGGGATCGTGCCATAGGTTCGACAGACTTGGTTCTTCAGGAGAGACCTGCTTGGTGGGGAGAAAGTCTCTCCATCTTGGTGGGGAGAAAGTCTCTCCATTGGTTGCTAGTAAGTACTAGTGGTGCGGTCTTCATTACCTGTTAGGATGGATGCAGTGTTGTAAAACTCGTGCTAGGAGCCGAGTACTTGGCGAGTGGGGGCTATTCGACCAAATTTCTCGGATTTGGTCAAAGCCAGCCATACTAGTTCCTACTCGGCCAATAGAAGTTAAAAAAATTAATTTTTTTCAAAGGCATAGGGTACACACGCAATTGTATTGCTTAACCTAGTCCAATTCTCTCTCTTCCGCTATTTCTCACGCATACAAAGCAGTGTGCGATGCATCAATCGATTTTCTCTCTTTAAATTTTTATCAGAATTGTCAATGGGATGAAGCAATATGAAGTTTTGAACAATTATGTTAGTGTTTCTAAACATATTTTATATTTGAGAAGTTATGAACATGTAGTATGTATTATTTTAATAAAAAATTCCAATCCGAACACTCTCTACCTAGGCCAAGTACTCGCTACTCCTAGCCGACCACTCAACTACCGTCTAGCGAGTTTTACAACATTGGATGTACGTCAAAGAAGGTAACAAAAGTGAGAACATGGACTTTTGCTAGGGGTAGAGAGTAGAGACCGTGTCGTTTGCAAAGGCAGAACACGGGAGAAATGAGGATTTATTTATAAGAGAAAGTATACTGCAAACAATTCTATATCTGCAAGATCTTCTGATGAGCTTGAATCTATCTCTTCATCATTGAGGGAATAAAGGGATTGTAGATCAGAGATGTCAATTGGCTAATTCTGGCTAAGTGTTTGATTATTTATTTATTATTATTATTTTTTTTTGTCTTTGCAATCTTTTGAAAAGTGTCCTTTTTTTTATGACAGATGTAGCAGGTTCAACCTCTTAGTTTCTTCTTTCTTATAAACTTCCATTTTTTCTTATGATCCAGACCTTGTGTTTTGAAATGTGTGATCTCCAGCCGTGATCTACCGGCGTGGTCTCCTTCAAGCCATGTGGAGGGCTTTTTCCTCCTTTTCTTTCCTTTTTTGCGTGCGTACACTGAAATTGAAAAGGTATGCGAGTCCCAGAATTCAATGTGACGACAACGATAGAGTAACTACTAGGATGAAAAGATGGTTCAATTTGATAGATAGTGTAACAGTTTGATGGGATGTCATGCCCCCACTACACTGCTTACTCTTATTTCATAAGACTGCCAACTTCAATAAACAAAGGACTAACCATGGAAATCCAAAAAATTTGAACACAAGTATAAGCTTACGGAAATGTATCGAAGTTTAGTATAACTTTAACATTACTACGAGTGACCAACTTTTTTTGTACCATGACAAGGTTTCTATTTCACCCAAAACACCAAGTTACGATGGTTGAAAAAGTTGATCGCTCATTCGATTGTGATATTAATCATACTATCTATTAGAGAACAAAATAATGCCACAAATATATCTAATATCCAGTTTATACCTCCATCAAACTCTATGAGATAGTAAAACAAAGAAGCTTTTGCCTCACTTATGACTTTGTATATTACTATGTATATAAAGCATCACGAGTCAGAATAAAACCTTTGACTTCTCGACAGCGGAGCAGTCAGTAAGTTTGACCAATCAAAACCATGAACAACGCCAAGATGGTTTGTACCGCAGATGCAAAGATCGATCTCAATATATTCAGAATCTACGGCTAGGATTCAGAGGCCAGTTTGAAATAAAAAAGGCGAAACTGAATTTTCAGTTATGATTCAGGGTCCAATTTGAAAGTTCAAAAGAATTTCTGGTGATTGCAGAAGATGATTGTGTTGCAGATGAAAGATCACTGGTTCTTGAGGTTTTAGATGCAGATTCTGGTGTAGATGAGAAATTTATAAGGCCGTAACCAGATTCTGTTGGAGATGAAGTGTGGTTGGTTTTCGAAATTTTGGGGCATGTGTGTTTTCCGAGATAAGTGATATCAAAGATTGATGGGTCGTCGCTAGATCTTTGAACTTGCTTGGTTGCACAACAACCATGTGTGTTTCGGTAGGTGCATCTGTAATATTCTCTGCAAATTATTGTGTTGAGTGAGTAAACTGTCAAATATACATAAATTATGTAATAAAAAGGTGACAAATTTTAATAAAATTTTTATTTTGAGTAACCAATTTTGTTTGCCTTGTAATATTCCGTTCATATTTAGAAAATTTCAATTCAAGGGAAGGGTTAAGATCCTCTCAGTGGGACCTACAATGGACTTATTATTGACTTAAAATAAAGGACTCACTCTCGTGTACGCGAGAGAACATGACATGATAGGTCATATTTAACCACAACATGAGAGGATCTTGGGAAGTTTCAACCTTGACAGCACATAAAAAAGTCAACATGGTTAAAGCATCATTACTGACTTGGTAACATGTCATGTATTGAAGATTTTAAGAAGTTTTACTGGTGTTAATAAAAAATTCTGCAAGTTTGAGGTTCTTATTGTTATTTTGCAAGTATTTAAGGGTTTTTTCTGGGAAAAAATAACATTGTTACCTAAAATAGTAATTTGAGTCAAAGTTTTATTGCAAAAGTTCTGAAAAGGTTTAAGAGAAACCTGGGGTATTTAGCATTAAGGATTTCCTTTTGGCCATACTTCCTCCACATATAACCGTCATTAGGGGGCACTTCAAGCCCTATCTCCAGACTCACTTTCACTTGCTGCTTCCACTTAACGACGCTACTACTGCTACCTTTTCTGCATACCATCACTTGATTAATTATACATACATTTCTTTCTTTATCCTTTAATTAGTAATGTTATTTTGTATGCTAGAAAACACAAATCTACTTGTTAGTGTAACAAACACAAGCCCTGTTAGGTCCAATCTAGCAGGCCCTGCCTTTCAAACCCATAACCCATTCCACTGAGTGGAAAATCTCTGTGGTGTGATTCCAGATGGAAAAATGGCAGTTCAGGGCAAGTTGGGTTACACGTTGAGTTGGGTTGACCAGCAAACAGCTTTTTGTCTATTTGCTTTGTTGACAGTTAGCGGATTAAATACGATTTTAGAAAATATTATTACAATACTACCCAAATCTTCTATAAAAACAATTTAGAAGGTTATATGCATTGAAAATGGTCTTTGATCAACCTTTCAGCCTATTCAACCCATTTGGCCAGTTTCATTTTCGGCTAAAAACTTTTATTTGACCCTTTGAGATAAAACCCAACCAAAATTGACAGATTCGTAATTATATTGACCGAATTGTCACCTCATAGATATACATATACATATAGGATCAAATAACAACTCAAATATGGTAAGAACAAAGCAATCAGAATACGCGCCTCTGTAAATTCACAAATTCATGTTTGTGCATCTTAATTAGAGTGTTTTCTGAGTTTTTGAAAATGTGAGTTGAAGATTGCCGAGAAATTCACAGGTGCATGAAAACGCATCTGATGCAAAATGCATCCAATGTAACTTTTGTGCATCTACAAATTTAATCAACATTCATGAACTCAGATTTTCTAAGAAATCACAATGCACATGATCTGATTGCTTAGTTCTAACAGTTACAATTATTTGACTTCTTATTGGAATCTCACAAACATGTATGTGTCTGTGTGCGCGCGCATACATATAGACACATACACTCATTTGAGTATTTGAATATTTGATAACTTACTTCTTCCTAGATGCATCTTTTTGATTGGAATCCTTGGTGTCAGAATCATCATTTTGTAGCTTGTCATTCACTGGTTGTTGATATTCATCTTCTGACTTTCTGATATCCGTTTCCGCATACTGTGACAGGGCCTCATCGTCAGAGTTGGTGATGTTGTGAGTCAACAACTCTTCCGTTTCATTAGAAGAAGCAGGCAAATTGAGATCTATTAGAAGCTTCTTACATTGTTGGGTACTTTTGCTTAACTTGCTAAACAAACAGTTATTCTTTGACTGATGATTGCCTGATGAGTTCAGATTCATTTGCAAAACTGGTATTCCAAACACAAGGTCAATTCTTATATCATGACATAAGTGGACTTTGAAATACTGAAACTCGTTTTTAGTTGCAATTTCAATGAGAGAAACATTCTACACCCAATATGGCAGTATCCATGATTTGACCTCCTAAAACACCTTCAAATGGATTAAATATAAATGAACTTCCATAAACTTGAAACAAAAACCATTAATATGAGTTGATCATTAGCCACTGCAAAAGTGCAAGGAGATATGCTTGATATGATCCGGATATATTTAAATAGGATTTATTACTTAGATAGGATTTACTTTAGATAAGATTTAGAGTTAAATACATTTTTGGCCCCTGTGGTTTGGTTATTATTACATTTTTGGTCCCTAACTTTTCATTTTTACGGTTTTGGTCCCTAAACGACCAAACCTTTACGAATTTGGTCCCTCGACAAAGTTTAATGACCAAACTACCCATGCCCTCGTTTTTTATTCATTTTTTATATTTTTAGTTAATTCCAAAACTGTTTTTTAATAATAAAAAATAAAAACAGATTTCTCCTCTTTAGAAGGAAAAATGAAAGTGAAGGGAAAGAAAGGGAAGGGAAAGAGAGGACTAGGTTGTGTTCTTGACTTAGAAGGAAAAGAAAGGAAAAGAAAGGAAAGGAAGGGGGAACCCTTTCCTTCCAAATCATCCCATATTTGGGAGGATGGTTTTTTAACCAAATAGCTCCTCCTTCCCCCTCCCTTTGCTTCCCTTTCCTCCCTTAAAAAAACTTGAGAACACACCTCACTAATTGTTTCCTTCCCTTCCCCTCCCTTTCCTTCCAAAAAATAACTCGAGAACAGGGCGTAAATCTCTCTCTCATATCCCACCTCTCTCTCTCTCTCTCCTAGAAAACCACCACCACTCCAACACAACACCGCCACCCACCATCACCTCCACCAACTCCAGCCACCCCTCAAACACCACCGCCACACCTCCAACACCGCCACCACACCACCCCCAACACCACCGCCTCCGTCATCTTCACAGACACAATTGCTGGCCACCCCAAACACCATCCTTCTCTGCCCTACTCTCTCTGTCCTAATCATAGGCCTAACTATTGAAGAACACACAAACACCTATCCTCACCCCTCGGCCCTTGTCATCATCATCTTCACGCACACAAACCCTCTTTTCATCTTCACACACACACAAACTCTTTTTATCAGAAACGAAGAAAAAACCATGTGCTCATCGTAAACCCAAATTGCGAGTTATGGTAGTGGTGTTGTTAGAGATCACCGTCAGAGAGAGAGAGAGAGAAAGAAAGAAAGAAAAAGAGAAAGAGGTGAGAGAGGGACTGCAGTGAGAGAAAAGGAAGATAGGGAGATGAAATTAGAGAGAGAGTTAAGGTTTTCTAAATTGGATTCATCGAAACTCACGTTAGCATTTCATTTCACGGCGTGGAGACGGTGGTTTAGGTCTTGATACTCATGCCGCAAGCCTCTACGCCGCCACCAGAAAAGCCGGCGAAGAGATTGCCGAGAGAGAGAGAGAGTTAGGAGAGAGATAAGATATGGCAGAGAGAGAGACCCATGAGATGAGAGAGGATTCATGGTGGTGGAGATGATGGTGGCGGTGGTGAGGTGATGGGGTGGTGTGTATGGTAGAAAGAGATTTATGAGGAGAGAGAGACAGAGAGAAGAGAGGGTGAGTGTGTGAGTGTGTGTGTGTGGAGAGATAAATATTTAAATGTGAGAGAGGGGAGAGAGAGAGAGAGTTCAGCTTTCTTTTTTTTTTAATTTTTAAAACAATTTAAAAATTGAATAGAAATTAGAAAATTAATTAAAAAAATGTAGACAGGGTAGTTTGGTCATTCAACTTTGCCAGGGACCAAATTTGTAAGAGGTTTTGTTGTTTAAGGACAAACACCGTAAAATAAAAGGTTAGGGACCAAAACTGTAAAAACCACCAAACTATAGGGACCAAAAATGTAATTAACTCTAAGATTTATTAGTTGATAAGTCATTTATTTAGTTTTAGATAAGGATTAAGAGTTAGAGTTATTTTAGGACTAGATTACTATCTTTCATTATAAATAGGTCATTAGGGTTGTAATTTTATTACGAGGAAATTATTAGTTGTTTTAATATCATCGGAGTGTTGGTTTACCTCTCGAAAGTAAGAGAGATGATTTCAAGAGGCTATCATTTTATCTTTTTATTTTTATTACCAATTTGATTCATATCAATGCCATTGATTGAGATAGTTCTTTTGGCTGACAAATATTAGTACGTCGACACGTCGTCGTTTCTAAAATTGCTCAAGCATATAGTATAAGAATCAGAAAGTAAAACTGGTCAATTTTATCTCAGTGGTCAACCAGCCATCCGAAAACGTGTGCAAATTTAAAAACAAAACTTCCAGTAGAACATAGAGTAATTAACTTCTAAGAGATAACAAGTCTGATAAGCTCAACAATGCGGCTGTTTAATCGAAAAGATGATTCATATTCAGTACAGTACGCTTCTATGAGTTCAATAATGCTAGAAACTAACACAAACACTCCATGTTTTACTTAGAATCTGTTTTTTTGATATTACATAAAATTTAAAGTTGCTTATCACTTCGTTTTTTCATTCCTACTAGATATAAAAGGAAATGATATTGGTAAACTTTTTCTTATGTAAAGTAGGGATACCTTGTTACTATGTATGAAAGTGAGAATTTCATATCGAAATGGACATCCTTTTCTGGAGAAAGATGATAACTGGACCCTAAATTCAGTGTGGGGGAGAAGAATAAATACCGACACAGATTTTTGGAAATTCCGAAAGAGAAAGAAAAACAAACGCTCAAAATTTTTTAAAAAGGGGAATAAGCAATTAAGCATATACAATATGACTTGTACGCTTGGATCTCAATATTAAGAGTACAATCTTTTTATACATGCTTGTGTTTGTAGAATCTAACTGATGGTAGCGATAGCTTAAAATACAGAGTTCATGTAATCTTACTGATATGTGGTATACAATGATCATCGTGTTTGTTGGTGGTGGCTGAGATTCTTTTATCATAGGGATGATGATGATGATATATTGGAAAAGTCATGGTGATGAAAAGCTATTTCAGATGTTCTTGCTGAAGAGTTGTTAAATTTAACCTACTTTGTCTAAATGCAAGTCAGGATCTCCACTAGGCAATTAAAAGTAATATGCTCAATTTGATTTTTCTTGTAAGTTGTAATTTGTACGAATCCTACGAAACATTGCTGCATGGCACTAATTGTTATAGAAAAACTGACGATCATAGCACAATTTTCCAATGAGATGAAGATTGTAATAAAGTGACCTTAGTAAGACAGAAACCACATTCATTCTCCTACTAAACCACATTCATTACACTACATACACCCATCATTGGTAATTAAATTACAGTAGTTTTGAAAAAATCTAATTTGAGATAGATGTATTTACTATTTTAGCTCCAAAACTACTCTACCTCATTTTATTTTTTTACAAGAATTCAGATTATTAACTTGTTTTCTACAATCAAAAGGTTCTTACCTAGTTATAGGTCAAGCATTAACCTATTAAGCATTCATGACAGATACAGATTTTAGTCCTAGCTAAAGAGAAGTCATAGATCACTCCATCACATGAGGATAGCAAATAAAATTGTTAGCCTATTATCTAAGCTCTAAAAGAAATTTTCATCACAACACACTGATAACATGCTTGAATCTAACTTCCAATTCCAGGATTCAACATCATATGATCGTAAACACGTAAGTAACAACTACTCGGCTACAAACATGTTAATTTAACCTAAAGCTTCTCAAAACACTAGCATTCATTCAGTATCGCACATCAAAAACATACATCATAGCAGCTATTATTACGCGTGTTGACGAAATTCCCCTGTACTATTCAAATTAAACAAAAATCCAATCGAAACAGCTTTTAAGTTACAAAATTTCAATACAAACGATCAAATGAAAACGAAAACGAAAAATTTGAATACGTCACCTATGAATGAAAACGATGATACGGCCGGTTTTACTGACGGAGATTTGAATCTCAGCAAAAGATACTCGTTCGAACCGCGGAGGTCGGAGAAAGAAAAAGTGAATTTGGGGGAAGCGGCGGAGAAGAAATCCGAATCCGACGACCGGAGAAGTAAGATAGAATCTGATCGTGAAGTATTCAGAGATCCGGTGCGGCTGATCGAAAGATGCAAAACTTGTTCAGCTAAACAACCCTCTTTATATGTTTGACTTTGATTAAACCCCAAAAGGAAGTTGACAATGAAAGCTTGTGCATACGAATATATAAATATCAATTGAATTTAATATCCAATTAATTCAATTTACTAAATTTACGTTTATTACAATTGTTACAGCGTATCGAATTTGATTTAAAGATGTTATCGAATACTGTATCTGGTATTTATATACTATACAAGTAAAGGTACCGTATACCTATTTTACCTAGTTGATTTAGTAACGTCCCAAATATCGAGTCTCAAGTACTAATTTAACAATATTTCAAGTACCGAATCAAAAAGTCTAACTTGATACTGCTATACCAATACCGGTTTGGTATCTTCAATACCCACACTTACTCCTAGTACAAACCTTAATAACTTATATTGCGAGTTGAGTGAAAGAATGTTTTTGGAAATAGAATCAAGGATTAAATAAAAATATTTTTAAAATGTGTTATGTTACTAGCACTACATTTGGCTTAATTTGTGTTTTTTCATCCTTAATCTCTTTCTCCATCATCCACCACTCTTTACATCTTTATATTTATCTATCATCATCTTTCTGTATCTCTATCATCACCTCTTCTATGTCGTTATTGCACTATTTTCTTACTACATCTAATTTTTACTTCTATTACATATTGATTAAAATTAAAACAACATATTGAAAGGCAAAATCTTGTTGTACAATTATCATATGATGGTTTTTCAAGTTCTATATCTACTATATGCAGTAAATTTATACTAGAGTTAATTACAAAAATAGTCCATATGGTTGTCACTAAATTTCACTTTTGGTCCTTTAACTTTAAAAATTATAAAAATAGTCAGTGTGGTTGTCATTTTGTTTCACAGTCGGTCCTTTTGACTAACTAATGTTAACTTTTGCAGTTAATAAAGGGGTATTATAGTCATTTCTAGCTTATTCTTGTTACCATACATGCTACATAGGTTATTCTGTCAAAAGTATTATTTTTAAACATATTTCAACCTTAATTCCACCAAACAAACATCCCTTCTTTACTTTTTCTATTTACATCTCTCTCTTCCATCTTCACCACTCCCTTATCCCTTCAAGAACCGCCGCCAGCAACCAATGCTACCTCAGGAGCACCATTGCATAACCACCACCATTGCTACCGTCAAAGCACCATCGCACGACGACGACCACTCCTCCCCCCGGTGGTGTTTTCTAATGGTTTTCATACCGCCATCTCATCATGACCGCCATTGTACCACCACCATTGCTACCATCAGAGCACCATCGCATGACTACCACCGCCACTCCTCCCCCGATGGTCTTTTCCGACGGTTTTCGCACCACCATTGCATCACAACCACCATTGTACCACCACCACCGTCGGTTTGTTCTTATCCAATGGTTTCCAACCATTCTAGAGATCTTGAATAGTTTTTGAGATCAAGATCCGCATCTTCAAGGTTTGTACATATTAACAACTCTTAACGGTTTGAGAGTTCAATTGGAAGGGTTTCCAGAGATTATGTGGTTCATATGGTTCGATTTTGGTTTCATATGGTTTCGGATTTTTTGGTTCATATGGTTTCAGATTTGTTTTGTTCGTCCCCAATTGTTGTTATGTTTATATTGTTCGATTTTATGATCTTGTTTTTATGTGTTGTTCAATATGATTTTCTTATATTTGGCTTTAGATTTGAATTCTTGTTATTATTCACCGATTTCAAGTTTGATCAATATGTTATTTTTCTGTTGTTGCACATTTTCAAGGCATAAGGAGTTGTTGTTTTGTCATTGTTACAAATTAAAATCTTAATTTGGGCTAAAGAATAATTAAATTTTAATTATATAATTTATTTTACTAAATAATACATTTAATATGATTAAATGTAATTAGAAAGTTAAATAAGAATAAAAGGAAAGGAAATAGACAAGAGGATGTTTGTTAAGAAGAATAAAGTATAAAAAGATCAAAATACCCTTTGACTAACGGTTAAAGTTAACAACGGTTAACGTAAAAGACTAAAAGTAAAACAAAGTGACTATTTTCGTAATTATTAGAGAAAAGAAATGGGGAGAATTTGTTTCTCTTGTTTGGGAGAAATGGTTATAGTTTTGGGAGGAGAAATGGTTTCTCCACCCATTTCCATTTCTCCCCTTCATTTGTATTTTCATTTCTCTTCAAATTGTGGAGAAATGGCGGCCAATGTCTACTCATCATTGTCGATGTCCGGTTGCGATGTGTTTCCGGCATTCTAATTATCATCGTCAACGTCCGGCAAGGCGGCCAATACCGTAACCGCCGTCCGGCGACTTGAGCCACCGTTTCTCTGTTTCATTTTTTTCTGATACCAAACAAGGAAATCAATTTCAATTCTCCACACATTTCTATTTCTTTCCATTCCCATTTCTCCCCTATTTGACTATTTCCATTTCCATTTCTCCCAATTTTTTTTCTCTCTACCAAACACCCCCTTAAAGTTAAAGAAATAAAAATAAAAGTTTATAACAACCAGAGAGACTATTTATATAATTAAATCTTTATACTAGTTTTAGTGTTTTAATGTTTGTAATTTAAGTCTGTTTTGTGTATTATTTTCTTTATCTTATTTTTGTATACCGTTGGGTGTTGTTATGTAGTCGATAGAACGTAACATTGCATTTTTAGACGAAGTTTAACCAAATATTTCTATTTTAGGATTTATCTATTTGTTTTATTAAATTAATAGTTTATCACTCTGTGTATAAACACGGGAATGTTTAAAGTAAAGTATAAAATTTGATTATGTGAAATTGTAAGAGGTATGGTAAAATAACTATAAAACGGAGTTTTTAACCAAAATAGGGTTATTTAAAAAAGTATTTACCAATCTAGTATACTTTCAAACATATTTACTAAAATAGTATAGTAGTTAAAATATTTATCAAAATAGTATTTTTATCATTTTTTTTAACTTCAGCTATTTTTTCTTGATTTTTAACTTCCAGCTTTTATTACTTTTTTTTACCAATTTATTACCTTTGGTTTTTTATTTTTACTAATTTTTTTTTACAAAACACCATTTATGCTTTTCACATGAACTATATAACACTATTTTAAACATCAAATTTTAAAATCATAAATTAAAACTAAAAATAACAAGTACAATGTCTGTTACAAATATATAAAAAGAAATCATGTTTGTTACAATTAAAAAGAAATCCTTGAGTGTTGTGAACTTCCTCTTCTTCATTATCTTCATCTCCAATGTCATTTTCTAACACTTCATTCAACTCAACTTCATTGGCTACATCTATTGCATTGCTCACAACAGCGACTTGAGAGATAGTATAGAAATCATCATTTTGAATCAGGTCTGATACGGCATTGCTCTTATTAGTTAATAGCAACTCGGTGCTCCTTTCTTGTACTACCACAATAGATTCGTGATTTCTGCAAACAATATTACAAACTAGATTATCAAATACACAATAAGTAGAAACAAGAAAATTAAGTAGCATAAAGGCTATTACCTAGATGTCATCTCAGTGTTTCGTATTGGTGCGTTATCTTCAACCTCTAAATATAGATCAAGAGTGCTTAATTCTTGATGTATATTAAGCACATCAAACATTATGTCAATATCATCATCATCTTTGATGGGGAGAGGAACATATCTTATTACTTTTCCAATACCAAACGATGGATATCTACACATAATTTTGATGTCGTGTTGTTGCTTATTAAAAGATGAAACCCGATACATACGGTCAAGCAATTCATCAAATTTTATTCCTTGGTTCACTTTAATTGCTTTACTTGGAGCTTTATTATATGCTAAGCCATCAAAACCTTCACATGTTTTTCCACCCCAATAGCAAAAGAGTGTAACAGATTTCATCTACAAGATTAAAAACAAACTAATCAACAAGATAAAACAAACTAATTAGCAAGAAAGACAAACTAAGCTGTGATTTATGTATAAAAACCAACTAATTAACAAAAATAGACAAACTAAGTTGTAATTAATGGATAAAAATAAACTAATTAACAAGAATATACAAACTTAGCTGTGATTTATGGATACAAAACAAGCTAACTTCATCACATAGAAGCTGTATCATAGATTTGAAGACTCTTTAGGGCAAAATTAGAACTAATCATGTACAAATAGAGGGAGATAATGAAAGTTATCAAAGTAATCACTTACATTTGTTGAGATTAGAGCACCGAGGATGATGAATTGCGTAGCCCGGTGACCGGTGGCGGTTCACTGGGCGGCGTCGGTTCGCAGGTGGGCGGTGGTCATCTGGTGGGCGTCCGGTGGGCGGTGGTCGTCTGGTGGGCGTCCGGTGGGCAGCGGCTCAGTCGTGAGGTCTGGTGGAGGCGATTTAGGCGGCGGCTCAGCGTTTCAGTCGTGAGGTCTGGTGGAGGAGATTCGCAGTCTGTCCGGCGAAGGTCTGGTGGCGCTCGAAGGTTGCGGCCGACGGTTGAGGGTTCACGGTGAGCTGGTGGCCGGCGAAGGTATGGGAGATGGAGACTTAGGGCTCGTTTTTCTCTGGAGGAGAGAAGTCGATATGGGATTTTGGGGTTCCTGTGTTTTCCAAATCAAAGTCAAATGTAAAGTATATTATTTTAGTAAATATGTTTGAAAGTCTATTTGAGGATGATGAAAAAGGTTTTTTATTCTCCATAATTGATATAGTTTGTCAAAACGAAGGTCTCTTTGAAGATGATGAAAAAGGGTATTTATTATCTATAATTGATATATAAGAGAATGAAAAAGATGATAACACTAAGATCTTTGATATCGAAATGAAGAAATATAAAATATAAGGTTTAAACATGTAAATTATAAGTAATATATAGGTGATTATCTACGTATTTTAAAACTAAACCATACAAATAAAGATAAGATTGAGATATTGTTTTCATATTTAATATAACAAATCTATTCACCTAAAAATATGAAAATTTTGAAAATTAAAATAAATATCTCACGTAATTTTAATTAGGTAAAATTTGAATAAATATCTCATGTAATGGATTGAATTAAGGAATGTGAGTGTTGGGATTTAATATAACAAATCTATTCACGTAAAGATATGAAAATTAAAAAAAAAATTAATATCTCACGTAAATTTAATTAGGTTAAATTTGAATAAATATCTCATGTAATGGATTGAATTAAGGAATGTGAGGGTTGGGATTAAGGATTGTGACATCATATTTGTTTGTAAATTTAATTTATTTATTTTTTTAAAGGCTCCTATTGGTTAAATTATATTTTAAAAAGTCTATTCTTTTAATATGCTATTTATATTAATTTAACACTAGTTTCGTCTCATAGTCTAGTATCATGATCATATTTTACAATGGTTGTGGTGGGGTGAAGCTAGACTTTTAGTTAAGGGGGAATATTTACATTAACAAAATAAAATATTTAAATAACTATAAGATCGATTTTATGTAAACCTTATATATCATAAAGCCGTGCGTAGCGGTCTACCCGAGCCCCTTCGGGTTCATTTGGGTTTGGTTGTCTTCTTCAGGAGCACCACTACGCCCCTTTTGGGTTGATGCCTTCCTCCGCTATTTCGGTTTTGGCAACCCGACGAAACCGATCTTATTTTTATTATCTTTTTTAGAGTGAGTATGGAGAGAGAAAACATTTGGTTGTTTTGGGATAAGTGATACTTGGGTTTTGGGTTAATTTGGGTTGAAAAGAAAAAAGAAGAAAAGCTTATGTAGCATTTGGGTTAATTTGGGTTGAAGAGAGCCATACGCATTGTGTAACATCCGCAAACCCGGGCTAGTTGATTAGCGGGTAAGCGGTGCGCGATTTTGGGTTGTTTTGCATGTAATTGATTATGTGGTTACTAGAGTTATTGGATTAAATTGGAAGTATATATATTTAAAAATATATAATTGTGTTACTGGAATAAAATTGAAAGAAGGAAAAAGTCATGTATGTGTAGTATGTGATGTATGTATGTGTAAGTAAGTATGTATGTATGCATGCATGCATGTAAATTTGAGAAAGAATAGGATTACAAGAAATGAATTTGGTGCCACCTCCTGCTTAAATAAATAAAAGGAGTATGTATACGTGGGAGTGTATTCACCAACACATAGTTAAAGTGTGAAGTGTGTGTGTTTGCTAAAACCATCTCTGAAGAAACCTATCAAGAAAGAAGGAAACTTGGATTTTTCAAGAAGAGGATTTGGTGGATCATAATTCAAACTGAAGATTGGTATGTGTTTATATGATGTTATGGACTGTTTTGATGTATGTATATGTTTAAATACATGCTTGAATGAATAACTACCATGATAGGAGCTTAAAGCTCAAAACTTGATTTATGGGTTTTGATGGATAATGGAATTTAATTGGATTTGATAAGTTATATATGTTTGTTATGATGTTACATGAAGTTTCATGGTTGTTAAAAGTGTTTTTGATTGAGAAAATGAAAGTTGGAAATGAAAAGTATATATGAGATTGGTTGGAAATCCGACAGTTCAAGGAGGAAGATGTAACACCGCTTCTGAACTCAGTTGCTTTAATGACAAAACAGGTTTTAGTAGCGGAAAATTTTCTTTTAAAACAACACTGTCATTTACATTATCAAAAGAACGTAGGTGTTACCAATGTACAGGAACCGACCATAACATCTATTTACATTACAACATATAATTACAAGTGTTCCACCCACAAGGGGCAATGTATATCCCAAAAGTAACCCGCCTCGCAGGCCATCTAGTCTTTACCTGAAAAGGGAAACATAGTATCATTAGCTACACTAGCTAGTGAGTACATACAATCATAAGCATCAATATAGTAAGTCATGCATCGTATCATAAACAGTCATTGCTAGCTTAGCACATAGCAGTGTGCTGACAAGATCGGTAAGAGTCGTGTCTTGCAGGGTAATCAATCCCGCTCAACAACTCAGACCGGGGGATCAGACACGATCAATCCGCGCTGGTGGGGGAGCACAAGGCGGTCCACCAAGCATCGTTCTCAGATCCAGGGGCTCTACAGGTAATCCAGCTACAATCAGCTGATCACCACTCACGTTAAGGCACGGTGGTTCTGTAGAACCTCGATCCGGGATGCACCCCGAATCAGCGTTAAATCCAGAAATGACCGAAGTCCTGTTAGGATCCAGCTAACCGGCTGACCTTAACCATGCATCAGATAGTCTGCAGACATGTCACATACACATATACGTACATTTGATCCCACAGGGATCCATCATCTTACATATAGCATCATACAGTTATTCATACGGGCATATCATCATGTATTAACTAAGTGGTTCCAAACTGGACCCACTGGTATGCCCCTGACACATATTCTAACATCATATAGCCATACACTTACCTCCACGAGTATACTTGCAAAAGCAAGTTAGTCATACATAATACATTCATACTGTCACTTAGCAGACAAGCCTTACTCTACTGAGTCTCATGGTCGTAAGCACTCACCTGAGCTGTTACTAGACACAGGTATTGGCTTGAGTCCTCTAACAAGTTCACCTAGCATATCACATTAACTTCAATCATTCACATGTGCATTCAAGACTCGACAAAACAATATTCAACTTTGGACATTTCACAAATCCGCTAGGACTGTCGGATTTGGGGAAATCCGATGGTCCTGTCGGATTCATGAAATCCGATACTTAGACTCCCAAATTCTGATACTCAATCAATCAGATTCCAACACTTGGGAATTCCAACCATGCATGTGAAATCCGATACTTATCGGATTCCGATACTTAGAATCTGAAACCAAGGAAATCCGACAGACTTGCAGATTCCAATGGCTACAAAACATGAAATCCGACAGAGTTGTGGAATCCGACACTTCTATCGGATTCCGACAATTCCTTCGGTTTCCAATACATGCGGATTCTGACAACTTCATAGTTGCGGAATCCGACAACTTCATCAACTAAAATTCCGATAGCTTCATTTAAGCATCCAAACAACTTCATTTTGGCATGCTTCAAGCCCAGAACATCATAGAACATCACTCTCTATCCATCTAGCCATTCTAAACACATCAAATCATATAAGAACACCAAATATACCAAAACCTACTTTAAAGTAAGCTTTTGCATGTTCTTCATGGTGTTCTTGCATAGCTTCATGGTTCTCAACATGTTATACACGGTTCTAATCTTCTAAACATCTTAGAATTATGTTGCTAACCTGTGAAGATTAACAACCGATTCTTTTCTTCCTTTTCTGGAAATCCGAGAGCAACAAAGGAGAGAGCAACGAGAAACCGAGAGGGAAAAGTGTGTGTTTTCTTTTGCTATATTTGACTTGGAAAGTCAAATTGCACACATACATATATATTTACTTATTCCCAGAGGCGGTTGCCTCATTCTTCTCACATGGGTTTCCTCTTTAATTAACTATACACATACTTAATACACATACATATTAACATACATGCATACGCACGTACATAAACATATAAACATATATACATTTAGTTCAACAAGTATACAAAGTACATCTTATTTACAATAACTACGTACACACACGTACTAATTACAACTAGGCCAAAGTTGAGGATGTTACAGAAGAAAGCGCGTCGCGGCGCGACATTCAAAAGAATCGGGATTTGGGTTTCGGATTGAGAGAAATCCGATTGTTAGTGTATTTGGGCATGGGAAATCCGAAAGTTAGTGAAATCCGACTTCGAAATCCGGAAATATGACAAATCCACATCTTAAATCTGATTCTAAGTAGAATCCGAAGTGAAATCCGATTGTTTGTCTCGGTTTTGAAATCCGAGTAGCGTCGCGACGCGACGGGCCAATTTTAAGGATTTTTGTGTTTTTGCTTTGTATTCGTATGGGATGTGATGGGTTATTGATTATATGATTATTGTATGTTGTTTACAAGTTATATAGAGACATAAATATATATTGTGGATATATATTTATCAGAGATTGACTTCGGTTGTTGTGTTCTCAGGATTTGCAAAGACTCGGTAATATTAGACAACTGAGCAGACGGGAAAGTGGACTGAGGTGCGTGGAAGTGTACTCACGAGTGGTGATGGCGGTAACATTTGTGGTTACATGAATTGAGATATTGTTACGATTT
Source organism: Dittrichia graveolens (assembly GCA_038502395.1). NCBI lineage: Eukaryota > Viridiplantae > Streptophyta > Magnoliopsida > Asterales > Asteraceae > Dittrichia > Dittrichia graveolens. Next base: position 71,729,971 of record JARJIL010000005.1, on the reverse strand, counting down.
GGATTTGCCATGATAGACTGTTTAGTCTAAGTTGACATGATAGACTGTTGAGTCTAAGTTGCCATGATAGACTGTTTAGTCTGAGTTGCCTTGCTAGACTGCTTAGTCTGAGATGCTTTAATAGACTGTTTAGTCTAAGATGCCATGATGAACTGTTTAAGTTGAATTGCCAGTATGAAATGTGTGATTTGATATGTGTAGACAGACTGTGTAAATGTGATTCGTTGATTGTTGCTTGTTGATTGGGATTGTTTGGATTGTGGCCTGGCCAGTGCACATGGTTAATTATGTGTGCACGTGGCGAGACCTGTACGTATGGTTAATTATATGCGTACATGGTTGGGGGTCAGCTATCGCATGTTTTGGGCTGAGCTATCTGCTATTGGTTGCACGGTTCTAGACTTTCTATGCATTTGTTGCAGTGGAAGGGGCTTTAACTGTACCAAGTAGCAAATAGCTAACGGTAAACCTTTGCTTTGGCCCGCATCGGTTGCAGGTTCTGCAGAACCGCCGTTCCTCTAGTGATTGGATTGGAGATTGGATTGGCTTGTGATTGATTGTTTGATCTGTTGAGATCGGTTTGCTTGTGCTTGTTGTTTGAGGATGCTTGTTTGTAGCTTCCATTCACTTAGCTTTGTGCTAATTCCCCTCAGTTGATTGCTTTTTGCAGGTATGGTTGTTTAGCTTTGTTTTTGAGGAAGGGAAATTTGACCAACGCTCTGATATTATGTTTTGAGAAGAGACGAGCCATGTTTGTAAATATTTTGTAACACAACTTGATGTGATGTTTGTAAAAAGTACTTTGTACTTTGTATTTGATTAATGAAATCAGTTAACGCTTCCGCAGCGGTTTTTAAAAAAATGGCTTAAGAATTTACGGTGTTACAAGTTGGTATCAGAGCCTTGGTTTGGCGATGTAGCCATGGCTAGAGTGTTGCATTCCCAAATCTTGGCTCGTGTTGGGTCAAACTTTCCTTGGGGGAATTAGAGTGAATTGGTGAAGCTGTCTGTTAGTTAGTATGTTTTGTACTAACGGTTTATCTAATGAGATTGTGAGATGATGTGATTGTACAGATAACGGTTTATCAAACTTTCCTCCTGCGACCCAAACGGTGGTTGAGACTTCAGTGATTGATACTGTGGATATGATTAATCGTGCGGGTACTTCAGGTTATGAACCGGAAAATGATCGAGAGGCATATATTCGCAAGTTAGAGGATGAACTTCGGGAACTCAGAGATATAGTTCGTGATATCGGAAGAGAGAGGATTAATCCAAATATGACATCACAGATACCAACAAATATTTTTACTCAATCTACTACCTTGCCGGTTACTGCTTCGTTTCCTCCGGTAACTCAAGTGACGCAACCGTTATTTAATCCTTCCACTTTACAGGGAGACTATCCTTTTGGATATCCGGGATTTAAGCAACCTTGTTCGTACAAGCAATTTTTGTATTGTAAACCATCTAGATATTATGGGAGTATGGATCCGAACGAGACTTTGAATTGGTTGCGAGAGATGGTAAGAACTCTTGATGCGTGCAATTGTAAGGATGAATCTAGAGTTAAATTTGCGACTCGTATGCTTAAAGGTGATGCGATGGTATGGTGGGATTTATTAACTGGGCATTTTACTGAAGCACAACAGGAAAGTATTACTTGGAATCAATTTCAAGAGAAGCTATGTGAACGATATTGTAGTTCATTTGAGATTGAGAAAATCAAAAAAGAGTTCATGGATTTGAAGATGACAAGAGACATGAAAGTAGATGATTTGATTAAACAATTCAATGAGAGACTACGATTTGTAAAACAGTGGGTGCCAGATGAGGCAACAAAGATACAACATTTTGTGGGAACTTTGCTTCCAGAATATCGAAGTACTGCCAGATGGGAAAGTACTTTATCACAAGCGTTTACTCTAGCCAAGACGGCTGAGGGTGATGGAAAGGCAAGAGATAGAATGATCAGAGATTGTATCTTGCAGCATAAATCAATGATTGGACGTGTTAGTGAACCACAAAGACAGAGTGTGCAGATTGGGCAGAGTGGCCAGAAACAGAAGAATCGAAACAAGAAGTCTAAGGCAAGTAGACCTAAACAGAGTTCGTTATGGTGTCGCCGGTGTAGATTTGTACATACGGGGCCTTGCCTACCCCAGACTTTGTGTTGCATCCGATGTGGATTGTTTGGACATGAGATCAAGGAATGTGGTTTCTCTCGAGGCATGTGTTGGAATTTCCAGAAAGAGGGTCTTCATACGAATGAATGTATAGAGGAAAGGAAAATGGGGTCGGGGTCAGGAGTGGATGCAGGTGGGGGATCCTCGTCAGCAGTTGGACGAAAGAGAAAGAACCCTTCTGTGCCAGAGGGTAGAAATTTTGATATGATGAATGATGACGATGTTGACATCAACGATGATATGACGGGTACGTTTTGATAACTCTTATATTTGTGTGTGTGTTTATTAACCTTAGAGTTAATTGTTGATGGTTGATGCCTAAGTGTGCTAAGTGTATGTGTTTGCTTCTGAAAGAGTATGATTCTTTAGAAGTAAAGGTAATTGATAAAATGTTATCATGAAAGTATCTGGTACTATTGTCAGGAAATGATGTGATAGTGCATATGTGATATGTGAAATAATGTGAATTGAATATGATATGCTAAGGAAAGAATATTCTAGAGTAGTTAAAATTGCATGCTATGCAATGTGTTGTACGACTGTTATGTAATTGATATATGTTTAAGCATGTTGTGTTTGTATATGTGTATATACGTGTTTATGTGTTATGCGAAGATGAGGGGAAGAGAATAAATTGTTGAGGCTGGGAAGAAATTGGTGTGAACCAAGAGATGTTTTGATAAAGATATGATTGAGATTACAGACTATTGATATTAAATTTACTGGGTAAAGATAATTGATGATGATAAATGATGAATCTGAAAAGATTAGGGTATGTTGAAATATGGAAACTGTTGGATCAGTAAATGATGTTATGCTATGGGATTAAAGAATGATTTATGTCTTATCGTAAAGATTTTGAGAAGAATAATTTAACCTATGACTTGAAGACTGTACATGATATGTTTGTACTGATTATGTGAGAAGTGTTGATTGTAAAGAATGATATGGGTGATTGACATGAGTATTAAAAGAAGAAGCTAATGCTTATATACAGATGAAATGAATATATGACAGAGACAGAGTTCAGAATGAATAGAAGAATGTGAATAAGAGATTGGAATATTATCTGGATAGGATAATTGTTAGTAGACATGTGAAAATATGAGAGAGTTTATGATGATAACATTGGAGTTATGTGAATTGAAGTATACGCGACTTGATGAACGAAATTGAAATTGCCTTTACACTGGAAATGGATGACTTAATGATTGAAATATGAGAAAGAGATTGATTGCTACAGATTGGATAAGTCTGAAATGTACAAGATCGTTTGAGTAAAAGATGTATTTGACATTTATTTATAAGAAGTTATGTATGTGAAAGAATTAATTAAATGATAGTAGTTATCTGTGAACTGAAGACATGTGTGATTTGAAGAATACTGTAATAACCTGAGCATATGGAATGAAGATTTATGGATCTTATATATGAATTGCCTTTGCTAGGAAAGTGCATTTGCTTGAAATTGGAAACTTAATTTGATAAGACTTATGGAACTAGATTGCTAGTACACTTGCAAGGGCTAAATGATATAATGCCATACAGAGTATTTAATTGATGAATTACTGAAGGAGTAAACATGATATATTTCGTAGAAATGACACGGTTGTGTATGAGTTAAAGCGATGTATTAGAGGAGTATGAACTGTTGAGATACCTGAGATACTAGAACGGTGATAATGAAGCTTATATGTGATTTACCATACATGATGGAGTCTGAATATGTATATTACGGGTGATTGCCAGTAAGACGACATTGTTGAGCAGAATTGCGTACTGATAAGATAATTTGAAATATCAGAATGATTGTGAAAGCTAGTTACGATGGAGTTGATGCCTGATTTATTATATGAGAAAGAATTTGGATATATCTCGAGTGATTATTGATTGATCAACAAGAAGTACTAGTATGATACCATCAGTGGGATGGTCTTGGTTGGGCAAATTATATTGTGACAAGATGATTTGAAGATATGATGATTTGTATGTTAAGGCTGCTGATGAAAGATTGAGATGCAGTGAATAATTTCTAAATGATTTCATTACGAGAGTTGAGACGTGAAATGAACAGTGTGACTGAATTCTTGTTGGATAGTGCAGTAGAAGACGTGAGTTAGTCATGGGTATAATAGGAAGTTTCTGTTTTTTCAAGTTATTAGATAATTAGTTATTAATATAAAAGTTAATTAATTGGAAACCCCCACCGCCTTGCAACACAGAATATAACCACCACCACCGACAGCTCCGTCGTTCCTTCGTTTCTGTATGATTCCTAGTAACATAGAATATAACCACCACCATCGACAGCTCCGTCTTTCCTTCGTTTCTTATGTTTTCCTCTCTACTGATCACCCCCACCCACCACCAACATTAGAAACCCCCACCGCCTTGCAACCACCAACCACCCCAAAAATCACCCATAAATTGAACCCTTTACTATTAAAAAACCTTGAAATCGAAACCCATAACCCTAAATCGCCTTAAAATTCACATATAGGGGAAAAAACACACGATGGTGTTGTGTGCTTTCTTCTTCGGAATGATAAACCCTCAATCTCGGATGATTACGGTTTTGGGTGTTCGTGTGTGTGGGGGTGAGGGTGAAGACAGGGAGTGAGGGTAAACTAGAGAGTGAGTGACAGTAGTTACCGGTCGGTTATGGCCAGTGGAGGTGGAGGCATTTGTGGCGCTAAGTTTAAGAGCAAAGAGAAGGAGAGTGTTTAGGTTAGGTGGGGAAGAAGAACAAGATTTTTAAATAAAAGAATTTTTTATATTTGTAAAATGACTTATATTTAAGTGAATAACTAAAAAAAGGGTAAATCGATCATTTTACAGATATTTTAACACTAGAAAGGATAAAACTTGCACAAAATAAGTTTTAAAAAACTATTAATATCACTTTTAAAAATTGAAGTACTAAAATGACAAAAATGTGATAATTAAAGGACAATTGAGACAATTAACTCCACTTTAAATCGTTTAGTCCTACAAATGGAGCATGTTACAGTCTTAAACTAGGAGTCGTACAAAAGGAAGAAAAACCATGTGAAATGTAATATTTAAATTTTTTATTCCAAGTGTTCGATTTAAATTTTAACTGTTACATGCCTTTGAAACCTTAAAAATCAGTTAAAATTCGAGTTTTCAAACTGCATGTTGTAAATTGAATGTTTACCTGTTAGTTATCCTAACCGAATTTCAAAAGCAAAGCAGTGGAATTTTCAAAAACAATAAACAAACCCAAGCCTATCAAACTATTACAGTTTAAACACGTGTTTGGCGTATATACAAATATACAAAACAAAACTTGCCAAACACGACAAACGGTGTTACTTTAAACCAAACCGACCATTGTATATATATTATATACCAAAAGCAGTGTTCCACAAAAGCCCGTAAAAATGCATAAGGGTTCCCGTCTCACCAGGCCTGCCTATACTTTGTCTGAAAAAGGGAAACAACAACAGGATTAGCTATTTAAAATAGCTAGTGAATACAGACAGGTATGAGTGCAATAATAGCAGGTCATGAATCAAATATGAGCATACAATGTTATCCTAACAATTAGCGGTAATGCTGACATGTCCAGCAGTGCTATATCTTGCCAGATAGCTATCGGCTCAATAACAACCACCGGGGGAATCAAACACTGCCAACCATGCTAGTATCATCACATAAGTGACTCCACATGCTCGTTACGGAGCCAAAGGCTCATTAGGCTCAGCCAGTTAAGGCAATCACCCCATAAGTTTAAAGGAATGGCACTCGAGTACCATTAGTCCCGAACAATTGCCCGAAGGCCCCTGAGACCCAGCCGAAGCTGACCTTTCATACACATATGTCCGGACTTTTCACATAGCTCATCGTTATCTCATAAAAGAGATCATAGCATGCATGCTTTCACATATGAATTCATATTCATCAAAATATCATAATAAATATACATGTACTTAAATACATGTCAAATATATCATTCATCATGTCAATAACTTGTTTCTAAGCTTATATATATAAATATACAAGTCTATTTGCATATAAATAGCATACCATGTTCATTTAAACAAATAGCATTCAAAAAACCTCCTTTATTGGATTCATACAAGTCGGTACTCACCTTGGTACTCAAATATATCTCAAATATGTATTTGTCCTTCCTTGGTGCTTAATTACCTATTGTTTACATATAATTCCATTTAGATCACCACATATATACACATATACTAAAACAAGTGTTATATTCCTACTTATGTGTTTATTTGAGTAAAAATGTTTAAACCATACTAAATACCTCTAAAATGGTCAAAAGTGATTCAACCATAGCCCATATACCCTGAATTATGAAAAACAAGTTTCTGTTTGCTGCACACACGGTCGCGCCGCGACACCCTTAAGGGTCGCGCCGCGACATGCATCTAGAGTCACGATTCTGTGCTCTGCACAACCATGGTTTCCATCCAAAACTCAAGTTTGACATTTCTTTAATTAAGTCTAGGTCATGTACAAGCTTTGGGGCATCATTTGAAGTCTAAAAACATTAACATAACCTACCATAACATCAAATTCAAGATTAATCCATGAATTCTCCATTTAGGACCCATTTGATCAAATTCTTGAAACACAATCAAGTTGTCATTTTTAATACCTAAAATCAGTTCCAATCAACTCCTAAATGATCCTAGAACAGATTACAATAAAAAAATCTAAGCTTGGTTAACTAAATTTGCTTTACCCAATTCTTGACCTAAAACTTAAAATGAAGAACAAGAGAAGAGAGGCTTACAAGGAGTGAAGATGATGATGAATTAAAGCTTATAAACATATTAGGAGTAAGATTTGAGCTTCAATCTAGCTCCTTGATTGATCTAGTTGATTTTCCTCCTTCAATCTTCAAGAACAAACAAGAGAAAAGAAAGCGTGAGGTGTGTGTGTGTTTTCTGATGGTGTTTGTGTGTGTGTACAGATGTGGAGACTTATTAAAACCGACTTTGGTTTTTGAGTTATCCACAAGGGGTATTTTGTTCCTCTTTTCAACATACAACACGACACCTGAATAACCGTTTCAACTAACGAGGATATTTTTGGAAACCTCGTTTGAAACCAGTTATTATTTTACTATTCTTTTCTATTTTTATTACTATTTTTAATTTCACATTTATCTGGCCAATAACTAATTTCTATTAATTCTCACAAATATATTTATATTTAATTCATTTAAATAAATCAACATACCAAATGGAGCACGCGAATAGGCCCGATTTGAGGATTTTACATTAACCATTGTACTAGGGGTGAGCATGGTACCGGAACCGGTACCGGTTTTACCGAATACCGATTTGGTTTAAAGATGGTACCGAATACCGTACCGAGTATTCATACTACTGTACCGGTACCGGTACCTATTTTAAGTAGTTTTTTCGGTACTAGTCCCGAATACCGATTTAGCACTATTTCAAGTACCGAGTACCGGACCGAAGGCTCTAACTCGGTACCGGTACCGGTTCCGGTACGGTTCGGTCTTTTCGGTACTCATGCTCACCCCTACATTGTACCATACTACAAGCTTTACAAAACATATTTTCAAAGCTTTATTTATAAAGTTGGTATAAAACACTTTAAGTTGTTCGGTGTGTAGTTTTTTGGAGTAGGTAGTTTTTTGTTTTGAAAGAAAAGGTTATAAGACTTGTTAAGATGAAAAAGCTTGAAGCTTTTTTTTAACAAAATACTTTGAAACAAAAAGCTTCTTGTAGTAGCTTTTAAAACTAGTTGGAAGCTTTTTATATACAAAATTACCTAAATACTCTCTTTAACTGGTTTACAATCCCTCCTATTTTATAATTTTTTATTTTACACTATTCAGCTCAAACTACTAGCTATTTTGTCAAACATATATATAAATAAAAGATAAAGCTTTCAGCTCCAGCTACTTCAGCCAAACACACCATTTGATTGCCGTAACAAGCTGTAGCATTTTCGTTTCTCTTTATTGCATTCTTCTTGACATCTATAGACATAACAAGTATTGGGTTTAACAACAAGTTTAGTGAACACACAAATTACACATTAGCACATATAACCAGTTGTTTTATAGCGGTTTAAAAATCGGACACTGTTTACATGTTACTGATAACTAACACGAGAATGTAACTCCTTGTTTTTGGTAGCTGATATACCACTGTTATTCAACAACACCACTATCTATGAATTGCTACAACAATGGTGGAGAATACTACTTTATTTCTAGTATTGTTGGTTACCGCATGATTGTAAGGATCCTTTATAGTTATCTACCACCTAATCTACATATATGATCATTGATCAATAGTCAACATAACATCAATCCACATATAATATCTTAACATCTAACTATATATCATCTTTATATACAAACCTATTTAGTAGTTAGTAGTGTATAGTTAAGTGTATTCACCTTAGTATTACAGATACAAACAAAGTCAACTTTCATTAATTTGTTTGTCCTCATGAAACACCTTTCATGTTTATTTTTATGAAGAATGTTTAATATAGTCCGTACTTAATTTATAGTCCTAAGGGACTAATTTTTGTCTTTGGATCAATCGCATCAATGGTCCAGATTGCATTTTAAAATTTTGGGCAGAGTGACATTTTCGTAATTCACATGTGATTGTATACTGAATCGCCTGTGATTGAATATTAAAATTTTAGGACTGTGTTTTTTACGTAGACTTTATTGAATACAACTCTTATTTTTATAGTTTCTTATAATTTCCACACAGATAAATGTAGCAAAACTATCAAAATATAACCAATATGGGTTGGAAACGAGACCCTTATGGTGGCATCGAACCCACACGTTGTTTATATTGTCACCCCTGATCAATTACAAGCCTTGTTCCACCGTTAGGGTCCCTTATGGGGCTGTATTATACACTCTTACGACCATAAAGACCTATACGGCTTCCTTGAACACACCCTGTACCGCTTTACAGACATTTTCATACGTTTACGCTTGTGAAGAATGATCGGTATAAACATACTCAAATCTAATTTTTACACACCACTTTTGGACCAATGTTAAGAACATTAACAAACGATTACAGCCAATAACATAGTCAAATCCATAATTCTGCCCTCTTAACTCATATGGGTCAAAATCACAATACTAAGCATAAGTTTCTCAATCTTTGATTTGTAAAATTAGTAGTGTACACCAGTTAATCCTCAAATCACCAAAGGGGTGATATTGTCTATTTAACTATTTTATACATAATATTTTCCCTCAATATCATATTTTTAGTATATATTTTTAGTTGGGTTAACTAGAAAAATGACACTTAATCCTTGATTATGGTCATTAGCTGCTAATGAAGATTGAAAAAGAGTGAACTATGTCCAAATAAACCCAAGAAAAAACAATTTCAATTATTTGGGCCGAAGTGATTTGTCTAGTAATTGATACACGTGGGCCCAAGTCAAAAGGTTCGCCAAAAAGAAACACAAGATTAATTAGTAAAAAGATGGTAATTTGTATACAACAGCTATACACTGTAAATATGATTTAAGGATAAGTATACCTTTAAACATGTGGATACAAATAATCCCCTTGATCGCTTATACTACCCCAAACATCTGACCCGACATAACCGTTATGATCGACAAAACATTATTATTTACAAATCACCTCCTACAAAAGCTTTGACTTTGTAAAGGTTCTTGGCTATAAAAAAATTAGAAAAAGAAACTAAATTTGGCAATTACTTTGGGCTTTTATATGGGATTGTTTTACTTTATGTTGGGCTATGACAGTATTTTTAGAGGATAAAAAAAAAGAGAAAAGGAATAGCCCAAGAAAAAGTGAACAATTCACTATTTGGAGTTTGGATTGGGTTCGGTCCTACGGCCACTGAAAAAAAAGAGAAGAATGTAATTCGGGTACAGCAATGTAGACCTCTACGAAATTCACTCTGGTCCGGGGCGGTCTGGTCTCCTGTAAGATCGTCTTGTCTTTTTTCAGTTCGGACCAATCGATTTTTGTTGAGACATTTTCTGGTATGGTTTTTTAAGTTTCAGCTTGGTTTAGATCTTTCCGTTTTTGACATGGACCTTTGAATAGGCGAAATTTTAATTGATTGTGGAGTGCTTTCGGACCGGATGGGGAATGATTTTGAGAACTAACCCAAACCGCTTATCTTAGACTAGTTTGTCTCGACCCAAATATAAAAACCGGTCTGAACCACTTAATATGTGCATGTCTACGGTAAGGGATGGTTTAATTTTAATTAAAAAATAACTTAAAACTTGTGTGAACACGAGGATGTGTTGAACATGTATTTGGTTTAAGCCGCACTTGTTTGACATACGGTTTATGATATTGGAAGCCAAACTCACAATTTGTAAATGTCGGAAATATAATGTTAAAGACAATATTCGTTAGTGCTACTACCTTTTAAGAATCATACTCAAACCGTTTAAATTTAAAGCTGTTGGACTTTCACGCTCAAAACCACCTCGTATTCACAAACTAAAAAACGTAAGTTTTAACAAAATAAAATTTTGTTTATAAAAATCGAAACTCTATATATAAATTAAATAGCTAAGATTAAAACTTTAAAATCTCATTAATGATCTATAAAAATTTCAATAGTTTAATTACAAACAATAAACCTACAAAAGATCCACTTGTTATAATACCAACAAGCCCGTCTAGCAATCACATGGAACAATGAACCTTGAATGTGTGTGTATGTCAAACTCAAAAACCGAAACATCCCTTTGGGTGGGTTCAACCGAAGAACAAAGAAGGGAGAGAGAGGTGAGAATTTTTCTTGTTTTTTAAAGTTAACCTCTAATTTGGAGTAGATTAAATCCTTTTATAATTAGTTAAACCAACAAAGATATAATCATAACTCTCTAAATAAGATAACCTTTATCAACTACATATGGAATTAGAAATCCTTCTTTATTCGATTAAGATACACTATATACGATATATATGTAGGGAGTGTTCAAACGAGAACTGTTTTACGTATAAGAACTGCGAGAATCAATCTTGGCCGTTCATTTTGGATAATGGAATTCATGGATGAAGAGCGTGGAGGATTGAGTGTGGCAGGGTGCATATAATGAATTCATGGGTGGGTAATCCAATTGAAGGAGGGGGAATTGGACGGCTAAGATTGGTTCTCGCGGTTCTCGTATGAAAAATAGTTCTCGTTTGAACTTTTACCTATATATGTATATATATATATATATATATATATATATATACTAGCGGGGTACCCGCGTAATGCGGCGACGGTGAATAAAAATGGTTTATAAGGAGTTGTTTTGGTAGGTATTAATCAAGAGGACACACAAGACGTAATTTTGTAATTTTTATTTAGCATGTGAAAAGGGAATGAAATTTAGATGTAATTTTGTAATTTTTATTTAGCAAGTGAAAAGCGAATATTATATATTTTCCCTTTCTGGAATTTATGGAATGTTATTAAATTTATTGAATATTCTGTTTCGTAAGTTTTGCTATGAAATTATGGAAAGGGAATATTCTGGAATTTATGAAAAAGGAATGTTATTAAGTTTATTTTATGGAATCATTTTTTGGTAGATGATGGTAGAATAGTAATCTTAAGTGACTTAAAATTTAATAGTTTTAAGGAAAAAGCTTAAATGCTTTATATAATAATATAGATATATATATATAGGGTTAGGTTATATATGAAACCACATTTAAATATAAAATCTAAAGAACAAATCTCAGCCAATCAATTAAAAAGGTAAAAAAGAAATTAAAATTTTTGATTAGAATCGCGCCTCCCTCAACCCATCAGCTTTAAAAAAAACCCCTATTAATCTTTTTAATGATAATAACTATGTCATGTTTAAGATTTTTAATAAAAAAAATTATAGCGTTAGGTTCAGTTTTTGTTGCTCTTTAATTTAAGACCAGTCTTCCCATATTTCTAAAATTTTTTATTTTGAAATGAAGATGATAATCAAAATGCAATCTAGATGAAGATGATGACCAAAATGCAACCTAGATGAAAATGAAGACCAAAACCGCCATTTAAGATATCTAAATTAGAGATCTGAAAAGAAATCGTTGTGTTATTTGCATGTTAATGACTTAATGTTATTTGCATTTTCGATTATTTGCATTTTGGTTATCTTCTTTATCTGGTTTGCATTTTGGTCATATTTTACATTTTCGGGAGGTAGAGCCAAATCCCATATTTGCCCTCACTTATGCAGTTACGTTGTATAATTTTCAAATAATTTATAAAATTGCCACCTTCAAATCTCAACCATTAATTTAGATGATCCAGTGGTCTAGATTTGTTTTTAGATTCTATGATTAATACTAGGTTCTATATTGATCTTAAATATATATATATATATATATATATACACTAGCATCATACCCGCGCAATGCTACGGCGGCAAATAGTTTTTGGTTTACAATATGTCACTTTCAACAATGTAATGATATGTTATTCGCGCGATTCAATGTCACGAAAAAAGTTTCCTACAGCAACATGTCCGGTTTTTTTTCCAAGTTTTATTTTATTTACATTTAACTATTTTATTAATTTTAAAAATAAATTCTAAAAGACAATAAAATAAGAAAAAAGATTTATATTGATGAAATAAAGGGAAGAGTTAATAAGATTTTAAAAATTATGTTGATGTGGGTGGATAATTGTGTTAGTTTGAGAGAATATATTTTAAATAAAAAGTTAAAGTAATTAGGAGAGAATAAAATAGTTAAAGATTGAGTGAATGAGATTAATTTAGATTAAATGAAAGGTCAAGATTTTATATTGATTGAATTTTAAGAAGTCTTAAAATTTAAGAGGAGAGAGAATGTTAAATGGTTTATATAGTAGTATAGATACATATGGAAGGGTTTAAACGATAACTATTTTTTGTACGAGAACTACGAGAACCAATCTTGGCCATTCATGTGGTAAGTGGAATTCATAGATGAAAAGCGTTGGGTGATTGAGTGTGTCAAGGTGCATGTAAGGAATTCATAGGTGGGCAATCCTATTGAAGAAGGGGGAATTGGACAGTTAAGGTTGGTTCTCGCAGTTCTTGTACGAAAAACAATTCTCATTTGAACTTTTCCACACACACACACACACACACACATATATATATATATAGAGAGAGAGAAAAGTTCAAACGATAACTGCGAGAACTAATCTTAGCCATCCCATTCCCCCTTCTTCAATTGGATTGCCCACCCATGAATTCCTTACATGCACCTTGCCACACCCAATCCCCCACGCCATTCATCCATGAAATCCACATACCACTTGAATGGCCAAGATTGAGTCTGTAGTTCTCGCGAAAAACATTCTCGTTTAAAACCCTCCCCTAACTATATATATATATATATAAATACTGTTGGGGAGATAATCACTTCACCCTAATAATCAACTCTATCGATCCTAAAACATAGGATTTGATGATAACCAAACCCTACATTCAGTATGACTTAAAAAGAATTCAAACATGTGTTGTTTGAATCACTTTATGTAAAAATTATGCTAAGTATGGAACCATCAACTGAGGAAAATAAGCCATCAGCTGAGTATCAGATCCTACTCAAAGTATCAGCCAAAGGATATCAGCCAAGGAGCATCAGATGAAGAAGTGAAGGAGAAAAAGAAGCTCCTATCCACCCTTGATGCTGAACATTTCTCCATGTGAAAAAGTAGAGCACATCTTTTCCTATCCACCCTTGATATCCAAATGTTTGAAATAGTTACTGATGGCCCTTATGTTCCAACATCAGTGTTATCTATCCCATCAGAATCCGAAGGTCAAACCTCTACAACTGAAAGAATCATAACCAAACCCATGCATCTGTGGACAGATGAGGATAAGAGGTTGGTTAGCCTAGATGTTAAGGCTAGATCAGCTCTTGTCTCTGCACTACCCAATGAAATCTATCATCAAGTGCTTAACTGTTCTTTTGCAAAAGAGATGTTAGATACACTCACAGTTGCATATGAAGGGACTGAAGAGGTGAAGGAGAAAAAGAAGCTCCTCCTCAACAGAGAGTATGAATTCTTCTTTGCTCAGAAAGGTGAGAGTCTTACTCAGACATACACCAGGTTCAACTGCCTTATTAATGACTTGAAAAGGGCAGACATAACCAAGAGTAACTTTGTTTTGGTGAACAAGTTTCTAGACTCCCTCCCTGAAACATGGGATCACTTTGTCACTGTTTTAAGACATAGTGAGAAGATTAAGGGAATGTCTCTGGTTGCTCTCTATGGTAACTTACTCAATCATGAGCAATCAGTCAAGCAAAGGAAGTTATCATCCAAGGAGATGAAGGAGGTAGTGAAAGCTGCACCAACTGCCCTTGTATCAAGAGGTTCAGCAAGAGGTCATCAAAGTTTGTCAAGCCCAATTCCACTTTTGATGCCTCCTCAGCAGAGTGTTATAAGTGTGGCAAGATTGGCCACATAGCCAGTGACTGTAAGTCCAAATATAACACTGGTTCTTCATTTGTGCAAAAGCAGGAGGGCAAGATTGATTATGAAGCCAAGTATAAGAAACTCCTTGCTGCTGTCCTTGACAAGAAGAAGAAGAAGAAAGCTCAGGGCCAAGTTCTTGTTGCTGAAGAAGAAGATTGGGCAGAAGAAGATCTCTCCTCAGATGAAGATGAGGTGATCTCTGCTCAGTTCTGCCTGATGGCCAACAACAATTATGGTAGTTCCTTTGATGAAGATATGAAAAAGGCTTCTAAAGCTTGTTCAACTACCAACTGGGATCCTTCTTCTATGTATCAGGTTGGAAAATTTATTAACTATGATGATAATGAGAAGAATGCTATGTTTGATTACTTGTGTATTGATTTCCAGTCTGCTATTCAAAGAGATAAGAAGCTAAAACTAGAAGTAGAATCACTAAAGGAAAAGTTAATTCTTAAGGATGAGGAACTTAAGCAGATAACAATCTTAAATGATGAACTAGCTAATCAAAAGATACTTAATGAGATCTTAGTAAAAGAAACTAGTGAAGCAACTAAAAAGTTTAATGACCTCCAAAAAGTAGTAAATTCTTGGTGTGTATCTGCAGAAAAGACCACTCAGTGTGTCAAGGAGCAGATACCCAAACAAGTTCAAGCTATTATTGGTGGAAATTACTCTAAGGCTGCTAACTATGTTGATTCTAGTAATAACCTTAATATCTTAGACAAAGCTGACATTTTGCCACAGACCTTTCACAAGACTGTTAAAGGCAAAAGTGTATTCACAAATAAGTTTGTTAGAAGCAAAAGTTCCCACTTAAAAGAATCAATTATTCCTTCTGTTGAATCATCCTCTAGTAAGATTTCAGAATGTAAAAAATACTAATAACACAAAGTCAAAGGATGTGATTAAAGGAAAGGAATCATTAGTTGAGACCTCAGAGACATTATGTTGTCAAACCTTGAAAACAGATGACTTAATTCTTAGCATTTCACAAACTGAAGAATCATTAGCTAATACTACTCCATCAACTGATAGGTTAGTAGATGATAAATGCTCAGCTGATAATCTGTCAGCTGATCATAGCTCATCTTCTAAACAATCAGTTGATCTAGAAAATATCAACTCTCTTTTAATAGAAGAAACAATGAGTAAAAAGAATGATGTTCACATTGTTCCCATTTCTGCCACTCCAAAGATTGGTCAAAAGCTTTCCAAAAACAAATATCAATCTAAGGTGCCTATGAATAAAGACCTAAGAAATTTATAGGATAAGCTTCATAAGCTGAATGGTCAAGTTAGTCAAATGATGACTGATAAGAAAGCTCATAGGCATTCAAACCATGTTGCTCAATGCTCTAAGACCACAAAATCTCAAAAATGTTATAAATGTGGAAGCAAAGAGCATATGGCATTTGAATGTTCTTTAGAAGGGAATTCAAGACAGCGGACCTGTAATGATGACATAGTCACTCCTCAAATTCATAAGAAACCTGAGATGAAGTGGAAAGCTAGGTGCATTCCACAGGGATCCACTGAGTAGTGGATTCCTACTTGTGTCACTAACTCTTCTTTCATTCAAATCTGTGCAGGGTGTTGGTTCTTGGTTTCTTGACAGTGGATGTTCAAGAACCATGACAGGTAACAAGGCTTTGCTCAGCAACTACAAGAAAGAGAAAGGTCCAAGGGTGACTTTTGGTGACAACAACCATGGGCAAACAAAAGGCTATGGTGAGCTTCATAATGGAAACCTCAAGCTGTCAAAAGCTTCATATGTCAAAGGGCTGAAATATAATCTCATAAACATAAGTCAATTGTGTGATGAAGATAATGAAGTCCACTTCACAAAGACAGGAGGCTCCATCATAAATAAAGAAGGTAATACAGTATTTGGTGCCAAGAGAACCAAGGATGTGTATACACTTGACATGTCCTCTGGTGACCCTTCAAAGGAAACATGTTTGTACTCCAAGAATAATGAGGATACAAACTGGTTGTGGCACAAGAGGCTTTCCCACCTTAATTTTAAAAACATCAACAAGTTGAGCAAGGGTGAACTAGTGTCAGGACTACCTTCACTGACTTATCTTAAGCCTAAACCTTGCACTGCTTGTGAGAAGGGAAAGCAGCATAAGGCATCATTTCCATCCAAGCAGGCCTTCTCAATTACGGAACCTTTCTATATGTTGCACATGGATCTCTTTGGTCCTGTTGCAACTGCTAGTATTGGTGGAAGTAAGTATGCTCTTGTATTGGTTGATGAATTCTCAAGATATACTTGGGTTTTCTTTCTTAAAGCAAAGAGTGAGGCTGCTGAAGAAATTATCTGTTTTATCAATAAGATGGAAGTGTTGAATGGCAATTTGGTGAGGAGTCTTAGAAGTGATCATGGAACTGAATTCAGAAATCAAACTCTGGAATCTTTCCGTGATGAGAAAAGGATATCTCAAAACTTTTCTGCTCCAAGAACCCCACAGCAAAATGGTGTAGCTGAAAGAAGAAACAGAACATTGATTGAAGCTGCCAGAACCATGTTGTGTGAAAGTGGGTTAACATTTAATTTCTGGGCTGCGGCTGTAAGTTGTGCCTGTTTCACACAGAATAGGTCCCTTATTATCAAGAGGCACAACAAAACTCCATATGAAGTGCTCAAGGGAAGGAGGCCAAGCATCAGCTTTCTGCATATCTTTGGTTGTCAATGTTTCATACTTAATCAAAAAGATCAATTGTAGAAGTTTGCTCCTAAAGCTGATGAAGGAGTGTTTGTAGGTTACTCTGTGATTTCAAAAGCATACAGAGTATACAACCTCAGAACCAAAGTCATAGAAGAATCTATCAATGTAAGTTTTAATGAAAATGACTTTGTTGCTTCCTGTTCTTGTAATCATGTTTCAGGTGAAGAATTTAATGATCTTATGCAAACTGGAGAAGTTCCTTCAGAGCAAGTAGATCCCTCTCCACCAGCTGCTCATGATTTAGATGAACCTGTTCCTATCCAAATTTTTAACCATGTACAACCATCCTCATCCAATCCTATACCTCTACTGAATCACGTGGAAAATGACTCAACATCATTGGATTCCAATTCCATATCACTCATTCCCTCTTCAGTAGAGATACCCACAGATTGTAATAATGAAGTTATATCAGCCACTCAAAATGAACTCATCTCTACTGCTGATAGCCAACATATAACTTCTTCTCCCCAAATCCAAATGAATCCCAATTCCCAAGAAATCCAAAAATCCTTCAAAGACCTCAAGCACCATCCTCAAAATTTGGTGATAGGCAACATAGATGATCCAGTTAGAACAAGATCAAAAGCTTGCAACATCTGCTTGTATTCTGGATTTGTCTCATTGATTGAACCAAAGAAGGTTGATGAAGCTCTCAATGATCCTCACTGGGTGTTTGCCATGCAAGAGGAACTGGCAGAATTCAAAAGAAATAATGTATGGACCTTGGTACCCAAACCAAAGGATAAATCCATCATTGGAACAAAGTGGGTGTTCAGAAATAATCTAGATGAAAATGGGAAAATCATCAGAAACAAAGCAAGGCTAGTGGCACAGGGGTACTGTCAAGAAGAAGGTATTGATTTTGATGAAACCTTTGCCCCGATTGCAAGATTGGAAGCTATCAGATTATTCCTAGCCTATGATGCCTTCAAAATCTTCGAAGTGTTCCAAATGGATGTGAAGAGTGCATTTCTGAATGGAGATTTGAAAGAAGAGGTGTATGTCAAACAACCTCCTGGTTTTGAGGAGTCAAGCTTACCTAATCATGTTTACTTTCTAAACAAAGCATTATATGGTCTTAAGCAAGCTCCAAGAGCCTGGTATGATACCCTCTCTTCATTTCTCATTAACAAAGGTTTTACAAGAGGATGCATTGATAGCACTTTATTTATTAGGAAGTACAAAGGTGATGTGATACTTGTGCAGATATATGTAGATGATATAATATTTGGGTCTATTAATTTGGAACTAAGCAAAAAGTTTTCTAAACTCATGTCTGATAATTATCAAATGAACATGATGGGTGAGTTAAACTATTTTCTTGGTTTGCAAATTAAACAAGAGGTTGATGGTATTTTCATTCATCAAACAAAGTATGTCAAAGATTTACTCAAGAAGTTTGATTTTGAAAACTGTTCTTCAATGAAAACCCCTATGTCTACTTCTATTAAGTTAGGAAAGGACACTGATGGAAAATCAGTGAACATTACTACTTATAGAGGAATGATCGGATCATTTTTATACCTCACTGCAAGTGGACCAGATATAATGTTTTCAATATGTCTCTGTGCAAGATATCAAGCAGATCCTAAAGAATCACATCTTGTTGCTGTTAAGAGAATATTCAGATATCTTAAAGGAACTCCTAATCTTGGTCTTTGGTACCCCAAAGACTCAGATTTTGAGTTAGTTGGATATTTTGATTCTGATTTTGCAGGATGCACATTAGAAGAAAAAGTACTTCAGGTGGTTGTCAACTTCTAGGAGGAAGATTGATTAGTTGGTCTAGTAAGAAACAGAATTCAGTGTCAACATCTACTGCAGAAGCAGAATACATTGTTGCAGGAAGCTGTTGTGCTCAAATTTTATGGTTACAAAATCAACTACTTGATTATGATATGAAGTTTAAAGACACCCCAATTCTTTGTGACAATACAAGTGCAATCTCCATCTCAAATAATCCAGTCATGCATTAAAAAACAAAGCATATTGAAATCAGACATCGTTTTCTCAGAGATAATGTGCAAAAGAAGAAGGTAACTTTGCACTACATCAACACTAATTTACAACTTGCAGACTTATTCACAAAGCCATTAGATGAAGCAAGGTTCAACTTCCTAATATCCAAACTAGGTATGCTAAATTTTTTAGTTTAGAATAATGGTAATTTAGTTTGTGTTAATTTATAAGTGTTGAAATTAAAAGATACTTATCTAAGCATATCTCAGTCTTACTTGATTTGTGTAAACTGAGTAACTATGCTCAGCTAATGCCTATCAGCTGATCAAATTTACTCAGCTGATCACTTTAAGATAAGGGAAACATGCTCAGCTAAGTACTTTACTCAGCTGATACCCAAATTCTCACTATCAGCTGATAGCTTTCTATCAGCTGATACCCCTTAACTAATAGTTTTTCATCAGCTGATACACCTCAGCTGATACTCTCCTTGATCAGCTGATGATTCTACACTTAGTAAATTTTCACTTTTTACTCTCATTTAATGCTTTTTAACCCTAGTTATTTACTCCGTTTGTCAGTTTTCATTTAATAGCTATTTAACTTGTTTTCCGTTAGATCTTTTGTCAGTATCTAACGATCTCTGTTAACTAAACTTCATAAATATCCACATTTCTCTCTCATTCACCTTTACCTGTTCAAACTTTCTAAATTCCCTCTCTCTCTAAAAAGAACTACCCTACCTTCTCTCTCGATACTCACTATTCATCATCCCTACCAAATGGCCACCTATATTCCAGACCCAGCTGTTAACCTCGGTGAGAATGTTGCACCCAATCAACCGATTAATATAACTCCCAACAACATTCTGCTTTGCACCACCATCCCTGCCTCGCGAGAAAACCAAGGATATGAACCAATGGTTCAGTTCCTTCAAGCTCATCCACTGTTTGATAGTCTCACCGCTGATCCTCACTACATATTCCCTACCATTATTGGTGAGCTATGGTACTCCACAACCTATAACCTAAACAACAACACCATTAACTGCACCCTAGCCCAAGGAAACTATAATCTCCAAATCACCGTTGACACACTTCGTGAAGCCACAGGTATTCCCCACTTCCAACCCTACACAGCTTTTCCATCCAGAGCCGAAGTTCAAACAGCTCTAGACACTATTGGCTACAATGAACCTGTAGTGCATGGTCAAGTCAAGGTTTCTGCTCTTGCTCATCCATGGAAGTATCTGGCCAACGTGGTCATTCGTTGCTTCGGTCCTAAATCTGGAAGCCATCATCTCATCAACCAAACCGAGCTTCTTGTGCTGTATGCCCTAGTCTTCGGGGTAAATATTGACTTTGCTCAAGTCATCTTTTCGGATCTTATTGACAAAATCACCCAGAGCACAACCAAGAAATCATCAAGGTCACAGGTGCCCTACATTCGATTTTTGAGCCTGGTAGCCATGAGGGAGATCGGAGAGGATGATTATGTAGGCTTAATCGAACATCTTGAACATATTCCTGTCCCTGCCATGGGTGAGAAGATATTCCATTTCTTGAAGGCAAACAGAGGTCCTCCAATCACTGCCCAAATGCAGGAGCTCATAGATCCTGCCAATGACAATGCAAATGCTAGTGATGATGATGATGATAATGGTGATGATGATGCTGATGAAAGCCACACTGGGTCTAAGCATGATGATGATGATGCTGGTGATGGTGATGTTGGTGATTTTGCTCCTCTCAGTCCAATAGAGCTAAGTCCTCTTGGTGATGATGGTGATGCCCAAGAACAAGAGATCTCTGAGCAACTTCTGGAGCTCATTGACAGAAGTAGGCACATCATGTCCCAAGGTATGGATAGTACTGATTCCACCTCTGAGGATATTCAAATGGTAGTCCCAACCTTTGATAGCCCATCCTCATCTCCAATTCATACACCAATCCAACATCCAAGCTCTAGTGAACCTCATGTAGTCACTAGTTCTACTCCCATCCGTAGCCCCATATATACAAGGTCACCAAAAGTGACTCATCATGAGCACTTTGAGGGAGTGCAATCCACACCTCTGACCTCAACTCCAATTACCCTTCCTCATGTTGAGGGGGAGCAATTGGATGTTACAACCTTTGAGCCAGTGGATGTATCCTCACAACAGGATACATCTGTAAAAATGGGACTTAAACCGCTAGCTGAGACAACCTCCCAACAGGTTGATCTCATTGAAAGACAGACCTCAACCCAAGGTCACACTGTGTCTATCCCTCAATTGAGTCAGCCTATACCATCTGCATTCTCCCAACAGAATGTGGATCAAATAAGGGATTCCCTGTTATTGAGTGCATCCCACACTCAGTCCACATACCTTGCACCTATCATTGATTCTATTCTTACACATGCACAGCCTGCCAATGCTAGTGGTACAAACCAACCACTTGCACAGGGCTCAACTCTCTTTCCCAATGAATTTAAGCTTATACACCAAGGCTCAAATGAGGGAACACAAACCTTACCCAAATTCTTTGAACCTTTATCCACCCCTTCCACCTCTACCCCATCTATTTCTGCCCAAACCCCAAACCTTACCCTTATCCAGACTATTAACCAAAAACTTGATCAACTAGCCCAAACCTTCCAAACCTTCCAAAACCAAACCTCTGCTAAATTGTCTAAACTTACCAAAGACATTGAGTCTCTCAAAACCCCATCCCAACTCTCCCTTGCACCCATTAACCTTACACTAATCCTTACCAAAATAGACCATCTTTCTACCCTTCTTCTCTCTCAACCACAAATTCCCAGCCTACCTCAATATACTATATCTACCCTAAATCAAACCATATCCAACCTCCTATCCCAACTCCAAACCCTACGCCCTATCAACCCAAACATTTCTGTACCCATTCCTGAACAACTACTCCCTATGCCTCCTTTTCTCAAAGGCATCCTTAATGACATAGAAACCTTAACAGAACAATCCCGAATGAGTCATCTATCATTATGGAAAGCCATTAAAGATCTCAAGGATGACCTCTCCCTTCAGCTCTCTAAAATTACCTCTACTCCTTCCTCCACCCATACCCCTACCCCTGCCCCTACCCCATCCCATACGCCTGCAGCAGGTGACTCCCCTCCTCCTTTTGATGATGCCAAAAAGGGGGAGAAATTCTCAAGTTCTTCCAGGGAGGATGATCCTGACTCAGAGGATATTGATGCTGCCTATGCTGAAACTGCCTCAAAAATCATGCAGCAGGAAGCACCCAAAGCAACAGCTCCCTCACCCATTAAAAGAAAAGCATCTTCTGAGGGGGAGCAAAGGTTTCCAAAAAGGTTGAAAAGGATGGCAAACAGGCCAAAACCTAAAAGAAAAATTGCTGAGGGTTGCTCTCCACCAATCACCATTGAGTCTGATTCTGATGATGAGGATGATACTCCACTTTCTGACATCCTCAGAAGAAGAAGACAAAGCCCTAAGCCATCTGCTCCACCAGTCCAATCAACTCCATCAGTCCAAAAGGCTTCAACCTCTGCTCCTAAGGATAAAGGCAAACAAAAGATGAGAGATGAGCAAGTTGAAGCAGATACTCAAATGAAAAGGGAGCTTGCTCTTAAAGAAAAGGAATAAAGGGAGAATGCTCAAATGGCTCAAGCATTAGGTGTTTCAGTTGAAGAAATCTACCAAGCCAAAGAGCTAGCATATCAGCAAGAGCAAGAACAAAGTCAAAATCAAGCTGCTGCTCAACACAAATTGGCAAGGGAAAAATCTCCGGCTGAACTACTCAAAGCTAGATCCCATGCTGATGCCATCAAAACCCTCTTCAACCTTGATTTATCTGCTCCCATCAATCTAAGTCAACAAAGACTTCAAAGCTTCAGAGAAAGAATAAATATTTTAAGAAACAGAACAGAACCAACTCCAATAACAAGAGCCACTGTCCATAAAGGTGATGGTGAACCCTACCTCAAAGCAATAAGACAGAACAACTTCAACAGCTGTGAAGTTGTATCCTATGAGAGGTGTCACATATATGGGTTCACAGAGTTAGTTGGAATCATGTACCTTCTCTTCAAATCCAAATCAAAGCTTAAAGTTCAATTCATTCAGAAAATTTAGAATTGGATAGCTCTAGTTGTGTCACAAAGGGCCTTCACTCCAGATGACTATTACAGGCATGTGCACACAGATGATAATATTCATAAGAAAGGCTCCAAGTCCTTCAAACCATTTGAGATAATAGAGGTACTACCCCAGCATGAATTCTTATCAGATTTTGAGGGTCTCAACACTTCTCTTCCACTGAACATCACTCCTAAGCTGTACAAGTTTATAATTATGCCTGTTGAAGGTATATTCTTTTTGGACAGAGCTGGCACATGGAGGTTCTTTAGACAGTCTAAAATCCTTAAGGCTAGCAAGAAGTTTCTATTTGGGCTAAGGATATCTATAAGAGGCAGAACTGGAAATGAAAACTTTGAAGCCTTTGTTCAAGCCCAATGTGAAGTCTTAGCTGAAGCTGATCCCCATGCCAACGATTTTGAAGTTAAAGAAGAGCCATGGTGGGATGATTGAAGACTGATTATATCTCAGAAGATTTTGTTGTTATTTAGTTGATTGTAAATTATAGAATAGTTAATTAGTAGTCTATCTTTGTAATCACTTATGTACATTTCTTTATTCTGTTATTTCAAGTGATGTTTATGTATATTAGAAAATCAAAAACATATAAAAATGGAAAAATGAAAAGATACCACAAAAACAGGACAAAATGGTACAAAACAGAAAAAGATTCCACCAAAACAGAACAAAATGGAACATTAGAAAAGAAACCAAAAACAGAACAAGGTTCAAATAAAAAGAGCTATCAAAAACAGATAGCTAGGTAGCAATATGTACTTAAAAGTTTAAATCTTTTGTAATTCGAAGTCAAACTGATTCTTCAAAAAGAAAAAGGTTTTGTCATCATCAAATAGGGGGAGATTGTTGGGGAGATAATCACTTCACCCTAATAATCAACTCTGCCTATCCTAAAACATAGGATTTGATGATAACCAAACCCTACATTCAGTATAACTTAGAAAGAATTCAAACATGTGTTGTTTGAATCAGTTTATGTAAAAATTATGCTAAGTATGGAACCATCAGCTGAGGAAAATAAGCCATCAGCTGAGTATCAAATCCTACTCAAAGTATCAGCCAAAGGATATCAGCCAAGGAGCATCAGATGAAGAAAACAAGTAAAGAAGACCATCAGCTGAGGAAAACAGTCTATCAGCCGAGCAAAATTGTTGATCAGCTGATGAAAATATTCCATCAGCTGAGTAAACAGAGTGATCAGCTGAGTGAAGAAATTGATCAGCTGAGTGCCTACTCTATCAGCTGAATGAACAAATGGATTAGCTAAGGCCTAGAAGCATCAGCTAAATAAGTCTTCCTTTACACAAGTCATCTCCCCTTATAAGCTGATGTATTTGATTGATCAGCTGAGCATTCTTGATCAACTGATCATACAAATACATAAGCTTATGTCCTAAAGTTTACTATTGATCAGCTGAGCATCTATATGATCAGCTGAGCAATATAAATCAACTGAGTCCTAGCAAAAAGTGATTAACTGATAAATTTTGTCACTGAGTAGTGAATATCAGAGTTCCTAGTACAATCTGTTAGCTGAGTCGTGAAAAATGTCAAATCTACTCTATCTTTTCAGATTGTAAGTCATATGTAAAAGGCAGAACATGTGTTGTTCTATTATGCCTTAGATCTCTGTTTGTAAAAGTAAGAATGCACTTTTTGGATCAAGTATGAGACAAAAAGTTTTGATCTTATCCTCTGGAAAAGGATAATGATACCTCAAACAGACGAAGATCTTGAAGATTTGTTCAAACAACTAAGTATGGCTGGCAATCCCATACTTGGTAAAGTCAAATCAATCAGAAGCATGGTGTTGATTAAAGTACAATCATGAAAAGGGAAAGAAAATTCTACACGGCAGTAGATGTGGGTTTTAATATTTTATATTGTGAATGGGTTGCACTTTTGCAGAAAAGTACAATTACTTTTATCATACATTTGATTAAAGTAATTTTACTTTTCACCCACTACCTTTACAATTAAAATATTATATTTCCACATCCTCTTTGTCTCTTACCTTCATGCAACCGGATCCACCAAGACTTCTATATATACTCATGCATGGTGGACATGCAAACATACTACACAACACAACAAAGTGAAGTCTCTACTACACTAAAAGAAAATCTCATCAGTTGAGAAATTTTGTAGAGTATAAGCATTGTGTAGATTCAAACTTGTTCATGTGTTGAACACTCTATATACATTAGTTGTTTTAGAGTTAGCTTGTCTATGTGTTAGACAAATTGATGGCCACCTTTTATTGTACTTAGAATTTCCGTTTCTAGTACATGTAATTCTTGATTCATATCAATAAGAATTATATAAAAGTATATAAGTGTGTCTTTAATTTTTAAAAGCTAAAGTTTGTATTCAACCCCCCCTTCTACAAACATTTGTTTTTGCGTACTCAATCTAGGACTAACAGGGACGGTTCAAACGAGAACTGTTTTTCGTACGAGAACTGCGAGACGATACCAGATTCGATAATCAATTAGAATTTTAGACGTACCAGATTCGAACACGTCTAGGCCCAATATGAGGTTGTTACAAATCTACCCCCCCCCTTAAAAAGATTCCATCCTCGGAATCTACTTTAAGTGAACAGATGGGGATAGCGGGCCCTCATATCCTCCTCGGTTTCCTAAGTCAGGTTTGACTCGAGGTTGTGCTTCCATTTGACCAAAAACAGTTGAATAGTCTTCTTTCTCATCCGCTTAGTCTTTGTGTTCAGAATCTCGACTGGTTCTTCCACGAGCCGTGTAGAAGAATCAACTTTCAGATCATGCAAGGGTAGAATCTGATCTTCATCCACCTTGCACTTACGAAGATAGCAAACATTGAAGGTATTATGAATACCTGATAGCTCTGGAGGTAACTCCAAAGATACCGTCTGCTCATTAACTTTCTAGATAATTCTGAAAGGACCAATGTATCTCAGACTCAGCTTGCCCTTCCTGCCGAATCTGATAACACCCTTCTAGGGAGAAACCTTCAAGAATACCCGATCACCAATTTCAAAGGTAACCGGCCTGCGTTTAGGATCAACATACATCTTTTGCCTATCCCTGGCTGCTTTAAGCTTCTCACGTGCAAGCTTAACTTTATCTGCAGTAATCTGGACCAGATCAGGTCTAGCATACTGTTTCTCCCCTGGTTCAAGCCAACAGGTAGGTGTGCGACAACGCCTACCATAAAACATCTCATACGGTGGCATACAGATACTAGAATGATATGAGTTGTTATAAGCAAACTCAATCAAAGGCAAATGAGAATCCCACGAGCCACCGTATTCGAGCACACATGCGCGTAGCATGTCTTCAAGAGTTTGGATAGTCCTTTCAGACTGTCCGTCTGTCTGCGGATGATATCTGGTACTCAAATGAACACGAGTACCGAGCTCCCGTTGAAGACTGCTCCAGAAGTGTGAGACAAAGCGTGTATCCCTATCAGAGAAAATAGATAGAGGAACACTGTGTCAAGCAACAATTTCACTCATATAAATCTGAGCAAGTCTAGGCATAGAAGAAGATTCATTCACAGCTAGGAAGTGTGAACTCTTGGTGAGTCTATCAACAATCACCCAAATCATGTCATGCCCTTTAGAAGTCCTGGGCAGTTTAGTGACAAAATCCATAGTGATGTTGTCCCATTTCCATTCTGGAATTGGTAATTGTTTCAAATTACCATAGGGTCATTGGTGCTCAGTCTTCACCTGTGCACAGATCTAACATTTCTCCACATAAGAGGCAATGTCACGTTTCAGAGTAGGCCACCAGTAAAGTGCCTTAAGATCATGGTACATTTTTGTGCACCCTGGATGAATAAATAAACGAGAATTATGCGCCTCCTTCAAGATAAGATCCCGGTTCCCTCCGATGCCAGGTACCCAGATTCGGGACCTGTATATCTTCAATCCCCTACTGTAATCTTGTAACTGCTCCTTCATCTTGGACATAACCTCAGCCTTCAGATTAGCTTCTGTTAAGGCTTCTTGCTGAGCCTCCTTCAATTGAGTGATAAGATCATAAACGATAGTGATTTTCATGAATTTGATGGTTTCTGTGGAGCCCTTTCGGCTTAATGCATCAGCCACCACATTAGCCTTGCCCGGGTGGTATTTGATTTCACAATCATAGTCATTTATTAATTCCATCCACCTGCATTGCCTCATATTGAGCTCCTTCTGTGTAGAAACATACTGTAGGCTCTTATGATAAGTGAATAGCACACATTTAGTGTCATACAAGTATTGGCGCCATAGTTTCAGAGCAAAGACAACAGCTGCCAACTCTAGATCATGAGTCGGGTAGCTCTTCTCATGTGGCTTCAGTTGGCGGGAAGCATAAGCTATCAATTTTTCCTTCTGCATAAGGACACTTCCCAAACCTGCGTAAGAAGCATCACAATAAACAACAAAGTCTTTTGACCCATTAGGCAGAGTCAGAATTGGAGCTTGACACAAGAGTTGCTTCAATGTTTGGAAGGCCTTATCCTGTTCATCAGACCACGAATAGGGAACATCCTTTCGTGTAAGCTTTGTCAAAGGACCTGCAATCTTAGAAAAATTCTGGATGAACCGCCGATAGTAACCGGCAAATCCTAAGAAGCTACGAATCTCAGATGAGGTTTTGGGAACTCCCCAATTCATTACCGCCTCAACTTTAGCAGCGTCTACTTTAACACCATCCATGCAGATCACATGGCCAAGAAAATGCACCTCCCGAAGCCAAAACTCACATTTAGAAAGTTTGGCATAGAGTTGTTCTCGCTTAAGAGTCTCGAGAACTTGACGAAGATGTGATTCATGTTCAGCTTCGGTCTTCGAGTAGATTAGAATGTCGTCAATGAATACTATAACAAACTTGTCCACAAATGGACGACAAACACGGTTCATGAGATCCATGAAGATAGCTGGTGCATTGGTGGAGCCGAATGGCATCACCAGGAACTCATAATGGCCATAACGGGTACGAAAGGCTGTCTTTGGAATATCTTCAGCCTGAACCCGTACTTGATGATACCCTGATCGAAGATCAATCTTAGAGAAGCAAGTTGCCCCATATAATTGATCAAATAAGTCATCAATGCATGGTAAAGGGTATTTATTCTTTACAGTTCGCTTATTAAGCTCCCTGTAATCTATGCACATCCGCATAGTACCGTCTTTCTTCTTGACAAATAAAACTGGAGCTCCCCAAGGTGAAGAGCTCGGGCGAATGAAGCCCTTGTCAAGTAAATCTTGAATCTGATTCATCATCTCACGAACTTCAGAGGGAGCGAGACGATACGGAGTTTTAGCCACTGGCGTAGCTCCGGGTATAAGATCGATTCTATAATCAACATCCCTGACTGGAGGTAGTCCGGGTAACTCATCTGGGAAGACCTCGGGGTATTCTGACACTACCCTGATATTTTCAACTGGTTGTTTCTCCATTTTAGTGTTAATAACATATGCAAAGTATGAGGCACAACCTTTAGTAACTGATTTCTGAGCTTTAAGAATAGAGATGATAGGGATATCAGATTCCCGTTTCTCACCTCGAGCTACTGCATAAGATCCATCTGACAAAGGAAATCGAGTTATCTTCTTTGAGCATAGAATTTCAGCATCTTTACTACTGAGCCAATCCATTCCGATCACATCATCAAACCCCACGATTGGCATAACCAGAAATGAAAGAGGGAAACTAGTCCCATCAATGTTAATTAATGCCATAGGAACTCTATGAACAACAGGAACTATTCTACCATTAGCAACCTCAACGCCTATCGGATCAATCAATGTACTAATAGGCAGTTGCAATTTGGCACACAAAGATGCAGAGATAAAAGAATAAGTTGCTCTTGTATCAAATAAAACACAGGCAGGAGAATCGTTAACAAGAAAAGTGGCAGTGATCACATCACCTGCGGCCTTAGCCTCATCGGCTGTCATTTGGAATGCCCTGCCTGGTGCATGTTGTAACGTCCCGAAATTATTTTTTTTAAACTAATCATACGACTAAAAGTCTACGGTAATTAAAACACTGTATGATACCATTTACATTCCGGGTGAAAACCCATAAAAATCCTAAGTTCAAGTACAATCAATTTGGATTACATTAGAAAACTCATGAGAGTGAAAATATTGCGGAAGCCTGCTGGGGATGAGCTATCAAACACGAGTTGGAGCCCCGCCGTGGTCATCACCTGAAAAGATGGTTAAACAACAACCGTAAGCACAAAGCTTAGCGAGTACTTTTACTTACAAACCAAACAGTTCATCATAACACATTATTCGCACCCACTACTGCAATAAGTGGTCTCATCAAATAACACGTATCTCATACCCACTACCGTAGTAAGTGGTCTCAACATACCCGCCTGTTAGACGGTCTCGTCTCACCCGTTGTCGTCACAACGGTCTAACATACCTGACACCGAAGTACTGGTCTCATACCTAACACCGGAGTGTTGGTCTCATACCTGACACCGAAGTGTACAGTCTCATTCCTGACACCGAAGTGTACGGTTTCATTCCCGACACCGAAGTGTGCGGTCTAACATATCCGTCACCAGAGTGAACAGTCTATCATACCCGTCACCGGAGTGAACGGTCTAACATACCCCGGCACCGAAGTGCTGGTCTCATACCCAACACCGGAGTGTTGGTCTCATACCCGACACCGAAGTGTGCGGTCTAACATACCCGTCACCGGAGTGAACGGTTTAACATACCCGTTACCGAAGTAAAAGGTCTAATCACATTCTAGGTATAACTCTTAGTTGTTCACGTATTCACATGCATATATAAACAACTGGAATCTATTTAGATCATAATGAGAATACTGATGATATAATTATCATATACCACATACATAACACGTCACACGTACTACTATCATGTAATTGAGTGTATTCACATGTCTTATAACTTATCACCTGCTTACACATCATCAGTCGCATGCAAAGTCTATTTAAAACATACCCGACACCGAAGTATTGGTCTACACATAGCATTCACGTATTCCATAATTATTATTCACTTTCTTAGGCACTATCAAGCGTATTTGATGTCTATTTAGAAATGTAAGTAAGAATACTCACCTGTCTTACAGTCTCGGTTCGGTTTTGGTAAAAGCAGCGGTGGCATAGGAAGATTTCCGTAGGGGTGAGCATGGTTCGATTTGGTTCGCTTTTAGCCTAAAACCGAAACCAAATCAAAAAATTCGGTTTTTGGAAAACCAAAACCGAACGGTTTTAAAGTGGTTTGGTTTTCGGTTTTTAAGTCGGTTTTTGGTTCGGTTTTACGGCTTTTCCGTTTTTACAATCAATATTTGAAACCATACAACCATAATTGTAAAATTATGAAATTAAACGGGATTGAAACTATATTAAAAACATCAAGATGTGTGCCACCTAATTCAAGCTATATATATTGCAATTGATACAAGCAAAATGTTTGTCATAAACTCAAAGCAAATCGATAAATAACATATTAGCGAAACTGAAAATCGAGATGAACTTCATACAACTTAGAACACTAGAATATGAAAATTAAGATAAACAACTAGAAATAGATTTCTATATTGAGTGAAAATGGATACAATCGAGAAGAAGTTAACTAAACGACTCGAAATGAAGTGATGTAGTCCGACGACCAAACAAAGTTGCAACCGTGAAAGAGATCTGAATTAGTGTGAGACCTCTTTGGTGGAACCCTGATGTAAATTGGAGGCGGCTATATAAATGAGAAAGTTATATGGTATTTGATTTTTTGGACACATATATTTACAATATTACCTCTTGGAACGGTTCAGTTCGATTTTTGAAATTGTAAAAAGCAAGACCAAACCGAAAAAGTCGGTTTTTGAAATTGTAAAAAGCAAAACCAAACCGAAAAAGTCGGTTTTTGAAATTTTGAAAACCAAAACCTTCGGTTGCTATATTAGTTTGGTCTTTTTGGTTTTGGTTTTTTCTGCTTTAATCACCCGAAGAGAGACAGTGATAGTGACAAATCAGTGCGTGAGAGGATTAGCGGGAGTGTGGTTTCATGGTTTTTATATTTTTAAAAGGTTTAAAATATTATTTAGCATTTTTAAAACCAAATAATATTAAAATAAAATAATATATAAATATGAAAAAGATTACTCGGTCATTTTACATTAAGGAGGACCAAAAAATAAAAGTAAAACAAATCGAAAAAGATCAAACCCGTAAAAACTCAGACTTAGAGATCAAATACATATTTTTTAACAAACAATGGTGACCAAAAAATATGATTAAATTTTTATTTTTAAATAAAGTTGTTCAAAAAGGAATTTAATAAATACGAGAATATACAACTCTTGTCATTTACATAATAACTTGGTAGGACAAGGTGGGTTACACAAAATGGAGTCAGCTTTCTATGTTATCCACAACCGCCATGATTGTCTCGGCTTTCACATGCCACAATTCTCCATCATTCATGAAACAAATAATAAAGAAAAAAAATGATATATTCTTCTATTTTTTACTCTTGTTTTATCATTTTACTCATTACAAGATGACATGTGGAGATCACTAATTCTCCTTCCTCACTTTTTTTGTTGATTTTGACACTTATGTTGATTTTTTAAGTAGAAGAAAAAAGTAGAAAAATATATCACCTTTCATAATAAAAGGTTGAAAGTTGTCCATTATTTAGATGCTATGAACATGTTTATATTTTGATGGATTGTTTGACTTTCTCTATTTTTACAAGTAAATTTAAAAAATATATATATTATATAGTCACATATATTTTACCAATTTATTTAAGAAAGTTATATAAAAGGGTTTATTTCATTAAAATGTATCTAACTTGTTATATTTTGTTATTGTGCGTAATTAGATTTTAAAAAAATTATTGTGTGTATTGAACGTCTAATTTTGTGCTATTATGTGTATTAAACTTTCTACTGTATGTACTAAACTTATACAAATTTTCCTTTTTATGTATCCAAATAGCAACAAACTAAAAGTTTGATATACACAATATAAAATTTTAAAATTTAATACCCACAATAACAAAATTTGTCAAGTTAGATATATTTTGGTAAACTAAACCTTATATAAAAATATGGTAAACTTGTCATTTTGCATCGTATCACTATCTTAGTATTATACTCTCACTATTTAATATAGAGTGTTGTTACTCCCACCATAATACTATAATTGAAACTAGAATTAGAGTTGGAATTTGTCATTGGTGATTTGGTAGTGATAGTGGAGTCTAATCTCTCTTATGATCGATCGTTGTTGTGGTGGTAGCTATATTGTTATTTTCTTTAAATCCTGCAACAACGATCAATAGTGGTCAATCAAACTCTATCATCATCACAAGGAAAAAATTCTAGTCAGATCATGAAGGTTTTATAGTGATTGTCTGGTGAAACTATGACTAGAGCCAAAATCCTAATAAAAAATTTCAAGTCATTAATTACCTTAACAAAGTCGTTATTTAGACCATGAGTAGTTGTCTTTCCAAACCAAACCCAACCTAAATGCCACATCAGCTTCTACATCACTTTTCTTCTTTTTCTCTCTCTTACCCGAAACCCAGGTAGCACCTAACTCAAATAACTCAAATATTTTCCCTCTCCTTACTCTCTCTTACAAAAACAAAAAAAAAGCAATCGGGTAGCTTTGGTTTGGGAAGCCGGTACCACACCCGAAAGGGGGGAGTAGGGGTGTTTCCGAAGGAACCGATTGAAACCCAATCTCACCCGAACCCCTTTGGGTTCCCCGTTACAAGTAGCCTTACTTTAACATGTCTCACAATATAAGATATCTATCTATTTAAATAATAAAAAAAGTAAACTACATATATAAACTCATTTTAATAAATAGAATATTATTCGTTGCCCTTAACCTTACTCAAAACATGTTCAAATAATAAAACTAATTAATTTTCCTTTTCAATTAAAAAACAATCATAAAATACTCGTTTTAATAATTTTTAGATTTCCTAATTTTTATTGCCGTTTCCTTCATTTGTTGTACAAAAACAATTAAACAAAGAGAGATGATATATTTTTTTTCTTTCTATTTATACTTTTACTTATACTTTTACTTATAAGATCAATATTAGTAGAGTTGAATATATCATTTTTTTAATAGTATAAAATGACAAAAAAAGACAAATTATAAAACAATTAAATAGGGTATTTAGGTAATTTGGTATGAGAATTTAAATATCATTATATTTTTTGTTCCTACTTCATACCCCTACTCATCACAAGATGACATGTGTACTCTAATTTCTTTTCCTCATCTCCTCCCTTGATTTTTACACTTATCTTGATCAAATTAGTAGGAGGATAAGTATAAATAAAAATTAAAAGGATATATATCATTTCTCATTTGGCATATAAAAAACTTCAAAATAGTTTTAAAAACTAATTAAAAAGATTTTTGTTTCAGATCCTTTTTATTTAAAAAAAGCTTATAACTTTTCATCCAAACGTAACATAAAAAGCTATCAGCTCAAAATAGCTATATTATTCTTTGTTAAACAAACATGATATTGATCGTCCCCCCTACAATTGGGGGTTGGGTCCACATGGCCAACAACAAAATGACAGTTGTACAGAAAATGAAAACGAAGAATTCGGATTAAATACTCGACACCTCATCATAAAACCCCTGCACGTTTATGCACGAACGACACGGATTTCTTTGCTGCTGCACTACATGTCCTTCCACCTTCGCTTCCCCTCTCAACTAACAAAACCACTCTGCTTCCACTACTCTCCCATATCACATACATACATACATACATACATACATACATACTTTACAAAACTCGACACCTCTGTGACTGTGGCGGTGGTGGCGGTGGCGGTGACGGTGACGGTGGTGTTGGTGGTTTCTTTTTGGCTGACTTCCAACCGACGGCGTTTCACGGTTACGCAAACTGTACAGACACTTTTTTTGCTCCAAACCGAAAACTTCCTTGCTTTCTTCTCAAACTTTTGATCATTAATTAGTCCCTTAATTTTCCCTTTCTATCTCTCTCTCTCAAATTATTCTTTGCTTTAAAAAAACGATCAACTTTCCTGTTAAAATCCACATCTAAAAAGCTACTTTTCACCGTCTTCTCTGTTTTGGCGTTTTCACTTCCAGGTGACATGAAGATTTTTGCTTTTGTATGTTTCCTCTCTCTCTCTCTCTCTCTCTCTCTCTCTCTCTCTCCATATATATACATACACTGATACACATGATTCATGATTCAGAATTATGTATATGTCTGATTGTCTTATTTGATCATGATTCAGTTTTTATGTATATGTAAATTTCTGAAAGGATAGGGTTTGAATTTCTAAATTCTGTGTGTTTTCTGATTGTACAACTCCAGCTGGGAACTCAATTTCTTCAACTAGATGCTAAATTACGCCTTTTTTTTGGATAGTCAATGGCTGCTCTTGATTTGCTTATAAAATTCCACCTCTGGTTTTATGCTCTGATAATCTTATAAAACGACTTTTCCTGTGATTTTGACATTTCAACATCTTGAAATGTAAAAGACTTTAAATTTATCAGAGAGAGTGGAGTTTTTGAATTTGGTAAGAACTAAAAAGATCCAAATTCTTGAAAACCGCTTAATTCTCCTGGTTTTTGTGTCTATTTTAAGTATTGTAGTCACTGCACAAAAGGGTTTGGTCTCTTATAGCATTACTTGTAATTCTTGAAGGACTCATGCTTGATGGTTATGCCTTGATTGCTTTCTGTCTATTAAATTCAAATTAGGATTTAAGAATTTGGCATAAGTAGGATCATGTTGAAGTGAAAATGCATAATTCAGACTTGCTCTGTTCCAGAAACAGAGTTACATAGAAATTTTACATAACATCTTGATTATAGTACTTCTTCAAAAGTGTAATCATCTGTCATGCTCTGAAAGTTTGACTCTCAAAGTCAACATTACATCTTTTCAACCGGTAGGGGGTCCAAGACCAGTATGGAGGTTGTAAATCATGTAACTCACGCTAAAAGGCATGTACACGTTTGATCCTTGGACCTCCGTTATAGATTCCATGTTCCCAAAAGCTAGGCTACAATGGATCATCGACCATCGTGAGGACAACACTATATCTTTTCCATAAAACATACTAGAGAAACTGCAAGATTGAGTTAGGATGTTTATGATATTTATTTCACTGCTATTTCCAAATTTAGACTCAGTCTCACTCCTCTCTTCCTTTTTAAATAACTTTCAGCTCTCTCTACCGTCTGATTCCAAGTGTAAAACAAGTATCACTAGTTTCGTTGTCATGGCATCTCTAATTTGCGGTTTTTATATCCTCGGGACTGCATTCTATGCAAATGACTTCAAAGTACTCTTTTTCCTTGAAGTTATTGTTTATTTCATTGTATACAAGCATAACCAGTTTTGGTCCAATTTCTATTTCAGGTAACCATGTTTGTTCACCCGAAAACCACTTTAAAAAATTAAAATTTAAGTTAACCCTTGGCACTTCACAGTACCCTTAAAAAATTTACATTTTTTCCACGTTGAACTAACGTAGCAAGATTAACTAAAAGTGACTGGGCGACTGGCTGCTTATTCAGTTGTCTTAGCTCATTTTTTTAAAAGTTTTGGATGGTTGAAAACAAGGATTTGTACTTGAAATAGAACTCGGATCAAAATTGGTAACCTTTTATGCAACTACCCCTTTATTTGGCCTTGATTGTATACGGTATTAAAGGGTAGTAATGTAATCTTCCACTGTAGATTGTGCAAGGTTCAAAAAGGGAGTTGAAGAATGCAGAAAATTGCAAGGTTTTTATCTTTCAATGAGAATTTACAGTTTCTAAGTTTTCTTAACGACTGAACTTACTGTTTCTGGTTTGTTTTAGAATCTCTGCAGGTCTCCAGGCAGCGAATCATTGCCAGAGGGAATTCTTGCCAAAACTTCTGATTTGCATATGCGCCCTTTATGGGGTTCATTCGATAATACAGTAAGTCGAGCTATCCACATTGATTTTTACTACTTTATGTTTTAAATAATAATGTTAGCATTTGCTTTCCTATAATGAGTTTATAATAACACCTGTTTGCGCATTTCATTGAATGGGACGGTAGATACTAATTAATCAAACAAATTCCTTAACTATGTTTTAATTTCAGAGCCATCCAAAACGTTCGGGGAGTTTACTGGCGATTGCAGCTGGAATAAAGCAGAAGAGTTTGGTTGATAAGATTATAACAAAGGTAACTAACTAACTCAGCATGTTGCTTGGTTGATAAATTCCTTAATTATGTATTTTATTTCTCCACTCTTCTGCTGTTTTCACTTGCAATCATGCTTTAATTCTGCTTTTTTGTTGCAGTTTTTAGAAAATGATTTTGTCATAATGGTCTTTCACTATGATGGCATTGTTGATCAATGGGATGATCTACAATGGGCTAGTCGTGTCATTCACATTTCGGCTATGAACCAGACGAAGTGGTAAAGTCTTTTTCCTCTGGTACACATTGTATTCTATTGCATTTTCAAATCTATATTAAAAAATGTTTTTTTATTTATTATTATTCTTGGTAATGTCGTAGGTGGTTTGCTAAACGGTTTTTGCACCCCGACATAGTTGCAGAGTACGATTATATTTTTCTTTGGGATGAGGACCTTGATGTTGAACATTTTCATCCTGGCCAGTAAGTCCCTTTAGGGGTGTTTGAATTTACATTTGGAACTTCATTATTTGAGCATTGCAATTTGGAATCATAATAATCAGTTTAGTATATGGATTAACATATACCATTTCTCATTACCAGCAGCGTCAAATAAATTATAGAATCGTAAATAAAGCTACTTATTTAGCTTTTATTTCTTACATAATTTGACAGAATCACAGAATTTACTCTCATTTCTTAAACCGCATCTTTCTTGCTTTACAAAATGCCCTTTTCAGTCATTTTAAGAATTAATTGATATAATAATCTTATAAATACATTCATTTGTAGGTATATATCAATTATTAAAGATGAAGAACTTGACATATCACAGCCAGCACTTGATCCTGCAAAATCAGAGGTTCATCATCAAATTACAGTCCGCCGAAAGAACTCAAAAGTTCATAGGTATTGATATGCTTTATTTTTTTGAATGATTCGGTTTTAGAAAGAACCCATTTGGAATTTATATCAGAAAAATCTATCATTCTTGTGAAAATGCATAAGAAAAAAAAGAAGACACTGATCATTGTTCTTTATGTTATAAAACAGGCAGTATCTTAAGTTAAGAGGCGGTGGAAGGTGTTATGGTAATAGCACAGGTCCTCCATGCGCGGGGTAAAACAGCGCCCTTTCTGTATATTCTATATCTTATAAGAAAGAAGAATTCTCATGTTACCACTGTTTTGTATTTCAGTTGGGTAGAAATGATGGCTCCTGTATTTTCGAAAGCCGCATGGCGTTGTGTGTGGTATTTGATTCAGGTATAAAAAATCTTTTATAACTGTTAAAAAAATAATATTGTACGAGTATTATACCTTAGTATGTTGATCTTTTATGATTCTTTGTGTCGAGCAGAATGATTTGATTCATGGATGGGGCATCGATTACCAGCTCGGATATTGTGCTCAGGCAAATTCTTAATCAGTTTTTTTAAATTCTTCAATCTATAAGTCTTGTTGGTTATGTTGTTACTGACTTAGATAATGATCATGTTTCTACAGGGTGACCGAAATCAAAAGGTCGGAGTGGTTGATGCTGAATATATAATTCATTTGGGTGTCCCTTCTCTCGGTGGTTTAAACCATGTAAGTAACTGTATTAACCATGGTTAGACGTGGCAAGATGCGGGTCAAGGAGGTTGGGTAACAGGTCAAAATAGGTTCAGGTTGAAACAGGTCATTTTAAGTATGGTCAATATGTTATGGGTCGATCTGTTTTTCATTATCTTTTAATAATGATTGACTTTGTTTCAAGATTTGTAATAACGTTCTTGTTACATGTAGGCGAGCAACGTGTCACTTACTAATCATGTAGATACAAAAAATACAGATACCGAAGATCTTGTAAAGCCGGTATTAACCATAATTCTATTAACCTAAATTTTGTCTCCCTCATTTCTTTGCTCTTTATGTTCAATTCTTAATGCCCGTGTCAATTAATTGCAGTCGAACAGTAGTGATATCCATGCAGGAGATGATAGAGGCGAGGTAAGTCCTATGTCGAGTTAAACCACTTTGGAATTGCCCAAAATCTTTTAGCGATATTTATAGTTTTATGTTTCTTCTTTTCCGTTGAAATATGTATAACATGCTCGGCGTTTCTTCTACACGCTTATGTGCAGGTGAGGAAGCAATCATATATCGAAATGCGTATCTTTTGGCGCAGGTGGTATAAAGCGGTTGAAAGCGATAAATGCTGGGTTGATCAATATGCACATGACAAAACAAAGTAAACCGAATAAATCACCGGGAAACGTCTATCAAGTAAATAACCATTCATGATTCTTTGAACAACGTTCGTAAATCGTAAAGTTGTTAATAGGTTTATGAATTTTTGGCTGTGAAAAGAGAAGAAATTGATGGTGTATAGATAGATTAATGTAAGTATTCTTGTTTTGGTATGTTTGATTTTGATGTAAAGGATGAATGTGGATATATAGGATGGTTCATATGTAAGTGAATAGGTGGTGATTATCATCTTGATATGTAACTATATTTGAAATGGTGAAAGACACATTTTGTAAGCCATGGTGTTGTACCCTTTATTTTTTCTTTTTTTACAGCAGAACTCACACACTCACTAAATAAATATAAACCACATCTTGTCTACTGTGAGACCTGAACCTAACATCTTAAGAATTACCTTAAACAGCCGCTACAGCTAGGTCAAATGATCTTTGATGGGTGTTGTACCTTTTCCGGTTTAATTCTACTAATAAAATCTAAAATCAGGGGCGGAGCTAGGATTTTAGTATAGCGGGGGTCGGTCTTACTTTATCTTAACACTAATAATACACATAAATATATGAACGGCATAAAAAAGTTTCATTATTTAGCTAGACAACTAAGTAATAAAAGTTCATTTAAAGACAAGAAACTTACGTGTTAAAATAACGCTTAAGTTTTGCCAAAATCAATCACCAAAGTTTTCTAACGAACACTAGTTCTTTTGGCATGAATTAACATGCTAAAAACATGATATTAACTAAAACAATAACTCGAGTGCTTTATCCTGATAAAACTTCAATGAAACAAAAAATATAAGGATAAAAAAGCATACTTCGCATGTTAATTTATAGTTGAACACGTCTTTGTTTCTTTGAATAGAACTTATCTATTATAGTGTCTATAAGTAAAGACGTAAAGTATCAGCAATCTCTCACTTAATGTAAAAAACCAGACTGATTTAAAGATAATTATTATTCATGCTATTATGAGGCTATACTTTCATAATTTTCATTGCTGAGAAAACTCTTTCAAAAATCAGAATCGCAACTTCTAGTCTTTCCTTCGCAATTTCTGTTTTGAACTATACTTGGGCTATTAATTAACTCTAATGGGGAGGTTAACAAATATGTGTTGTACTCAGACTTCTGAAATACTAAGAATTTTGAGCTCATTGAAAGGACCGAGCACCCTTCAGCACCCACCCCATCTCCGCCCCTGTCTAAAATATATATTATTTAGTTACTAATCACTTTTATAATTCATATGAAAATCAGTTAACACATATATATCCAAAGATGCATATTTTATTATTATTATTCAGAGTACGCAAATGCTGCAAAAATGCAATAGTGTGAGGGATATTTAATTAAATGGAATTTCTTAAAGCAAAAAGACTCTGTGGCCCAATGGATAAGGCGCTGGTCTACGAAACCAGAGATTCTGGGTTCGATCCCCAGCAGAGTCGTTTTTTTATTTTTATTTTTTTAATATCTATTATCTTATTCCATCATTTTTTATTCTTTTTTATTTTACTCTTTGACTTTCGTATTTTTATCATATTAGATTAATTTTTGTTTTTTATATATAATTTTCTTATAGATCGATCCCAGATCAAGCATCTTTGTGCTATTATTTTTTGGTTTTGGTTATCGTAATTCCTCTGTTTTCTTTTTTTCTTATTTAATTTTATATTCTTTTTAATTTATATTTTGAATACTGATCACAAAGTGAGTGTTTAAAGATAGAAGTCTTACCATTTTTTATTTCGGAATACTTATATTTTTTTAAAAGATAAGTTTGTTATATTACTAAGTAATAACATTCTAATCTTAATGAAACCATGTCTCCAATTATTTGTATTGTTTTAATTGTTATATATCCTATAATACGAGAAAGTGTTCAGCTATTAGTATCACATAACTTAGTTGATAATGAAACATAATAAACGAGTAGTTTTTTTCTTTTGCTTCTAGATCTTTTCACATATATTGAATCTTTATTAAAAATTTGAATTATGATTTCACTACCTCATTTTTAGAATTAATTCCATCTATCACAAGCCTCTATTCTTTTTGTTAACATCACAATCCTTGAGCTATTTTATTTCCTTTGAGTGCGGATCCTTACTTCAAACGGGTTTTTCAAATAGTGAATCCACTTATTCATAAGATTGGTCTTCAATGAAAATCGTAATTTCACGAATAAGTTGTGGTTGTAATCTTTGAGTATAAAACTTTTGTTTCGTGATTATCTTTAATATTTTTGATTTGTTGATTTTGTCATTCTTTTTTCATGGATTCCATCAATGAAAAGATTTCATAAATTAAAGAAGAACAAGCTGCTAAAATCGGCAAGTATATCACTTTTGTTGTTAGAATTGCCGGTTTTAATCTTTTTTTCTCAATTGATGATTTTGTCATTCTCTTTTCCTGTGCTACCTTCAATGAAAAGGATTAAGAACGAAAGAAGAACAAGCAGTTGAATTCGGTACGTATACCACTTATGTTGTTAGATTTGCCGATTTTCATCTTTTTTTTTCTTGACTTGAGGCTTTTTTCATTATTTTTATGAAAATGATTCTAATTTCATGAATTGAAATTTGTGAAAAGGTAACTATAAGTTCTATTCAATTTATGCACTTTTTGGTCCTCTTTTTAATTAATAGTTTTTCTCCATAATTTGTTTATTCGTATCAATGTATTAAACCATATAGAATGCAGGGTTGTGTTTTCAATTTTTAATAGATACCAAAAGTTTATCTTGGTTTGTGAATGGGTAAGGTTTTCTACTTTTTGGTTTGGTTTCTTTACAATTTAATTTTTTACAGATTTGATATTGGTTGACGGTATCACATTGAAGGTTCCAAAAAAAATAATATCAAAGATTGAAATTAACACATTCACACGATATGGTTGTAAGAAGGGGGACGGTGGCAGTGGTGAAAAAGAGAAGGGGGAAGATGGCGGTGGTGAAAGAGAGAGGGGCGGTGGCAGTGGTGAGAGATAGAAGGGGGAGGGTGGCGGTTGTAAGGTAGGAAAAGGGAGTGAGGGTTGGTGTGTGTGTGTGTGTATGTGTATATATAATATATAATAAAATCTATTTGTTAATCCTAGATTAATTACTCAACAACAAATGTTTGTAGAAGGGAGGTTGAATACAAATTTAAGCTTTTTTAAATTAAATGCACACAATAATACTTTTAATATAATTTTTATTGATGTTAATCAAGAATTACATGTACAAGGAAGCGAAAATTCCAAATACAATAAAAGGTGACAACTAAAGTGTCTAACACATAACTAATGTTTCAAGAGGTCCAACACATGAACAAGTTTTTTACACAAGTGCTAACTCTAAAACTTGGTATTGCTTAAAGGCTTTGAACTTGTTTCTTGAGAGAGATAAACTAGAAGTGTAGTTCTCACACCTTGCATGTTGAGAATGCAAGAGTATATATAGAAACTTTGTCAGTGGAGGTTGGAATGGATGTTGCGAACAAGGAGGTAAAGTGAAATTAATATTTTAATCGTAAAGTAAGTGGTTGAAAATGTAACATTACTTTAATCAGGATTGAATAAAGTAGTAGTACTTTTTTCTTAAAAAGTACACCCACTAACAATATAATAATATTATTTACCATATTTTTTTCCTTGTAACTTTAAACTTAATCTTTAATGCTTGAACTTTAATCAACAACCATGTTTCTTCATATTTGACTTTACCAAAGATGTAGTTGTCAGTCATACTTTAGCATTTGACAAATCTTCAAGATCTTTGTTCGTAGGTAACTTTAACCTTTTTTAGAGGATAAAGTTCTATCCATTTTGTCCCACTTAGTGGTAAGTGTACATACTTTTACAACAAAAGATCTAAGGCATAAATAGAACAACACATGTTCTGTCTTTGACATAGAACAGTTGCATAACAAAATTAGAACATATTAAACAACTTTTAAATCCTAAAACCACGACCCAACTAATCAAATGTACTAAGCCGATAAAAGTAAACTTCTAAGTGTTGATGCTCAATTGATAAGTAAGTGCTTAGCTAACAGCAGAGTGCTCAGTTGATCAAACTGTTAGAGCTAAACAATGCATAAGCTGGTCAACTTAGATGATCAGTAGATCAAAGTAATTTAACTGATCATTCAGAGTGATGATTTTATCAAAGTAAGACTAAGTGTTTGAAAAAGATTACTTAACTGATGTCTTTTAGATGTTCAGCTAATCAAAATGAATCATCAGCTGATCAAACTGATTGCTCAGCTGATACTTGAACTTGCTCAACTGATGGTTGAGTTAGCTGCAGCTGATGGTCTTCTACACTTGTCTTTTCTTCAACTAATCTCAGATGATGTCTTTGGCTGATGCTCAGTACTTACCAGGTCTTTACCTGATATTATATACTTAATAACTTCTAGTCAGAATCTAAACAACATATATTCAAATTCATTCCAAGTCTTATTGAATATTTGGTTTTGTTATCATTAAATCCTATGTATTTCAATAGATAGATTTGATTATTGGGTTGAAGTGGTTATCTCCCCAACAATCTTCCGCTATTTGATGATGACGAAACCTTT
Organism: Dittrichia graveolens; assembly: GCA_038502395.1. NCBI lineage: Eukaryota > Viridiplantae > Streptophyta > Magnoliopsida > Asterales > Asteraceae > Dittrichia > Dittrichia graveolens. The sequence goes on along the minus strand of JARJIL010000005.1, from coordinate 71,686,490 downwards.
TCTATTTAAAAATCAGTTTGACTTCAAATATTACAAAAGTGATAAAACTCATAAGTTCTTTTTGGCACTTATCTCTCTGTTTTTTGTTGCTCTTTTATTTTGAACTTTGTTCCGTTTTTAGTTTTTTTCATGGTGTTCTTTTTTGTTCTATTTTTAAGAATCTTTTTTTGTTGTACCATTTTGTTCTGCTTTTGGGTATATTTTCATCTTTTTTATGTTTTTAAGATTTTTTGATTTTCTGTTTTTACACTAAGTTAAATATCACTAAGAGTCACTTATACTTGCAATTGTCAAACAGTCCATAATTAAAGCATCAAGCTATATTACAAACAATAAACTGAGAATGTACAAAGAGTATTTACATCAAAAGCAAAAGAGAAAACTAAATTCTATTAGAACTAAAACCAAAACTGAGTGTATGTACATATTAAACATATTTTACGAAAAAGTTTTCTTCAGTAACATGTTTGTTTTTTTAAAATTTCTTTTATTTCCATAAAGTATTTTATTAATTTTAAAATAAATTCTAAACGACATTAAAGTAAAAAAATTTATATTTATGAAACAAGTAGTAATAGATTTCGAAAATTATGTTTGATGTGTGTGGATAATTGTGTTTGTGTGGGAGATAATGTTAGTAGAAGAGTATATTTTAATTAATAAAAAGATGAAATAAATTAGAAAATAAAGTAAAATGATTAAAGATATTAAGTGAATAAAATTAATTTAGATAAAATAAAATGTTAAGATTTTATGATAATAATTTAAAGGGCAAATTGCCGAGAAATGTAACATAAATATTAAAATTTGCCAATAAAGGTAATGTCAATTTTTTTGGGTCCAGAAAGGATTCTAAATTTCAATTTCTAACATTAAAGGTAACCGGTTACAATCGTAGTAGGTAACAGGTTAAATTGATGACGTGACTAATTTTTATACTATACAAATTGACAAAAAATGTAACATAAATATAAAAATTTGTCAATAAAGGCAATGTTCATTTTTTCTAGACCAATAAAGGATGATGAACCTAATTTGAAACAAAACATCATGTTTGGATCTAGGTTTGTGTTCGTGTTCTTGTATTTCTTTTCTCTTTCCTTTATATAATAATAAAATATTTAAAATTAAAATAATATTACATCATTTTCGTATATGATATTTGGAATATATTATGTTGGTACTTTGACAATTAACTACTTGCAATTGGTATTTTGGTACTTTAATATCTTATATTGGCTTTATAATTGTATTAAATGAACGTAAACAAAATTTGAAGTTCAAATTCGATTCAAATTGAAACAAACACCAAATTTGAAGTTCGAATCAAATCAAAATGAGTATTGAATTCTAAAGTTTGAATCGAAAAATATCATATTTGAAATTCTTATCAAAACAAAGAAATAATACCAGTATTGGAAAATCGAAAAAATACTCGTCGAATACATTTGGCCAAAATGGGCCGATCCAAAACATGACCGGTAATATAAATGGTCAAAATGGGTTGACATGTAATTGACACGAACACACTAACAAGAACTCGTCGCAAATTGTCAGTATTAGTTAACATACCCTTTTTACTACAGATTGAAATTTATCATCCTTTTTTTGAATTAAAAAATTAGACATTACCTTTATTGGCAATTTGGACAATCTTAACCTGCTGACTAAGCGCTCAGCAGGTTATTCAGGTCACCATACCCTTTTTTGTTAGAAATTAAAATTTAAAATCCTTTATTGATCCAAAAAATTTAACATTATCTTTATTAACAAATTTCAATATTTATATTATCTTTACAATTTACCCAATTACATCCTTAAACCTCCTAGGACCGTCGAAGCCACAGAACACGCTCATCTGAGGGTTTAAGCATTAGGGTTCTTCCATTTCCAGTTTCCAGCTTTCAACCACCATCATTATGACGCTAGCTCGATTAATCCTCCGTTCCCTCCGCCGTCCCTCATCTCTCCACGCCACCTCCCTCACCACCAGCACCACGGCCGCCGTCTTCAACCTCCAATCTCTCTCTCCTCCATCTCAAACCACAAACCCTGCCTTCCTAATCCCCTTTAGATCCTTCGCCTTTTCTTCAGCTGAGGAAGCCGCAGCCGAACGTCGTCGTCGCAAACGCCGTCTCCGCATCGAGCCTCCACTTCACGCCCTCCAGCGCGATCCCAACGCCCCACGCCCTAGACGCGACCCAAACCAACCTGATACCACTTCTGCCCTAGTTGGACCTCGACTTAGTCTCCACAACCGTGTTCAATCGCTAATTCGAGCCGGAGATCTCGACAACGCCTCCGTTGTTGCTCGGCAATCTGTTTTTTCTAGCACACGTCCCACCGTCTTCACCTGCAACGCAATTATTGGTTCTATGTATCGTGCGAAGCGGTATTTGGATGCTATAGCTCTTTTTACTTACTTTTTCAAGCAATCTAATATTGTTCCTAATGTTGTTTCTTACAATTTTTTAATCATCTCCCACTGTGAAAACGGAGAAGTTGATAAAGCCCTGGAAGTCTACCAACACATAAAGGAGAATGCTCCTTTTAGTCCATCTGCAGTTACTTTTCGCCATTTAACCAAGGGTTTGATTGATGCTGGGCGTATTGATGAAGCTGTGAACTTGCTATGGAAAATGATAGGAGATGGACATGGTGCTGACTCTCACGTTTTCAACAATATTATTTTAGGTTTTCTCAATTTGGATAATTTGGAAAAGGCCAATGAATTTTTTGATGAGCTGAAAAGTAGGTGCCTGGTTTATGATGGTATTGTTAATGCCACATTCATGGAGTGGTTTTTCAGTAAAGGTAGGCCAAAAGAAGCTATGGAGTCTTACAAATCTTTGTTAGATAAAGAATTCAAGATGGTTCCTGCTACATGTAATGTGCTTTTAGAGGTTCTGCTTAAATGGGGCAAGAAAGCTGAGGCTGAGGCGTTGTTCGATAGTATGTTGGATAGGCATACACCACCCGTTGTCCAAGCTGTGAATTCCGATACTTTTAATCTAATGGTAAATGAATGCTTTAAGGAGGGTAAAGCTTCAGAGGCTTACAGTTTGTTTAAAAAGGCAGGTAAAGCTCCCAAGTCAAAGCCTTTTGCAATGGATACTGCTGGTTTTAATAATATGATCATGCGCTACTGCGAGGTTGATATGGTAGATGATGCTGAGAAAATGTATGTGGAATTGTGTGGCAAGTCTTTATCACCTGATGTCAATACTTACAGGACCTTGATTGATGCTTATTTTAAGGCGGGAAGAATTGATGAGGCTATGGATAAGTATACAAAGATGGTGGATGCTGGTTTGAGAGTAATTCCTACTTATGCCAACAAATGGTTTTCTGAACTAATTGAAAATGGAAAGATTGTTGAGTGTGAACCAATTTTGACTAAAATGGGTGAAAAAGATCCGAAACCAGATGCTACTACCTATGATATTGTGATCAGGGCATTATGTGCAGCCTCTAATTACGACACAAGTTTGTCTTTGTTACAACAAATGATCAGGTATGGTGTTGGTGTAACCCCGGTACTTAAGGAGCATGTGTTAGAGGTTTTTGAAAAAGTAGGTCGCAAGGAAGAGATTGATCGTCTTCTAAATGCAAGATGGCCCGGTTATTCTGCAAATATGTCACCATATGGAAACACACAACAGCATGGAAGTGGAAATCGGAATGGATACCAACAGCAGACACAAAATATACCATATGGAAATGCACAACGGCATGGAGGTGGTAATCCAAATGGATACCGACAGCAGACCGAAAATATACCATATGGAAATGCACAACAGGTTGGTGGCGGAAATCGGAATGGATACCAACAGCAGACTGAAAATATACCATATGCAAATGCACAACAGCTTGGTGGTGGAAATCCAAATGGATACCAACAGCAGACCGAAAATATACCATATGGAAATGCACAACAGGTTGGTGGTGGAAATCCAAATGGATACCAACAGCAGACTGAAAATATACCGTATGGAAATGCACAACAGGTTGGTGGTGGAAATCCAAATGGATACCAACAGCAGACTGAAAACATACCATATGGAAATGGAAATGTAAATGGGTATGGGTATGGACAGAGGCATCAGTCTGGAAATGGTGTGCAAAACAGTAATGCAAATGATTATGTGAATAGAGAGCAATACAACACTAGAAATACACAGCAGTATGATAATGGAAACTATACTGAAAATGGGCAGCAGTACAATACAAGAAGCTACAATGCATATGAACCGCAGTATAATAATAGAAGCTACAATGGAAATGCACAGCAATACAATAATGATAGTCAGAATGGGAATGGGAACTGGACTGGACAGCAGTTTGGAACTAGCTTGCAGAATGGAAGTGGTGTACATTATGGAAATTGGCAGCAGAATGGAAATGGGATGCAGAATGGCAGCGAGCAGCAAGTAGAGCAGCAAGTAGTAACCGAGGAGCAAGGATATGAGCAGCCTAAAGCTGGTTCTGTGGCAGTTTAGGTGTGAGATTACTGCTAGATACTACATTATAAGGTATTTTTTTCGATCTTTGAATAGTTGCCAAAAAACACATGTCACACCTGCTGATCTTCACCTTCTGCAATTATGAGGTGTATTTTTTGATGAAAACGGTTTCTTGCTTTTGTCTACTTGTATGTTATTTATCTAACAATGACATTCAGTTGTCTTTCTCTTTTAAGACAGAGCATTGAAGGTTATAATGATAAATTATTATGAAAACTCAATTAGTTGCAACAAACTTCTCATGCTGGGAAGATCTCAAGTCTCTTAAGCTCCCATGGGAACATTATGAGCATGTATCTTAATTGCATTATCATATGATCTTGTTTATCTGTATTTTCAGCAGTTGACAATATCCTGATTCTCTTCATTGTATTATTGTACAAGGGGTTGAGCATCATATCGACTTCGAGAGTCAGATCGAGTGCTTTTCCCCGATAAATAAGAGCAGTATTGTTGACCATTGTCTTTATGACAGTAAATGCCGTGTATTATTTTCTTATTTTAAAAAAAGAACAAACAGATTAACAAATTTTATGAGGTTAGACAAAGTATTGCATCACAAATTTAATTTAGCATTTGATTCATATGTTCCAAATCAAACCCCTTAATTTCCGACCAAAGTCAATATCATCAATGATATTCAATTAATGTTTTAAAGTCCGGGCTTTAGTTGATCCAGTGTGATGTGAACCTTTAGTTGATCCAGTGTGATGATTGGTTCACGGGTCAACTCGTTTAATAACCGGGTCAACCCGTTTATATATATAGAAAGGAAGGATCCGGTGAGAACACATGTTAAATGGAGAACAGTAAGAACACTTGTAGGCCAATCATTTAATTAAATAAATAAAAGATTTAAAATTAACCTACCTTAATTAAATCAAATCATCAAAATTCAACATACATCAATCTCAGCCATTAAATAAAGTTTATCAAAGGGCTATAAACTGTTATCCACGTTCCCACGTTAGGGGAAGGTTCATTTAAGAACCGTTTTTATTGCGAGAATCGCGAGAACCAATTTTAGCCGTCCAATTCCCCCTCCTTCTATTGGATTATATATATATATATATATATATATATATATATATATATATATATATATATATATATATATATATAGTGAAAAGTTCATTTGAGAACAACCGCGAGAACCAATCTAGCCGTCCAATTCCCTCTCCTTCAATTGGATTGCCCACCCATGAATTCCTTACATGCACCCTGCCACACCCAATCCCCCCACACTCTTCATCCATGAATTCCATTATCCCAAATGAACGGCTAAGATTGGTTCTCGCAATAAAAACGGTTCTCAAATGAACCTTCCCCTATATATATATATATATATATATATATATATATATATATATATATATATATATATAGGGGAAGGTTCATTTGAGAACCGTTTTTATTGCGAGAACCAATCTTAGCCGTTCATTTTGGATAATGGAATTCATGGATGAAGAGTGTGGGGGGATTGGGTGTGGCAGGGTGCATGTAAGGAATTCATGGGTGGGCAATCCAATTGAAGGAGGGGGAATTTGACGGTTAAGATTGGTTTTCGCGGTTCTCGCAATAAGATTGGTTCTCGAATGAACCTTTCACTATATATATATATGTATATATTTGAATTCAAATAAAAAAATGTTAATGTAAAAAGAGTAAGGAGAATTCTAGAGGTGACATGTGGTATTTTAGGTAAGATGGGTTTTATTTCTCTTTCTCTTAACCTCACCCATGTATGTCTCTCTCATTTCTCTCTCTTCAAACCGACACCCTCTCGTTTCTCTCTCTTACTCTCTTAACCAGTCTCTCTTGTTTCTCTCTCTTCAAACCGACGCCCTCTCACTACCGACGAAGAACCCTAAACCACCGTACGTCTTTCTCTTAACCTCACCACAGTTGAAAAACCCTAAACCACCGCCTCCCCAACAATTATCTTTCATTGATGTCGTCCTTCCTCCCATTTCCACCATGAAGAGAATGAAGCTCACCGTTCGATCTAGGGTTTTGATGCCGTCTTTTAGCTCTCTATTCTTCTGGATTTTGCCTCGTTTTGAAATTACTTTTGCCGCTGCCCTTCCCCATGTTGAAGAAAATCAATGGAACATTTGATTCACAAAAACGATGTACAAATAAGTTTGTTAAATCTTTCATCAAATTGTTTGTTAAATCCAATTGTTTCATCAATTATTGTGTGAATCGTTTTCAACGATTGTTGATTTGTTTCTTCGATTGTGTGAGTCGGATGTTTCTATCAACCAGATTCTTAGATTTTGTGAATCGATTGTTATTGTGAATCAATTGTTATTGTGAATCAATAGCAAATTTACTTTTGTTATTGGGTGTGTATCAAATAAGTTTTGTTAGTATCTGATTAATTAAGAATTGGGTTTGTGCATCACTTAATAATTGATGATTTTTTGAATCGATTGTTATTGTTGATCATCAATGGCAGATTTACTTTTGATATCTTGCTATGCATCAATTTATAATTGATGATTTCCGGTACGTGCATCAAATCTCTTACATAGTACGAATTAAATTTTGAATCACTTTTTTTATGTGTGAAATTTGATTTACATGATTTTAGAAGGTGGGTAAATAATCAAAAGACTAATATACCATCGACTAACCAATTTTAATTAATTAATTCAAAAAAAGCTAGTTATTATCTCATGAATCTAATGACTCACATTTCTTCTTACTTTTTGTAGCTTAATCTTCTTTTTAGTTGATCCCTTCCCTATTTGACAATACGGATAGTTCAATGTTTTCCTTGATCATGGCTTACAAACACCTACATGTCTAACCTATACAACTAGTTCAATTTTTTAACTTCATTTTCATGTTTTAAATGTGATTTTATAGTTGCAGCTTTTATATAATTTTATCTAGTATATTATAATTATCATTATATCTTGTAATTTTAATTAGTTAATTAACTATGTTAAAATTTAAAATTTTTATATGTTTCTTATTTTTTTAATTAAAAAAGTTAGTGGATGATGGAATAGGAAAATGAATGCTATATGAGCTTTATTGAGATAGAAAAAAAATCTTACATAAATGGTAAATTGTACGAAAATTTAATAAATTTTGCATTAGTTGTCATTTTATACGATTGATTTAAAAAACGTGTTTTGTAACACCGTAAAACTCAAGCCATTTTTTTTAAAACCGCTGCGGAAGCGTTAACTGATTTCATTTAATCAAATACAAAGTACAAAGTACTTTTACAAACATCACATCAAGTTGTGTTACAAAATATTCACAAACGTGGCTCGTCTCTTCTCAAAACATAATATCAGAGCATTGGTCAAATTTTCCTTCCCCACAACCAAAGCTAAACAGCCAAACCTGCAAAAAGCAATCAACTGAGAGGAATTAGCACAAAGCTAAGTGAATGGAAGCTACAAACAAGCATCCTCAAACAACAAGCACAAGCAATCACCAATTGCACAAGCGAACCGATCTCAACAGATCAAACACTCAATCACAAGCCGATCCAATCTCCAGAGGAACGGCGGTTCTGCAGAACCTGCAACCGATGCGGGCCAAAGCAAAGGTTTACCGTTAGCTATTTGCTACTTGGTACAGTTAAAGCCCCTTCTACTGCAACAAATGCATAGAAAGTCTAGAACCGTGCAACCAATAGCAGATAGCCCAGCCCAAAACATGCGATAGCTGACCCCCAACCATGCACGCATATAATTAACCATGCGTACAGGTCTCGCCACGTGCACATATAATTAACCATGTACACTGGCCACGCAACAAACCAAACAATCCCAATCAACAAGCAACAATCAACGAATCACATTTACACAGTCTGTCGACACATATCAAGTAACACATTTCATACTGGCAATTCAACTTAAACAGTTCATCATGTCATTTTAGACTTAACAGTCTATCAAAGCATCTCAGACTAAGCAGTCTAGCAAGGCAACTCAGACTAAACAGTCTAGCAAGGCAACTCAGACTAAATAGTCTATCATGGCAACTTAGACTCAACAGTCTATCATGTCAACTTAGACTAAACAGTCTAGCAAGGAAAATCCAAATCATAACAATATCCCAATTCATGTAACCACAAATGTTACCGCCATTACCACTCGTGAGTACACTTCGACTCACCTCAATCCACGTTCCCGTCTGCTCAGTTGTCTAATATCACTGAGTCTTTGCAAATCCTGAGAACACAACAAACCGAAGTCAATCTCTGATAAATATATATTTATATCTCTATATAACTTGTAAACAACATACAATAATCATATAAACAATAACCCATCACTTGCCACACGAATACATAGCAAAAATACACAAAACCCTTAAAATTGGCCTGTCGCGCCGCGACGCTACTCGGATTTGGGTATCGGATTTCCGGTATCGGATTTCGGGTTGCGGATTTCAGGGTTCCGGATTTGCTTCTATCGGATTCTCAAGGAATCCGGATTTTGGGGTGTCGCGCCGCGACGCGTCGCGGTTTTGTCTCCTCCCTTCTTGAACTGTCGGATTTTCAGCCAACTTCTCTTATATATTTATTTTCCAACTTCTATTTTATCCATTAAAAACACTTCTAATACATAGGAAACTTCATGTAACATCACAATAAACATGTATAACTCATCAAATCTAATAAAAATCCATTATCCATCAAAACCCATAAATCAAGTTTTGAGCTTTAAGCTCCTATCATGGTAGTTCTTCATTCTAGCATGTATTTCAACATATAAACATATCATAACGATCCATAACATCATATGAACACATACCAATCTTCAGTTTGAATTATGAATCACCAAATCTTCTTCTTGAAAATCCAAGTTGCTTGTTCTTTCTAGATAGGTTTTTTCAAAGATGGTTTAACACACAACACACACTTTCACCTTTTACTATGTGCCGGTGAAATAAACCCCACGTATACATACTTTCACTTTTATTCAAGCAGGAGGTGGCTTAAAACCCATTTCTGAAATCCTATTCTTTCTTTCATGCAACATACATCCATACATACATACTTACTCATACATACATGACATACTACACATACATGCCTTTTTCTTTTTATTCCAGTAACACACACACACATATATATTCTCATAAATATGTATTTTCAATTCAATCAATATTTACTCGATTTAACCACATAATCAACTTACGCAATTTAAATACGAAATTACATGCCGCTAGCCCGCTAATCAACTAGCCCGGGTTTGCGAATGTTACATGTTTAGTTCCTGAAAATGTCTTCGAATTATCACATTTTATTATTATATGTATCAAACTTAAAACCCTACCATTTCATATACCCAGCTATCCAAGTTTGAAAAAAAAAATACCATTTCATGCATTCTTTTATGTGTTAAAACATTAACCGGTCACCCGTGTATTTGTTTTTAATTTTTATTTATTTTTTTAGATCATTCCAAATTTGTATTTCGTCATCAGATCTTCTTGAAGAAGATTCATCCTTCTATCTTCAACATTTATCTTCAAACAAACCCTAATCAACTTAATAACCTACTGAACGTTCAAAAGCTAATTCTAGTTGCATAAGTCATAAACCCAAAAAGATGAACGACAATGAAACCAAATAGGAAACCCTTAATGTATGAAACCAAATTGCAGGTCTTTGAACAACCTAGAAAGATGAACAATCAGTTAGGGCATTCGTGGATGCAAAATCAATGTCTCTCACATTAATTTGATTTTTCATGTTCGTTTGGTTCGTTTACAGCCCAAGCATCATGATATACAAATCAATCTTTGAAACTAAGAGTGTGTTCAACATTAAGATTATAAGGAATTATAGGCACTTGGGATTTTGGTTTCTATAATTTTAATCTACAAGTCTGGTTCGTACGTCAAAATTTTGAAAGTATTATAAAAATTAGAATAGAGATTCTATTCAGCTTTGTCTATTTTGCCAAACTATCAAAATTTTAAAACAAACCCTTGTATGGTACATATATAAAGTAGAGAAAAATTAGCTAAAATAACCATGTTGACATGACATGGTTCTTAGCTAATTTGACAACTATCTAAATACGTTCTTAATGCATATAACCTTGTATGTCACACATGATTTTCCATTTTGTAAAAAAAAATTAAGAATCTTTAAACATAACAAACTTTATACCAATGAAATAAAATATAAATCAGACTTTTATATCTTTTAATAACTCTAAAATAATTTTTTCTTAAAATAATGTATTTCTACATAATTATCGGGTAATAATAATAATGATTATTAGTGTTCTAAAAGGTGCGTTATGGCGTCGTCAAGGCGTGAGGCGTGGCTCTGCAGTTAAGAAATAGCCATAAGCACGAGTGTTAGTCATGACGCGCTACAAGGCTTGCCAAGGTGCACCTTTACACGGCAAATGACGAGTTTTTTAAGGCGTGACGTGTAGAAAATATATATTTTTAAAATTTTTAACTTTTTTTATATACAATTTGCAATTGCTTTTATATATTTGTATTTTGTAATTTGTATATGTTTCTTTGCTTCTCATTTGTGCAACTTTGTGTCATTTGTATATTAATAATGATAAATTGGATATAAATATTTATAAAATATATATAAAATTATCGTCTTAAGTGACGCCTTAAAAAACGACATGCTTCCTAAAACTTGAGGCTTGACCGTAACGCCATGCCTACGTGCCTTACGTTATTTAAACCGTGATGATTACAAGTATTTTAATAGAAGTATAATATTTAAGAGTTTGTTACATAAAAAAATAGATCTCCAAGTAATATACATACAAAGTAAAACATGTATGGAAAAATGTTAGGTGATGCTAGCACCATATAATTTAAATGTCTTATCCTTACATTAATTATAGATTGTTAAGTGAAACATTAAATTACATGACTAATTTACCTTACAGCATGTAACATATTTACTTATACTCTTAGTTTTAGAGTCTTATGCCAAAAAACATATTTAATAATTGTAATAATAACAAAAAAGAATCTTCTAATATATATAAAAGACTAATATGCATAAGATTATTGTAACATCTTAGTCATTCATTTAAAAAAATAAATTTAATTATACAATCTTGATTATTCATTTAATCTAAATTAAAATATCAATTTTGACTTTTATTAATTTGAGGATAAATAGTTATTTGCATATATGTTTAAAATTAAATTTCAATAATACTTCTATCAAAAAATTTTAAATAGTACGCCTTGTGCATTAAGTTAAAGATATGCCAATTTTTAAAAATTATATATATTAATTAATACATAAAAATAGGCAAATTTGTAAATATAAAATTTATTAATCAATACAATCAACTAATAACAAAAACAAGTGTTCATAATTTCTTAATTTAACTTAAAAATAAATTGTAAAAAACAAAATTTTTGAATATTAATAAAAAACTAAAATAATTGTTTTTTGGTAAATTGATCATACGGTGTAATGTAATGACTCGATTTGAAAAAAGGAAACTCCATGAAACTCATAAATAATCGAAGTTTCCAACGGTCGCAAAATCTCAAGTTCACCTCTGCAGTCACCGGCATCTCCCACACCGCCGCTTATCCTTTCACTTCGCCGGCATGTCATCACCGGTGTAACAGATGCCGTTTGATCGTCGGACGCGGTTGACATTTTGCAGCAACATCGATTTCAAACCCTTTTCGGTCTGCTTGCTTATACAGCAACATCCTTTGATCACTTCACTTTCATGGTAACGTTGCTATCTAAACTAGGGTTTTATGCTTCTACTCGATTTCTGCAGGTAACGTTGCTATCTAAACTAGGGTTTTATGCTTCTACTCAATTTCTGCAGGTAACGTTGCTATCTAAACTAGGGTTTTATGCTTCTACTAGATTTCTGCAGGTAACGTTGCTATCTAAACTAGGGTTTTATGCTTCTACTCGATTTCTGCAGGTAACGTTGCTATCTAAACTAGGGTCTTGCAAAATCACAGTCATCTGGTTAATCCCCTTCCAGCCTTCTCCTTTTCACGGTAAAATCATCAACTGATTTTTCTTATTTTCCTCTGTTCTTGGTTAATTTCATTTTATATTGACTAGATTTCTTTATTGCTTTTCATCTTCTGACTATCTAAATTAGATTTTGCTTCTAGCCTTGAGTTATCTGTTTGCTTCAATGGTTTGAGTTATCTGTCATTAATGAAAATTTTTAGCTGGTCTAGTTCATTATATTTGATGGTCTGGTGTTCATACTTCATAGTATATTAGTATATGGTAGTTTTGTTCTATTCCCAGGTTCCCTTTTATTATATAAGCATGGCAGTTCTTGTTCATTTTATCTTTCACTTAAGACCGCCATAGCATCTTAATTGTTTGGATTATGCCTGAGATATTAGTGAGCTATTGGTGCTCAAAGAGGCAACTGTCAATTGAAGAAAGAGATGGAAAAGCTTGTTTGTAGATACAAGTCCAAAGGGTTGCATTTTCCCAGAGCTTTACATACTTAGAATCTTATTTTACCCTGTTCAAGTTTGATATGTTGCTGAGTTTGACTAAGCCCTGATAAATTTTCTTCACCATAGCTGTTTGTCATACTTATAAGTCTCTTTATTGCTTCATCAGTTCATCCACTTCTCCGAAGAGCATACCCTATGAAATGAAAGCAACACTCTCATGACTGTGAATTATTATCTCACATATATGTTCATATCTGCTGATCTTATATTTATACGCTTCTGGTTATTGATTGATATCTGTAATATGCAATGAATGAATTTGACTAAGCCCTGATAACTTTTTTTAACCATAGCTGTTTGTCATACTTATTAGTCTTTTTATCGCTTCATCAGTTCATCCACATTCTCCGAAGAGCATACCCTATGAAATAAAAGCAACACTCTCATGACTGTGAACTATTATCTCACATATATGTTCATATCTGCTGATCTTATATTTATACGCTTCTGGTTATTGATTGATATCTGTAATATGCAATGAATGTTTTGTCACACTTAACTGTGCATTCTCTATTTTCTCTGTTTTGATACACACACACATATATGAACCTACTCCTAAATGGACATGTGTCAAGCCATTGTTCAATGTGTTTGGTTCAGTTGAGTAGTTTTGTTCAGTCTGTTTTTCAAATTTAGTGTTCTAATTAGTAGTAATGTTTATGATATACTGTTAGCTTAGTTTTATAAATCTTTAGTTGGTTTGGGTCCTAGCTAGGTTTTATGTGGAATAGCTCTTACTTTTTAATGTTAATGTTGTAAGTCATCTTGACATGAAAAAATCACGCTATCGTTTTTGCAAGAGGTACCTGTTACTCCAATTTCTTTCCTACACTTCTTAATGGTCGGGTTGGACTGACCCACAAACAATTTCTGTTTTCTTTTCTGAATCTTATGAAAAATTAAAGTATTGACTATACTTTCAAAACTTTATTGATTAAAATAAGATTATATATTTTAAATAATATGGATTTATGAATTATGACGTAACTTTAGTATGTGTTTATCTGATTTTGACCTGTAAAATAGATGACACCCTAGTAAGCTTGAGGTGCAACAGAAATGTGCTTGGTAGCGAGTTAAAGTAGGTCACTTTTATGTGCTGATCACACGGTTTGGGTTGGGTTGGAACGACCCATCGACACTTTTTGTTTCTTAATTTTATATGTATCTCTTTTCTTAATTTCATAATATTTAACCTCTTAATACACAAATACAACAAAACTGGCGCATTTCTATATAAGCGGTCTGTAATCTTCCCCTTTACTTTTACCAAAAGGTGAGTTTTGAGGCCACAACCACTATGTTCATATACTTTTAGATGTCACTTGTTCAACAGCCATGTCACATATATCCTTAGTTCCACATTCAACCACCTTTTTGTATATCATGTACATTTTTCTTAAAAGTTGTGTTTATTACAGAAAGTGTTATAATTATTTTTTCAAGACTGGATATGAATCTGACAGCAAGTATTTGCTACTTCAATTTCATTCCTATACTTATTAAGTCTTACATCGAAAAGGCCGCCTTTGGGTGGATTTCTAGTGCCCTTCAAACCAATGAGTGAAGTGCAGTAATCGTGTATGTATATCTGGAGATGCAAATCTGTATTACAGCTTTGAGCAATTATTTTAAAGATTTCACATTATTTCTAAGCTGTGTTCCCGAGGTAAACCTCACTTAATCTACATACCGTGTGAGAAAATCTTTCGCCACAACTTTGTGATGTGGCATGTTTTGAAAGACCTTTCTGGTCTTTTGATTATTTTGTTGCCAACAATATGTTTTTTCCCTTCCAAATGTAAATTTTGATTTGAAACTGTAGTTTTGTACTTGGTTGTTTCAATGGATAGAGATTGTTTAAGGAAAAATTTATGAGGTATAATGCAAGTTATAGTCCATAAAATCAATATTTTCTCCAAATGAAAGATTTTATAGTGAATATAAACGGTATGTTTGGAAAAAGTTGTTGAGCATGTGTTTTAATATGAACTAGAAGGTAGACCAACATGTTTTGCTGCTATAGATGTAATTATTAAACGTAAAATAACAAACTTTTAGTTGTCTAAATAGATGCACCCAAATGTTGGGTAAAAACTTGATGCTCATTATACATAACTTTCCTTTGGAATATATTTCCCCTGGGAATTCAATCATTTTAGTAATTTAGTGAAACCTAAATATGATGAATAATACTACTAAAATCACATCAAATTTAGTGTAACACCATTTACTACGGTCACATGCAAAAACTCACCACAATCCCTCTATTCGCCGATGCCGGTGCATAGCGCAGCCTACTTGTGTCTGTGTAATAGAACAATTTAAGATGTTGTTAACCCTTAAATGCATGTTTAACGACTTTTGACCTGTCCGTCACATTTGATCTGTTTTGGTTTATACAATTTAATATTTTAAACCTCTTTATACTCAAATACTACATGAGTTGACCCTTTTTTGTGTATAAAAGGTTTGTAATTTGCATCTCTAATTTTAACAAAAGGCGAGTTCCACATTTCAACCACCTTTTTTTGTATCCTTGTACATCTTTTAAAAAGTCGTTGCATTTGTTACAAAAAGTGTTATAATTGCCTTTTCAAGACCGGCTATGAATCTGACATGTAGCCTTATCCTTTTGATCACCTTGCAGTCTTTAGGTAGGCTCTCTATGTCCCAAATGGCACACAATAGTCGATTATTAGACCTATTAGAGACGCAACATATATTTATGAGAGCCATCATTTTAAGAAGCAAATTTCAATACAGGGTTTGACATCTCATGCAGTCTTCAAAATGGAAAGAATACTAGCAATGATTGGATTGGTATGCTCTCTTCTCTTTCTTTACTTAACATGTGCTTACCTATGTATTCATTCTGGTCTTACGGACACCAACATAAACATTTACAACATTTGGAGTATCATGAAAACTTCCTCAGGGGGTTTTACCTGCTATGGCTTTTATCCTGGAATTCGGTCTGCTGTGGTAAGTTTTCTTAATTTCTATTTGTTAATTGATATTCCATTACTCTGTTGATTATCATCTTATGTTAAATTCGCTTTCAATTCCAGCATAGTGAAACTGAAAGGTCGTTAACTATGGAGTACGGTCAAGTGCATATACACTATAGGTTTGTCACTCTGATTGTTTTCTTTTTCCTCTTTTACTTGTTTGTTTATTTTGTCAATTATGTGCATTGTGGGCCTTGTGTGTATATTTGTTTGTGTTCCACCTATTCTGAAATTTATGCGTGATCAAAGTGAACTGCTTATGCTGTTTCTAGTTCAGTCCTATTCTGAAATTTTTTGCCGGAGAAGCTGGAATCAGCTATACTCCCTTTATGGTATGTGCTCTATTTTCTTCATGCCTTTTTCTGTTTATACAAAAGCTCTAGTTATTTGGGACAAAGATATTATTAATAAGGTCCATATACCACCAGCCTTAATAAGGTCCTTACTTTATAGAAAGAACTTGTTTGTGTTCCGCCTCTTGCACTTCCAAATAACATGCTTCACTTTTAATGAAAACAAACGTCATGATCGTTTCACTTACGAACACTGATTTGCTTTGAATAATGAATCTTACTTCTAAAAAGTAGTATCATACTTGCCTGTGTCATAATAACTTCATATGTTATGTGTGATGCTTTGTGATTAAACTTTATGTAATCTCACATTACTCATGCTTGATTCATAGTAAAACGTACTCCATACAAATCTCTTAACTTCAAATATTAATATGCTTTGTATATAATTACCCATTTACCCTTACGTCTAGTCAAAGCAAGATAAACATAAACTAAATATCCTCCTAATCTATGTACCCATATAAAATTATATCTTAGAAGCCACGGGGCAATCAAAGCATGAAACTCCTTTGCATGTATCGACACCCGACATGTCCAAGATTATTGTTTCGCGTCTCGAAGATTGAGAATATGACCTTACCCCATAAGGTAGCATCCGTCCCACAAATGGGGTATGGGTTGAGAGCTAACACTATCGCCCCTCTCCATGGGTTGGTGTGGGTTCAAGAGTTGTTTCACCATCACGCACTCCCCCCTCTCTCTCCACATTTTTTTCTCTCTACAACATTTATTATTTTTAAATGAAAAAAGTGGGATGTGTGATGAATGTGGGGTTTGTGGGATAGAATGAGATGATAGGGAAAAGTGATGAGGCGCTAATGTGGCAATGGGATGATACGGAAAAGTGATGAGGCGCTGATGTGGCAATGAGATGATATGGAAAAATGATGTGGCGCTAATGTGGCAATGGGTAAGTGTAGGATGAATGCCGATGGTGTAACGTCTCTGTTGTAATGGCGGTGTCCGTTGATTTGGGTTCCAGTGACATGCCTTTTCATTTCCTCTTCCATTTTGTTATTCTAAAACTTAATCGAAGATCATATATTCGTATGTTTCTCCTCTATTCCGTCACCAAGCCTGAAGTGCGTCCTTATTTCCCACTGCTCCCCTTTTTGTCTTGGTGTGTTCCTTTTTCATAATCTATATGTGTTTTATGTGAATTGAGCCATTGAGATCGTCAGAGGAGGTTCTGATTTCGCTGGATAACTTCAAAACCATGCCTGTAAGTTTTGTTTTGTGATTTATCTTGATGAATTCATTAACCTTCCTCATGCTCTACTTATGTGATGATCGATTTATTTTATTTTGTTATGAAATTCAAGTCATTCACCTATTCAAACCAAAAATAAAAAATTGGAAAAGTAACTTGCTCCATGCAACTTCGCCAATCCTAGAGAGAAGATACGACGGTATGTGTTCTTCACCATCAATTAGTTCATTCATGGTAATCGATACACATTCACATCGAACCATCCTTCTTTTTGACAAACAAAAGTGGAGCTCCTAAAGGAGAAGAGATCGGTATAACAAAAACCCTTTTCCACTAGCTTCTGAATCTAGGTTATCGTATCTCAAATCTAACAAAACCCTTTTCCACTAGCTTATGAATCTGGTTTATCATATCTCAAGTCTCAAATGGTGCCGACTAGTCGGATATTTAGCAACAAAAGTAGCTTCAGTGACCGATTCGATTCTCAACTCTACTTCACGATTAAAAGGAAAGACATCATTATCACCGAACCGCACAACGGTGACATTGAAATACTAATTCTTTTCTGCCCTGGTTTCCTATCAATCTAAAGAACAAGCGATTGGTATGTTTCTTTGTGACTTACAAACCTAAGTTTGAAATTGGGTATGTGCTCTTAATCCTAATTATTGTGATAAGAACGGATTATGCTCGCGATATTTGTATTGCTACCAACGTCTCTCGGGATAAATAATTGACGAAGGGTAAGTCGGTTGTTAGCCTAGGTTTGTCGGGCTATGCCTCATCGAGAAGGAAATGTACTAAATGGGACAAATCTCGTTATATGTCAAGCCTACATTTTGCCGGAACTAATTCTTTCTTTAGCCTAACCACTCCAAATACTCGAGTCTAACATATCCCTTTCACTAAAGGTCCCTTGCTCCTAGCACTTGTAATTTGACCAAAGTCGATACATAAATTTCTTTCTAAGAGACTAACTTATGTTTTGGGTCTGGATGTGCACTTTATTACGCCTTTTTGGTATCCATAGAGTTTCTCTTTGTTTTGGTGACTTAAAATGCATAGTTGATGTTCTTGTGTATGATCTCGGTCTCTTGGACTTCGTTTTGGGTATTGCTTGGATATAACAATTGTGGAATGTTCTATTTAACTAGCAAACTCATGAGAACCTTGGTACTATGATCAAACTACAGGGTGTTAATTCCCCTTTCTCTGCCTAATCCTCTCTACACATGTGTCTCCGGGAATCCGTTCTCTTTCCCCTGTCCTCGACAATCTACCTTCCGTGGATTCCTTCACTAGAGTCAACTAACTACGCTTCTATCAGAATTCAATCCCTTTTTCAAAGCCCATTGGGCCTAAGAATGCAACACCGAACATCTAATCACCCTTCATGAAGGCCATTGCCATATATGCGTTAGACGATACTCATACCCTCGTACCCAGGAGGACAAAATCCATAAACATGTTGGTTAGATGTTTTCGTTGGGTACCATTCAGGTTAGCCAAATAGCCTTCTGCAGCACTATGATTATGGACTAATAAATTCCATGTTCCTATTATTGATGAGTTGTTGGATGAACTCCATAGGTCCATATTCTTCTCCAAAATTGATTTGAAGTTGTATTTTTTGAAGTGCGCGTCTATAGAAAACCACCTTTCCGTACTCATGATGGCTGTTTTGAATTCCTTATGCCTTTCGGATTAACTAACGCATCTACTACGTTCCATACCCTTTTAAATATATTAGTCATCGCGTGTTGAAAATAATTAGTTTATTTTATTTTCTTTTTGCTTGATTTGTTGCATTTAATTTAGGTCATTTGCATATTTTCATTCAAGTGTATATATATATATTTACCTATTTGTTTATTTATTTATTTCTTTCGTTCATCCGGTGTGATCACGGTTTGTGGTGAAAGAAAGAACAATTGTTTTAGTATTCCCAACTTATTTTCTTTCAAGTTTCGAGATCATAGGTTTATTCAAGAATGAAATATGATAGTATTAAGTGTTGCTGAAAGTTTTGTGGAAAATGTTTTAAAGCAGATGTGAGATTAGATCTAGTTTCTGTATTATAGTGCTTGTGGCTTTTCACTCTTTTTAAGGAAATCGATGACTTATATCGAATATTCGATGATTTGAAATTATAAAAAGTTTTACATGTTTTATGCTAATAAATCCTTAAGTGAGAATTTAATTCAGCTGATTGGTATTCTAAAATACCACAATAAATTTAAAAACAGCCTTGTGGCATTTAGCTGATTTCTAACAAAAATAGGTTGAGATGAGTTTCATTTCATGGGTCATATGTGAGGTTTAATATGTTTTATTTTATAAATTCAATAAAAGATGCATGAGAAGTTATGCTTATGAAGTCATTCTGTGGCCTTTGAAACTCGAGCAAGTAAACTCTATGGGGTGCTTGACATCTAACCACCTAAAGCCGTCTGGTTTGGGATCGGTTGAGTAGAAAGTTCGTTACACGGGTTTCATCGAAAGTCATGGACTTCATAAGCTTTAACCAATCAAAAATAATAAAAGATGCATGAGAAGTTATGTTTATGAAGTCACTCTGTGGCCTTTGAAACTCGAACAAGTAAACTCTATGGGGTACTTGACATCTAACCACCTAAAGCCGTCTGGTTTGGGATCGGTTGAGTAGAAAGTTCGTTACACGGGTTTCATCGAAAGTCATGGACTTCATAAGCTTTAACCAATCAAAAATAATAAAAGATGCATGAGAAGTTATGTTTATGAAGTCACTCTGTGGCCTTTGAAACTCGAACAAGTAAACTCTGTGGGGTGCTTGACATCTAACCACCTAAAGCCGTCTGGTTTGGGATCGGTTGAGTAGAAAGTTCGTTACACGGGTTTCATCGAAAGTCATGGACTTCATAAGCTTTAATTAATCAAAAATGGTAAATTAAGCCAATCAGTGGCCTTTGAGATTCGGACAAGTAAACCCGAGGGATCTTTTAAAATCTAGCATCCTAAGGCCAACTGGTTTGGGAATGTTGGCCGAAAGTCCGTTACATGGATCTCATCGAAAGTCATGGGCTTAAGATACTAATTGAATTGCGCTTTATGGTTCAAGAGTTTAATTAAACATATGACTCAGTGATATGAAAATCATCAATAAATCTTGATGTTAGGAGAGTTTTTTTTAAAGGTATATTAGATTCACCATGTAAAAATGAATAATTTCTAAACCGTCGAGTTAGTAGATATGATTTAATGATAGTACTTTAGAGTTGAAAAGTTAAAGTGGACCAATACACAAGCATATGTACGATTCTACATATATCTCGACTTTCCTGTTTTTGAATCGTGAGTACTGTCGGTGGTAAGCAATACTTAATTTTGATTTCGTTTTAAGCCTTCCTCGGGATGAGTAAGGATTTAAGTTGGGGAGATTCGATCAGTGCATTTTATATCTATTTTATTGTGCTTTGATACATGATAAAGTATACTATAACCTTTTATTGTTTCGGCATTGTTGGCAGCAATACGTAGTTCTGTTTCAAAGACTGTTTTGGGTACTGAACGGTTGAGTTATTATCAAAATCTTTGTGTGCACGTTCTTATTATATGAGTTAAGGTCTGGTAAGTCTGTTTAGGTGTTCAAAACGTGTTCTACACATCAGTTTACGTTTGCTGTCATTAGGTGTTCAAAACGTGTTCTACACATCAGTTTACGTTTGCTGTCATATTCAAGTCAGCTCAGTTCGTGATACTATTTTGGGGCCTTAACGATTTTATTTTGCGTGATTTTTGGTCGGTTGGTAGTTAGCATTATAGTTTTGTTTTAATAGTTTTTCTAGATTTTTTTGAATTCATTAGACGCGCTTTCTGTTTGTGTTTCTTTAGAAAAATTTTCTAGACAAAAGCTTCGTTTTTTCGTGTCTTGTTTGTTTCTCTGCGTTCTTTGAATAGTAATTCAATTAATTTGAGTATGAGACAATTAATTTGATACAAATCAAATTGGCATTGAATTAATTCGGCAGAAGCCATCCGTAGTCGGATGCTTTGATTGATAGTTTCATGGATTTCGAGAACTAGGGAGTCTCCAAGAACAAAGTAGAAAAACCAAAACAATAATCGGCCCCTAGGTTAACAGGTTAACATCCGATTACCATAACAAAAATACATAAACACCCCTCCAAGCAATCGATATCTTAGTCTGTCGATCACTTACCCTACTCCGCCCCAACCCGGATGGCAACTCTGCACATTCCGGGTAACCTGCTTCAGCCGAGAGACGTGGAACACCGCGTGGATATTGGTGGCAGCTTCACGGCACGCCACCTGCCTAATCCGCTCCACTACCTCGATCTGTCCTTAAAGCCGTGGTGCCAATTTCTGACTAGCTCGCGTGGACACCATAACTTGCTAGTAGGGTCGCAGTTTTAATAAACCTTGTCCCAACCTGAAATTTCACCTCTGTGCGCATTCCATCCGCTTGTTCTTTCATAACCTGTTGCGCCCATATATATGCTTTCCATCCGCTTGTTCTTTCATAACTTGTTGCGCCCATATATATTAGCCTCGCAACTCATCTAAAACTCGGGCCGTGTATAACAAATAGTGATCCACTTAAAGGGCGACTGCCGTACCTTGGTCATAGCTAACCAAGCGTGGAGGATCCTGCCCATACAATACTTTGAACAATGTCATCCGTATCGCCAAGTGAAACAAAGTGTTATACCGATACTCGGCCCAAGGAAGCCATTTCACCCGCTTCTTCGGCCGGTTCGATGCAAAACAACGTAAGTACGTATTTAGGCTTCTATTAACCACCTCTGTTCGGCCATTTGTCTGCGGATGGTAAGTAGTGTTTCGCTTCAAAGTTGTTCCCTAATACCGCTCGGGCCAGAAGTGACTTACAAACACATTTATCACGGTCTGAAATAATAGAATTAGGAATACCATGCAGCCGTACAATTTCCCTAATAAACATCGTCGCGCAGTGAATGGGTGTTTTAAGGGAATAAAATGAGCCGAAGCATATTCACCACCACAAATATCACACCCATGATTTTGGCAACCCTTCAACAAAATCCATAGCCGAATCCTAGCAAGTTAATCAAGTGGCTGTGGTAACCCTTGAACAAATATTTATTATGTAATTGTATTTAGGAATTAGTGTGTGTAACACATTTATAATATGTGTGTGGGTCGGCTGTGGTAACACCTCCGTGGGCCACCACCAGCAACCGCCGCCATCCGTTATTGCCTGAAAAACCGCCTCCACCACCACTATATATAGATGCATGTACAAACAACTCATGTATCCAAGTTTAGTGCAAGATTTCGATTTCATTGTGTATTGCTGTGTTTTTTTATACTTCGTTTACTAACACGCCTAAATCATATACCTATGATCGATTCCTCCCACCCCAATATTTTCGAGTCGAACACAATCCCGAAATATTCTCTTGCCATCATTGGTACGTCTTCAGTGTCCCTTCGTGCCCGCCTACCTGCCCGTAATGAAAATCGGCGAACAACTTAGGTATCTACTCGGACTCCCTTGGAAACACCAACCGTGTAATGACTTCCTCTGTGTGATACCATACCCGTCTAAGTCCCTCATGACCTTAAAAGGCCGGCCCATGAGATAGGGTCGCCATTTTTAGAGAAAAAAATGTATATGAATTGATAATAAAAGTAATTTATAATAGTGATAAGATGAAACTCGAGTAGATGACTGGGTCATAGTAGCAACTCGGACTCACGCCTGCACTTCTTGTAGTTCCTATTCATGCTATTCTTGTCGGGAATGGATTTAACTACACTAATGCATCTTAGAGTAAAGATAATTAACTTTTGACGTTAATCCGCTTATAACCATTGTTGCATACTTTATCCAACAGCTCAAGATTGGTGTGACATGAATGGTATTATTTTCATTTTTATGAGACCTGGAATTTACAACCACTGTATCCCATCCTACCTAAGTAGGGTTGACGAGAGGTAAGGTGTACACAATCATGCCTAAACCTTAGAGTAGAGACAGTACATCCCTAATGATTTAGGTAACTTGATAAATGAACTAACATCCAACATTTTGAAGAATTAACAAATGCAAAATTGGGTTTAGTCATGTTAAGACTTTAGAGCTTTCAATTGTTTAAACATCTAAGACTCTTCACATTGCAAGAATTGGGTTTCGTCATGTTGTATTGCAGGAAAGACCATGCCCCTTGCTTTTTTTGCGGATTTATTTTAATTTATTTTACTTGCTTGTAGCATAGACTTTCTTTACTCAACAAACTTCATACATGAGGCGAAACAGGTCAATATTTAACTTTTGGGAACCTTTTGCGGATGCCGGATGGAATCAACTTGCTCTATGCCTTGTGGTACGTGCTTTATTTGTCTTAAATAGTGATATGGTTTTTAATTTTTCCGGTCTCATTAACAAATTATCTTTTTTTATTTATTTGTCTTAAATAGTTTTCATGTTAAATTAGGTATAGAATTATGTATTATATGATGTTATTCTACACGTCTTTTCCCTTTTACCTTTTCAAGAATTTCTTTCTCATATGTGGTAACAATCTCGGGTGTTATCGATCATGTACGGTATGTGGTTGTTCATTTAGTAAAATCCTGGGTTCCTTAACTCTAATGGCATTGTTTTCATTCAATAAGCAGGTTTCGCCAACAATAGAGGATTATCTTACGGTATCATTTGCTAGTGAAAAGATACGAAGGTAGATAGATATACAAGTTACATTTAATTGATCAAAAAAATATAGATGTAACTACTTTTTCTCATATAAAGAAAATTGTTGTTGATAATCTCGTTTTCTTATTGACCTACTAAATCATGCCCCATGAGTTTAATTTAACTTCCTAGTTATTGGTCTTTAGGTCAGGTCAGCGCAGTTTGTTGATGATAAATCAATTGTTGGAAACACCTTAAGGATGCCGCGAGCTAGGTCATGAAAAAGTGTAAGCTTTTTTCATAATTCTTTTGTGTGATATTTCATCTCTTTTTTTTATCTTTCTAACGATAATTGTAGTGGTGATTAATATGATAAGGGCTTCAATTCAACATATTTGCCGCCTTACTTGCACAAATCAAGGTGCTTCCTTAACCTCCTACCTCCTTTGATGAATTTGAATGCGATATTTATAGGATTCCTTTATTTTCGTATCCCACTCTTCAGGTTTTTTATAATCAGGGTCTTGAGTTTGATCTTGGTTAGGGATGTAACTAGACACTTATCGAGCCATACTCGTTTAGGCTTTTTTAGGCTCGAGCTCGAGCTCGGCTCGTTTAGAGCTTATGATGTTGAGCTCGAGCTCAGCTCGTTTAATGTTTATGAAGCTCGGGCTCGGCTCGTTTAGGCTCGGGTATTATTTTGATATTTTTATTAAAATGATATATATAATTATTAAAATATAAACATATAAAATATAAAGTATATTATATATGGAGCTCGTTTAGGCTCATTTAAGCTCGCGAGTCCACTCTTTGGAGCTCGAGCTCGGCTCGTTTGTTAAATGAGCTTTAATCTAGGCTCCAGCTCGTTAAGGCTCGGCTCGTTTCGAGCTTTTAACAATCCGAGCTCGAGTAGCTCACGAGTAGCTCGGCTCGTTTACGTCTCTAATCTAGGTTATTTTTGCAACTACAGTTTGCCTAATTAATTAATTGGGTCGCAAGGATTTTGGGTAATTTATTTCATCCGAATGTTGAATCTCAAGTGTATGTTGGTTTCTTAACTTTATTTCATCCGATTGTAAAATATTGGATAAAAGGGTATTTTTCCTCTTTAATTGAAAAATATTGGACAATCTACAAAGAATGGTGATTAGCAAGCTTTATTGTCTCTTCTGGAATATGCTTTGAGAACACCAATTCCAATTTGCAAATCCTTTCATAGGATGGTTGTAGGAATATCAGATACCTCAAGTTTTTCTCGTGTGAGTAATGGTTACCGGTGAGATGGATAAATCCCAATGCCTTCATGGGTTCAAACTTGTCCTCATCTTCTTGGCATCATGGCCTCAAGTTCACCCTATATGTGGGGTTCAGGTATTAAGCTTCGATTTAGGTACTAGTTATATCTCTTATTATCATCACATATCAAAGAACAATTCACCAGCATTGTTGCAATGTCTCAGTTCTTGTTATTCATTGATATTTTTGAACATATCACAGGGGTTCGTTATGTTTTTTTGATTGTGTAATGATGTGTTAATGATTTTTATCAATTCTCCTGCTCAAGACGGTAATTAAGATGCAAAACTGCTACTTTCGGTTTTATGGGTTGGACTTTGGATACGTAATTGTGGTTTTACGGCAAGGGGAATGATTACAACGTTTTATGGAATGTGTCTTTCTTGTTGAACCAACCAAGGTATAGCATTGAACCCTTCTTTCATGTTTTAACAACATTTTATGGTATCAAATATTTCCAAGCAAGTATGTCAAGGTGATTTTAGTTTAATATTTTTTATTGCTTAATGATAATGATTATTGAATTTTGTTTTGAATGTATTATTGATCTTATATATTTAGTTAGTTTACTG